>JAPPVO010000010.1:110659574-112107820 GCA_030407325.1 Camellia japonica
CATCAGGCCTGCGGGCATCAGTCAGTATCTGAGAATCAGTTGTCTGCGGATATCGGATTCAGTTTTGGGGAACAGTGATACAGGAACAGTAATCAGTGATTGAGGACAGTGTATTTTCAGCTTATCAACTGTGTGTTGTATGCCCGACTGTGTGTTGTGTGTATTTAATTTAAGCTGTTATGCTGCCCGTTTATCTGGTTATTTATTTCCTTTTCGCTTTATTATCTTTTTGCTAGGGCAGTTTTTAGCACGATTGCTTCCAACCAGTAGATACTCCCCAAGCACTTTGGACACGAGGTCGCCGACTCAATCGATCCGAGGATCTGGTTGACGGACATCCAGTGTTCCACTCTCTACCCCCAGTTGCCAGAAGAAGGCCAAGGAGGCGCAGTGTGTCAGAGCAGGGATTACCGGGACAGAGGGCTACTTTGACAGTAAACAGTCAGGTTGAGATTTCTGTGTCTGCCATAGAAGTACATTTACCGGTCATTCAGATGGAACAGCAGAATACATCAGGATGAGGCGATGATGCGCCAGATGCAAGAGAGCATGAGACAGATGCAAGAGGATGCCATCCGCCAAGCGGAATTTTCTAAACAACAAGCCGCAGTCATGGCCCAGCAGGCCGAGCTGATTACTAGGCTGCAACAGCAGAATGCAGCGTCTGCTTCACATCAGGCTCCTCCTCCACCAGCGGCTCCACTACCCGAGCAGGCACCTACTGGTCAGAATACCTTGCCAAATCCTCCAAACCTCAGATACCCTCCCGAACACCCAGAACACCCTACCCAATGTCCAGAATATCCAAGAGGACACCAACCTTCCAACGGGGCTGGCTCCGCCCCCGCTTCTGCCGCAACTGTCCAAGAATCTTACACCCAACCACCCGGACTCTCCATTCGAGTTCGAGGTAGATCATACAGCTCTAAAACTGAGTAAGCTGGAAAAACTTTTCAAGAAATCGCAGGGGGTGAAGGCCATCCCAGACATCGAAGATGGGTACACTGATGTGGCCGTAACATTGCCAGACAGATTCAAGATGCCACAGATTGACCGTTTTGATGGGTCCGGAGATCCCATGGTCCATCTTCGGCTATTTTCAGACATCTTGAGACCAATGGGCCTAACCCGACCACAAAAGCTTTCTTTGTTTGGCAGAACTTTGTCGGGGGTGGCGGCCATCTGGTACGCAAAGTTAGAAGATGATGTGAAGAGAAATTGGGATGAGATGGCTGAGGCCTTCGTTGCACAGTACTCGTATAATACACAGATCGAGATTACAACCCGTGATCTCGAAACAACGAGGCAGGAACCCAAAGAGACTTTCTCTGATTTTGTAACTCGGTGGAGGGCAAAGGCGTCGATGATGACCTTGAGGCCTACAGACAAAGACCAAATCCGGATGATTGTGCGCAATCTCCAACCGAAACTCATGCAGAAGATGATTGTACTCCCCTTTCCACTTTCTTCTCAGATTTACACGAGATGGGGGTACAGATCGAGGATGCGATGAAGCAAGGTTTGATCGACCAGGACCGGGAGCAGCCCCGAAGGACATTCAACCGCAATAACAACGCAGGCCCGAGTGGCGCTGCAAACACAAGGACTTCTGAGGTCGGTATGGTCACCACCACTCCCCCTTCCCAACCAAGGCCCGCAGCGGCCACACCCTTTTCCAGTACATCCGGGAGCAGTACCCAAGCCCCGAGATTTCAGCCCAGAGGCCAAAGAACCTTCACTCCACTATACATGCCTTTGTCCAAGGCTCTCGGGGTGTTAATCAGGAAGAAGCATTTGACACCTTTAGAGCCGAGGCCACTACCAAATCCACTCCCTCCCTCTCATGACCCAGCAAAGTACTGCGCGTATCACCAACAGCATGGTCATGACACCGACCGTTGCTACAGATTGCGTCATGAGATCCAGGATCTTATTGACAAGCAGGTGATCGCGCCTCCCGAAAAACCCAACGTCACAACAAATCCTCTCCCACCACACAACCAAGCCCCTCATCCCAACAGAATCAACTTCATCCAAACTGGGGTCGTGTCCTACGATCCTAGTATCTATATTACTCCCTCTCACCTACCCAAGCCGGAGGTGATCCTTCCTGATTGCACTGACTTGTGCATGTTGGACACCTTCACAACCCAATCTAAGCCAGTGGTGGTGACCACCGAAGATGGAACGAGGCAGGTTTCAAAGGAGAGCAGAATTGTTGAGTCTGGGATGGAACAGCCTGGGAATCTTGCTGAAGGAGCCTATGATCCAAGTGAGTACATCTTATCAATGGGCCAGCCTGAGCTGAGTGTGGGGCTGCCAGAAAAAGCTGAACTGTGCATGATTCGGGGGACAGACTTGAACAAGGGGCAGATGATTTGACAACGGTGGAAGGGGACTTTGCCAACTTCCAGTTCTTCAACGACCAAGAATCAGGGGATGCTGCAATCAACTGGTTCGACTATGAGGAGTCGGCAGAAGTTACCGATGGTTAGATGATCAGCCAGACGTTGTAGAATTTCAATCAGAACAGGGCCCAGCAGGGGCGAGAGTATCAATGATGGCCGGAAGGGCCGAGGGTCAGAATCCAGCCGCGCCGGCGTTAAGAATTCGCTCAGAATTTGGGGATTGTAAATACAGGGAATATTGAACAACCAGCTGTACTGACGCAGTTGGAACAACAAAGTTTGACGATTCCGAGAGAATCAGAAAGCTAAGGCCCATGTGGGGGTCGAAAGTGCTGTGTGCACAGGAACAGAAAATGCTGCGGGCATAAAGACTGAAGGTGCTGCGAGTACGATCATACCGGAGCCGGACAGATGTCTGTCGGCTGCCGACGGAATGTGGTGGGAAGACGATGACTTATGTCTTGCCCACACAGATGAAGACTGGGGAGGTAACCAACCAGATGATACCTGGTATATTGACGAGATCGCTCATATGACCAGAAGTGGGCGGTATTTCAAGCCCCACACTTGACCAACCTGAGGCATCTGGGAAAGACAAAGAAGCTGAGAAACAGAGAGAGAAACAGATTGAAGAAGAAGCTGTGCTCAAGCAATTGAAGAAGATACAAGCAGACATCTCCATCTGGGGACTGCTTATGGCATCAAGGGTGCACAGACAGGCCGTCCTATCTGCCATGGACAAGGCCAAACTCTCCATAGACACTACACCAGAGCAGCTGGTTGGGCTGGTTTTTCCGGGAGGAGGTTCCCCGGCATTAACCTTTTCAGACAAGGAGTTACCGCCTGAGGGCACAAACCATAACAAACCTCTCTACGTCTCCGTGGAGTGTAGAGATAAATGGATACCGGTGGTACTTGTTGATACCGGGTCCGCCATCAATGTCTGCCCAGTCAGAACAGCATATGCAGTTGGGTTGAAGCCCGCGGACTTCACACCAACAACTCAGGTGATCAAAGCTTACGATAATACGAGTAGGGAAGTGATGGGGATTGTCAAGATTCAAACCAAGGTTGGTCCAGGACAACACGACATCGAATTTCATGTCTTGGACGTTCCCGCAACCTTCAACTTACTCTTGGGGCGGCCGTGGCTGCACCAAGTAAAGGCAGTCTCTTCCACTCTACATCAGATGGTGAAATACCCCTATGGAAAGGGAGTAGCCACTGTGTTCGGGAACTCATCAATCCATCCGCCTCCGGAGGTATCTACGCCGGTCCTAGAAATCGAGCATGGCACAGAAGATGTATTCTTATCAGGATTCACTTTGGCTGAGGCCCGGGTAGTACAGAATATTATGGCTGTGAATGAAGGTGTGTACGTCAGTGCTCAATCCGTCTACCTCATGAACAAGCTACAACATATTCCCGGGATGGGATTAGGAAGGAGCGGCAGGAAAGGAGTCGCAGCGTTGGCCGAAGTGCCACACAACCCGCATACCTTTGGACTGGGTTATCTGCCCACCAAAGAGGACTGGGTGAGGAAAGGAAAGGAAATGGCCGGCAGAGCCAGAGCGAAGCAGGCTGGGAAGCCTTTTGACCTAATACACAGGCCCATTCAGGGTACCCTGAACGGACGCTTCGTCCGGGAGGGGGAGGATTTTCCATTTTGCGGCTTCCCAGAGCCGTGGTTAAACGCGGAGAAGAAGCGCGTACCAGGTTTCGAAATCTTCTTCGACCTGCAACTATCCGGGGATGACGTTGCCACAGAGCAGACAGACCCAACAACTGAGGTTGAGCAGAATAAAGCAGGGGATCCTGAGGGCACAGAATTTGAAATGGGGGTAGCACTGGCATGTCTCCTCTCTGATCCTCCGATCGACCAAGAGTGCTTGGGGGATAACTTCGTGGTTTCCATGATTGGGGATGAAACGGCTGCGAGCCGACCAGCAGCTATCTTGGATGCATCAATCGCACCCTCTCTCACTTGGCAGTACGAGGAGGGATTTTTGTCCAGCAGCACCGGGTCAGGTAGTGAGCCGGAATCTGATTCCACCGAGTCTTGTGAGTCGGAATCAGGTTCCAGCTCGACTGAGTCTGAGTCTGGTACTCCTGGGGATGTTAACCCGGATGCCACAGTCCTGTCTAGGTCGTCTTTTTCCTTTTCATTTGAGTCTGTTGTAACAGAAGAATCGGACGATTTGGATGAACTTAATGAGAATGAGGTGAATGTGGTTTCCGAGTATTTCTCTGTGCCCTTGATTTATTGCATTAATTCAGACTTTCAAAACTTTGATGAAAACGACGAGGACGAAGTTCCTCCGGTTTTACAACGTTTAATTGAGCAAGAGCAAGAGAGATTTGTTAAACCATTAATGGATGAAATCACTACCGTGAACATTGGTACTGAGGAGGACCCGCGGCTGGTCCAGATCGGGTCCACGTTGTCTTCGGAGGAACGCGAGCGCTTAGTCGCTTTATTAAAAGATTTCAAAGATGTTTTCGCGTGGTCCTACGAAGACATGCCTGGAATCGATCCTGAGATTGTACAGCATCGGATCCCCCTTGACCCCGAGGCCCGACCTGTCAAGCAGAAACTCAGAAGGATCCGCCCGGATTGGGCTCTCAAGATTAAGGAAGAGGTCACCAAGCAAATCGACGCAGGCTTCCTGCTGGTATCTGAATATCCGACTTGGTTGGCCAACATTGTTCCGGTGCCGAAGAAAGATGGCAGGATCCGGGTGTGTGTGGACTTCAGGGATTTGAACAGAGCTAGTCCGAAGGACGACTTTCCCTTACCGCACATCGATGAGTTGGTAGACTTCACAGCAGGGCATGCATTGCTCTCATTCATGGATGGCTTCTCAGGATACAACCAGATAGTGATGGCACCAGAAGACCGGGAAAAGACTGCATTCACCACCCCGTGGGGGACATACTGCTACCGGGTAATGCCGTTTGGGTTGAAGAACGCTGGAGCTACTTATCAACGGGCCGCGACCACAATACTACATGATATGATCCACAAAGAGGTTGAGGTGTATGTGGACGACATGATTGTCAAGTCCAAGGAAAGAGAGGGCCACTACACCGCCTTGCATAAGTTTTTCCAAAGGATCAGGGAATTCCGGTTGCGGCTAAACCCTCAGAAATGTACATTGGTGTTACAGCGGGAAAAATGCTGGGGTTTCTGATTACACAAAGGGCATCGAGGTCGACCCTTCCAAAATCAAGGCCATCTTAGAAATGCCACCACCAAGGACTGAAAAGGAGGTGCGAGGCTTTCTGGGTAAAGTGCAATTCATAAGACGGTTTATCTCAAAATTAACCTTGACTTGTGAACCACTTTTTGGTCTCCTGAAGAAAGGAAAGAAGTTCCAATGGGACGGCCGATGTCAAGCTGCATTTGAACAGATTAAAGAATATCTACAGAACCCGCCCGTGTTGTCACCGCCAGAACCAGGGAAACCGTTGATTTTGTATCTGTCAGTAACTGAAACTACAATGGGCTGCATGCTTGCACAAGAATCAGAAGACAAGGTGGAGAGAGCCATCTACTATCTCAGCAAGAAGATGCTGGAGTATGAGACCCGATATACACCGCTGGAAAAGGCTTGCTTAGCTTTGGTATGGGCTACCAGGAAGCTGCGGCACTACCTGTTAGCTCACTCTGTAATGTTGGTTTCACGACTTGATCCCATCAAATATCTCTTCGAGAAACCAGCGCTTACGGGTAGGCTAGCTCGTTGGTTGCTGTTGCTCTCCGAATTTGATCTCACGTACGTGACACGCAAGTCAGTGAAAGGAAGAGCAGTGGCAGAGTTCCTTGCCGACCACCCGGTTGAGGGGGATGAAGCAGTTGAGTACCTGTTCCCGGATGAATCAATTCTGCATATCGACGATGAAACTTGGACGATGTACTTTGACGGAGCGTCAAATCAACGGGTATGGGATAGGAGTGTTGCTGATAGCACCCGACAATTCCCGTATCCCTCTAGCCTTCAAACTCCGATTCAAAGTCTCGAACAACGAAGCAGAATACGAGGCGTGTATCGCTGGTCTAGAAGCAGCCCTGGAACTAGGGGCAAGACGGTTGGACGTCATTGGGGACTCGAACCTTGTTGTGTCTCAAGCTAAAGGAGACTGGAAAGTAAAAGAGGAAAAGATGATGATGTATCACCAAACCTTGGATTTGCTGATTCCTCGGTTTGAGAAGCTAAGTTTTACTCATCTACTAAGAGAGAACAACAGGTTCGCAGATTCTTTAGCAACTCTATCTTCTATGATAGACATCCCGTGTGGAGTCCGGATGCGTCCAGTCATCATGACCAGAAATTTGCACCTGCCTATGAGTCGATTGCAGCCATAGATGAAGTTCAGGACGAACACCCCTGGTATTACGACATCTGGAATTTCTTGGAGAAAGAAGCATACCCGCCAGGGGTAAATGCCAAAGACAAAAGGGCAATCAGAAGAATGGCAGTTCAGTTCATCATCTGCGGGGGTAAACTGTATAAAAGGGGTCATCTGGGAATGCATAAACTGTGCGTTGATGCCGAAGAGTCAAAGCGTCTGATGGAAGCCATCCACGGGGGAGAATGTGGTGCACACATGAATGGGGTAATGTTGGCACGGAAGATCCTCAGACAGGGTTATTACTGGTCCACCATGGAGGAGGATTGTATTGGTTTCGTCCGGCGATGCCACAAATGTCAGATTCATGCAAATCGCATGAACATCCCGCCGTCAAAGCTGTACAGCATGACTTCGCCATGGCCGTTTTCAGTCTGGGGAATTGATGTAATCGGAGCAGTTACGCCGAAGGGGTCGAATGGGCATGAGTTCATCTTGGTAGCGATAGATTATTTCACAAAGTGGGTTGAGGCCCAATCTTATGCAGTGTTGAAGGCTTCACACGTCGCGAAATTCATCAGAAACAACATCATCTGTCGCTATGGGGTCCCAAACGAAATAATTTCAGACAATGGTTCCCACTTCAAGAAGGAGGTGATTGATTTGTTGGAGAAATACAATGTGGCTTTTCATAAGTCATCTACCTATCGGCCGCAAACCAATGGAGCAGTTGAGGCCGCCAACAAGAATATCAAGCGCATACTACAGAAGATGGTGGAAACCTATCGGGACTGGCCAGATAAGCTGCCGTTCGCTCTGTGGGGCTACAGGACTTCAATCAGAACTTCTACTGGGGCGACTCCGTACTCATTGGTTTATGGGATGGAGGCCGTTCTACCTATTGAGATTGAGGTTCCGTCATTACGAGTATTGGCCGAGTGTCAAATAGCCGAGGCAGACTGGCAACAAAGCAGATTTGAGGAACTCATGCTTTTCGATGAAAGAAGGCTGAAAGCACTGTACCACATCCAAGGTTATCAACGCAGAATTGCCCGGGCTTTCAACAAGAAGGTTAAGTCCAGGAATTTAAAAGAAGGAGATTTGGTGCTCAAAGACAACCGAGCTCCCATCCACGACCCAAGGGGCAAGTTCAGACCTAATTGGACTGGTCCCTACATCATCAAGTCAATCTGGTCTGGTGGAGCTGTGGTTCTGATGGATCTAGATGGCTTAGAGTTTTCCCAACCGATCAACATGGACAAGTTGAAGAAATACTACCCTGAGAGGCTCGCTAGGCCGAAAACCCGAAAGGGCGACCTAGGCAAACTCAGAGCACAGAAAATTTGAAATTATAAAAACTGAGCTCGCAAGGTTGAAAACCCGCAAAGGGCGGCCTTGGCAAAAGTTAGAGCGCAAAAGGAGAGTGAAAATACCCGAGCGAACCTAAGCCTGAACTACGTAAGGCTTGATTCCCATCTTTGGGATACGTAGGCAACTTCATCTTGAAGTTCAGCCACAATCTTTTCCCCGATCAACTTTGTCCATTCGATCATCTCAGCCATCTCTATTCATCAGCATTTACCGCGATCTCCGGTACAGTGCTATTCAGACTAGGGGCAACTTTCCGTTGCAATGAAGTTGCTGCGGTACCTTTCAAACTAGGGGCAACTTTCCAGTTGCTAAGATCCGGGATTGTGCATCTCAGTGACAGATCTCAGGCGTGTCCAGTTCTGATCCATATCGAAAATGGTTTTGAAAAGTTTTAATAAAAGTTGACTTTGTTCAAATTAATCTTTTTACAACTAAGACCATTTTTGGACCAAAGCGGAGAATTTTCAGTACCACAACCTTCAATTTCATTGATTTCAAAACAGAGTTCTTTTGCTCTTGCATACAATTGAAGTTGCTTTTTATTACACTCAGGAAGAAAAACTTGAAAGTACTAATAAAGCAAAAGGCGTCCCTGCGCCCCCTGCCAGAGCTAGTTGAAGCCTCTGATGCCAACCTAGGCCCAACCTGTGCTTCTTCGTTGAGCCAATCCCAGCACTCGTCAGACAAAGTGCAACTAAAAGTGGGAGCAGGGGCAGAAGCTCTCTAATTTCCATGCTGCGGCCTGCCGAGCCAGCTGTGCGCCTCGAACTGGAAATGTAGCCGGATACTCTATCCCCTCTGGTGGGCAAGTCTGATCATGGCCAAACTGGCGCAGAATACGGAATGGGAAATAGAATACGCAGTGAGTCAAGCCGATCAATCGAATCCAACCTGTCGAGACATGCTGTAGCTCATCGCCGGGAGATTAAGCCAAGGCAGCGCCACGCAATGCGATCTGCCGACAAATTGCACATCCATTCAAACCACCATCCCTCATCAAGGGCGTCGACTAGAAGAATAGAGAGATGTACGATGAGAGAAAAGTAAGAAAAAGGTTTTGTGAGAAAAAAGAATAGAGAGATGTACGATGAGAGAAAAGTAAGAAAAAGGTTTTGTGAGAAAAACCGAGCCTGAGGGCCGAGTGATGTGAGCAAATACATATGTGAGATCGGGTGGGAAACATTACCTGCAGCAGTAGTGGACTCCCTGCAAATCTAGTTGTCTCCCCCGACAGTAGAAAGCATCCAAGCCCATCAGTGTCTCCGCCAATGTCATGGCGATGCAACTCCTTCCTTCTTTCAAGCCTTGGGCCACTTCAATCAGACGACGCTGGATCCTCCAAAGCTCGAGGCAAACAGAAAATGAGATAACATGCATAAACAGAGGGCGTGTTGCCGGAAGCCTTGCCAATGATGGTCGCCGCGGTCACCAGCATCGGAGAACCGGTAAATCAGGCTTGGGATATCCAACATTCCGTTACAAATCAGGGATCGAGCATCATGCGTTGTGAGTCCGCACATCCGCCCTAGGTTTGGGCATGGCCAAAATTGAGTTGGGGCAAGATTTCCTCACCTCGCTCGGATTCTATCAAAACTTGAAAATCTTCAAAAGTGGGACATACCTCTTGCCCTCCCTCCGAAGCTGAAGACATGCGTCACCGGGTTCCAAAACCTTGCCGCGGCATAGAGGAAAGGAAGATGCAGTGGAGTCCGGCCCAGCGTGAATAGTGCATTCAAGCCGAAACCCCGGAAGTTCAATTTTCCGAGCCATCTAAAGAAGAGATCCAAGATGTGAGATTTTCTGCGAGAAATGCCTCCATTTTTGTGCAAACAGTGATGAAATGAAAAGTTCCAAAGTTGGAGCTTTATAGGGGGGTAAAACACTATTCGGGGACACGTGTCCAAATTCTGGAGCTGCAGGAGAGGTGGCCGGCCGGCCACCTATTCTAGCAGGCCGGCCACCCTTGATTCAAAAATGGCCGGCCGGCCACCTTTCAATCCCCAGATGCAAATGTGGCCGGCCCTGCATTGGTCCTGTTTTGCCCTCCGGAAGGAAGTTTGAGGCATTTCTACGCATCGGGGATGTCGAAGGCCTCCATTTCTCTCAGTTTCGGATGCGTTCCATCATCCAGATCGTCCGTCCGAAGTACGCTTGGTTGTTTTTTGCTTATCGAGTTGTTGCTTTGTTTATCGAGTTGTAAGTTTTTGTCGAGCTGTCGCATTTTGTGTTTTTAGTTATTACCTTTTGTTTATGCAATTTTGTTATGTCCTTTTTATCGAGTCGTTAACATTGTTGTATTTTGCTTATCGAGTTGTAAACTTGCTAAGATTCTGTTATTTCTTAGTGAGTCGAGTTGTTTGATTTGTTGCGTCGGTTCATTACCTGACCGGTAAATACACAAGGCACATTCCCATTCAATTCCATTTTTGTGCAAAATGATGCGATGCGATGCTAAGAATTTCAAATACAAACATCTTTTCAAAAGCTGTTTCATTCCATCATGTTTTACAACAAATAAAGGTACAAGTTTTACAGAAAATAAAACTGCCTAACAATATGCAAAGTGCTACAAACTACTAGCAAAAAGTAAAATAAAGCAGGAAATAGCATCAATATCCTCGGGAACGGGAATGAGGAGGCCCTCTCATCCTCTTCTGCGGGACAACCTCTGCACCATCATCACCATCCGGGTCAGAGCTATCATCCTCCGGATCCCCCTCAGCCCTCGTCTCCACTCCCGAACCAAGACCGGAGCCTCCCTCCCCAGCAGATGTCTCTGACTCACGGTCTGCGACCTCCTCCTCCTCCTCCTCAATAATGGGTGCCCTGCGTCTGCGAGACGACCCTGCTCCTCGAGCTCCTCGGACAAATGAAGAGTTCAATACATCAGTTCAAAAATGAAAAGCAGATATCAAGTACAATTGTGAGTGGGTGTGTGGTCGGATGTGCTCTACACAGAAAATCAATACAGCAGAATGTTCAAAGCCAGTATGTTATCAGAGATATGTTAAATACGGGAAAGACGGACAGTACCTGCACGCCCATGATGGCTAGCTGTGCCTCCCTCCGTAAGATCATGCCCTCGAATGTGGCCAGCATCCCAAGCAGCTCGTCCGTGTACTCAACTAGAGGCTACAGATACAAATGCAAAACTATCAGTAAAGGAATGGATTTCCAAATATCCGACTGATAAATCAAAGCTGTAAAACATACCGGTGGTGAATCAGGGTCTCTGACATATCTGTGGTCAGGAAGAAGAGGCTCTAGCGAAACCTGGTAAGGAGCCCCGAATCGCCAACTCGTCAACTCGGTCGGCATGTCTGGCCACCCAGTATGATGAAGAGTCGGAGGGATCGGAGGAATCGAACTACCTCTACCCCTAGATGCACCAGCCCTGCTAGAGGAGGGGATATCCGTAGCACGGGCACGACTCGAAGATGGTACATCAGTAGGCCTCAGTGTCGGAGCACGCACTCCCGTCAAGGGGGGCATCAGATATATACGACGATAGGTGGCGTAGTCCCCCTCCATGAGATATAACAAAGCATCGGTGCCCTGCATAGCACTAGTGACCTCCTGGGTAGAGAGTCTATCCGCAGTCCGCATAGTGGCTGGAGGTACAGCAGGAGGGTCCTGAGAATCGTACCCCCACACCTGGCGCAGAAAGCGTTCCCCCAGGAACCATGCCCTACCAACTGGTCCTTCGAGCAGGAACCTATACTGGGAATTACCCGATCCTCCGGGATACTGATATCGGAGACCATCACCTAAGACCGCCTGCAGGGCTGCCAAGTAATCTGCGGATAGCCAGTGCATAAATCAATCAGAAATCAGAATATACAGGGCAGATCAAAGATGAAAATGAAAGGAACTGAGAGTTCTGAAATACCTCTGTCGTCGAACAGTGTCAAAATACTGTCGCAGGCCGAAGAGAGTCTCTCGAGGTCTCGGTCGGTGCTCGCCCTCGAATACCAGTGAAAACGGAGTCATAAGGAGTCCTGCCACCTCCATCTCCGGGGCTAATGTGGGAAAATATACGTACACCCATAGCTGAGAAAAGCAGTGCGGATGTGAATACAAAGTGCTAAAGGCAGAATACAGAGTGCAAAGTGCGCCGTGTGTGCAATGAACAAGTAATGAGGAGCAGAAATGTAAATCAAGAGGACAGAACGTACCTCCCAGGCTCTCCAATAGCCGCCGAGTAAGTCTCCCCGCCCGCGAGAGGCTGCACTCATGTAACAATAGAGGGTAGCCAGGCCAGCGCCACCCCAGTCATACCGGCTGACCTGTGATAGGTCCACTAGGGCACTCAGAAGATACAATCCAACAGTGTTCCCCCTATCAGCAAACAAAGTGGTGCCAAAGAGGAACATGAGGAAACCTCGGGTGTACTGCTCAATCTCCTCAGGAGACTCAAGCTCCATCTCCGGCCTCCGAAAACGGGAAGAGAACCAAGTGTACCGGACTCTCCCGGAAGCTCTGTCTACAGGTGGGCGAGCCCCCAACAGATGTATCCATGCGGCCTCCCACTCTCCCATATCCTCGTCATAAGGTATGGGCCAACCGCCTATGTCTAGGCCGGTGAGTACGGCAAAGTCTAGCGGGGTCATGGTCATATCCCCAGTGGCAGAAAAATGGAAAGAATTGGTGGTGTCCCACCATCTCTCCACCAAAGCAGCTAACAATGTCCTACTGGCAGGACAGTGTGATAACCCCATACAGAATGCTCCGAACCCCGCTGAGTCAACCAAATCCCGGACAGCCTCCGGGAGCTCGGCGTACCACTCTCTCGCAGCAGTGGAGCCATATCCTCGTACTGTACGAGAGCCAACCTGCGTTCAGAATGAATGTATATGTCAGAATCAGAATGGGTAAGCTGTGTGCAAATGAAATGAAGTAGCTGTGTGCAAATGAAATAAAGTAGCTGTGTGCAAATGAAATGAAGTAGCTGTGTGCAAATGAAATGAAGTAGCTGTGTGCAAATCAAATGAAGTAGCTGTGTGCAAATGAAATAAAGTAGCAGTGTGCAAATGAAACAAATCATTAATCAGTGGGCTGCGTGTTCACTTTAATTTCTATCTGGGTTGCGTGTTCAGAAAATTAGTGTTTTGGGCTGCGTGTTCAAATCATTAATCAGTGGGCTGCGTGTTCAGAAAATCAGTGTTTTGGGCTGCGTGTTCAAAATCATTAATCAGTGGGCTGCGTGTTCACTTTAATTTATATCTGGGCTGCGTGTTCAGAAAATCAGTGTTTTGGGCTGTGTGTTCAAAATCATTAATCAGTGGGCTGCGTGTTCACTTTAATTTCTATCTGGGCTGCGTGTTCAGAAAATCAGTGTTTTGGGCTGCGTGTTCAAATCATTAATCAGTGGGCTGCGTGTTCACTTTAATTTATATCTGGGCTGCGTGTTCAGTAAATCAGTGTTTTGGGCTGCGTGTTCAAATCATTAATCAGTGGGCTGCGTGTTCACTTTAATTTCTATCTGGGCTGCGTGTTCAGAAAATCAGTGTTTTGGGCTGCGTGTTCAAATCATTAATCAGTGGGCTGCGTGTTCACTTTAATTTATATCTGGGCTGCGTGTTCAGAAAATCAGTGTTTTGGGCTGCGTGTTCAAATCATTGATCAGTGGGCTGCGTGTTCACTTTAATTTCTACCTGGGCTGCGTGTTCAGAAAATCAGTGTTTTGGGCTGCGTGTTCAAATCATTAATCAATGGGCTGCGTGTTCACTTTAATTTATATCTGGGCTGCGTGTTCAGAAAATCAGTGTTTTGGGCTGCGTGTTCAAATCATTAATCAGTGGGCTGCGTGTTCACTTTAATTTATATCTGGGCTGCGTGTTCAGAAAATCAGTGTTTTGGGCTGCGTGTTCAAATCATTAATCAGTGGGCTGCGTGTTCACTTTAATTTATATCTGGGCTACGTGTTCAGAAAATCAGTGTGGGCTATGTGTTCACCATCAACTTGGACTGTGTGTTCAGAAAATCAGAGTTTGGGACTGTGTGTTCTACTCGTAGTCAGTGGGCTGTGTGTTCAGAAAATCAGAGTTTGGGACTGTGTGTTCTACTCGTAGTCAGTGTGCGCCGTGTGTTCACCTTCAAATTCGGGCTGTGTGTTCGGCAAATCAGTGTTTGAGCCGTGTGCTCAATTCTTAACTAATGTGTACCGTGTGTTCACAATCAATCAGTCAATGAGCCGTGTGTTTAGCAATTCAAGTGTTTAAGTCACATGTTCAGAATGCAAACAAAGTACTATGTCATAAGCTAAAACTGTGTGTTCAAGCATGGCAAAGCTACAAAATGCACGAAAAATACAGAAAATGAAGTAAAATACCTCTCGTGCCTCGTGAGAGAGGTGCTGCTCCGGCTCTCGCAGAAGTAAATCCCCGGGTGCCCGGTCATTGAACTTAGTGAAACGACGAAAAACGGCCCGCGGAAGCATATGTACCGGTGGGGCGTACCTCCCGGGAATAAAAGGGCGGACTCTCGGGGGCAGTGCCATGATATCAAAATCATCCCCGGCACCTGGAGGACCTCCACCATGAGGGTAATCACCCGCCATTTCAAGAAATCTGCAAAAAGGAGCAAAAATGAGCAAAAATGAGCCAAAATTGGAAAAAGTCAACAAAAGTCAACTCCCGGGAAATGGAAAAGTCAACAAAAGTCAACTCCTGAGAAAATCTTCCAAATATTGAGACAAACTTACCTCAAGTGGTGAAAATGAGAAAAGAAGCTTTGAAATCAAAATTTAATCGACTCAAAGTGCTTAAAACTGAAAGATTTCGCGAAAACAACTTGCGTGGGAGGCTGAAAAGCGCGTATAAAGTGCAGATCTGAAAGAAAAAATGGTTTGGGAGGCAAGGGGAGAAGTTTCCACGGCTGTGGGTGTGGTCTTGGATTGAATGGGTGAGGATATATATAGAAAATGAGGCAAAAGACAAAATTGCCCCTACTTTTGTGCAGGTGGCCGCCGGCCACCTTTCCTAGCTGGCCGGCCATTTGCTTTTTGGTTCTTGGCCGGCAGCCTCCCCTAGGGCAACCACCTGGCCGGCCATGTCCCCCACCTCCCCCTCTAGCTCTCTGCAAATTTTGAGGAAGATTGGAGTTCCCGGGACCTGAAAAAGTTCAAGGAAAGTGTACTTTCTGGCGCGAAATTGTTCCGCCGAAACTTCAGCTGCAATTTCTGACATGTGTCTCATCATTACTTATCAAAATCAAGGTGTATCCTTTTTGAACATGTTGTAACCTCTCCGGGAGGTGAACCCGAGGCCGCGATTGAGTTGCCTTCACCAAAATGCGCGTTTTCTTACTCGTTATTTCGCAACAAACGGACACCCTGATTCGTGCTCATTTTGCATTGTTTTGCATATAACTTGCAGTCTCATGAATATTTTTCATTGTCATGCATGATTTCTTGGTGTACCATCCTTCTGTGCTTGAGTGTGCGTTGTCACGCGTATTCCTTTCTCGCATTGCGATGCATTCACTCGCCAGCACTGCGTGTGTCAAACTTTCGGAACCACAAGAATCACATTGAATACATGTTGTTAGCATATTGTTCTTGTTGAATTTCTTTCTTTTGCAGGCACGATATTGTATGTACGGTTCATTTGAGGCTGGTGCGACCAGACGAATCGCGCAGGTATCGTATCTTCTCCGTGTGAGACGTGACGAGAATCGAATGATTCTCCGCATTCTTAAACTGCATGAAATGTAGTTGTTGCTTTGCATTCTTGCTTAAAATTATTGCATCTATTTGCGAATACTTGCCTCATTACAGCTTGCTGCATTTGCATGATCATTTGGCTCTGTGCATGTCACTTTGCATTTTGCCCCCCCTGCCTGCGGGCACGCCTGCGGGCGCATATCTCTGTTCATCTTGTATGATTGTCTAAGTCTTCGGCCTTGTCAAAAATGGGTCGTCTCTGGGCTTTGACATTCACTCCCGTCACTTGTGACTTTCGAGTTCTGTCAAAGAGGGGCAACTGTAAACACCCCATTTTTGACCGACCTTAAGACTCAGATGTCACCGATTGAGCGCTCGGTGATGTTGCATATCGTGCTCGTTCAGAAGTCTCAGAGTCGCGGCCATGCGCCCTGCCTCCGGACTTCCGAACCCTCTTCTGTGCCTTGCCTCGGTTTGTGAACCAGACTCGGTTTTCTCTGTTTTCTTTCCTGAGGGGAGGGAGAGGTCCTGTAGACCATCTCTCAGTGGCCGTGGGCTACATTTCATGGCCGTAGGCCATTTTGCCCATTTCGGAGCCCGGTTCCCGGTTTTTGGAGCCGTCAGGCCGTGTGCCTCGGTTCGGGACCACACAACCATCTCCGATTCCTCCGGTTTTTGGCATGCATCTCATTTACTCCCTTTCGAGGGACACTGGGGTCTTAGATACCCACTTCGTGGCCGAATGCCACTTTCGGTGCTTAACGGCCTATTTTCGGGATCCCGAACTACGTGTTTTGGCCCCCGAGCATTCGTTTTGCATCGGTTTTTGTTCATTTTTGGCAGGTACCTCTGTTTTATCACCAGGAAGATCACTGGAGGGTGGGAGGCCAGCAATTGTCTCAGCAACCAGTTATGCTCCTCCGGCGCCCCCCGGCGCCCGTTTTTCTCACTTCCGGGCTAATGTTGACCACCCTAGGAGCATTTTCTTCGAGCCAAAATCACATATTTGTGTTGTACACACATGGGAGGATCCTAAAAACACATGGCCGGCCAGTAATTCTTTTGTCCATTTTGAAACCTCTTTGAAAAGTGGCTTGTTGTTTCTCCTGTTTCAGAGTTGTCAATTTCCAACCATAGGGTCTTGTTGTACACACATGGGAGGACACCAATCTTTGGTGGCCGGCCAGAAATTCTCACATGACCATTTTGCCCCTAGCCGGCCGGCCATAGGGGGTAGCCGGCCGGCCACCTGCAACAAAAGTGGCTGGCCGGCCATGCTCCTTGGGAGGTGTGTTTTACAGCTGTATAGCTGTATCCCCCAAAAGATCTGATTTCGGGGGATATTTTGTATGCAAGGGAAGTTAATCCCTTAAGGCTACACTCTTTGACACACTTGGGCTCAACCATTCTTGCATGCATACATCTCTCTCTCTTTCCCTCAAGAGTTAGAACACTTGCTTTGAGTATAGAAACACATATCCATCTCCATCTCTTTGATTTTCTTCAAGTTTGGTGCCATTTCTTCATCATCATCAAGCACCACCATCACCACTCCATTTCCAGCAGCAAGGAGAGGTTCTTAGGGGCTTAGAAGCAACATTCCTCAAGCCAAGAGGTAGAAAAGTATGGGTCTTCAAGGGTAAGTCTCCATCTCCCTCTTTTGTAGCATTTTCTTGCTTCTTTTCTTAAGCCTATTTTCTCACTGTTTTAGGCTCCGACCTTAACTAAAACTAGGTCTATTTTGAGCTTATCTTCATGTTTGTTTAAGGTCTCAACCCTGTTTGAGCCCTCTATGGTGCACTTGCTTCAATACCATCTTGTATGTCAATATTTTGCATGCTTTTTCTAGCCTATGAGTGATCTGTTTTCGAACATAATGTAAACTGTGAGTGGGCCTATTTTGAGCCCCTCTTCAACATTTAAGAAGGGCTCAACTATGTTTGACCTCTCTATCATGCACTTGCTTCACAATTCCTCCAATTTACCGTAAATTTGCATGATTTGTTTGGCCTATATGTAAATTGTTTTGGAGCATGTCATGAACTGTGAGTAACCTTATTTTGTGTCCCTCTACAACATTGTAGAAGGGATAAACCTTGTTGGGGGTCTCCATGTTGTACTTGTCATTATACCCCTCTTTGACCCCCATTTTTACATGCTTTTTTAAGCTTATCTAACTTCTGTTTTAGGCCATCATCAGAAATGGAAAGAGTCATATTTTGATCTTCTTGACATATTTCATTAAGGGTCTTTTCTGGTTTGATGGATGTTTGGGGTACCTCATGTTATAGCCTTGTGTATCCTAGTTCTTGCATGACATTTTTAGCATGTTTTCATACTGAGTTGGGGGATGTCATCTACTGTAAATGTTAATATTTTTAGTCCCTCATCAGTGTTGTAGAAGGGTACTTTTCCATTTGGGCATCGCATGTATCACTTGCTTCAATACCCCTCTTGCGGGGCCATTTTTGCATTCTTGCTTAATCCTATGTATGCTTGCTGTTTAGCCCTTTTTATGACTGAAAAATGCTTGTCTTGGGGCTGCCTTGCTACTGTATTTTCATTCCATGTCCATATTGTGCATGCATTGCATGGCTATAGGCCATTTCAGGCGCCTAATATTGCATTTCGGGATCATTCCATGCTTCGGGTGCACTTTGGCCATGTTTCGGGGCTGTTTTCCCCCACATTTCAGTGTTGAAATTCATTGGCATGTTTGCATATCATTTTCTATGTCATTTCATGCCTTACGGCCATCGCCTCGGTTTGCGTGCCCGTGTGAACGCATTTCGAGGCACTTCATTTTCATCTAACGGCCTCTTATGTGAGTGTAGCTGAGGCTCACTCATGTTAGTGTAAGTCCATTTTGCATTCTGTATATTATTTTAGTCTCATCGCATTGCGTATGCCATTGCCTCGGTTTGCGCGCCCGTGTGCACGCATTTCGAGGCGCTTCATTTTCATCCATCAGCCTCTTATGTGAGTGTGGCTGAGGCTCTCTCGTGTTGGTGTAAGCCCATATTGCATCGCATATCTCATTTTAGTCCTGTTGCATTCCGTATGCCATTTTCTCGGTTTGCGTGCCCGTGGACACGCATTTCGAGACATCTCATTTTAGTCTCATTATATATCATATTTCATGCCATTTCATTTCGTATGTCATCGCCTCGGTTTGCGCGTCCGTGTGCACGCATTTCGAGGCACTTCATTTTCATCCATTGGCCTCCTATGTGAGTGTGGCTGAGGTCCACTCGTGTTAGTGTAAGTCTATTTGCGTTGCGTATGCCATTTTATGCCTTAGGATCATCGCCTCGGTTTGCGTGCCCGCGTACACGCATTTCGAGGCATCTCATTTTAATAAGCATTGTGTATGTTAGGATTGTATTTTAGCTACATTTCATGCATATCATGCATATTGCATCGTGTTCGGGATAGGAGTTAGCCCGGGCACGGGAAACGAGACGCGTTTCGTACTCCGAGTGACAGAACGGGTCTCAATTCCCTAGTCACCGACACTCCGGATTACCCATGATGGAGTTAGGTTTTGTTGTAGCATTCATCTGCATTCATCCTATATTGAGTTGTGCAATCCGACTCCTCGGTCATCATGCATCGAGATGCGTGATTGGTGGCACGAGGATCGAGGCATGCATATATTTGTGAAATACATTGCTATGCCCCTTTCCTGCTCTCTGTTGCAGCAAAATAGAGAATTAGCAACTTTTAAGAGTCGGGCACGCACTTCGAGAAACATTGCAAACGGAGGCTAATTGGGGCATCCCAGTGGATTTCTGCGCAAGGCAACCCAGCATACATCATTCATCAGAGTCGAGGCAGCCCCTGGCTTGCATGCCAGTTTACAGCTTTCTTAGCTTAATTTGTTAATTAATTAGGAATCTGTATATTTATTCGGACTGTATTATTCTTTCATTTCGGACTGTATTATTTATTCGGACCCTCTGCGCGAGGGCATAATTGTAATAAGTGTGGGTGAGTGTGATGTATGTCTTCCAACCCCACGTCTTTCTTCCTTTTATTTACCCGCTTACGATGGTTAGATATAGGGCATATTTTAATTAGCATACAGTATGACAGCATGTTTGCATCATTCATCAGTTTTGCACGCACCGGGCTCGGCGCATCATATAAACTGCATTTGTATTTCAATTTCAAGTTGAATACATGTTAGCTGTAGCATTCCATATGCTATTTTTAGAATAGCCGAGCCTGCTATAGTCGCATCTTTGCATGTGTTGCATTAGGCATCTCTGTATAATTAGGATCATGCATGATTTCTAATCGGTTTTCTGTTTTGACTCGGAGTACTCGGTGAGTTTTATGCTTTAGCATCCTTGCATGCGTGTGAGTGTTGCCATGAATAGCATGCTTACCATGAGGCTATATGCTTATATGATATAACTGCCTTGAATGCCTGTGGGTGGAGGTTGGGTTATTTGGATTGGAACGATTCATCAAATGTTTGTTTTAAGCCCACTAGATAGTGGCAAAATCATCTTTTCTAAGCCCACCTGAGGGTGGCAAATCCACGTCTTAGCCTACCTGCAGGTAGCACCATCAAACCATTTTCAAACAAACAAACATGAAATGTTTTGTTCCAATTCAGGCGGCCCAGTCTATACTTGTTTGCTGCGAGCATCACATAGTAACCTAGGCTAATAACCGGAATAAGAACTCACAATGTTTTCAAAACTAGATATCATGGTTAGTAGAGGCCGGTCTTTGACCGGGCGAGCGGGGGTGCTCACGAAGTGACCTTCCCCAATCGTACCCAAGTTCCCGAGCCGAGGCAACTTTGGTGATGACGGACACGTGGCCTTTGGCACCGAGTCAGGGTTTCCTAAATTTTCCAAAAATAAAAATATTTAGGTGGCGACTCTGTATCTGGCAAAGCAGTCCATGTTTGGCACTTCTTTCAAAAATCTGTTTTCCAAAACGATTTGCCGGATTTGGGCTCTTTGGTTCAAGATTAAGAACCATGACACAAATCGAGTCCGAGCTGTAGCGAGGTCCCCCGCGGGCTTGTTGGATAGACCGGTTGACTAAGTCGGCGCACTTCATTCCTATGCGCGTGAAAAATTCGGTAGATCATCTTGCCGACTTGTATATTCGGGACATAGTGAGGTTGCATGGGGTCCCAGTGACGATCATCTCAGATAGAGATCCTCGTTTTACTGCTAGGTTGTGGCAGAGTTTGCAGAGTGCCTTGGGCACTAAGTTGACCTTTAGCACGGCTTATCATCCTCAGACTGACGGGCAGTCCGAGCGTACTATTCAGATCCTTGAGGATATGCTTCGGGGTTGTGTACTTGATTTCAGTGGGTCGTGGGAGAGGCACTTGCCTTTGGTAGAGTTTGCCTACAACAACAGTTTCCAGTCTAGTATCGGTATGGCACCGTTTGAGGCCTTGTATGGCCGACCGTGTAGGTCTCCAGTTTGTTGGGCCGAGGTGGGTGATGCACCTTTGTTGGGTCCGGAGTTGGTGAGGGAAATGACGGAGAAAGTTGAGCTTATCCGTAGGAGGCTTGTTACAGCCCAGAGTCGTCAGAAATCATATGCCGACCGTAGGAGGAGACCTTTGGTGTTTGAGGTAGGTGATCATGTCTTTCTGAAAATATCACCTAGGCGGGGATTGATGAGGTTTGGGAAGAGCGAAAAGTTGTCCCCTCGGTTTATTGGTCCTTTTGAGATCCTTGAGAGGATTGGCGAGGCTGCCTATCGTTTAGCTTTGCCACCACAGTTATCCGGAGTTCATGACGTGTTTCATGTGAGTATGCTTCGGAAGTATGAGCCGAATCCATCACATGTGTTGGATTGGACCGACTTAGAGGTTGACGAAGATGTCTCGTATGAGGAGAGACCGGTTCGGGTTTTGGATAGGTGGGATCAAGTTTTGCGAGGCAAGACCATCCCTTTGGTAAAGGTTTTGTGGAAACATCACGGGGTGGAGGAAGCCACTTGGGAACGTGAGTTGGAAGTCCGCGAGAAATATCCGGACATGTTTGTTGATATGTAATCTTGTATTTAGATTTCGTAATATTGTTGGACTTAAGAGCTTTATATATGTCTTAAGTTGTAAAACATTGAAAATGTTTTGGTTTAAAGGAAGAATTTTGAAACTTGCCTAATAATGGAAGTTTAATGGAACATTGCATATGTTAAATATATGGTAGAATTGGAGTTATATCATGAAATTGAATATGATATGGAAATGGGAATCATGTATATTGATAATTGTTGAATTGGAAAGAAATGCATATTGATAATGCAAGTTGAAATATATGTTGTTTTACATATTGTGAGATGCCTCTTGGTAAGAGATGAAATGACCGGTATTGGGTCAAGTTGTTTATTATTGTAATGTCATATTGTTGGAAATTGAGAAACAAACCTGTTTTTGAAAACTTGTGCTTAATTTCGGGGACGAAATTCTTTAAGGGGGGGAGGTTATAGCGACCCCGGCCTTTTTCCATTCGGTGGTTGTATCCGGACTCACGTTCCGTGGATTCTGTTGTTATATATTTGTTGTTGTCGTCCTTTAATTCCTTATGTTTGAGTTATAGGATGTATTGGGCAGGTTTGTTACAGGTTGGGAGTGTTTGGGAGCAAAGGGTTGCTGCCCAGAATTTTGGTTCTTCGCTCGAGCGAGCAGTTCTTCGCTCAAGCGAGCTCTTTGTTTTTGGTCCGTCGCTCGAGCCAGGGTTTCTTCGCTCAAGCGAGCGGCTGCGTCTAGGTATAGACCTGAGAGCTGTGTTTCTTAGCTCGAGCGAGCTCTTCTTCGCTCTAGCGAACTGGTTTGTTATTCGCTCGAGCGAGCGTTCCGTCGCTCGAGCGTGCGTCTGGTTGCAAACCTGAGGGTTTGAGTTTTTGGCTCGAGCGAGCAGTTTGTCGCTCGAGCGAGCTTCTGAGTTGTTGGCTCGAGCGAGGCATTCTTGGCTCGAGCGAGGGTTTTCTGTGTCTGGTCACTCGAGTGACCAAGTCTTCGCTCGAGCGAGCCTGTTTTATTTAAATAGGCAGCAGCGGTTTTTAAAACACTTTTTCATCCTCTTTTTTATTCCAGAACCCTAGGTCCGTGTTTTCTCTCCCTCTACACACCTTCTCTCTTAGGTTTGATCTACTTAGAGTGTATTTCTACCCTAGGTCCTTTGTTAAAAAGATAGAGTGGGTCGAGGGCTTCACTTTAATCTGAACAATCTTGGATTTGGAGCACATTGGGTTTTCGCCATCTTCTCCATTTGAGTTCTTCGCTTCGAGGCAGGGATTTCCTACTCCATATTATAGGTTTTGACCTAAGTTTTGGTATTTTTGATATGTTGGTGTCGTTTAGTAATTTTGGGAAAACTAGGGTTTGTATTATAATTTGAGAAATAGGGAATTGTTTATATATTAAATTCCATGTGATTGTGAATTATGAAAAATGACATTGGTAGTGTCAGGTTGATTAAAATTGAACCTTAGGGTTAATTTTGAGGAAAGGGGGAAAAACCCTAGTTGTTATAATAAATTAATTTGTATAATTAATTTTGGGAAAAATGTGGAATTGAGTTTAATTCATGAAATTGGGGGATTATGAGATAAATGGTGTGGTTGAATAGTTTAATCACTCACCTATGAAAATATGGAGTTTACATTTGTTGATACATTTATTTCCTGTTTAGAAATAACTGTTTGGGCTATCGGTGGAGGATAGTCTTGATTGTTGTAGACATTGCATGTTGATTAGGGAAAACTAAAACTAATCACATTGAATATGGCAGTTGAATTAATACAGCAAATACGTGTATTGATTGTATATTGTTTGGAAGGAGATAGGGGATGTACTCCATGGTTTGAGGGAAGATAGGGGATGGACTCTCAAACCTGTTTAGGAGGAGAAAGGGGATGGACTCCATTAGTACAGCAAATCTGTGTACTTATTGATGTATGGAAGTGTATTAGTACAGCATATATGTGTACTTATCGATTTATGGAAGTGTTTTGGTTTGAGCCTTAGTCTCACTTAAATTGTTGTTATTGGAAGTAATGTTGATATGAGATGTAATCTCATTACTATTGGTTGGCCAGGTTCTGAGCCATGTCTGTATAATTGGAAAGTTGATTAATAACGTGAAGCGAAACATGTCATGGATATTATTGTCATGAAACTGTAAAGTGATATAACTGATTTTAAGTGGTAACCATCTATTGAATGCTATTGCTTTAGTCAATTTCTATATTTGGTTTAGTATATTTCTGCTGGACTGTGGCTCACCCTATACGGGAACATCATTTTCAGGTCCAGGTGAGATGCTACCTCCAAGGACTTAGCTTGAGAGGATTTGGAGTTGAAGACTCTTTCTTTTTAGTAGCTATTTGTTATTTTTATGTTACATGTAATTACAAGCCAAGGGCTTAACTTGTAGTTGAGTTAGTACTCATTTCTTTTATGTCCAAGTATTGGCTTGGAAAGATGTAAGCCCGTAGGGCATTTACTTTCGTTATTACATGTAATGTTTTCTTTAAGAATACTCTGATGAATGGAATAATATTTTGTTTTCTTATGTCAATGCATGTCAATATTGTATGTATTTTGGGTTTGATTTTGAGGGCGTTACAAGCAACAATGCTGAATGAGTGACGTTGAACAACCAAAATAGGAATGGAGCAAAAAAGACATGAAGAAAAGATGTCAGACATCAAGATGCACATGATATACAAAATAACTGAGATTCCCTGCACGCGGAAATGCATCTTCAACAAAACATGAACAACCACTTGACTTGACTTGAGTTTGTCATGGCTGTTTTTAAAGAATTATACCACTAACAAATGTTCTCAAGGGAAAAATCAATAAAATAATAATCGATGTCTAATGAAATTAATGTTATACATAATTACACAACACATTGGCACAGAATTAACCAATAACTACAATTTTCAGGGACATCAATCCCAATGAGTCAACTACAAGTAGGATGGAGTAATGCATTAAACCATCAACTGCCTTAAACCCACACAGTAATAGCAGATAATGCAATAATGCTCACATCAAGTTACATCTGACCATTGTGTTAGGGTTCTTGCTATCTTTCATTGCTTACCTTTGAATCAATAGAAACAAAAACCTCAAGAGAAAACAAACAGGATAACCGGATAGCCAAAGAGCCTCATTCTAAAAGACAACAAATCCAAAGATCAAAAATCTGAAGAGGCCATGTCACAAACAGATCTGACACTGAAATAGCTACCAGGTTAAATGACATTGAAATAGCTACAAAAAATTTTATTATTAATTCAATGACAATGATACAAACCTCATATGAACAAGGACTCAAACCATATTTAAGACAACCATATGCATGATACTTGTTGACAAGCAGTTTCACCAACATAAGCCCCTGTATGTTCATATTAAGAACCATAATTAAAAATTGCTCAGAGTTTCGGTACCAGATGACAATTTTGCTTCATATAAAAAATAAAAAATATAAAAATATAAAAAAAGGAAAGAGCTCAAGTTTTAAAATATGGAGAAATAAATAATAATAATAATAATAATAATAATAATAATAATAATAATAATAATAATAAATAAATAAATAAATAAATAAATAAATAAAAAACAACAACAACAACAACAACATTATTTAGATATGAGCTAATCATGGGATTATATTTGAAAACATGTGCACCACACCATAATTCTTGTTTACAGTCTCAAGTCAAAACATGTGCTCAAGTTAATAAAAACATGTGCTCAACTGTTGGGCTGTTTGTTTTCATGTCCTAATTGTGTCAATTTGGGGTGATTATTAATAGGGGGAAGCCGAAAGGATAAAACGGTGTAAAGGAAGGGTTTTTGGGTTGCAAGATGAACCTGAAGTGTTAAGAGTTTGGCTGCCGTTTGATGATGCCCCTGGCTTAGCAATGGCTCGGGCATTTGGGGACTTCTGTTTAAAGGAATATGGGGTGATCTCTATTCCTGAATTCTCTCACCAGATTCTTACGGAAAGAGATAAGTTCATTGTTCTTGCTTCTGATGGGGTAAGTTTTCCACCCATGCATCATAATGTAGATTGCAGATTAGTATAGGGGATCTTTGGTTTGCAGAGTAATTATGTGAATTTGTCTGTAAAGAAAAAAATAAATAACTGAAATTATATGAGGGTAAACAGCACCAAATGAAAGTGAGAAATTACATATGCATGGAACCTAAGTGACAGAGACACTTTAGTAGAGGAGCAGTGTTCATGCTGGACATTGACACTTCTTGGACACTCCTAGACACGCATCAAATGCTTCTTGGATGTGTCCATAATCTAAAATAAAGTTTCATATTTTCAGAAACCTGGCTAACACAACTTGGGTGCTATGGCAACACTTAGGCTCAATTTAGTTTACAACTTTTTCGGGGGGAGCTTTTGCTTTCATTTTATGAGGCAAAAATAACTTAACTGAGTTGAAAAAAAGCTTATTATTAGGGAGTTGAGGGAGGGGTGCTTTTAGTTTATTCTTTTTTATTATTAGTTTTCAGCTTGCAAGAAGTTGCACAAAGGAGACCCAAAGTCCTATAAGAGGGGATGGTGCCTGGATGTAAGTGAGATGCCAAATAGAGATGTGCAAGGTCGTGTACCTGCTAGACATGGAATATATATATATATTTTTTTTGAACAGTGCTAGAAATGGAATTGAAGACTACATAACTTACTGAAGAATATTTTCCATGTGGTGAACTCAATTTCACTTACTCAACTAAAGCATCCTACCAATCGAAAACCCCAAAATTAGTCTTTGGAGATTTGATCATTGGAAATAGCCAACTTAAACTTATGCTATCCTAACTTAGAAAAAAAAAATTGGAAAAAGAAACTAAGAAGATTCTTTAGCACATGTTTTGACTTGAGACTGTAAACAACAATATGGAAAACTTGAGCTCTTTCCTTCTTTTTTTGGTGTTATATTTGATTAGCTCATATTTGATTAGTCAAAACATGTGCACTACACCATAATTCTTATTTGATTAGTCAAAACATGTGCTCAACTGTAAACAAGAGTATGGTGTTATATTTGAAAAAAATTCTATACCAGCCAATGGGTAAATAACAGGCACTACACCATAATTCTTTTTCCAAATAAGAACAGCTCCAAAAGTTAATCAGAATTTCAGAGAAATATCGGGCATGTGAAAATTCCCTAAAGTTTTAAATGTAAACTTAAATCATCATTCTAGATGAAATTTTACATTACAATTCACAAGACAAAATCACAGCAGGTCAAATGTGCAGAACACATTTTCCCATGTTAAGTGTTGTTAGAACATTGGCTGGTGAACATGTCTATTACTCTTTTTCTAACAACCAATAGAAGCTCAAAGAAAATCCAAAAAATGACCAGCAATATAAGAATAATGTATATCCACCTAACTTGTCCACTCCAAGCTAAACAGAACTATAAAGCAATAAATTCATCTGCTTATATAGAGTAACATTCCTTGTATTCTTCTTATTTCCAACATCTTTTAATATAATCAAAAGACAATCAGTCCAAACCCAGTTCATCCAACAGACTATCATGATTTCTCTAATTCAAAACCCATTTTGGAATTTCATCGAACAGGTCATCCACATACTCTCACCATAGCCAAATTCATATAAAATTTATATAGTATATATTTAGAGAGAGGAAGGGGGAAGAAACAGGGGTAAAAGGGAAAAGAGGGCTGATGGTGGTTGTTCACGGTGGAGAAGGAATATACTCACGATATGACTTTTGAGGAGTCCATTAGCAAAGGAGGTGAGAACAATAATTAATTCCATTAGCAAAGGAGGTTAGAATTGAAAACAAGATTGAAAGAAATCTAAATCGAAATCTAAATCTAATTCGAAATTAGCTACACATATATTTGTATGTATAGATATATATATATAGAGAGAGAGAGAGAGAGGTTACCATTGTTGCACAGCTGCAAGAAACCCTAGACCTGTGAGAGCTGTTTTGGAGAAGAAGATAAATATATATGGTGAACGAGGTGAATGTATGTGAGTTGAGAGGTTTAGGGTTGGCTAAGTTGAATCTTGCTGAGCGTCCAAACTATTTTCAGCCCAGTTTCACTTTTGGTCCTACAATTTCAATGCTTTCAATTTCACTTGCTTCATGAACTTTTCAGAGTAAAATTTTACTTTCAACCAGAGTAAAATTTTGCTTATAATGAGAGGAAAGTTTTACTTATAAACAGAGTAAAATTTTACTTTAAAACTTTGTTGTTTCATTACAATGCTTTGTGCATTTTTATGCTTTCATCAATGCCTCTTGATTTCTTGTTGTATGTGTTTTATAGCCTTTGCTCATTACATAAAGGTGCATATCAATTTGTATATGAATATATATATATATATATATCTATTTATGTATGTGAATGTGATTGTAGTTTCGTCATTTCTCTGATTTTGGTTTGAATGTGAATTTTATATGTTAATTTCAGAACTGTGTTGCTTATAGTCAAAATTGAGACAAGATTTTCTTGATTCTTGGTTCTATAAATTTTGTAGGTGTTTTTGTTTATTTCCTAGGGCATAATGTTCAAAGTAAAATTTTACTTTCGATAAAAGTAAAGTTTTACTGCCAAATAGAGTAAAACTTTACTGTCTCATTACAATGTTTATGCATTTTCTTTAGTGCTTATTGTTTTGTCACTTTGTTGTTTAAAGTAAAATGTTACACTGTTGATATAGGAAAACTTTTTAGTGTTTTAAAATGGTTGTTACAAGAAGCAAATGTGGTGATGATGATGATGATGATGATGATGATGATGATGATTTTGAAGTTCCACCTACAGCTATTCAAAAGAAGAAAGTCCCTAAAAAAAAAAGCAAAAGTAGTAAAGAATTTCAATCCAATGCTAGTGATGATGAAGGCTCTAATGAAAGCAATCCAATTCCTTCAACAACAAAACCTTCAAAGTTGAATATTGTACATGGAGTATGGAAAAGGGAGAACTATGTGAAACAATATAGGTCAAATGTTGTTTCATTGATAAACCTAATGCGAAACACATGGTTCACTGAAAGACACATTATTGCCCTCGAGAGAACACCTTTTGAGATGTTGTTTAAATCTTTTTGGAAGAAAGAAGATGTGGTGTTAAAGAAGTTCAAGAAAGTTGACGATAATGTCATGGATGTGATCAAATCTTATGACTTTTATGCAAAGGGATTTAAGCTTGGGGGGAAAACGTATGACATACGGGACAGTGACGTTACTTTGATTTTTGGGATAAAATCAGGAACGAAAAAAGTAGACGTCTCATATGGGAAGAAACAATAATCATCTTTTGTGCAGAGAAGGTTTCGTAATATGTCAAGCATATCCGTAAAGAGTTTGCGAGAGGCATCAGGAGATGCATTGGAAGGCACAACGACAGTTGATGTTGAGGATGTTGCACGAATAATCTGTTTATTTGTTGTGGCAACTTTGCTATTACCAACAACTGGTCTAACAGTTGGATGGGCTTTTGGCGCCCTTGTAGAAGATTTAGAAATGATGAATTCAATGCATGGTCGACTGCAGTTGCATCCACGTTGACTACTTCAATCCAGTCTTCATTAGGAAGTCCTGAAAATGTAACTGGATATGTACTTCTTCTTTTGGTAAGTAAATTGAACTACTTGAAATATTACGCAATCTATCTTTAGAGAATTAACTAATTTCGATTTTTTATTTTGTAGTACTGGTTATGCGAGCACACTACGCTCATTCAACCTCAAGGAAAAATTTGTGTCCAAGGCTTCTTCGATGGGACTTATCAACATTGAGAAAAAAGCTAATGAAGCGGTCATTGCAAACACTAAAGCCCGAAGAGGTATCATCTTTCCAAATTCAGCCTTACTAGTTCACTTTGCTTAAAATTGTACTTACATAATAAAATCTTACTCTTGAACAGAGTAAAAGTTTACTTAAAAATTAGAGTAAAAGTTTACTTGCAATCAAAGTAAACTTTTACTTTGAAACATAGTAAAATTTTACTTACTCTTGAACAGAGTAAAAGTTTACTTAAAATCAGAGTAAAAGTTTACTTACAATTAAAGTAAACTTTTACTTTGAGACAGAGTAAAATTTTACTTACTCTTGAACAGAGTAAAAGTTTACTTAAAATCAGAATAAAAGTTTACTTACAATCAGAGTAAACTTTTACTTTGAAACAGAGTAAAATTTTACTTACTCTTGAACAGAGTAAAAGTTTACTTAAAATCAGAATAAAAGTTTACTTATAATCAGAGTAAACTTTTACTTTCAATCAGAGTAAAATTTTACTTTGAAACAAAGTAAAATTTTACTTACTCTTGAACAGAGTAAAAGTTTACTTAAAATCAAAGTAAAAGTTTACTCTTACAATCAGAGTAAACTTTTACTTTGAAACAGAGTAAAATTTTACTTACTCTTGAACAGAGTAAAAGTTTACTTAAAATCAGAGTAAAAATTTACTTACAATCAGAGTAAACTTTTACTTTCAATCAGAGTAAAATTTTATTTTGAAACAGAGTAAAATTTTACTTACTCTTGAATAGAGTAAAAGTTTACTTACAATTAGAGTAAACTTTTACTTTGAAACAGAGTAAAATTTTACTTACTCTTGAACAGAGTAAAAGTTTACTTAAAATTAAAGTAAAATTTTACTTGCTCTTGAACAGAGTAAAAGTTTACTTACAATCAGAGTAAAATTTTACTTTGAAACAGAGTAAAAATGTACTTACTCTTGAACAGAGTAAAAGTTTACTTAAAATCAGAGTAAAAGTTTACTTACAATCAGAGTAAGCTTTTACTTTGAAACAGAGTAAAATTTTACTCTGGTGGTTAAAGTTTGCTTCATTGCTGACTTCTTTTCTTCTTCTATTTTTCAAATGCAGGTGAATCACGATGAACTGAAGCCCATTTCCAAAGAAGAAATGAAACTCATTCGCAATGATGAGGAAGAAGATGCATTGGACATAAAGAAAAATTTGGAGACTAAAGAAGATGAAGATCATGTAGCTAAAGCTTTAGAAGATGATCAACATTTGAAGGACTTCATTGATCTTGGGAAATTAGAACGAGTTCAAAAAGAAAACAAGAGGCTGAAAAGTGAGAATATGGCATTGGTTGAAGAACTGAAGAAAATGAGGGAAACAATGCAAAAAATACAAGAGGATCAAGAGGCAAAAACAAAATAAATGAAGGAAAAGATGAGCAACATAGAGAAAGAAATGGAGAAATTGAGAAAGGAGTTTGAAATACTCGAATCTGAATATAAACAATTGGTTGAACAGATTGAAGAAAATGCAGTTCATGCGGCAACCCAAGCTTTTGCTTCTAAAGAAATGCCACATGCTAACGGAGTAGAGCAAGAGCAAAACTTTAGGATTCAAACTACATTGAAAGAAACACCTATAGTCATAGAGCCATTGCAAACATCCATGGTCCAGAAAATTAAAATCAAGGCGAGGAAGAAAAAAGAGATGTCTGATTTTGAATGTGAGCTAAGAGAGGCAAAGAAAAAAAAGACCACAAAACAAGCAATTGAAGTGATATCAAATGAAGTGATTTGTGTTGACAACTTGCCTCTAAGCCAACCAAAGTCAGTTGAAAGGGTTTTGTTTCCAGATAAGGCTGCAATATGCAAATTGCTTGATGAGAATGATAAGTGTCTACTGACCAAGATTTACAATTTGGAAACCACAGAGTAAGACCATTTTAATTTTATCAAACAACAGATTTTTACTGTTATCAAACTGCAACGTGTTAATCAACATTTTTTTTACCTTATGACTAGAGCAATCATATGGTCCGGCACGAAATGAAGTATATGTTACATTGCATGATGTGGATGCAATTCTGAGAGATGGTGATACTACAAATAATGTAAGTGGTCATACAATTTTCAATGACTAGTGTTTACTTCAATAACTAAAAATAGTTCATTTTATTAACATATATTTAATTGATTTTTGTTTTTGTAGGTCATTGACAGCTTTGTAGAAATGCTTCAAATTGAGCAACAAGCAAAGAAGCCAGAAAAGAATAAGTCATTCTTTTTCTCAAGCCTTTGTTGGGTAAGCCATCAATTTGTGTTTAGTTTGAATTGATAAAATTTTACTGTGGTTTAGTGTAACATTGTAGTGTATTTTAGAGTTAAATTTTACTATTTCGTTTGCCAAAAATTGACAACTCATACAGTATGTTACCAACACAACTTGAGACATGACACTCTTTATAGCGATCCCGGTTTTCCCTTCCTTTGTATACTGTATTCCGGACTTGGTTCCGTGGACTTGTTGTTGTATCATTCTCATTTCTAGCCTTTTCTCTTTGTATTTGAGTCTTGGGTTGTGTTGGGCAGGTTCGAAACAGGTTAGTGGTACTTTGAAACCAAAAGTTGATGCCCAGATTTTGGCCTTCACGCTCGAGCGGGGAGCTTGACGCTCGAGCGGGCCCTTCGTTGTTGCTTCTTCGCTCGAGCGGGATTTTTGATGCTCAAGCGTAATTTTCCATCTCCCAGTACTTTGCTCTGCAGTTCGTCCGCTCGAGCGGTAGTTTTGACGCTCGAGCGTGACCCCTTTGATTTTTGTCCCTCCGCTCAAGCGGGGACCATCACCTGCAAAACTTCTGGAAGTGTGCGATCGACGCTCGAGCGGCTCTTTTCACGCTCGAGCGTGAGTCTGTGTCTGACGCTCGAGCGGGGCTTTCCACGCTCGAGCGGGGAGTCGATTACATCAGTCCGAGATTTCACTTTTTGGATCACTTTTTGACCTACTTTCTCTCTCTTAACTTTTAAAAACCGCCATTTGAGAGCTTCTCTCTCTACTCTTACCTTCTCTCTAAGATTTGATCTACTCCCGGTGGTCTTCTACCCTAGTTCCTTTGGAAGAAAGGTAGAGCTTCGCGAGGGCTTTCTTTTAATCTGAAAAAGAGAGGATTTGGAGCACTTTGGGTTTTGGTCATCTTCTCCTTTGGTCTTCTATTTTCGAGGTAGGGATACCCTACTCCATTCTATACATTTTGTCATAAGTTTTGGTCACTTTGATATGTTGGTATAATTTTGGTAATTTTTGGGAAAGGTAGGGTTTGATTTATAAATTGGGAAAAAGGGGGTTTCCATATATTAAACTCCATATGGTTGTAAAACTTAAAAAAATGGCATTGATAGTGTCAAATAGAGAAAATTGAACCGTAGGGTTGATTTTGAGAAAAAGGGGGAGAAGCCCTGACTGTTGAAAACAAATTAATGTGCATAATTAATTTTGGTAAAAATATGGAATTAAGTTTAATTCATGAAATTGGGGAATTATGAGATTGAATGGTGTAGTTGGATAATTTAATCACTCACCTAAGAAAATGTTGAGATTATATCTGTGGGTACATTTATTTCCTGTTTAGAAATAACTGTTTTGGGCTATCGGTGGAGGATAGTCGTGATTGTTGTAGACATTGCATGCTGATTAGGGAAAACTGAAAGTAATCACATTGAATAAGTCATTGAATATGACAGTTGAATTAATACAGCAAATACGTGTATTGATTGAATATTGTATATGACAAGTGTTAAATACATTGTATATGCATATTGTTTGGGAGGAGATAGGGGATGTACTCCATGGTTTGAGGGAAGATAGGGGATGGACTCTCAAACCTGTTTGGGAGGAGAAAGGGGATGGACTCCATTAGTACAACAAATCTGTGTACTTATTGATGTATGGAAGTATTTTAGTACAGCAAACATGTGTACTTATCAATTGATGGAAGTGTTTTATTATGAGCCTTAGCCTCATTTAGTTGTAAATATCAGAAGTAATATTAATATGAGATGTAGTCTCATTATTAGTGTTTGGCCAGGTTCTGAGCCATGTCTGTATAAATGGAAAGTGAAACATGTTATGGACATTATTGTCATGAAACTGTATAATGATATAATGGATTTGTAAGTGTTAACCATCTATCGAATGCTATTGCTTTAGTCAATTCTTATATTTGGTTTAGTATATTTCTGCTGGGCTGTGGCTCACCCTATGTGGGAACATCATTTTCAGGTCCAGGTGATATGCTACCTCCAAGGACTTAGCTTGGGAGGATTTGGAGTTGAAGACTCTGTTTAGTTAGTTGTTACTTTGTTTTACTTTGATATTACATGTAAACTCAAGCCAAGGGCTTAATGTGTAATTGAGTTAGTACTCAGACTTTTGTGTCCAAGTGTTGGCTTGGAAAGCTGTAAGCCCGTAGAGCATTTATTTTCGATGTTACATGTAATGTCTTTTAATAAGAATACTCTGATGAATGGAATAATGTTTTGTTTTCTTTTACCAATGCATGTCAATATTGTGTATATTATGGGTTTATTTTGAGGGTGTTACAACTTGGTATCAGAGCGTACCGGGTTTGAATACTTTGGGTACGTGGGAAGTGATTAGTATCACAATGGGTTTGTCTCGCTTGTTAGAGACTTATGTATGATAGTATGTGTTTATTTGATAACATGCTTATATGACTATTTGGGAATGGGATTTAATTTCTAGAATGTTGATTGGATCCTTGAGTTTCTATGAGTCTTGTTGGAAAAGCACTTGATCAATGTTGTTTCCAACCGGAACTCTAGCAACGCCTCGGGACTGTCATTATCCAGGAATGAAATTCGTAGGTGCTTATGTGATTATGTGCTTACGTGGAGTGAATTACTGTTGTCCAATGCATTAGGACGCGGGTGTTATAGTTTCGGCACATTTATTAATGTTCAAACGTATTAATTGTCTTTGTTACCTTTATTAGGATGTCAGGACGAGGACGAGGACGTGGTAGGCGTGGTAGGCAGGAGATGCCCATACCGGATGAGATTCCGGAGCAGCAGGGGGGTATTGGTCAGACCAATGTGGCCAAACCAGCAGGTCAGCCGGCTATGGGTGCCTTAGCCCGCGAGATAGCAGGGGCATTCAGGGAGTCCGTGGGCATTCTCAGAGTTGAGAATCAAGCCCAGGTTCATGTTGCAGATGCAGGATCTGCATTTCTGAAGAGAGAGTTCTTCCGGTCTAACCCGGACGAGTTTGTGGGTGATCCAAAAGAGCCACTTAAGGCAGATGAATGGCTCGAACAGACAACGAAGACGTTTGAGATGCTTGGCATCGAGGACGGGGTTCTGAAGGTGACCTTGGCATCTTTCCAGCTTAAGGGGGATGCGGGTCAGTGGTGGAAATTCACCAGAGGCCGTATAGGAAGGACTTGGGAGGCCTTCGTAGCTGCTTTCCAGGAGAAGTTCCTGTCTCCAGCTGTCAGGGAGAGGTTGAGGGAGCAGTTCTGTCAGCTTAAGCAGCTGAGTTCTTCTGTGGCCGAGTTTGAGGCCGCATTTACCAACTTGTCTAGGTTTGCACCTGAGCTTGTGGCGTCTGAGGAACGCCGCTGTTTAGAGTTCGAGAAGAAGTTGAGGCATGGCCTCAAGATGAGAGTTGGGGGTTCTATGACCCGAGAGTATGGGCGTCTGGTGGATGCTGTAGGCCATATGGAAATCTTGATGCAGGAGGAGGAGGAGAGGCAGAGAGGCTCCAAGAGGAGTTAGGATAGTCAAAGTGATGGCAGGATACAGAGAGGTTTTACCCCTCAGCAGTCTCAAGGTAGCTTTACTAGATCGACTTTTCCAGTGCCGAGTGCAGGTCCTGGGAAAGGCAACCAGGGAGACATGACTTGTTTTAAATGTGGCCAACTGGGTCACAAGTCTCCAGCTTGCCCGCAGAAGAGAGGAGGTCAGAGAGCTGCTTCATCTTCCGCTAGACCGCAGGGCCAGAGTCAGGGCAGGGGTTAGCCACTGTCTTGTTATCAGTGTGGCCAGGCGGGGCACCTGAAGAGGTTTTGCCCACAGTTGAGTGGCACATCTGGTGCATCTGGTCAGAGGCAGAGTTTTCAGCCAGCTCGGTCAGTTCAGGCCTCGAGGGCCAATCAAGGAGCTTCATCGTCCCAGTCTGCGCAGCAGTTTTATGCTCTTAGGGGTGAGCAGGTTGATCAGAGACCGTCAGGGCACGTGTATGCTGGTGCCGCGCAGGATCTAGTGCCTGCTCCATCTGTCGTGAGAGGTACCTTCTTGTTTTGCAACTCGGTTGCTAGTGTATTGATTGATACGGGTGCGTCCCATTCTTTTGTATCTACTGCATTTGCATCTGTCTTGGAATTGGAGTTGGCACAATTAGCATCTCCTATATGTGTTGTATCACCTCTTGGGGGTGAATTTATTTTGAAGCACGGGTGTAGAGGTTGTGATATAGAGGTCACCGATCATCAGCTTCCATTCCCTTTTATAGTTATGCCCATGAAGGGTTTTGATGTTATTTTGGGTATGGACTGGCTATCGTCATACCGGGCTGTTATCGATTGCTACCGCCAGAGGGTCACAGTATGTACCTTGAGCGGGGAGTGTTTCCATTTCTTGGGGGATCGCGTTGGTAGTGTGTTACCACCGATGTATGATCCGCGAGGGTGGAGTGAGCTTAGTGGTCTACTTGCTAGCTTTTTGAGTGGTGAGTGTGATGAGACCCAGATTGTGTTACCAAGAGTGGTTTGTGAGTATTCGGATGTTTTTCCCGAGGATCTCGTTGGTTTGCCACCTCACCGTGAGATAGAGTTCTCCATTGATTTGGTGCCCGGCACGGCGCTGATTTCTATGGCACCTTATCGTTTTGCCCCAGCCGAGCTGAGTGAGTTGAAGATTCAACTCCAGGAGTTGCTAGATAAGGGCTGCATACGCCCTAGTGTTTCACTGTGGGGAGCACCGGCCCTCTTTGCTAAAAAGAAAGATGGTGCCTTGAGACTATGTATTGATTACCGGAAGTTGAATCGGGCTACGGTTAAGAATAAGTACCCAATGCCTCGTATAGATGATCTGTTCGATCAGTTGAAGGGTTCCCGTTGTTTCTCTAAGATAGACTTGAGATCGGGTTACCACCAGTTGAGGGTCAGGGAGGAGGATATCCCGAAGACGGCATTCCGTACGCGGTATAGCCATTATGAGTTTCTGGTGATGCCTTTTCGGCTCACCAATGCACCGGCAGTCTTTATGGACTTGATGAACCGGATCTTTCGGGAATTCTTGGATCGTTTTGTGGTCGTTTTCGTGGACGACATCCTTATCTATTCACCTTCCGAGGAAGAGCACGAGGAGCACTTGAGAGTGGTGCTTGAGTTACTTAGAGCCCATAAGCTTTATGCCAAGTTTGGGAAGTGTGAGTTCTGGCTAGGAGAAGTCAAGTTCTTAGGCCATGTGGTTTCTGGGGAAGGGGTGTCTGTTGATACATCCAAGATTGAGGCAGTGCAAGATTGGGTACAGCCTAATAGTGTGTTTGAGATCCGCAGTTTTCTGGGATTAGCTGGGTACTACCGACGGTTTGTGAAAGATTTCTCCAGGTTAGCTTCGCCGTTGACTAGACTGACTCGGAAGGGAGTCAAATTTGTATGGAGTGAGACTTGTGAAAAGTCGTTCCAAGAGCTGAAAGTTAGATTGACCACCTGTAGACACCCCATTTTGACTGACCCTAAGACTTGGGCGCTTTCTTTTGATTACCCGATGATGACAATTAGAATGTGTTTCTCGCAGAATTCTCAGTAAAAGAAATGGAATTTGAACTTTAATCCCAACCTTCACCATTATGGCCAAATTATTTTAAAATATTGAATATTTTATTAATTTAGTATTTTTGTAATTTTCATAATTTTATGTGTTTGTTCATATTTTTAGTGTATTTTATATAAAAGAAAATAATAAAACAAATTATATTATGTGTTTAAAATTATTATATTATATGTTTAGTATTTTATATAAAATTATATTAGTATATTATATGTTTAGTATTTTGGTATAAATTATATATTTTATATTTTATATTTTATATATTATTATAATTATATTATATTATAAAATAAAAATAATAAAAAAACGATTTGATGTCGGCATGCCGACATGCAAATCCACCGAGTGTTTATATATATATATATATATTATTATTTATATTTATATTATTATATTATTATATTATTATTATTTTATGCCTATATAAGGCAGGGGCTCTGGGGCTCTGGAGGAATTCTGAGGGAGCATTCGGTAGGAGGATTCAAGAGGAATTCTGGGAGAGGCTCAAAAGAGGAGGAATTCTGAGGGAGAGAAAGGCTCAGCAAAAGGAGAAAAAAGAGGGGGAGAGAAAGAGTCTGAAGAGAAAAAAAAAAGAGAGAGGATATTTTCTTTGATATTTTTATTTCCATTTCATCAATAACAACCACTAAAGCTGTAATTCCAAATTTTGGACTGAGAATTGAGAACACATTCCACAGACTTGAGAGTAATCAAAAGAAAGTTTGTGACTCAGAAAATTCATCATTTCCCCAAAAGATGAGTTTTCGCAAATTTTTATTTAATTTAAAAATGTGATATAATTTGTTTAAATACTTTATTTACTTCTTTTTATAACTGTTTTTTTTTATCGCTTTAATGGGATGGCTGCACCACCCACATATCTGCTGTAATTTAAATATTGTATATAAATTGTTATAATTTATTACTTTAAATAATTTATCCCGGCGGTGAATAGTAACCTCCGGCAGTGAATAGTACCTCCGGCGGTGAATAGTAACCCCGGCGGTAAATAGTAACCCTGACGATGAATAGTACCTCCGGCGGTGAATAGTACCTCCGGCTATTTAATTTTGCTCGCTTTCTATAGCTTAATTCCAGCACTATTATATGCTATTTAGGGGGTTGTTTAATTTATTTCAACGATTTATGTTTTAAATATCAAGTTTATTTGTACTAACCAATTAATCAATTTCGCATAATCATCTCTACAACCTCCCTCCATTCTTTGCTTATTTCGATTAAAAAGTTGTGAAAAATTGAGATTGTGATTCAAGTATAAGAAAGGAACTCTTCCATGCTTAATGGTTTAATCTCTTCGGTTTATTATCAAAAGTATAAAACGCTATATGCTTAATGGTTTAATCTCTTTGGAGATTCACTATTAATGGCATAAAACGTTTTATGCTTAAGAGGTTCATTACCAAAAGTATACAACGTTCTATGCTTACTGATTTAATCTCTTAGGGGATTTACCACCAAAAGCATAAAACGTTCTATACTTAACGGTTTAAATTCTTTGGAGGTTCACTACCCCAAATGTATACATGTTCTTATACTAAAGCACAATCTTTTATTTTTCATTTCTTTTTATTCATCAGTGTGTTTACTTTTAAGGGACTAATTGACCCTTGGAAATCACCAAGGAAAGTGTCATTATCACTTATTATCAAGTTTGGATTTCAAGTCATTATCACTCAAGTTTGGGTTTTTCTAAGTCATTATTACTCTTTTGAGTTTGACTAGTCCTTGTTGCACATCTTGAGTTTGACTTGGAATCCCTTATCGCTTGTAAATAAGTTTGATTCTTCCTTTGTAATTTCCCCTTTTAAGGGACTAATTGACCCTTGGAAATCACCAAGGAAAGTGTCATTATCACTTATTATCAAGTTTGGATTTCAAGTCATTATCACTCAAGTTTGGATTTTTCTAAGTCATTATTACTCTTTTGAGTTTGACTAGTCCTTGTTGCACATCTTGAGTTTGACTTGGAATCCCTTATCGCTTGTAAATAAGTTTGACTCTTCCTTTGTAATTTCCCCCGAAGAAAATTTTCTCGGGTTAAGTTGATACTTGTTTCTCTTTATTGCATTTTGGACTTAGTGGACGTAAATATCACTTTTGCACAAACAGGAGAAAAGATAAAGAAATGGACAGGTAATAAAAAAGGCTAATAAAATTGATTAAAATTGGATTACAACCAACATAAAGAACCAATATGATTAATTGAATTCAGTCGGACGTTATACCGAATTTATTGTGTCAAGGCTTGCCTTACATCAATTATTGTAATAAATTAGATAGCCCCCTTTCATTTATTATTCATTCGGCTTTGTAATAATTATTTGTTCGGACACTTGGACATTTGGACCCTCCTGCGTGAGGGCGCATTTGGACATTCGGACCCTCCTGCGCGAGGGCAGACAAATTTGTAATAAGTGTGCGTGTGTGTGTGCATGTCTTCCAACCCCATTCTTTCTCTCTTTTATTTCACTGCTTATGATGGTTAAATTAGGGACATCATGTTTAAATTAGCATTTTCCATGATTTGCATCCATTCGTTTACATGCATAAAAGTTCGGCTCAACATATTATTCAAATGTCAAATTCAAACTTTTTGCTTGAATACAAGCTCTATCACATGTCTTGAATTGACTCGCATGCCATATTAGTAGCCGAATTTATTACCTGCACGTTGTATGTGTTGCATTACCCATATCGCATTAATTAGGATCATGCATTTTTTCTAACTATTTACTTTCTTTTGACTCGCCTTCGGACGTAAGGTAAGTTTTTATGCTTTAGCATATTGCATAAGTGTGATTGCTGTCATATCAAACATACTACCATGAGGCTAACTGCTTATTTGATATACATGTTTGAATGCCTGTGGATGAAGGCTAATCACTTGAATTGGGATACTTTGATTCATGTATATATGAGATCACCATTTTCAGTGATACATATTCAAAACATTTTTTTCAAAACAAACATGGAATCAAACGTTCCAACTTTTCGTGAAATTAGTCTATACTTGTATGTTACGTATAGAACAAGAGCATATATTGTACATAAAAACCACATCATGATTAGTAGAGGCCGATCTTTGATCGGGTGAGTGGGGTGTTCAATTATTGACCTTCCCCTCTCATACCTAAGTTCCCGAACCAAGACACTTTGGTAACGACGGACTAATGGCCTTTGGCACGAGTCATGGGTTTCCTAAATTTCCCAAAATAAATATTTAGGTGGCGACTCTGATATCTGGCAAAGCAGTTCATTTTTTGCATTTGATTCAAACATTGATTTTCCAAAAACAATTGCCGGATTTGGACTCTTTTTGTGTTTCCACTGTTTCACATTGCACTTGTGAAATCAGATTCAGAACCAACACACAAGTGGAGTCCGAACTGTACGGGCTATTTCATTCTTCCGAAAGGGGGCGCGAAAAGCCGAGCTACACCACCGCTCCAGTCTTGATTATTCCGGAGAGAGGGTTGGGTTATGCAGTCTATTGTGATGCCTCACAAGAGGGTTTGGGTTGTGTGTTGATGCAAGAGGGGAAAGTGGTAGCCTATGGCTCACGTCAGTTGAAAATACACGAGAAGAATTACCCTACGCATGACCTAGAGTTAGCAGCGGTGATCTTTGCCTTGAAGATTTGGAGGCATTACCTTTATGGTGAGAAATTCGAGGTGTTCTCGGATCATAAGAGTCTGAAATATCTGTTTACACAGAAAGACTTGAACTTGAGGCAGAGGAGGTGGATGGAGTTCATTGAGGATTATGACTTCGAGTTGCATTATCATCCGAGGAAGGCCAATGTTGTGGCCGATGCCCTTAGCAGGAAATCCATTAGTGATGTAGCTTGTATCGCCATCCGGGAGTGGAAGATGTTGGGTGCACTTGGCGAGTTTTACTTGTCTTTGGGCGAATCCATTGAGGCTGCGGCCTTGTTTTCTGTTGTTGCGCAGCCTACACTTATGACTAGAGTGTTAGAGGCACAGAGAGGTGACCTTGAGGTAGAATCCCTCCGAGAGAAGATCTCTAATGGAAAGGTTGAGAAGGGTTTGTCTGTGTATCCCGACCTGAGTGTGAGATACCGAGACCATTTGTTTGTGCTGGAGTCTTGCCGAGAGGAGGTACTCCGAGAGTTTCATCATTCACGTCTTGCGGTGCATCCGGGAGGTACCAAGATGTATCGTGATTTGGGGCGCCAGTTTTGGTGGCAAGGTATGAAGAGAGATGTGGCAGTTTTCATGTCTAAGTGCCTTACTTGTCAGCAAGTGAAGGCCGAGCATCAGAGGCCAGCAGGTTTGTTGCAACCCTTGCCTATTGCCGAGTGGAAGTGGGAGCATGTCACTATGGACTTCGTTGTAGGTCTTCCGAGGACTCAGCGGGGTAGTGATGCTATTTGGGTGGTTGTAGACCGGTTGACTAAGTCGGCACACTTCATTCCTATGCGCGTGAAAGATTCGGTAGATCATCTTGCCGACTTGTATATTCGGGACATAGTGAGGTTGCACGGGGTCCCAGTGACGATCGTCTCGGATAGAGATCCTCGTTTTACTGCCAGGTTGTGCGAGAGTTTGCAGAGTGCCTTGGGCACTAAGTTGACCTTTAGTACGGCTTATCATCCTCAGACTGACGGGCAGTCCGAGCGTACCATTCAGATCCTTAAGGATATGCTTCGGGGTTGTGTTCTTAACTTTAGTGGGTCGTGGGAGAGGCACTTGCCCTTAGTGGAGTTTGCCTACAACAACAGTTTCCAGTCTAGTATCGGCATGGCACCGTTTGAGGCCTTGTATGGCCGACCGTGTAGGTCTCCAGTTTGTTGGGCCGAGGTAGGTGATGCACCTTTGTTGGGTCCAGAGTTGGTGAGGAAAACGACGGAGAAAGTTGAGCTTATCCGTAGGAGGCTTGTTACAGCCCAGAGTCGTCAGAAATCTTATACCAACCGTAAGAGGAGACCTTTGGTATTTGAGATGGGTGATCATTTCTTTCTAAAGATATCACCTAGGCGGGGATTGATGAGGTTTGGGAAGAGTGGGAAGTTGTCCCCTCGGTTTATTGGCCCTTTTGAGATCCTTGAGGGGATTGGCGAGGTTGCTTATCGTTTAGCATTGCCGCCGCAGTTGTCCGGAGTTCATGACGTGTTTCATGTGAGTATGCTTCGGAAGTATGAGCCGGATCCATCGCATGTATTGGATTGGACCGACTTAGAGGTAGATGAGGATGCCTCGTATGAGGAGAGGCCGGTTCGGGTCTTGGATAGGCAGGATCAAGTCTTGCGAGGCAAGACCATTCGCTTGGTAAAAGTTCTGTGGAAACATCACGGAGTGGAGGAAGCCACTTGGGAACGTGAGTTGGAAGTCCGTGAGAAATATCCAGACATGTTTGTTGATGTGTAATCATGTATTGAGATTTTGTAATACTACTAAACGTTAAGAGCATTATATATGTCTTAAGTTGTAAAACCTTGTAAATGTTTTGGTTTATGGAAATGTAGTAGAACTTGCCTTGAAATGGAAGTTTGTTTTAACATTGTGTATGTTAAATATATTGTGGAAATGCAAGCATGATATTAATGTTGCAAATGTTATAGAATTGTGGAGAATGTGTTGAGATTGGTAAATTTCAAGGGAAAACGTGTTAATAATGCATATTGAGTTATATGATGGGATTTGCCTCTTGAAAAGAGATGAGATTGACTGGTAATGGGTCAGGTTGTCAATATTGTGTTATCATATTGTGGAAATAGAGAGAACTTGTTTTTGAAAACTTGTACTTAATTTCGGGGATGAAATTCTTTAAGAGGGGAAGGTTATAGCGATCCCAGTTTTCCCTTCCTTTGTATACTGTATTCCGGACTTGGTTCCGTGGACTTGTTGTTGTATCATTCTCATTTCTAGCCTTTTCTCTTTGTATTTGAGTCATGGGTTGTGTTGGGCAGGTGTAGACACCCCATTTTTGACCATCCTCAAGACCTGGACATCGCCGCTTGAACACTCGGTGATTATCCATGTTCGTGTTCGTTTGGAGTTCCCGGAGTTCTCGGCTACGCGCCTTGCCTCAGGACCTCCGAACTTGACTGTTTTGTGTCTGGTTTTGCACCAAACACTTGTGCTTTGCCTTGGAGGGGCAGAGAATGCTTTGTGAGGCATCCCCACACACCACCGGCAGTGGCTAGAGGCCACCGGCTGGTTGGTGTTGCCATCGGCACTATACTGTGCCGGTCGGCACTCTTTTGTGCCGGTCGGCAGTCAATTTTGTCAAAAAGACAATTTTGCCCTGTCGACTACTGTGCAGTTGCTTTTTGAGATATTTTGAAGCAGCTATATAGCATTTGTTTCCCCTCCATACACGTGTATGGAGGGATGAGCCCTTTGGTTTGCTTAACTTGTAAGTTTAGTTGCCTATAAGAGAAGGCCCTCTTCTCTTGGCTCAAGGGTTGGAGAGTTAGACATTTTTAGAGAGAAAAGACAAAGAAGAAGCTTTGGTTTTAGGGTTTGACTTCTACATCTATTCTATCTCTCTTTTGCTCTCTTGTTTGTACACTAGGTGTTTGTGTCTTACTATTGCACATCAACACCTAGTGTTTCACCTTTCCTTGGCTACTGAGGTTCCAAGAGGTTGTTCTTGGTGTTCTTGGCTGGTTTGGAGCCCAAGGAAGCAACAACATCAACATTTGTGAAGAAGGTCAACAAGGGTGAGAAACTTACTTTATTTACCCCATTTTTGCACTCCATTTTTGCATAGTTTAGAACTGTTTTTGTGCTTAGCATTTAATACAAAAAAGTTCTGTTTTTTAGTCCTCTTTATTGTTGGTTAAGAGTGTTTTGTGCTTTGGGGAGGTTTGGCCCCTCTTAGGCCTTGAAAGGCCTCATTTTTGTGCTATTTTGTGAGAGCTCCGGGATTTTGGTGTTGGGGTCTCTTCACCACTGAAATCTTGAGGGATTTCAGTGGTGAAGATGATGCCTTGAAGTCCCAAAAAGGGGAGGGCCACCCCCTCTCCTTGTTGTCCTTGAAAAGGACAAGTTTTGGCCTCTTAAGGAGCCTTATGTTCAAGTGTGTGTTGAGCATGCCATGGCTGTATTTTATGCTCATATTGCCATGTTATAACTTTGTGTTAAGTTGGTTTTAGTACTCCTTGCATGTTTTGCATAGATGCTTTGTAATGCCTCTTTAGCCCTTTAACATGCATTAGGTTGTTAGCCTTTGTTCAAGCATGATTTAGGCTTAGATTCATGAAGCTTGTATGCTTATTTTTCCATGCTTTAGGTCTGTCCATAGTCGTTTGGATTGATTTTGGCATGTTTAGTATAGCTCCTTTGCATTTGTGGCTTGCCGGGCTTGTATGCCTCAAGTATGTGAATGTGTAGCATGTGTTGCTTGCATTATTTTGATGGTTTGGGACCACCCTACATGCTATTTCAGTCCCTTTGGTGTGCTTGAATGCTTGCCTTGGACCCCTCTTTGTTGTCTTAAAAGGTTGTGTTGTATGCTCCATGTTTTGGCCATTATGCATGCCTTTGAATTTGAGCCACTTAGATGCCATCTAAATAGTCCCTTGGCCTTGCTTTAACATGCTAAAAGTCTGTTTTTAGTTGTTTAGTGCATGCCATGTTTGTTGTATTAAGTGCTTCAAAGCTTCATGACTTGCCTCAAGTACTTGGACTATGCTTGCATGCTTATATTTGCTTCATTTGGCTTGGTTTGGCACCACATTCTAACATGAATTTTCAGAGCTTATGATGCATGCTAAGTGTCCATGATATCCCCTTTCAAGTGTGCTTGAGGGTTGCTTACTTTGTGCCTAAGTGTTAAGTCTTAACATATGCATGTGTGTGTGTGTGTTGGCCTTCATTTTCGGGCACTTTGGCCACTGATTTTAGGCCTATTTAGAGTTGCCTAAGTCATGTTTAAGTTCACCCCATTGTTTGGTTTGCATGCTTGTCTTGTATGTGTGTTTGCATATTAACATCCTTACATTACATTGTCCATATTGCATGCTAGCTAACATGTTTAGGATTGCATTACATCAATGCACATGCTTGGCCTCTTGAGATGAGCGTGATAGAGGTTTGGCACCCTGTTATGTTTGTTTGTTTTGCATGCATTTGAAATTAAAGTTGCACACTTGGTTCCTTGGGCCATCATGCATGGAAATGCGTGACTGGTGGCCCGGGAATTGAGGCACAACCTCCTTTGAGTCATTAACATGATAAGGAGTGTGTTTGGTGCATAAATTGCTTGAATTGCATTGCCATGCAAGTTGTTGCCCTCTGCTGCTGTGAGTTGCAGGTTCTGCAGACATTCAGTGCCGGCCGGCAGTCTATTGATGGCCGATGAATGAATTCAGTGCCGGTGGCCACATACTTTAGCCGGTGGTGTTTCCCCTCAGCCGGTGGTGATCCCCATGATTCAAGGAAGCAGTCCTGAGACTTTGGAAATCCCCAGAGGAGGAAAGCAGGGAAAACAGAGGCAGACTTTGCATGGTAGCGCGATTCCGAGCAAGTCCCGAACACGCGCCGCATCCGGCCCTCTCCCCGAGGGGCTTACTGCTTTCATTAGATTAATTAATCTGCTTAATTAATTTAATGGGTTTGTAATTTAATTAGCTTGCGTAGTTAATTATCTGTATATTCTTTTGGTCCCTCCGAGCGAGGGCAAATCTGTAATAAGTGTGCGTGGGTGTGTGTATGTCTTCCAACCCCCACTTCTTTCTTCCCTTTTATTTACCTGCTTATGATGATAGATTAGGGCACGTCTATTTTAGCATACCTTATGCAATGCATGCGTGCATCCATGCATTTGTCTAAACATGCACTGGGCTCGGTACATCATACAAACTGCATCGTACTTTCAATTCCAAATTGAATACGTGATAGTTGTAGCATTTCACATGCCATGCTTAGGATAGCCGAGCCTGCCTAGATTACATCTTTGCATGTGTTGCATTAGACATTTCAGTGTGCTTAGGTCCATGCATGGATTTCTAATGAGCTTCTGTTTTGGCACGGAGTACTAGGTAAGCTTTTTATGCTTTAGCATATCGCATGCGTGTGAATGTTGTCATAATAGCATGATTACCATGAGGCTAGCTGCTTATGTGATATAACTGCTTGAATGCCTGTGGATGGAGGTTGAATTATCTAAATTGGAATAATGTATTAAAACTGTGAGTTTTAAGCCCACCAGATAGTGGCAAAATTGTCTTTTCTAAAAGCCCACTTGAGGGTGGCAAAACCTGCATTTTAGCCTACTTGCGAGTAGCAAACCATTTTCAAAACAAACATGAAATGTTTTATTCCAATTTAGGCGATTTGGTCTACACTTGTTTGCTGTGCGCATAACGTAGTAAATCTAGGCTAATAACCGGTATAAGAACACATAAAGTTTTCAAAATTGGATATCATGGTTAGTAGAGGCCGGTCCTCGGACCAGGCGAAAGGGGGTGCTCATAGCTGACCTTCCCTGATCGTACCTAAGCTCCCGAGCCAAGACATTTGGTGATGACGGACACGTGGCCTTCAGCACCGAGTCAGGGTTTCCTAAATTCCCCCATTAAAAAAATATTTAGGTGGCGACTCTGTAATCTGGCAAAGCAGTCCATGTTTGGCACTACTTTTCAAAAAATCTGTTTTTCTTCAAAACGATTTGCCAGGGTTGGAATCTTTGGTTCAGATTTAGAACCGCAACAAAACAGGGAGTCCGAACCGTAGCGAGGTCCCACGCGGGCGTTGCTACAGCAGGTTCGAAACAGGTTGGTGGTACTTTGAAACCAAAAGTTGATGCCCAGATTTTGGCCTTCACACTCGAGCGGGGAGCTTGACGCTCGAGCAGGCCCTTCGTTGTTGCTTCTCCACTCGAGCGGGATTTTTGACGCTCGAGCGTAATTTTCCATCTCCCAGTACTTTGCTCTGCAGTTCGTCCGCTCGAGCGGTAGTTTTGACGCTCGAGCGTGACCCCTTTGATTTTTGTCACTCCGCTTGAGCGGGGAGTTTGACGCTCGAGCGGGGACCATCACCTGCAAAACTTCTGGAAGTGTGCGATCGATGCTCGAGCGTGAGTCTGTGTCTGACGCTTGAGCGGGGAGTCGATTACATCAGTCCGAGATTTCACTTTTTGGATCACTTTTTGACCTACTTTCTCTCTCTTAACTTTTAAAAACCGCCATTTGAGAGCTTCTCTCTCTACTCTACCTTCTCTCTAAGATTTGATCTACTCCCGGTGGTCTTCTACCCTAGTTCCTTTGGAAGAAAGGTAGAGCTTTGCGAGGGCTTTCTTTTAATCTGAAAAAGAGAGGATTTAGAGCACTTTGGGTTTTGGTCATCTTCTCCTTTGGTCTTCTATTTTCGAGGTAGGGATATCCTACTCCATTCTATACGTTTTGTCATAAGTTTTGGTCACTTTGATATGTTGGTATAATTTTGGTAATTTTTGGGAAAGGTAGGGTTTGATTTATAAATTGGGAAAAAGGGGGTTTCCATATATTAAACTCCATATGGTTGTAAGACTTAAAAAAATGGCATTGATAGTGTCAAATAGAGAAAATTGAACCGTAGGGTTGATTTTGAGAAAAAGGGGGAGAAGCCCTAACTGTTGAAAACAAATTAATGTGTATAATTAATTTTGGTAAAAATATGGAATTAAGTTTAATTCATGAAATTGGGGAATTATGAGATTGAATGGTGTAGTTGGATAATTTAATCACTCACCTAAGAAAATGTTGAGATTATATCTGTGGGTACATTTATTTCCTGTTTAGAAATAACTGTTTTGGGCTATCGGTGGAGGATAGTCGTGATTGTTGTAGACATTGCATGCTGATTAGGGAAAACTGAAAGTAATCACATTGAATAAGTCATTGAATATGACAGTTGAATTAATACAGCAAATACGTGTATTGATTGAATATTGTACATGACAAGTGTTAAATACATTGTATATGCATATTGTTTGGGAGGAGATAGGGGATGTACTCCATGGTTTGAGGGAAGATAGGGGATGGACTCTCAAACTTGTTTGGGAGGAGAAAGGGGATGGACTCCATTAGTACAGCAAATCTGTGTACTTATTAATGTATGGAAGTATTTTAGTACAGCAAACATGTGTACTTATCAATTGATGGAAGTGTTTTATTATGAGCCTTAGCCTCATTTAGTTGTAAATATCAGAAGTAATATTAATATGAGATGTAGTCTCATTATTAGTGTTTGGCCAGGTTCTGAGCCATGTCTGTATAAATGGAAAGTGAAACATGTCATGGACATTATTGTCATGAAACTGTATAATGATATAATGGATTTGTAAGTGTTAACCATCTATTGAATGCTATTGCTTTAGTCAATTCTTATATTTGGTTTAGTATATTTCTGCTGGGCTGTGGCTCACCCTATATGGGAACATCATTTTCAGGTCCAGGTGATATGCTACCTCCAAGGACTTAGCTTGGGAGGATTTGGAGTTGAAGACTCTGTTTAGTTAGTTGTTACTTTGTTTTACTTTGATATTACATGTAAACTCAAGCCAAGGGCTTAATGTGTAATTGAGTTAGTACTCAAACTTTTGTGTCCAAGTGTTGGCTTGGAAAGCTGTAAGCCCGTAGGGCATTTATTTTCGATGTTACATGTAATGTCTTTTAATAAGAATACTCTGATGAATGGAATAATGTTTTGTTTTCTTTTACCAATGCATGTCAATATTGTGTATATTATGGGTTTATTTTGAGGGCGTTACACTCTTATATGATTAAATGCAGTTACTAGTGAAATGGGGTTATGGAGATTTGAGAAATCATTTAATTGACGAAGTGCTTGAGCAAGATTTGAGTGGATACAGATACCTTCACTTTTACATGAACTCCAATGGGAACAAGAAGAAAGAAAAACCCTACCACTAGACATTTCTTGTAGTTGACACTGAATTTGATGAGTGGAGACATTACAATTCTTTAAGGCTAAGAGACAACAGAGAAGATCCTTACCTTAAGGATGCAAAAAAGATTGCAAGTGCTTTGCATCATATTAACAGTAATTTTTTACTGTGTTTTATTCTTGTATTTAATCGTGACCAAACAATTATGCAATGATGTTAGATAACATATATGGAGAACAAGTTGGCCAACAAAACGAAGAGAGGTAGAAGAAAGTTTGCAAACTTGGTTTCGGTAAAAGATAGTCTACAACAATACCCAACATTGTAAGTATTTCACGCTACTACTACATGCTTGAATTGGTAGTTTTCAAATTTGACTAAATCTAACAAGATCTTGATTTTTATTAACAATGTTGATTGCGGAATTATTGAATGTTATATCATGCGTCAAATCATAAGAGATGAGCCTATTGCAAATTCTATGGAAGAAGATGAAATTAACAATTTCCGAGCATCAATAGTGCATCAATTTTTGAATGATTATCCAAAAGCATGGACTAAGGAACAATTCAACCTCAAAAAAAAAAAAAGGCAAGAGCTAAGACCTCAAGGACAACAATGTGGACAACTTTTGGGGAAGTACTGTGAACGATGAATGTAATTTCGGTTTTTGTAAATGAAAGAATGGTGAAAAAGTAATTGTAAGTGAAAGAATATTAAAAGAGTATTAGATAGTACATGTTATGTTTATTGTTCTAGTAAATTTTACTGTGGTTTGGAGATTAATACATTATTATAGCAGGATATTGTTTTGACTAGGAATTAACGTTGTTATGGATAAAATACAATGATATGGGTTATACTTGTGTATCTTTGATGATATATGTAGTTGTGTTGTTAGATAATTTTTGCACAAAGAGTGCATGATGAACATCAGGGGAGTTTGTTTATTGTGGTAAATTTTGGTGCAGGTTGGAAATGTTTTTCTAAGGGACTAACATACTGTCTGAAATAAAGTAAAAGTTTACTTTGAAATAAAGTAAAATTTTACATTGCATAAAAGTAAAATTTTACTTTACCCTAAAATAAAGTAAATTGTTACACTCGGAATTTAAAAGTAAAATTTTACTCTGCATAAAATTAAAATTTTACTCTGAAATAAGAGTAAAATGTTACACTCAGAATCTAAAAGTAAAATTTTACTATGCATAAAAGTAAAATTTTACTCAGTATAAAAGTAAAATTTTACTCTGAAATAAGAATAAAATGTTACACTCTGAATCTAAGAGTAAAATGTTACACCCTGAATCTAAAAGTAAAATTTTACTTTGTATAAAAGTAAAATTTACTCTGAAAAATGAGTAAAATGTTAGACTCTAGATCTAAAAGAAAAATGTTACTCTGCATAAAAGTAAAATTTTACTCTTTATAAAAGTAAAATTTTACTCTGAAATAAGGTAAAACTTTAATCTAAAAGTAACATTTTACTCTGAAATATAGTAAAATTTTACTATGAAACCACAAACTCATCACACCCATAGACAACCACTCAACAACATAGTAAATTTTTACTTTGAAAGGTAGTAAATTTTTACTTTCATGTGAATGAAGGCAATGTTTTACTCTGGAAAAAGTAAAATTTTACTCTGCAATAAAGTAAAAGTTTACTTTGAAATATCGAAAAATTTTACTTTGAAAGCACAGGCTGAGCACAACCATTTCAAACCTTCACACCTACTGAACAAACTCCATTATAAGTTCATTTACATGAAACTTATTCACCCACATTAAAAAAATATATTAAAATGTCAAACTCAACCACAAAGCAAATCAGAAACTTGAACAAACAACCATTCAAGAACATAGTAAAAATGTCTTTTATTGCAATGTCTCCTTACAAATCTAGTCTAAAAGACTATACTATTATTGCTATGGACTATTTATTGCAGAAGAACTGTATTATTTTCATACTTCTATTACAAAATCAATAATGTCTTTCATGGCAATGTCTCTTTGCAAGTCTTCCTATTATGACCGTACTTCTTGCATCTACTACACTATACTCATCTTATCTTCTCACCCCTAGATGGAATCCTATTCTTCCTTGGCCTACCAGGTAGCTTCTTACAAACTGGAGGAAGGACAACAAGATCATCCATAGCTACAAGAGGTTTCTCAACAGTGGGTATTGGATAAACAGACTCAGCATAGCAAGCTTTAAACTTGCTAGTGTAATAAAATGGTTCCACATGTGCGTACAAATCACCTCCACTCTTTTGGATAGTGGTCGCCGCGTGAGCACAAAGAAATCCATTCAATTGCCATTGGTAACATGAGCAAGTTTTATTCAAGAGGTCAACGCTAATCGATGGCCGGGATTGAACCTCAAAAACATGATCACTTGAATGACTAACCAATCAAGTTCTTTCACTTTTAAGAGCATTTACTAATGTTGAATCCATCTCCTGACAATGAAAAGTATTTCATTTCTTAGCTTGTTCTCTCCTTCTCGACATCAAATCCATGATCTTCAACCTAATTGAATCAATCATCTTCGTAGTGGGCAAATGACTAGCTTGACGGATCCATGAATTGAAAGACTCTGCCACATTCGAGTGCATTTCACCGTATTTTTGTCCTTTAAAATATGCATTAGTCCACTTGTCATAGGGCAAATTGGATAGAAACCTATAAACGATCCCTTTTCCCTCATCTTGTAATTCTTTCAAACACTGATTAAAACATCCCACTGTCGGAGCATAAGCACATGAAGAAAACAAAAAAAAACTATTCTACTCCTGAAAGTATTGCTAAAACTTGGACCGGAAAACCTATCCCTCAAATTGGCCTGCAAGTGTTGGAGACAAAAATAGTGGTAAGCAGTAGGTAAAACCTTAGGTAAAGCCTCTAAAAGTACAGCGTTCTGATCAGATATGAAGGTAATTGGTCATTTATCCAACAATATATTCAACAAATGCATAAAAAACCATTCCCAACTATCTGTAGTCTCTGTGTCGACAATTGCCATTGCAAGAGGGAAAAAACTTGAAAAATAACATTTTACAATTAGTAAATATATTAAACGAAAAGGACAAATATAGTAGATTTTTACTCTGAATAACAGTAACATGTTACTCTGAAAATAATTAACATGTTCCTCTGAGAATAAGTAACTTGTTACTTTTGAATAAACTATAGTAAGATCTACCTTGATCCCCATCCTTCGTTGTAGCTGTTAACAAGGTGCACTTATATTTCCCCTTCAGAAAAGTTCCATCGATAAACAATAGAGGACGACAATGCCTAAACCCTTGAATGGAAGCATTAAATGCAACAAAAAACCTCTTGAATCGTCCACTTTGATGGTTATAGTCAAGATGCAAATAGCTACTAGGATTTGTGCTCATCCCAATATCCATATACCATCGAATCTCATCATAAGACATAGAGAAATCCCCAAAAGTAGTAGTCCTAGCTTTCTCAACTCCCAACCAAGCGTGATTGTACATAATGGTGAGCCTGTATTGATCTATAAATTGACGCACAACATCAATTGGACGAGTTTGGGGATTCCCATGAACTTCATTAACAATCAAACTTACAACCAAATTTGAACTCATCCTTGAGTTTTTAGAAGTACGAACTGCAGCTCCACAAGTATGCTCATCATGTAAAGTCCTAATGTAGAAAAAATTATTAGCACTTTCTAGAGATGCATGTACTCGCCATAAACAAGCTTTGGACTCCCTCATTGAACACATAGCAGTGACCCGACACTTCTCATTCTTCACATACACAAACTCAAATCCTATCTCAATGGCATATTTACATAATGCAGTCCGGAAATCCTTTGCACCTCCAATAAATCTTTGACCTACATCAGTAATTCCATTCACCCATCCACAAGACAACAAAGTCATTTCTTCATGCTGACAAAACATAGGGAGTAAATCTATTTCATCATCAGTAATGTGGGATCCACTAGCATCCCCTGATTTTCTAACTCCATGTTTTTCATTTGAAATGCCCATTTCAGTAATAGTCACATTAACCCGGTCAACACCAAGGGGATAAACAAGCGACAACATATTCTGAAAATCAGAATCATCATCAATCATGCATTGCGAATGTCCAAGTAAACAGTACGATAACAGTATGCAACCACTACTGTCAAACTTCTTCAATTTACAACTTAAGAAATCAGTTAAATCCTTCAACGTGCAGTTTGACACAACCTTGAACACAATGGTACGATCACCATACTTGCATAACAATATAAGAGGTGGAACCATTTTACAAATCTGCAATTAATTAAGAATAAAATTTTACTGTTAATCAAAGTAAAATTTTACTGTCACTACAAGTCCAAAAGTCAAGATTATTTTGATCTAATACCCATTTCTCATATGCTCATCTCTGTCAAAGCTTTCCTAATACAAATCATTTTTAGACATTCCAATTTGGCTTCTTTGAACATCTTAGAATATGACTTCTTTGGGACTAATGAAAGAGCCTTTATGAAGTTCTCTAGGTCTAAACATAGTTCATGCCCACCCAATTCCAACACAAACCGTGATCATGAATTATTAATAACTTGTGTATAGATATACATATATATAAACCTACACAAACACATAGAAATGGTATTCTTTGCAAACAATGAACTTGTTTGGTGCAATTTTTTGCTAGTTAAAAATTGATAACTAAAACGCATAAGCTAAAAGAACATATTATCTTCTCAATAATCAAAATTTTAGTTTATCTAAGCTATTTTTACCTAAGCAAAAGTTGCAACAAACATGATCAACGTCAGCAGAGGCAGAGTAAAATTTTGTAGCGGCTGAAGTGTTTGGCAATGACCACCTCTTGACAGTAAAAATTTACTGTCATTCTAACATCAGAGTAAAATTTTACTCTCATTCTAAACAGAGCACGTACCAGAGTAAAAATTTTACTCTAATTCTCTCAAACAAAAAACAGAGCAATAGAACCAGAGTAAAATTTTACTCTGATTTTGTCAAACGAAATCAAATCAAACACAACAAAAATAATAAAAAAATAAAAATAAATAATCAACAAATCAACATACCTAATTGAGAAGAAAAACCTCTAAAACTCGATCAACACTCACAAATCTCAATGAAACTCTCGTTTAATTGAGAGTGTTGATTGTCGGCGACGAGATCATCTATTGTTGACCAAGGGAGAGATCTTAGGCTGCGAGATCTTCAGATTTGGAGATCGTCTTCATTGATTTCGTTCCGGATTTCGCAAATTGTAGCAGATCGTATACAGCTCAGATTTCAGATATATGATACATATATATAGAAGGGCAATATTGTCATAAAAAAATAGAAATTATAAAATGTCCTTATTAAGGTAGGCATTTCCTACTCAGGGGCTTTTTGAAAGAAAATTGATTAGGTTATCCTTTACCCTAATAAAAAGACCCAAAAGGGGAGTTTCACCAAAAATCCCTAGTTTTATCTATGATTTTTTTTTTTCAATGTAAGAGGGTCCCATTTCTGAAATTTGCCTTGGACCCCCTAAATCTCAAGGTCGGTCTTGCCTGTGGGGACTTATTACAAGTCCTGTGTAGATAATTTGAACTGTTAAATATGTAGAACTCATCGAGTATTATATGCCTATAAACAATCACGATGATCGGATATCAATTGTTACGTGATCAAATCAGTTTTGTATAAAAAAAAATATTGTGAAAAAATAAATAGTTGAAAGAAATCTGATCTGATGAGATAGCTATCGATATCGATCAAAGTGATTTTTTACAAACATATAGTACTTGACGAGTTCTACACATTGAACAGTTTAGATTATTAAAACGAGACTCGTGGTGAGCCCCATGGGCTCAACAGTATCCTTCAGTCCGAACACGGATTGGAGGGAAGCCCAGCCCTAAAAGAAAATACAGTTAATCGTATTCACACATTTAGCATAATACCATTTTCTTGTTTGGTTTGGATATTTAGGATTCACTTTTTAAAAAATTAAATTTTTTTTTTATTTTTCTGTGTTTTTTTTTATTGATTTTTTTTTAATATTCTAAGTAATTTTTTTTTTAATTTTTAGATAAACCTAATATAAATATACTTAAAAGGTATAAATTTGTGAAAAATATCTTTACAAAATTCGCTAAATACCAAAAATATAAAATATATATATATAAGAATTCAATATATTTTTTGTATTCTTGTATATTTATTGATTTTTTTTTTTACAAATATTTTACTTTTTAGATACATCCAAGTAAAGTGCATTTAAAAAAGTAAAAAAATTCCTTAAAATTTTAAAAATATTAACAAAAAACCAAAAAATGAAAAGTAAAAAACTCAATTTCCAAAAAATTGAAACCAACCAACTGATTGATTTTTAATATTTTAATTCAAATCTTTTTTATTAATAATTTATTAGTTGTATGAGTGAAAATTTTAGTCATCTTTTGTCAATTATAAAATATATTTATCTTTATTTATTTTTAATGCATTAATTTCAATCACTTTAGTCTTACTAAAAAAGAGTCAATGTACTCATGTTAAAAGTATAAGATTAATTGTATTTTTATCAAATCTCAAAAACGATAAGTGTAATTTATCCTAATTCATTTTATTTCAAATTGCGAACCAAATTAGTACTTTCAACATAATACACACAAAAAAATGACTTGTTTAATTGAATTGTATTCAAAAGCATTAGTACTTTTTTTAAAAAAATAATAATAATTGTGTTTTGTTTCATAGTATTCAAATATTTATCTCTAAAAAGTGAATAAGTACCTTCACATATTCGATATTCTATTAAAAATATTAATTACATTGATGATTTGAAATAAAATTATTGAATGGTATTACAAACATCAAATTATGAATAAGAAGTGTAAAAAAAAAAAACTTTTCACATACTTAATTTAGGTTAGTGGGGTCGCAATCCAAGTCGGACCACCTGAATATTCACTTAGTGTGCAATTCAAGTTTTGTTACCAAAAAAGAGAGAGGAGCAAAAACACATATTAAAAAAGGTGTATATGGTATGTTTTTCATAAATTTTTTTACAAAATTTCATAACCACCACCACTGCAACTGTCGTTGGTGACCCTCATTTCCATTTCTGGCGAGCCTCTCTGTCCCAACAATGCTCTCTACCCTCTCTCAAGTTGCACTTCTCGATCTCATCCCCATTGTGAACCAATCCTACCCTCTCTATCACCACGAAAGAAAGAGAGAGATCAAGAAAGAAGAAGAGAAAATAAAAAAATAAAGGGAAGGGAGCAAGATGGTTGCGTTGGTCGAATGTGACAAGCTGATTAGTCGCTGATGAAAAAGTGACTGGGGATTGGAATTAGGCACACTTCATTTATTTAAAAGGCTTTAATTTTAGTGTTTTTCAAGTAAACCATTATTGAAATTAATTAAGTTGATCAAACATAAATAACTTTCATTTGGATAAAAATTGTGTTACAAAAAATTGCCAAGACAAATATGATTTAAACGTGTATATAGTTAGCAATTAATCAAAATCTTAGTTTCTTAAAAATAAATATTGTGACCCTGTTTGGGAATCGACTATTTTAATTGATTTTTTAACTTTTTATAAAAAGAATGTGTAAAATGTATATATAAAAAAAAAGTGATATGATACTTATAGTAATTTTTTGATTACAAATCCATGTTGTGCATCTTTGATTGGAAAACAAATTATATTAGGGAAAAAAATTACTTCTCGTTAGAAAACAGTGCCAAAAAAGTCACCATCATCTAATAGCAGGACAAATAGGTAATCAGATCAGGATCCTCTCCAACCATATTCCTCCAGCCATCTATCCAACAGTTTGAAGCATACCTTTACATGTAACCCTAAACTAATCTGATGGTTCAAATGCTTCCACGCAAGGACAGAGGTTGTAATATATTAGTAGAACGATGTCATTTTCGGTTGAACGCAGTAAAGACTGCAACAGTGTCATTTTTGGCTAATGATAAGAAACTAGAACAAGGCAAAATCCGTTTCCACTTCCATTTATCTTGTCAAAAGGTGGGTATGATGAGAAATTAGGGTTAGAATTTTAAATTTTTTTTTGATAATTTAAAAAAAGGAATAAAAGTGTAATAAGATAATTTTGAAAAATTGTGTAAATAGAATTATCTTTTTGAAAATTTTAAAATTAATAATTTCAATGCTAAACTTAAATTTTGTTGACAAAAAATATATTATGTAATAAAATAATACTTAATTAAATTTTGAAATTATAAATTACCCACAAACTTATAAAATAATAATAAATAACAATTAAACACTTCTGTTTTGAGCAGTACGAAACAAAAGTTGACACACATACACGCATAAACACGCTTATATAAAAGGCAAGGAACCCAAACACAACCCCCCCCCCCCCAAATCTAGTCTTCCCTACTCTCACTTCCATAAAAAAATCCGAACCCTAATTCATTCAATAGTATACTTTCTCTCGCCGACATATTGTCCCGATTGCTTGCTGGTGAAGCCGCTTCTTCGATTAAGACCCTTGTCTGCGCATCGGTCGATTTTGATTCGTTTGATGGCGTTGTAGAGACCGTACAGTTCGATCCCCAACCAGTGCGCTGTATGCAGGTATGGCGTTCTTGTAATGGGTTGCTCTCTGTTTGTTTGTCCCAGTGGATTTGACACCGTGTTGTTTTGTGGAAACCCATCTACTTGAAACTCCATGAAATTGCCTTAGCCGTCTATTGAGTTCCAAAACCTAGCTAGGTATTATGTGATTATTCGCATTTTTGGATTTAGGTATAAAATAGTGCTGCTAGTGATGATGATTAATTTTGATTAATTTTGAAAACTTCGGTTTAACTTTATTTTGTGTTCTAATTTTCTTTTTCTTTTTTTTTGGATTTTAGATATTTTTCAACGCTAGCTTATTATGTTCTGTATATGATTGCACTAATTTTGTTTAATAATGGCAAACTGAATACACCGACTAGTCGAACGGTTTCAAAATTCCGCACGATCAGCTCAGTTGTCTCCCTTGACCAGGAAAGATCGGTTTACGTGGATGTCAACTCAAAAGCTTCGGTTTGCTTTTATTTTATGTTCAAATTTTTATTTTTTGGGATTTTGGATATTTTTCAACACTGGCTTATTATGTTCTGTATATGATTGCACTAATTTTGTTTAATAATGGCAAACCGAATAAATCAACTAGCTGAACTGTTTCAAAATTTTGCATGATTAGCTCGGTAGTCTCCCTTGACCAGTCAATATTGATTTACGTGAATGTCAACTCAAAAGCTTTGGTTTGCTTTTAAAAATTCTACAAATTTTTATTTTTTGGGATCATGGATATTTTTTAATGCTAGGTTATTATGTTATGCGTGTGGTTGCACTAATTTGTTTAATAATGGCAAACTAAATACACTAACCAGACGAACTGTTTCAATCTTCTGCATGGTCGGCTTGGTTGTCTTCCTTGATTTGTCAAGATCGATTTATGTGAATGTCAAATCGAAAGCATCGGTTTGCTTTTATTTTATGCTCCAACCGAACTGTTTCAAAATTCTACATGGTCGGCTTGGATGTCTCACTTGGCCTCTCTTGATTGGTCAGGATCGATTTATGTAAATGTGAAATCAAACACTTAGGGTCTGTTTGGTAACGTTTACGTTTTTAGTTTATATTTATAAAAAATTTATAAGCTGATTTTTGTTTATTTTAAAAAAAACATAAACTACAAACGCGTTTGGTAATTGACAAAATGTTTAAAAAATTTTAAAAATATAAAAAAGAGTGAGAAATGACAAGTGGTGGCAAATGGCGACGGAAGACGGTGGTGGAAAGTGGTGACGGTGGGTGGTGGGTAGCGGGTGGTGGTGGTGGGTGGGTGGGTGACGGTAGCGGGTGGTGGGTGGTAGCGAGTAGGTGGTGGTGGTGGTGGTGGTGGCGGGTGGTGGGTGGCGAATGGCGGGTGATGGTAGGTGGTGGCGGGTGGTGGTGGTGGTGGTGGTGGTGGGTGGTGGGTGACAGTGGCGGTGGTGAGTGGTAGCGAGTGGGTGGTGGTGGCGGGTGATGAGTGGTGGTGGCAGGTGGGTAGCGGATGACGGGTGGGGTGGTGGTGGGGTGGGTGGGTGGTGGTGGTGGGTGGGGTGGTGATGGTGGGTGGATGGGTGACAATGGCGGGTGGTGGGTGGTAGCGAGTGGGTGGTGGTGGTGGTGGTGGTGGTGGTGGTGGGCCGGTGGGTGACGGTGGCGAGTGGTGGGTGGTAGCGAGTGGGTGGTGGTGGGGTAGTGGTGGTGGTGGTGGTGTGGTGGTGGCAGGTGGGTGGCGGGTAGGTGGTGGTGATGGTGGTGGTGGTGGTGGGTGGTGGTGGTGGGTAGGTGGCAGGTGGCTGGTGATGGTGGGTGGCTGGTGGTGGATGGTGGTGGCAGGTGGGTGGTGAGTGGTGGTGGCGGTAGGTGGCGGTGGTGGGTGGTGGTGGGTGGATGGTGGGTGGTGCTGGTGGTGGCGAATGGGTGGCAGGTGGGTGGTGGCAAGTGGTGGGTGGTGGTGGTGGGTGGTAGGTGGTGGTGGTGGGGTGGGTGGTGGGGGTGTAGGTGGTGGTGGCGGAAGACGGTGGTGGAAAATGGTGGCGGGTGGTGGCTAGTATTGGATGGTAAAAAAAAAAAAAAACTCAAAATGGAAACACATTTTTTGAGTTTACATTTTTTGGCCAAATTTATAAACTGAGACCACTGATTTATAAATCAAAAATTTACCAAACAAGTTTTTATTTGAGTTTTTCAAATTTTTGTAAATATAAACAGAAAACTGAAAACGTAAGTGTTACCAAACGGCACCTTAGGTTTAGCTTTATTTTGTGTTCTAATTTTCTTTTTTCTTTTTCTTTTTTGAATTTTTGATATTTGTCAACGCTAGGTTATTACGTTTTGTATATGGTTGCACTAATTTTGTTTAATAATGGCAAACCGAATACATTGACCAGCTGAATTGTTTTAAAATTCTACACGGTCGGTTTAGTTGTCTCCCTTGACCATGTCAAAATCGATTTACATGAATGTCAACTTGGAAGCTTCGTTTTTTTTTAAAAATTTTACATTCCAATTTTTATTTTTTTCAACGCTACCGTATTATGTTTTGTATATGGCTTTCACTAATTTTGTTTAATATAATGGCAAACCAAATACACCAACCAACCAACCAAATCGTTTCAAAATTCTATACGATCAGCTTGTTTGTCGCCCTTGACTAGTCAAGATTGATTTTTGTGAATGTCAAATTGAAAGCTTCAATTTGCTTTTGTTTTACGTTCGAATTTATATATATATATTTTTCTACTTTGGCTTATTATGTTTTGTATATGGATTCTCCTAATTTTGTTTAATGTATAATGGCAAAACGAATACACCAACCAACCGAACCGTTTCAAAATTCTGCGCAGTCGGCTTGATTGTTTGCCTTGATCTCCCTTGATTGGTTAGAATCGATTTATGTAAATGTCATATTGAAAACTTCAGTTTAGCTTTATTGTGTACCAGTTTTCTTTTTCTTTTTAATTTTTATTTTAGATTTTGGATATTTTTCAACGCTAACGTATTATGTTTCTGTATATGCTTGCACTAATTTTGTTTAATAATGGCAAACCGAATACATCAACCATCCGAATCGTTTCAAAATTGTGCACAATCGATTTGGTTGTCCCTTGACCAGTCATGACCAATTTACGTGAATTTGAAATCAAAAGTTTCGGTTTGCTTTTATTTTACTTTCCAATTTTTATTTTTTTCAACGCTGACGTATTATGTTTTATATATGGTTTCCCCTAATTTTGTTTAATATAATGGGAAACTGAATACACCAACCAACCGAATCGTTTCAAAATTCTGCACGGTTAGCTTGGTTGTCTCCCTTGACCAGTCAAGATCGATTTATGTGAATATCAAATCAAAAGCTTCGGTTTGCTTTTATTTTACGTTCCAATTTATATTTTTTTCAATGCTGGCTTATTATATTCTGTATATGGCTTCTCCTAATTTTGTTTGTTATATTATATAATGGCAAATCAAATACACCGACCAACCGAACCATTTCAAAATTCTGCAAGGTTGGCTTGGTTGTCCTACTTGATCTCCCTTGATTGATCAGGTTCAACTTATGTAAATGTGAAATGAAAAACTTCGGTTTAGCTTTATTTTGTATTCTAATCTTCTTCTTCTTCTTCTTCTTCTTCTTTTTTTTTTTTTTTTCCAGATTTTGGATATTTTTCAATGCTAGCTTATTATGCTCTGTATATGGTTGCACTAATTTTGTTTAATAATGGCAAACTGAATACACCAACTTGCCGAACCGTTTCAAAATTTCGCACGGTCGACTTGGTTGTCTCCCTTGACTAGTCAGGATCAATTTATGTGAATGTCAAATTGAATACTTCGGTTTAGTTCTCTTCCCTGACTAGGATAAATTTATGTAAATGTCAAATCAAAATCTTTGGTTTGGTGGGGAAACCCCACCCTAGACCTCAACCAACCTGCTCTTATTTTCACCTCTACTTCTAACACAGCGTGAAAGTGGACCCCTATATTCTCGACTTGCATCCTTCCTGCAATACCCGATGGGCTCTCTCAATCTTTGGCCCACATTGGTTTAAACTTAGAATGTCCTACATTGTTTAGGATAGTGAGGCAATGATCAGATTCAATATTTGGTAAATGACAGAATAAGAGAGTTTGGGAGAATGGACATGCAATATGCATTAGCCAGGACCCTATCTAACCTTTCTAACCTTTCCTGATTATTGGTGTACTGTGCTCAACAATTTATCCAAGTAGAGGAGTTACTTGTAAAGTAATTATTATGGTTTTATTTTGTGTTGCAATTTTTCTTTTCTTTTCTTTTTGTTTGTTTTTTTATTTTTATTTTTATTTTGGATTTTTGTTTTTGTCACTTAAAAGCTTCTGTGTGGTGGAGAAATCACCTAGACCTCCGCCAAACTACATTGATTTCTCCCCTACTCATAACACAACGTAAAAGTTGGGAACCCTAAATTCTCAAGTTGCATGCTTCTTGCAACACCCAGTGGGTCTCTAGATCTATAATTCACATAGCTTCAAACTTAAAAGGTGATTTTATGGCTAATTTTTCTTGTACTTTATCTAGAACAATGTGATAATTATTAGATTCACTAGTTGGTAAATGACAAATAAGAGCATTTGGGAAAATGTAAAACCAAGATTTTGCATTAGCTAGACCCTATCCAACCATTCCTGAATATTGGTACCCTTACTCTTTGATTTTTCCAAGTAAAGGAGTGTCATGTAAAGGAGTTATGGTTTTATTTTATGTTCCAGTTTTTGTTTCTATAAATTGTTTGCTCTGATTTTGTTAAACAATGGCAAATTGAATACACTTACTGATCGCTTAGATTTCAGCCGGTTTGGTTCTCTCCCCTGATCGGTCACAATTGATTTATATTATCAGCAAACTGTACCAATTTCACCCCTACGTCTAACTGTAGACGTCCCCGAACGCCCCGGGAGGATGAGTCCCGTTCTGTTCATTTTGGGCTCACTACAGTTCAGGACTCTAATTGTCACGGTTCTTAATCTGAACCAAAGAGTCCAAATCCGGCAAATCGTTTTGAGAAAACATATTTTTGAAAGAAGTGTCAAACATAGACTGCTTTGCCAGATACAGAGTCGCCACCTAAATATTTTATTTTGGAAAATTTAGGAAACCCTGACTCGTGCCTAAGGCCACGTGTCCGTCATCACCAAAGTTGCCTCGGCTCGGGAACTTGGGTACGATTGGGGAAGGTCACTTCGTGAGCACCCCCGCTCGCCCGATCAAAGATCGGCCTCTACTAACCATGATATCTAGTTTTGAAAACATTATGTGCTCTTATTCCTGTTATTTAGCCTAGAATTACTATGTGATGCGCACAGCATACAAGTATAGACCGGGTCACCTGAACTGGAACAAAACATTTAGTGTTTTTTTTTTGAAAGATGGTTTGCTACTCGCAAGTAGGCTTAAAATGCAGATTTTGCCACACCCTCCCGGTGGGCTTAAAAAACGGTTTTTGCCACTATCTAGTGGGCTTAAAACTCACAGTCAATGCATTGTTCCAATCCAAATAACCCAACCTTCACCCACACGGCACAGCACGGCATTCAGGCTATTCACATATTACATAATAGCCTCATGGTAAGCATGCTAGCATCGGCAGTCACTCACACACATGCAAGGATGCTAAAGCGTAAAAACTTACCGAGACTCCACCAAGCCAAAACAGAAACTATATTAGAAATCCATGCATGATCCTAACTATACAGAAACATGAAATGCAACACAGTGCAGAATGCAACTAAGATAGGCTCGGCTATGTCTAAACATGGCATATGGAATGCTACAGCTAACAAGTATCTCAACTTGGAATTGAAATACAATGTAGTGAGTTATGATGCGCTGAGCCCGGTGCATGCAAAACAGATGAATGAAATGCAAACATGCTATCATACTGTATGCTAATTGAAACATGCCCTATTCTAACCATCATAAGCTGGTAAATAAAAAGGGAGAAAGACGTGGGGTTGGAAGACATACATCACACGCACGCACACTTATTACAATTGTGCCCTCACTCGGAGGGTCCGAATAAATAATACAGTCCCAAATGAATAATTACAGTCCGAATAAGTACAAAACCCTAATTAATTAACAAATTAATCTAGGAAAGCAGTAAATTGGCATGCAAGCTAGGGACTGCCTCGACTCTGCTCCGGATGATGAATGATGCATGTTCGGGTTGCCTTGCACGGAAATCCATTGCGATGTCCCAATTAGCCTCTGTTTACAATTAAGCCCGGAATATTGCACGGAGCTCCAAAAGATTATCGGTTTTGATTTGCTGCAACAGAGAGCAAGAAAGGGGCATGGCAATGTATTTTCACATATGTGTGCATGACTACTCTTCAGGGAGTGTAATCCTCGATCCTCGTGCCACCAATCACGCATATCGATGCATGATGGCCGAGGAGTCGAATTGCACGACTTAATATGAAATGAATACACACATAAACACAACAAGACCGAGACTCCATCATGGTTAATCCAGAGTGTCGGCGACCGGGAATTGAGACACGTTCCGTCACTCGGAGTACGAAACGTCCCTCGTTTCCCGTGCTCAGGCTAACTCTTATCCCAAGCACAATGCAATATGCATGACATGCATGAATGCAATCCTAACATGCAACCTAGCATACGCAATGCTATGAAATGGCATACACAATGCACGATGTGACAAGGCATACACAATGCTCTAACATACAACCTAGCATACGCAATGCTATGAAATGAAATGGCATACACAATGCACAATGGACTTACACCAACATGAGTGGATCTCAGCCACACTCACATTAGTAGCCATAAGATGAAAATGAGACACTCGAGATGCGCGTACACATGCACGCAAACCGAGGACCGATCCTAAGGCACAAATGCCACTCTAACAAGGCATGGCAAGGCATGAAGTATGGCATACAAACATGCAAGTTCCAGCACTGAAATGTGATGCAAAATGATCCCGAAACATGGATAAATGGCGCCCGATGCATGAGATGAGCCCCGAAACTCAAAACTAGGCACATATATTGACTTGTAGCTATACAAAGCATGCATTATTTGATCATGAAGCATAAAGACAGAACCAAGGCAGTCCCAAAACATGAACATTTCTAGTTCAAAGCATGGCCAAAAGATGCTAGCAAGATGGACTAGAATAGCATGCAACTTTGACTAGCAAACATGGTTTACATGGCATGTATATGAAGCAGGTGAGAACTCATCAAACCAGCAAAAATCATTGAATAAAACATGTCAAAACATGCCCAAATAACCTCTGAAATGCAGCCAACACAAGCACAAATGATGGGTTCTTTTAGAGGGCATACAAAGGGGTTATTAAGCACATGCATCAAGGACACTTAGCATGGAAAAATTAACTCTGGAAATCAAATATAATAGCCCTAAAACTCATCAAATTGGCCCTGAAATCAGTCAACAAAGCATGCAAGATAGGGCCTCTTTGGAAGGCCAAAAAGACCATCAAGCAAAACAAGGAGAGAGGGGGTCACCCCCCTCTGCTTTTGAGGCTCAAAACAGTGTGCTAACCACTGAAAATCCACTGGATTTCAGTGGCTAGAAGGCCAAACAAAGCATGCAACAAGGGCTTAGTTGTAAGGCTCAAAATAAGAAGCAATCAAGCATACAAGGAAGCATATGACCTCAAACGAAGGAATTCCCTTAATCAAACATCAAGAGGGCCTTAACGCAAGACTTTTTCCAGTTTATAAAAAATCTCAAAAAGGTTTACAAGTGAGGCTAAAACATGGTGCAAAAATAGTCCTAAAAGAGAGATAGAGGACAAGGGGCAGTATCTGGCCTCAAACAGCAAAGAGCCCTTCAACAAAGTTGAAGAGGGGATCAAAATAAGGCACTTCCCAGTTTGGCTCGAAGCCCAGAAATGCTCACAAGCAAGGCTAATATATCATGCAAGATAAGGGCCAAAAGAGAGGTAAAGCACAAAGGGTGAGTAAAAGACCTCAAACAGAGAAAATTCCTTGATCAAACATGAAGATGGGCTCAAAATAGGACTATTTCCTGTTCAGGTCGAAGTCCAAAAATGTAAGCAAAAGGAGTTAAGATATAGAACAAAATAGTGCAAAAATGGGAAAAATAGGAGCTTACCCTTGTAGAACCAACCTCCAGTAGCTTTTGGTCCAAGAAAAGGAGCTCCTAACCTCTGAAAATCAGCCTCAAGATGTTGGAATGGAGTGTGGAGGTGATAGGCTATGGGTTGTAGTGCAAAATGGCCAAGAAACTAGGGTTTTGGAGCTTGGAATAGTGAAAATGGAGGGAGAAGGGGGTGAGCCTTGGCTGGTTTTTCTAACCCTTAGAAATGGAGGTGGGGGGTTAGTTATATAGACGGAGAGGAGTGAAAGAAAAGGGGGGAAAAACTATTCAAAAATGGAGCCAAAAAGGCAGACCCTCGGATAGAGGGTCTGGTGCAAAACAACTGCCATAGCTGTAATGCACCAAGAGGGACAAAAATGGCCGGCCAGGTGCAAAAGGTTCAGGTGGCCGGCCGGCCACCTCCCCTGGTCAGCCGGCCAATTCAAAAGGTTCAGGTGGCCGGCCTGCTATCTTTTCTGGTCGGTCTGCTACTTTTCCTGGTTTTTAGGACAAAAAATGGATCTGCCGGAAAATGAAGTCCAATGGTGGCCGGACATGTGTCCAAATTGAAGCCCCGGAAGTTAGCTTTCCAATGGCGCAAACCTTGTATTAAAATTCCTCCTGTGCAAAAAGTTATGCCTATTTTGGTGAAGCCGCGCAGATTCGGTCCAACCGGAGTGATGCCCTACTTCAATCAACCGTATCTCCCCCGTCCGGAATTGGCTTTAGGAGATTCTTGAGTGCAAAATGAAGCCCCAGAAGTCTTCTTTCCAACGGTGGTAGCCTCATAGCTTGATTCCAATTATGCAAATGAATAGGCCCGATTCGGCGAGGGCTGCTCGACTCTTTCTTAACAGTTCATGCCCATTTTCTCCCCCAACTGGGTTTCTTCCCTCTTCTCTTCTTTTCTTCAACTTCAAACCCCTAAGTAAGGTGTTTTGAAAGATTTTTCAAAGATTTCATCTCTCTTTCATTCATTTCTGCTTTGTCCTTGCTCGGTTTACCGAAAAGCGCAACATTTAACAAAATGCGAGCGTTGGAACATCGTAGAAACTTTATTTCAAAAACGTTTTGAAAGAGAGGGTTTTAAGGTCTAAAATCTTTTGATCAAGATTGTTTTGGTCCAAAAAGGGGTATGAAGTTGAGCTTTGACTCTCTCCTTGCCGAAGAAACTGAACCTTTCCCCTGCACACCTTTCTCCACCATGTAAACCATCAGTCGCGTCCAAGTCTTAAGGGCGGTCAAAAATGGGGTGTCTACACTAACCCAGTGTGAAAGTTGGAGACCCCTTTTTGTTTTGGAGTTTCATGCTTTCTACAACTCCCAAGGACTCTTTGGATCTTTGGACCACATAGCTTCAAACTCGAAAGATCGTTTTTTTGTTAATTTTTCTCCTACTTCATCAAGAACAATGAGAGAGTGTTTAGATTCAATTCTAACATAAAGTGAAAGTTGAGGACCCCTTAATTATGGAGTTGTAAGTTAATCACATATATTTGTGTCTCATAAAATTTTCATAATTTTCTGAGAGATCGTTTGATGTTTCTGTTTCGTTGTCATAGTTGCTGGTTTGTCTTGATCATGTCATTGTCTCATGTTTAGTTTAGGATTGTCATGCATTAATCATGTTTTGTCTTGTTTTTTGCCATGATTGCATGCTTGTTAATTTTCATGATAGTCTAGTGTTTGATTGGCATCATTATAGTTGTTAGTTTCTATTTTTATTTTATTTTATTTTTTGCGAAACACTAATTTAACTAATTGAACCAATGAAATTGAGTGAAGTCATCTTGCATATTAAACTCTAACAAATTCCAAATGAAATTGACTAAAGGATAACTTATCAGTTGGGCAAGATGGGTGCCTCACACCTTCCTAATTTGTACCTTGGACTCCGATTGTAGTTTCTTTGGTTGTATCTTGTGTTTTATCTATGAAGTCAAGTTTTTGTTTTTGTTTTTTTTCTTCTTCTGTTTTAGGATTATATTGGGTTTCCTAGTGGTCCTTTGAGAAAAAATTAGCTGGCAACTCCATCGAATGGATCTCTGTTTCTCGCGACAATTACTAACTATTATATTTTCTTCTTGATTCAAAGTTTGAATCATTTGGATTAAATATTCAAGTCTTTTTACATCTCTAGTAGTTTTAAATTCTTATTCTAAAGACCACAGTGTCCTATACTTTCATAGTCTTCATATTTTTATGTGAATCTTTGTTCATTACATTTCTCTCCTATAGGAATTCTTACACTAAATGATACACTGAAGCATTTTCTTCCTTCAAATTTTAGAATGAGATTTTCGTCTGATAACTTCATAGTTCGAGAATACTTCTAAATGCTGGACTTCTTTTTTTTTTTTTGGTTTCCATTTATTCGGAAACTGAATATTTCCCCATTGAGTGATTTTTGGTTGATAGCCTGTTTTAAATGAAGGGAGTTCTTCCCCCTTTTTGACTAAACAAATTATTTGCCATTTTTTAACACATTAACTTAAGTACACTTGTCAAATTTAAAAAACTTGATTCATGAGTTGTTGGTGCGACTCTGAGCATCTCTAATATCAATCATGAAATTTAGAATTGCATTAAAGAACAATTTGTTTACTTGTGTTAGCTTGCGCAACTCTCAATAGGCTTCAATGCTATCATCATCTCCTAAAGATACATAAGAGTATTTGGAGTGGAATATGTGTATTTCTGTGTATGTTTATATTTTGTCAAGTCAAACAATTTCTCTCTCTTTACAAATGTTGGGTATACCTCCTTATTGGAGTGTGGGACCCAATTGGTTTTGGAAAAAGAGTTTAATTTGGTTTAATATTAATTATAATATATTTTTATATATTATATTTAATTTGTGGAGACCCAATCTAATTTGGAAACAACTAAGGTTTTGATAAAAAAAAGCCCTAGATTCACAATAGAGGATTTGTATTGTTTTTCCCAAAGCAAAGTGCAGCCGTTTTCTTGGTGAGATGGTGCTTCGGCAAAATTATTGAAGTAAAGCAGCAGTGGCCTAATTAATTTGTTTTTCCCCGAAGTGGAGTAAAGCAGCAGCAAATTGATTTCGGTGATATAAGGTTTAGTGCTTCTTTGTTTGGGTGCTTTGGTGGTGTTGATTTGGGTTGTTATTTTGGGTCTTCTATAACTCTGGTTCTAAAGATTTTGGTTCATCTATTTGGTGAGGTCTTTCCTCTTGTTTATTTGTGATTATTTGGAATTCACCTAAGGGTAGTTTTGTGAGACCATTCGTGTCTCGTTTGTAATCGTTTGGAACTTATTTGGTTGATAGTGGAATTGGATTTCGATCCCGTGGACGTACCTCACATTGAGGGAACCACGTAAAAATTCTTGGGTTGCCTTTGATTTAATTTTTCCGCATTAGTTTTTATTCCCATTGATTGATTTACTTGTGGGGAATCACATATTTTCCCTAATAACTGGTATCAGAGCTTACGGTTTATTGGGGTTTATATATTTGTGTAAATCAATGGAGGGGAATGTGGGTCGTATGTCTAGCTTCAATGGAAGCAATTGGGTAACTTGGAAAACTAAAATGGAGGACCTATTATTTTGTAAAGACTTGTATGGACCCATTGAGGGTAATAGTGGCAAACCTGCTGATATGAAAGATGATGAGTGGAAGAGGCTTAATCGAAAAGCCGTTGGTGTTATCCGTCAATGGATTGATGACAGTGTGTTTCATCATGTTGCCACTGAAACTTCGGCACATGATTTATGGAAAAAATTAGAGAGTCTTTATGATAGAAAATTAGAGAGTCTTTATGATAGAAAATCAGCCACAAATAAAGCCTTTCTGTTTCGTAAGTTGGTTAATTTAAAATATAAAGAGGGCAGCCCTATTCCGGAACATCTGAATGAAATAAAGAGTATTGTTAACCAACTTGCTTCTATGAAAATTATTTTTGATGATGAGTTGCAGGCTTTGATGCTACTTAGTTCTTTGCCCGAAAGTTGGAAGACTTTGGTTGTGACGGTTAGTAATTCGGCGCCCGATGGAGTTGTCACAATGGGCCAAGTCACTAGTAGCCTGTTGAATGAAGAAACCAGAAGAAAATCAGCGAGTTCCTCTCATTCGGAAGCATTTGTTGTGAGAGGCCGAAGCAAAACAAGGGGGAGGAGTAAGACTCCTCATGGTCGTGATCAAAGCCGTGACAAATCAAAAGATGGTTCTTTTTCAAAGAAAGACGTTGAGTGCTACTATTGTCATGAGAAACGGCATATGAAGCGGGAATGCCGAAAGCTCAAGAACAAGGAGAAAAGGCGTGACAAAAGTGTGGATAAGAAACAAGAAGACACAACGGCAGTTACTACCGATGATCTCATGGTCGTTTGTGAAGATGATTGTATCAATTTTGTGGGCCAAGAGAGTCATTGGGTGATTGATTCTGGTGCTTCTCGAGTTGATTTCTTCACTACCTACACTGCAGGAGATTATGGTTTGTTCGAATGGGTAATGAAGGTTTGTCCAAGATTATCGGCATGGGTGATGTTTGTTTGGAAACAAATTTGGGCTGCAAGTTGTTGCTTAAAGATGTGAGGCATGTTCCCGACATTCGCCTCAATTTGATCTCTACTGGGAAGCTAGATGATGAAGGCTTCAACAACAAATTTGGTGATGGAATATGGAAGCTCACAAAGGGTTCTTTGGTGGTACCTAAGTGCAAGAAGACTCATACACTTTATTCAATGCAAGGAAAGATTTGTAAAGGTGTTGTCAATGCACTTGAAGATGATACTTCTACCGAATTGTGGCACAAGCGGCTTGGCCATATGAGTGAAAAGGGGCTGCAAGTTTTGTTCAAGAAAGAGCTTCTACCCGGTTTGAAAGGTACACATCTTAAAACTTGTGTTCATTGTTTGGCGGGTAAACAACATAGAGTTTCTTTTCATAAAAATGTTGCTTCTAGAAAAGAAAATGTTTTGGAGTTGATTCATTCGGATGTTTGTGGTCCTTTAAAAGTTAGAACACATGGTGGTGTACTTTATTTTGTTACTTTCATTGATGATTATTCAAGGAAAGTTTGGGCTTTTCTACTAAAAACTAAAGATCAAGTTCTAGAAGTATTTAAGCTTTTTCAGGCCATGGTTGAAAGAGAAACAGGGCAGAAATTGAAGTGCATCCGAACAGACAATGGTGGTGAATACATTGGGCCATTTGATGAGTATTGTCGCAGCCAAGGTATTCGGCACCAAAAGACAGTTAAGAAGACTCCTCAACAAAATGGCGTTGCCGAGAGGATAAACCGCACCATTGTGGAAAGAACAAGGTGTTTGCTTTGATAAGCTAAATTGCCAAGATCCTTTTGGGGTGAGGCAATGAGTACAGCGGTTGATGTGATCAATTTATCTCCTTGCTATCCTTTGAATGGTGATGTTCCTGAAAGAGTTTGGACTGGCAAAGATGTGTCTTATGAGCACTTGAGAGTGTTTGGTTGCCGAGCTTTTGTTCACATTCCAAAGGATGAGAGGTCCAAGCTTGATAGTAAGTCAAGACAATGTATTTTTCTTGGCTATGGGCGTAATGAATTTGGGTATAGATTGTGGGATCCGGTCGACAAGAAAGTCATTCGAAGTCGTGATGTTGTGTTTCTTGAAGACCAAACAATTGAAGACTTTGGCAAAGGTGATCAACCGGAGCCAAAAACTAGTGATCTCATTGATATAGATCCATCTCCTTCATCTTCAGTTGATGATGAAAATGGGGGAGATGTGCAGCCACCTATTGAAGAAGTGGAGGATGATGCTAATCCTAATGAAGTTGAGCCAGAAATTGAGGAAGAGCATCCAACTCAAGAACCGCCACCACAACTTGAGTTAAGAAAATCTACAAGGGACCGACAACCTTCAAGAAAGTATCCTCCCAATGAATTTGTGTTGATTTCCGATCAAGGGGAGCCGGAGAGCTACCAAGAAGCAATTGAACATGCAAAGAAAGATGATTGGAAAAAGGCCATGGAAGAGGAGATGAACTCCTTACTTGAAAATCACACCTATGACTTAGTGAAGTTACCTAAGGGGAGGAAAATTCTGAAAAATAAGTGGGTTTTCAAATTGAAGAATGATAGGAAGAATCTGAGGTACAAAGCACGTCTTGTTGTGAAAGGCTTTGGGCAAAAGAAAGGTATTGACTTTGACGAGATTTTCTCACCGGTTGTAAAGATGTCTTCTATTCGGGTTGTACTTGGCATGGCTGCAAGTATGAACCTTGAAGTTGAGCAACTTGATGTGAAGACCGTATTTCTTCATGGTGATCTTGAAGAAGAAATTTACATGGAGCAACCAGAAGGTTTTGTGGAAAAAGGGAAAGAGAAATTTATTTGCAAATTGAAGAAAATTTTGTATGGCCTCAAGCAAGTTCCACGGCAATGGTACAAAAAATTTGACTCTTTCATGATGAATAATGGTTTTTCTAAAACCACTTCGGACCATTGTGTGTTTGTGAAAAATTTCCCGGATGGCAAATTTATTATTCTTTTGCTTTATGTTGATGACATGTTAATTGTGGGTCAAGATTCTACCATGATTAACAGGTTGAAATTGGAGTTGAGTAAATCTTTTGCTATGAAAGACTTGGGACCGGCAAAGCAAATACTTGGTATGAAAATTGTTCGTGATCGCAAAAAGTGGCTGATTTGGTTGTCTCAAGAGAACTACATTGAGAAAGTTCTTGAGAGGTTCAACATGGATAAAGCAAAGCCGGTTGGTTGTCCACTTGCGGGTCACTTCAAACTTAGTTCGAATCAATGTCCTACAAGTGAGAAAGACAAAGAAGAGATGTTGAAAGTTCCTTATGCTTCAGCAGTTGGTTCATTGATGTACGCCATGGTTTGTACAAGGCCGGATATTGCTCACGCAGTTGGTGTGGTGAGTCATTTTCTCTCTAATCCGGGTAAAGAACATTGGGTAGCGGTAAAATGGATTCTAAGATATCTTCGAGGGACTTCGAAGGTGTGTTTGTGTTTTGGGGATGGCAAGCCGATGCTTGATAGGTTCACAGATTCTGACATGGCTGGTGATGTTGACTCTAGGAAATCTACTTCGGGGTATTTGATGACTTTTGCAGGGGGAGCTGTGGCATGGCAATCTAAATTACAAAAATGTGTTGCTCTCTCAACTACCGAAGCTGAATTTATTGCCATTACAGAAGCTTGCAAAGAAGAGTTATGGTTGAAGAAATTTTTGCAAGAGTTGGGTTTAAAGCAAGAAAAATATGTACTTTATTGTGATAGTCAAAGTGCTATTCACTTGAGTAAAAATTCTACTTTTCATTCGAGATCGAAACACATTGATGTAAGATACCATTGGATTCGTGATGTGTTAGACTCGAAATTGTTACAACTCAAAAAGGTTCACACAGATGATAATATCTCGGATATGTTGACAAAGACTTTGTCGAGGGACAAACATTTAAAGTGTTGAACTTTGGCGGGTATGGTTGATGTCTCCACCTAACTCGATAGGGGGAGAATTGTTGGGTATACCTCCTTATTGGAGTGTGGAACCCAATTGGTTTTGGAAAAAGAGTTTAATTTGGTTTAATATTAATTATAATATATTTTTATATATTATATTTAATTTGTGGAGACCTAATCTAATTTGGAAACAACTAAGGTTTTGATAAAAAAAAAAGCCCTAGATTCACAATAGAGGATTTGTATTGTTTTTCCCAAAGCAAAGTGCAGCCGTTTTCTTGGTGAGATGGTGCTTCGGCAAAATTATTGAAGTAAAGCAGCAGTGGCCTAATTAATTTGTTTTTCCCCGAAGTGGAGTAAAGCAGCAGCAAATTGATTTCGGTGATATAAGGTTTGGTGCTTCTTTGTTTGGGTGCTTTGGTGGTGTTGATTTGGGTTGTTATTTTGGGTCTTCTATAACTCTGGTTTTAAAGATTTTGCTTCATCTATTTGGTGAGGTCTTTCCTCTTGTTTATTTGTGATTATTTGGAATTTACCTAAGGGTGGTTTTGTGAGACTATTTGTGTCTCGTTTGTAATCGTTTGGAACTTATTTGGTTGATAGTGGAATCGAATTTCGATCCCGTGGACGTACCTCACATTGAGGGAACCACGTAAAAATTCTTGGGTTGCCTTTGATTTAATTTTTCCGCATTAGTTTTTATTCCCATTGATTGATTTACTTGTGGGGAATCACATATTTTCCCTAACAACAAGTTCTCTATCAAACTTCAAACAAACTTCCAAGAAATTACACCTTATATACTTTTTACTTATTTTTCACTATAAAATGTCATAATAAAAATTACAAAGTATCATAACAAAAATCACAAAGTAACATAACATTATCATCCCTAACTTTAGAGTGGACATCATAAATTCATTATTCATAATTTTACCACAAAATATCATAACATACATTACGGATAATCATAATTTTTATGATAAAAAATCATAATTTTTTTATAATGTACATCTTTTTAAAAGGTGCATCACTACAAACAAAGTGAATAATATCAAATTTATTAATATTTTTATCATACACTGTATTTATTTGAAACGAACAAATGTACATATATGTCTTTTTATCAAAAGAAACATAACTAAACACAAATAAAGAACACATAGAATGGTGTCCATACGATTACATATTTCAACTTCTTCAAGAAAATGTAGAGTAAATACAAAAATTTAGATTCAAATTTGACATCCCAGATTCAAAAAAACAAAAACAAAAACAAAAAAACATTGACATCCTAAGCCCAAAATGTGGTGTCTTTCATTAATATGACCAAAATATGTCAAATCAAATTATATGAAATTTTTATATAAAATTTGATATTTATACGTAAAAAATGATATTTATCATAAAATAAATATTTTTAATCTTTTAACCTCCCAATCCACGTCACAATGCCAAGTCCGTAAGTACGGAATTCTTTTCGGTTGGAAATCACAACTAGAGTGGGGCCTCTATGAGCTCACTACAGGATCACCTCATTATCTAAATCGTTTATCTTCTAAGGCTCTCTAACAGATTATCCATGCCAAATCAGGTTGATCAAATAATTATAATCACATGATTTGTTCATATTTATTTTCAAAAAAATGCATGACAAGTATAATTTTGAAAACAGACTGTCCATTGTTTTGAGGACAAATGTGATATCATCACATGATTACAATTATTCGATCAATCTAATTCTTTTACATAAATTATCTACTCAAAAGTTCTTAAAAGTTGAATGGTTCAGATCACATGACAACCCATGGAGGCCCAATTTACGAACTACAAAGAATCTCCATCTTTTGCATGACTCATTAGTTCACATTATTGGAGTCAGGCAAGGCACCCACCTATGCTGGTGGCAACATTCCAGTTTGCTCATGAACATTCTTAAACAATGGTGGCAACATCCTATAAACAACAACAACCTCCTTTATAGCACCACCATCACCACCCTCACCGCCACCACCATTAGTCCAAATACTAATTTTATGTTGCAGCCCACGAACCGCCTCGCCATTAATCTTGGCAATCTCCTGAAACATCCCACCATTGATCATCAAGTAATCTCTATGAGCATTGTAATTCCCTTCCAACGCGTCCAAAAGCGTGCATATATAAACCCCTTGGGCTTGTCCGAGCGCTATAAGCCCTGCAACTTCTTTTTGTTTAGCATATAATTTTCCATCAGCGAGTTGTTGGAGGGCATAGAAAGCAGCCTCAGCCGTGGTTTTTTGGGCCTAGGCTTCTTTCTCTTTCTTGTATAGAATTGCTTCGGCTGCTTTCTGTTTGTTGTAGAGCTCCTAGTTTGCCTTATGTACCTTTGTTTTTCATCAAAATGGTTAATTCCAAGTTTTTTGCGGAATGCTAATTTGATATTGGTGAAATAAATGAAAAATGATATACAAGTACAATTTCTAGACTCATTATGTTTAAATGATATGATTGGTTGATAATTAGAAAAAAGATGAGAGAAAGTGTTGCAAGATAATACGAAAATTTTAATTAAAATTCTAATCATACCAAAATTTTCAGACACAATTAATGATATAACTGTTTTACTCAATTTTTTTTTTTTTTTTGGTATAAAAAAGTTTAGGTGAGGGAAGGCTATCTCAGTCCAGGGTTAGGGCAAGCCACCAAGGAGGACTACTGGTAGTAGTGGAAATTGAACCTAAGTCTTAAAGACGAGGAGTCTGATCCTTACCAACTTAACCAATCCCTATTGGCTGTTTTACTCAACTTTAAGTGATGCAAATCGATAGCTATTAATCTTAGAAAAATGATATACAAACCCACTTTATAGACCTATTTCTAGACCGAGTAATGTGTCAATAAGATGATTGATTAATGAGTAGAGAATAAATGAGAAAGAGAATTGACTTAGATATTTTAATAGAATACCACATCATTGAGTTTAAAAGGTAGGTCTAATTTTTTAATCTAAATAGCAGTACTCATCTAAATAATATGACAAATCACTTTTGTATTAATATTTTAAGAAACAACATAAAATGTGTCAATTAATAAGTAAAATAGAACATTATTCCTGAAACACGTAATATTTTTTCCTTAAATCTCTCGTCGTCTGAAGAACACCGGTATGAATCTCTGTCTCTCTCGATCTTTCAATCTCTCCCTCGATCTCTAACTCTCTCTCGATCTCTCAATCTCTCTCTTGATCTCTGTCTCTCTCTCGTACAATCTCGATCTGTCACGCCCTCAAAACGTAACCCATTAAATATAAAACAAGACATGCATTATTAAAAGAAAAACATTATATCATTTGAATCATCAGAGTATTATGAAATAAAACATCAAAATAAATGCCCTACGGGCTTACATCTTGCCAAGCCAACACTTGGACACAATTTCATGAGTTCTAACTCAAACAAATAAAGCCCTGGGCTTGAATGTTTACAAAATTCAAATAAAACAACTAAAACAAATAAGACAAGTCTTCAAGTCCAAATCCTCACAAGCTAAGTCTTTGGAGGTAGTGAACCACCTGAACCTGAAAATGAAGTTCCCATATAGGGTGAGCCACAGCCCAGTAGAGAAATACTAAACCAAGCATAAGAATTAACTAAAGCATTAGCATTCGATACATGGTTAACACAAGATAATCAATTTCCAATTTCATGACACGAATGTCTACATTGTCTATGACATATTGTCTATGACACCTTTCACTTTCCAATATTTATTCAACTTTCGAGTTATATCATTATGGCTCAGAACCTGGCCAACCACAATAGTGATCCAGATGTCACAAAAATAAATGAGACTAAAGCTCAAACCACAACACTTCCATACTTCCAACTGATACACATTATAATGATGCATCATATCACAACAAATAGCAATAAGCACACATATGAGTGATGCTACTGGAGTCCATCCCCTATCTCCTCCCAACAAATCCGGTTTAGAGGTACATCCCCTATCTTCCCCTAAACCGTGGGTTCATCCCCTATCTTCTCCAAACAACATGCATATGCAATGAAACACACAATTGCCATATACAACACATAATCAATACAAGTAATGTTCTGTACTAATTCAACAGTCAACATAAGTGACTTAATTCCAGTAATACCTAAGCCACATGCAAGGTCTACAACAATCACGACTATCCTCCACCGATAGCCCAAAACAGTTATTTCTAAACAAGAAATAAATACAACAATAATGTAAAATCAACATTCTCATAGGTAAGTATTTAAACTACCCAACTATATCATTAATCACATAATTTCCCCAATTTCATGACTTAAACCCAATTCCACATTTTTCCCTTAAATTAATTAAACAAATTAATCTAAGCCAAAACCCTAAGGTTTCTCCCAAAATTACCAAACTACCCCCACATATCAAAATACCAACACTTAGGATTAAAGCGTATAAATGGAGTAGGAAATCCCTACCTCGAAGCAAGAACCCAAAAAGAAGAAGACGGAGATGATAGCCCAAACTCCAAAGTGCTCCAAATCAATAACCGTTCAGATTAAATGAAAGCCCTCACTCTCCTCTATCTTATTTGTAAAGCAACTAGGGTAAAAACACACCCTAACTAGATCAAACCTAGGAGAGAAGGTGAGTTGGGAGAGAGAAAATTCGTAACTAGGGTTTCTGGATCAAAAAGTTGTAAAAAAAATGATTTAAAACCGTTTCTGCGTATTTAAACTGGACAGGCTCGCTCGAGCGAAGACATGGTCGCTCGAGCGACCAGACACAAAAATCCACGCTCGAGCGAAGAAAGCTCGCTCGAGCCAAAAACTCGATGCTTCAGGTCTGCAACCCAGAAGCTCGCTCGAGCGACGAAATGCTCGCTCGAGCGAAGAACTCGAAAACATACACCTCGCTCGCTCGAGCGAAGAAATGCTCGCTCGAGCCAAGAAACACATCTCTCAGGTCTAAGTACTAGACGCAATCGCTCGCTCGAGCCAAGGAAAGCTCGCTCGAGCGAAGAACCAAAAAGAAGACCTCGCTCGAGCGAAGAGAAGCTCGCTCGAGCGACCAAGCCAAAAACTGAACATGCAGACTTGGTTTCTAAACCCAACCAATCTGCAACCAACCTGCTAAACACATCCTATAACCCAAGAATAAGGAATTAAAGGACAATAACAACAAATATAACAGCGGAATCCACGGAACGTAAGTCCGGATACAATAATCAAATGGGAAAAAGACCGGGGTCGCTATAACCTCCCCCCCTTAAAAGAATTTCGTCCCCGAAATTAAGCATGAGTTTGTAAAAACAAGTTTTTCTTAATTCCCAATGATATATAAAACAATAATCAACAACTTGACCCATATTGGTCACTTCATCTCTTATCAAGAGGCATCTCACAATAAGTATAAACCACTATATTTCAACCTGCATCAATATTATGCATTATTCCTTTCAATGTTAACAATTTCCATATCATATTCAATCTCATGATATAAACAACACATTCAATATATAAATGTTATATTCCACTTCCATAAAAAGGCAAGTTCAAAATGCTAACATTAATTCCAAAACATTTTCAATGTTTTCCAACTTAAGACATATATAAAATTCTCAAGTTCAACAATATTACAAAAATTTATATATAAGATTTCTAATCACTGAACATGTCCGGATATTTCTCGCGGACTTCCAATTCACGTTCCCAAGTGGCTTCCTCCACTCCGTGATGCTTCCACAAAACTTTCACCAAAGGGATGGTTTTGCCTCGCAAAACTTGATCCCGCCTATCCAAGACTCGAATCGGTCTCTCCTCATATGAGACATCCTCATCAACAACTAAGTCAATCCAATCCAGTACATGCGATGGATCCGGCTCATACTTCCGAAGCATACTCACATGAAACACGTCATGAACTCCGGATAACTGCGGTGGCAAAGCTAAACGATAAGCAGCCTCGCCAATCCTCTCAAGGATCTCAAAAGGCCCAATAAACCGAGGGGACAACTTCCCGCTCTTCCCAAACCTCATCAAGCCTCGTTTAGGTGATATCTTCAGAAAGACATGATCACCCACCTCAAATACCAAAGGTCTCCTCCTACGGTCAGCATAAGATTTCTGACGACTCTGGGCTGTAACAAGTCTCTTACGGATAAGCTCAACTTTCTCCGTCGTTTCCCTCACCAACTCCGGACCCAACAAAGGTGCATCACCCACCTCGGCCCAACAAACAGGAGATCTACACGGTCGGCCATACAAGGCCTCAAACGGTGCCATACCGATACTAGACTGAAAACTGTTGTTGTAGGCAAACTCCACTAATGGTAAGTGCCTCTCCCACGACCCACTAAAGTCGAGAACACAACCCCGAAGCATATCCTCAAGGATCTGAATAGTACGCTCGGACTGCCCGTCAGTCTGAGGATGATAAGCCGTGCTAAGGGTCAACTTAGTGCCTAAGGCACTCTGCAAACTCTGCCACAACCTGGCAGTAAAACGAGGATCTCTATCTGAGACGATCGTCACTGGGACCCCGTGCAACCTCACTATGTCCCGAATGTACAAGTCGGCAAGGTGATCTACCGAATCTCTCACGCGCATAGGAATAAAGTGCGCCGTCTTAGTCAACCGATCTACAACCACCCAAATAGCATCACTACCCCGCTGAGTCCTCGGAAGACCCACAACGAAGTCCATAGTGACATGCTCCCACTTCCACTCGGCAATAGGCAAGGGTTGCAACAAACCCGCTGGCCTCTGATGCTCGGCCTTCACTTGCTGACAAGTAAGGCACCTAGATACGAAAGCTGCCACATCTCTCTTCATACCCCGCCACCAAAACTGGCGGCCCAAATCCCGATACATCTTAGTACCTCCCGGATGCACCGCAAGGCGTGAATGATGAAACTCTCGGAGTACCTCCTCTCGGCAAGACTCCGGCACAAACAGACGGTCTCGGTATCTCACACTCAAGTCGGGATACACCGTCAAACCCTTCTCAACCTTCCCATTGGAAATCTTCTCTCGGAGAGATTCTACCTCAAGATCACCCCTCTGAGCCTCTAACACTCGAGTCACAAGTGTAGGCTGTGCAACCACAGAAAACAAGGCCGCAGCCTCTACGGATTCGCCCAGATGCAAATCAAACTCCCCAACTGCACCCAACATCTCCCACTCCCGGATGGCTATACTAGCTAAGTCACCAACAGATTTCCTACTAAGGGCATCGGCCACAACATTGGCCTTCCCCGGATGATAGTGCAACTCGAAGTCATAATCCTCAATGAACTCCATCCACCTCCTCTGCCTCAAATTCAAGTCTTTCTGTGTAAACAGATATTTCAGACTCTTATGATCCGAGAATACCTCGAATTTCTCACCATAAAGATAGTGCCTCCAAATCTTCAAGGCAAATATCACAGCTGCTAACTCTAAATCATGCGTAGGGTAATTCTTCTCATGAATTTTCAACTGACGTGAACCATAGGCAACCACTTTCCCCTCTTGCATTAACACACAACCCAGACCCTCTCGTGAGGCGTCACAATAGACTGCATAACCCAACCCTCTCTCCGGAATAATCAAGACTGGAGCGGTGGTCAGTCTAACTTTCAACTCCTGAAACGACTTTTCACAAGTCTCACTCCATACAAATTTGACTCCCTTCCGAGTCAATCTAGTCAACGGTGAAGCTAACCTGGAGAAATCTTTCACAAACCGACGGTAATACCCAGCTAATCCCAGAAAACTGCGGATCTCAAACACACTCTTAGGCTGTGCCCAATCTTGCACTGCCTCAGTCTTGGATGTATCAACAGACACCCCTTCCCCAGAAACTACATGGCCTAAGAACTTCACCTCTTCTAGCCAAAACTCACACTTCCCGAACTTAGCATAAAGCTTATGGGCTCTAAGTAACTCTAGCACCACTCTCAAGTGTGCCTCGTGCTCCTCCTCTGAAGGTGAATAAATCAAAATGTCGTCCACAAAGACGACCACGAAACGATCCAAGAATTCCCGGAAGATCCGGTTCATCAAATCCATAAACACTGCCGGTGCATTGGTGAGCCCAAATGGCATCACCAGGAACTCATAGTGGCCATACCGCGTACGGAATGCCGTCTTCGGAATATCCTCCTCTCTGACCCTCAACTGGTGGTAACCCGATCTCAAATCTATCTTAGAAAACAACGGGAACCCTTCAACTGGTCAAACAAATCATCAATACGGGGCATAGGATACTTATTCTTAACCGTAGCCCGATTCAATTTCCTGTAATCAATACACAATCTCAAAGCACCACCTTTCTTCTTAGCAAAGAGGGCCGGTGCTCCCCACGGCGAAACACTAGGACGAATATAGCCCTTATCTAACAACTCCTGGAGTTGAACCTTCAACTCAACTAACTCGGCTGGGGCAAAACGGTAAGGTGCCATAGAAATCGGCGCCGTGCCGGGCACTAAATCAATAGAGAACTCAATCTCTCGCTGAGGTGGCAAACTAACAAGATCCTCGGGAAAAACGTCCGAATACTCACAAACCACCCTCGGCAACACAATCTGGGTCTCATCACCCTCACTAATCGAAAGACTAGCAAGTAGACCACTAAGCTCACTCCGCCCTCGCGGATCATAACCCGGTGGCAAAACACTACCAACCCGGTCCCCCAGAAAACGAAAACACTCCCCGTTCACGGTACAACAAGTGACCCTCTGACGGTAGCAATCAATAACTGCCCGGTATGACGACAACCAGTCCATACCCAAAATAACATCAAAGCCCTTCATGGGCATAACTACAAAAGAGAAAGGGATTCTATGATCATCGACCTCTATATCACAACCCCTAACACCTTGTTTCAAAATCAATTCACCCCCAAGAGGTGACACTACACAAATAGGAGACGCTAACTGTGCTAACTCCAACTCCAAAACAGATGCAAATGCAGCAGACACAAAGGAATGAGATGCACCCGTATCGATCAAAACACTAGCAACTGAATTGCAAAACAAGAAGGTACCTCTCACGACAGATGGAGCCGGTACAAGATCCTGCGCTGTAACAGCATACACGCGCCCAGATGACCTCTGATCAACCTGCTCACCCCTAGACTGCTGCACAGACTGGGACGAAGAAGCCCCCTGATTGGCCCTCGAGGCCTGAACTGACTGAGCAGGCAGCTGACTCTGAGTCTGCCTCGAACCAGATGCACCAGATGTGCCACCCAACTGTGGGCAAAACCTCTTCATGTGCCCCGGCTGACCGCACTGAAAACAAGAGAGCGGCTGGCCTCTACCCTGACTCTGGCTCTGAGATCGAGCCGAAGAAGATGCTGCTCTCTGAACTCCTCCCCTCTGAGGACAAACTGGAGACTTGTGACCCAGCTGGCCACACTTGAAACAGGTAATGTCTCCCTGACTGCCTTTCCCAGAACTAGCACTCGGCACTGGAAAAGTGGATCTAGAAAAACTACTCTGAGGCTGCTGAGGAGTGAAACCTCTCTGCCTCCTGCCATCACTCTGGCCATCCTGACTCCTCTTGGAGCCTTTCTGCCTTTCCCCCTCTTCCTGCATCATAGTCTCGGTATGGGCTGCTGCATCAACCAATCGCCCAAAATCCCTAATCATAGATCCGACAACTCTCAACATGAGGCCACGCCTCAACTTCTTCTCAAACTCAATGCAACGGCGTTCCTCGTCGCCACCAACTCAGGTGCAAACCTGGACAAACTAGTGAATGCAGCCTCAAACTCGGCCACTGATAAACTGTTCTGCTCAAGATGGCGGAACTGATCTCTCAACTTCTCCTGAACAGCTGGAGACAGGTACTTCTCCTGAAAAGCATCAACAAAAGCCTTCCAAGTACCTCCAATACGACCCTTGGTGAACTTCCACCACTGACCCGCATCCCCTTTCAGCTGGAAGGATGCCAAGGTCACCTTCAACCCCTCGTCTTCGATGCCTAGCATCTCAAACGTTTTCGTTGTCTGTTCGAGCCATTCATCTGCCTTAAGCGGCTCGCTAGGATCACCTAAAAATTCATCCGGGTGAGACCGGAAGAATTCCCTCTTCAGAAAAGAAGGTCCTGTATCTGCAGCAACAACAGCCTGGGCTGGATTCGCAGCCCTCAGAATGTCAACTGACGCCTGAAATGCCCCTGCTATCCCTTGGGCCAAAGCACCCATAAACTGCTGTCCTACTGGCTCGGCCACATTGGCCTGGCCAACACCCTCCTGAACTGCCGGAATTTCCTCCGGTATAGGCACTTCCTGCCTGGCCTGCCTACCACGCCTACCACGACCTCGTCCTCGTCCTGACATCCTAATAAAGGAAACAAAGACGTTAGCACTATAAATAATGTGCCAAAACTATAACACTCACGTCCTAATACATTGGACAACAATAAATCACACCACGTAAGCACATAATCACATAAGCACCTACGAATTTCATTCCTGGATAATGATAGTCCCGAGGCGCCACTAAAGTTCCGGTTGGAAACAACATTGATCAAGTGCCTTTCCAACAAGACTTTCAGAGACTCAAGGGTCCAATCAACATCCTAGGAACTACATTCCATACCCACATAATCACATAAACATGTTATCATATAAGCATGTAATCATTACACTAAGTCTCTATCAAACGAGACGAACCCATTGTGATACTAATCACTTCCCACGTACCCAAAGTATTCAAACCCGGTACGCTCTGATACCAAGTTGTCACGCCCTCAAAATTAACCCATTAAATATAAAACAAGACATGCATTATTAAAAGAAAAACATTATATTCATTTGAATCATCAGAGTATTACGAAATAAAACATCAAAATAAATGCCCTACGGGCTTACATCTTGCCAAGCCAACACTTGGACACAATTTCATGAGTTCTAACTCAAACAAATAAAGCCCTGGGCTTGAATGTTTACAAAATTCAAATAAAACAACTAAAACAAATAAGACAAGTCTTCAAGTCCAAATCCTCACAAGCTAAGTCTTGGAGGTAGTGAACCACCTGAACCTGAAAATGAAGTTCCCATATAGGGTGAGCCACAGCCCAGTAGAAAATACTAAACCAAGCATAAGAATTAACTAAAGCATTAGCATTCGATACATGGTTAACACAAGATAATCAATTTCCAATTTCATGACACGAATGTCTACATTGTCTATGACATATTGTCTATGACACCTTTCACTTTCCAATATTTATTCAACTTTCCAATTATATCATTATGGCTCAGAACCTGGCCAACTACAATAGTGATCCAGATGTCACAAAAATAAATGAGACTAAAGCTCAAACCACAACACTTCCATACTTCCAACTGATACACATTATAATGATGTATCATATCAACAACAAATAGCAATAAGCACACATATGAGTGATGCTACTGGAGTCCATCCCCTATCTCCTCCCAACAAATCCGGTTTAGAGGTACATCCCCTATCTTCCCCTAAACCGTGGAGTTCATCCCCTATCTTCTCCAAACAACATGCATATGCAATGAAACACACAATTGCCATATACAACACATAATCAATACAAGTAATGTTCTGTATTAATTCAACAGTCAACATAAGTGACTTAATTCCAGTTATACCTAAGCCACATGCAAGGTCTACAACAATCACGACTATCCTCCACCGATAGCCCAAAACAGTTATTTCTAAACAAGAAATAAATACAACAATAATGTAAAATCAACATTCTCATAGGTAAGTATTTAAACTACCCAACTATATCATTAATCTCATAATTTCCCCAATTTCATGAATTAAACCCAATTCCACATTTTCCCTTAAATTAATTAACAAATTAATCTAAGCCAAAACCCTAAGGTTTCTCCCAAAATTACCAAACTACCCCCACATACCAAAATACCAACACTTAGGATTAAAGCGTATAAATGGAGTAGGAAATCCCTACCTCGAAGCAAGAACCCAAAAAGAAGAAGACGGAGATGATAGCCCAAACTCCAAAGTGCTCCAAATCAATAACCGTTCAGATTAAATGAAAGCCCTCACTCTCCTCTATCTTATTTGTAAAGCAACTAGGGTAAAAACACACCCTAACTAGATCAAACCTAGGAGAGAAGGTGAGTTGGGAGAGAGAAATTCGTAACTAGGGTTTCTGGATCAAAAAGTTGTAAAAAATGGTTTCTGCGTATTTAAACTGGACAGGCTCGCTCGAGCGAAGACATGGTCGCTCGAGCGACCAGACACAAAAATCCACGCTCGAGCGAAGAAAAGCTCGCTCGAGCCAAAAACTCGATGCTTCAGGTCTGCAACCCAGAAGCTCGCTCGAGCGACGAAATCTCGCTCGAGCGAAGAACTCGAAAACATACACTCGCTCGCTCGAGCGAAGAAATGCTCGCTCGAGCCAAGAAACACATCTCTGGTCTCAAGCACGAGCGACGAAGAAAAGCTCGACCAAGAAACCATCACTCGAAGTACTCAAGAAAGCTCGCTCGAGCAAGAAGCGAACGAACCAAAAAAAACGAAGACCCTCGCTCGAGCGAAGAGAAGCTCGCTCGAGCGACCAAGCCAAAAACTGAACATGCAGACTTGGTTTCTAAACCCAACCAATCTGCAACCAACCTGCTAAACACATCCTATAACCCAAGAATAAGGAATTAAAGGACAATAACAACAAATATAACAGCGGAATCCACGGAACGTAAGTCCGGATACAATAATCAAATGGGAAAAAGACCGGGGTCGCTATAACCTCCCCCCCTTAAAAGAATTTCGTCCCCGAAATTAAGCATGAGTTTGTAAAAACAAGTTTTTCTTAATTCCCAATGATATATAAAACAATAATCAACAACTTGACCAATATTGGTCACTTCATCTCTTATCAAGAGGCATCTCACAATATGTATAAACCACTATATTTCAACCTGCATCAATATTATGCATTATTCCTTTCAATGTTAACAATTTCCATATCATATTCAATCTCATGATATAAACAACACATTCAATATATAAATGTTATATTCCACTTCCATAAAAAGGCAAGTTCAAAATGCTAACATTAAATCCAAAACATTCTCAATGTTTTCCAACTTAAGACATATATAAAATTCTCAAGTTCAACAATATTACAAAATCTATATATAAGATTTCTAATCACTAAACATGTCCGGATATTTCTCACGGACTTCCAATTCACGTTCCCAAGTGGCTTCCTCCACTCCGTGATGCTTCCACAAAACTTTCACCAAAGGGATGGTTTTGCCTCGCAAAACTTGATCCCGCCTATCCAAGACTCGATCGGTCTCTCCTCATATGAGACATCCTCATCAACAACTAAGTCAGTCCAATCCAGTACATGCGATGGATCCGGCTCATACTTCCGAAGCATACTCACATGAAACACGTCATGAACTCCGGATAACTGCGGTGGCAAAGCTAAACGATAAGCAGCCTCGCCAATCCTCTCAAGGATCTCAAAAGGCCCAATAAACCGAGGGGACAACTTCCCGCTCTTCCCAAACCTCATCAAACCCCGTTTAGGTGATATCTTCAAAAAGACATGATCACCCACCTCAAATACCAAAGGTCTCCTCCTACGGTCGGCATAAGATTTCTGACGACTCTGGGCTGTAACAAGCCTCTTACGGATAAGCTCAACTTTCTCCGTCGTTTCCCTCACCAACTCCGGACCCAACAAAGGTGCATCACCCACCTCGGCCCAACAAACAGGAGATCTACAAGGTCGGCCATACAAGGCCTCAAACGGTGCCATACCGATACTAGACTGAAAACTGTTGTTGTAGGCAAACTCCACTAATGGCAAGTGCCTCTCCCACGACCCACTAAAGTCGAGAACACAACCCCGAATAAGCGAATGTCAAGGTCTGAATGTACTCTCGGAACTCTCACGCGTCATAGGAATAAAGTGCGCCGTCTTAGGTCAACCGATCTCAACCTACACACCCAAATAGCATCACTAACCCCGCTGAGTCCTCGGAAGACCCACAACGATCCATAGTGACATGCTCCCACTTCCATTCGGCAATAGGCAAGGGTTGCAACAAACCCGCTGGCCTCTGATGCTCGGCCTTCACTTGCTGACAAGTAAGGCACCTAGATACGAAAGCTGCCACATCTCTCTCTTCATACCCCGCCACCAAACTGGCGGCCCAAATCCCGATACATCTTAGTACCTCCTGGATGCACCGCAAGGCGTGAATGATGAAACTCTCGGAGTACCTCCTCTCGGCAAGACTCCGGCACAAACAGACGGTCTCGGTATCTCACACTCAAGTCGGGATACACCGTCAAACCCTTCTCAACCTTCCCATTGGAAATCTTCTCTCGGAGAGATTCTACCTCAAGATCACCCCTCTGAGCCTCTAACACTCGAGTCACAAGTGTAGGCTGTGCAACCACAGAAAACAAGGCCGCAGCCTCTACGGATTCGCCCAGATGCAAATCAAACTCCCCAACTGCACCCAACATCTCCCACTCCCGGATGGCTATACTAGCTAAGTCACCAACAGATTTCCTACTAAGGGCATCGGCCACAACATTGGCCTTCCCCGGATGATAGTGCAACTCGAAGTCATAATCCTCAATGAACTCCATCCACCTCCTCTGCCTCAAATTCAAGTCTTTCTGTGTAAACAGATATTTCAGACTCTTATGATCCGAGAATACCTCGAATTTCTCACCATAAAGATAGTGCCTCCAAATCTTCAAGGCAAATATCACAGCTGCTAACTCTAAATCATGCGTAGGGTAATTCTTCTCATGAATTTTCAACTGACGTGAACCATAGGCAACCACTTTCCCCTCTTGCATCAACACACAACCCAGACCCTCTCGTGAGGCGTCACAATAGACTGCATAACCCAACCCTCTCTCCGGAATAATCAAGACTGGAGCGGTGGTCAGTCTAACTTTCAACTCCTGAAACGACTTTTCACAAGTCTCACTCCATACAAATTTGACTCCCTTCCGAGTCAATCTAGTCAACGGTGAAGCTAACCTGGAGAAATCTTTCACAAACCGACGGTAATACCCAGCTAATCCCAGAAAACTGCGGATCTCAAACACACTCTTAGGCTGTGCCCAATCTTGCACTGCCTCAGTCTTGGATGTATCAACAGACACCCCTTCCCCAGAAACTACATGGCCTAAGAACTTCACCTCTTCTAGCCAAAACTCACACTTCCCGAACTTAGCATAAAGCTTATGGGCTCTAAGTAACTCTAGCACCACTCTCAAGTGTGCCTCGTGCTCCTCCTCTGAAGGTGAATAAATCAAAATGTCGTCCACAAAGACGACCACAAAACGATCCAAGAATTCCCGGAAGATCCGGTTCATCAAATCCATAAACACTGCCGGTGCATTGGTGAGCCCAAATGGCATCACCAGGAACTCATAGTGGCCATACCGCGTACGGAATGCCGTCTTCGGAATATCCTCCTCTCTGACCCTCAACTGGTGGTAACCCGATCTCAAATCTATCTTAGAGAAACAACGGGAACCCTTCAACTGGTCAAACAAATCATCAATACGGGGCATAGGATACTTATTCTTAACCGTAGCCCGATTCAATTTCCTGTAATCAATACACAATCTCAAAGCACCACCTTTCTTCTTAGCAAAGAGGGCCGGTGCTCCCCACGGCGAAACACTAGGACGAATATAGCCCTTATCTAACAACTCCTGGAGTTGAACCTTCAACTCAACTAACTCGGCTGGGGCAAAACGGTAAGGTGCCATAGAAATCGGCGCCGTGCCGGGCACTAAATCAATAGAGAACTCAATCTCTCGCTGAGGTGGCAAACTAACAAGATCCTCGGGAAAAACGTCCGAATACTCACAAACCACCCTCGGCAACACAATCTGGGTCTCATCACCCTCACTAATCGAAAGACTAGCAAGTAGACCACTAAGCTCACTCCGCCCTCGCGGATCATACCCGGTGGCAAAACACTACCAACCCGGTCCCCCAGAAAACGAAAACACTCCCCGTTCACGGTACAACAAGTGACCCTCTGACGGTAGCAATCAATAACTGCCCGGTATGACGACAACCAGTCCATACCCAAAATAACATCAAAGCCCTTCATGGGCATAACTACAAAAGAGAAAGGGATTCTATGATCATCGACCTCTATATCACAACCCCTAACACCTTGTTTCAAAATCAATTCACCCCCAAGAGGTGACACTACACAAATAGGAGACGCTAACTGTGCTAACTCCAACTCCAAAACAGATGCAAATGCAGCAGACACAAAGGAATGAGATGCACCCGTATCGATCAAAACACTAGCAACTGAATTGCAAAACAAGAAGGTACCTCTCACGACAGATGGAGCCGGTACAAGATCCTGCGCTGTAACAGCATACACGCGCCCAGATGACCTCTGATCAACCTGCTCACCCCTAGACTGCTGCACAGACTGGGACGAAGAAGCCCCCTGATTGGCCCTCGAGGCCTGAACTGACTGAGCAGGCAGCTGACTCTGAGTCTGCCTCGAACCAGATGCACCAGATGTGCCACCCAACTGTGGGCAAAACCTCTTCATGTGCCCCGGCTGACCGCACTGAAAACAAGAGAGCGGCTGGCCTCTACCCTGACTCTGGCTCTGAGATCGAGCCGAAGAAGATGCTGCTCTCTGAACTCCTCCCCTCTGAGGACAAACTGGAGACTTGTGACCCAGCTGTCCACACTTGAAACAGGTAATGTCTCCCTGACTGCCTTTCCGGAACTAGCACTCGGCACTGGAAAAGTGGATCTAGAAAAACTACTCTGAGGCTGCTGAGGAGTGAAACCTCTCTGCCTCCTGCCATCACTCTGGCCATCCTGACTCCTCTTGGAGCCTTTCTGCCTTTCCCCCTCTTCCTGCATCATAGTCTCGGTATGGGCTGCTGCATCAACCAATCGCCCAAAATCCCTAATCATAGATCCGACAACTCTCAACATGAGGCCACGCCTCAACTTCTTCTCAAACTCAATGCAACGGCGTTCCTCAGTCGCCACCAACTCAGGTGCAAACCTGGACAAACTAGTGAATGCAGCCTCAAACTCGGCCACTGATAAACTGTTCTGCTCAAGATGGCGGAACTGATCTCTCAACTTCTCCTGAACAGCTGGAGACAGGTACTTCTCCTGAAAAGCATCAACAAAAGCCTTCCAAGTACCTCCAATACGACCCTTGGTGAACTTCCACCACTGACCCGCATCCCCTTTCAGCTGGAAGGATGCCAAGGTCACCTTCAACCCCTCGTCTTCGATGCCTAGCATCTCAAACGTTTTCGTTGTCTGTTCGAGCCATTCATCTGCCTTAAGCGGCTCGCTAGGATCACCTAAAAATTCATCCGGGTGAGACCGGAAGAATTCCCTCTTCAGAAAAGAAGGTCCTGTATCTGCAGCAAAAACAGCCTGGGCTGGATTCGCAGCCCTCAGAATGTCAACCGACGCCTGAAATGCCCCTGCTATCCCTTGGGCCAAAGCACCCATAAACTGCTGTCCTACTGGCTCGGCCACATTGGCCTGGCCAACACCCTCCTGAACTGCCGAAATTTCCTCCGGTATAGGCACTTCCTGCCTGGCCTGCCTACCACGCCTACCACGACCTCGTCCTCGTCCTGACATCCTAATAAAGGAAACAAAGATGTTAGCACTATAAATAATGTGCCAAAACTATAACACTCACGTCCTAATACATTGGACAATAATAAATCACGCCACGTAAGCACATAATCACATAAGCACCTACGAATTTCATTCCCGGATAATGATAGTCCCGAGGCGCCACTAAAGTTCCGGTTGGAAACAACATTGATCAAGTGCCTTTCCAACAAGACTTTCAGAGACTCAAGGGTCCAATCAACATCCTAGGAACTACATTCCATACCCACATAATCACATAAACATGTTATCATATAAGCATGTAATCATTACACTAAATCTCTATCAAACGAGACGAACCCATTGTGATACTAATCACTTCCTACGTACCCAAAGTATTCAAACCCGGTACGCTCTGATACCAAGTTGTCACGCCCTCAAAACGTAACCCATTAAATATAAAACAAGACATGCATTATTAAAAGAAAAACATTATATCATTTGAATCATCAGAGTATTACGAAATAAAACATCAAAATAAATGCCCTACGGGCTTACATCTTGCCAAGCCAACACTTGGACACAATTTCATGAGTTCTAACTCAAACAAATAAAGCCCTGGGCTTGAATGTTTACAAAATTCAAATAAAACAACTAAAACAAATAAGACAAGTCTTCAAGTCCAAATCCTCACAAGCTAAGTCTTTGGAGGTAGTGAACCACCTGAACCTGAAAATGAAGTTCCCATATAGGGTGAGCCACAGCCCAGTAGAAAATACTAAACCAAGCATAAGAATTAACTAAAGCATTAGCATTCGATACATGGTTAACACAAGATAATCAATTTCCAATTTCATGACACGAATGTCTACATTGTCTATGACATATTGTCTATGACACCTTTCACTTTCCAATATTTATTCAACTTTCGAGTTATATCATTATGGCTCAGAACCTGGCCAACCACAATAGTGATCCAGATGTCACAAAAATAAATGAGACTAAAGCTCAAACCACAACACTTCCATACTTCCAACTGATACACATTATAATGATGCATCATATCACAACAAATAGCAATAAGCACACATATGAGTGATGCTACTGGAGTCCATCCCCTATCTCCTCCCAACAAATCCGGTTTAGAGGTACATCCCCTATCTTCCCCTAAACCGTGGAGTTCATCCCCTATCTTCTCCAAACAACATGCATATGCAATGAAACACACAATTGCCATATACAACACATAATCAATACAAGTAGTGTTCTGTACTAATTCAACAGTCAACATAAGTGACTTAATTCCAGTTATACCTAAGCCACATGCAAGGTCTACAACAGTCACGACTATCCTCCACCGATAGCCCAAAACAGTTATTTCTAAACAAGAAATAAATACAACAATAATGTAAAATCAACATTCTCATAGGTAAGTATTTAAACTACCCAACTATATCATTAATCACATAATTTCCCCAATTTCATGAATTAAACCCAATTCCGCATTTTTCCCTTAAATTAATTAAACAAATTAATCTAAGCCAAAACCCTAAGGTTTCTCCCAAAATTACCAAACTACCCCCACATATCAAAATACCAACACTTAGGATTAAAGCGTATAAATGGAGTAGGAAATCCCTACCTCGAAGCAAGAACCCAAAAAGAAGAAGACGGAGATGATAGCCCAAACTCCAAAGTGCTCCAAATCAATAACCGTTCAGATTAAATGAAAGCCCTCACTCTCCTCTATCTTATTTGTAAAGCAACTAGGGTAAAAACACACCCTAACTAGATCAAACCTAGGAGAGAAGGTGAGTTGGGAGAGAGAAAATTCGTAACTAGGGTTTCTGGATCAAAAAGTTGTAAAAAAAATGATTTAAAACCGTTTCTGCGTATTTAAACTGGACAGGCTCGCTCGAGCGAAGACATGGTCGCTCGAGCGACCAGACACAAAAATCCACGCTCGAGCGAAGAAAGCTCGCTCGAGCCAAAAACTCGATGCTTCAGGTCTGCAACCCAGAAGCTCGCTCGAGCGACGAAATTCTCGCTCGAGCGAAGAACTCGAAAACATACACCTCGCTCGCTCGAGCGAAGAAATGCTCGCTCGAGCCAAGAAACACATCTCTCAGGTCTAAGTACTAGACGCAATCGCTCGCTCGAGCCAAGGAAAGCTCGCTCGAGCGAAGAACCAAAAAAGAAGACCTCGCTCGAGCGAAGAGAAGCTCGCTCGAGCGACCAAGCCAAAAACTGAACATGCAGACTTGGTTTCTAAACCCAACCAATCTGCAACCAACCTGCTAAACACATCCTATAACCCAAGAATAAGGAATTAAAGGACAATAACAACAAATATAACAGCGGAATCCACGGAACGTAAGTCTGGATACAATTATCAAATGGGAAAAAGACCGGGGTCGCTATACGATCTCTCTATATCTGCGTACACATTATTTGACCTTTTTTAGATAATTTTTCTTCTCTTACATATCTCTCTATACAAGTATATATATGAATTTATATATGTATCTCTATTTATTGATTGAATAATCATCCTTATTTTAATTTCAGGTTCTCGATTGATCCAATCATTGATCGGCGGCAGTGGAAAAATCAACGCTTGTGGGGGCTGAATATTGGAAAAATCAGAAGGTTCGTACCATTGGAAGACTGATATTAATCGGCTGTATCCTACAAGAGTGGAGAGCCGAATATAATATATGTGCCGAATAAGTGCAAGTCCTTAGGGCCGAATAAGAGAAAGGACAATGATTAAAAAGTAGGCCTTGGCCCCGAGGATCAAAAAGAACAGGTATAAATACAGGAACAATGGTTATAGAAAGGTATGTAAGAATCACTTCACTTAACTTAATAAACAAGCTATCCTGAGTGTCTGAACTAACTTGTCCGTCGGAGTGCTAATTCTGGCACCCCCGACCGGAGTGTTTGTATCTTTTCAGGTGACTAGCTGAGGATCACTAGCGTCTCCCAGGATCTGAAGAGTATTTCCAAACCACTTCTCCACAACTCCTTTGAGAAAAGAAACCCTAACTTTCTCATTGAAGGTAAGTTCTAATCTATTTGTTTACACGTTTGTTCTAGTTTTGATCTTGTTTAGATTTGTATTGAACTACTCTGTTAGCTTTTTGTTTACTGTTTGGGAATTGATTTCAATTTGTTAACTTTTGTAGTTTGAATGCCATGTTTATTGACAAATGTGCTCAGTTAAAATACAATTAATGTGTTGATTATTGTTGATGTTGTGATTAATTGGTGCAAATTTCAACATAGAAAAATGGGAAATTAGTTTTTGTTTCCAATTCCAAAAAGAGTAGGAGTATAAACTCTAATTCTTTGATAAATTTTTTCCCAAAAAAATAAAATAAAAATGATTAGATGATTACAACTAAGAGCATACATTTTATGATAAAGAGTTGCTACAGTTTACATCTTAAAACTAGAACTACTAGACAATTGGCAATCATTATATAATATAAGCAAAGACGTTGTAAGGTCTTTATTGATGAATACTTCAATCTATTTTTCTCAAATTTTTGAATTTTTATAATGTAAAAATCTATGTGTCATATTATTGGTTCTCATCAATTTTTTTTTTCCTTTTTAATTTTAATTATCAATATGGCAATACCTTTCAAATTTTGTCCATTAATTAGAGAATTTTTGGAATTTTCAACAATATGGAAACTTTCTATTTCTTAAAATGATGATGAAAATCTCAATATATGTTTCTTAAATAGTTAGTGACAATTGATTTGTAAACCACTGGTTTTTCCTTAATTGGATAGTAAATTGAAATAAAAAAATTTTGAGGTCTTCTAGTTTTTTCCTTCGTAGATTTTTTGGTTTTTGCTTTTGAGGACCTCTTGTCCTTCTTTGTACTTCTCTTTTCTCCTTTTTGATAAAATTCTTCTTTTATTGCTGAGCCCAAAATAAAAAAAAAAAAAATTGAAATAATTTTTTTTACAATATAATAATAATAAAAAAGTTCTGGCTTTTGAACAGATTGTTTAAGAGAGGATTTTTTTCTTAAACTTGAGTCCTATTTCCTCTTCTTCTCGCAACATTTCTTCTTTAAACAAGTAGAAATTTCACATCAGCTTTGTGTTGTCTTTAGATTGTATTAACCTGATGAAAAGCAGGGGCCTATTGCCTTCTTGTGGGAAATCATTTTTTTCATTGTTATTGGATGAAGCTCTTGAGTAGTTAATGATTGAAGGTTCAGTATCAGGGGTTTGCTGCTTCTGTAGCCACACTACTCGAAATACGATTTTTTGCGACTGATTATTTTACCATCTCAAAAAATCACTTTTTACGTCATAATCACGTTTTACTTAACCCCCAAAATCGTGTTCTTAACTGAAAACAAAAAAAACCCCCAAATCGTGTAAAACTTGCCCTATCCCCCTTTCACTCTTGTTTCCCAACTCTCTCTCTCTCTCTGTTAATCTCTCAAATTCTCCTCTCTCTCACTCGACTCTCCACTCTCTCTCGCTCGAATCTCACTATCCACTCTCCACTCTTCACTCTCTCTCGCTTGACTCTCACTTCGATGTAGATATGAAGATTTTGATCGATTGTTGATGAAGATTTGAAGATTTCGATCTGTTGTTGATGAAGATTTGGATCGATTCATAATCGGTAAGCCTAATTTCTATGTACGAATCCAACTCTCTATCTCTGTAATCCCTATATCTTTATTTTTATCAATGCAGTGTAGATTCTGATTTCGAAGCATCTTTTTGATTCGAAGATTCATTTTATTTTTTTATCTTTTTAAATTATTAAATCTTGATTTGCTTTGGCTTTAAAACTTGATTTGAACATTTCTCTAGATTGTTTGCTAAATTTCTTTTAGTTTTTGAACCTCTTGTTTGTATAATTTCAAACTTTTAGTATTCTGCTTTTATGTTTGTTTGGCTAGAAAACTGAAGCTCACCTCAATTGGGGTAAAATATATATTTGTTTTCCTGTGTCTTTGTTACATTTTCTTAGCAACCAAACAGAGCATAATTTGATTAATCTTTGAATGATTTTTCTAGTTTATAATCTTGTTGTTCTGCTTTGAATTCTTCTTTGTTACATGTTTTAGTCGTAGTTGATTTCTATATTGCTTTGTTTAATTTTGATTTCAAGCTCTCTCAATTTCAATTTAGTTTAATGAAGCTCAGATGTAATTTAGATCTTGAATTAAACGATGAATTACTTGTTACTGATATCTTTCTCTCTCGTTTTTGAATTTGAATTCGATTCATATAGCTAAATGCATAGAGTACTGAATATTAGTATTCTTAGGAAATACACGAATCTTTTAAAAAATTTTAATTTGTTCATCAGTTTTTTAACCGGATCCTTATTGGCTTGTATCTTATCTTAGTTGATACATTCATGAGGGCTTTACACACTCTTCTTTGTCCTTCCTCCACACTCAGTAGGCCGAATTTTGATTTGGATCAATTTCTTCTGCCAGGTAAAATTTACTGCTATAGTTCAATTTGGTCTCAAACTGATATTTAGTTCGATTTATTTCTTTTTGTATCCATTCATGTGAATAAGCAATAATAATAATAATAATAATGAGTAGCATCTTGATAATTGAAGGCTCTAGAAAGGGGAAAGTGAGTAGTATCTTGAATAATTGAAGGTTCTTCTTAGGTGGAGCTCATAGGGTAGGTGTACATGGCATCATTTCTATTTTGTGTGGTTGAGATGTAACTTGTGTGTTTTGAATTCATTATTTCTATTTTTATTATGATGATGTCTAATTCATGCATATAAATAATTGAAGGTTCTATTTATATATATATATATATATGCATGAATTAGACATCATCATAATAAAAATAGAAATAATGAATTCAAAACACACAAGTTATATCTCAACCACACAAAATAGAAATGATGCGATGTACACCTACCCTATGAGCTCCACCTAAGAAGAACCTTCAATTATTCAAGATACTACTCACTTTCCCCTTTCTAGAGCTTTCAATTGTCAAGATGCTACTATGTTTGTCTGCTAGTATGTTTGTCTTGAATACTGCTGTATCTGCTATGAATATTATTGTACAATTTTGTCTATATGATTCCTTCTCCCTATCAAGGTCAAGATACACCTTTTCCATTGTCATACATGTTTGACTTGTTACATCCTCTCTTAATGATTTTTTCAGCCACTGGCCAGTGCATATGACTTGCAAAACATAGAGATGGTCGGTGGGAATGGGCAATTGCTCCTGGTGTCTCATCATTTCCTAGATATCAACATGCAGCGGCGAGTTTTTCTTTTAAACTCCCAACCAAAAAAAGAAATGAAAAGAAAAGAAAAAGACCCCACTATTAGTTGACATTTCCCCCCCTCCTGTTCGGTATCTAGAAACCAGTCATTGAGATGTGCTATGCTCCTGTAGGTTTTTGTAAATGCAAGGCTCCATTTGTCTGGTGGTGCACTTGGTGGTGGACGCATGGTGGAAGACTCATCAAGTGTTGCAGGTATTTTTCTTTATTTTCTTTTTCCTTATAATCCAGCAAATGTGTTGAAATTGTTGGCACTACTACAAAAATAGATTGATATTTTAATCACACTTAATTTGATTAAGTGTGATAATATTTATTTTTTATGTCACTTTTCAATTAAGTGTGATTATATATATATATATATATATATTTTTAATCACACCTTCTAATTAAAGTGCGATTATATATACACTACTACTTTTTAATCACAATTTTTAAATAAGTGTGATTATATATATATTTTTTAATCACACATTCTAATTAAAGTGTAATTATTTATGTATTTTTTAATCATACCTTCTAATTAAAGTGTGATTATATATACACTACTACTTTTTAATCACACTTTTTAAATAAGTATGATTATATATATTTTTTAATCACATATTCTAATTAAAGTGTGATTATTTATATATATTTTAATCACACATTCTAATTAAAGTGTGATTATATATACATTACTACTTTTTAATCACACTTTTTAAATGAGTGTGATTATATATATATTTTTTAATCACACATTCTAATTAAAGTGTGATTATATATATACATTACTACTTTTTAATCACACTTTTTAAATAAGTGTGATTATATAAACAGGTGTGTTTGTATAAAATATTCCAATTTGATTTTTATATAAAATATACAATTCCCAATTTTATTTTATTTTTTAAAAAAAGGCCCCAACACCAAAACACAAATTATAAAAAAAAATATTTCAAAATGCATTTAACTCTTCGACTACTTCTAACCAAAAGAAAATATATATCCTTTATAATTAATCCTTTATATGAAAATATATATCCTTTATAATTGATTAGAATGGTCCACAGATCTTTCCAAACGACAAATAAACGGCTGAGATCATTTTACACATTAGAGAGTTCCCACCCATCACACACGCGCAACAGTTTCTTCTTTTCTTCTTCTCTCTTTTGTGATTTATGCTCTGTGTGTGTGTGTGTGTCTCTCTCTCTCTCTCTCTCTCTCTCTCTCTCTCTCTCTCTCTCTCTCAGAACGATAAACACCTCATCGGCACAACCTTTGTGTCTCCTCCTCTTCCCTGAATTCATATCCTCTTCCTCAATAGACACCCACCCTCTTCACTATAGGCGGTGCTCTTCATTTCCCTTGCAACCTTTCGAAACTCATTGGCTTGGGAAAGACCTGCAATTTTGGTAAGGTTCTAAACTTAAAGTTTGTTTCTTTTCTTTTCTGAAACCCTTCCTTTCTTAAATTAGGGCATTTGATTAAACTATTAGGGTTTCAATTCAATGATTTCTAGTTTAGGGTTTTGAATTAGGGCATTTGATTCAACGATTTCTAGTTGGGGGTTTTGATTTTTTTTTTTTAATATGTATGTATATATGTATAAGCTCAAATCAATTACAGTAGAGATGTTTGTTTATATATGCTTTTGAAGGTGGCAAGCGATCGATTATGCTCGGTTGAATCACAGAACGATTACATTCTTCAATTTCTCCAAACCAGAGACCGCAGCTTCTCGCTGGAGTCGAGTCAGGTTGAATGCTTCCAAGGTCATCTGCTTCTTCCTCTTCTTCTAAATTTTTTCCCCAATTCAGTTTAATTTCTAAAAATAATTATAAAATCATCTATGGTAAACCTTTACATCATTAATAACCAAACTCTTTTTAAAAAATTTCATGAATCTGTAATAATTTTTTTTAAATACCAATTAATCTAATAATTAAGTAGTATTATATTATTATGTGTTCAACGAAGTGACTTAAGATTATCATGTTAATTGTGTTGGGTAGGTTGGTAAGGGTTTGTCCAGAGACACCAAAGCACGGAAATTGGCTTTCTAACACTGGATTGAAGCTGTAAGCACTACAACAAAACTGACTTTTTACGGCACCACATCAACGGCATACAATAAATGCATGTCGTAGTTTCTCACTTTCACGACTTGCTTTTTTTGCACGTCATAAATACTTTTCCAACCACGGCGTATTTATTGCGTAGGCCGTGAATGGTAAAAACAATGATTTTTTTACGGCTTGCAATGCACGCCGTAAATAATAAAACTTTCTACGACATGCATATGGAATGTCGTTAATACATTAATTATACACGACGCACATACGTCAATCGTGAAAAGTATGCGCACACAATACTCGCCGTTAAAAATATTATACTTTTTACGACACACACATCGCCTGTCGTTAAAAATATTATCTTTTTACGATGCACAATGCATGTTGTGAAAAAAGGCGCCAAAATGAAATTTTGTGCGGCCAATTCACCAAAAAAAAAAAATATATCTATACTATATATTAAGTAAAAAGGGGTTTTTAACCCCAAGCCTTGTGGGAGCTCCAATCTCCCAATCTAAATTTCTTAATTTTTTGATTTTAAAAAAAAAAAAACCTTAGTATTTATTAACTTCTTCCAACCCCCAAGTCTTACCCTCATAATAACACTTTAATGCATTAAGAACAAGCATACAAAAAAATGCTTTGAAATCCAACACCCTTGTGGGAGCTCCAATCTCCCAATCTAAATTTCTTAATTTTTTGATTTAAAAAAATAAAAAAAACCTTAGTATTTATTAACTTCTTCCGACCCCCAAGTCTTACCCTCATAATAACACTTTAATGCATTAAGAACAAGCATAAAAAAAATGCTTTGAAATCCAACACATGAATTCCTTGAAAAGTCCTAACACATATGATTATTATCCATCATAATAACACTTTAATGCATTAAGAACAAGCATAAAAAAAAAATGCTTTGAAATCCAACACATGAATTCCTTGAAAAGTCTTAACACATATGATTATTATCCATCATAATAACACTTTAATGCATTAAGAACAAGTATAAAAATTTTTTTTGAAAAGTCTAACACATATGATTATTATCAAAATATTAAACTTTAATATAATATAATAAAAAAAAGACATTTAATTCATTGAAAAGTCTAACACATATGATTATTATCAAAATATTTAACTTTAATATAATATATAAAAGGAAAAAAAGAAGACATTTAAAAAAAAAGACATTTAAAAATCGCAATTCAAAAAAAAATCTTAGCATTTATTAACTTCTCCCATCCCCCAAATTTTACCCTCATAATAACACTTTAATGCATTAAGAACAAGCATAAAAAAAATTTCTTGAAAAGTCCAACACATATGATTATTATCAAAATATTAACTTTAATATAATATAATATAATAAAAAAAGACATTTAATTCCTTAAAAAGTCTAACACATATGATTATTATCAAGATATTAAACTTTAATATAATATAAAAAAGGAAAAAAGAAGACATTTAAAAAAAAAAGACATTTAAAAATTACAATTCACATATATAAATAATTGTAAGCACAATCCGTATATAGCACGAGTGATATGCTAGTATATATGTATTAGAAAAATACCATCTCCGATCTGTCCCTCCCCCTCAATATTTCCAGCGTTGATCTAGTCCCGTCACCATTTTGTGCCCTAATTTGAGAGAAAATTCCTATTTGAAGAGAAAAGAAAAAAAAAGGCTCTCTCTCTCTCTCTCTCTCTCTCTCTCTCTCTCTCCAACTCCAAACCCATCGCCCCCTCTCTCTCTCTCTCTCAAAACCCCTCTCAAATCATCCACCTCCATCCTCTCTACAAGGCCCTTCGATTTCCCTCAAAGTCCCTCTCCGACCCCAATTTACAACGATTCGGATGTGAAGCCGAAGCCTCGGAAGCGACTCATCAAGAAGAACACGACGGCTGAGAAGAGCACTCCTGATTTTGGAATCGGGGAAGAGGATGATGGGGAAGAATTGGGGGATTTTGTGAGGGGAGAGTCGGACTACGATGATTTCGGGGATGGAAAGAGGAAGAAGTTTGAGAAAGATGGTATTAGTAGTAGGAAGAGGGACAGACATTGAGAAACACATGTTCACTCTCTGCCCTCCTCGCTCTCTACCCTAGCTACTCCCTCTTCAGCGCCGCCGCCGCCGAAGACACATGTTCACTCTATTATGTTTTTGTTTTTTTCAAACGAGAGTTGGTCCTAGATTTATTAATTTATTTATTGTAAGAAATCGAAATACTCTCATTTCCTCAATCCCCTTCAACCTCTCTCTAATCCTCTCAGATTTCGACGCTTATTCTATTCAATTTAATCGAAACAGAGCTTCAAAAATCCGAGACCGAAATGGGAATTCCATCGACGATGAGGGACGCTTGGGCAAACCGAAGAAATTCGCCTTTGATTGCTTCACCGGCTGAGGATCAGAAGATTCTGAATTCACGCCGTTGCACTCAAGGTTTGTTTCTGACTAGTTTTTGAGTGTTTGGTTGATGAGAAAACCGGAAATTATGTATGGTTCATGGGTTTAGTTTGACCAATGCTATTATTTTTTATAGATCATGGGTTGCTATTGAATGGTGTTTCTGGAATTTGCAGAGGGTGTTCGAGCAGGAGTGAAGGCAGCTTCCATTGCTTGTGTTGGCAGTGCTGTGCCTACTGTATGTGATCTTTATCACTACTTTCTGTATTCACTGTGTATACAATTTCTGGATTTATTTGGGACATTTTACTGGTTTATCAGTACACTTTCAATGTGGGTATTTGGCATTCATAACTGTTCAATAACAAGATTGATTCACATAAAAACCTCCTAATGGGTAGGTATCATTTGAGATGGAAAACAATCACTTGCTTTAGGGGGGCTGAGCGAGAATTTTTGTTGAGAGAGACAAAGTTATACACATAACTTTTTCCTATTTGACAATCTCATATTCATTATCTTAAATGAAGAAAATCCCAAATATATGTGGCCAATATGGAAATTCTGGGAGAGCAAGAACAAAATTTCATACTGGCAAATCAAAAATAAGTTTGAAACTATCGATAGAAATAATATTTGGACTTTTCGTGGGGATAAATTAACGAGAAAAAAATCACAAATAATTGCGTTTTTTACAATATTATTGTACGCGCCGCTCAGTTGACTGTTTCGTGGATAAGTCAAACCCCCACAACGGGATATCATTGAATTGGTCCTTCTTCACTAGGCAAAAGAGTTGGCATCAGTAAAGGTTCAAATTCAAAGACAAATAGAACTATTGTGTCCGGATGTACCATATATAAAAAATAAAATAAAATAAAAAAATAAAAGGACATGCTAACGAGAGCCCTATGAGCTGTCATTAAGGTGGAGATCATGTCGAAATAGTTATGGGTCCCAATATATTTTTCACATATCCCTACAAGAGTAAATATAGCATACCAGTGGTAGCCTACAAAAAAAAAAAAAAACATAACAAGGCAATGTATCTCTATGTTTGACATGAAAACAAGAACAACCCTTACCCATCACATTTATACATATTATCTCCGTGAAGCCGCTCTCTGACAGTGAATAGGTCCAAGCATTCCTCTAAAGATGTGGCATCCCCTTGAATTTCAACAGTTAGATCCATCATATTTTCATACTGATTTGAAACATTATTGCATTTTGAACAAATCACCTGGGAAATAAGAGAGAGAAAAAAAAGGAATCAACACATTCAGGACAGAATCAAAGAAAAATTGTTATAGCTAGATGCAAAAACTATTTTCATACTGATTTGAAACATTATTGCATTTTGAACAAATCACCTAGGAAATAAGAGAGAGAAAAAAAGGAATTAACACATTCAGGACAGAATCAAAGAAAAATGGTTATATGGTCAGTGTTGATTAATCAGTATGAAAATATGATGGATCTAACTGTTGAAATTCAAGGGGATGCCACATCTTTAGAGGAATGCTTGGACCTATTCACTGTCAAAGAGCGGCTTCACGCAGATAATATGTATAAATGTGATGGGTAAGGGTTGTTCTTGTTTTCATGTCAAACATAGAGATACATTGTCTTGTTATGTTTTTTTTGTTTTTGTAGGCTACCACTGGTATGCTATATTTACTCTAGTAGGGATATGTGAAAAATATATTGGAACCCATAACTATTTCGACATGATCTCCACCTTAATGACAGCTCATAGGGCTCTCGTTAGCATGCCCTTTTATTTTTTTTATTTTTTTTTATTTTTATATATGGTACATCAGGACACAATAGTTCTATTTGTCTTTGAATTTGAACCTTTACTGATGCCAACTCTTTTGCCTAGTGAAGAAGGGCCAATTCAATGATATCCCATTGTGGGGGTTTGACTTTTCCACTAATGTAGTAATAATTATTAATATAGATGATTACTTGTAAACATATTGCTGCAAATGTTCTGCTGTAAACACCATTGAATCAATGGTATTAAGATCATAATATGCCAATCTCTTTGCAGATGCAATGAGTATGTCATGGCATGGAAGCGTCTTACTGTTCGAAGGGCCCCAAACATTCTTACAATTGCTTTGAAGAGGTTTCAGGTTTGTGATAAGTTTTTCTTTCCTTCACTTTTGGTATATATATATATTAGTAGTCTTTCCTCTTTTCCTCCTCTCCTTGGGGTATATTTTCAACAATTTTCAAGGGAGAACCACTATTTCCACACCTTTTTGGTGGCACTGCACCAACTCACACGTTGGGCCCACCTAGTGAGGTTCCTGTGGAAGCAGCTAATACTTAGGCTGTGGAAATAACATAGCATAGTAGTCATTAATTTGCCATCTGATTAAATTTTGAACTACATCTTGAATTGGTGATTAGTCCATGGCAGAATTTTAGTTTTGGTTTTGTGAATTAAATGCTTGAAGAAGTTTGAAATTTTTATTATTCTCTCTGATAAGTTCTAATTTATGCACATATTTGTTGCAGAGCGGGAGGTTTGGGAAACTTAACAAGAGGGTGACTTTCCCTGAGACTTTAGATCTTAGCCCTTACATGAGTGAAGTAGGAGATGGGAACGATGTTTACAAGCTATATGCCGCATCGTTTTTCGGCCATTACATTTGTTATACAAAGGATTTTTGTGGAAAATGGTACAGGATTGATGACTGCAAGGTAGAAATAGCTATCTCTCTCTCTCTCTCTCTCTCTCTCTCTGTGTGTACCCAGGGACCCAAAAAGAAAAAAAAAGTGGGGAAAATGGACCAGTACCACATGTACAGATGAGCATGTGTCCCATATGTGAATATATTTCTGTCCAGTTACTCCATGTTAAACTCTCTCTCTATATATATATATGTGTGTGTGTGTGTGTGTGTGTGTTGACATCCATTCGCCAAGGCATCTATCTGATAACACCGAGTGTAAGACTTGGTGATCTCACTTCTTCGAAAAAAATCCCATTGCATTTTGAGAATGTCCTCCATGGAAGCTTCCTCTCTTGTCTGTATCATACTCTTTGAATTTTACTGCTAGTTCATTGTCGGTGCGCATTTAGTTTGTAAATCTCTGTTCATTATGCAAAAATATGGGACATAATTGATTCTGGTCAAGACAAACATCAGTAGAAAATGCAATATTTATGTGCTCTTGTTGAAATGTGTATTGTTTTTGTAAGTCTACTTGACTTTGTAGTTTCATCTAACTTGATTCACAATTTTTTTTTTCAGGTCATGAGGGTTGATTTGGAAGAGGTGCTCTCGCAGGGGGCTTATATGCTGTTGTATAGCAGGTAGCTGATCTTCTTACTTTCCCTGCTATTAGTGACTTGTCAATTTCAATATAAGAGTAATTGTCATACATTTTGTTACTCAAGGATGGCCTATCACCTAAAATTCAGTGGATACTCATGTTCATGATTGACGTGGAATAATGTCTTAAAATGTGATTTGAAACATATGGCCAAGCCCTCTTTTGAGGAAAAGGCTAAGTTGTAACAACCTCTAACCCTACATCTCCTTGATGAGGAAGAAGTAGATGAGGAGCAGACCTATCACCAATGGTGAAAGATAGCTCATTGCTTTCTCCTTTGTGCCTTATGGCTTCTCTCATTCATTAATGAAATTGTGTTAATCCTAATACAAGTTAAAATACTTTCTTATTTAGTCATTACTTTCTTATATCTTTCTTTTTTCTCCTGTTAAGTAAACTACTTTCTTATATCTTAAAACCCCTTCACATGCTATTTAATATGACCCTCATCCTGGTATTACTATATGATTTTTTTTTCTTGATCATTATCTTAAACATATCATTTAAAAAGATTACATTCATTGCATATTCAACCTTTTTTTAGTGACTTCTTTGACAACAAAACTTGCCAAAATTTGATTTAAATAATAGGCAATATTATAAATAAGGCTTCTTGAAAACAGCACGATACTCATTTTTTATTTTATCCATTTATATGTGCGATCCTTTCCTGTAGCTTGACTTTTGAAGCTTCTTCAAATCTCTCCACTTTTGGGGAGATTCAAAAAGTAGGTTATAAGGGATTATCTTTTCTTTTCTCTCCAAATCATTCCATACAAATAGACTGTTATTAGTACTACAAAGCTTGTTGCCTTAAAAAGACTTGGTTGATTTTTCTGGTTAGGGAGAATCGTATGTGAAATTCATTCAATGATTCGGCACTTCATAGCATCTATTTGAAAACTCTGACAACAAAACCCTATATTTAACACTTGCACACTAAGCACACTCTTAAGGGGCTAATATGCCGATTAAATTGGGGTTGTTTCTGTAATTGGATTCTAGTTATGATAATGGACTGCAAAGGCTGCCCATGAATTCCTGCTGGAGCCTGGAGGAGATCAACCACTGGACCCTCCACTCCAGCTAAAAGTTATTGCAATGACCCCAAGATATTGAAAATTGTTACAACATATTTTTAAGCCCACAAAAGCATGAGGCCTCTCACAAAAATTATGCATATAGACTAATCTTGGGCAATATCAATTTTGTTGAATACCTAATAATATGTATATATAAATGATCTTGTTTGCAGTTGCTTTCAGGGTTTGTGCCCGACCATCATGTCTGAAGCCAATTGAATCTTTAACTAAGGAGAAGCAGCAAACAGTTCAAGAAAGGGAGCCCCATGTCAAACAATCAGTTGAATTCCTCACTACAGCCGAGTCAATTAATGGCATGTACTTCTGGTTCCTTGTCATCTGACAGCGACTCACAAGAAAAAGTTTCTACTTGCGAAAAGGAGAGAACTAATTCTGAAGATGTGAGAGAGGACATTGAAATGGTAGATTCTGAGTCAAGTTCATCTGTTCCACAGGATATTGAAGTACATGGCAATGGGTATTCTCATGCGATTGAAGAAGCCGCTTCTCCTGTTGTACATGCTAATAGATTAGTCTCCGCGGTTGGTTCTTCTCTAAGTGAGATGGTTAAGCCTGAAGCTTATTCTCAGAATTCTGAATCAGACTTTCCTCATTCTGCTGTTGATGAGAATACAGCTGAGAGAAGTAGTGCCGAAAGGTTGACTGAATCTTCAAGTGAAAGCGCTCAGCCAATACAGAGTGGTGTCTGTGAGGAGGGAAAAATTTCTCATGATGCTCCTGTTGGTAATTTAAGCTCAGGTGAACTTCTTGATGAGATTAGTCCTGTTGATTGCAACGGTGAGCAGGCAAAAATGGAGACTGGAAAGGGCTTGCCATCATCTAGCAGTACTAAGGATGCCACAGGGAAGTTGGCTAGAAGAAATTCTTCTGAAGGAAAGTTGAAGCCTCTGTTTCCTCCAGGTTTTCTCAGAAAGCATTCTGGCAACAATTCTCCAAAGAGAGGTGGGAAAGCAAAAGCTCCTTCAGAACTAGCTGAATGTGCATCTTCTTACAATCCTAATAAAGTCATATTAGTGGATTTGCAAAACCTGGTTTTCTTAATCAAAATGGTGCGAGGACAAAAGATGTGGGAAAGTCTCATTCTAAGTGCAGTAGTTCTTCGTCTCCTACTTTTGAGGAACGAGTTGGGAATCACTTGGACAAGGACGTTATGGTGCTCAGTGGATCTGGTGCTTTTGTTATTTCTGATGAGGGCATTAGCTATATTAGTGGGGATGACCAACAATTGGCAGGGAAAACCTCGAGCTACAAGGAGGAGCTCCATGAGAGTGAAACTACACCAGAAAAAGATCAGAACAGATTCTGACAGACCGGTGGAAAGTGACTTGTAATCTCAATGAAGATGAGTCAACAACTCAAATTTTGTTTGAAGCATCTACGCTATCAATGGATTTGCATTTGAGACTTAAAATCTTGAAATGTAAAATTTGACAGTCCTTGACCAAAAGGCAAAGTAATGCAAAACTGATGGTAGTGGTCCCCATACCCAATGAAATTGTTGTTGATACGTAAATGAGGTTAGTGGCAAGGAAGGGGCAGATTGTTTCAGTGCTTAGATTGGATGGTTCAGGTAGCGGTTTTCTTAAGATTCTGGAGATGGAAATGGAAGAGCTAGAATAATGGACAATGATGATGGTTCATGGTAATAGTTTTAAGGTGCGATTCTTTTCTTCACGTGATATATTTGTTCATAATTGTTGAATCATGAATGATCATCCCATGGCCAAATGGTCGAGTTGGGAATTTGTCTGAGGTTTCACTATTTACAAACCTTTGGATGCTCTGCTCTTGTGCTATTTTTAGTTATAATAACTCCTGAAAGTGAGAAAATGCAAAGACACAAATTGTGTGTAGCTAGCTAGCTAGCGAGAGGGAAGTTTCTTTTTTAAATAGAAGAACATTGCTGAATCATAGTTTGCATTCTCATTTTAAACTTTTGCGCTTCTCTTAAATGTTTGTTACGAGGGCAATCTATTGATGATTTGGGCTAAAGAGAGATGTAACAAACGATGCATGATTTAACATCCCACCAACATTAAGCTTTACCCAGAACTGCTAAAAATTTCCCCCTCTCTTCCCATTTGTCTTTTTATCTCGATGTATATTATGTGTATATAATGTATGTATATATTTGTGCTTTAGTCTTGAGTTCGACAATGGAGAGTTACAAACTTGGGATTGCAGGGTTCATCCTTATGGGACTTGTACCCACAAAGAGAAGCAGAAGAGGAACAGAATTAAAGAGCAGTGCTATTAAATATAGATATATATATATATATATATATGCATATGTCGACAGGAATGTGAGTTATAGTAGAGAGAAGGATTTGTTTTTTTCTTCCATTTTTATTGTGTTTTGTTCGTTTCTAATACTATTATGTTGTTTTCATAAAAATGCTAGGTACACAGAATTAGAACAAAAAATGTGAGGAGAATATTGCAGCATGCGCACCAAAAAATATTTTATTTATTTTATCTTCTCCAAAACTTAGTGAGACTAAATGATTATTCTTTTCCATTCTCCAGTTAATCAAAAACTACCAACTTCTATTATGATTTATGAAATAATCTCAAACGAGTCCTTGAACTGACAAAAATTCAACTTGACACCGAACCCAAAAAAAAAAAAAAAAAAGAATGAAGAAAATTTAGTTACTAAAAAAGCAAGCTTGGGAAATCAACCTATGTCAACCTTCCCTGTCATTCAGAAGCCTCCAACCAAATCTTGAAGACCCATGAAAACATTTTCCGGGTTCAATATGTCCTCCTTGTCATCATCATCTTCCACCTCTATCGTAACATTGTCAAGCACTGCATCCTCGTTTGAACATGAAGCTTTCTTGGTGGTGGTGGATGATTTCAATCGTGTAGTGCAGGAGAGAGTATTGCGGCGGCGTGGAGGAGAGTGGTGATGCTTGCCACTGTAGGACACCATGAATTTCTCTGGATCTTCCAGACTCTTCTCAACATATTTCTTTGCTTCGCACTTGTTTCCTTCATTACTACACTCGTAGTAGTTTCACGGGTATGGCGATGTCTTGATGGGCTTTCTTTCGTATTTACGCCAGTTCCATGGATCCACCTCTGGGAGGTTTTCAGCATCCACCTCCACTGCTGCTGTCCTCTGACTCCTCTTCCTCTGATATTGATACCCACATTGCTCTGGTAGTATATTTGGTTTTGCTGGTGGTGGTTGTGGATGTTTCTGATAGTGCTGTTTCTTTGTTGGTGGTGGTGGTGGTGGTTGTTGGTTACTGGACTCACCAAGAACAAAAATATAGGGCTCGGTGGTCATATTACCAATCATAGTATTATATACAACTCTCTCACATGAGGTGAGTTCAGCCTTTTTGTGTATCTCACACCCATGTGAGATGGTTGTGTCTAGTGCTTTTTGTGCAAGTAGAAGAACTGTACTAGTGTTGATGAGTTGTGGGTTTTGTTCTGCTTCGTCTTCTTTGTCCATGATATTAGGGTTGATGGGTTGTGGTTTTTGCTCTTCTTCTGGATCAATGATATTAGGGTTCGTCATGGAGTGTGTTTTTAGTTTACTAGAATTGCCAAAAACAGAACTGGAGGGTGTGGTGTGGATGATATTAGGGTTCATGGGTTGGGGATGTGGTGGTGGTGGTTCTTGTTTTTGGTGATTGAATCCACTGAGAACAGAACCAAAGGGTGTGGGATTGCCATTAGGATTGATGGGTTGTGGTTGTTTTAGGTGATTCAATCCACCAAGAAGAGGGTTGATGATAGAACAGAACTAAAATTTTCTATCATTGCTACTTTTGTATTTAGTAGTCAGAAAACAGGAATGGAACTTTCTAGTAGTATGATTTTGAGAATATATCGTTCATTTTGTTTGAGATAAATGTGATTTAGTTAATTAATTATGATAAATTTGATTTTTTTACATAAATGATTTGTTCGATAAACTACATATAAAATGAACTGTTTGAATCACCAAAATTGAACTTATGAGCTATTAAGGTGTATATAATATACAGAAGAAGATTACTCTTCTAGAAAAAAAAAAACATTACTCTATTTATTTATTTTGTTATATATGTAATGTGATTACGTTTAATATGGTTGTCATGATTGATGTAGAAGTCTAGCTGATACTAGTGTAGTGATGATTCAGAGAATTATAGCTACCAAGTGTTTTTAGAAAAAACAGTATCTAAGATTTTAATTTGAAAAATTGTCTGTCATTTAAAAAAACGAAAAGAAATGATTTATAACCAATTTTACGACTATGTCAATCAAAGATCCTTTCTTATTTTATGTTGTCTATTAAAAAACAATAAATAAATAAATAAATAAAAATTCCTTTTCCTCTTGACAAATAAATCCTTCCATGACCATATTCTAAAATCTTGGAATTACCTAATTCAATCTCTTCATATACACTTCATCTATAAAAAAAAATCTTTTCATATACACAAGCCATACATACCCTATTTAAAATAAAAATAAAAAACCAGCCACACATATAAATATAATATATTTAAAATTTTCAATAATGTAGGCTTATATATATATTTTAAATAATCATGTTTTGTTTTGCAATACATTCATTTATCAAATATAAATGGACTCATTATATTAATAATTGTGAATACATATTAGGGGCCAATTTGGGAACATGGTTAAAAGTCCATTTTTGATTTTTAACTTATTTTGAGTTATATCATCTTTCTACTTTTTTATACATTTTTTAAAAAAAAAAGTCAAAAAAAAGTTAAAAAGTCAATTTTAAACCAATTTTTCAAGACAACCCAGATAATAGACAAATGGTTGTTTTAGAAAGTTGGTTAAAAGCTAATTTTTTTGCTCTTTTGAAAAAAAAACGTATAAAAAAATAGAGAGATGATATGATACAAAATAGATTAAAAAATAAAAATTAACATTTAACCATATTCCCAAATTCACCCACATATTAGAAGAAAATATGGTACAAGTAGTATAATTGAAAGAATTTTGTTGCTATGCTTTTACATCAATCATGAATTGCACTCATTGGCGGCACCTTTAACATTACTACATGTGGAATATGCCATGTGTCAATTTCTATTTGTGTCCACGTGGTTGTCTATAAATGATGTGGCATGGTGAGTCAGCAGAGTTTGTCACATGGAGAATTGCTACATAGACAAAGGCCAAGTGGCAGACAAAGGAGAGGAGAATGTGGCTTAGTTGTTCAGTTCGTATAAATTATGAGCACTTGTCCTTAAAATAAGCTCTACTTAGACCTATTTATTATCACACACCACAACCAACTAATTTAATTCCAAGTTGTCGGTGTTGAAATAATAATTTATTCCAGGCTTCTTTTATTTTATTCATAATTTAATTTCCCTCAAAAGTTATACTAAATTTCCCAAAGGATTCCATTTGATCACTATAACCACCCCATTACCAAATTTAAAATTTTTTAAATAAATAAATAAGCAAAGTGCTTTTGACACAAATAATCTAATGTAAAACAACTCATTTTACTTGCAATCTATATTGAACTTAACTTGATTAATAATATCTGTTTTTGTTTTCCAAATGAAATATAGGTCAATGCAATTGTTAAAAAAATTGGATTAATTTTTAACAAAGTATAACATAAAGGTAATTGGATTTTCTATTTGAAGTTGATGAAAAAAAAGTATAAAATTGACATACATAAAGGAGGAGAACTGTCATAAAATTTTTCATCAAACTCCTCTTAAATATGAATATTTATTAACCCAAAACATTTTTTCTTTTCATTTTATGGTACTATTGCAAACTAAAATATGAGATGAAACGATAATATATACATTATTATATTATGAAACACATTCCAATTGACACAATGAAATTATGTAACTCTTTTTTTTTTTTTTAATATTACAATTATTCTCTGCCTACAATTATCAAAGTCAAATAATTTCGAAAATTTTGCTTAAAATTATTCTTTGCTTACAATTATCCAAAGTCAAACAATTTGAAAAACTTTCATGTTTGCATATGTCAAGAGATTAGTAAAAGTGACCAGCCTCCAATTAAAGAGCAGTCTACGAAGGATAAGATATTTGTAAATGTTGGCACCATAAATCTGTAATTTTTATTATTATTTATTATTTATATAAATGCAGGACATGTGGCATCATCCTACACATTTGGAGGTTATAAGAAGTTATGAGATATTAAAAGATGATGGAGAACAAAGTGGAGAACATGGAGCATGAAGTGGAGGTTGAAGGAAGTTATGGAAAATTATGGAGTATGAAATGGAGGAGATGGAAGAGTGGGTAGTTTTAGGTGGTTATGGGTAGTTATTGCTGGAAGTTTTTTATTACAAATATTTGCCTATAAATAGCCATTCATGGCTACATTGTAAAGGACCCAGAATTCAAATCAAAGACAATTGATTTCAATATTTCTTGTCATTTTCCTTATCTTAGGAGTAGTTTAACATAGATTTATATTTTGAAGCATTTATTTTCAGCATTTCCTTTTCGAAGCATAGGAGTAGAGGTAAGTAATTATTATTTTGATTGTTCACTCAATCGTCTTTCTCCGTCTCCCTCATTCTTCTTTTAATTTTTCTTTTTTCTACACTTGACAATTTTGAAGTCCTCTTTGTTGAGGCAAAAGAACTGTCAACACAATCGCTTGATAATTGGCTTGAATTTAATCTGTAAGGATTTTTCAATCCTTACTGGCACGCTCGCATTTATGATATTTTCCTTTGTAGGAAAAATAAGCCAACAATTTTTGGCACGCCCAGTGGGATTGCCAAGTGTAAGAAATGACAAACGATTTGGATTTCGCCATTCGAACTTGTCAATTTGAAATATATTGGCGTGAAAGAAAAATTTTGGATCTTCAAGAAAAGATCCATTTTCTTGATGAAATAAACTTTCATCCATTACAATATTATTTGGTGGAAGAAAAAAGACACCATTTAATTGGAGAAATTCATCAACTTGATATGGAAATTCGCCAATGGAATGATGAGTTATCAACTCTCACTACCAAGTCATTAACTGAGGCTTTAATGGCCGGAATTGGTGAATTTTTTCAGAATTTTTCCATGGTTGAAAATAGCAAAAGCAAAGAGTTGATTTCATCAATGGCTCGTGGAGTTCAAGAGTCTATTTTTAAAAAGCCAAATTATGAAATTAACATAATGAAAGAGCATGTTTTTTAGCCAAATTTGGCTAAGAATGATGTTCCATGCATGGCTCGGGGGGTCTCAAAACCAATTTTTAGAGAGTCAAGTCATGAAAATAACATATCTATGGGTGATTTTTATAAGCCATTAATGGCTAACATGGAAAAACAACCCACTTTGCCAAATAATTATAAAAATCAATTCGGCAAAAGTCATGTTTTTAAAGCAAACATGGTCAAGAATAATGAACAAGCCACTGTTCATGAATTCAAAATTTTTGACATTTTCCAAGGTATAAAAAAGTATGAATTTTCATGGCCACACTATACCATGACTTTTGTTATTCGAAATCCATTTTGGATTTGTGGATCACATCAAACGTTGACTTTGATGGAATGGCTAGCAAATAATATTTCGTTATTGAAATATATTGGGCCAAAAATATGGTTGATCCATAAAACCATCATCATTTGGTTTTGTGGTTACCTTCGAAATATGTCCCAAGACACTTTGAAGCATGTTATTCATTGAAATATCATTTTATAGCCATTAATGGCTTGTTAAAATGCCAAACTAATTTCATAGTAATCCAACTCTTTGGATTTTGTATGAAGAGATATCGTGAGCACTTTCGAAGGACGACTTTGATCCTTTAGTAACATATGTGGCTTTCGAATGGTGGTTTTGTTATCAATAAACACCTTCGAAATGTAACATGGGGCGAGAAAACTTTCAAAATGCGTATCTCTCTTCAAATATATGTAAAATGGCAATTAATTAGTTGTCGAATAATGCCTATTATTGGCATGATAAGTTGGTTAGAAGAATAACAGTTTTTGGTGTCTTCGAAGAATTAATAATTGGTTCGAAGCACAAAATTAATATTTTCATTAATTATATATGAACCAGAACATACAAAATTTGAATAACCACAATGTTGGCCAAAAGTTGCTTCGAAGGCCCTTTTGCCATAATTTTGTAAGCTTCGAAGCACTCCATCTTACATTAACAGCTTTGAAGAAACAATAATGGTGGTTGTGAACCTTCGAAGCTTTGCCGAATATTTCCAAGGATGTAATTTGTCCTTTGTCGTCACTTTCAACCTTCGAAAGATGATTTTGGTCCTTTATACCACCTTCGAAGCTTGTTACTAGTCCATAATAGCTAGCATTCGAGACATCTAGTCATAATTTCATACTCATTCGAAGCACTTCATTGGTGCTATTACATCATTCGAAGCACTTTGTTGGTATTATTCGAAGCACTTTATTGCTTAGATTAGTCATGTGCTTGGTTCGGCCCTTCAAAAATTCAAGTAAACATCATTTTTAAGGGCCACGGGGGGTAATGTTGGCACCATAAATCTACAATTTTTATTATTATTTATTATTTATATAAATGCAGGACATGTGGCATCATCCTACACATTTGGAGGTTATAAGAAGTTATGAGATATTAAAAGATGATGGAGAACAAAGTGGAGAACATGGAGCATGAAGTGGAGGTTGAAGGAAGTTATGGAAAATCATGGAGTATGAAATGGAGGAGATGGAAGAGTGGGTAGTTTTAGGTGGTTATGGGTAGTTATTGCTGGAAGTTTTTTCTTACAAATATTTGCCTATAAATAGCCATTCATGGCTACATTGTAAAGGACCCAGAATTCAAATCAAAGACAATTGATTTCAATATTTCTTGTCATTTTCCTTATTTTAGGAGTAGTTTAACATAGATTTATATTTCGAAGCATTTATTTTCAGCATTTCCTTTTCAAAGCATTTTATGCACTTCCTTTTCGAAGCATAGGAGTAAAGGTAAGTAATTATTATTTTGATTGTTTACTCAATCGTCTTTCTCCGTCTCCCTCATTCTTCTTTTAATTTTTCTTTTTTCTACACTTGACAATTTTGAAGTCCTCTTTGTTGAGGCAAAAGAACTGTCAACACAATCGCTTGATAATTGGCTTGAATTTAATCTGTAAGGATTTTTCAATCCTTGCTGGCATGCTCGCATTTATGATATTTTCCTTCGTAGGAAAAATAAGCCAACAGTAATTTTAATCCTAATTTATTATTTTTCGACACTCAAATGCATAACAATAAGTTAATGATGGACCAAGTCATTGTTTTCATATTCTTTATAATAATAATAATAATAATAATAATAATTTATATCCTATCTAAAAAAACATAATAATAATAATTTATAAAAATCGATAAATATTTTTAGAGTATCATGTAACATTATTTACGAGATATTTTAGGTAAATAAGAAACCGTAATGCATACTAAGTGAGTCATTCCCTTTGTAAATTTTTCACTACAAAATTAATTTAAAATAATATTTAAATAATATAATATGATATTTTGAAATTACTAAATAATTATCTATATATCATACGGTTTAGAGGTGAATGAATTGACCATATTGCTCATCAAGAAATAACCAGCTTCTAAACTTGGTAGGTGGGAATCAGTGCCTGTTGGATCAAGGAACTTTGGAACTTTAAAAAAAAAATTTGCAAAGGAAAATGAATGGGAGCTCTAATTAGAGCTACCACTAATGATGTGGCAGTGGGTCCCACCCACTGCCACAATATGTATTGTGTCTTTGTTTTTTTTTTTGCCACCTCATTAGTGGTGGGTTTTGCCACCTCAATATGTATTGTGTCTCTAGCACCACCGATTTGCAAATTCACACAAGAAAAAGTAAAATGTGGCCAATCAATTAACTAATTGACAAACTTCTTCTCAAGAATTTATAAGAATTTGTGTTATTAATGAGTGTTCTAAATTTTTTTTAATAAAATTTAAAATAATTATATAGTTTTTACTTCACATAACATTATGAAGAATGTTAATTGATTTTTTTTTTTTATATTCTAATCTACTCTAAATGAAGAATAATGCTATATGCACCAATTAGTGTACCAGCTAACGTACCAATTGATGATGTGACATAATTTAAGAGATTTTTGGTATTTATAATGTAATTAATGAGTGGGATCAATAATAATGTTATAACTAGTGTTAATATACTAGTTAGTACATTAATTGGTGCATGTAGCACTACCGCTAAATGAAAGGAAAATAGAATGATTTTAAAAATAACATCTTTCTTTCACGAGTTAAAAGTGACTCTGATTAGAATAATCTCTTTAAAGTTCAAATTTCAAGTACTCTTTATATTTTATGCCCAAATCATTTGCTTTACAAACATTTCTATATTTTAATATTTGATTATTTTAAATGACACTCCCCTTCCCATCTTATATAAATTAACAAAGCAACAAAAACAAAACCACAATTCATTTTAATAAGAAGAACACTTTTTCTAAATTAAAAAAGAAATGAAAACTCCATAATTTTCATTTATTTGTGAAAAAATGGTGATAAAATAATCCAGAAAATGGTAGAGGCCTTGGGATTTAGTTCAACTATAGATTAAAATCACTTTTGTTAAGTCAGTAGCCCCACAGCCATGCCACTTGCCCCACAGCCATGCCACTTGCCTTGATAAATGTATACATTCTAGGACCAGGAGGCTAAATTAAGGTTTGCTATAATTTGAATAAAGTGTTTATGATTTTTTTAAAAAATAATTTTGTTTATAACTTTTTAAAAGCATTATGCACTAAATTATTTATATAGTTTTGTAGTAAAAATAAGGAAAATTTACCCATAAATAAATCTCATATGGGGAATGTTAATTCATTTAGCTTTAAGAGTTTTCTTATAAACTAATTAGTCTTTTTTTGTTTTGGAAGTTGTATTCATTTGATTTGGTGATATTTAAGTTTAAGTGAATGCCCTTTATGATTCATTTTTTTAATTTTCTGATTCGTTTTTGGGATGAGAATAGAAATGTGAGATGTGAAATATTCTTTTTGAAGGGATTGGTGGCCGAAGTGTTGGTTGTCAAACATGAAAATCTACATTTCTGTTAGTGTAGTTTTCTGGTGTCAGATTTGAGTGTTATATTAGAGTGCTACGTTTGAAAAAAATACATTAAACAATTATTGTGTTACATTGATTAGAGTGCTACATTTGAAAAAAAATACACTAAAGAGTTTTTTTGGAATGTTACGTTGTTACGTTTAGAAATAGTATACTAAAGAATTTTTGTGAAATGTTACGTTGTTATTTTTAAAAAAAGTATACTAAGGAGTTTTTTAGTATGTTACATTGGAGTGTTAAGTTTGAGAAAAGTACCATAAGGAGTTTTTTAATGGGTTATATTAGAGTGTTATATTTGAAAAAAATATACTAAGAAGTGTTTTTTTTTTTGAAATATTATGTTTAATAATTTCAACATTATGACAAAACTCACATTTATTCCTCAACATATAATACATACGTTTATATTTGACCTTTTATGTAAACACTAGAATGACACATTTGGGTCCATAAGAAAAAAGAAATGATCAAATAGTTCATAAAATTATTATTTAAGATTTATTAGTATTTCATGCTAAAAATAATTTAAATAAATTTAAAATTGACAAGTGTGATGCTTTTAACTTTTATTTATATATTATGATATTTTTTCCTTTTAAATTATATTATGAGCTGTTAGTTTAAAATAAATAAGGCAACATGCCCGTCTTAACTATGATTTAAAACAAACTAAACCATCCTAATCTATGATTAAGGCTTAAGTAAAAAAGTGTCACTTGACCACAAGAATACAATTAAAAACAAAAAGAAAAATTTGTACAAGACACTTTTTATTGATTAATTATTATTTTTTTATATTTTCAAAACACTTTTTATACAAATTTTAATATTAAGAATATTCGTTACAAATCTATAGAATCAATTGCAGAACCAATCACATAAAATAAACTTGGCTAACCGTGCTCCATCTTTAAATTTATAGTTTCATTCATATTTCTCCACTTATATTTTATATGGTTGATTTTGTGATTAATTTTGTCTTTGTAGATTTATAGGGAATAAAAATAGGATTACCTTTCTTATGTATAAATTTGTTTAAATTAATTCATTCAATTATAAAAATTATATGAATACATGTCTTTTAAAAGTGATCCGGTAAAAAAAATGATACATTTTTATATTTGAAGAAATCAAAATGAATAAGCTCATGAATGAGTAGAATAAGTTAATATATTCAACTAGTTGAGGGGTCTTGCCATGATTAACTTTATAAAATAACTTCTCAAACGTTGGGCTAATACGTTACCTCGTAATGGGCAGGGGAGAGCCCATTTTAAATCTCTCTCTCTCTCTCTCTCTCTCTCTATATATATATATATATATATATATTTTACTAAAAAGGAATCCAAAAAGGGTCCAAACATTTCTCTAAAAATAAATAAATAAAACAATGTTACAAGTTTTAAATAATTTATTAAATTTTTTATTAAATCTCTTATATGGGTGTGAAACTTATATAAATTCACACATTCACCTATGTGAATCTCACATAATTTAAGAGATTTGATAAAATATTTAATAAATTATTTAAGATTCATAGCATAATTTAATAAATAAATCAATTTGATTGAATGAATCTTCCGTAGAGACAACAAGAGAGAGACAGAGTGAAGAAAAAACTATGAAAATGGGGAGTCTGAAGTTGAAACAGAGAGACTCTACTCTAAATATATTATGAAAAATATTTGGTGGCCCGAATTTGTATAGTTCGAATGGCTCGAATGTATCAAAATGATGTCATTTTACACTCAAAATAACGTCGTTTTGAGTGTTTCGAGCCATGAACTTTCGGCTAACCATCATTGTTGATATACTATACATACATCAACAAAAAAAAAAAATGAAGAGAGTACTATAAAAAAAACCACAACATGTAAAAAAAGTTTATGATTTTCTCGATGTATTTGGCATTACATTAATATTTTTGACCTCCAACTCACATAGCTTCTTGAGCCTCTCTTCCCTCACCATTTTTTATTTATTTTTTGTTTTGTTTTCCTTTCCCTCACATGCACTCTCTCTCTCTCTCTCTCTCTCTCTCTCTCTCTCTCTCTCTCTCATATACATATACATATACATATACATATAAATGGTCCAAAAACTTCGGTAGTTTTTTTTTTTCATTGACCGACCACTTTCTCAAGAGATTCTTTCAGATCTACAGTGAAAAGGAAGGGGTTGCTGAGCCGGACCTTCATTTGTTGTTGGAACAGAGAGAGTGTGTTTGTGTGTGTGTTAAACTGTTCTCGGATCACAAAGGTTAGCTTTTTACGTGCCTTTTTCAATCTCTGTTCTGAATTTCGATTCAAATTGTGGCTCTGCAATTCGTGTATTCATCATCATAAGCAATTTGCGTTACGCATTGTGTTTTTGACCTGTGTTGATTTTGAATCTGTCTCTATAATTTGTGTTTTGTGTTAATCTATCTGTTTAAATTCAGTCTTCTCAATTTTTATTTTATTTTATTTTTTTTCTTTGAATAGACTGATTTTGATAGGTTTTTCTTATTTCTTGTGCTTTGTATTTGATGTGAGGCAGCTCAAAATTTATTGTGTTTCAATGGACAGAGTTTATGAATTTTACATACAATGAAAATACTTGAAATTTTGAGTATATATGTTTTTCAATGTTTCAGTTTAATGTCACATAATCTACAATCCTTTTCACTTTTCCTTCCCCCCCCCCCCCTCCGGGGGATTTATAAGGGTTCTAAGAACTGTTTTAAGATGACAATATTACCAATTTTCTGGTTACTTGGTCACAATTTGAAAGATAGGACTTGGTCTTCTATATTTCATTTTAGCTATGGTTGTTCTACAACAATCAATTATTATTATTATTATTTTTATTTCTTTATTTTTTGTTTTTTGTCTGTTAGAAAACTGTAGGGGTTGAATTCAGATAAGCCAAAAGAAAAATTCTTAATTTGGGTTCGCCTATACTTTATGCAATTGATGCACGAAAAGGCTACCTTATACCTGTGTTGAGTTTGATTTGAGATTCACTTGAGGCATGACCTATGGAAGTAATTATCCTCCTTTTTATGAGTCATGGCAAAGTAGGTGGGACTCGGGTCAATGTTTGAAGGAACTTTCAAAGTAAAAAAGATATATATTTTTTGTTAAAAAGTTGTATGGTTGAAATCAAGGATTTCTCAAAGATGTAGCCTAGAATTAAGCCTAATAATCTGTAACTGAACAATTCTAAAAATAAAAAGGTCAAAGGAGCTGAATTAAGAAGATTCTCCAAATAGTAAAATTTGATTATGTTGCATTATTTGATTACCTACCTACCTTCTTCTTAAAATATGGTTATACCTTTATGTCTTGCATGCTTCAATCTTATTTGGAACTTATTCTTGATAGGAAGGTCCAGTGAAGTGTTCACACTTTGCCCATTTTTTAGTTAAGTCTGGTTTGTGGAACTCAATTTTAAATAGTGATAACATCAACTTGGCTCAGATGTAAATATATAGGCAAGAAAGCATGGCTTAGTATCATTTTGATGTTCACCTACATTGAAGGCACTTAGACACCTGAATTGGGTGTGATACATAAGTGACATTAATGGCTTGTGAAATGGAGAACGACAGTGAAGAAGAAATGGACATTGAAGTCCTCTCTTCAATGTGGCCTGAAGATATAAATGAAGTTGGACAGCAATTCAATATAGAAAGGCCTGGAGCAGATCAAGATATGTTAGAGGAGGTTACAATCATTGAAGAAAAGACTATAGTTGACTTCAAACGTCTTTCAGAGCTAAGCAATTACAGTGAGAAAGGCTTGTCTCAGTTGGCACATCTTGTAAAAAACTGGGAGTATAAGCAGGCCAATGCTGATCGACTTCTCAGAGAAGAGCTTGACAACCTGAGCAAACAAAGGCAAGAGGTTGAGCTCAAGCAATTGGAGATTTTTGAGGAATATCATTTTGAGGAAGAAAGTTATAGTGGTGATAAGTGCCCAATTTCTATATTGGATACCATATATGATATATTGCCAGATGTTCCTCGGAGGAGAAATGACATGGTTGTTCAAAATAAAGGACTAGAAATAGAAGCTAAGTATGACACTGTCATATACTGGAAGCAGAGGGCCATGCATTTACAGAAATTGTTGAAGGCTAGCAACCAACGGGAGCAGATACTTACGAGAAATTGCAGGAAAACATAGAAAATTTGGAAAGGCGGGCTTCACCAGTGGAAGAATTGTCCCAGCTTTTAAAAAGAGCCGATAATTTCTTACATTTCATTATTCAGAATGCACCAGTTGTCATGGGCCATCAGGTAATTTAGAACATATTTCATTTTAAATCCTTCAGTTTGTTGCTTTGCCGCAATGCTATCAATGCATATGGATGCAACTCAGTATGGACACAATATTTAACTGGTAGTTATTTGGGGATGAACTTTGATATAAGATTCTGTTCTAACTGTGGTTCTTGACTAAAATTTTCTCCACTTTGTTGCAGTCATTTTAATGTTTCTTATCATCTACAATAAGTTTCTTGAAAAGTCATCATCTATATCTTAGCGTTCATTTTCATTTCTTTCAGGATAAAGAGTTGCAGTATCGTTTCATCTATAATCATTTTCTGAGTTTGCACGAGAAGGTAATTGACTGTCAGTGATTTTCTTATTTTGAGGTTTTATTTTCTGCTACAAGTTGCATCCTTTATTTCTGTGCTGGTGTGAAACCTGACAATATGCACTTTTCCTTTCTTATCGATTTTTTCATTTTTATAATTCATGTAATTTCTGTAAAGCACTGTTTGCAGAATCTGGCACATGCATTCCTCAAATTCACTGATTTTTCAGGACATTATAGGAAAAACGGATGTGGAGATATTCACTGGTGTTGGTGTAAAGGAATCTCAAGACTTCAAAAGAGAAGTTTTGGAACGAGGGGTACCTGCAAAAAGGGAAATTACTTTTGAGACAGAACTATTTGGGTCAAAGACATTTTTGATACATGTTGAACCTGTCTTCAGCAATGCAGAGGATACTATTGGTGTGAATTACATGGGAATGGATGTAACTGATCAGGTGAGTTCATTTACAAGATTCAGCAGTCTGTATAGTGCCATGGTGGTCTTCAAAATTAAATTCAACACTATGTAATATTATAAATTGATTTGTGACTACCATTTTGAAAAGAAAATCTTATTAGCTTTTCTTCTTATGTACTAATCAATGGTTGTATTTCTGAATCAGAGAAGAAATACTTTAGTATTCAGATTTTGTGAATCACAAGTTAGAGAAACTGTTCATTTTTCATGATATATCCTGTCCAAATGCTGGACTACATTATATTGAATTTTTATGTTCAATGTTTTGGTTTGACCTATGTTATATGATTCCTTCAATGTCACCATGCCCTTTTATTCTTCCTTTTTTTTTTTTTTTTTAAAGAAAAAATTTGGAAGTTTTATAGGTCTTTAAGCAATATGACAACAAAAAATACAATATGTGCCTTATTACTTGACAGGTGAGAAAAAGGGAAAAGATGGCAAAACTTCGAGAGGAAATAGCAGTACAAAAAGCCAAGGAGACAGAGCTAAACAAAACAATTCATATAACAGGTTTCTCTTTGATTTATTCTTGGTGGGTTTGAATAAGCATTAGAAGAAAAAGGGTATTCATTTTTTACCAATTGATTCTTCTTGCAGAGGAAACAATGCGAGCAAAACAAATGCTGGCAACCATGTCTCATGAGATAAGATCCCCACTATCAGGAGTTGTAAGCATGGCTGAGATTCTTTCCACCACAAACCTTGACAAGGAGCAAAGACAATTATTGAGTGTCATGTTATCTTCAGGAGATTTAGTTCTTCAACTTATAAATGACATTCTTGACCTTTCCAAAGTTGAATCAGGTTTGAAGTTTCATCCCTCCCTTATATTTACATGTTCTTATCCTTGTTTACATTGTTTGTATGAGACTTGATCAACATTCCTGGACCAATTCCCTAATCAATTGGTGATCTATCTAACAAGGTATCAAAACTTAGGTTTCAGGAGGTCTTAGGTTCAAGTCTTGTTGTATGTATTTGTTTCCTCAATAGTATGCTACTGTGCACTCTTGCATGTGTGTTTGTACACTACTAGTTTGGTTTCTGTGTTAGTCTATCTCTCTATGCACAAGAGGGGGTCGGATGTGAGGGAGTGAATGAGAGTCTTCCTTATAGTCAGTAATCTGGCTTCAATCTAGGTGACGGTGGAATCTTAGTCATACAATATAGTCTAGCATTCCACTGTAAAGCTGATCTTACTAGGATTTTAATTACAATTTTGGATTTGATTTTTTATTTTCTTTTCTCCTTTAGGAGTTATGAAGTTGGAAGTTGCAAAATTCAGGCCAAGAGAGGTAGTAAAGCATGTACTCCAGACTGCTGCAGCATCATTGCAAAAGATACTAACCTTGGAAGGTCATGTAGCAGATGATGTTCCTGCGGAGGTGAGAGTTTTACTACATACTGTTACCAAGCCCTAACAAATTACATGATCCATGACATGGTCTAGATGCACAATGCAAGCTCTACTACTCACAGTGAAAAGTAATCCCTACCTAAATCTAGAAACCTTGGGACTAATACTACCACCGCCGTGTTTGGATCACGGATTTAGGTTGGAATTTGGAAAGGGAAAGGGAAAGGGAAAAGGGGAGGGAAATATGAATGAAATATAAGCTAAATTTTTTCTCCATTTCCCTTTTCCTTTCCAAATTCGTATTGAAATCCATGATCTAAACATATTGGAAAACTTTCTAGTATTTTGTTCTACATTGCAATTATTTTACATGTTAACCCCGTATGCATCAATTTCAGGTTATTGGAGATGTTCTAAGGATTCGACAGATTCTCACAAATTTAATCAGGTACTGTTTTCAAATTCTCCTTTGTAGATTATATGGATGGTTTTAGCTATGTTTAGAGCCTTGTGCACTTTCTGCTACTTGCTTGTCCAACATTATGCTCCATATGTAACATTCTGCTTCCATAGTTGTTCCTCTAGAAATTCCTATTTGATATGATTAGAAAGTGATTGTATCACAATAAAAGACAACAGAGGTCATGATGTTTGATTTCCCCGGATTTGCGAAATATTTGTCAAGAGGACCAAGGAACTGTTCCTTTGAACAATTATGCGACAGATGTTATAGAAATTTGTAAACTTAAGGTGTATATTATTTTTTCCTTAGTTAAAAAGAAAATTATAATTCCTTTCTTGAGGCGAGAATGTTTTACTTTATCCATGATATTTAACAAAAGTGGCTTTCTTAAATGCAATGACAATGTAACACCAATCTACTTCTCCCAGTACCTTAGATTAGGATGATCAGCAATGAGTAGTGTGTCTCTTTACAACACTGTGAATATGAGCATTTGTCACAACTAAAATGAATATGCAACATGCTTTCTGGTTTTGTAGCACCTTTCTTGCATTATTTACCAAACTTGTTGGGTTCTGCTTCAAATTTATAAGATTTTATTTTTCCAGCAATGCAATCAAGTTTACCCATGAAGGGAAGGTTGGAATGAAGCTTTATGTGGTACCAGCCGCATCTTCGGGTATGGAAGAGGGATCCAATCAGAAGATCACTGCAGACAGGTCAACAGTTTCAGTAAATGTACACGAACAAGATAAATGCGTATCATTGTCTCAAAGTTGCTGTGATCAAAAAGGTTTTCATGAAGAGAAACACGGGGAAGGTCCTTACAAAAACCATACACTTGATGATGAACCCAAAACCCCAGTTAGAAATGGGGCCTCGATAGATGGAGGTGAAGAGAACCACCTTCAGCCAGATGAAACAATAGTATGGATATGCTGCGATGTTTATGATACGGGAATTGGAATACCGGGTAATTTCACATCTTGAAATATGCTTCGAAACATTGAGTACAGACTATTATTAATTATTTTTCTGCTATTTCTTAGAATCTCACTTTTCATTTCAATGGAACAGAGAATGCTTTGCCTACTCTATTTAAGAAATACATGCAAGTAGGTGCGGACACGGCATAGAAGTATGGTGGGATTGGGCTAGGCCTAGCAATCTGCAAACAACTGGTGATCATTTTAAACTCTTTTTTTTTTTTTTTTCCTAGACCAGGGTTCATGCTGTATTGTGAAATGGGCATTAGAAGGCATATATGTTTCAATTATATGAACCACAAGCATTATATTCATAGGCAGACATTTCCACTAAATCATATTAATCTTCTTCCTGAAACATCTGTCCCTGCGGTGAGAAACAGCAATTTATATCACTTTTTATACGAGAGTAGGTAGTTTACATGCAAGAAATCCAATAGAAATTTAAAATTACTGAAATTGAGCATCTCATTCTAAATTATTCCAAGCCTATCGCCCATACCACTTCATTTGATATAAACTTTCTATGTGAATTTCCAGTCTATCTGCAACTTGAAGTTCAAATTGTCTTTCATTTCATATGGAGACATGAATTTTCATTTTGTCGCTTTGATATAAACTTTCTTAGCTGATGTACTACTCTTCACATTCATATGCGTATGAAATAGGTTGAGCTTATGGGATGTCATCTCAGTGTTTCCAGCCGAGAGCACCATGGATCTACATTTACATTTATACTACCATACAAGGTTTCACCTGCAGCTGATAATTCAGATGATCCTGATGAACTCTCAGATATGCTGATCATGATGCTCTGGATGATGCCAATGATGATGATACAAGTTCCGGATTTTTTCAATTTCAACCACGCACTTTGGGTTCTCTTTTCGCTTCTAGTGGTCCTGGCAGGGCTAAAAAATTGTCAAACAATATTGCTTTTAATGCCTTATATAAACTTAATGGTTTGTTAGAAGCTTCTAACTCATTTCCCTCTAGCAACATTGCAACAAAAGAGGTAACTTCATTAGAGGATGCCTGTTCGGTTGATGGTGCTAATACATCATTGGAACATGAATCTTCAATGAGGGACAACCCAGACTCTGCTAAGAAAATTGCAGTTGGTAGTGATAGTGAGATACAGTGTCACAATAAAGAAAATGGTAAATTCCAGAATCCTGATATGAATTCCACTCACCCTTCAAGGGAAAGCAACATTGGGGAAACGATAAAGGCAATAGACTCCCAAGAAGCAAGTGAGATGTGGGAGAGAACTAATAGAAGCACCCAGTGCAGTCCTAGCAACAGTCCAGAAATTCCCAAATCGATGTTCAAACCTAAGATCCTTCTTGTGGAAGATAACAAGATTAATGTGATGGTGACACGGTAAATGATGAAGCAGTTGGGCCATACCATAGATGTTGTGAATAATGGAGTTGAAGCTGTACGTGCAGTTCAGTCCTGTACTTATGATCTCGTTCTGATGGTAATTTTCCTAGAATTAAAAAATGTTTTCGATTATGGTTATTATTTTAGTTACCAACTTACCATTTTAATCACTTGTTATGCATATCCTTTTCTTTTTCAGACTTCAATTTAAGATCAGGATAGTGTTTGAGCTTATCCCAATGGTTGTTACATTGCTAGGTGAAATGGTTTGTCACTGGTTGTGCCATCATTTTGATTGCCTTATTTCTTTTCTCTTCTTCATTATCAAAGCCTATAGTTGCTTTCTCTTTTACTTTTTATTCCTTTTTAGATCTCCAAAATTTTAGTAGTTTTTTGTCCATCAAAGACAATAGTTCAATGTAGATGTCCATCCCAAAACTTCCTTAATATACTTACATGTTCACAAAACTTTTCGGAGGAGTTTATCTTGGAAATTAGATTAATTGCATAAACAAACCTTGCAACTCATTTAAATGTTTCTGAACATTGTCACATAGATTTGTAGTCTTATCCTAATACATTGAAGCTGTAACCATGTGCAGGATGTATGCATGCCAGTGATGGATGGCCTTCAAGCCACAAGACTAATTCGTTCTTTTGAGGAAACTGGTAGTTGGGATGCTGCAGTGAAAGCAGGAATTGAACAATTTGTGCCTCCAAATGATCAAAAATTTGAGTCATCTAAAAAAAGGATGCCCATCATTGCTGTAAGCACTTGAATCCTTATTTTCCATGTGTAGCCAGTGTTCTTTATGAGAATCTTGCTCAATACAACATTTAATGTGTTTACATTGACTTAGAGTAAATGTCGGGAAGTCATTACTAACAAAAGAAAAGAAAAGAAAAGGCTGGTTAAATTTGAGACGAGCCCAATGAATGTCATTTTGGAAGACAAGATATATGCATATCTGACATTTGCAAGTAATAATAGCATTTCGAAAATTAGTAACTTTTCTTCATAACGAATATCCTTGTATTTGTATGTATATCCATTGATGAATATTGGTGGTGTAATTGCAGATGACAGCAAACGCATTGGCAGAGAGTGCAGATGAGTGTTTTGCAAATGGTATGGACTCGTTTGTTTCAAAACCTGTTACTTTTCAAAAGTTGAAAGAATGCCTTGACCAATATTTTTAATTTTATCTCATTAGTGTATGCATCTGTATAGAAAGAAAATGTGTGTTAGAAAAAGTTTTGTAATCAATCTATCGCCTTTTGCTCAGCCTTTAGGATCTCTGTTACCTCATGTATATCAATATCATCTTTTGATTTTTTTTTTCCTAACAACTCTTTCATAGTTTGTTCTCCTTGTAAGAATATGAGAAAAAAGGCAGTAAAATTTCCCTACGAAATGCAGCATGAGAGGTAAGCAAAGCCTTTAAATGAAAATTTACCTTACTATAGTCTAATGATTAATTAAAAGTATTTTATCAAAGAAGTTATGCTTATATCCAACCCAAAAAAAAAAAAAAAATTTGATTCTCATTTTTGACATAAAAAAAGAAAATATGAAAATAAAATGAAAAGGTTAAAACATTTTAGGAGGGGGAAGAAAAAAAACTTACTGACGGTTTATGAATTATTTAATTTGTGAGTGTTTGGACGTTACATGGAAATTAATGAGTTACTACGTTCTGCATAGGATTCATAGAAAGTTATAATGTAACATGGGGATACAGCTGCAATATACAATCTTATAATAATAATAATAATAATAATAATAATAATAATAATAATAATAAGAAAAGGAAGAAGAAAAAAAAAGAAAAGAAATAACGGGACCAATTACCAAGGGAAGAAGAACAGAAAATAATATAATTAGGTTATTAACTATATTTTAATCAGAATGCATAGGTACAACTCTAACATTAATATACAATTAGAGATGGCAATGCCATCATCATACATTAGTATCAGTGGTCTTCATTTGTGGACTCGGAACTTGCTGTGTATCCTGATTTGGATTAGCAAATTCAATGACTGGCACCACCTCTTGCGCTGTTTGCCCTTGCGAAATTGGATCTTCATATTCATAAGAAGGAGTTCCTTCGGAAGAATCAAAATTCCCATCTGTATGGTTTGAAAAGGTATATGGACTTGGTGGGCAGGTACAATTATTGGTGGCATGGAGTGAGAAGCTTGATGGACTTGAAGGGCCATGAACATTAGGAGAGGCTTGTGGTGCACCCATACTATCCACAATGTCAGTACCATTTTTGACTCGCGGTTCACTCTTTCTGAAAGTATGGGAAGATAGGTCTTTGTTGTCAAAGTGTCTAGCTAGCTCCACAATCTTTCCCCATATTGAGGCATTAGGATCGGAACGCCTCAATAGTACATGCTTATGCTTATACACAAGCACAACAGTAAATATTATGAAAGCTGAAAGTGAAGCAATCCCAGCAATTAGGAAAAGACCCCAGAAGCTCTCGAGGCCTAGACTATTGGAAGAAACCAAAGTGCTTGAGTCTGGGCAATTGGTTTGCCCAAACCGTGCTCTCTCAATGCCTACCATTTTTTTCCACGTCTTTGATATGATGGACTCTTACTGATAACACTCTATGGCAATTGATTGTATTGCTTATCATTTATATGTTTATTTTTACTAATGTTATTGTTAACCATGAGCTTCTGATTTTATGTATGTTTCTCTTACAAGCATTTTTTGGTTGCCTTTTTGATATTGGAAATAAAATGGTCATTGGATGGGCTCAAGGCTTGTGAACTTGAAAATTCCAAAAGTGGATTTTTTGACTAAATACAAAGACGTGACAAGAAATACATTTTTTATATATGAATTTATGCATCTATGGAAGTACTTGTGTGTTTATGAGTAAATGTCTGTGTGTCATGTGCACTATTTTTCCAGAACTATAGGGCAAGTCGCATTTCCATAGTATATCACACCCCCAATGTTTTATGTGAGTGCCAAACACCAAACATTCTGGCACAAAACTCCAAAATAAAAAATCTATAAGAAGCTCCATAAGCTGCACCAAACAACCCAAACTTTGATAGGATTAGTCGTAAGATAAGGCTCATAGTTTATATATGATAGATATTGACAGTCATAAGTTCATAACTAATATGGTTGGATGTGAAGGCATGGCTATGGAAGGTGGCAAGCTATTGTTAATGACAAGGACCTGAAGGTTCAAGAGGTCATTTGTCAGGAGCTGAATCTTCCAGTTGTAACTCTCCCTGTACCAGGAGCATCTCAATCACAAGATGGTGCAAATGTGGTTAGTGCTGAAACTCCTATGAATGAGACAAAGGGAACTGTTGTTGGGAACGATTTAGGAGTTGATGCTGCAAACAGAGCACCTGACGCTGCAAACCGATCACAGTTATTTCAAGATTCTTCGTCATTATATCATTATAGAGAGATGCAGAGAAGACAGGTTGAATTTATCAAGAAAAAGGTACTTTTTCTGGAGAAATTACAAAACACAGAATACCAAAAAGAAGCCTTTGTAAGTTCATTCACAAGTTTTACTTCCTGCATATTCTTCTCGTTGGTGTGCTAATGTTGAAAAAAATATTTTGGCACTGTTTGGTTGGAATTTCTAAAATACTTTTTGACCAGCCAAAGAAAAATGAAGCAATTTATCTTTTGTTTAGGTTTATTTTCTTTTTGATTATTCTATTAACCAAAAATCAAAAGCATACCATCCTAATTCTTGTTTGGCGGTTTGTTTATTTCATCTTCCTATGTGGCTTAATCGCTACGAACTCTGAATATGGTTCTATATGAAAGAGTTGCCAGCGAAATAGACTACATAAATTGCATTCTTAGTTAAAATAAAAAAGTTGATTATTGCTTGGGTTAAGAAAATGAATAAATATTTATCAATAAATCTATTTTTTGTTTAATTACACATGATAAATAAATATGCATAAGTAATCCATTTCTGAGTACATTTTTCTTTCTCCTAAAGACAACACCCTAAAGTTCGTATAAGCTTGTATTTGGGCTACTATTCCAACATGGGTTAGGGGGTCTTTAGCAGGATTTTAAATAGTGCCCCATACGTAACATACGGACTGATATGTATCGGGATTTTAAACTTTCGATATATTTACTGATATTGTCCGATACCAACTAATATATAACTGTACTGTCAATATCAATACATATTTTGCTACTAGTGAGGCTGAAAATTGTAATCTAACCTTTCTTCATAACTATTTTTTTGCAGAAATTAGATGTCAATGAACTTGCTCGTGAGCAAACGGAACCTAGCACCACTGGTCATTGGGAAGAGAAGGAGCTAGTCAGCAGAGATGGCCAAGCAAAAGCTCAAAGCCAATGTCTTCTTCGCTTCCTTCGACCAACGCAGCGACAAAGCTGCCGAAGAAAGCGCATGTACAGCACTGGCTGCAGTCATTGCCAGTTAGCTTCAATCCAACCAAGACAACACGCCAACGAGGGCCCAATTCGACAGGCTCATAGTCGAAGGCTCCTCTGAATGGAGAAAGCTCTGTGACAATCAGGACTTGATAAACCAATTCCCCAACAAGCATTTTGACATCGAGACCGTCCTGCAAGCCAGACTCTGCCCAATATCGGTCTTGCATGAGAAGTCCTTCATTGGATTCTTCGGCCTGGAAAAATTTGAGACATTGAAAGGAGTCATGTCTTTTGATCAGATATGGGATGAGATCAAGAGGAACACAGAGAGTGACAATGACATGCCTAGGATTTACATAGTAAGCTGGAATGATCATTTCTTCGTGTTGAAGGTCGACGTCAACGCTTACTACATCATCGACACATTTGGTGAGCGGCTCTTTGAGGGTTGCAACCAAGCATACATTTTGAGGTTTGATGACTCAGCTTTGATGCGCGGGAAGGTAGAGAAAGAAGGGATCAGTTCCGATCAGGCAAGTGAGGACGAAATTTGCAGTGACAAAGAGGGTTACAAAGAGTTCATGAAGAGATTTCTAGCTGCTATACCACTTAGGGAACTTGAATTGGAAGAGAAGAAGGAACCAGTTTCTTACTTGGCTCTCCACCAATGATTACAGATAGAATTCAACTTCACCACTTCATTATCATTATCATCGTCTTCATCACCTTCATCTACTAATTCAACTTCTTCTCTCTTCTCAAATGAGAGTACAAATAGATAATTAATGTAGATTATTCATGTATTCTACGTTAAACTTTTAGGGGAGCAAACTGAGCGGTCCTCATTGATCAATTAAATGCAATAAGGAGTCTAAGCTTCCCACTTGTAGGAAGGTGAAGTTATGAGCGTATGACACTTGTACACTGGGTCCAACCCCAAGTGACCATGAGGCCACATGGGAAACATCTGTATGATCGACACTCATAGAGATGTAATATTTTCAATCTAGATAGTAATAGTAGTATGACAGTTATAGAATTTCATCTTACGTTGTTTTTACACACGATTTCTCTTTATTTTATTTTTTTTGATGTTCTAATGGATTAACTTTGATCATCCATTTAAACATTGTTATGATATCGAATCTACCTAGTTATTTTTGTTATAGTGTTGTGTTTTTTTACATCGTCTCAACAATTTGAAATATAATAGTCTATTTGTTGTTGAGTAACATTTAGATGAGAAAAAAGTAAACAAAAATATATAACTCTCTCTCAAATTATTGTAAAGTATAACATTTTCACTGTCGTTGTAACATCACCACCAAAAGATTATGTAATATTTATCACAAAAATTTATAATATTGATCAAAAAAATTACATAACTCAACAAGGTGTGTACAATATATGGAGTAAAGTTTCCCGATTTCGATTTAACTTTTCTCTTTTAGGCTTATATTTTGGATAAATTACTTATCAAAATGACTTAATATTTCAAAATTTTCAACTTTTCTCTTTTAGGCTTATATTTTGGATAAATTACCCATCAAAATGACTTAATATTTCAAAATTTTCAACGTCACATCATTCTAGTAAAATTTTTTTGTATGAAATTTATGTTTGCAAATCCAGCAAATGGAGAACCCTTGGTTTAGAGGATTCTCATGGGATTGCTAATTAACACAATAAACAATAAATAAACAACACAGCACAAGAAGCTAAAAAAACAACATTTGCAAAAGCAACATACATGCTACATCGAGTATCACAAGAGATTTGTCTTTTCTATTTACTCCTATGGATTAGATAAAAACAATTTAGATTGAATTAAAGATAAAATAGAATCTTGGATCCCAAATAGTGATTCAATTTTCAATGATGAAAGAGAATTCTTGATTCAATTATCCAAACTTGAAGAAAAATCTACTTAGAGTTCTAGATTGAAGAAAAAAAACTGAACATAAGTAAGGTCCTTTTAAATTAAAATTTTATTCAAGTTCACTTATTAAAGTCAATAAATTGTTACTTTTTGTTGATAATGGTTTTTTTATATCAAATATATATTTTTTTTTTCTGTTTAAATTTTCAGTATCAGTAAGAAAGATAGAGGGGTTAATTCAAATATGAAATCCAGTCCTGCAAATCTGTCGATTACATATCACGAACAAATTACTTGATAGCATAAACTCTCATCAAACACTATTTTGCTTAGTGTTAGTAGCTAACATCAAACACTCTTTTTTTCTCATTTCGAATGTTTATTCAGTTCAGTTCATTGGTAGACTTCTTATTTGTACACTTCCTACCTAGTAGTTTACTACTTAAAACTGAATAGTACTTAAACACAACACATAGCTTCCCTTGAATGAAAAAAGTTTGTTCTAAGATCTCAGTTCGATACAGGTTCTGCAAGCTTGCGTCGATTTGAAGGCTTGGGAGCTCTTTGCAAGATTTTGAATGACATTTCAACGAAGCCCTTGAGAAAAAGATGTGATGAGTTGTTTTGTTTTGTTCTGTAGGTAGATATAACTCCAATTTACACTCTGTTCATTGAATAGTTGAATGCTACAAGCAATGTTTATGGCACTGGCCTTATAAATTGGAAATGATACTTTTGAAATCTCCATCAGTTTACGATATACAATTCAGATATTACATACTAATGAATTAGAGCATGGAATTTGTTTGTGTAACGCCCTCAAAATATACCCATAATATCATACAATCAAGATACGGAAAAGAGATATTATATTACAATTGTCAGAGTGTTCTTACAAAATGTATTACATGTTGACAACAAAAGTAAATGCCCTATGGGCTTACAACTCTCCAAGTCAACACTTGGGTTACAAAAAGAGAGTACTAACTCAGAATACAGAATAAGCCCCTGGCTTAGTATACATGTAATACAACAAAATTAACAAAAGAAGAGTCTTCAACTCCCACAACCATTCAAGCTAAGATCTCGGAGACGACATAGTACCTGAACCTGAAAATGATGTCCCATATAGGGTGAGCCAACGCCCAGTAGAGATATGCTAAACATAGTATGAATAATAACTAAAACGTTAGCAATTGATAAATGTCCAACTCATGCATGACAACTTATAACACATTTCAATTCCATGACTATTATGTCCATGTTCTATTCCTGTTTCCATTTCTTATCCAATTCTCAATTCATAATTATGGCTCAGAACCTAGCCAATCAATTTAAATGAGGTCACCCCTCATATCAACAGTATTTCTATTTCAGGTGAGATAATAACTCATATTAAACATTTCATATTTCACAATAGATACACATTTTAGTGCTGTATCAATCTCAGACAAAATCCGGTTTAGAGGTCCATCTCCCATCTTCCCCTAAATCGTGGAGTACATCCCCCATCTCTTCCCACACAATACAATGTATATAAGCAATTATCAAAAACACTTCCATACTTCACAAATGATACACATTTTGGTGTTGTGTCAATATCAAACAAAGACACTTCTATACTTCACAAATGATACACATTTTGGTGCTGTATCAATATCAAACAAAATCCAGTTTAGAGGTCCATCCCCCATTTTCTCAAAATTGACCCAAAGGTCCAAATGTTATCCACAACACTAACAACCTCTTTTTAAGACCCAAATTACATGTTTATGGGTTAAAATCATAAAACACCTCTTTTCAAAATAGCACATTTCAAAACCCTAACTTCCCCAAACCAAACCATTTAAACAAAAGCTCAACATCTAGGTTATAGCTTATAAAGATGAGTAGGAATCCCTACCTCACGAGATGAAACCCAAAGGAGAAGGTGAAGAAATCGAAAATGCTCCAAACTTCAAGATCTACAGATCAAAACGTAGCCCTCACCGATCCCTACACTTTTTACAAAGGCCCAAGGGTAAAGAAATACTCCTACTAGATCGATCCCCAGAGAGAAGTTGAAATATAGAGAGAGAGGCTCTCAAAAATGGGTTTTTGGAAAAGTAAGAGAGAGAGTGAAAGTTGAAAAGTGATCTAAAAAGACCCAGCTGATATCTGATATACGACTAGTCCGCTCGAGCGGAGAATAGGACGCTCGAGGGTCAAGTATAAAAACTGGACCCGCTCGAGCATGAAGGGTACCCGCTCGAGCTCCAAGACACAACTGCAAAACACACCCGCTCGAGCGCAGATTACCATCTCCCAGTACTTTTACAGACAAAGGCTACCCGCTCGAGCGCCAATAGGCCCGCTCGAGCGTAAATGAATCCGCTCGAGTGCGAAAAACACAACTGCAGTACTTTTGCAGAGGCACGAAATGCTGGAAGTGTGTGAACTCCGCTTGAGCGCAAAGGGACCCATTCGAGCGGACTACCAAAAATCTGGGCAACAACACTTGAGACCAAAACTCAACCTACCTGTTCGAAACACGCCCAACACATCCTAAAACTCAAACATAGGGAATTAAAGGATGACAACAAGATATACAACCACCAACTCCACAGAACCAAAGTCCGAAAAACAATAAACAATTGGGGAAAGACCGGGATCGCTATAGTTTGTCATTGAAATATCTTTTGATTAAGCCTCTTTGAATGTGATGAGCATTTTTTTTTTTTGTTGAATTTTAATTTGGAGATGAATAGATGGTCTAGTGATATGTTTGATGTTTTCTGTTTGGTTGTTGAGAAATCAAGAAAGGAATATAAGTTGATGTTCAAACTAGTATTTTTAGAGTAATAATTTGTTACAAAATCAAAAAGCCCCCCCCCCCCTCCAAAAAAAAAGTATATATATATATCAAACTTTTAGAGACCAATTTCAGTTGTTTCAAAAAAATTACAACCTTTACCGACTAAAACTTTTAGCCACCACTTTCACTTGTTCCAAAAACTAAAACTTTTAGAGACCAATTTGTGTTGTCTTAAAAATTATTTTTTTGTCTCCATAACTACTTCTTCTTCCCTAGACTGTTATTAGACTTTTAGAGACAAATTTTGGTTGTCTCAAAATCAAAACCTTTTGCAAGCACATATTTTTGTCTCTAAAAGTCTATTTGTAGTGACAAATGCAAAATTTTGTCTCTAAAAGTCATTTTTTGGCTTTTCCAGATAGGCCATTTGGGACAAACTTCACAACAGAGAAAATTAGTTGGCTAAGGTTTTTCCCAACAAATATTACACTTTTAGGGACGGAATAAATTTGTCCCTAGAAAGCTAATTTCTTGTAGTGGTTATATATATATATATATATATTTTTTATTATTATAAATTGCATTTTATATGATCTAACCTAGCATTAGAGGAGAGGTAGGCCCTAATCACCCTATAAAGATCTTTTTTATTATTATTTAGTTTCATGACTTTCACGTCCGGTTAAGACTCAAAACCACTAATCTTTATTAACATTGAAATAATACTATTTGAAAGAGTATGCTAATAACAGTTTAATAAACTATTTTGTTAAATGAGGAAAATGTTAAAATATGAAAAAAAAAATAGAGATATATTTTTGCAAATTTCAAGTACTTCTATATATTTTTAAATACTTGTCATACATTTTAGGAAATTTTTTTTAAGGTCCCTAGTATTAAGATTTTATATGATAAAAGACATAATATTTTCATAGTGGTTGGGGTCCCTCAATATTTTTTTAGAGAAATTTCGATCCAAAAAAATTTCAAAACATAGAGAAATTCAATTTATCTGATTTTCTTTGTGTTTAAAAATTTCTTTAAGTTGAAATTTCTCTGATTTGTTCACATATAATTGAGGAAGAGAAAAGGACACCGCTCTTAAACTCCTCAAATATATTTATATGTATGCACACAAATACGATGAGGCTTTACTCTGCAAAACAAAATCATTTTGCTACTTCCACTTCCTGTTAGTGTTGTGTTGTTTGAGATTCTTCCGAATAGACAAGTCAATATTGGCATTTTCTAATTTATAATCCACAAATATGAACAAGAAATGGAAACAAAGAAAGTAATCATTCACACACAATGGCTCCTATTAAATTAGACAATCTAGAGCATGTCCAATGACTGCAACACCAAGTACATAATCACCATCAATTCAATCTCTCAAGCCATAATTTTTCCTCATGCAATCAAATGTCGTGACTAGTGTTTTAAAAATTTTTAAGCGCATTGAGACGCTAAAGTCTCTTGGAGCTTAAACGTGAGGCGCAAGGCAAGGCGCACCCCTCACCGAAGCAAGGCACAAGTTGTTGAAGATAACCAAAATATTAATATAGGCAAAATTTTTAACATAAAACAAATATTCTTAAAATTTCAAAAAAATAAAAATAAAAATAGAACAACATTCAATATTCCAAAAATCATGAAAGATAACATTCAGCGTTTCAAAAATTTTTTAAAAATAACATTCAATCTTACTTTGCCCTATACTATTTATCTTTCTTTATCAATTTGTTAACATGATTTTTTTTTTTTTAGATAAAGAACTCACATTATATAATACCTTAGTGATTTTAATTTTAAATTGGAACCAAATTGCCTGATAGCTTCAATCATTTCTAGATAAAGAACTCACATCATATAATATCTTAGTAGTTTTAATTTTAAATCGGGATCAAATTGCATGATAGCTTCAATCATTGGCCTAAAACTGTTGTAATTTGCTATATTGAAAGGAATCCCAAAGCCATATACCCATCTTGCAATCCCCGAGCTTTTGCTTAATGCCTGGAGCTTTTTTTGATATGAAAATTGGCGCTCAAAGCATGTGTTTACATTTTATATTAAAGGGGTAGTAATTTTATATGGTTACACACACAAAGAAAAAGGATAAAGCAAAATTTAAATGAAGCACATGAGACGTGCGCCTCACACCTAAGCCTAAGGCGCGCGCCTCAAGCGCCTTTTCTATTGCGCCTCGCCTCAAACAGTCTGAAGCGTCTCATGTGCGCCTTAGTGAGCCTCGTGCCTAAGCGTGTCTTTTAAAACACTGTTCATAACAATGCTTGTATTCAGGTCTTCAAGTCCCTACTAGCAAGAAACTTCAAATATTCACTTTTTTTTTAAGGGCAAATTACCTACACATTCCTTGAGATTTAACTAAATTACAGATTCCTCCAAAGTTTCAGAAATTACATCCCGCCCCCCGAGGTTTATATTCACATAATAATTTAACCCCTACTGCTAACTAAACGTTAAGAATGGTTAGCTAACATCACCAAAAAATAAATTGATGAACGATATTACCCCTGCTGAAATCCCTTTGATAAATCAACAAAATTTACAAAAGAATTACGATAGATGGGGAAAAAAAATTAAGTTTTTGAAACCATGTTTGATTTGTTGTTTGGAAAAAAATTTCAAAAAAAAAATAAAAACTAATTTAATAAAAATAAATATGAAAAAATATATTTAATTTGTAAAAATTATTTCTAACCACTCAAAAGATAAAATTATATAAAAATAATAATAATTTTTTACTATTTATTTCTTAACCAAATTAATTTTTTAATTTTTTAAAAATAAATTTCTAAAAATCAAACCAAACATATTCTATGAATTTTTGACAAGTCATTTCTTATATTTGTAACTTATTTAATTATTTGTTAATTTTATGATATTTTCACCATCTGACACTACAACATATAAGAGTTTTAGAGACCAATTTTTTTGATCTCTAAAAGTGAAAATTTTGTTGTAAAAGACATTCAGGGACTAATTTCTATCGTCGTGAGAATAGTCACTAAAACGTCGCCCTAAAAAGTCAAAAATAAGGCTTTTAGTAATAAAATTTTGAAAATGTCAATAATAAATAGACTTTTAGGGAGAAAATAATTTGGTCTCAAAATGGTTTATTCTTTTAGACAAAAAATTTGATACCAAAAAGATAATAATTAATCACTAATGTTCTATTTTCGTTGCTAAAAATATAATGACACTTTTTGCAACAAAAATATTTGGCCCCCTAAAAATAATTTTGTCCCTAAATTTTGGTCTCTAAAACCTTAATTTTTTGTGGTGTGATAAGTGTTTTTCCATTTTAATTTTGCATTTCATAACTTATTTAAAAATGATAATTTAGCTAAACCTTAGGCGGGGATCTGCAATTTAGCTAAACCTCAAGGGAAAAGCTGTAATTTAGCTAAACCTCAAGGGGGTATAGGTAATTTGCCCTTATTTGTCAAAAAGGCATTTTAATCAATTTATGATATCCGGTAACGGCGTTAATTGCGACGGGACGAGATGTAATTTTTGAAACCTCAGGGAAAATCTGTAATTTTGTTAAATCTCAAGGGAGGTGTAGGTAATTTGCCTTTTTTTTAAATAGTATGGATGTAATTATAAGTGCAAACTACACATACCACCGTCAACTATGAACCATTGTTACTTCTTCCCTCCAACCAAAAATTGCTAAATTTTATATTATTAATCTTTTGATTTGTTTCAATCTAAACTTTCTGCTACCATTTTGTTATGAAAAGACAAAAACAACAAGAAATATGCGTGTCCAAAATTGAACATATATATAGATATAAATAAAACTTGTAACTTGCCCTAATTATATAACCATCCATGGTTGTCATGCAACAACAACCACCTAGCAACTTATAACAAACCCTTTTCCGGTCAATACATCAGATTAGACTACAAGTCATTGGGCTTGTTTCATACACACAAACACACAATGCATCACCAATCAGGGCTCCTGCATTTTCAATAGTCAACACCAATAAGAACTCAAGTCCCAATTGTTTTCTTAAAAACTTTGTCGTTCATAATTTTAGTTGAAGAGGTGCTGCGATGAATTTGTTGTGTTTGGTAGCAGAAAACATGAGCAACCCAAAATACTGGTGCACAATCCCCAAGCTCACAAATGAACTTCAAGGCCACATTGTCTCAACTAGCCACTATTTTTCAGGCATGTTGGAAGTGAGATATATTTAACTCCTGAACAAGAAATGGGAAAAGTACTCCACCATCATTGCATTCTCTAGATCATTAGTAGCTACAGATAACATGTATTGACCAGGGCAAATATAATTTTCAAAATTTTTCCATTAAGACAAACATAATCAAGGATCAAACTTGTTGAAAACTTCAACTCAAAACACAATGAAACACAAAACTTCAATTTTTTTACCTAACAAGGTAATAATAAATTCAACATAGTTCAGTAAAAATAGAAAATTGCAACAATAGCAAAATCTAGGAATTAAAACACTATCACATATTGCAACCCAATAGTTCATTCAAGAACCAAAACAGCCTAAAACTACACATGTCTTGAACTTAATTCTCATTAGAGCACCACTAGAAAATTGACTTTTTGCGTCTATTTTTTTGCGATGGTCTGTTCAGTCATGGAAAAAAATATATTCAAAAGAATGTATTCAAAAACTAAACATACTGGATTGAGAAAAAAAAAAAAAAAGTGCACCATTTTTTTGTTATTGATCAAAAGAATGTCTTAGAAAATTTCCTGTTTACTATAGTTTAAGAAGCATTTGTTGTACATTTGCAATATGAATATTGTTCTAGTCCTTACAATTTCAAGCCTCTCTAATTCAATCTTGTTTCGGGTCCAAAGAAAATGAGAACTAGCATTGACTGTGAATTACAGAGTTGATTTTTAAATTCATGCTCCATTCACTTCCCCAATTAGTAACTAAAGAATGCAAAAGGGGTTTCTTCTATATTTCTATCTGTGTGGAGCATATGAGCCTAGAATTTGTATTGTAAACAGACATAGATAGGGTACATACTGAATGGTGCATTGTTTCCTTTTTTTTTATTAATATTATTATAAATTATTACTGTATATTTCGTTATGTTAATTACTATATTAAATAATTTATCATTTCACTTTACAATTAATTACAGGGTTATATAGTTCTCAACAGACCTTGGGCATTTGTACAATGGCTTCAGCAAGCGAACATCAAAGAAGAGTATGGGAGAACTTAACTATGTCACTTTGACACAACAACATTTCTTGATCAATTTTTTTTTTGCATTTCAATGAGTAGATCTAGTAAAACAGATTCGTAATTTTATGCAGCTACATATTGATGGCCGAGCCAGATCATATTATTGTTAAGCCCATACCAAACTTATCAAGGGATGGCCGTGGAGCCGCATTCCCTTTCTTTTACATTGAACCTCAGAAGTATGAATCTATTCTCTGAAAATTCTTTCCGAAGGAAAAGGGACCAATAACTAACATTGATCCAATAGGAAATTCTCCTGTCATCATTGGAAAGGTACATACATCTTCTATGAGGCTTCCTAAAGAACTTTTAACTAATATTTTTGTTTGTTTCTTATTTCTTATTGAGTTGTGTTAGAATCTCTTAAAAAGATAGCTCCAACTTGGATGAATGTTTCATTGGCAATGAAAAGGGACCCTGTAGCAGATAAAGAGTTTGGTTGGGTCCTCGAGATGTGAGTTTTCTCTCATAAGCCTAATATTTGGTTGCTCCAATTGTTAGTTTTTATCCATCATCAATATGCAGGTATGCTTATGCAGTTGCATCTGCTCTGCATAATGTAGGTAACATCTTGTACAAGGACTTCATGATTCAGGTTAGATAATATGCATTTACATAGTTATTTATTTTTTTGGGTCTTGAGTTTTGCTAAATTCAGTAGTAAGTTTACTGCTTTCCAAATCTTTAACACATAGTTTGAATGGGTTACAAGTTAGATTAAAAGCCTATTGCCTAAGTGACTTTTGATTTTGTCAAAGCAAGGTAGAATTGCATAAAGCTAAGTAATTATACCCTCCTTTGGAAAAAAGCCAATATTGGTTTGAGAATAGAGCTGGTTGGTAGTTATCTCATCGTGGCAATCTGATGATATATTAGTAGTATACATTCACCAAAGTACCAGTATACTAAGAAGAAAAATATTTCGACCGAAATCTTTGGATTTTTTATTTTTTTTAATATTTCTAGATGGCTATATTGTTTATATTTATTTTAATTTCTTTTCATAAAATGAAAATTCTGAAGATTTCTTGCTTGTGGTTGCATGATGTTAATTACATTGAGGCTTTCCATCATCATATTGACCAGCTTGATAGCTTTTGGTTGATCTAGTTTTTGCATGTGTGCAAAACTCTTCTACTATTTTACTCACAATTGCCTGTTTGTGATGCATTCCAGCCTCCCTAGGATACAAAGATTGGCAACAAGTTCATCATTCATTTTACTTATGGATGCGATTATGACATGAAGGTATTCTAATTATGTTTGAGTCCTCAAAGTGATGAAAGTCAAACTTTGAAAATTGTATTTTGATGAAAATAAAAAAAAATTATGACCATGCGATTTTCAAATTTCGATACTCAGGGTAAGTTAACCTATGGAAAGATTGGAGAATGGAGATTTGACAAAAGATCCTATACTACTGCCTGGCCTCCAAAAAACCTTCCACTGCCCCCACCTGGTGTCCCTGAAAGTGTGGTATGTTTCCATCACATTCGAATCCTACTAGCATTTTGCTTCATTATCTGTTAACTAATAGAATCGCTAACCTTTAATTCCAAGTACATTATCTTTTTTCTTATTTAATATAGTTGAGAAGTTTGACAAAGAAAAAACAGAAAAGACATGACATGACATAGCAAAGACACAACAACAAATAAATATATATTTTTTTATGTATATATGAAAATGATAATTGTTTCTAAATTTTTTTACATTACAAATACATTTACAATTTATTATATCAAAATAGTAGGAAATCAATTCATTGTACATATTGGGGAAAAAGTGTGAACAAAAAGTCATAATATCTATTTTAGAAAGATCTATTCATAAACAAATTGAAAGTTTCAGACTTTTAGGATTCCTAAAATTAAAAAGTCTAGAGGAGGAGAAAACAAAATATAAATCCACATTCTTTTTATTTTATCAATGGATACCAAATTATTTTCTTAAAACTTGCAATGTGGTTCATGTGTGTTTAAGCAACTACCATCCTTCATTCATATTTGATTGAACTATTGGCAAATTTTGATATTGCAGGTTACTTTGGTGAAAATGGTGAATAAAGCCACAGCAAACATTCCTAACTGGGGATCTTAAAGGATAGACATCAAGTAGAAACTGGCAATAGACAGAGTCTTGTGTTCAGAGGATGGTGAATTTATTCTTCTCTGGAGGCACTGTGCTTGAAAATATTTACTGTGAATGTGCTTTGGGATTTGCATTGGAAGCATGACACTTGCTCGATGAGCTTTTTTTTTTTTTTTTTTTTGGTTTTTTTAGCTCCTATACACTACCTACACAATTATAGTATATAATGTTCTGTAACCCACTCTTTTCAGATAACTGACTGTTGATTTCCTTATATCATAAAAATCTGCCTTTGTTTTCATCAAAAGCATATCATTTTGTGTTTCTTTGACTGTCTATTCAGGCATTGTATTCATTTGTTTCGTCAATGGCTTTTATTTCTCACTAGCTGAGATTTATTGTGAATCAGATACCAAAAAATCATTTTACCATCAAAATTTCAGAATCTAGATTTATTTTATTTTATTTTTTGGGTGGGACTAATGACTACGTATAAGCCGATGTATTTCAAATAGAAGAACTGTCACGTTAAATCAAACATCTCAACTAAGTAATAGATATAAGCGATCAAAAAACTGATCATAACGTGCAAATGTTGTCACGACCCAAACCCGCCCCTATGGGTTTAAGCATCGTAACCGGCCAGTAATCCGTGATTACCAAAGGCCTGCTTAATAGTAATGACAGTAATACAGAGTAAGGGGCTGGCGAAAGCCAAAATAGTAAATAAAAGATGTCCAATGAGCTGTGACAATCTGAATGCGAAAAGACTTTTATGAACAAGCCACATTCAAAACCAAAACATATATACAACATATACACAAACATTCAGGTTAGGGACCAAATCCCTAACTATAACTGTACAGTACAAGTCTGAAACGTTTATTACAAACAAAGACAGATGGGTGAAACTAGGACACCCCCAAACAGCCTTAGCTTGAAACGACTTGGAACCTCGCAGTGAGGCACAATGGTTGGCTTGACAAAACGAGAGCTTAACTTGACGCTCCTAGCATTGATTCGGTGCCTGAACACCTACATATAAATATAAACAGTGAGCTAAAGCCCAATGAATAACAAATACGTAAAGAGGTTAAGAATGAATGTCCTTTCAGTAATTAAACAGTCATATTAGTCACTTAGAGACCATAGCAATCATATGTGGTACATCCAATAGCAAAACAGTACAGTAGGTCTTAACAGACCGAACAGTCAGTTGATGTCTATCATAACAGTATACAGTATTGGTTCCAAGTATTGGAACCGACAGAGATCTCTGTGACAGTAGCAGTAACAGTACAGTAATAGTAAATTGCTATGGATGCCACGAATACAGTTCATAAGTAAGACATCATTCATTCAGTAAACAGTATCACTTCAGAAAACAGTACAGTTAATTGTTCAGGAAATAATCATCGTTGAACATATCTTTACAACATTGTTACTCACAGAGCATTGGGCTAAAGACAGGCTAATGAGCGTCCTCGGATGCCAACCCTACACAGTAACAGAATGAACACACACTAGGGATTAATAACTTAGCCCCTTAACTTGACTTGGTGTGGTTCTATAACATTATCCTCATTAAGATGCCTTAAACTAGGCCTAGGAATGCCTAGGATAAAATGAGGATGTAAAGATGCACTTTAAAACACTTTTCAAAATTTTCAGAAAATAGGGGTCTCGCTCGAGCATGGCTTTCTTCGCTCGAATGAGCTTGTCAAAACAGTGGGGTCGCTCGAGCGTGGACTTCCTCGCTCGAGCAGTCTGTAAAAATGCAAAAAGTGCTGGATGTTGAAAATCCTCACTCGATGCTCGCTCGAGCGTGAGACATACCCCTCGCTCGAGCGTAAGTCTCGTCGCTCGAGCGTGCGTCTGCGTGCACCAAAAACCTGAGAGCTTGCAATCTACACTTGAGCCAGCATTCCTTCGCTCGAGCGGAGATCTGAACAAAAGATGGTCGCTCAAGTGTGGAAGCCAAAATCTGGAATTTCTAGATTTGCCTCCCAAGCCCAAACCAAGCATTCAACACATCAAAACTCAACCTTTTGGGCTCATTTTCTGGAAAACACTTGAAAACTCATACTACAACATGTTTTGAAGATCAATTTTGTAAAATCAAGCCCAAAGGTAAGCCAATTGAACACAATTTCAAAGAAGCTCTCATGAACAAAACAAGAACATAACATGCATGAACTCTTATGAACTCTAATGCTCTAAAACTTGATCAAATGCAAGATTGAGCTCAAAATCAAGGTGAATTCATGGACTACATTCAAAATATACACATGCATGTGGAAATTCATGAAGAACAACCTCAAAATGCAAGAATATGTACATGCATGCATGAATTAGCTCACAATTCAACTCTTCAAATTAATTATTGACTCAAATCACTAATTTCACAATGGACCATGCAAGAACAACTTAAATTCACAAGTAAGGAGATGAATTCTCTACCTTATGTCTTGAATTCTAAGTGTAGAGGCCTAATTTACAATTCTCCTTCAATTTCTTCTAATTTCCAAGCCAATTCTTGTTGAAAACAATCTTGTTCTCCTACTCTCCCTCTCTCAAACGGTTTTGGGTCAAGAAAATGAAGACAAGATGCACCAAATGATATAAAATCAATTAATGGCCTAGCATTAGCCCACTCAATGGCAATTTGGTAGTTTACTTGAACTAATGTGATTAAACATCCTTTAATCTAATTTAATCATTCCAAATTGAATTTTAATTAAACCTACCATAAAATCACATAAATTCTAATTAGCATATAACACTAATCAATTTCTGATTCGGTCGCCGATAAGGCCTTCAATTTGCAATTCGAAATTAAAACATTAACAGATCATTCTATAGCGAACAGATAGAAATGCAATTACAAACAATACACTCATGTAATCAATTTAGGATTTCATCCAAATCAGTTACTTATCATGCTTAATCATAGATTAGCACTAATCAGAAGTGAGGGTTGTCACAAATGTTGATCATAAAATGTAAAATGCAAGGATTACAACATAGCAATAAAGCTAGTTTTAATAAAAATTCAAGCTAAACTCAATTAGTCCATTTCAGTGGGTGTAAGAATACCAATAGCGAGACCTCTTGATGGCGGCAAAAAATTTTGTAATCGCTTGATCATCACATCAAGCATCATTGACTTTTCCATATCTCTAGCCTGCAGCAGAAACCTCTCCAACATCCGAAACACTGCCTCACTCACGTGCCTTCCTCTCTCCAATATTTGTTTGGAGCACTCAAAAGCTTCTTGCACCTTCCCATGCGAGCGCAATGATGTTGCCAATAGATCCAATGGATGGCCATGGGGGCAGTGACCTCTCTCTAATAGGTAGCCCCACAAATTCAACCCCAAATCAGTCTGACAATTTGCACAAAAGAATTTCATCAACATCACAACTGTTCGTGTCTTGGGAACATAGTTTTTCTTCGAGAGAGAAAGAGAAAAACCTCAATGTTGAAGCGAAGCAATGCGAGCGGCAGTGGCGATGTAATGATGCGCGACAGTGGAAGATCGAGGGTGAACGACGGTGGAAGACCGACGGTGACTGTGAACGGTAAATCAACGATGGTGAGTCTGTGAGAGAGAAAGAGAGACAGAGAGAGCAAGAGACTGAACTTGTTTGGGTGTATGTACATATTGATAGAAAATATGAAAAAAAAATAAAATAAATCATAACTAATAAATTGGGCGGTAATGTAAGAGTGTATTCCCACCAAAAAACAAATCTGTGTTTTTTAAATTGTTTAACTTTATTGCCGACTAATTGTTTTTTGGTCACTAAAAATAAGCATTTTGCCGACCACATTTTTGGTCGGCAAAGATCAAAAGTAAAAAAATTTCATTAATATTTAGCGACGAAAAGACTAGATTAGTCGCAGAAAAGGTACCTTCGCCGACAAACCTTTTTAGTCACCAAATATCAATCAACGGCGACTAAAATATTAGTCGCTAAAAGTATTAATTTGGCGACTGATTTTTTTTGGTTGCTGAAAATAAGTTTTTGGCGACCAAATTTTTGGTCACCAAAGAAAAAAATAATTTTTTATTTTCCGTTCGGCGACTAAATTGTTTTAATAGCCAAAATTCAATATACGGCAACTAAAGTATTTTTTGGTCGGCAAAAATAAGTTTTTGGCGACTAAAATTTTGGTCGCCAATTCCACAACCAACTTATTTTTGATCTTCCGCGACCAACTTATTTTTTGGTCGCCAAAATGTGACCTTCTGCGACCAAATTTATAGTTGGTCACCAAAAGCATATCACTTTCTGCGACCAACTCATTTTTTGGTCGCCAAAATATGACCTTCTACGACCAACTCATATTGGTCGCCAAAAATAATGATCATTCGCGACTAATAAATATTTGGCCGCCAAAAGGTAATTTTTAGCTACCAACTTTTATATTGGTCGCGGAAGTTGGTCGCTAAAAGTGTAATTTCTTGTAGTGAGAAGAGTAAGATGTTATATATAGAATTCAATATATGTAAGAAATGTATATTTTAAAAAAATAATAATAAATGTATATTATTTATATGTTTAGAGCATAAATACATTTTTTTTTTTGGGGGGGGGGGTCTTTTTGCTTTATCTACTTACTATCCGTTCAAACATAAACATCACAACCAATCTATTTACTTCTATAATTTGATTACCATGTTAAACCGAATTGAACCCTTATATATTTATTTATTATTTTTTAATTTCTTTTAATGTAAAAATTAAAATATAAAAATTACTAATAAGATTTTAACACTAATCATTGTTATAAAATCGACAATTTTTTTTACTAACTTAATTAAACTAGTTGTTAGCTTATTTACTTTTATAAAATAAGTAAATACTGTCACCACTCCCATCAATAACCAAAAACCCATCACTTCAACTCGGCTCCAAGCCCAAAATTTATATCCTCTTTAGATGAGTCTCTCTCAAGCCTTGAAAATGCTGCTAGAAAAAGGGTACCTAGAGCTCCTAGAACCCCGACCCCTCACAAATCCTCTTCTACCAAGATATGACCCTGCCAAAAACTGTGCCTATCATCAACAACACGGTCATGATACAAATCGTTGCATCCGTCTCCGTCATAAGATTCAGGATCTTATTTACGAAGAGATCATAGCTCCACCAAAAGGACCTCAGGCCACCACTAACCCATCATCTTCATAACTCAACCTAATCCATACACTACCATCCACCTACAACCCCAGCATATACATCACCCCGATCCATTTACCCAAGCCTAAGGTGTTCATTCTAGAAATCATGGACTTGTGTATGATCAATGCACTTGAACCCCAATCATCTCAAGCCCATGAACCCACTATTTCTGAGTTAATGAGCATGATTGAAGATCTTCAGAGAACAGTGGCAGATTTAGCCTTTGGGATTTTGGCCCCATCATCGACCACATCACATGCCAAAAATTTCACGCCAAAAGGCTCCCCAATCTTAGGGCAAGTTGCAATTAAAAATGGCCAACCTGAAGCTATCTCAAGTCTGGGTGATGGCATGTCAACAGCAACTGGGCTCTGCTCAGATATAGCGATCCAATCCCTTGGCAAAGTGGAGGCAAGGGGCAAGAACAAGGTCGGGGCAAGTATTGATCCTTATGAACAGCTTTAATGGGCTATTGAAGCTTTAAAAGGCAAAGCGTTGAACAAACAGCAAGTGCTTCCAGTTGTTGCAAAGACTATGGATGACACTTTTGTCGCTCAGGTTGGGAGCATTTTGAATCTAGAGATAAACTATGAAAATGGCTACCATACCAGAAACACCCCTTTTAGCTCCAATCATACACCCATAAGAGGTCATCAAACCCAGTCAACACCTGCCAACCCCTCTGTCAACCCTGGCAGGATTGGAAACCGCACCTTTAATCCCCTTTAAATGACCTTGTCCAAAGCTCTCCAAATCCTCATAGGACAAGGCCATCTCAAACCCCTTGACCCTCGGCCTCTCCCTGATCCCCTTTCATCCAGGTATAATGTTACCAAGTACTGTGCCTTCCATCAACAAATCGGCCATGACACTGATAGTTGTTTTCGTCTTCGCCATGAAGTTCAAGATCTGATTAACAATAAGGTCATCACTCCACCGGATCCTACAAAGTCTTTCAGCACTAGATCGATGAACTGGGGGGATAATGTGACTATGTGATCGGGGATGAACCACCTGCTGATGACGCTCTTTTTACTCCTGATATGATGGATGGCACGCACTTTTTAGCACTTTGAAAATGCTATTTATTTTACTTTCGAACTTAGGTATTGAGTCAGTCTTGTTGTTTTGAGTCAGTCTTGTTATGTTAGAGTCAGGTCATTTCGGGCTTGTTAACTCGGACATCACATCACTGTCTTGTTTTGTTTGTCTTTTTCACTCTTTGAGTCTGTTTCTACCATTGAGCTTGTTGGGCCAGAAGATCTGAATGAAATGACAGTACTTTTCCACTTACTTCTATTGTGCCTTTAAATCATTGCATTGACCAAAGTTCTTTTTTTTTTTTTTTTTCAAAACTGTTTCTGAAACTACGGTGAAAACAAAGAGGAAGGAATTCCTCGGGATTTGCAAAAATTTGATCGATTGAGAGGAAGAGAAGCGTGCTAAGCCTTAATGAATGAGATCATGTCTGTTAATGTGAATATTGAGAAGGATTCTAGCTTGATCCAGATTGGTTCTACATTGTCTTCAAAAGAGCATGCGCGACTAGTTGCTTTATTAAAAGAATTTCAAAAAATGTTTTACGTGGTTCTACAAAGACATGCCTGGAATTGATCTTAAGATTGTATAGCATAGGATCACTCTCAGTCTCAAAACTCGACTTCTTTGCTTACAAACCTTGAACCTTGATTTAGAATGTTCAACAATTAACCACAATGTGAGGCTTGCATGGCCGGATTCGAAGCAGCCCTTGAACTGGGGGCAATAAGGTCAGATGTGATCAAAGGAAGCTTGCATAGTTGGATTAGAAGCAGCCCTTGAACTAGGGGCAAAAAGTTCATAAATGCTCAAAGAGTCAAAATCGGGTCATTTCCGAAGCCAATGGAGATCGGCAAGAAAGCCAAATCCTAGAATCTGAGAGAAGAAATTTTTTTATTGAAGGACAGTTAAGTTCCTATCCACGACACTAGGGGCAAATTCAGACCTGATTGGATGGGCTCCTACATCATCAACAAACAGCAGCCATTCTCCTAGATTTAGATGGGTTAGAAATTTTACGGCCGATCAACATAGACAAGTTAAACTTTTTTATCCTTGAAAGGCTCGCTGGGCCGAAAGCCCGAAAGGGTGACCCAGGCAAAAGTTAGAGCAAGACAAAAAAGAACAAAAATAGAAACAAAGAACAAAAGAGAAAAGAAAAGAAGAAGAAAGAAAAATGAAAAGGAAAAATAGCTCGCAATGTTGAAAATTCGGAAGAGTGGCTTTGGCAAAAGTTAGAGCGTAAAAGTAGAGTGTTAATACCCGAGTGTACCTTAACCCTGGAACTATGTGCGGCCTAATTCCCATCTTTAGGATACATAGGCAACTTCATCCTGAAGTTCGGTCCCAACCATTTTTCAGCCTGCTTGTCTCATCCATGTTGATTGGCTGATCCTTATTCAACTCGGCTATCCTATCCATATGCAAATTGGCTCATCTTCGTTCAAATTTGGGGTTGTGTATGTCGCGAGTTAATTCTACGTTGGTTGAGCAGTGGCCATTTGTAAAAACAGTTTTTGAGGATTTTTAATGAGGTTGACTAATTCTCTTGAAAATTATTCCATTTTTTTTCCAAAATTGGACCATTTCTTGAACCCAAAAAGGAAAATTTTCAGTGCTCACAACTTGACTTACATGATTTCAAAGCAGAAAGTCGAACAAGCATGTTAATCTAACTTTCATGTTGGTCAAAATTGTTTTAACAGAAAGCCAAAAACAAAAAAAAAAAGGTCAACATGATGAACTAGGGACACAGTCAAGTCAGGTTTTCTGTCTTTTCCCCATTATCAATACACTCGCCGGAAAAGGACACAGCTGAAGCTAGCAGCAAAGGCCAAAAAACTCTCTCATTCTCTGAGCAGTGAGGTATCAAACTAAGTGCGAAGCACAAATGCTGGATATTCGACCCCACTTATAAGGTTCACAACTTCCAGCTTATCCATTAACCACACCTGGGAAGGGATAAAAAAATAAGAGAGATTAAAGAATAGAAAGATGTGCGGTGTGAGAAAAAGTAAGGAAAGGGCTTTTCAGAGAAAACAAAGATTGAGTGTCAAAGTGATGCGAGAATCACAAATAAGAAAGGGTGGGAAATAATACCTGGAAAAGCAGTGGGCTCCCCATGAACTGAGAGGTCTCCCACCAGTAGTAAACATCCGAGTGTTGTGTTTGTTGTTTTTGTTTGTCTCGATTCTTGTTTTGAGTCGTTTTGATTGTAAACAAAAATGTTTAGATTGTTTTTTTTCTTTGTTTTTCCTTTGTTGAGTCGTGTGGTGTACTGTGGTTAGTCGTAGGCTCAATACCCGGTTAAGAATTCATTCTCAGTTTCAATTTCAAAAAATAAATTGTTCTGTGCTTAGAATGCTGTGACATTCCCAACATGATGTACAAAACATAATTCCTTCTTTTATAAACTGCAAGGTCCACCCTTGATCAAAAGAGAGAGCAACCAAACAAGGACCTATCTGAAGCTATATAGGTTCCGGACTGCAAAGCAAGAGAAAAGAGAGAAAATTGAAGCATCTGAGTTTGTTTCAACTTCAGCAATTTCTGAGATTGCATTCTGGATGCACCTTCTCAGGCCTTGTCTTTTCTCTGGAGTATAAGTGTACCTCAAGCTCAAGCTCAAGCTCAAGCTCAAGCTCAAGCCTGCTTCAAGCCAGAATGGTGATCAAAGTGCTATCCTCGAACACCATTCCCTGCTAGAGGCATATTGGCTGTGTTTACAATGAGTTCCTAGGAGACCAACTGCGACAGTGGAAACTAGAGTTCGAATGGCGATGCCTAGAACACAAAGGTTTGGAATTTTGGAGACTAAAGTCTGGTTTAAATACCCAGGGGTGTATCCCCGACTTGAAATCTGTATGGCAGCCCCATAGATTGAGATAACATATGTGCACCTCAATTCTGGATATTGAACCAACCTAGTCTGTCACCCCATTAGAGAATGGGGAAAGTTGTGAATATGATCAGGAAGAAAAGTGGCATCCGTGGCTTCTACATGCAGAGGTTACCTCTTGTCAGTATTTGAGGGCCTTTGAACTGTGAGTTGAAGGCAAGAGTTCGAAGAACACAAGAGGGAGATCCCCGTCAGAGTAGAGCGGTTCATCGACATTCACCCTATGAGGTACTTCTAAAGTGCCGCTTTGTTCTTTTATTGCATTTCTTGTGCATCTATCACACAATCTTATCATACTCTTTGGATCCATCATATCGTCTTAAGACCTTTTCTCACAATTTCAGCGTGTTTGGAATTTATCTTAAGACTCGTGGAACACGCTGTAGACACCCCATTTTTGACCACCTTTAAGACTTGGACGCGACTGATGGTTCTGGAAGTTGTGCAGTGCAAAGGTTCAATTTCTTCGGCAAGGAGAGAGAGTCAAATCTCAACTTCATACCCCTTTTTTTTTTTTTTTTTTTTTTGACCAAAACAATCTTGATCAAAAGATTTTAGTCTTAAAACCCTCTCTTTCAAAATGTTTTTGAAATAAAGTTTTTACGATGTTCCGAGGCTCGCATTTTGTCAAATATTGCGCTTTTCGGTAAACCGAGCAAGGACAAAGTGGAAATGAATGAAAGAGAGATGAAATCTTTTAAAAATCTTTCAAAACACCTTACTTAGGGGTTTGGAGTTGAAGAAAAGAGGAGAAGAGGGAAGAAATCCAGTTGGGGGAGAAAATGGGCATGAACCGTTAATAAAGAGTCGAGCAGCCCTCGCCGAATCGGGCCTATTCATTTGCATACTTGGAATCAAGCTATGAGGCCACCACCGTTGGAAATAAGACTTCCGGGGCTTCATTTTGCACTCAAGAATCTCCTAAAGCCAATTCCGGACGGGGGAGATAGGGTTGATTGAAGTAAGGCATCATTCCGGTTGAACCGAATCTGCGCGGCTTCACCAAAATAGGCATAACTTCTTGCACAGGAGGAATTTTAATGCAAGGTTTGCGCCATTGGAAAGATAACGTCCGGGTCTTCAATTTGGACACTTGAACAGCCACCATTGGACTTCCCAATCACTGGCCGGCCACCTGTCTTGCCGGCAGACCCTTTTTTTGTCCTCAAAAGTAGCAGGCCGGCCAGAAAATGTAGCAGGCCGGCCACCTAGCTGGTCGGATGACCATTTTGGCCCTTTTGAGCTGGCCGGCCATTCTTGCCCTCCCAAGTGTGTTCCAGCTGTGCAATTTGTTTTCCCCCAGATCCTATATCCGGGATTTGGCCTTTTGGGGGGGAAATTTGAATTTGTTTTTCCCTCCCTTTTTCCCTTCTCTCCCTCTATAAAACCAGCAGCTCTAGCTGCATTTTTGAGGGTTAGAAAAGATCCATTGGAGCCTTGGCATTAAAACTTCCCTCTCTCTCTCATCCAAGCTCAAAACCCCTTAAGTCCTACACCATTTTACACTACAACCCATAGCACCACACCTCCACACTCCACTCCAACAACTTGAGGCTATTTTCCAGAGGCTAGGAGCACCATTTCTTGGACCAAAGGCTGCTGGAACTTTGTGCTACAAGGGTAAGCCTCTTGATCCCTCTTTTAGGCCTATTTTTGCATGCTTTCTTAGCTTTTGTTGCTTGCATTTTTGGGCTCCGACCCAAACTGTAAATAGTCATATTTTGACCTCCTATTCATGTTTGATCAAGGATCGTTTACTGTTTGAGGTCTCCTCCTCACCCTTTGTGTTTAAACTCTCTTTTAGGCCTATTTTTACATGATAGTTTAGCCCTTTTTTTGATCATTTTCGTGGCTTGGTATAAACTGTAAAGTGGCTTGTTTTGAGCCCCTCTTCAACTTTGTTGAAGGGCTCTCCTCTGTTTGAGACCAGCAGCTGCCACTTGTCTCTTTATCCCTCTTTTAGGCCTTTTCTTGCATGATAGTTTAGCCTCACTTGTGTTTATTTTCGTGGCTTGATGTAAACTGTAAAGTACCTTGTTTTGAGCCCCTCTTCAACTTTGTTGAAGGGCTCCTTGCCATTTGGGGCCAGCTGCTGTCCCTTGTCTCTATTCTCTCTTTTAGGGCCATTTTTGCATGATAGATTAGCCCTACTTGTGTTCATTTTTGAGACTTTTCATAAACTGGAAAAAGGCTTGTTTTGACATCATATTCATGTTTTATTAAGGGCATTTTCTTATTTGAGGTCACATGCTTCCTTGTGTGCTTGGTTGCCTCCCATTTTGAGCCTTACATCCTAGCCCTTGTTGCATGCTTTGTTCGGCCTTCTAGCCACTGAAATCTAGTGGATTTTCAGTGGCTTGGCTGCTGTTTTGAGCCTCCAAATCAGAGGGGGGTGACCCCCTCTCACCTTGACTTGTTTGGTGGTCATTTCGGCCTTCCAAAGAGGCCCTATCTTGCATGCTTTGTTGACTGTTTTGGGGCCAATTTGCTGAGTTTTTAGACTATCATATTTGATTTTCAAAGTTGGTTTGGGGCTGCCACATGTCCATCTTGCATGTGATTAAGAACCCCTTTGTATGCCCTCTAAAGGAGCCCCTCATTTGTGCATGTGTTGGCTGCATTTCCATGGTTATTTGGGCATATTTTGGCATATTTAGTTCACTGATTTTTTCTGGTATGGTGAGATTCCATGTGCTTCATATACTTGCCATGTAAACCATGTTTGATAGTCAAAATCGCATGCTATTTTAAGCCATCTTGCTAGCACTTTTTGGCCACACTCTAAACTGGAAAAGTTCATGTTTTGGGACTTCCTTGACTCTGTCTTCATGCTTCATGTTCAAATAATGCATGCTTTGTATAGCTATAGGTCATTGCGCATGCCTAGTTTTGAGTTTCGGGGTTCATCTCATGCATCGGGTACCATATTGCCATGATTCGGGGCTGTTTAGCATCATATTTTAGTGCTGAAATCCGCATGTTTGTATGCCATATTTCATGCCTTGCCATGCTTTGGTAGAGTGGCATTCGTGCCTTAGGGTCGGTCCTTGGTTTGCGTGCATGTGTGCACGCATCTCGAGTGTCTCATTTCCATCTCATGGCCTCCTATGTGAGTGTGGTTGAGGTCCACTTGTGTTGGTGTAAGTCCATTATGCATTGTGTATGTCATTTCATTTCATAGCATTGTGTATGCTAGGTTGTATGTTAGCACATTGTGTATGTCATGTTACCTCGTGCACCGTGTATGCCATTTCATAGCATTGTGCATTTTAGGTTGTATCTTAGTTGCATTCATGCATGTCATGCATATTGCATTGTGTTTGGAATAGGAGTTAGCCCGAGCACGGGAAACGAGGTACGTTTCGTACTCCGAGTGACGAAACGTGTCTCAATTCCCCAGTCGCCGACACTCCGGATTACCCATGATGGAGTTTAGGTTTTGTTGTGTTTTCATGTGCATTCATTCCATATTGAGTCATGCAAATCGACTCCTCGGCCATCATGCATCGATATGCGTGATTGGTGGCACGAGGATCGTGGACTACGCTCCCTGAAGAGTAGTCAAGCATACATATGTGAAAATACATTGCTATGCCCCTTTCCTGCTCTCTGTTACAGCAAACCAGAAATCAGTAGCTTTCAAAAGCCTTGCACAGTATTCCGGCGTCTATTGCAAATAGAGGCTAATTGGGGCATCGCGATGGATTTCCGTGCCAAGCAACTCAAACACGCATCATTCATCATTCGGAGCAGAGTTGAGGCAGTCCCCTAGCTTGCATGCTAGTTTACCGTTTTCCTAGATAAATTTGTTAATTAATTAGGATTTTGTATTTATTCGGACTGTAATTATTCATTTGGGACTGTATATTATTTATTCGAACCCTCCGAGTGAGGGCACAATTATAATAAGTGTGCGTGCATGTGATGTATGTCTTCCAACCCCACGTCTTTCTCCCTTTTCTTTACCAGCTTATGATGGTTAGATTAGGGCATGTTTCAATTAGCATACAGTATGATAGCATGTTTGCATTCATTCATCTGTTTTGCATGCACCGGGCTCGGCGCATCATACTAACTGCATTTGTATTTCAATTCTAAGTTGAATACATGTTAGCTGTAGCATTCCATATGCCATGTTTAGAATAGCCGAGCCTGCTATAGTTGCATTTTTGCATGTATTGCATTAGGCATTTCTGTATAGTTAGGATCATGCATGGATTTCTAACGTAGTTTCTGTTTTGGCTTGGAGTACTCGGTTAGTTTTTACGCTTTAGCATCCTTGCATGTGTGTGAGTGACTGCCATGATAGCATGCTTACCATGAGGCTATGTGCTTATGTGATATAACTGCCTGAATGCCTGTGGGTGAAGGTTGGGTTATTTGGATTGGAACAAATCATCGACTGTGAGTTTTAAGCCCACTAGATAGTAGCAAAACCATGTTTTCTAAGCCCACCTGAGGGTGGCAAAAACTGCATTTTAAGCCTACTTGCGAGTAGCAAACCATCTTTCAAAAACAAACATGAAATGTTTTGTTCCAATTCAGGCGACCCGGTCTATACTTGTATGCTGTGCGCATCACATAGTAAATCTAGGCTAATAACCGGAATAAGAATGCATAATGTTTTCAAAACTGGATATCATGGTTAGTAGAGGTCGATCTTTGATCGGACGAGCGGGGGTGCTCACGAAGTAACCTTCCCCAATCGTACCCAAGTTCCCAAGCCGAGGCAACTTTGGTGATGACGGACACGTGGCCTTAAGCAACGAGTCAGGGTTTCCTAAATTTCCCAAAAATAAAATATTTAGGTGGCGACTCTGTATCTGGCAAAGCAGTCCATGTTTGGCACTTCTTTCAAAAAAAATCTGTTTTCTCAAAACGATTTGTCGGATTTGGACTCTTTGGTTCAGATTAAGAACCGTGACAATTAGAGTCCTGAACTGTAGTGAGCCCAAAAATGAACGGAATGGGGACTCATTCCCTCCCGGGGCGTTCGAGGACGTCTACAGACGCCACTGAGTGGTTTTCTTAGGACCTCTTCTCACGATTTCAGTGTGGTTTGAGTGTTCTTTTCCTCACACGATTTTAGCATGTTTGGAATTTATCTCAGGACGCATGGAACGCGCCCCTGAGTGGTTTTCTTAGGACCTCTTCTCGCGATTTCAGTGTGGTTTGAGTGTTCTTTTCCTCACACGATTTCAACGTGTTTGGAATTTATCTTAGGACGCGTGGAACGCAACCCTAGGCAGTTTTCTCAGGACCTCTTCTCACGATTTCAGCGTGGTTTGAGTGTCTCCTTCCTCACACGATTTCAGTGTGTTTGGAATTTGTTCTTCCTCCTCTCACGATTCCAGCGTGGTTGGAGTATGTCACCATATTCATCTACTACATTATCCATTACATCCATTACATCATACTAGTTTATCACTTGCATCCTTTTCCATGTTAAGCTTAGTTTGGCATATGCCCATACCTTTCCCTCGTTAAAGCATGGTTTTGTCATGTGTTAGTACCCATGCTGCGCTGAGGCAAGTATTGAGGATGTCAACACCTTTTCTGTGTCAGACGTAGTCTGTTTTGTGTCCATGCCTTTTCTTCTAGGCAAGATGTGGTTCGGCCTGTGCCTTATTCACTTCATCCATTGCATCCATTGCATTGTACTTTGTCTTGTTACATTCAGCATTTAGGATCATTATCTTTCCCCAGTAGATCATTCCTTATTTATATCATCCCACCCAATTACTTGTACTCTTTCTGTTTCGATGAAAAACATAGTTTTGCATGTGCTCGCACCCTTTTCACGTTAAAACATGGGTCTGTTATGTGTAAGCATCCATGCTGCGCTGAGGCCAATATTGAGGATGTACGCACTTAGCCTATGTTAAGCGTTGTCTGGCTGTGCCCACTTCTTTTCTATATAAAAAGTAGTTTGATTTGCATCTCCATCTCTTTATGGTATTTGTGTGGTTTTTCACTGCTTATGGTTTGATTAGTTCCTTACCTTGTATATCATTACATTGTTTTGTTGCATTGCATATCATTTGCATTCTGCCTCCGAACTACGCTGCTTTGATTTCTTGCAACGGGATACATAGGCAAACCTCGGGTTCAATCAACTGCATCAGCATTTTGTTTGTTTGCCCAAGTCTTACGGCCTTGTCAAAATGGGTCATCTTCGGGTTTTGACACTCACTCACGTCATTTCATGACTTTTGAGCTCTGTCAAAGAGGGGAAACTATCGACACCCCATTTTTTACCACCCTTAAGACTTGGGCGTATCAGGTTTATCACTCGATGATAAGAGTTATGTTGTGCAAATGTTCGATTTCTTCAGCAAAAAAAGTTTCTAAATCCCAACCTTACACCGCATTTTGGACCAAAACTATTTCGACCAAAACTATTTTAGACCTTAAAACCCTCTCTTCCAAAATATTTTTGAAAATGTTTCTACGATGTTCCGAGACTCGCATTTCGTTTAAAAAAATTACACTTTTTGGTAAACCGAGCAAGGTCAAAGTGGAAATAAATGGAAGATAGGTGAACTCTTTGAAAAATATTTTAAACATCTTATTTATAGGTTTGGAGTTGAAGAAAATAGGGGGGGGGAGGGAAGAAAACTAGTTGGGGAAATGTTGAGCTTGAAACCGTTGAGAGAAAACTGAGCAGCCATCACTAAATCAGGCCTATCTCTTTGTGCACTTAGACTTTAGTTATGAGGCCACCACCATTGGAAAGTGGATTTCCGGGGCTTCAATTTACACTCAAGAATCTCCTAAAGCCGAGTTCGGATGAGGAAGATATGGCCGTTTGAAGTTGGCATCAATTTGTTTAAGATAGAAATGAGCAACCTTCACTAAAATAAGAATATCTCTTTGCACACTTAGAATTTGGATGTGAGGCTTCCATCGTTAGAAACTAGACTTCCGGGGCTTCAATTTAGACTCAAGAATGGCCTAAAAAGGGGTTCAAATGAAGGAAATATGCCCATTTGAAATTGGGCCTAGAAGCAGATTTTTGATGGCCGGCAAGTGGCCGGTAGAAGGCCGGCCGGCCACCATTGATGGCCGGCAATGCACACTTCTGGCCTACCGGCAACTAGTGAAAAACCTAGATATTTTTGGCACACTTCTAACTCTTTTGTTTATTTTGGCTTGGAGTACTAGGTGAGCCTTTCACTTGCTTTAGAATCTTGCATGAGTGTTGATGTTGCCATGTTTAGCTTGCTTACCATGAGGCTAATCGCTTAAATGATTAAACTGCTTGAATGCTTGTGGATGAAGGCTTATTTCTTGAATTGGAATAATTTGAGTAATGTTCAGATGTAATCACTTTTTCAAGTGGTACATATTCGAAACAACTTTCAAAACAAACTTGACTTGAAGTGTTCCAATTCTTACAAGTTAGTCTATACTTGTGTGTATGCGCATCACATAGTAATGCTAGCCTAATAAACCGAAACAAGGGCATATAATGTACATAAGATTAATATCATGATTAGTAGAGGCTGATCCTTGATTGGGCGAGCGGGGGTGCTCAAATGTATTCATGACCTTCCTCTCTCGTACCTAAGTTCCCGAGCTGAGACAATCTTGGTGATGACGGATACGTGGCCTTTGGCACGAGTCATGGGTTTCCTAAATTTTTCAAAATATTTAGGTGGTGACTCTGTATCTGGCAAAGCAATCTATTTTTGGCAATTTGATTCAAAATCGATTTTCCAAAAGATTTTCCGGATTTGGACTCTTTGGTGTTTATCAATTTCACATTACACTTGTGAGATTAGATTCAGAACCGCAGAAGTCCGAACTGTAGGGCTTATTTCGAGCTTCTGAAAGGGGGCGTGAAAAAGTCGAGCTACAATTTCCGTTGATTACTATAGATGATTTTGAATCTAGGATGAACACTAAAGATTTTGGGTAAAACTAATCAAAAATCCATTTTAAGATCTAAAAATAGGATTAAGCCGAGACAAAACTGGTTTGTGGTCCTTCCAAGCGACAACGACCGTGCTGGAAACTTGTAGGGACCATCTAGCCGAGATAGGTACCAAGTAAATAGAACTGGGCCTAAACTAGCCTAATATGTTAGGTTCTTTAACCGATCTAAAACCCCAAACCGAGTTAAAATTGAGGACACATCAGAACTTTTGCCGAGCTGGGTGTATCTAAGGGCTGCGCACTCATTGCCATGCTAACACTTGCACTTATTTTTAAGATTGCAGAACTAGGACCGACCAAGCACACATCAACATCACACTGGTGAGGCTCAAAGACCAAGCAAATAATAACTTGAGCCGCTTAATTTTGACCGAGCTACTATCAAATTTATTATACAAAATAAAACTAGGATAGATGGGGAAGTACCGGTTTATGGTTAGTTCGCTTGGGGCAATGGCTGAGTTTCATTGGGAGTAAAACATTCCAGATGACGTCCACCTTGAGCTGGCCAAGAAAGGGGACACTCCCTGGTGCAAGTTAGACGAATGCCCCTTCACGGTAGTGTCAATTCTAGAAGGCGGCCTACGCTTCCTGGTCCAACCCCTAATTTGCGAATTTTTAAGGTAGACTAGGCTGTGTCCGACCCAAGTGTCCAACAATACATATAAGATAATAAATCGCGTGGCCGCGCTGAACCGAATCCTCGGTCTTAATCTCGTGCTTGCCAAGATATTTCACCAATATACGCTTAAAAAGAATAAAGGCGGCTTTTGCTGGTACCTCAAAGTTAGAAAGGGCCGAGCAAAACTCATTGAGGGTAACCCAGATAAAGAAATAAACGACGATGACTTCCTATGGGTATCCGGCAATTATGAGGACACCGAGGCGCCCACACCGGGCTGGTATATTTATAAAGACTTCAGGAGTGTTAGCTCGGTCTTCCCACGGCCTTTGTTTCTGTCGTTGCAGTTAGCATCGCGATGTTGTTCTCTAGATCGGTTATTAGGGCGATTATCCTCTTGCCCCACCGAGTGAACCTTCCCAGCCACTCATTTGTCCGTCGAAATCAGATTTACCTTCTTGGTTGCAGTGGTGGTGGTGGCATCATCCTTAACTCGGATGTGCTCGTTGATCTACTACATTAAGGATTCCATGGTTGTGGGCTGATGCATCGTGAGCGAGTCTCGCAGCCTATGTCCGACTGGTAAACCTCGCTTGTATTGGGCGATCGCCAAATTGGTGGGGGCAATCAAGGATCTCATTGTAGGTCTCCCAATACTTGGCATTGTATGCCTTCAAAGAATCACCTGTCTTCATCTTGATGCCCAGGAGGTGGTCAACCTCTTTGGGCGTTTGAGTGTTGGTCTTGCATCTGGTGACAAAGGCTTCTGTTAGTTGTTGTCATCCTTCGATACTCCCCTCCGGGAGCCTTTCAAACCATTTTAGCCCCAATTCTCCCAAACTTGCTGGGAATATGAGGCACATTAGGGCATCGTTGCGCCGATGGCCTGCCATTACTTGTCGGTAATGACTAACGTGCATGTACGGATCCGCTTTTCCATCATACAGTGTGAACTTTGGTTGACGGAATCTGGCAAGGAAAGGCGTTCTCTCTATCTCTGGAGACAGCGGGGTGACAGTGAGTCACGCCAAGTCTCTGTCCATCGGTGCTGGAACCACCACTCTAGGCGGCGGCATGGCCACCTCCTCACTATAACAAATTTGGGGACTCAGCCTTTTTAGTAGCTGTTGTCGCGCTTGTGGGACCTCTCCATCGGCTGGTCAGAATCGCCAACTCTGTAACTTCTGGTGGTAGAGAGTGAGGGTGTCTCTCATGGGTGACAACTGTCGGAGCGACGGGGTTGGGTGCGCTCACTGTGGTTGCCCACTCTAGCAACACCCTTCCCTTTGATTTGTCGCTTCAACGTCTCCATCTCAGCCGCCATCTTTCAAATGAGGGTGTCCTGGTCCTTGAGTTTGTGCTCCAGGCGCTGAAAATGTGATTCACCTCGTCATCGGCGACCTTTAAGACTCTTCAAATGGTTAGTGCTTCACGAGCCTTTGTCTCGCGTGTCTCTAGGCTGCCCTCTAGAGGAGGTCTCCAAGCCTGCCATGGAATAGCAGGAGGGCTATCTCTCCTTCGGACCGACTCTTGTGTGATGCCGTCAACTACGGACAGCAGTGTTTTGTCGTTGTTTGCCATGCAAAACGGTTGAAAAAGCTTGGAGAGCAAGGTTTGTCTGTCAAAGGATTCCTGTAACGCCTCGAAAAATTGGGCAGGGTATATCTATTTATAAAACAAACCCACATGATGAACAAACACACATACATATATATATAGCTAATTATTCTATACATCTATTTCCATTTAATCCGAAATGCCAAATACATGTTGTTCATATCTCAATGCCTCAGTTCCAATCCCAAGCATGCATTTTACAACAAGTATGAAATGGAAGCCAAACAGATAATAAGTGCCCTACAGGCTTACAAATTTATCTAATAACATTTTTGGTTACACAAAATGGAGTTTCAACTCAACGCAAATACAACCCTGGGCTTACATTCAATAAATAACCATAAAACAACAATGAAGTCTTAGTTCCGAGTCCTCCCAAGTCAATGCCTTGGCGGAGGCATAGCACCTGTACCTGAAATGGTTTCTCTTATAGGGTGAGCCACAGCCAGTAGAGATGTACTACACAACATATCGACCATGACAAGACTAAAGAGGAGTATGCTCATGCCATGCTCATGATAAAACAATTTATCTCTCTTTTTATAAAGCATGCAATGCTAAGATGCAACAACTGATATAAAACCATTTCCATTTTAAACCATATCTGTTACATGAATACAGGCTCTGTGAATCTCTAGGTGAATGTTTGCAAGTAGGCCCTAATGCACTATTGTAACATGCCCGAGGGGTACCCGCGCGCGTTAAACAGTTCGGACTCCCGAGATCTCTTTGATCTCAAGTTTCACGAGTGCAATGTGAAACGTAGATGAGAGTCCAGATTTGGCAACTTTTATTGAAAATCCATTTTATTGCAATTTTTGTCAAAAATGGACTGCGTCATCAGAACTCAGAGTCGCCACCTAATATTTTGGGAAATTAGGAAACCCATGACTCGGTGCCAAGGCCACTGTTCGTCGTAACCAAGGATGCTTGGCTCGGAACCTTAGGTATGAGAGGGGAAGGTCAATAATGAGCACCCCCACTCACCCGATCAAAAGATCGGCCTCTACTAAACCATGATATGACTTTTATTTTCTTTATATGTTCATGTTCTGATTATTGAATAAATCCTAAAATTTACTATGTGAAGCATACAAGTATAGACTAGTTTGCTCAAATTGGAAAAATTCAACTTCATGTTTGTTTTCCGAAAAGGGTTTGAATTTGCCACCTCAAGTGGGCTTAGAATTTGTGAATTTGCCACTGCGAAGTGGGCTAAAACGTACAGTCGTTGAATCATTCCAATTCAGGCAACAAGCCTTCATCCACAGGCATTCATACAGTTTATCACTTAAGCAAATAGCCACATGGTAGGATGCTAAACATAATAAGAAAATCACACACAAATGGGATGCTAAAGCATAAAAACTCACAGATTGACCGACGTCCCTCGAACAGCTACAAAACAAAAGTTAGTAAAATATGCATGATCTTATATACAAAATCCTAATGCAATTCACTCATGAGATGCACTAAAGATTTGGCTTCTAGAATATGGCATGTGAATCATCGCAAAACATACTATAGCACACAGAATCATGAGATAATCAAGTGAAGCACAAAGATGCAACTTTAGCCAAATCTTATGCATGGAGCATGGATGTAAAGTAGAGATATGCATGACATGTCAAGATATATACATACACACAGTTAGGGAAAGCGATAAAAGAATGGGATAGAAAGAAGCGGGGTGGGGGAATTATTACAACACGTTGAATATTACAAATCCAAATGAGGGAGAGATAAAATGAAATAAAATCCTCACAAACACTCAAAATAAAATAAAATCTTTCATCCAGCAGACTTGCATACCTCAGCCCATGTACTCAATTCATCTTCAATGGAGGGCCCCACAATCCACATCCAAGAACACCCACTTATCTTTCTACTTCACCTTTTCTCTTCTCTCTGCTCTAAAATATTTCACTCATCCCCCATGAACCACACTTCCCTCACCACCTTTTCTCTCTCTAGACACCCCCTTTTTTTTTTCTTTTACACCCATGAACCATCCTCACAAACTGTAGACGTCCCCGAACGCATCCGGGAGGGTTAAGTCCCGTTCCGTTCGTATCGGGTTTACTACAGTTCGGACTCTAATTGTCACGGTTCTTAATCTGAACCAAAGAGTCCAAATCCGGCAAATCGTTTTGAGAAAAAACAGATTTTTGAAAAGAAGTGCCAAACATGGACTGCTTTGCCAGATACAGAGTCGCTACCTAAATATTTTTTATGGGGAAATTTAGGAAACCCTGACTCGGTGCCAAAGGCCACGTGTCCGTCATCACCAAATGTCTTGGCTCGGGAGCTTGGGTACGATCGGGGAAGGTCAGCTATGAGCACCCCCTTTCGCCCGGTCCGAAGACCGGCCTCTACTAACCGTGATATCCGATTTTGAAAACGTTATGTGTTCTTATTCCGGTTATTAGCCTAGAATTACTATGTCATGCACACAGCAAACAAGTATAGACTAGATTGCCTAATTCAGAAATAATCATTGCATATCCGTTTGTTTTGAAAGCGTTTCGGGTTTTGCTACTCGCAAGTAGGCTAAAATACGGATTTCAATGAGTTTTCCAACTCAAGCAATCCAACCTCCACCCACAGGCATTCAAACAGTTTATCTCACATAAGCACTTAGCCGCATGGTAAGCATACTGTCATGGCAACATTCACACGCATGTGGTATGCTAAAGCGTAAAATACTTACATCGTACTCCGTGCCAAAACAAGAAACTAGTTAGCAGACATGCATGTCCCTAGGTCATGTTAAGTGGCCAATGCAACACAGGCAAGGATGCAAGTTAGAGTAGGCTCGGCTAACCCTAAAATGGCACGTGAAATGCAATCATTTGATGCACGTATTCAAGTTGGAATTTAGAATACAATGCAGTTTGTATGATGTACCGAACCCGGTGCATGTTTAGACAAATACATAGATGCACGCATGCATTGCATAAGGTATGCTAAAATAGACGTGCCCTAATCTACCATCATAAGCAGGTAAATAAAAGGGAAGAAAGAAGTGGGGGTTGGAAGACATACAAACCACTCACCCACACTTATTACAAATTCGCCCTCGCCCGGAGGGACCAAAAGAATAATACAAATTAATTAACTACGAGCTAATTAAAATATTACAGTCCAACTAAATTAATCAAATAAATTAATTAATCTAATTAAAGCAGTAAACCGCCTCGAGATGAGGGCCGGATGCAACGCATGCTCGGGACTTGCTCGGAATTGCACTGCCATGCTTAGATTGCCTCTGTTTTCCCTGCTTTGCATCTCAGAAGACTGCCAAAGTCTCAGGAGTGCCTCCCAGGACACTGAGGGACATCATCGGCTAAGTAGGACTTCCACCGGCATCAGCATGAAGTCACCGGCACAAAATTCATCCATCGGCCATCAATAGACTGCCGGTCGGCACTAAATACTGCCGGCCGGCACTGAATGTCTGCAGAACCTGCAACTCACAGCAGCAGAGGGCAAAAACTTGCATGGCAATGTAATTCCAACAATGTGTGCACCAATCATGCCCCTTGTCATATTTGTGACTCAAAGGGGCATGTGCCTCGATTCTCGGGCCACCAATCACGCATTTCCATGCATGATGGCCCAAAGAACCAAATGTGCAACTTCTATTTCAAATGCATGCAAACCAAACAAACACACAAGGGTGCTAAGCCTCTATCATGACTTGGTCAAGAGGTAGAGCATGCATGTTTATGTGATGCAATCCTAGACATGTCAACTAGCATGCAATCATGCCAATGCAAAGGAGCATACAAGCTAACAAACATACAAGGCATGAAACACCAATGTCAACCATCAAGTATGCAAGGTGTAATGTGGGTGTCCAAGCATGCAAACAAGCATGTGACTTCATTCAATCATGTTAGTCCTAACATGCATTTACTTACCAATACATTACAACACTCAAGGAGCATATGCAAGCAACAAGAGGATGGACTTGCACATAGGTTAGGCAGCTCTAAATAAGCCTAAAATCAGTGGCCAAATGCCATAGAAGTGAAGGCTAAGATATATGCAATACATGCACACATGCAAGCATACATAATCCAACACTTAGGCATAAACAAGCAACTCTTAAGAACACTTAAAAGAGGCTAACATGGACATATTAACATGCATATATAAGCTTTAAAATCATGTTGGACATGGTGCCAAACCAAGCAACAAAATAGGCTAAGCATGCAACAAATGGTCCAAGCATCCAAGGCAAGCCAAAGGAGACCTAAACCATGGCTAAGCCAACCACGCCTCACAAGGCCAAGAAGGCTTAAAACAAGTCTAAGGCAGCCCTAGACCATACAAAAGGGACCTCCTAGATGGCATCTAAGTGGCTCTAGAGCAAGGCACACACAATAACCAAATCATTAAGTATACAACATATGTTTTCAAAACTTCAAAGAGGCATGCAAGGCAATCATTCAAGCATGTCTAAGGGACTGAAATAGCATGCTAAATGGTTCCAAACCATTGAAAATAATGCAAGCAAGGCATGCTATACTTTCATGCTCTTAAGGCCAACAAGCCAAATGCAAAGAGGCTATGTGATGCAAGCTAAGATCGACCAAAGTAACCATGGACAGACCTTATTCATGGAAAAATAAGCATACAAGCTTCATGAATCTAAGCCTAAAACATGTTAGAATAGAGGCACACAACCTAATGCATGTTAAAGGACTAAAGAGGCATTACAAAGCATCTATGTAAAACATGCAAGAAGTACTAAAACCAACATGATACAAAGTTATAATATGGCAATATGAGCACAAAATACAGCCATGGCATAACCAACAAACAACCAAACATGGGGCTCCCTCAAGAGGCAAAATAGGTCCTTTTCAAGGGCAACAAGGAGAGGGGGTGACCCTCGCCTTCTTGGGACTTCAAGGCATCATCTTCACCACTGAAATCCCTCAAGATTTCAGTGGTGAAGAGACCCCAACACCAAAATCCCGGAGCTCTCACAAAATAGCACAAAATGAGGCCTTTTCAAGGCCTAAGGGTGGTCAAACCTCCCCAAAGCACAAAACACTCTTAACCAACAATAAAGAGGACTAAAAAACAGAACTTTTTTGTATTAAATGCTAAGTACAAAAACAGTTCTAAACTATGCAAAAATGGAGTGCAAAAATGGGGTAAAAAGGGGTAGTTTCTTACCCTTGAAGACCACCTTCACAAAGGTTGATGTTGTTGCTTCCTTGAGCTCAAATCCAACCAAAAACTTCAAGAACCAGCCCTTAGAACCTCAGTAACCGAAGGAAGGTGAAACACTAGGTGCTTGTGTGCAATAATATGGATTAAAGCACCTAGTATAGAAACAAGAGAGGAAAAGAGAGATAGGATAGATACACAAGTTCTAACCTAGAACCAGAGCTTCTTCTCTGTCTTTTCTCTCTAAAATGTCTAATTTTTCTAACCCTTGAGCCAAGAGAAGAGAGCCCTCTCTTATAGACAACAAAGCTTACAAGCTAAGCAAACCAAAGGCTCATCCCTCCATACACGTGTATGGAGGGGAAACAAATGCTATACAGCTGCTTCAAAATATCTCAAAAAGCAACTGAACAGTAGTCGGCAGGGCAAAATTGTCATTTTGACAAAATTGACTGCCGACCGGCACAAAAGAGTGCCGACCGGCACAATATAGTGCCGATGGCAACACCAACCAGCCGATGGACTCTAGCCACTGCCGGTGGTGTGTGGGGATGCCTCACAAGGCATTCCCTGCCCCTCCAAGGCAAAGCACAAGTGTTTGGTGCAAAACCAGACACAAAACGGTCAAGTTCGGAGGTCCTGAGGCAAGGCGCGTAGCCGAGAACTCCGGGAACTCCAAACGAACACGAACATAGATAATCACCGAGTGTTCAAGCGGTGACGTCCAGGTCTTGAGGACGGTCAAAAATGGGGTGTCTACACAAACCAAACACCCACTTACCACCTTTTCTCTCTCTAAGCCGAGGAGAGAGAGAGAGGGGGAGAGAGAGAGAGAGAGGTTTGTGGGTGTGTGCCCGTGTATTGTCATGCATGGGTCTCTAGAGAGAGAGAGAGAGAGAGCCGTGGGTGTGTGGGTATGTGTTATGCATGGGTGTGTGCATGGGTTTCTAGAGAGAGAGAGAGAGTGTCGTGTGTGTCTTGTGATGTGGGTTTGGTGTGTCAGCGGGGAGAGAGAGAGAGAGAGGTGCCGAGGTGGGTTTGGTGTGTCATCGGGGAGAGAGAGAGAGGGAGGTGCCGAGGTGGGTTAGGTGGCTGGGTTGGTGATGTGTGTGTTCCGTGTATCTGTGAGTGGTCGTGTGGTGTGTGTGTTGGTGCTGGGCCGAGAGGGAGGGTGAAGTTGGTGGGTGTGTGTGTGTATGTTGTGTGTGTGTGCATGTGTCATGCATGGGTGGTATCTTAGAGAGAAGAAGGAGGGAGAGAGCCATGAGTTCGAGTGGGTGTGTGCATGGGTGTGTGTTAACAGCGTGCATGGGTGTCGTGCCGGGTCTGTTCTGCCGAGAGAGGGGGGAGCCGAGCTGGGTTTGATTGTGGTGAGTGAATCAAATGAGAGGCCATTAACGGAGACTGAAGCTCTAAACTGAGGAGTGTGGTCTGTTGTGGTGTCTTTGTATGTTATGTGTGAGTGATGGTGTGGTGTTGCATGTGTGTGCATGTGGGTGTGTCCCCGTGTGTATAGCCGTGCATGGTGAGTTGTTGGTGGGTGTGTACTGTGCTGCTAGAGTGTGTGAGTGGTGTGGTCTCTAGAGAGAGAGAGCTGGGTCTCTCCCTCCTCTCTAACCCATGCGTCTCCTTACATTTTTCTTAGAGAGAGAGAGTGAGAAGGTTTGTGTATTGAATGAGTGTGAATCTATGATGAGTGTATGGCTGTGTGTCTTTAGAGAGGTGTCGTCCGTCCCCCCTCTTTCAACCGTGTATCTGTGTGTGTTTAGTGCATCTCCTCTCTCCCTCTCCCATGTGCATCCCCCCGTCTGTAAGACCCAGAAAAACTCCTTTTCAAATCAATTCAAAACCCCTTTGTGAGAGAGAGATATGATTCTTTAAAAACCAACCACCCCACCCACTCCTTTCTCTTATCTCTCTTTTTTCTCTTTTTGCTTGTTTTTTGCCCACCGAATGTGCTGTATTTCTCTTTACAGATGCTCTTTTTTTTTTTTTTTTGTACGATGCCTTATGGCCCTCCCCACCAAAATATCATCATAATCTTTGTCCACCACCGCCCATCACCTTTCTTTCTCTTTTTTCTTATTTTCTTTTTTTTCTTATTTTTTTTGTTTTTATTATTTTTTTATCAAATATCACATGTCATATAAACACACCTAAAAATTTGTACAAACACACAAAATTATATCAAATTTATACAAAATGATAAATTCACATAAAAATATTTTAATTTGACCAAAATGGGTGAGTTTCGGGATTTAAAATTCCAATTTGATTTTTTTTTTGTGAGGGTGGTCAAACTAAAATGCCCAAGTCTTAGGGCCGGTCAAAATGGGGTGTCTACAACTATCACTGTCATTTTTATTAGTAAACTGGAAGGCTCGATACCTAACTGCGCGGTTCTACTCCCTACCCAGATTCACTAAGTATTCATCTTTTCACAAACAGATACATTTCCAAACATTTCTCAAAAACAGATACATTTCCAATGAAATGAATGTAATGCAATGTCCAATGCAACAAATGAGGAATGTGGTTCAATTTACCTAAGTCTCATGCATTTCTACAACAATCATGGCTATCCTCTACCGATAGCCCAAAATAGATATTTCTAAACAGATATTTAAACAATTAAATTCTAAAAATTCTAATAAATATAATCTATTCCACATCTTATCAAATATGAACAACTACACTAGTTTCCATATCACAATCACATCCAGTAACTTCTCAAGGTCCATTTCTAACCGTGTCGGTTTTATTCCAACAGATACATTAAGTAAAATCATACCGATGATGCCCAAGAAAACATCATTTTCTTTCCAAACTCATTCGCCAAGAATTATTCAACTATGACATCCTATTTTGATCAAAAGCCCCAAAAGTTAAACATAATTCCTTCGTTTTCTTTTAAAATGCTCTTTTAGTCGCAAACTGGTAAAAATTTCAAAACCAATCGAATCGAAGTCCATTTTTGTTCAAATTTAAAACATAGCTCTTTCATAACCTTACAAACATATTCTAAGTTTACACTTTTGCAATTTGGGCATCAACTCTTTATTTTTCTCAAAATTTCTCTTTTAAGCAAATAAATCGCAAATTTTCTAAAAAGTCTAATTAAATTATATACAACTCTAAGCTCCATATAATCAAGTAAAAGTGCATAAAGAAGTGTAGGAAAAATCCCTACCTCAAGCCAAAAAGCTTTTAAATGTTTTGACAACAAAAATTGAATCTATTCGGAGCCAAACGACGCCTTTTCCGCCCTCTACGTTTTGATCCAAAGCACTAGGGGTCAAAAATGACTTACACTAGATCAAACATATGAAAAACCAACTTGGAAACCCTTTTTTTCTTCTTTCCTCTCGGCAATCTCCCAAAAGTTGAAAAAAAAAATCTAAACAAATATATATATATATATATATCAATTTAAAAATACATTTCAACATCTTTAATGGCAAAAGTAAATATAATATTTTCTCACCACAAAATATATTTTGTTTAATGGTACACACCATAAATATTCACAACTCTTTTATGGTAATCAAATAATAATAATAAAACCACAACAATATTACATGGTTACGAACGGGTCACGATTCAATCAATTGAGTCCAAAATGAATGGAATTTAATAATTTAAAATAAATCCCCAACTGAGATTAAAGTATAAATTCAATTTGATTCAACTCGTTACAATTTCCACAGACGGCGCCAATTGTACAGGAAGGAAATATTTGTCACTGTCTGTACTTCCTTATGTCTAAGCCTCGTGTGACATCGCTTAACCTGAGAACAAAAAGACGATGAGCTGTCCTACGATGTGCTGCCAGATAAACCCTCCGACGATCAAGTTAGCACACTTGGAGAAGAAAAGAGAAGACAGAGCACTTTCTAAAGAGAGAGAGTATATCAAAAATAGCTTCAGGTTGCTTACCTCTAACGTGTGCCTCTTCCTCCTTTTCAATGCTGGCCATGCAGCCTCAGAGATTGTGGGTGCACTACCTCTGTTGTCCTTCCTGGACAGGTGGCTGTGCTCCCCTTTACTTTTCTTACACGTGTAGAGACTGAAACCGCCAAACAGTGTTTGTCGAACCGCCAAATGGTATTGACGTGTACCAGGAGCGGATTTCTCCCCTCTCGTCATTGGCCCACATGGAATATTGAACTGAGCTATTACTTGGTAAAACATAACACCACGTTGGACTGCTTAATGTGCAGCCGAACCAAATCGACCTATCAGTGCCGACCGAAGTCGGGCACGCTGTTCGGCATCCCGGCTATGCCCCACAGTCTCACGGACCATCCGTCTTCATAACTGTAGCCCAAACTATTCTACAGCTCAGCCCCGTCGTGGGTCCTCTTCGGTCAAGTTTGGTCCAACACCATAATCGGCGTGGGTCGAGCTCGGTCCGATGTTGTGTTCTATGAAGTCTTAGCTCGGCCCAATACATCTCAGATGATCCTAATCTGACGTTGCACCATATTCAGTGCGGATCCAATTTGGCCTCACAACGCGCCTCGAGTTCTCCTTTCTCGGCCCAACATCATATTTCGTGTTGGTGTAGCTTGGCCAATTGTTTGGCACAAATCTCCCTCTCATGTGTCAAGCACAACCATTTGAAGGCTTTGAAGATTTTGGTTAATGAATTCTGATGACCCAAAACGACATCGAGTTTGTCAACTCTGAAAACGAAGATCGTAACACAATCTTGCATCTTGCTGCAACTCTCAAACAAACACAAGTAAGTGATTCTTATTTTTATTTTTTTTATTGTATTTATGTGAATATATATATATATATATATATATCTTTTTGTTATTTTAGTTTATATAATTTCAATTGATTTGATTTTAATTACAAATTTATAACATTATCTTAACTTAATCGAGTTGATTACTCTCTTCGTCCCAAACTATTGCATTTTTCATTATCCAAAAATACTAGTTATTTTTCAAAAATCAAAAATAAAAAATTAAAATAATATGAATTTCTTATTTTGTTCTTTTAAATTCATACACAAAAAGTATAATTATGACAATTGATATTTTTCAAAAAAAAGTTAAAGGATAGTTTTGAAAATTAGTGGGTGTATTTGGTTTGTGTTTTGAGATAAATGTTCAAAAAAAATTTGGGGAGAGAGTTTAGAATTTTTTTGTTTTTTTTGGTTTGTTTGGTTTTATATTTTGAAAATAGTTTTAGAGTTTGGGAGTTTGGGATGGTTTGATATTTTGTTTAGTTGAGTAGATGTGTGTGAGAGAAAAAGGAATTGAGAAGGAGAGAAGAGAGAGAAAAACTGATTAATTGATGTGTAATAGAGAGAGAAGTAATTTTAAAAAAAAATTTGAGAAAATTTGTAACCAAACATGTTTTTGAGAATTTTCTTCAAAAAACATGTTTCAAAACACAAATCAAACACATAGTATTTTTAAGTTGTAATAATTATACTATCAAAAGAAGTTGAATACTCTAAAAGAGACGAATATTTTGAGATGATGAGAATACACTCATTAGTATTTTTTTATGAAAAAACTTTAATTGCTAAAAATATAATGTAAACTAACAAATCTTATAATTTTTTCTTAATAACCGATATGTTATATGTTATACAATAATAAAACTTTTTAAACTAAAATATGAGTCTCATTTCATGTTTTTTCCCCTTACTTTTTTATTTGCTTCAATCTTGTGTTCTTTCGCATGAAATTCCCAACAATGATGCTTGGCTTGCAGGCTATAGAATACTCGTTAAAATTAACTAGTATCAAAGAACATGCCAAGAATTAGAACAAGAATGGTTGTACAGCTTGGGATGTTGTGGCGCGATGCCCCATCAAAGACTTAAAAAGCATGGAAATCCGCGAGTTTCTTCTACAAGCTGGTGTTACAAGTCGAAGAAGAGATCGGGATTGCAAAGAAGAGATGAGGATATCGTTATCATTTGATGATCATCCTCAAACTCATCAATTGCCATTATGGAAATCATTATTAAAGAGTTGTATTAAGTGTTGGATCAAGTATTTTAAGGTTGAGGATGGTTGGTTCAAAAAAATCCGCGGACATTTAATAACAACATCAACTTTTTTTTTTGATCAGCAAAAGAAACTTTATTGATGAAGAAAGCAAGATACATGCGAAAACTTACATCAACAAAGAAGGGAAGTGCAAATAGCATCATAACTAACCTTACCAATCCCAACAAGGTTGGCATCGATAAGGTAGCACAATCCTTTGCTAGCACTTAAACCCATGATTGGTGAGGGACCAATCAAAAGAACCAAAAAGAAAGAAAGGGAAAACAACAGGCCAGTAGCAGCAACCTTTCAGCAACAGGCCAGTGTAGACACCCCATTTTTGACCGACCTTAAGACTCAGACATCATCGTTTGAGCGCTCGATGATTGTGCTTGTTTGTGCTCGTTTCGAGTTTCCAGAGTTTTCGGCTGAGTGCCTTGCCTCCGGGCCTCTGAACTCTTTCCCTTTTGGTTTGGTTTTGAACCAAACCTTGTTTTTCCCTGCCTAAAGGGAGAGAGAGATCTGTAGACCACTTTTCCCTCTTGTAGGCTAGTTTCTGGTTTCCGGAGTCTTCAGCCGCACGCCTTGTCTCGGGACCGCTTTAACATTCTCCTCTTGGCTTGATTTTTGAACCATGACTTGTTGCCTTGGTCTAGAGGGACACAGAGGTCTTGTAGACCACTTTTTCCTCCCGTAGACCACTTTTGGTGCCTGTAGACTAGTTTTCGAGGCTTCCAACTGCGCGCCTTGACCCGCTGACTCTTGTCTTGCATCCTTTTTGGTTTGTTTTTGGCACAAACCTTGTTTTCCTTGCTTGGAGGGTGGAATAAGGGTTGTAGACTAGTTCTCTCCCTGAAAACCACTTTTCTTCACCGCCAGCTAGTTTCCTAGTCAGCCAACTGGTCTTAGTGGTCTTTGGACCACCAAAAGTGGTTGGCAGCCATGCCACCACTTTGCTTTCTTGGTGCAGACCACCTCTCCCCCCCTGCCGATCACTTTTTATTCTTGTAGACCACTTGTGCTGGTCGGCCGACCAGTACAAGTAGCTGGCCAACCACTTCAACTGGTCGATAGCTTTTCTGTAGTTTCCTGCAGATATTTTCTTGCCAGCTGGTGAGCACAGAAACCATCTTCCATACACGTGTATGGAGGGATTGCATCTAGCTTCAAGCTTGTTCAACAAGCTTGAGGCTTGGTTTTCTATATAAGGAAGGCCCTCTCTCCCTTCTCCAGGTTCAGAACAAGTTGCTTAAAGCTATACATATACCATCTATCTCTATATTGCTCTTCCTCTTCATATTTGTGCTTAAAAGTGCCTTTCTTTCACACTTTTGCACACAAACACCTACTGAAACACCATACTCTTGTTGCTGAGGCACCCCGAAGCTGGTTTTGGTGTTTTTGGATTGCTTTTGATCCAAAAAAGCTGCTGGAGTTGCTTCCTTGAAGTTGTTCTACAAGGGTAAGTCTCTAACCTCTTAAAGCTTGGTTTTTGCTTAAGTACTTAGCCTTATTTTCATGCTTATTTTGGCTTGACTTTCTACTGCGAAAAGCTTTATTTTTGAGTATTCAACATGTTGGTTGCAGACATCTTTGGTGTTGGGGGTGGTCTACCCCCTCTTGTGTCTTGTTTAGCTTTGTTTTGTACCATCCTTTTAAGCTATTGGGACCACCTCTTTTTGACCTTCTCACCACTGAAACTCAAAGGAATTTTAGTGGTGGAAAGGGTGTTTTGAGGTCCCAAATAGGAGAGGGTCATCCCCTCTCCTTGTATCTTGGTTGCTTGCCTTGTTGGCCTCATGTTTGAGCATGTTTATCTAGCATATGTTGGCCCCATCTCAGCATATTTTTTGGCCTTATTTCAGTATGGCATACCTCTGTTTTGGCTTAGTTTAGGCCACCCTTGCATGCTTTATACACTTGTAGTGTAATCCTTGCAAACTAGCCTTGTATGCCTCATGTTTTAGCATGTCTTGCTAGGCCATTTTGGCTGTATCTCAGCATGTTTTTGGTGTTGTTTTAGCATGCCTTAGCTCTTTTTTAGGTTGGCTTGATAGCATCTTGCATGCTCCTTGCACTTGTAGTGCATTTCCATTCACTAGCCTAACATGCATCATGCTTTGGACCATCATTCTAGCATGCTTTTGGCTCTACTCAAAGAAGCTTTTGTTCATATTTTACCATGCTTGAGCTCTGTTTTATGTTGTTTTGGTCATGCATGCCTTGCTTTGTATAGCCATAGTGCATTCTAGCTCACTAGTCTTGAGTTTCCAAGTCACTAGCATGCATTGCTTGGGCCATGTGCATGATTTGGCATCATCTACCATGTTATTTCAAAGCATATTGCATTTCCATGTTCCCACTTTTTCACTCTTTGAATGCTTTCAAGGGTTGTGCATTATTGCCTTGTTTGGGGACCAATGCGTATGCATGCTTGTCTAGACTTGTGAACTCCCATCCCAGCATGTTTTGGTCCTTGTTTTGACCTATTTGAACTCTGTCCATGATTGGTTCAATCATTTGTGCAATGTATAGCATGCCTCTTATGTAGTCTCCTTAAGTAGCCTTGTGCCTTAGGCTCTCTTGCATGACATACTTGGGCTGTTTGAATGGTTTGGCATCATTTCATACATGTTTTCAAAGCTTGTAGTGTTGACACACTTCCATATTTGTCACTCCTTGCTCATGTTGAGAGTTGTGCTCTTATGCTTAATTGGTGAGCCAATGCATGTGCATGCATCATCTTGCCTTTCATACCATCCTTTCATAGCATTATGGCCACTGTTTTGGGCATGATCGAGGTTTGTTTATATTCGGTTTAAGTCCATTGAGAATGTTGTTTGAACATTGTTGTTTGCATTATGTTTGCAAGTTGTTTGTATGTGCATGCACTGCATTGAGTTTGCTTGCCATTAGCTTTGTTAAGTTGATCATGTTTCATTGCATTGTGTTTGGGTAGGGTGTTAGTCCAAACACGAGAAACGAGGGACGTTTCATACTTGAAGTGATGAAACATGCCTCATTTCTCAGTCGCCGACCCTCTTGATCATGCATGATAGAGGTTAAGGCCCTTATGTTTTCTTTGTGCATTCATTCACATTGATTGTGCAATCTTGGCTTCTCGGCCATCGTACATTGCGATGCTCGGTTGGTGGCCCGAGAGTCGAGAATCGCACTCCCTTGAAGCTCATGAAATGATAAGGAGGGTGGTTGTGCACACATATCTTGCAAATACACTGCTATGCCCCTTGTTGTTCTCTGCTGCAGCAAAACTGGAGCTTGGCAAATTAAGTGGTCGGCCAGCTAGTTTTTCTGGTCGGCCAGCCAGTTTTTCTGGTCAGCCAACCAGTTTTTCTAGTCTGCAGCATACTTAAGCGGTCTACAGGTGGTCTACACCACCATAAACTGGTCGGCAGCCCTCCTGATGGTCTCCATGATGGAGTAAAAGCTACCTTGAAGTTTGTATAGTGTTCTTAGATCAAATGCAAACAGAGGCAAGTTGGGGCATAGCGATGGATTTCCGAGCGAGGAACCAGGTGCATGCATTGTTCAACTTTCCAAAGCAGAGCTGAGTAGCATAGTTTAATGCTTATTTGTTAATTAGCATGTTTATGTAATTTAATTAGTTAACTAGGATTAGTTAATTAGTATCGTTTTGTAATAATTAGTTTAATTAGCTTAGATTAGCTAGTTAGCTTATTATTCGAACCCTCCGTCGAGAGGGCACAACTGTTGTAATAAGTGTGCGTGTGTGTGATGCATGTCTTCCAACCCCCATTTCTTTCTCCCTTTTACTTATCAGCTTTTGATGGTTAGTTAGGGCATGTTTCAATTAGCATACTTTATGACTCGCATGCGTGCATCCATTCATCTGTCTTGCATGCACCGGGCTCGGCGCATCATACAAACTGCATTGTATTTCAATACCAATTTGAATACATGTTATCAAGTTGCATTCACATGACATCTTAGAATAGCCGAGCCTATCTTAGTTGCATTTTGGCATGTGTTGCATTAGACATCTTAACATGAGCTAGGATCATGCATGATTTCTAACATAGCTTTTGTTTTGGCTCAGAGTACACTGTGAGTGTTTACGCTTTAGCATCCTTGCATGTGTGTAGGTGGCTGCCATGATAGCATGCTTATCATGAGGCTATTTGCTTAACTGATACAACTGCATGAATGCCTATGGGTGGAGGCTTGATTGCCTGAATTGGAACAACTCATCGAATTGTGAGTTTTAAGCCCACTTGAAGTGGCAAAATCATGTTTTTCTAAGCCCACTTGAGGGTGGCAAATCCACGTCTTAGCCTACTTGCGAGTAGCACTTTCAAACCACTTTCAAAAACAAATATGAGTTGTTTTGTTCCAATCCGCGTGATTGAGCCTATACTGGTATGTTGTGCGCATCACATAGTAAGCTAGCTAATAAACCGGAATAAGAACGCATGTGTTTTCAAAAATAACATATCATGTTAGTAGAGGCCGATCCTTTGATCGGGCGAGCGGGGGTGCTCATTTCAGGACCTTCCCCTCTCGAACCCAAGTTCTCGAGCCGAGGCAACTTTGGTGATGATGGACACGTGGCCTTAGGCACGAGTCAGGGTTTCCTAAATTTCTTAAAATAAAATATTTAGGTGGCGACTCTGAAATCTGGAAACGCAGTCCATGTTTGGCACTTTTTGATTAAAATCGATTTTCCAAAACGATTTGCCGGATTTGGACTCTTTGGTGATTTATCAGTCTTACATTGCACTTTGTGAGATTAGATTCAGAACCGTGACAGGAGTCCGAACTGTAGTAGCTAGAACTACAATTCGCGCCCTCGCGCACGGAGCGGAACGGAGTTCGGGCGGTCTACAGTTTCTGGCGACTCCGCTGGGGATTTAGAGAACTTGACTCGAACTCATGATATGTTGTTTTGCTTACACTTATATGCTTCTTTGCATTGCATTTGCATTGGTGCACCTAGGACACCGTGTTTGCCGTCTGCTATTCCTGAACGATTTTCCGGAGGCTTGCTTGGAAAAGCGTGCCATAAGGCTGACCAGTTGCGGGCTCTGCCACGACAGGAACACAAACCTCGATTTTCACCGAGGCACCCTTTTTGACCATTCGATCTAGTGCATATCGGAATCCATAGTGACCATTCCAAAACTAGGACAGGTTGCTTACCCGATTGTAGGTTGTTTGAAACTGCTGTGTGCGTAGTGAAACCCTAGCTCTTGACAAGATAGGATAGGGAAACCCTACCCCTCCATAGGGGCGTTTTGGCTCTCACTTGCTTGCTATGTGCTTTTAGAGTGTGTCTCTACAGGAATGCACGTATCAGTTTGCAAGTCTGAGTATCGGCCTGAGGGTATTAGTTTACAGGCAGAATTTTGGGCAGAATTCAGTAGAGAGCACAATCATTCAGCTATGCTCATATCTGTTTTGGTGAAATCGGACTGAGGTGCTGTCTGTTTTCTCTTTTGCTAGGTAGTCCTGGAACCATATCTTCAGAAGGCTCCGATATCCCCCGGGTACACCAAACTTGTGTTGATAGACTTTGTCAGGTCAGAGATTCAGTTCAAGGGCAACCAGTGTTTCCTTCGCCAGTGGTAAGGCAAAGAAGGGCCAGTCAGGCACAGATCATCAGTAGAGCAGTTACCAGATCAACGGTCCTTATCCACCTCACCTGTGCACAATTGGGTTGAGATATCTGCTTCTACCTCAGAGAGAGGACACATACCTGTCCAGTCAGTTCCACACTTTACAGTCGAAATGGAGGACATGATGTGTCAGCTCCAAGAGACCATGCAGGCCATGCAGCGGGATGCTGCCCGCTAGGCAGAGTTTGTCGCGCGTCAGGCAGAGGTTGTGGCTCAACAGACAGAGCTGATTGCCAGACTTCAGCAACAACAGCAACCACAACAAGCCGGAGCATCTACTTCGCATCCACCCCCACCCCCACCTAGAGTTCCACCACTCGGGGATACTGCAAACGTCCAGGAAGATACGGACGCTCCAACAAGGCCAGCCCCACCACCAGTTCTACCGCAAATTTCAAAGACACAGGCCTTCTCAACAGATACACCGTTTGAATCTGAGATGGACCCGACCGTGCTGAAAGTGAACAAGCTAGAAAAGCTGTTCAAAAGAGCTCAATGTGTGAATTCCATTCCGGACATAGAGGATGGATACACCGATTCGGCGGTGACTTTGCCGGACCGGTTCAAGATGCTGCACATAGACCGTTTTGACGGTTCAAGATGCTGCACATAGGCCAATAGGCCTCTCCATACTGCAAAAGCTTTCCCTCTTCGGCCGAACCTTGTTGGTTATCGCGGCCATCTGGTATGCGAAGTTAGAAGATTCTATCAAGAGAAGTTGGGAAGAAATGGCCGAGGCCTTCATTGCCCAGTACTCATACAACACACAAATCGAGATCACAACTCATGATCTCGAAACAACGAGGCAAGAGCCAAAAGAGGGCTTGTCCGACTTTGTAACCCATTGGAGAGCCAAAGCTTCTACAATGACCACTAGGCCGATCGATAAGGATCAGATACGGATGATTGTGCGCAACCTCCAACCCAAACTGATGCAAAAGATGATCGTCTTACCCTTTCCCACCTTTGCAGATTTACACGAGATTGGGGTACAGATTGAGGACGCCATGAAGCAGGGTCTGATTGACCACGAAAGAGAGCAGCCGAGGAGGGCGTTCACCCGCAGTTCGAATGCGACCACCAGTGGTGATGCAGTTGCTAGAACTTCAGACGTGGGCATGGTCGCCACCACCACACCAAAAACAGCCACCCCATTCACCGGTGTGTCCGGAACCAACTCACAAACAGCCAAATATCCACCTCGAGGCAAGAGGGTTTTTACCCCACTTTATATGCCTTTGTCAAAAGCTCTAGGGGTCCTACTCAGGAAAGGACATCTGAAACCGTTGGAACAATGGCCTCTACCCGATCCTCTCCTTCCAAAGCATGACTCGGCTAAGTACTATGCCTTCCACCAACAAACCGGTCATGACACTGACAGTTGCTTTCGTCTATGCCATGATGTACAAGATCTGATTGACAACAAGGTCATCGCCGCACCAGTCTTACAAAGTCTATCGGCACTTGATTAGTGAACTTGTGGGGGATAATGTGACCATGTGATCGGGGGATGAACCACCTGCGGATGGCGCTCGATTTACTCCAGATGTGGTGGATGGCACGTACTGTTTTGAGCATTTGCGAATGCTGTTTATTTTAATTTCTGACTTGGGTATTGGGTCAGTCTTGTTATGTTGTATTGAGTCAGTCTTTTTGTACTGAGTCATCGAGTCTATCTTGTTGTATCGAGTCAGTCCTGTTGTGTAGGAGTCGGGTGATTCCGGGGGTGTTACCTCGGACATCACTATCTTGTTTTGTGTTTGTCTTTTCGCTTTCTTTTGAGTCTATTTCTGCGATTGAGCCAGTTGCGCCAAAAGATTTGAATGAAACAACAATGATCTTCATGCTTTTGTGTTTGTTTCTGCCTTGAGCCAGTTATGCCAGAAATTTGAATGAAACGGCAGTGCTTTTCACTTACTTTTCTGTGCCTTGAAATCATTGCATTGACCTAAGTTTTTCAAAAAAAAATTTCGAACACTATGATGAAAACAAAGAGGAAGGAATTCCTCGAGAGGTGTGCTAAACCCTTAATGAATGAGATCATATTTGTTAATGTGAGTACTGAGAAGGATCCTAGCTTGATCTAGATTGGTTCTACACTGTCTTCAACGCGAGCCATTTGTCGCTTTCTTAAAAGATTTCAAAAAATGTTTTGCGTTGTCCTGTGAAGACCTGTGTGGAATCACTCTCAAGATTGTGCGGCATAGGATCGCTCTTGGCCTCGAGACTTGACCCCTTGCTTTCAAACCTTAACTTGCATTCAGAATGTTCAACGGTCAACCACAATGTGAGGCTTGTATGGCCAGATTTGAAGCAGCCCATGAACTAGGGGCAATAAGGTTGTTTGACGTCAAAGGAGGCCCGCCAGGCCAAATTCGAATCAGCCCTCGAACTAGGGACAAGAAGGTCAGATATGATCAAAAGAAAGCTTGCAAAGCTGGATGAGAAACAACCCTTGAACTAGGGGCAAAGAATGTCAGATGTGCTCAAAGAGTGAAAGATGAGTCATTTCTCGAGCCAATGAAGACTGGCCAAAAAGCCAAATCTGAGAAACGGAGAGAAGAAAATTTATTGTTGAAGGACAATCGAGTTCATATCCACAACACTAGGGGCAAATTCAGCCCCCATTGGATGGACTCCTATATCATCAGCAAATAGTAGCCATTCTCCTGGATTCAGATGGCTTCGAGATCCTGCGACCATTCAACATGGACATGTTACACTTTTTACCCTTGAGAGGCTCGCTGGGCCGAAAACCCGGAAGGGGGACCCAGGCAAAAGTTAGAGCAAAGAAAAGAAAAAAAATGAAAAAATGAAGAAAATGAAAAAAGAAATGAAAAGAAGAAAAGAAAAAGAAATGAAAAGAAGAAAAAAAAAAAAAAAGAAATGAAAAGAAAAACATAGCTCGCAAGGTTGAAAACCCCGAAAGGATGGCCTTGGCAAAAGTTAGATCGCAAAAGGAGAGGTTAATACCCGAGTGTACCTTAACCCAAACTACGTAAGGCTTGATTCCCATCTGTGGGATATGTAGGCAACTTCATTCTGAAGTCCAACCATAAACACTTCCAAATCGACTGTGTCCATGTAATGGTTCTGATCATCTTTATCTTCTCTGTATCCGAGAGTTCGATTGTGATCGTCAATTTGAGGACTGATTACAGTGCGCTGTGGTGCCATTCAGACAAGGGGCAACTTTCCGTTGTCGTGCAGTGCCATTTAGACAAAGGGAAATTTTCCATTGTTTTGGATCTGAGGTTGTGCATCTCAAGAGTAAATTCTGTGTTGGTCGAGCGGTGGCCATTTGCAAAAACAAGTTTTGAGAATTTTTACTGAGGTTGACTAATTTTCTCAAAAATTATTCCTTTTTTCCAAGGCTGGACCATTTCTTGGACCCAAAAAAGGAAAATTTTCAGGGCTCATAACCTAACTTGCATGCTTTTAAATCAGAAAATCGAACAAGCATGTTAATCTAACTCTCATATTGGTCAAAATTGTTTTAGTAGAAAGCCAAAACAAAAAATAGTCAAAATGATGAACTAGGGGCACAGTTGAGTCAGGTGTTCCGTCTTTTCCCCATTGTCAACATACTTGCCAGAAAGGGCACTCTACCTGCCAGAAAAGGGCACAACTGAAGCTAACAGCAAAAGGCCAGAAAGCTCTCTCATCCTCCGAGTAGCGAGGTATCAAGCCAAGTGTGAAGCACGAACTGGAAAGGGAGCAGGATATTCCACTCCCTTATCCGAAAAGGTTTAGTCACATCCGAACTGGCCAAGGGCGTCATCAATCGATGTCAGCGGCAGATCTGCTGCACACCCAACTGTAGCGCAACCCCTCTGTGGGAGGAACTCACTGGCTGTGAACGAGAGAAGAAAATCTAGCAGAATGCTAGGGGCAAGAGCCTGCAACTTCTTGTTTATCCATCAACCACCCAGGGAAGGGATAAAAAATGAGAGATTAAATAATAGAGAGAAGTGTGCTGAGAGAAAAAACGAGAAAAGGGCTTTTTTAGAAAAATAGAGCCTGAGAGGCGAGTGATGTGAGAAACACAAATAAGAAAGGGTGGGAAACAATACCCGAATAAATAGGCTCCCTGTGCACATTTGAGTCTTGTGTTTTGTTGTGTTTTGTCTGTCTCGATTCTTGTTTTGAGTCGTTTCGAGTGTCAATAGATGTGTTTAGGTTGTTTTACCTTTGTTTTCTGTTGTTGAGTCGTTTTTGCTGTGGTCAGTCGTAGACTCAATACCTGGTTAAAGACTCATTCTCAATTTCAATTTCAAAAATAAATCGTTTTGTGCTCAGAGTGCCGTGCCATTCTCCACATGTGTGCAAAATAGAATTCGTTCTTTCATAAAACTGCAGGGTTCAACCCAGGTCATGTGAGAACAGTAAAACAAGGATCTATCTGAAGCTATATAGGTTCCAAACTGCAAATCAAAAGAAAAGAGGGAAAATCGAAGCATCTGAGTGTGTTTCACCTTCAGCAAATTCTGTGATTGTACTCCGGATGTACCTCTTTAGGCCTTGTCAATGCTCCGAAGTATGAGTGTGCCTCTACTCCAAGCTCAAGCCTACTTCAAAGCCAGAAAGGCGATCAGAAGTGCTCTCCCTGAGCACCGTCCCTGCCAGAGGTATCTTGGCTGTGTTTACAATGAGTTCCTAGGAGACCAACTGCGACGGTGGAAACTAGAGTTCGAATGGCTGTTGCCTAGAACGCAAAGGTTCGGGATTTCCGAGACTAAAGTCTGGTTTAAATACCCAGGGGTGTATCCCCGGCTTGAAATCTGTAAGGAAGCCCCATAGGTTGAGATAGCGTGTATGCACCTCAACTCTGGATACTGAACCAACCTAGTCTGTCACCCCGTTGGAGAATAGGGAAAGTTGTGAATATGGTTAGAAAGAAAAGTGGCATCCAAAGTGTTCTACGTGAAGAATCTTTGTCGGCATTTCAGAACCTTTATACTATGAGCTGAAGGAAAGAGTTCGAAGAACGCAAGGTAAGAGTTCGAAGAACACAAAGGGAGATCCCCGTCAGAGTAGAGCGGTTCATCGCCACTCACCCCGTGAGGTGCTTTCTAAAGCGCCGCTATGTTTGTTTATTGCGTTCCTTAAACATCATGCATTGTATCGCATTGTACCTATCAAGTTTCTTTCTCATTCATGCATGATATTGTATGTACAGCTCATTCAAAGAAGTTCTGTTTAAGATTGCTTCACTTAGTGTATCTATCATACTTTGTTCATTTAGTGTATCTATCACACATGTTCACTTAGTGTATCTATCACACTTGGTTCACCTTTTGTGTATCTATCACACATGTTCACTTAGTGTATCTATCACACTTGGTTCACCTTTTGTGTATCTATCGCACTTTGTTCACTTTGTGTATCTATCACACTTGGTTCACCTTTTGTGTACCTATCGCACTTTGCTCACTTTGTGTATCTATCACACTTGGTTCACCTTTTGTGTATCTATCGCACTCTGCTCACTTTGTGTATCTATCACACTTCGTTCACTTAGTGTATCTATTGCACATGCTTGCTCACTTTGTGTATCTATCACACTTTGTTCATATTGTGTATCTATCACACGTTTGCTTTGTGTATCTATCACACATGCTCACTTAGTGTATCTATCACACTTTGTTCATATAGTGTATCTATCACACTCTCTTCACTTAGTGTATCTATCACACTTTGTTCATATAGTGTATCTATCACACTCTCTTGACTTCGTGTATCTATCACACTTTGTTGATATAGTGTATCTATCACACTCTCTTCACTTCATGTATCTATCATACTTTGTTCATATAGTGTATCTATCACACTCTCTTCACTTAGTGTATCTATCACACTTTGTTCATATAGTGTATCTATCACACTCTCTTCACTTAGTATATCTATCACACATGTTCACTTAGTGTATCTATCACACTTCGTTCACCTTTCGTGTATCTATCACACATGCTCACTTAGTGTATCTATCACACTTCGTTTACCTTTTGTGTATCTATCACACATACTCACTTAGTGTATCTATCACACTTCGTTCACCTTTTGTGTATCTATCACATATGTTCACTTATTGTATCTATCACGCTTTGTTCACTTTTGTGTATCTATCACACATGTTCACTTAGTGTATCTATCACACTTCGTTCACCTTTCGTGTATCTATCACACATGCTCACTAAGTGTATCTATCACACTTCGTTCACCTTTTGTGTATCTATCACACATGTTCACTTAGTGTATCTATCACTCTTTGTTCACTTTTGTGTATCTATCACACATGTTCACTTAGTGTATCTAACACACTTTGTTCACTTAGTGTATCTATCACACTTTGCTTACTTTTGTGTATCTATCACACATGTTCGCTTTGTGTATCTATCGCACTTTGCTCACTTTGTGTATCTATCACACATGTTCACTTAGTGTATCTATCACACTTCATTCACCTTTTGTGTACCTATCACACATGCTCACTTTGTGTATCTATCACACGTTCACTTTGTGTATCTATCACACATGTTCACTAAGTGTATCTATCACACTTCGTTCGCTTTGTGTATTTATCACACATTCGCTTTGTGTATCTATCGCACATGCTCGCTAAGATTGCATAATTTTCTTACATCCTTTCTGCAGGAAGTGTAGTTCGGTCTGTAATTCCCACACGTGACGTGTTTACTTATTTGCTTGTGTGCGAGTTTGCTGTAGCATTTCTTTGCATAACATTTGCATCTAGATGTTTGATTACAGCCCTCTTTGCATGATCATAAGTTATGTTCTGTATCATGCATGTCATTTGCATTTTGCCCCTGCCTGCGGGCGCATTTCTTTGTTATCTTACCTGTTTGTCTAAGTCTTCGGCCTTGTCAAAAATGGGTCGTCTCTGGATTTTGACATTCACTCCCGTCACTTCTTGACTTCCGAGTTTTGTCAAAGAGGGGCAACTGTAGACACCCCATTTTTGACCGACCTTAAGACTCAGACATCATCGTTTGAGCGCTCAATGATTGTGCTTGTTTGTGCTCATTTCGAGTTTCCGGAGTTTTCGGCTGAGTGCCTTGCCTCCAGGCCTCTGAACTCTTTCCCTTTTGGTTTGGTTTTGAACCAAACCTTGTTTTCCCTTGCCTGGAGGAAGAGAGAGGTCTGTAGACCACTTTTTTGTGGTCGTAGACCACTTTTCCCTCTTGTACGCTAGTTTCCGATTTTCGAAGTCTTCGACCGCGCGCCTTGTCTCGAGACCGCTTAACGTTCTCCTCTTGGCTTGGTTTTTGAACCATGACTTGTTGCCTTGGTCTAGAGGGACACAAAGGTCTTGTAGACAACTTTTTCTGGCCATAGACCACTTTTCCCTCCCGTAGACCACTTTTGGTGCCTGTAGACTAGTTTTCGAGGCTTCCGACTATGCGCCTTGACCCACGGACTCTTGTCTTGCATCCATTTTTGTTTGTTTTTGGCACAAACCTTGTTTTCCTTGCTTGGAGGGTGAAATAAGGGTTGTAGACCAGTTTCTCTCCCTGAAAACCACTTTTCTTCCCCGCCAGCCAGTTTTCTAGTCGGCCAACTGGTCTTGATGGTCTTTGGACCACCAAAAGTGGTCGGCAGCCATGCCACCACCTTGCTTTCTTGGTGCAGACCACCTCTCCCCCCCTGCCGATCACTTTTTATTCTTGCAGACCACTTGTGTTGGTCGGCCAACCAGTGCAAGTAGCTGGCCGACCACTTCAACTGGTCGGCAGCTTTCCTGCAGTTTCCTACAGATATTTTCTTGCCAGCTGTGACAGCTGGTGAGCATAGAAACCATCCTCCATACACGTGTATGGAGGGATTGCATCTAGCTTCAAGCTTGTTCAACAAGCTTGAGGCTTGGTTTTCTATATAAGGGAGGCCCTCTCTCCCTTCTCCAGGTTTAGAACAAGTTGCTTAAAGCTATACATATACCATCTATCTCTATATTGCTCTTCCTCTTCATATTTGTGCTTAAAAGTGCCTTTCTTTCACACTTTTGCACACAAACACCTAGTGAAACACCATACTCTTGTTGCTGAGGCATCTTGAAGTTGGTTTTGGTGTTTTTGGATTGCTTTTGATCCAAAAAAGCTGCTGGAGTTGCTTCCTTGAAGTTGTTCTACAAGGGTAAGTCTCTAACCTCTTAAAGCTTGGTTTTTGCTTAAGTACTTAGCCTTATTTGCATGCTTATTTTGGCTTGACTTTCTACTGCAAAAAGCTTTATTTTTAAGTATTGAACATGTTGGTTTGAGACCTCTTTGGTAGGGCTCTTCGCGGGTCGGTTTTGGCCCGGTGCGGGTCAAAACCGACCCGACCCGCACTTATGCGGTTGGGAAAAAATGGACTCACAACCGCCCGCGATGCGGTTCGCGGTTTGTGCGGGCGGGTGCGGTTCGGTTTGCGGGTTTTTTTTTTTTTTTTTTTTTTTTTTTAACTTAACTTAACTTAACTTAAGCAAATTTGACATTTTTTGTTACTTTCTAAACACTTTTTTTTTTTTTTAGAAGAGTTATAAATTAAATTACAAGATATACAATTCATGATCATAATAAATAGTCCACATGTTAGATAAGATGATATGGAACCATGCTTGAGGATAGTGGATTAATCTTCCTCCTTAGCTTGCAAAAACAAACCCTTAAAAGTCAAACTAGTAACACTAATTTAAATATGCAAAAACAAACCCTTAAAAGTCAAACTAGTAACACTAATTTTAATAGTGGATTAATCTTCACTGTTTAGTTTTTAATATGCAATAATGTAATAATAGAATGACAATTCAAAATATCATATTTAACTGTGTCTACTAGACTAATGGAATATAATGATTTTTTTTTTTTATATATATAAATAAAAGTCAAACTAGTAACACTAATTTAAATATCATTAGATCATGATAATGTATATAAGTGCCCATATAATAAATTTTACTTTCATCCAAAATGTAAAAATAAAAATAATAACTAGTTATCTCCATCCATCCAAAATGCAAAAAAAAATAATAATAACTAGTTATTTTTTCTTTAAAAAAAAAAAGATGCGGGTTGCGGGCGGGTCGGGTTCGACCCGAACCCGATCTTTTGCGAATTTCTTGACCCACACCTGCCCGCCTACCTACATCGAAACCGCCCAACGCGCTGCGGGTAGGGTAGGGTCGGGCGGTTTGTGTGGGCGGGTGGGTTTGTTGCCCAGCCCTACTCTTTGGTGTTGGGGGTGGTCTACCCCCTCTTGTGCCTTGTTTGGCTTTGTTTTACACCATTCTTTTAAGCTATTGGGACCACCTCTTTTTGACCTTCTCACCACTAAAACTCAGAATAATTTCAGTGGTGGAAAGGGTGTTTTGAGGTCCCAAACAGGAGAGGGTCATCCCCCTCTCCTTGTATCTTGGTTGCTTGCATTGTTGGCCTCATGTTTGAGCATGTTTATCTAGCATATGTTGGCCCCATCTCAGCATATTTTTTAGCCTTATTTTAGTATGGCATACCTCTGTTTTGGCTTAGTTTAGGCCACCCTTGCATGCTTTATACACTTGTAGTGTAATCCTTGCAAACTAGCCTTGTATGCCTCATGTTTTAGCATGTCTTGCTAGCCCATTTTGGCTCTATCTCAGCATGTTTTTGGTGTTGTTTTAGCATGCCTTAGCTCTGTTTTAGGTTGGTTTGATAGCATCTTGCATGCTCCTTGCACTTGTAGTGCATTTCCATTCACTAGCCTAACATGCATCATGCTTTGGACCATCATTCTAGCATGCTTTTGGCTCTACTCAAAGAAGCTTTTGTTCATGTTTTACCATGCTTGAGCTCTGTTTTATATTGTTTTGGTCATGCATGCCTTGCTTTGTATAGCCATAGTGCATTCTAGCTCACTTGTCTTGAGTTTCCAAGTCACTAGGATGCATTGCTTGGGCCATGTGCATGATTTGGCATCATCTATCATGTTATTTCAGAGCATATAGCATTGCCATGTTCCCACTTTTTCACTATTTGAATGCTTTCAAGGGTTGTGCATTATTGCCTTGTTTGGGGACCAATGCGTATGCATGCTTGTCTAGACTTGTGAACTCCCATCCCAACATGTTTTGGTCCTTGTTTTGACCTATTTGAGCGTTGTCCATGATTGGTTCAATCATTTGTGCCATGTATTGAATGCCTCTTGTGTAGTCTCCTTGAGTAGTCTTGTGCCTTAGGCCCTCTTGCATGACATACTTGGGCTATTTGAATGGTTTGGCATCATTTCATACATGTTTTCAGAGCTTGTAGGGTTGTCACACTTTCATATTTGTCACTCCTTGCTCATGTTGAGAGTTGTGCTTTTATGCTTAATTGGTGAGCCAATGCATGTGCATGCATCATCTTGCCTTTCATACCATCCTTTCATAGCATTATGGCCACTGTTTTGGGCATGATCGAGGTCTGTCTATATGCGGTTTAAGTCCATTGAGAATGTTGTTTGAACGTTGTTGTTTGCATGTTGTTTGCATGTGCATGCATTGCATTGAGTTTGCATGCCATTAGCTTTGTTAAGTTGATCATGTTTCATTGCATTGTGTTTGGGTAGGGTGTTAGTCCAAACACGAGAAACGAGGGATGTTTCATACTTGAAGTGATGAAACATGCCTCATTTCTCAGTCGCCGACCCTCTTGATCATGCATGATAGAGGTTAAGGCCCTTATGTTTTCTTTGTGCATTCATTCACATTGATTGTGCAATCTTGGCTTCTCGGCCATCGTGCATTGCGATGCTCGGTTGGTGGCCCGAGAGTCGAGAATCGCACTCCCTTGAAGCTCATGAAATGATAAGGAGGGTGGTTGTGCACACATATCTTGCAAATACACTGCTATGCCCCTTGTTATTCTCTACTGCAACAAAACTGGAGCTTGGCAAATTAAGTGGTCGGCCAGCTAGTTTTTCTGGTCGGCCAGCCAGTTTTTCTAGTCAGCCAACCAATTTTTCTGCTCTGCAGCATACTTAAGTAGTCTACAGGTGGTCTACACCACCATAAACTGGTCGGCAGCCCTCCTGATGGTCTCCATGATGGAGTAGAAGCTACCTTGAAGTTTGTACAGTGTTCTGAGATCAAATGCAAACAGAGGCAAGTTGAGCCATAGCAATGGATTTCCGAGCGAGGAACCAAGTGCATGCATTGTTCAACTTTCCAAAGCAGAGCTGAGTAGCGCAGTTTAATGCTTATTTGTTAATTAGCATGTTTATGTAATTTAATTAGTTAACTAGGATTAGTTAATTAGTTTCGTTTTGTAATAATTAGTTTAATTAACTTAGATTAGCTAGTTAGCTTATTATTCGGACCCTCCGTCGAGAGGGCACAACTGTTGTAATAAGTGTGCGTGTGTGTGATGCATGTCTTCCAACCCCCATTTCTTTCTCCCTTTTACTTATCAGCTTTCGATGGTTAGTTTAGGGCATGTTTCAATTAGCATACTTTATGACTCGCATGCGTGCATCCATTCATCTGTCTTGCATGCACCGGGCTCGGCGCATCATACAAACTGCATTGTATTTCAATACCAATTTGAATGCATGTTATCAAGTTGCATTCACATGACATCTTAGAATAGCCGAGCCTATCTTAGTTGTATTTTGGCATGTGTTGCATTAGGCATCTTAACATGAGCTAGGATCATGCATGATTTCTAACATAGCTTTTGTTTTGGCTCGGAGTACACTGTGAGTGTTTACGCTTTATCATCCTTGCATGTGTGTAGGTGGCTGCCATGATAGTATGCTTACCATGAGGCTATTTGCTTAACTGATACAACTTCATGAATGCCTGTGGGTGGAGGCTTGATTGCCTGAATTGGAACAACTCATTGAATTATGAGTTTTAAGCCCACTTGAAGTGGCAAAATCATGTTTTTCTAAGCCTACTTGAGGTTAGCAAATCCGCGTCTTAGCCTACTTGCGAGTAGCACTTTCAAACCACTTTCAAAAACAAATATGAGTTGTTTTGTTCCAATCCGCGTGATTGAGCCTATACTGGTATGTTGTGCGCATCACATAATAAGCTAGCTAATAAACCGGAATAAGAACCCATGTGTTTTCAAAAATAACATATCATGTTAGTAGAGGCCGATCCTTTGATCGGGCGAGCAGGGGTGCTCATTTCAGGACCTTCCCCTCTCGTACCCAAGTTCCCAAGCCGAGGCAACTTTGGTGATGACGGACATGTGACCTTAGGCACGAGTCAGGGTTTCCTAAATTTCTCAAAATAAAATATTTAGGTGGCGACTCTGAAATCTGGAAAAGCAATCCATGTTTGGCGCTTTTTGATTAAAATCGATTTTCCAAAACGATTTGCTGGATTTAGACTCTTTGGTGATTTATCAGTCTTACATTGCACTTTGTGAGATTAGATTCAGAACCGTGACAGGAGTCCGAACTGTAGTAGTTAGAACTACAATTCGCGCCCCCGCGCGCGGAGCGGAGTTCGGGCGGTCTACATAGCAGACTTGCATACTGAAGCCTTGTATGAGCAACATACCACCAGAAGCAGACTTGTTTTCTACAGGAGCATTAGCATCAGCATCTAACTGCACAGAGCAGGCCATCTTCCAGCAGCATTAGCATTACCACTCCCCTCTTAAAATCAACAGACTAGCATTATCAGGCCAAACCACCAGCATCATACAACAAAACAGAGCACTAGGCCAGCAGCGTCAGCCCAAACCAGCAACCTCATACAGCAAACCAGAAGCAGACATAACCAAACCAGCCTCAAACAGACATACAGAAGGCCAAACAGCAGCATACTTCAGCAGCATACAACAAAATACAGAAGGCCAAAACCAGACTAACTTAGCTCTGCCACACTTTAGATACAAACCAAAATCACACAACACTCAATTAAGAGACAGCAAAAAACTGAGCAAAAAAAGCTCAGAACCACACAGAAACACAAACTTAGAACCATACTGAACTCAAATACCTACAATGACATACCAGAAGAACTACCAACAACTCAAGTCCATCCAACCAAACCCATTATTAAAACCTAGTCTGATTTAAATTGGACAAAAGACATGCACCCCACATGAACCTAGAGCACATGCCTGCTGCCAATAAGATATTTCTAAGCCTACTGCATATTTTGAACAACAAACCTCTGAAGTACTGAAACCTTACTGCAATATGATCTGGTAGAGATTGGACACTATATCATGGACTGAATAATCCACCTTCAAGTGCCATTTGGACCACAAAGCTACCTGCAACTTAACTTGTTCACAGAGTTCTTGGAGGTCAGGAAGAGCATCCTTAAATAAGCATTGGTTTCTCAACTTCCATACTGACCATAAGACTACAGAGGGAATAATCTGCCAGACTTTGAGTTCCTAAGACTTGAATTTGAACCTGCCACCATTCCACCACTACAACAGGCCGTCTACAGAACCTGGAATAGCCCAAACCTGGTCCCACCACTCTACCATGTGAGACCAGCACTTCCACACCAGAGGACACAGCAGAAGCACATGTTCAACAGTTTCCATCTCAGCTTGGCAGAAAACACACAAATTACTAGCACTCAAATGAAGAGCCCCAATTCTTTGAAGGTAGGATGAGGTTTTAACTCTGCCACGCCAAGCCAACCAACAGAAAAACTGCATCGTTGGAGGGGCCAATCTCACCCACAACCCTGCTAGGACTACCAGACCATTCCCACTAGCTGCAGCCCTCTACCTCCACACAGAGGCAACTGAAAACTGCCCTGGCTTCTCTGCTAACCAAGAGCAGGAGTCCTCAACATCATCTCTGAGACTAGGAGATAAGAACAACATATCGGAGCCCCCTTTGGTACATGATACCTTATGGCTGACTAAGAATCCGGATTCGGAGCACCCTTCGGCACGAACAAAACGAAACAAAACATGCCAACATTCGAAATAAGGTGCTTAGCTAAGCACATATAAAAAAAAAAAAACAAAACAAAACAAAAGATTTTCAGAGTAAGACGCAAATGTTTGAAATAAAACTTTTTATTTGATCAAACAATTGTTACATAGACGCAACCCGCGTTCGAACATTACAATATCTGTCTTTAACTTCTAAAGCGAAAAGGGGAATTAATCCCGTTGATACAGCGAAGGCCCCGAATCAATGCACGTCATTTGAAAAGCCTCCGTGGCTCAAAATGCCTTGATCCAACCGTGCCCGAATTAGCGTATCGCTGGACCTCCCTCTGACACCATCGACAATGTCAAGGCCAAGATCCAAGACAAGGAAAGTTAAGGGCAACGGTCGTTGTGTCTCCTTTCGGGGCGATCTACTTCGACGACTTGGAGGCTGACGCGACTCCCATTTCTTTTTTGACGACCTACCTCCCACACCGAAGAATTCTCCGCTGCGATCCATTGCAGCATCAAGCTCGGCCAAAGTTCGAGTTTAGCTGATTAAAGAAACTCTGTTTTACATCCACAATATTATATAACCCCACGCGGCGAAAGGTGTTATATTAATGAGGTCACTGGCACGAAGAGTCCATTCCATTTATTTTTAAATGCGGGCAGTGACCCCGAGACAATTTCATTAACGCCAAATCCCCAAGAGACGAGCGTCGATTGACATTCACCATGGCCTAGGTACCCAAACGGCTTTTTGGAATTTGCCACAGCCACTCCACTCCACGTACTGGCTTTTAGCCTCCTGAAATTAGTGGCCACATTTAAGAATAAACGGCCATCACGATTGGGCCGACCCCGCCTATAAGCCGGCGTATCATTATACGATCAATGCTTGTACATTCATTCAAACATCCATGTAATAAAACGAAACACGTATATACCGAATACGAACTATGACCAGATATTTATAGTAGAACGTTTTTATTCAATCCAACAATGAATTACATAGTTTTTATTGCGTTTCAACCTTACAATGCGTATTCTTATACAGCGTCACCCTCATCCTCACTTTTCTCGACTTCAAAAGCGAAAAACGAAAAATGTTTACTGTGGTAGAGTGGTGATGTCGCATCAATGCTCGACGCTCGAAGAGCTTCCGCGGCTTGAGATGCCTCGATCCAACCGTGCCTAAATCCACGATTCTCACATCGGCAAACCTCTTCGGTAAGCTTCTTCTTGGTCTTTTCGATTCCAACTTTTCGGCCTTCATGAAAACCTTTTTCATAGGCCCTCCCCTTCGCAGACTCCATTGCAAACATACTCGCCGTCTCACGATCGGCAAGCGCGGTACTGATGAGCCGACTGGTTACCCTTTCCTCCACAATTGGGTTTCCTTGCCCGGCGGGTTGTGCCTGAGCCGCTCTGGTCTTCCTCAACTCACGCTCAGCCGACTCCGGGCGAGCCTCCAAACTTCGAATACGTTCCTCCTTCTTCTTCAATTCTCGACGAGCAGCGCGCAGCTGCATGCCAATCTCATAGGCAGTGTAAAGCCCCTTCACCGCACCGTGAATGCCTTCGCGAAATACGTCATAGTCCTGTCGACCTACCATTGACTGCTGAACCTCAGGAGGAAAAATTTGTCGAGCAAACTCGACCGCTACATTTGGGTCTCGAACGATCGAGTCCGCCTCTGTCATGGGTCTATTCCCCACAAACACCGCAAAGCTTAATGGGCACGGATTCGCGTCAGATCCCCTCTCGACTCAGGGTTGCGGAGACCTGCCCTACGACTGCTTGTCCCGCCTGGGCGACCTGTTTCGACGTCGAGGAGACTGACGCCTCTCTCGATCCCTAGAACTCCCACTTCCCGTGCACGAAGGTTCACCACCTCGGTTCATGTCTCCGCCCAGCTCAGCTAGTGTCCTCGCTTCCCCTCTGCTGTTAAAGAAGAGTCTATTCGACATTCACACGATAAATCTTCCTCCAAGAGCTAGAATCAGTTGTTTACTAAGCTCATAAAGGTTGTACCTTTGTTCATTTATCCCTTACAGAGGCAGCACCCTCGAGGCAATCTCATTAATTGCGAAAACCTCAATCGTCCGGTGCCCGAATGATCATGCACCGCCCGGGGCAAAGGCAGATTCATCAACCTATTCGGCTCAAGTGCCCCAGCCGGCTCATAAATCGATTCTTTTAAACTCTTAAGGTCATTTCATCCGGCGCCCGAATGATCATGCACCGCCTAGGGCAAGGGCGGATTCATCAATCTATTCGGCTTAAGTGCCCCAGCCGGCTCATGAATCGGTTCTTTTAAACTCTTAAGGTCGTTTCATCCGACGCCCGAATGATCATGCACCTCCTGGGGCAAGGGCAGATTCATCAATCTATTCGGCTTAAGTGCCCCAGCAGGCTCAGGAATCGATTCTTTTAAACTCTTAAGGTCGTTTCATCCGGAGCCCGAATGATCATACACCGCCTGGGGCAAGGGCAGATTCATCAATCTATTCGGCTTAAATACCCTAACCGGCTCATGAATCTATTCAAAATTCGAAAGATTCATCAATCTATTCGGCTTAAGTGCCCCAGCCGTCTCATGAATTGATTCTTTTAAACTCTTAATGTCGTTTCATCCGGTGCCCGAATGATCATGCACCGCCTGGGGCAAGGGCAGATTCATCAATCTATTCGGCTTAAGTGCCCCAGCCGGCTCATGAATCGGTTCTTTTAAACTCTTAAGGTCATTTCATCCGGCGCCCAAATGATCATGCACCGCCTGGGGCAAGGGTAGATTCATCAATCTATTCGGCTTAAGTACCCCAGCCGGCTCATGAATCTATTCAAAATTCGTAAGATTCATCAATCTATTCGGCTTAAGTGCACCAGCCGGCTCACGAATCAATTCTTTTAAACTCTTAAGGTCGTTTCATCCGGCGCCCGAATGATCATGCACCGCCTGGGGCAAGGGCAGATTCATCAATCTATTCGGCTTAAGTACCCCAGCCGGCTCATGAATCTATTCAAAATTCGTAAGATTCATCAATCTATTCGGCTTAAGTGCCTCAGCCGTCTCACGAATCAATTCTTTTAAACTCTTAAGGTCGTTTCATCCGGCGCCCGAATGATCATGCACCGCCTGGGGCAAGGGCAGATTCATCAATCTATTCGGCTTAAGTGCCCCAGCCGGCTCATGAATCGGTTCTTTTAAACTCTTAAGGTCATTTCATCCGGCGCCCAAATGATCATGCACCGCCTGGGGCAAGGGCAGATTCATCAATCTATTCGGCTTAAGTACCCCAGCCGGCTCATGAATCTATTCAAAATTCGTAAGATTCATCAATCTATTCGGCTTAAGTGCACCAGCCGGCTCACGAATCAATTCTTTTAAACTCTTAAGGTCGTTTCATCCGGCGCCCGAATGATCATGCACCGCCTGGGGTAAGGGCAAATTCATCAATCTATTCGGCTTAAGTACCCCAGCTGGCTCATGAATCTATTCAAAATTCATAAGATTCATCAATCTATTCGGCTTAAGTGCACCAGCCGGCTCACGAATCAATTCTTTTAAACTCTTAAGTTCGTTTCATCCGGCGCCCGAATGATCATGCACCGCCTGGGGCAAGGGCAGATTCATCAATCTATTCGGCTTAAGTGCCCCAGCCGGCTCATGAATCGATTCTTTTAAACTCTTAATGTCGTTTCATTTGGCGCCCGAATGATCATGCACCGCCTGGGGCAAGGGCAAGGGCAGATTCATCAATCTATTCGGCTTAAATGCTCTAGCCGGCTCATGAATCAATTCTTTTAAACTCTTAAGGTCGCCACATCCGACGCCCGAATAATCATGCACCGCTTGGGGCAATGGCAGATTCATCAATCTATTCGGCTTAAGTACCCCAGCCGGCTCATGAATCTATTCAAAATTCGTAAGATTCATCAATCTATTGTCATAAGATATTCAATTTCTGAAACCTCAAACACAGCAATGATTTTATCCAAATTAGTGAAAGGCAAAACATTCTTCATTAACATAACTTCACAAACTATGTACAAGTAGTGGTGAAATACCAAGGAAATTTTCATTAATAAATTGAGCGCAAATAGGAACTAATTTATGCATGAAAATTACCTTGAACTATCAAAAGTCCACTAAACAAAAGTGTACATTGAAATCGAACATACTTAATAAAACTAGAGCGTCTCCCAGATCAATCCTCAGGATCAGACTCAAGTGGCTCAACGTCCACTTGTTCGTAGGGAATTAGCTAGGCCAATGTAACTCCAGCGGCAACAAGGGCTTTGAGGCACCCATGTTTGAACCCCCGATTCTCGAATTTGGGGACTTCATCTACATATTCCGTGAAGGCGGCACTTTTTTCTGCTTCAAATGCCGCAAAAGCTTCAGAATCGGCTTTTTCCTTGGCCGCCTTGAGCTCCCCTAACTGAACCTCCGCCTCGGCAAGCGCCTCCTTGGCTAACTTCAGCGATTCTTCGCTCGCATTTGCCCTATTCTCAGCGTCAGAGCGGAGCTGTTCAGCTGAGCGAGCCCTCTCTTTTTCTGCTTCAGCTCGCGCACTTTCCATCACGGTTCTCATCACTTCAAACTCGGCCCTACTCTTTTGACCGTCCGCCTCCATTTGCAAACGATCAATTCTGCCAAGGGCATCATGTAGGCGGCGGCCTAGGTCCGCGATCCTGCCAACAGTCTGCAAAACAAGTTGGGATCGTCAAATACCTTAATGAAAACAAATTCAAGAGAATTTGAGATGGTCACTTACCAGGAGCGCCGACTGTGCAGATAGGGCTACGGCCATAACATCCGGCACGGCGCGAAAGGCAGCGTTGTCAGCCGGTAAGGAAATTGAAGCCGCCAGGCTCAACGCCACAGCTGGATCCTCAATGGCTGAAGCATCAGAAGAGATTGGCGTATCTTTGATCTTTGGCCGAACAATAAAAGGCGCAACCACGTCCGACTCTTCTAAACGAGGCCGTTTGACAGCAAGGCTAATTTCCGACCCAGCCTCTCCCTCGACGATACGCTTTTCGCCCCGCTCCTCCGGAATCAGCCGTTCGTCAATGACCTGTTGTTCAACCCCTTTCCCCGTTTTGGCCGTAGCAACCTGAACCGTCTCTTCAATAATGGGTACGAAAGTTTTAATCAAGGTGGGCTTAGAATGGGCGGCCTCGGCCTTCTTTCGAGCAACCATTCGCTCGACATTTTTCTTTCGCGCCATCTGCGTAAGGTTTTCCCCAGCCATACCTTCGAAAAAATCGCTGGGTAGGTCTCCCAAATTTGCAAAAATATCTCTAGAAGAAAACTCTGCCCGACCCGAAGTGGACGGTGAAGGCTGGTTAAGTCCGGCAGCCTCGAACGCCGAGCGTATCGCATCGTTAACCTCTTCGGCCTCCTCAGCGACCTCTCTAGTTGGTTCGGCAACTACCTCTACCACCGGCTCCGCGTCTGCCCCCGAATCCGAACCTTCGAGGCCAATTTGCCTAAGGTTCTTGAAGCTGGGAAAGAGAAGAGCCGAAAGGTGTTGATCGCCGGATGGAATTGGAATGCCTTCCACGGCCGAGAATGTAGTATAAGTAGGTTCGTATCGGAGGAGTATGTGAACAGCTCTCCCTTGCTTTTGTACGTTTGGACGGCCGAAGTACCTGAGTGCGGACTTAATCTCCTCAAGGACTACGTCGTCGGTTGAGGAAAGAATCTTCTTCAATCTGTTACTTGCAAAGAACAAGGGGTGATTAAAAAAAAAAAGCCGAATAAAAGGCAAGTCAACAAACACAAGGCGTTACATGGCAACCTGGATCACCCTTCCGTCTGGAAATAGGATCTAGGCGGTCTTCACCTTCACTGAACTCCCAATTACCTCGGACATTGACCATTACGTCGTCAACTCTCTTACCGGAACTGGCAAGCATGGTTATCAAGTGATGGTCAGTGTCCTCGGCCCTAAGAAAGTATCGCTCCAGCCGACCGGAAGATTTGGCCAAAGCGTAGCAGTGCCGAATCGCCGGAATGCCAAGGTTAATCCTAAGACGTCGGTTCAACTCTATCACCCCCATAATGATTCGAAAGAAATTTACGTTGGGTTGAGAAGGAATCAGACTCCAATAGCGAAGGACGACCCTAAGCAATGGATGTAGGGAAAAACGGACCCCGCCCTCCGCTATAGATAAGAGAGGGAAGACGATCGTATTTTGATCCTCCCTCTCCATATCAAGAGTACTATCTGTTACAAGAGATAAGTGGACGTCGTCGAGAATGGAAAAGTGTCACCGGAATACGGAAATACGACCCTCAGAAAGGAGGTCTTTCAAGTGTTTAGCCATTTTTGCAGGGATTCAAGGTTTCGCCGAAATCAAAGTGACAAACAAAAAATAGGATTGTAAAGAAAGGAGAAGAAGACTTACGAAGATTAAACGGGGCAGAGATAGACGGAGAAGAATTGCAGAAAATGCGAATCAGAGAAGGGATACCCGCTGGCAGTCAAAGAGTCTCGAATACTTGACGAATTATGCATTCGAAAAGACTGAAGTTTCAAATCGTAATAAATGCGAGGGAAGCACGAACGAGGCGGGAAAGTGTAATGATGACCGAAAAGGTGTGCGCATTCTGACATCTATTTTGGGGTATGCAAAGCCGTCTGACCTATTTTGACTTTTCGAATTCAAAACCAAACACGCCGATTAACTACCGTCAATGGAGAGTTCGAGGGGCAATTGTGGGAGCCGAATAAATGGCAAAGTCAGAAGGCGCGCGCAATAGGAGGCTGATATTAATCGGCTGTATCCTGCGAGAATAGGAGGCCGAATATAATATATGGGCCGAATAAGTATGGATCATTAGAGCCGAATAAAGGAAAGGACAACGATTAAAAAGTAGGCCCTGGCCTCGAGGCCCAAAAGAAACAAGTATAAATACAAGAATAATAGATCTAGTAGGGAGGTAACAATCACGTTTTGCTTAACTTAGAAGACAAGCTATTTTGAGTACAAGAACTGACTTGTCCGTCGGAGTGCTAATTCTGGCACCCCCGACCGGAGTGTTTGTGTCTTTTCAGGTGACTAGCTGAGGATCACTAGCGTCTCCCAAGATTCGAAGAGTATTTCCAAAACCACTTCTCCACATATATCAATGTGATTTAACATTTTAAATTACTTTAATGTTATCTAATGACTAATAATTTATATGTATATTAAATATTTATATATATAATTCGAGTTTCTAGTTGATCGGATTTTTTGATGTCTTTATCCAAATTCGTCTAAATTTAATTCGGATTTCTGAATTTTTATTCAAACTCGTATTGAATTCAAAAATACTTCGTCCAAGTCCTAAAAAAATTTAGAATTCAGGTTGAGCCTGCCTGTGTCACACACCTAGTTATAGGCCCTTTCTTTCTATATAACCAATACCATCCTCTTACATTAGAGTTACAAATTTAAGAGCTCAATTTTCTTTCATATGGTTTTTATCAATATTGAGAAGGCATATGATAAAGTGTCTCGGGATATAATTTGGTGGGTGTTAGAGAAGAGATGAGTGACAAAAAGTTACATTGATGTGATTAGGGATATATATATGAAGGTGTAGTGACCACTATTAGATCGCCTGCTGGAGAGACAAGTGAATTTTCAATTACTGTAGGGTTGCACCAAGGATCAACTTTAAGTCCTTATCTTTTCGGTTTAGTGATAAATGAGTTGACACGCAATATTTAGGATGATGTACCATGATGTATACTTTTGGCAGATAGTATCTTGTTAATGAATGAGACTAGATAAGGAGTTAATAATAAGTTGGAGATTTGGATAAAAACACTTGAATCTAAAGGATTTAAGATAAGCAAAACTAAGACAGAATTTATGGAATATAATTTTAGTAACAGTCACAATAAAAGCAGAGGAGAAGTGAAGATTGAGAACCAAGAACTACTTAAAAGTAACCATTTTCGTTATTTATGATCGATTATTACAACGACCGAAGAGATTAGAACGGATGTGATCCATAGAATTAATGCGAGGTAGCTTAAGTGGAGGAGTGCATCTAGAGTACTGTGCGATAAACAAGTACTCATTAAGCTAAAGGAAAGTTCCATAGAACGACTATTAAATCAATGATGTTTTATGGGATAGAATGTTGGGCAACTAAGAAATAACATGTAGATAAAATGAATGTTACTGAAATAAGAGTGCTAAGGTGGTTGTGTAGCAAAACTAGAAAAGATAGAGTAAAAAATGAGTATATACGAGAATGGGTAGGAGTAGTACTAATATAAGACAAGTTGAGAGAGAATAGATTAAGATGGTTTGGTCATATACAACGAAGACCAACAGAGGCAATAGTGAAGAGATGCAATACAGTACTGGTAGATGGTAGTGTTAAGGGTAGGGATAGACCTAGATTGACATGGTCTAGTGTAGAAAATAGAAATATGAATTTATTTAGTTTTACTAACGAAATAACCTTGGATAGAGTTGAGTGGAAAAGAAAGATTCATGCAACCGACCCTATTTAATGAGACTTAAGGTTTGATTTAGTTTGATTTGATTTGCTTTAAAAATAATATAAAATATATGTTGGAACATATTCAATTTTTGTGTTTAACAAAATTGTATTGGTAAGATTTTTAAACATTTAAAATTTACAAGTAAAAATTATTAGCATCAACTTAACTAAGAAAGAAAAGGAAGAACTCAAAAATTTATGATATATTTAAAAATTAAAAAAATAATTTAAAATGTTAAAAAAATTTAGAGTGGTGCTACAGGGCCCGAAAACGGGGTGCCCCGAATGCCCCGAATTTTTTTTTTTTTTTTTCTTTTCAGCAGAAGAAAGGAGGGAGGAAGACGAAGGGGAAAGGAGGGAGGAAGACGAAGGGGGGAAGGGGAGGGGGAGGGGAGGGGGAGGAGGAGGAGGGGAGGAAGGACTGGAGGGGGCCTAAAATATGGAGGAGGAGGACGCGATCGGCGGCGATCGGCACGATCGGAGGAGGAGGACGGCAACGCGATCGGCGGAGGCCGACGATCGGCACGATCGAAGGAGGAGGACGGCGACGCGATCGGCAGAGGCCGACGCGACCTCTCTCTCTTTCTCTCCCTCTCCCTCCCTCTCCCTCTCCCTCTCTTTCTCTCCCTCTTCCTCTGCAACTCAGAGTTGCAGAGGTTCAACAATGGCGGAAAAAAAAAAAATAGAATGCCCAAAACGACGTCGTTTTGGGCATTCAGGGCATTCGAGCCAACAGTATTCAGGCCCTCAAACATTTTCCAAAAATTTAATAAAAAAGACAAAATAAAAAACCAAAAGTTCTAATTTTTTAAAAAATAACTTCAAAATACTGAAATCAGACCAACTGGTTTGAACCTATAAATAAATAAATAAATAAATAAATAAAAGATGTCCTGAGGTGATGTGGATGACATGACATCTTATGACATGTTTTTGTCATTCACGTGGGTGTGTTCTCAAAGTGAGGAGATATTTTTTTTTTTTGGACCCATTACACTATTGATGGATTACACTTTTTTTTTTTTTTTTGGCAATTCACGTGGGTTTTTTTTCCATCTAGATCAATCGAACGGAATTGATCCATTACACTATCGATAGATTCATGATAATAAAAGGATAGTTGTAGTTCGATTTTTTTTTAATTCGTCTAGTTTTGAATATGTAGTGGATTTGAAATTTTTTTGACCGCAATCGAATCATGAAATCCCAAGCACCTCTAATAATTTGTAAGATTTTGTGTTTTTAATTTGTTTAGATATTCTATTTGTGTTTTCAATTAAAAAAACTTAAAAATTCTGTTAACTATGTTCTGTTGAAAAAGAATTTTCAACTTGAATATATTTTTTGAATTGAAAAGTATTATTTATTTATATTTTTTAGTTTTTAAATCTAACTCTAAAAATAATAAATAAAAAAAACTAATATATGCTGGTTGATTTTTGTTTTTAAAAACAGATATAGATATAACAATACAGAGACATATATTTTCTTCTACTGCTTTGTTAATGGTTTTGATGGTTTGAATTGTTTTTATATTTTTAGAATCACAGATTGTAATACTTTATGTGAATAAGGCATGATGTGATTATAATATATGGATGAGGCATGTAGTGATTGTAATATTATAAAGTTTCAAATTTTAATTTTTTGATGAGGTATGCAGTAATTGTAATAATTTTTTTTAATCATTGACTGTAATGCTTTTTTTTTTTTTTCATGAAGTGCATAAGTTGAATTATATTGAAAATTTATAAAATTTTAAATCATCAAATCGACTCGCATCCATCCGTTAATCTACCAATTCGCTTTATCTACATCTACTAAATTAATTTTTTTCAACTTACCAATCTAAAAGACAAATAATAAATTAAAAATTTTGTGATCGCAACCTACCCGGACCTACCCTCAATTCATATGTTTTGTCATTCCCTAAAACCACGTTGTTTTGGGCGTTGAGCATATGAGTTGAGGCCAAGGGGCAGTTGGATAATTTGAGCAGGGTCGAAAGTTTCGTTCGAGGTGATTCGCTCTATATAGGGATAGATATAGCCATGACCCATGTACTGGCATTAGTGAGGGAATCATGATGTCCTTAATATCTCTTCTTAACTTCTTGTTTGTTGGGTTAGAGCATCTCCAACGATTAATTTCTTTTTTTATCAAATTTGATGACAAAAATGATGATTTTCTCAATTTGATACGAGGCGCTCCAACGGTGAGCATCAAAGTGAAATTGGGGAGGTGGTCGACCGGGTGGTCGACCGGCCAATTGATCAACCGGTCGACCAGCAAAGGCAAATTTTTTTTTTTTTTTTTTTTTAACTGTTTGAACTGTTTGAACCTATGTATTTCAAAGACAACCGGGCGACTGGTTGGTCAACCGGCCGGACAACCGGTTGGTTGACCGGTATCCCTCTTTCAACGGTCAGTAACAGTGATTTCACCAAATCTGTGTCTCGTTCTCAGTTTGATGATTTTTTTGCTGAAATCTCATTTTGATATCAATCTGGTGCAACGGTTGGAGCATGAAAAAGGAGCTTTTTCATCAAAATTTAAATCTGGTGCTGGGTTTGGTTCACCGTTGGAGATGGTCTTATGAGGCTCATTTTTGTATCTAATTTTAATGGTTCAAACCGTTTACATTTTAAGATTTATTAATTATATTATATCTATAAAAAATAAAGTTGATCAGATATCAGAAACTACGTGTACGGATCATCGAACAATAAATTATTTTTAAAAAAAATTTAATAAACAATTTTTTGAATACATGTCTTTTGATATTCGATCAACTTGATTTTTAAAAGTATGATATACTTAACAAATCTTAAAATGTAAACAGTTCGGATCATCAAAATTAGGCCTAAAAGTGGGCTCAATGACTTAGCAAGTAGGGAGTTAAGGAGAAAGATGAAAGAGAGAATTCTGATTCTGAGTGAGGTGCAAGGGTACAATTCGAACAAGTTTGTTTCGACGGATTGGGAGGTTATTCAAGTTTAATTTAAATTGTGTTAAGATTTATCCAGATTTAAATTGTAAATTGAGATTGTTTGTTCAAGTCTGATTCGAATTGTCTAAATTGCATGAAAATTGCAATTTTTTTAGTTAAATTATTAATTTGTTAAAATTAAATTTTATTTACATTTTTTTTATTATAAAAATCATTGATAACATAAAATCAAATAATTTATATAATATATGATAAATGTCATTATGGTAATCTTTATAATTTATGAATGAGAACAAAAAAAAACAAAAACAAGAAAGATTTTATATTGTATTACTTATACATATAATATATATTTAATATGATTTAACGATTTAAATTATTTTAATATTACCTAATGATTAATAATTTATATGTATATTAAATATTTAGGTACACAATTTGAATTTTAAGTTGTTCGGATTTTTTGATATCTTTATTTAAATTCGTCTAAATTTAATTCAGACTTATAAATTTTTATTTAAACTCGTATCGAATTCAAAAATATGTCCCAAAAAAATTCAGAATTCAGGTTGAGTGCGCCCGTGTTACACACCTAGCTACAGGCCCTTTTCTTTCTATATAACCAATACCATCTTCTTACATTAGAGTTACAAATTTGAGAGCTCAATTTCCTTACCTACTACAGCATCAAAAGTAGTTCAACCGTAGTCGTCTAAGATCTAAAATCTTGTGCGATTACTATAACAATACAACACAACGCATATTCAACAATGATGACGATGAGCGAGAAGAGAAGAGTTATGGAGAGAAAGCTCTACGAAGCATCACTAACTGGGAATGTACAAGCATTCGAAGCATTGCTCGAAGAAGACAATCTCATTCTTGACAAAATCACTCTCACCTCCTCCTCCTTCGACAACGAAAACCAAACTCCTTTGCACATAGCAGCATTGCGCGGTCACTCCGATTTCACCAAAGCGCTTCTGAGTCGAAAACCCCGACTCGCTACTGAGCTAGACTCGCTCCTCAACTCTCCTCTCCACCTGGCTTCCTCCGAAGGCCACTTCGACATTGTACGACAGTTGTTGGAGGCACCAACAGCCGACAACGACGTTTCCAAGGCCCGGAATGAAGATGGTAGAACCCCACTCCACTTGGCAGCCATGAAAGGCCGAGTTGAGGTCGTAAAACTACTGATTCAGACTCGGCCTGAGTCAATTTATGAGAAACTCGGGAGAAGAGGAGAGACTGTTCTTCACTTATGTGTCAAACACAACCGTTTGGAGGTTTTGAAGACTTTGGCTGATGAATTGTTGACCAAAAATGACGTCGGGTTTGTGAACTCTGAAGACGAAGATGGTAACACCATCTTGCATCTCGCTGCAGCTCTCAAACAAACACAAGTAAGTGTTTTATTATGTGGATTTTTATATGCTCTTAATTTATTTGTCTATTTTTGAATAATCCAAACTTATTAAGGAGACAAATAATTATTACACATTAATTTAAAATTTAAAATTTAAAATATCTTTACCATAATATCTTTTGATTTTGAATTTTAAAATGTGTTTGTACTATATAATGGGTAATTTTGAAAATTTAAAAAATCTCAATATCCAAAATAGAAGGTGCACAAATATTTTGAGACTGACCAAAAGAAAAGGTAGACAAAAAAAAAAAAATAAAAAATGAGACAGAGAGATATATTTATGGAGAAGGTTTTCCTCCAAGGATGAGAACTCCTACATCCTAAATAATATGGCAGCCTATGATTGGCCATTTATAACATATGTTATACAGTTAAAAAATTCTCTAATTTTTGTTCAATTCTTCAATTCATATTTTGAGTTTAAAAAAATGCCCATTAAAAAAAAAACACTCAAATTTGAAAAAAAAATTATTTGATATGAACACTCCAATATACAAACTCAAATTTACGTATAAATTTGAATAAAAACTGTAGGGTTGGTTTGGCATGTACTAAAAAAGTACACTTTTTGACTTATTGGTGGGTTTGGGTTGGGTTTGGGTTGGGTTTGATGTGATGTGTTAGAGAGGTGATGTGATTTAAATAGGATGATGTGACTTAAATAAGATAGTGACTTTTTGACTTTTTAACTTATTTAGATGATGCCAAACCAAGCCTAAGTAATAAATTTGAGAGCCATGAAATAATTTTAAATTTTTTAAGTAAAAATTTGAATCTTCCTTAATTTGGATAAACATCTTACTAATAAAATTCAATTTGATATAAGTTTATGTTAAAAGTGAAGGATATTTTGAATATTTTTACCTAATTTTTTTTATGGGACCTAAATTTAAATTAATATGGATTTGAATCAATAATTTAAGATGCCTAATGAGATATAATGAAAATGAAAATAAATGAAAATAAAATTAAAAATGGTCAAGTTTTTGTGGATGATATTCACTTACTTCAATATTTTAGGATTTGTTTAACGACCAAAGTATAAGTATGCTAGAGTTCTTTTAAAAGTTAAAAATGTTTCACAGTAATAAACTTTTTTAAAATTAAATTCTTAAAGATATGTTTCCTATAACGTTATTCAGAAATTGAATAGATTTTGATTCATGTAACAAAAGATTAATCATTTGTTTTGCCACATTGCATAAGATATAGGAACTCTTACATAATAAGTTGAAGGAAAACCTTTTCCTACGTGTATTTATGCACAAAAGACATGGGGTTGACATTTAAAATAAGAGTAAATTATAAATTCATTTATGAGATTTGTTTAAAATATGAATTATTCTATGTAATTTAGAAAATTATAAATATCCTATAGTCAGAATTTTTTATTTAATAAAATTAACTAAAAAATTGAAATTCCCAACTACTCTTTTATACAATAATAAAATTATCTGAATTATTAATTGAAATAAATTTATGACATCATTAAAAATTGTTAATTGACTTAATAACTTATTAATAAAATCGGTTATTTGTTATAAAATTAAAATTTTCATTCTAAAACCATATGAGACAATTCATTTTTAAAGTAAATTTTAAAGAGTGTATTTATATTTTACCCTTTAAGATATGAGCAGCGCTACTCTAACTCAAAATTAGACTCATTTTTTAGAATTAATGATGTAACAATTTATTAAAATATTTAAGACAATTCTTATTTTTATATATTAATTTTTTAATCATTAATCAATTATCTTTTTTACTCCTCACTAAACCTAAAACGTGGACTTATGTGTTATTTTTCTTAAAATATAAATTGTGGTCATTCCATCACAATCACAATTAACAATTACTAATATATGTTATATGTACTCAGGAGTCTCATTTCCTCTTTTACTTCTTACTCTTTTGATTTTCTTCAATTTTGTGTTCTTTCTTTCTGTCAAAATTCCCAACAATGATGCTTTGATCGCAGACCATAGAATACTTGTTAAAATTAACAAGTGTCAAAGAACAAGCCAAGACTCAGAACAAGAATGGTTTTACAGCTTTAGATATTGTGGAGCTGTCCCCTATCAAAGACTTAAAAACCATGGAAATTCAACAGTTTCTTGTAGAAGCTGGTGTTCCAAGTCTTAGAAGAGCTCCGGATATCAAGGAAGAGATCAGGACATCATCGTCATCGGCTGATCATCAGCCCCAAAATCTATTCAGAAGATTATGGAAAAAAATTTCAAGTTTTTGGAATATGTATTTTAAGCCCGAGCGTGATTGGTTCAAAGAAGTCCGTGGATATTTAATAACAGCATCCACCCTGACAACTACTATGTCTTACCAAGCTGGATTAAGTCCACCGGGCAATGTTTGGCAAGATTCTCCAAACAACATTGCTGCTTCTCCAGTAAACAGCGAAGACCTTATTGGGACATCCATTTTAGCCAAAACTCAAGACTTCTACTTTACGCCTTTCTTGTTTTTCAACACTGCATCATTCATAGCATCTATGTTCACTCTCATTCTGGCTTCAAGTGGATTTCCTCCTGAGAATAAGTTTTTCACAGTCCTAATGATGGTGTTAATGTTCTGCTCACTCACATTCATGACTATCGCTTATCTGTTGACAATCAACATGATTAGTCCACCCAACACTTGGGATTTTGTCAATAAGATGACCGCGTGGGCTCTATATTTTTGGTTTGGCGTATGTATTGCTGGTGGTCTATTTCAAGTACTCAGCGGCTGTCCATGGCTATGGCGGAAGTTGAGAATACGAGAACTATGGCACAAGTTGAGAGGACCGCGTAATAATCCAAACAATGGCTACCCATGACATGACTGGGATAATGCCATAAGGCTATGTTTGTTTGGGCGGACTGAATTAAGTTGGATCAGTATTTCCATGATTAATAATCTTAGGATTACGAATCCCTTTGGATTGTGTATCCTATAGTGTTAAGACTACGAATCTCTTTGAATTGTATATCATATCGTATGTTTTGATTGGGTTAGGATTATAAGGAGAGATTAACAAAATATTATCCAATCCTATGTTTGATGAGTTAGTCCACACTTTGGCTTAGTCTCTCAATTTATATCCTACCTCCCTCTATGAGATTGAATAGTCCATCATATGTGAGATACCATATCCGGATAGATTGTTAGTCCGTAGTTTAATTTTTTAACCAAATACCGAATTAATAATCTTATTAGACTATTAATCTAATCCCAAAGATATATCCACTCAAATAAACATGACCTTTAGTTATTAGTCCGCACTTTCTCATTCTCCGTATGAGCTTTAATTATTATTGTGTTTTGCTCTATTTCCTTCCGTTATTATTTTATGCATGTAACTTTTTTCTATTTAGTTATAACTCGTGTACTTCTTGTTGTAATTGTTGTAATTTTTAATATTAATTTCAATATTATTAAATTATGTATTGATTTAAAAGTTTTTTTCTCTTTTCTTTTCAATTTGAAATTTATATTGTTAATTTAGAATTGTGAATTTTTTATCAAATGGTGGTTTAATAGTCAGCATGATGATCTATTAAACTAATAATTTTGACATTTTACAAAATATAGTCATCAAAATGGAGCCTAAAGCCATTGCTTAGATGTCGTAGGGGTAAATTTGGCTCTATAACCAAATGGGATAATGCCCCATTTTAATATAATCTCAGATCTCCAAAAGTTTTGAGTCGTTACTAAAGAGAATGAATATTCTTTGTATTGAATGAATGAATTGTTACAAAGTGAAGATATATTTATACACTTCAATGAATCCTAACCATAACTACCTAACCTTGAATCTAACTACTAAACCATAGTTAATACTAGACAGTTAATCTCTAACAAACTAACCACCTATAACAAACTAACAACCTATATAGCTGAATGGTGTGTGCCTTAAGCTATAGATGAAACTACTGTAGCTTGAGCTGTATCTGTTGTTGCAGCTTGCTCTGTAGCTTGCTCTATATCTGTTGCAGGTTGAGCTTGAGTTGCAGAATCTGATAGTTGCTATGTGAGCTGTGATAGCAGTGGCTTATCATGGTGTTTATCATACCCCTGCAAGCTCAAGGGACTGGGAAGGACATTGAGCTTGAGCTGAAGATATTGAAACCGAGCAACAGATAGTGGTTTAGTAAAGACATCAGCAACTTGATCTGAAGTGGGGATATGACAGATATGAAGCTTCTTGGATGCAACTCGTTCGCGAAGAAAGTGATAATCAACCTCAATGTGTTTAGTACGAGCATGAAACACAGGGTTGTTACTCATAGCTATGGCAGATAAGTTGTCACACCATAGGGTAGGCATAGGAACAGAAATATGAAGGTCAGCAAGCAACATCCCAATCCAACTAAGGTCAGCTGAAGTTTGTGCTAAAGCTCTATATTCAGCCCCAGAAGATGATCTAGACACAGTTGGCTGCTTCTTGGCAGACCAAGAGATAAGATTAGGACCAAGATAGACACAGTAACCAGTGGTGGACCTGCGATCAAGGACATTACCTGCCTAATCTGAGTCTGAAGATGCATTGAGAAGAAGAGGTCCAGGAGTGAAATGAAGACCATAAGATAAGGTGCCTTTAAGATACTGTAGTAATTTTTTGACTGAAGTAAAATGGCTAGTCATAGGAGAGTGCATGAATTGACAAAGATGATTAACCACAAAGGCTAAATCTGGTCTAGTAAGGGTAAGATATTGAAGGGCTCCAACCAAACTTCGGTACAAAGTTGGCTGAGAAAAGAGAGAATCACCTACTGTAGTAAGAGCACTAGAAGAGGGCTTAGTAGCCATGGGAGAAGAGTAAGTTTTGCAGTCACTATACCAGCCTTGGCCAATAAATCTGAGGCATATTTTTGTTGAGAAAACACATACCCAGTAGCAGTTCTGGTGACAGATATTCCCAAGAAATAATTGACAAAGCCAAGCTCCTTCATGGAAAAGGTTGTATGCATATGAGTAATGAGAGAGGTAATATAGAGGGGATTACTTCCTGTGAGAAGAATGTCATCTACATAGATGAGAAGAATGGTAATAGCAGTAGAAGTTTTCTTAATAAAAAGAGAAGAGTCACAATGGCTTTGAACAAATTGATGAGTGAGAAGAAAATTGGAGAAGGTAGAGAACCAAGCTCTAGGAGCTTGCTTTAAACCATAGAGAGCCTTGTGTAACTTGCAAACAAGCTGAGATTGATTTGGTTGAACAAAGCCTTGAGGTTGGACCATATAAACTTCTTCTTCAAGAATACCATAAAGAAATGCATTAGATATGTCAAGCTGTTTGATAGGCCAATCAAAATGTATAGCAAGGCATAACAGAATTCTGATAGTGGGTTGCTTAGCCACAGGACTAAGAGTCTCATGATAGTCCACCCCTTCAGTTTGAAGAAAGCCCTTAGCAACTAACCTTGCCTTATATCTTGCTATAGAACCATCTGAATTTTTCTTGATTCTATAAACCCATTTGCAGCCTATTGCTTATTTGCCAGGTGGAAGATCAACTAAAGACCAAGTACCTTGTTTTTGTAATGCTTGAAATTCTTCAAGCATAGCAGTTTGCCAAACAGAAGAAGAAGCTACTTGCTGAAAAGTTTGTGGTTCAGACTGAGGAGAGAAAGAAGACAGACAAGCAGTGAGAGAAGAGGGAGAAAAGGTTGATTTGGATCTGGTAATCATGGGATGAGTATTGGAAGAAATAGAGGGAAGATCAATAGAAATTTTGGAAATAGCAATCTGATCAGAAGGGGCAGGGGATAGAAGAGGAATAGAAATGACTGGTTGAGCTCCTGAGTGAGGTTCAGTAGCAGAAGAAGAAGCTGGCTGGACTGAGGGAAGGTCAACAAGAGGAGAGAAAGCTGGTGGCTGAGCTGCTGACTAAGGGACAGTAGTAGAAGAGGAAATTGGGTGAGCTGCTGGATTAGTTGCAGTATGAGATGAAGAGAAAGATGAAGACCAGAAAAACTGTTGGAGAGATGCAGCAGTGGCAGATGAAGACAGTTTTGAAGAAGTCTGAAAAGGAAAGAAAGACTCATCAAACACCACATGTCTGGAAATATGGACTTTGCCTGTGATGGGATCAAGACACCTATAACCTTTGATGGAAGGTTGATAACCAAGAAAGACACAGGGTAGAGATCTTGGTTGAAGTTTATTAGTGGTGTATGGTTTGAGCCAAGGATAGCATCTACACCCAAAGGATCTCAGGAGCATATAATCATGTTTATGTTTGAATAAGACCTCATAGGGAGTAAGATTTTTAAGCTTGAGAGTAGGATGTCTATTGATCAAATAGACAGCTGTGGCAAGAGCATCAAACCAGTAAATCAAAGGTAGAGAAGAATGATGCATGAGAGTAATAGTAGTTTCAATGAAATGCCTATGTTTCCTTTCAGCTACACCATTTTGTGAAGGTGTATGTGGACAAGTTAATTGATGATCAATGCCTTTACTTTTAAGAAAATTTTGAAATGGTATACTAAGATATTCCCCTCCATTATCACTGCGAAGAATCTGAAGTTTAGTGTGAAATTGAGTCTCAACAAATGATTTAAATTCAAGAAATTTAGTGAAAACTTCACTCTTATAATGCAGAGGAAAAAGCCAAGTAAATTTGCTAAAATCATCAACGAAAAGCACATAGTACTTAAAGCCTGAAACAGAGAAAGCAAAAGGGCCCCAAACATCCGTATGAATAAGAGCTAAAGGCTTATTTACAGTAGAATTAGACAAATGAAAAGGCAACCTATGACTCTTTGAAACACAACAATGTTCACACAAACTAGAGCCTTTATTAGACAAAAGCTTAGAACCTAGATTATTATGAGAAAGAACATGATGAATCTTCTTAGATGAAGGATGACCAAGTCTGAAATGGCAATTAGGTGTAATTGCAGGTGATGATGCAGGTGATGTAGAGCAAGAAAAACAAGCTTGAGAAGAAACAGATGCAGCAAATGGAAATGCAGCAGGAGAGGATGCAGCAGAAGGAGGGGCACTAAATGGATAAAGTCCATTTGTGTAGCTTTCTTTATACAAGATTTTCTGAGTAATCTTGTCCTGAATAACAAAAAAGCTTTCATCAAAAGTGATAGTGCAGTGATTGTCCATGACTAACTGGTGAACAGAGAGCAAATTGGATGAAAGTGTAGGCACATGAAGTAGCTTTGTAAGATGAAAAGGAAAAGAAGGAGTTGGAAGAAGACCTGTCCCACTGTGAGCAATGGTATGCGTAGAACCATCACCAACTACAACTTGATCTTGACCATAGTATGGCTGAGGGAAATAAAGCTGATTTAGATCAGGTGTCATGTGACTAGTGGCTCCAGAGTCAAGAAACTAGTTTTCAGACTGTGACTGATTTGAGGATGATGCAGCATAGGCTTTGGACTGAGGCTGTGTAGAAGCAGACTGCTGAAAAGCTGTGTCTAACCTATACCAGCAGTCTAGAGCAGTGTGATTAGTCTTTCCACAGATTTGACAGATCACATTTAAAGAATTAGTATTGGCAGCAGCTTGAGGAGTGTAAGGATAGCTGGATCTGCCAGCTTGAGGACTGTAAGTATAGTTGGATCTGCCTCTTGGAGACTGTGAGCCTCTTTGATAGTGACTCATCTGTCCTCTAGACTTACCTCCATCTCTACCTCTGTAAGAACCTCTGCCTCTATAATAGCCTCTAGAACTTCCTCGATTAGAGTAATTGCCTCTGTGTGCAGTATAAGCAATGGAGCTTGGAAGATCTGAGGCATGTGCATGTTTAAGAGAAGACTCCATATGAATAGCTTCTGAACAGAGTAAAGAACACAGCTGATCTAGAGAAATATGATCTGATCATATGCGTATAGCAGTTTTTGTAGCATTATATTCCTCAGGCAATCCATTTAAAATCAACAAAACTAAATCTTCATCATCAATAGGAGATGATGCCAAAGCAAGCTGATCAGACAATACCTTGAATTGATTCAGGTATTCTTCCATTGTTGTTCCTTTCTTAGCAAGCTTACTCAACTTGATCTTCAACTGATGTATGTGAGATCTGGAAAGTGAAGTAAATCGTTTGGCAAGAACAGTCCAAACTTCATGACTGGTTTGACATTGAATGACAGTAGTAAAAACGGATGGAGACAGAGTTGCAGTAATGCAACTTAACAGATGAGCATCAATAGTGGTCCACAGTACATGATTTGGATTAGGAATTTCAAGATTATTAGAATCTAGAACCACTGCAGGAGGACATACCTCTGATCCATCTACATAGCCAAGAAGTTTTGTGGCTTTCAAGATGTTCTGCAACTGATTCTTCCAAATTATGTAATTGGATGAATCAAGCGTGGTAGAAACAAAAGAACTCAGATTAGAAATCAATAATGTGAGATTCGAAGGTAAGGCTGATGAAGTAGTTGCAGGTGTTGCAGGTGTGAGATTTGAAGAAGCCATGAATGAAGCTTTGAAGCTTTCTTGCTCGTAAGAGCCTGTGGCTCTGATACCATAAAGAGAATGAATATTCTTTGTATTGAATGAATGAATTGTTACAGAGTGAAGATATATTTATACACTTCAATGAATCCTAACCATAACTACCTAACCTTGAATCTAACTACTAAACCATAGTTAATACTGGACAGTTAATCTCTAACAAACTAACCACCTATAACAAACTAACAACCTATACAGCAGGATGGTATTACACATGTGTGACTTAAGCTATAGATGAAACTGTTGTAGCTTGAGCTGTATCTGTTGTTGCAGCTTGCTCTGTAGCTTGCTCTGTATCTGTTGCAGGTTGAGCTTGAGCTGCAGAATCTGATAGCTGCTGTGTGAGCTGTGATAGCAATGGCTTATCAATTACTATAACAATACAACACGGTGCATACTCGACGTGATGATGAGTGAGAAGAGAGTGAAATTTCCTTATACGTAGCAACATTGCACAGTCACTTTGATTTCACGAGAGCGATTCTTAGTCGAAAATCCCGACTCGGTATCGATCTCGACTCACTTGGGTGCTAGCTTCTCCACCTGGCTTCTGCCAAGGGCCACCTTGAGATCGTTTGAGTGCTTGTGAGGCTTCATGACTAAGACGGCAAAACTTCTTTCTGCTGGGCAGCCATGAAAGGGCGAGTCGAGGTCATAAAACTATTAACTCGGGCCCCGCTTGAGTCGCTTCATGAGAAACTCAGCAGAGAAGAGACAATATTACACTTTGAGGACATTGGTTGAATGAAATACGAAGCAAAACGAGATTGAGTTTGTTGACTCTTAAGACAATGATAGTAACACCATCTTGCATCTTGCTCTAGCTCTCAAAAGTTGTGTACCATATGTATCTTATAATTAAAAAGAAAAATGACATAATTTTAATTTTCTAAGTCACAGCTAAAATATATATATATATATATATATCACAATTAAACATAACATTAGTCATAACTAAAGAAGAAGATTAGTTATAATTAAAGAAAAAAATAGCATAACTAAGTGTGCATTTGGTATACCTTTTTTAAAGGGTCGATATTAGAATTTTCCTTGTTACATTTCATCAAAAATAAATTATATTTTCAAATTTTTATCTAAATTCAAAATCCAAACATAATTTGATTCATTGGAATAAAAAGGAAACATTTTATTCAAAATGTCTACGAAGTTCTTCTAATCACAATTCTACAGACCGTCAATAAATATCATAAAATGTTAAAATAATTATAATTTCAATGCGCTAGTCACATATTTAAAAATATTTTTACACATTTCAAAAAAAAACAAGTGTAAGAGTTGCTATGAAGCACAGGTACGGATACGAGTACTGGTACTGGTACAATACGGGTACATCGATACGGTAAAATTCAAAAAAATTAGGGTACGGGTACGGCTTGGTACGCTTGTAAAAAAAATATTTATTTTTAATTTAGAGTAATGCAAAAATTAATTAAATGGTTTAATTTGTTAAGGTCCAACCTATAATTAACATTTAATGCCAAAAGGAAAAGTATAAATCAAAATTAAATGTCAATATATTAAATAACTTACAAACCATAGTTTAATTTTAAAATCATGCTAAGCATAAAAAAAAAAACTAAAAAAGAAATCTAGTGAAATGAGTTTTATCTCTGTAGTAGAAGGAAAATATTGTTTCAACTGAGGTACGGTACGACTTGGATATATACTGGGTACGTCAAAAATTAAAAAGAAAAAACTTGGGTACGTGTTTTGTGTACCCGGTACGTATGCAGAAGTACCATACAAGGTATGGTACGCCGGTAAGTACCCGGTACAAGTACGGTATGTTTTTCGAAGTACCCATGCTTCATAGAAGAGTTGTATTATTTTTGTGAATTTATATATATACACATACATTGATAATGCACAAAAGAAAAAAAAGACTAACGTGTAGCTTATTCATATATATATATATATATAACAAAATAAAAAAATAATATAATAACTGTTCTCATATATTTGTTGAGACATTTCTCACTGATTTTAAATTTTTTATATATAAATTATATATTGTATTTAATCCAATTTGTTAAATTTTAAGGATACTTTTTCATAAATCTCTTTTCACCTACTTATGTTTTATTTAGTCCACAATATTTTCTTAAATTTCAATAAGTCCTCTAGTTATCAAAATATCCCTAATAATATTTACATTTACAGATTGAATGTTCGGTGATGTGAATGTTGACATTGTCAATGTGAATTTTCACATTGTAAAATATGAATGTTCACATCACTAAATTACTAATCGTTTAAAAAATATTTGTAAAGGTAGAAATATCTATAAAATACCTTAATTATGATAATTAGGATTTAGTCAATCAAATGTTCAAATAATAAGACTTATTAAAAATATAAGAATATTTTATAGATCAATTAAGATATAAACACTTTAAAAAAAAAAATTCTAATAAATGTCTTAAATTTTACTGTATAATAATAAGGGGTTGTTTGGGATGTCCTAAATAAGTGCACTTTTTGTCTTTTTGAACTAAAAAATTGAGGAAAAAAATATGAATGTTTGGGTTAACTTTTTGACTTTTTATGAAAAAATGTGTATTAAAAAATTATATAAATTAGTGTGTAGGGGAAAATTAGGATTGAGAGTTGTGCAGCCATAATTTTTTATTTTTGGTGAATAGTGATAACTTTTTAATTTTTGAATAACTTTTTGACTTTTTAACTTTTTTTCAAATTGCCAAACTTGACCTAACAATAAACAAAGTCAAACTACTTTTAACTTCCACGGGCATTCCAAAAGTCATTTTTTATGAAAATCATAATAGATTAGATGTGTAGTGAATATTGAACTGGTACAATGTGAGGTTTGATTGATGTAATCATAAATTAATATTTTTAAATAAAATTTAAATTTTATAATTATAGTGGCCCCATTTAGGAAGAGAGAAAAAAAAAAAAAAAAAAAAGAGTTAGAAGTCAATTTTTAATCTATTTTAAATCATATCGCTTCTTATACATTTTTATACAATTTTTTTAACTAAAAAAAAAAAAATCTAACTTTTAACCATCTTTTTAAATTCTCCCAATATTGTTGAAATTCAAAATGCAAAAAGACTAGGTGGTTGTGATAAGTGTAATGACCCTAAAACTTCTACAATAGCTACCTCTGGTATAAGTCATAATCCAATGGATGCAAGAAAAGCCGAGGCCTCGAGGTCCCCAGTAGATGCAAACAGAGCTGCTAAAGCTGCTACGTATAGCAGTTGCAAGTCAAATGTTGGTATTGATGCTGAGGGAACATCACAAGTATGTAGTCTGGTTAGATGAGGTAATTCTCTTATAACTTGGCTTATTTTGGCAACATAGTTGAAAACTAACTTTTTAGGTTTTTGATTTTGTTAGAATAATAGAGAGAGAGAAGAAATAATATGTATTACATTCAATTAATTAATTTTATACAATAAAAGGCCCACATATATAGACTAAGAAAGAGTATCCTACTAGAAACCTAACTAAGAGAAGTATTATCCTACAAGAAACCTAACTATGGCTATTCCCAAATATATGTAGGAAATCAATACCTAATATATCTAGGAATATATATACCATATTAACATCTCCCATCAAACTCAAGGAGGATAAACATCTTGAATTTGGAGAAAAAAACTAAAATATAATATAAAACTAAATAAAATAACAGACAAATAGATTGCAAAGTCTGAACGGGAGTGCAAAGACACTTGAGATATATTAGAAGCCGGAGCTAATGCCAGGAGACAGTTTATGGTCGTATTGGACTGTTGTAGGAACTGGCCGAAACTAATGCCGGATAGTTTAAGGTCATGTCGGATCATTGTAGAGACTAACTGGAATAAATGTCGGGACAGTTTAAAGGAGTTATGCTGAACCGATGTAGGAGCTAACCGGAATCAATGTTGGGATAGTTTCAAGGGGTCATACCGGACTGATGTAGGAACTAACCAGAATCAATGTCGGGACAATTTTAAAGGGGTCATGCTGGACCGATGTAGAGAACTAGATGTTGAACCAGCAAGCGTGACACACACATAACTTATGACGTGTTGTTGAACGATGATGACAACAGATAACTAAGTACGCCAAGGGACAGCTTGGATTGTGCGCAAAAAAGGGCGGCTTGGGTGGTGCGCCAAAGGGGGTGGCTTACAACAAAAGTAACCTATGGTGACGAAAACTAGTGAAGAAAATAAAATTCGTCACTAAATAAAAATAATTCGTGAGGAATTTATAAATTTTGTCACATATCATAAAAAAATAAAAATGATAGGTGACAAAATTTATTTTCGTCAATAAATGCTTCATTTTAAGTGAGAAAAAATTAAGTTTCATCACCAAAAATTTTCCCGCTTTTTTTTTTTTGTGGCGCCAAAATTTTGGGACTTTTGGTGACAAAAAAATTTGTCACTAATTATAAAATTATTTGTGATGAATATATTTTCGTCACCAAAACGTTTTAATATTTCTGATATCTTTTGGTGAGGAAATAATATTGTCACCAATTTTGGTAGGAAATTTTAGATATATTGAGCGGCAATAAAAAAAAAATGGTATTAATTTTTTTTACCCTTTTTCTGCTTATCATCTCTCTCTCTCTTTCTCTCTCTCTCTCTCTCTCAAAATAGGGTATGAATTTGTCTTACCTCTTGCTTCTCCATGCCGATCGCCATCGTCACCTCTATTAGCTTTGCCGATCGTTGCCGCCACTAGTAACCTTGTCGGTAATCGCCACATCTTCTTCGCTCGGTGATTTGGTACGTGATTTCTCTTTACTCTTTTTCTGGTATCTCTTTCTCTTATTCTCTGTTTTGGTATGGTGACGAAAATTAGTGAAGAAAACAAATTTCGTCACTAAAGAAGAATAATCCATGAGGAATCATAAATTTTGTCACGTATAAAATAAAAATAAAAATAATAGGTGACGAAATTTATTTCCGTCAATAAATACTTACTTCTAGGTGAGAAAAAAAATAAGTTTCGTCATCTAAATTTTTCCCACTAATTTTTTTTGATGGTGCCAAAATTTTGAAACTTTTGGTGAGAATTTTTTTTTTCAACAATTAAAAAATTATTAATGAGGAATATATTTGCGTCACCAATAATCTTTTTTTTTTTTTTTTTTTTGAAAAACTTTATTTTAAATATTTTAAGACTATTTGGTGAGAAATATACTTTCGTCACTAATAATTTTTAATATTTGTAGGCCTTTTAGAGAGAAAATTATTTTGTCACTAATTTTGAAAGAAGAATTTTGGCATATTAAGCGGTAATGAAAAAAATAGTCTATTATTTTTCCCTCCCTCCTTTTTTTTTTTTTTTTGGGATCAGTTTTCCTAGATTATTTTTCCCTCTTTTTTTTTTTTTTGGACCAGTCTACGTATCAGTCTCTATCTCTATCTGTCTCTCCCTCTCAAAACAAAACACAAGTGTTGTGTGTTTTGTTTAGTGACGAATCAGTTTTCCTATCAATCTCTATCTCTCTTCCTTGTAATTCTCCCTAAAATATTTTATGTTGAAGCCTGGTGTGTTTGGTTTGCTTTGGAGAGAGTGATTTTCAAAAAAAAGTTTTGAGGAGAGAGTTTAGAAATTTTTTAGGTTTGTTTGGTTGTATATTTTGAAAGTAGTTTTGGAGTTTAGAATGATTTGATATTTTGTTATAATTGAGTAGATGTGTGTAAGAGAAAAAGTGATTGAGAAGGAGAAAGGAGAAAGAAAAAGTGATTGATTGATGTATAAGAGAGAAAGTAATTTTGAAAATTTTTTGAAAAAAATCTCAAACCAAACAATTTTTTAAATTTTTTTTTCCAAAACTCCTCTCTCAAAACTAAACCAAACACAAACTAATGTTTTATTTTACAATAATGTACTAACAAATTAATTTTTGTAGGCCACTGGGGTTGGTGGCCCAGTGGAGAATGCCTTTGCCTCCACCAACACGAGTCAAGTTCGACTTTCAGGGGGGCGCGCAAATTCTGGCTTTGCCAGTGGCTCTCTTCGGAGACCACGCGCTGTACTCCAGTCGAGACTTGTCCGAGGTTGGGGGGGTTCAGGCGCTCCACTGGTGCCTCAGTGGTGGGTCCCCTGGTTAGCAGGGGTTAATTCCTGGCTGACAACCGGCTACCCCGGGGTCAGGGCCTGCCGGGGCTGTGATGACACCACAGAGCCCTTTTTTTGGTGTTAAAAAAAAAAAAAAAAATTAATTTTCGTAGGGGTGGGGTGGGTCTGTGGAGTGGACCCAGCCCCTGCACACAGCCTCACCTTTTTCGACTTCACATCTCTCTCCCTGTCTGTCCCCGTCCATCGGAAACAAATGGAACCGACTTGGGCGATGCAAATGCATTACCACCTGTCACCCCTAAACCCTACCAAATACAAATCCATAAATACCCTTCTTCCTCTCTTTCTCTCTCTCAAAACCCAAACATCTCTCTCACAATTCCAAAACCAAAAGCTAACCCATTCTCGTCTCTCTCTCATTCCATTCTTATCAGCACCAGAGCTCCAATCGGTACGTTCTCTCTCTCTCTCTCTCTCTCTCTCTCTCTCTCTCTCTCTCTCTCTTTATTAATCTTCATTTCTTCGTCTTTCTCTTCTCTCGAATCAATTTCAAATGACGCCATTAATGAGGCTAGGGTTAGGGTTTATAGTGATAATAGCTTTGGTCGTTATTGGATTGGTATGTAATAGAAAGTGTTTCGATCTTAGTTTGATGAATACATTTCTTCTGTTCTTGACTGTGTCGATGGGGTTCAGCAGTTTGTTGCACTTTATGCTTCCTAGAAAGAGACCTGAGGTGTTTGTAGAAGACGACGACACTAGTGAAACACAGAGATTCATCAAGAAGCATCGAATCGGTAGCTTGACCTCCGCCACCGCAGCGACGGCGAACGACGGAGACGAGAGCGGCGACGTGAAAAGCAACGCCAGCTTCATAGGGAACATCAACAGCAGTAATCACAGCAGCGGCGGCGGTAGCGTCGTGCCGGAGATGGCTTTGGGAGATGGAAATCCGCCGGAGATCGACGAGGATCTTCACAGCCGACAGCTCGCTGTGTACGGACGCGAGACTATGCGCCGTCTTTTCACCTCTAACATCCTTGTCTCGGGGATGCAAGGCCTTGGCGCCGAAATTGGTATGAAGATTGATTACTTTCTCGAATTGTTCTCCACGAATTTGCTTATTTCATTTGATATTGATTTTTGAACCGTGTTTAGTTGTTTTTTTGGTAATTATAGTGCATAACTATATGGTGAATTTGGTGATTTTTAAATATAGACTAGTTCTCTGGCATTTGATAATGGAGTTGCAATTATAAACTTCATGATAGTTAATGTATTCTTTGATTGCTTGCTTGTTTTTGTTTCCACTCATTAAGAGCTCCTACTTTTGTGTTGTATAGTTGTTACACATGTTAATGATCATTTTTAACGAGCTATCAGATGGATTCTTAATTTGGAGATCAATTTTCAGTATCAAGTAATCTTGTTTCGTGTTTTGTATTCCTCTTGCAGGGAAGAACCTTGTACTTGCTGGTGTCGAGTCTGTGACGTTGCATGATGAAGAGACAGTGGAGTTGTGGGATTTGTCCAGCAATTTCATTTTTTCAGAGAATGATGTTGGTAAGAACAGGGCACTTGCATCTGTTCAGAAGTTGCAAGAGCTCAACAATGCTGTGGTCATTTCTGCCTTAACCACAAAGTTGACGGAAGAACAACTTTCTAATTTCCAGGTAATTTACTTTCTCTATATTTTATTCCACTGATTCATCAGAAACTTGCTAACTTGCTTATATATATGTATATATTTCTTTTGTGGTAGGAAACTTTGCTATCATTCTTTAATGTACAACAATTATAACCTGTAGTTTTATGTCTGCAAATGTTGAAAGCCATTTGATCTGGTAATGATCTATAAGTACTACATTTTGTGATATTTGTTGATATATGAGCTACCCTGCAGCTTTTTTTTTTCAAATGTTATATTAGTTTAGGCCTCGTCACCTTGATATATTAGAAACTTATTGGTTCTCTTGATTCATATTCCCCTTCATGCTGGTTCAATTCATATTTCGGTTGATACTTAGTGGTCCTTGAACTATCATGTTACTTCAACACGTGCAACTGAAACCACCATGTTCTCTTGTGGGTGTTTTAATATATGGAAGTTGTGTTTTGGCCTTGATTGTTGTTGTCTGCAGACAATGGTTATTGCTCATTGATGGTTGGCTCCATATGTGGGGTAAACTGGAAATTATTATGTTGCCTTGATTCGTATTCCTTGGTGCCTGTTGACATATCACTCCTACTAAAACTACCATGCTACCTCAGTATGTGGTTTTTAATATACTATTTGCTGTGTTACATAGTAGCTGATTGCCTCAATTGTTGTGCTGGAAGTAACATAATTTTCTATTGGTGGTGACACTGTCCATGTGGGAATTTGCTTGTTGCTCAACATGTCTTCTGGCAGGGTGAAGGGTTGAATGAGAATGAGAAGATGGAATGATTGAATAATTTAAAAATAAAAATAAATAACTAAATAATGTGTTGTTCTGTACCCATTCCATGATTAATATGTTTCTTCAGGATAAGTTTGAGAGATTCATTTCAGTTTGAATGCAGAGCTTTCTCTAGTCTTTATCTCTCCTCATTTTCTTCTTGGTCTTCCTTTGTCTCCTCTTTTTTCTTTTTTCCTTTTTGCCGTTCAAGTGAAATGATGTTGTTTTGAACTACTCCACGGAAATTGCAGAGTGTGGACTCTAGAAGATCCGAACATGTTCTACACAACTGATAAGAACCGAATTCTACAACCACAATGTGATTAGCTCAAGTTAGGTACTTCTCATGATATTATTTGAGGTGCATGTAAACTAGTCCGGACATCGGTCATAAATATATATATATATATATATATTGGCTTTATTAGGTGATAATGCTAGGATAGCACTCTAAAACCAAAGAGTTAAAAAAATCATGAGCATGTTTACAAATAAAAAATAAAAAATCACAATGATTCCTTACCAAAGACGATTTGATCAAGGCTTTTGTTGGGTACAAATTCATAAACAAGAAGGCATTGAGGGGCTTCAATGGTACAACCCAAAGGTCTTACAAGGTTCTTGTGTTGAATTCCACTGATCAAATCACCTTATTGAAGAAGTCATCGGCCCATTGTCGTGAATCAAATGTACCTCAATGCTACGTTATATTTTGGAGCTATTATATATATATATATATATGTATATTCTGTCATTAGTGATAGTGATATATGGTATTCTTGTAATTTTTTGGCATCTTATGTTATCTGTGTTGCTTTATCATCAAGGATCACCTCAACTCTTTGAAGTTTTGATTTGTTAGATGCATTTCTACTAAATTGGTTTATAAAATAAAATTATTTATATATGAGTTTAGATGTAATTGATAATATATTAATGTTTTCTTTGTTTATTTTCTTTGCAGATTGGTTTTTGATGACGTTGGAAGTATATTTGCAAATGAAGATCAACTGTTGAATTTTGTTTCCTGAACTGATAGTTAGTTGTAGTTGCAAATCAAGATTGAGTGTTGATTTTTTTTGTGGATTCCACGTTAGTTCATTTTGGGATTTGCTTTGATGGTTTTTTTGTTATACTTAATAGTTTATATTATTAAAGTTGTTTGATGGATATATTTTGATTTATAATATAAATTGTTTACTGAATTTTTTTGTGGAGTGATGTATAATAGCTAGTGGATTTCTTAGTATAATTAAAAGGCTATTGGGATATGAGCAGGAATATTTGTGAAATAATAATTGAAATTGAAATATAAAATATGGAACAGGTTTAGTGACGAATTTGTTTTGTTATTTGTACTTGTTATTATGACAAAGTGATTATTCGTCGTTAATAAACATTTTTTGTTACAAAATTTATTGCAGCGCATATATGAAAGTTTTCATTGATTTTGTTGTTTGGTGACGAAATATATTTCGTCACGTATATATATACATTTGCGACAAAATATGTTTCGTCACGCATATAAATATATTTGCGACGAAATATATTTCGTCACCCACGTATAACTTTTGGAGACGAAAAATTTCGTCAACTTTACATCTTACCATGATGAAATTATTTCCTCATCAATGATCAACATTTGTGACAAATTTATTCGTCAACTAAAATTATAAATATGGTACTGAATAATTATTTGGTGACGAAAATGAGAATTTTTGGCGACAAAATCTTGTTTTATTGGTGACAAAAAATTTCGTCACTGAACTAATTTCGTTGGTGACAAAATTATTTTTCGTCACGGTGGTTTTTAGTGACAAACATTCAATGACAAAATTGGTGATGAAAATATTTCGTCACAAATATCTATAGTGACGAAATTAGCTCTTTCGAGACAAAAAAATTTCGTCATTCAAGACCCAACTTGTTGTAATTAGATGGTTTGTATGGTGTATAACCATACTCACTATGATATAAGTATAATACCCCTCTCAAACTCAAATAGGTTTGAAAATAGAAATCTATTTGAGGTTGAAACAGAGGGCAAAAACACAAAAAAAAAAAAAAAAGAATTGTGAGCAAAAAAAAATATGATAGAGATATTTTGGGTAGAAATAAACCAGTGGATAGAGAAACAGATCATCATGAAACGATACTAAAAGAAAAATATGACAGTGGAATGATTTGAGGTCCGGTGGGCAGCCAAGGCAAGACTGCCACCCGCCAGTGAAGCGAAATTACCAGGTACTTAACTTAACTCTGATACCATATCAGAATAGTAGAGAGAGAGGAAATAATATGTATTGTATTCAATGAATTAATCCTATACAATAGAAGGCCTGAATATATAGATTGAGAAAGAGTATCTTACTAGAAATCTAACTATGAAAAGTAGTATCTTACAAAAAACCTAATTATGACTATTCCCAAATATATCTAGGAAATCAATATCAAATATATCTAGGAATATATACCATATTAACAGATTTTTTTTAAATTATATTATCCCTCTATTTTTTTAAATAAAATAAAACAATAAATAAAAAATTAATTTTTAACCTATTTATCAAAACGGACCAAACTCTATAACAAACTTAGTTAGGAGTTTGGTTAATAACCACACATGTGTGTAGGGCTGTGCAAAATACCGCCCAATCAGCTAAAACTGCACCGATCTGCATCAATCCGCACCGCTCTAACCGCTAACTGCAGTTTAAACTTTAAAATTTATAATCCACCAAGAACCGCTCCGCTCCGCTATAGTAAATACATATATATATTTTTAACTTTCAATGAAATATCAATGTAAAAATGAGTGTGAGAGAGATTTAAGATATAAAATTTATTACAAATTAGTGGTTATATATATGAAACATATTATGTAAAATTACTTTGTGTTATATATCTAAAAAAATATTATACAAATTAGTGTTATATATTATGCAAATGTGTGATAATTAGTTAGAATATTCTTCAATCCGCAAAAAACCGCCCAAACTGTAATTTGTCAATTCGCTAACCCGTTATTCGGTTTGTAATTTTACTCTTAAACCGCCCAAACCGCACCGCGCACAACCCTACATGTGTGTATATAAAGTGGCCGTTTGGCATATTAGGTTTGGATAGATTAGGGTTAAAATAGTTATAAAAAGACTAAATAGACTTTTTAATCCTTAGGCTAAAAGTTATCACATCAATCTATAATTATTTCATTTTTTCTTTAAAAAAAAAAAAAATCTGTCCAAACAAAATTATTTCAGCCTTAAATTAAAATAGTCGAAAAAAAAAATCAAAAAAATTAAAAAACTAACCCACATGTATACAAAGTGAAGTAGTCCAGTGTCGATAATAACTTTTGAAGTTTATTTCTCCCTCTTATCTCTCTCTACTTTCTTCTGGTTGATGTGAACTCGATACAGCAGTTGTTGTCATGTTGTGTAGTTGTTGGTGCTTTTAGATTTTATTTTGATAATTTAAATTATTTATTTTTTAAATATATTAAGCATAATATATTTATAAAAAATTAAATTAATTAAATATTAATAATTATTTAATCAAATTATATTTATATTTTATTTTATTTTTAAAATTATATTTATCATTTATTTTTTTAAATACAAATATAATTTAATAAAAAAATTATCGATATTTAATTAACTTAATTTTTTGTAAATATATTTTAAAAGATGTAACAGGTTTGCAAAATTGAATTTGTAATTAGATTTATGAAAAAAAAAGATGATAAACGTATTTATTGTTTTACACTAGCACATGCACTTGTCATCCTTTGATTTCAATTAGGTTTCAGTTACAACCTCTGTTTTCTCCCTGTTCCGACGACCAACATTTGACTACCCATCTCCATGATTTCTCTCTCCCTCCCCAATTTACAAACAAAAATACATCTCTATTATCTCTTTCTGTTTCTTTTACGGACCACCACCGATGCCTATGACTTTTTTTTTTTAAAAAAATTATTTTTATTTTGGGTAAATAACGCCCGAGATTCTTAGCTCCCCAATTTGGTTTTTTTCTCTCACTTCCTTCATTTGTTTTTTCTTTATCTAAATTGACATTCCATGAAAACAAGTGGTTGCCTTTATGGAGTGATTCACCGGAGTTTTCATTCAGCTGAAGCGTTTATGCAATCACCAGATCTGTGAACACCTCTCTCTCTCTCTCTCTCTCATATTTATAATGTGCAATTGATTTGTGTCGAGCTTGGGTTCAATTTCGATTTTAAAACCCACTCTACTAATAGTGGTTAGAGGTGAATCATGGAAAGAAAAGATAATGTGAGATCCTTGTCATTATTCTCTCTAATTAATTTGTTTTTTTTTATTTAATTTTTTATTTTTATCATTTTTTTATTTTTGTGTTCTTAATTGTGACTGTTGAAGAATCTAAGACTCTTATCATTTTTAAGAAATTTGATATTTTTTAATAACGTTCTTGAACCCTCTTATATAAAGATAAACACTGACTCAAGATCAGTGAAATTTTCAAAGAATAATGTTAGGGATCATGCAAAAATATCATAAAGATGATCATGAAAGATTTTCTACTTTTGGATTACATATATAATAAAATATCACACCTTAATCAAAAGATAAAAAAATCTTTATAATACATTTCATGATATTTTTTTTTCATAATTCATAATATTATTTAGCTTGCTTGGTTAGGTTTTTCAAAAAAATACTTTCAGAAAATTCTACTTTATTATTTTTCGTATTTTTTTGTTTTTACTGAATTTTTTTAATATTTTAAGTAATTTTTTTACATTTTAGACATAATTAACATAAATATACCTAAAAAATAAAAAATTTGTGAAAAAAACCTTTTAAAAATTCGTTAAATACCAAAAATAAAAAAAATACGAGAATTCAGTATATTTTTTATATTTTTAAAATTTTTAAAATATTTTTTACAATTTTTTTATTTTTTAGATACATTTAAATAAGATACATCTAAAAAAATTTTAAAAAAATGTTTAAAATTTTAAAAATATTTACTAAAAATAAAAAAAAAATACAAAACTTAAAAAAACTTAATTTTTAAAAAACTTAATTCAAAAATTCAAACCAAATGTACTTATTCATTTTGAAAATGCAGGGAAAAAATCTGTATTAGAAGCAAATTTCGGTGATGTCATTGTAATTTATCCAAATAAAATTCAAAACAAGTGTCAATCATTGCACATCTATATGGTGGATTACAGCTGTCTAATGCACCACCTTAATTCAAGTCTGGGTCTTTGCAACTTGGCCTTTTGTCGACCAAAGATCTTGCAATTTTATGTGTGGACCATGCAAGAGAGGTTAGATATGTAGAAAATTAATCAGCTTGTTTGGTTATGTTTTTTTTTAAATATTTTTTAAAAATTTTATTTTTTTATTTTTTTATATTTTTTTGTTTTTATTGAATATTTTTTAATATTTTAAGTAAATTTTTTTTTTTTTTACTTTTAGACATACCTAACATAAATATACTTAAAAAGTAAAAAAATTGTGAAAAAAACTTTTTAAAAGTTCACTAAATACCAAAAATATAAAAAAAATACGAGAATTCACTATATTTTTTGTATGTTTATGTATTTATTAATTTTTTTGTTAGGTTTTTATTCTTGGCAATCCCATTTGACAAAACTCCTTTCAATTGTACTTATTTTCACACTTTTTATTTCAGTGAGGCTATGAGTTTTTAGATGCGAATCCAATCCGAATTGTGCCTTGCAGAGAAGTTTGTGATGTTAATACTTCTAAGATTGCCACTTCGCTGATTATGACGGAGATCGAGCTGCTTGTCCGTCCTTGCTCGCTCGAGCGAAGAATTGCTCGCTCGAGCGAAGGACTGTGTCTGCATAAAGACCTGAAAGAGGTGTTTGTTCGCTCGAGCGAAGAATGCATGGCTCGAGCGAAGCCACTTATGGAAAACACGCGTTTTTGGTTCCTCGCTCGAGCAAGCCTCGCAGTTCCATATTTCTATAAGTACGGGTTTCTGTCAGAACTTAGGATTACTCCTCCAGATCTTCTTTTTGGATATTAAGGTTTATATCTGGGGATATTTTGCTAGTTTTCTTGGATGTTTAATTGAGTATTCAACTTATGGGTTAAGTAGAATACATCAAAGGTTTGTTTGTTCATTCTATACAAAAGAGAGAGTTGTTCTTCGGTGGATTCTGAAGAATTTGAGCCTGAAGCTTGGTGGATTCTGGAGTGGCTCATCGTCAAGACAATTCCGAGGTGAAGACGAGGTTGGAAGAGGTACATAGAGGTTGGTTCAATTCGAGCGTGGATTCGCTAAGTAATTGAGAGTATACCTGTGTAATTCCTTTATATCTTCTTAGTGGATTGTTTTGTGGCTGTTGCCCGTGGTTTTTTTTTATCACAATTGGATGTGCTCAAATTGTGATTTTTTCACGTTAAAATCGTTGTGTTAATTTGTCTTGATTGTTTGATTGGGATTGTTATATACTGCTTAAAATTAATACATAATCACAAATCAATATCTAGGAGATTTCTAGATTTTTCATTTTTAAAATATTTTTTCACAAATTTTTTACTTTTTAGATAAATTCAAGTAAGGTGCATCTAAAAAAGTAAAAAAAAATGCTTAAAATTTTAAAAATATTCACCAAAAACAAAAAAAAAAACATAAAAACCAAAAAACTGAGTTTTTAAAAAACTTAATTCAAAAAACTCAAACTAAACATACTGAATAATGCTTCATAATTTAAATTTTCGTGATTTGAATATTTTAAAATGATGTTATTTGAGAGTAAAATGATATCATTTTGATATATTCAAATTATTTAGATCATACAAATTTAAGTTACTAAATATTTTTCATAAAAAATTTTAGAATGCACATTTTAAAAATAATGATATTTCAGATTTTTAATTATGATTTTTGTAATTTTTAATTATAAATAATTGTGATATCAGGTGATGTTATTATAATTATTCAAATAAAATTTAAAACGTGTGTCAATCATTGCACATGTATGGTGGATTACAGCTGTCCAATGCACCACCTTAATTCATTCAAGTCTTGGTCTTTGCAATTTCGCCTTTTGTCGAGCCAAAAACTTGGAATTTTATATGTCAGACCATGCAAGGGACGTTAGATAAATGGAAAATTTTAAGATAAATTATAAATATATTTTTTTGAGATTTATTTAAATTATAAATTATTTTTTGTGATTTAAAAAATTATAAATATTTTTTTATCAGCATTTTTCATTTAATAGAATTAATTTAAAAAATAAAATTCATAATTTATTCTTTTATACAATAATAAAATTACTTAAATTATTAATTGAAATATATTTATAATATTATTAAAAACTGTTAATTGATTTCATGATTTATTAATAAAAAGAACGATTTGTTATAAAATTAAAAATTTTAGGGGATGAAATGAAATTTTTGAAGCTATAGTAATGATTCATATTTTAATCAAATCTTAAAGGAAGTATTTATAATTTATCTGAAATTTTATAATGCACATTTTAAAAATAATGATATTTCGTATATGCAGTCACTACAAAAAAAAAAAAAAAAAAAAACACTTTTAATAATATTTTGTTAGCATTTTGCAAAAAAATGGGCACTAGCGGTAAATTCTACTTGGTTCCACCTTGTTTGGTTTCATTTTTCAAAAAACACTTTTCAAAAAATTTTATTTTTTTATTTTTCGTATTTTTTTGTTTTTACTGAATTTTTTTAATATTTTAAGCAATTTTTTTACTTTTTAGACACACCTAACATAAATACACCTAAAAAGTAAAAAAAATCTTTTAAAAATTCACTAAATACCAAAAATATAAAAAAAAATACAAGAATTCAATATATTTTTTATATTTTTATGTATTTATTAATTTTTTAAAATATTTTTTCACAAATTTTTTACTTTTTAGATACATCTAAGTAAGGTGCATCTAAAAAAGTAAAAAAAAATGATTAAAATTTAAAAAATATTCATTAAAAATAAAAAAATACGAAAACCAAAAAAGTCAATTTTCGAAAAAATTAATCCAAAAAACTCAAACAAAACACTAATTTTTTTTATAGCATTTATTCCAATTTTAATAGTCTTTTATAAATGCTATAAAAAATCAGGTAAGTTTTCAAATGGCATGTTATTATTGTTATAATTGAAAATACAATACTATGAAAAACATTAAAATAAAATTCTAAAATTTTGGTGCTAATGTATTCCGCGCTTGTTTATAGGAAGCGCGTGGGTTTCCTTATTCTTCTCTCACTATTAAAAAAAACAATAAAGATTGGCACCCCCTCCAAACACCACCTCTACAACCCCCTTTGACACATGGCAGGTGGTGATTGGAGGTGCAGGAAAGTGTAACCAATGAGAGAAGAGAGGGGGTCAAAAGGGGGTGAGAAAAAGGGGGTCTAAATCACTACTCTAAAAAAAAATATTTTTTACAATTGCTATAAGTCATCGCAAATAATAGAAATACAGTCACAAAAAATCTTTTGTGACATCCCATGAGACAACAAATGAGGGTCGCGAATATAGGGGTGACAAATACTTTTTGCGTTTGTAAAACAGCAGTCGCAAACTATTTACGACGGCCTAATCTACTTATGACGACTGATGTTTTGCCATCGCAAAAATATATTTTTTTAAAAAAAAAAGCTATAATGTATTAGTGACCATTTTGTTACCGTCACAAATAATTTTCAATGATATTTTATAAATAGTACAATAATAGCTTTCTAGCAACGAATATTTTGAGACAAATCTACCAAATAAGATCCCACTGAAAACAATAGCACCAAATCAGTTATTTAAGACAAATTTGGCAAAACCATCTTTAGTCTTAAGCTCTAAAAAATGATATTCAAGTTGCAATTCCTTGTAAATTATATACTCAAACAAGCTAGCTTGTTAGGTTTTTATTCTTGGCAACCCCTTTTGACAAAACTCCTTTCAGTTGTATTTATTTTCGCACTTTTTATTTCAGTGAGGCTATGAGTTTTTAGATGCGAATCCAACCCGAATTATGCCTTGCAGAGAAGTTTGTGATGTTAATTCTTTCAAGATTGCCACTTCGCTGATTATGACGGGGATCGAGCTGCCCGGTCAGCTCGCAGGGGTCCAGGGGGCAGCGCCCCTTGGCGGGTCCGGGGTAACGCCACGGCGGGGTCGAAGGGCAGTGCCCCAAAATGGAAAAATGCATTCCAAGTTGCCTGTCCGCTCGAGTGGACATTCCCCTGCTCGAGCGGAGAATGCTGAGTTCCAGAAGTTTATTCGCCTGCAAAAATACTGGATGTTGTTTTTTCCCGCTCGAGCGGAACTTTCCGCGCTCGAGCGTAGGTCCGCTCGAGCGGCCATTTTGACGCTCGAGTGAAGATCGCGGGATAGTTTTCTATAAATACGTGTTTCAGTCCAAATCTAGGATTAACGCCTCCAGATCTTCTTCTTGGGTTCTAAGGTTTATATCTGGGGCTATTTTGCTAGTTTTCTTTGATGTTTTATTGAGTATTCAACTCATGGGTTAAGAAGAATACATCAAAGGTTTGTTTGTTTATTCTACACAAAAGAGAGAGTTGTTCTTCGGTAGATTCTGAAGAATTCGAGCCTGAAGCTTTGGTGGATTCTGGAGTGGCTCATCGTCAAGACAATTTCGAGATGAAGACAGGGTTGGAAGAGGCACATAGGGGTTGGTTCAATTCGGGCGTGGATTCGCTAGGTAATTGAGAGTATACCTGTGTAATTTTTTTATATCTTCTTAGTGGATTGTTTTGTGGCTGTTGCCCGTGGTTTTTTTTATCACAATTGGAGGTGCTCCAATTATGATTTTTCCACGTTAAAATTGTTGTGTCAATTTGTCTTGATTGTTTGATTGGGATTGTTTTATTGCTTTAAATTGATATATAATCACAAATCAATATCTAGCGGTGTAGACACCCCATTTTTGACCGAACTTAAGACTCAGACGTCACTGATTGAGCGCTTGGTAATGTTGCATATCGTGCTCGTTCAGGAGTCTCAGAGTCTCGGCCGCGAGCCTTGCCTCCGGACTTCCGGGCTCTTTTTGTACTTTGTCTCGGTTTGCGAACCAGGCTCGGTTTTCTCTGTTTCTTTTCCTGAGGGGAGGGAGAGGTCTCGTAGACCATCTCTCAGTGGCCGTGGAATACATTCCGTGGCCGTAGGCCATTTTGCCCATTTCGGAGCCCGGTTCCCGGTTTTCGGAGCCGTCAGGCCATGTGCCTCGGTTCGGGACCGCCTGACCACCTCCGTTTGCTCCGATTTTTGGCGTGCATTTCATTTACTCCCTTTTGAGGGACACTGGGGTCTAAGAGATCCACTTCGTGGTCGAACACCACTCCCGGTGCTTAACAGCCTGTTTTCGGGGCCCCGAACTGCGTGTTTTGGCCCCCGAACCTTCCTTTTGCATCGGTGTGCGCTCATTTTTGGCAGGGACCTCTGTTTCATCACCAAGAAGGTCATAGAAGGGTGGGAGGCCAGCAATTGTTCTAACAACCAACTTTTTGTTTGGTCAAAAGTGGTTCAGCATGAATCCGGGAAGGAGAAAAGTCTGCACGGCTTCACCGAAATGGGCGTAACTCTTTGCACAAGAGGAATTAAAATATGAGGCCACCACCATTGGAAAGCTTACTTCCGGGGCTTCATTTTGCACTCAAGAATCTCCTAAGTCCAAATCCGGGGGGAGGAGATATGGTTGGTTGAAGTCCGGTTGGACTGAATCTGCGCGGCTTTACGGAAACTGGCATAACTTTTTCTACAGGAAGAATTTTAATGCAAGGTTTGTGGCATTGGAAAGCTAACTTCAAGGGCTACATGGCCGGCAACTTTTATGGCTTGAACCTTTTGACCCTAGCCGACCGGCCATGGGGGTGGCCGGCCGGCCACCTGCAACCAAAGTACCTAGCCGGCCTGCTTCCTCAGTGGGGGTGTATTACAGCTGTATATCTGTTTTCCCCCAAAAATATCTGTACCCGGGGGAAGCTTTTGGAGGAAAACTTGGTGTCATTTTCCTCCTACCTTGCTCCCTCTCTTTGGCCTATATAACCAGCTGCCCAACTCTTGTTTTGGGGTTACAAAAAATCCCTAAGAGGCCTCACATTCATATCTCTCTCCATCTCTCTCAAATTCTCAAGTTTTGGTTCCATTTCTTCATCATCATCAAGCACCACCACCACTACTCTATTTCCAGCAGCTAGGAGAGCTTTCCAGCAGCTAGGAGGGCTTTCCAGCAGCTAGGAGGCATCCATTCTTCAAGCAAAAGGCAGCCAAGACTTGTCTACAAGGGTAAGTCTCAATCTCCCTCTTTTGTAGCACTTTCTTGCCTCATTTCTTAAGCCTATTTGCTCACTGTTTTAGGCTCCGACCCTAACTGAAAGGGTTATTCTTTTGAGCTATTCTTCATGTTTGTTCAAGGGCTCAACCCTGTTTGAGCCCTCCATTTGGTACTTGCTTCAATACCATCTTGTATGCCTTTATTTTGCATGAAATTTCTAGCCTATGTGTGATCTGTTTTCGAGCATAATGTAAACTGTAAGAGGGCCTATTTTGAGCTCTTCTTCAACATTGAAGAAGGGATCAACCCTTTTTGGGCCCCCTATCTTGCACTTGCTTCATAATCCCTCCTATTTACCGTAAAATTGCATGATTTGTTTGGCCTATATGTAAATTGTTTTGGAGTGTATCATGAACTGTGAGTAGGCTTATTTTGAGTCCCTCTACAACATTGTAGAAGGGCTCAACACTGTTGGGGGCCTCCATGTTGTACTTACCATTATACCCCTCTTTGGCCCCCATTTTTGGATGCTTTTTTTAGGCTTATCTAGCTTCTGTTTTCGGCCATGATCAGAACTGAAAATGGTCATATTTTGACCTTCTTGGAATGTCTTATTAAGGGTCCTTTCTTGTTTGATGAATGTTTGGGGTACCTCATGTTATAGCCTCTTGTTATCCTTAATCTTGCATTGCATTTTTAGCATGTTTTCATACTGATTTGAGGCTTGTCATCTACTGTAAATGTTCATATGTTTAGTCCCTCTTCAGTGTTGTAGAAGGGTATTTTTCCATTTGGGCTTTGCATCTACCACTTGCTTCATAGCCTCCTTTGCGGAGCCATTTTTGTATGCCATCTTAGCCCTACTTGTGATTGCTATTTGACCATGTTTTGTACTGTAAAGATGTGAGTTTTTGGGCTGCCTTGCTTCTTTATTTTCATGTCATGTACCAATTATGCATGTATGGTATAGCTGTAGGCCATTTTATGCATTCAAATCCGTGTTTCGGGATCATTTCATGTATCGGGAATTATTTCGCCTCATCTCGGGGCTGTTTTCCCCCCCCCCCTCATTTTGCCACTGATTTTTGCATGTTTGCATATCATATTCCATGTCTTTGCCATGTCTCATTAGAGTGGCATTTCGGTGCTTGAGGGTCCGTTCTCGGTTTGCGAGCCCGCGGGCACGCACTTTGAGGTAGCTTGTTTTCATCTGATGGCCTCTTATGTGAGTGTGGCTGAGGCTCTCTCATGTTGGTGTAAGCCCATTATTGCATTGCGTATGCCATTTCATCCATAGCATTGTGTATGCCCGGTTGTGTATTACCTCGTATAGCGTGTATGCCATTCCATGACATTGTGTATGTTAGGATTGAATCTTAGCTACATTTCATGCATATCATGCATATTGCATCATGTTCGGGATAGGAGTTAACCCGGGCACGGGAAACGAGGCGCGTTTCGTACTCCGAGCGACGGAACGGGTCTCAATTCCCAAGTCACCGACACTCCGGATTATCCATGATGGAGTTAGGTTTTGTTGTAGTGTTCATATGCATTCATCCTATATTGAGTTGTGCAATTCGGCTCCTCGGCCATCATGCATCGATATGCGTGATTGGTGACACGAGGATCGAGGCATGCATATATTTGCGAAATACATTGCTATGCCCCTTTCCTGCTCTCTGTTGCAGCAAAATGAAGAATCAGCAACTTTTCGGAGTCTGGCACGCATTTCGAGAAACATTGCAAACAGAGGCTAATTGGGGCATCCCAGTGGATTCCCGCGCAAAGCAGCCCAAACATGCATCATTTCATTATCCGGAGCGGAGTCAAGGCAGTCCCTGGCTTACATGCCAGTTTACAGTTTTTCTTAGTTAATTTGTTAATTAATTAGGAATTTGTATTATTCGGACTGTACTATTCTTTTATTTGGGATTGTATTATTATTTATTCGGACCCTCTGCGCGAGGGCATAATTGTAATAAGTGTGGGTGAGTGTGATGTATGTCTTCCAACCCCACGTCTTTCTTCCCTTTTATTTATCTGCTTATGATGGTTAGATATAGGGCATATTTCAATTAGCATACAGTATGACAGCATGTTTGCATCATTCATCTGTTTTGCACGCACCGGGCTCGGCGCATCATACTAACTGCATTTGTATTTCAATTCCAAGTTGAATACGTGTTAGTTGTAGCATTCCATATGCCATGTTTAGAATAACCGAGCTTGCTATAGTTTGCATCTTTGCATGTGTTGCATTAGGCATTTCTGTATAGTTAGGATCATGCATGATTTCTAATGAGCTTCTGTTTTGGCTTGGAGTACTTGGTAAGTTTTATGCTTTAGCATCCTTGCATGCGTGTGAATGACTGCCATGAATAGCATGCTTACCATGAGGCTATGTGCTTATGTGATATAACTGCCTTGAATGCCTGTGGGTGAAGGTTGGGTTATTTGGATTGGAACAATCATTGAATGTTTGTTTTAAGCCCACTAGATAGTGGCAAACCATTGTTTTCTAAGCCCACCCGGGGGTGGCAAATCCACGTCTTAGCTTACCTGCGGGTAGCACCATCAAACCATTTTCAAACAAACAAACATGAAATGTTTCGTTCCAATTCAGGCGACTCAGTCTATACTTGTATGCTGTGCGCATCACATAGTAAATCTAGGCTAATAACCGGAATAAGAACACACAATGTTTTCAAAACTAGATATCATGGTTAGTAGAGGCCGGTCTTTGACCGGGCGAGCGGGGGTGCTCACGAAGTGACCTTCCCCAATCGTACCCAAGTTCTCGAGCCGAGGCAACTTTGGTGATGACGGACACGTGGCCTTTGGCACCGAGTCAGGGTTTTCTAAATTTCCCAAAAATAAAATATTTAGGTGGCGACTCTGTATCTGGCAAAGCAGTCCATGTTTGGCACTTCTTTCAAAAAAATCTATTTTCAAAACGATTTGCCGGATTTGGACTCTTTGGTTCGAGATTAAGAACCGTGACTACAAAAATCGAGTCCGAGCTGTAGCGAGGTCCCCCGCGGGCTTGTTACAGTTTCTGGCGACTCTGCTGGGGATTTAGAGAACTTGACTCGAACTCATGATATCTGGTTTTGACTACACTTGTGTGTTTCTTTGCATTGCATTTGCATTGGTGCGCCTAGGACACCGTGTTTGCCATATGCCATTCCCGAACAATTTGCCGGAGGCTTGTCTTGTCAAGGTATGTCCATAAGGCTGATCGACTCTGGGCTCTGACAGCATGGGAACACAAACCCCGGTTCTACTGGGGCACCCTTTTTGACCATTCGACCTAGTGCATATTCGGATCCATAGTGACCATTCCAAACTAGGACAGATTGCTTACCCGATATAGGTTGTTTGAAACCGCTGTGTGCGTAGTGAAACCCTAGTTCCTGACAAAATAGGACAGGGAAACCCTACCCCAACATAGGGGTGTTTTGGCTCTCACTTGCTTGTTATGTGCTTTAGAGTGCGTCTCTACAGGAATGCATGTATCAGTTCGCAAGTTTGGGCATCAGGCCTGCGGGCACCAATTCAGTATTTTGGGTATCAGGCCTGCGGGCATCAGTATTTGGTGGAATCAGTTTTACCTGAGGGTATCAGTTTACAGGTAGAGATTTGGGCAGAATTCAGTAGAGGGCACACTCATTCAATTATGCTCGTATCTGTTCAGATGAAATTGGGCTGAGATGCTGCATGTTTTCTCTTTTGCTAGGTAGTCCTGGAACCATAGCTTCAGAAGGCTCTGATATCCCCCGAGGTTCATCGAACTTGTGCTGATAGACTTTGTCAGGTCAGAGATTCAGTTTAAGGGCAATCAGTGTTCCTTTGCCAGAGACAAGGTAAAAGGGCCAGTCAGGCACAAATCACCAGTTCAGCAGTTACCAGATCAGTGGCCCTTATCCACCCCACCAGTGAACAGTCAGGCTGAGGTCTCAGTTTCTACTGTAGGGATAGATACCAGTCAGTTAGATGGATTAGCAGAACACATCAGGGATGGAGGCAATGATGCGCCAGATGCAAGAAAGTATGAAACTCATGCAGCAAGATGCTGTCCGCTAAGCGGAATTCGCCAAGCAACAGGCTGTGATCATGGCCCAACAGGCAGAGCTAATAACCAAGCTACAGCAGCAAGCCGGGGCATCTGCTTCGCATCAGGCTCCTCCCCAACCAAGGGTTCCGATACCCGAGGAGACGCCAAATGTCCAAAATGTCCAAGAGGATACAGGCCTTCCAACGGGGCCAGCTCCGCCCCCGATTCTACCACAACTATCCAAGGCGCCCACGCTTATCAATGTCCCGGACTCTCCCTTTGAGTTCGAAGCGGACCCCACAGCGCTGAAGCTGAGTAAGTTGGAAAAAATGTTTAAGAAATCCCAAGGAGTCAGGTCTATTCCCGACATCGAGGATGGATATACGGACGCAGCTGTGACGCTGCTAGATCGGTTCAAGATGCCTCAAATTGACCGATTTGATGGGTCCGGGGACCCCATGGTGCACCTGAGATTGTTTTCAGATATCTTAAGGCCGATGGGCCTCACCAGACTACAGAAGCTCTCCCTTTTTGGCAGGACCCTGTCGGGTATTGCGGCCATCTGGTATGCCAAATTGGAGGATTCAATGAAACAAAGCTGGGAGGAGATGGCCGAGGCCTTCGTCGCGCAATACTCCTATAACACTCAGATCGAGATCACAACCCGTGATCTTGAGACAACAAGGCAAGAGCCCGAGGAGAGTTTCTCAGATTTTGTGATGCGGTGGAGGGCAAAGGCATCAATGATGACTTTGAGGCCCACTGATAAAGACCAGATCAGGATGATTGTGCGCAATCTCCAGCCGAAACTGATGCAAAAGATGATCGTGCTCCCCTTTCCTACCTTTTCAGATTTGCATGAGATGGGGGTACAAATTGAGGATGCTATGAAACAGGGCTTGATTGACAGTGACAGGGAGCAACCCAGGAGGACCTTCAACCGTAACGCAAATACAGGCGTAAGTAGTGCTGAAAATGACAGAGCTTCAGACGTGGGCATGGTTACCACCACCACACAAAAAACAGCCACCCCATTCACCGGTGCGTCCGGAGCTAGCTCGCAAATAGCCAAAAACCCACCTCAGGGCCAAAGGGTGTTCACTCCACTATACATGCCCCTATCCAAAGCTCTGGGGGTTTTGATCAAGAAAGGGCATCTGAAGCCCCTGGAGCCGCAGCCACTACCAAAGAACCTCCCTCTCTCACACAACCCAGCCGACTACTGTGCCTTCCATCAGCGAACTGGCCATGACACTAACATGTGCTTTCGTCTTCGCCACGAAATACAAGATCTGATCGACAACAGAGTCATTCCCACACCGGGTCCTACAAAGTCTATCGGCACTTGATCAGTGAACTTGTGGGGGATAATGTGATGTGATCGAGGGATGAACCACCTGCGGATGGCACTCAGTTTACTCCAGATATGGTGGACGGCATGCACTATTTTGAGCACATTTGCGAATGTTGTTAATTTGTACTTTCTGACTTGGGTATTGGGTCGGTCTTGTTGTTTGTACAGAGTCAGTCTTTTCTTATCGCGTCAGTTGGGTCTGTCTTGTTGTACCGAGTCAGTCCTATTTTGTTAGAGTCGGGTGGTTCCGGGGGTGTTACCTCGGACATCACTATCTTGTTTGGTGTTTGTCTTTTCATTTTGTCTTGAGTCTGTTTCTGCCGGGGAGCCAGTTACACCAGAAGATCTGAATGAAACAGCAGTGATTTTCACACTCTTGTGTTTGCTTCTGCCGTGTGCCAATTGTGCCAGAAATTCTAAATGAGATGGCGGTATTTGACTAGAAGCTGTGTCTTTTATGTGCCTTGAATTCATTGCATCGACCTAAGTTTTCCAAAACTTTTTTTTCGAAACACTGCGGTGAAAACGAAGAGGAAGCAATTCCTCGGGATTTGCAAAACTTTGATCAAATGAGAGAAAAAGAGGCGTGCTAAGCCCTTAATGAATGAAATCATGCTTGTTAGCGTGAGTACTGAGAAGGACCCTGGCTTGATCCAGACTGGTTTCACACTATCTTCAGCGCGAGTGATTTGTTGCTTTCTTAAAAATTTTCAAAAAACAAAATGTTTTGCGCGGTCCTGCGAAGACCTGTGTGGAATCGCTCTTGAGATTGTGCAGCCTAGGATCGCTCTCAGCCTCGAGACTCAACCCTTTTGCTTCCAAACCTTGAACTTGAATTCAGAATGTTCAACGGTCAACTACAATGTGAGGCCTGTGTGGCCAGATTCGAAGCAGCCCTCGAACAAGAGGCCAGGAAAGTCAGATCAAGAAGATCAGAAGATCAGAAGAAGCTTGCAAAGCTAGAACAGAAGTACCCTTCGACCTAGGGGCGAAAATGTCCGATGTGCTCGAAGAGCCGAAGATGGATCCTTCTGCAAATCGATACAACAACCACTCTCTTGGATACAGATGGCTTCGAGATCCTAAAACCATTTGGCATGGACCAAGCTACACTTTTACCCTTTGAGAGGCTCGCTGGGCCGAAAACCCGGAAGGGCGACCCAGGCAAAAGTTAGAGCAAGAAAAATATATACGAAAAGCAAAAAAGAAAAAAAGAGAAGAAAAGAGAAGAATGGAAAAAAAGAAATAAAGAAAAAAAAGAAAAATGCAAAAAAAAAGAAGAGAAAAGAAAAGAAAAGAAAAAGAAAAAAAAAAGAAGAAAAGAAAGAAATGAAAAAGAAAAGAAGAACAAAGCTCGCAAGGTTGAAAACCTGCAACGGGCGCCTTGGCAAAAGTTAGAGCCTAAAAAGGAGAGGTTAATACCCGAGTGTACCTTAACCCCGAACTACGTAAGGCTTGATTCCCATGTTTGGGATACGTAGGTAACTTCATCCTGAAGTCCAGCCATAAAACACCTCAAATTCGATTGTGTCCATGTAATGGTTTTGATCATCTTTGCCTTCTCTGTATCTGAGAGTTCGGTTGTCATCATCACTCTGAGGACTGATTATAGTGTGCTGCGGCGCCATCCAAACAAGGGGCAACTTTCCGTTGCTATTCAACGCGCCGCGGTGCCGTTCAAACAAGGGGCAACTTTCCGTTGCCATGCAGCCCTCTTCAAGCAAGGGGCAGTTTTCCTCCAGATTCGAGGTTGTGCATCTCAAGAGTAGGTTCCGCGCTTGTTGAGCATCGGCCGTTTGCAAAAATAGTTTTTGAGAATTTTTACTGAGGTTGACTAATTTTCTCAAAAATTGTTTCATTTTCCAAAACTGGACCATTTTCTTGGACCCAAAAAAGGAAAATTTTCAGTGCTCATAGCCTGACTTGCATGATTTCAAATCAAAAATCGAACAAGCATGTTAATCTAACTCTCATTTTGGTCAATTTTTTTTTTTTAGGAGAAAGCTCAAAAATAAAAAATGGTCAAAATGATGAACTAGGGGCACAATTGAGTCAGGTGTTCTGTCTTTTCCCCGTAGCCAATGCATTTGCCAGAAAGGGCACCACACTTACCAAGAAGGGCATTCTACCTGCCAGAAGAGGGCACAATTGAAGCTAACAACAAAGTGCTGAAGGCTCTTTCACCCTCCAAGCAACGAGGTATCAAGCCAAATGCGAAGCACGAACGGGAATGGATCAAGATATTCCACTCCCTCATCTTGACAGATCTGATCACGTCCAAGCTCTCCGGCAGAGCATCATCAACCGGTGTCAGCTGCAGATTCGCTACACACTCATTTGTAGCACAACCCCTCTATGGGAGGAATTCACTAGCTGCATGCAGAAGAAGAAGGATCTAGTTGAGTGCTAAGGGCAAGAGCCCGCAACTTCCTGTTTATCTATCAACCACCCAGGAGAGGGATGAAAAATGAGAGATTGAAGAATAGAGAGATGTGCGATGAGAGGAAAAGTGAGAAAAGGGCTTTTTTTTTTTTTTCCACAAAAAACAGAGTTTGAGGGCCGAGTGATGTGAGAACCATGAATGAGAAAGGGTGGGAAACACTACCCGGTGAAACAGGCTCCCTGTGCACGTCTGAGTGTCGTGTCTTTTTGTTTTATCTCGTTTCTTGCTTTGAGTCGTTCAAGTGTTACTCGATGTGTTTAGGTTGTTTACCTTTTGTTTTCCGTTGTTGAGTCGTAGTGCACTGTGTTCAGTCGTAGGCTCAATACCCAGTTGAGAACTTATGCTCACTCTCAATTTCAAAAATCATTTTGTGCTCCGACTGCCGTGCCGTTCTCCGCATTTGTGCAAAACAGAATTTGTTCTTTCATAAAACCGCAGGGTTTGACCCAGGTCATATGAGAACAATAAAACCAGGATCTATCTGAAGCTATGAGTTTCGGGCTGCAAAGCAAAAGCAAAAGAGGAAAATATCGGGCATCTGAGTTCGTTCCAACTTCAATAAGTTCTGAGGCTATATTCCGTGTGTACCTCTTCAGGTCTTGCCAATGTTCCGAAGTATGAGTGTGCCTCTACCTCGAGCTCAAAATCAAGTCTACTTCAAGCCAGAATGGCGATCAGAAGTGCTCTCCCTGAGTACCATTCCCTGCCAGAGGCATCTTGGCCGTGTTTGCGATGAGTTCCTAGGAGACCAACTACGACGGTGGAAATTAGAGTTCGAATGGCCGTGGCCTAGAACGCAAAGGTTCGGGATTTCCGAGACTAAAGTCTGGTTTAAATACCCAGAGGCGTGCCCTCGGCTTGAAATCTGTATGGAAGCCCCATAGGTTGAGATAGCGTGTATGCACCTCAATTCTGGATACTGAACCAACCTAGTCTGTCACCCCGTTGGAGAATAGGGAAAGTTGTGAGTATGATCAGGAAGACAAGTGGCATCCGTAGCTCCTACATGCAGATGTTATTACTTGTTAGCATTCCAGAACCTTTGTACTGTGAGTTGAAGGTAAGTTTTCGAAGAGCACGAGGGGAGATCCCCATCAGAGTAGAGCGGTTCACCGCCACTCACCTCATGAGGCGCTTTCTAAAGTGCCGCTTTGTCCATTTATCGCTTTCCTTAAGCATCATGCATTGTAATGCATTGTACCTGTCAAGTTTCTTTCTCAGTCATGCATGATATTGTATGTACGGTTCATTCAAAGAAGTTCCATTTGAGATCATTCACTTAGTGTATCAATCACACTTCATTCATTTAGTGTATCAATCACACTTTATTTGCTTCACTCAGTGTATCTAACACACTTCATTCACTTTTAGTATATCCATCACACTTATTCACTTAGTGCATCTATCACACTTCGTGTTCACCTATTGTGTATCCATCACACTTATTCACTTAGTGCATCTATCACACTTTGTGCTTGTCTTTTGTGTATCCATCACACTTTGCTCACTTCACCCTTTGTATATCAATTACACTTTGCTTAAATAGTGTATCTATTACACACTCGCTTTGCCTACTTTGTGTATCAATCACACACACTCGTACCATTGTTCCCCCGGTTAAAACCTTCCCTCTCTCCGTATGAAATACGTTGAGATACACCTGTTGGTTACACCATTGTGCCCCCGGTTAAAACCTTCCCTCTCTCCGTATGAAATACGTTGAGATACGCCTGTTGGTTACACCATTGTGTCCCCGGTTAAAACCTTCCCTCTCTCCGTATGAAATACGTTGAGATACGCCTGTTGGTTACACCATTGTTCCCCCGGTTAAAACCTTCCCTCTCTCTGTATGAAATACGTTGAGATACGCCTGTTGGTTACACCATTGTTTACCCGGTTAAAACCTTCCCTCTCTCCGTATGAAATACGTTGAGATACGCCTGTTGGTTACACCATTGTTTACCCAGTTAAAACCTTCCCTCTCTCCGTATGAAATACGTTGAGATACGCCTGTTGGTTACACCATTGTTCCCCCGGTTAAAACCTTCCCTCTCTCCGTATGAAATACGTTGAGATACGCCTGTTGGTTACACCATTGTTCCCCCGGTTAAAACCTTCCCTCTCTCCGTATGAAATACGTTGAGATATGCCTGTTGGTTACACCATTGTTTCCCCGGTTAAAACCTTCCCTCTCTCCGTATGAAATACGTTGAGATACGCCTGTTGGTTACACCATTGTTTACCCAGTTAAAACCTTCCCTCTCTCCGTATGAAATACGTTGAGATACGCCTGTTGGTTACACCATTGTTCCCCCGGTTAAAACCTTCCCTCTCTCCGTATGAAATACGTTGAGATACGCCTGTTGGTTACACCATTGTTCCCCCGGTTAAAACCTTCCCTCTCTCCGTATGAAATACGTTGAGATATGCCTGTTGGTTACACCATTGTTTCCCCGGTTAAAACCATCCCTCTCTCCGTATGAAATACGTTGAGATACGCCTGTTGGTTACACCATTGTTCCCCCGGTTAAAACCTTCCCTCTCTCCGTATGAAATACGTTGAGATATGCCTGTTGGTTACACCATTGTTTCCCCGGTTAAAACCATCCCTCTCTCCGTATGAAATACGTTGAGATACGCCTGTTGGTTACACCATTGTTCCCCCGGTTAAAACCTTCCCTCTCTCCGTATGAAATACGTTGAGATATGCCTGTTGGTTACACCATTGTTTCCCCGGTTAAAACCATCCCTCTCTCCGTATGAAATACGTTGAGATACGCCTGTTGGTTACACCATTGTTTCCCCGGTTAAAACCTTCCCTCTCTCCGTATGAAATACGTTGAGATACGCCTGTTGGTTACACCATTGTTTACCCGGTTTCTACCTTTTCCTCTCTTGCTTGTGATACGCTGAGAGACGATCTTTTCCTCTCTTGCGTGTGATACGCTGAGAGACGACCCTTTCCTCTCTCGCGTGTGATACGCTGATAGACGACCCTTTCCTCTCTTCATGTGATATGCCGAGAGGTTCACCTTTCTTCTCTTGCGTGTGATACGCTGAGAAACTTACCTTTCCTCTCTTGCGTGTGATACGCTGAGAGGTTTACCTTCTTCCTCTCTTGTGTGTGATACGCAGAGAGATGTCTTGTGTGAGACTACGGGTATTCTCGGTAGTCGCTTTTAGCCTTCTCCGCGTGAGACGCAGTGAGCATTGCATATTTTTTCTTACATCCCTTCTGCACGAGATGTAATTTGTCTCGAGTTTACTTCTTGCCTAGCTTTCGCTTAAAATGTTGCATTTATTTTGCATATTTGCTTCATTACAACTCTCTTTGCATGATCATGAGTGATAACCGGCTTCGCTTAGTGTGTAAGTCCAATCTTCAAACCGGCTTCGCTTAGCGTGTAAGTCCAATCTTCAAACCGGCTTCGCTTAGCGTATAAGTCCAATCTTCAAACCGGCTTCGCTTAGCGTGTAAGTCCAATCTTCAAACCGGCGTCGCTTAGCGTATAAGTCCAATCTTCAAACCGACTTCGCGTAGCATATAAGTCCAATCTTCAAACCGGCTTCGCGTAGCGTATAAGTCTAATCTTCAAACCGGCTTCGCGTAGCGTATAAGTCCAATTTTCAAACCGGCTTCGCGTAGCGTACAAGTCCAATTATCAAAATCTCCCTGCATATCATTTTGCCCCTGCCTGCGGGCATGCTTACGGGCACAGCTTTGTCTATCTTGTCTGATTGTCTAAGTCTTCGGCCTTGTCAAAAATGGGTCGTCTCTGGGCTTTGACATTCACTCCCGTCATTCTTATGACTTTCGAGTTTTGTCAAAGATGGGCAATTGTAGACACCCCATTTTTGACCGACCTTAAGACTCAGACGTCACCAATTGAGCGCTTGGTGATGTTGCATATCGTGCTCGTTCAGGAGTCTCAGAGTCTCGGCCGCGAGCCTTGCCTCCGGACTTCCGGGCTCTTTTTGTACTTTGTCTCGGTTTGCGAACCAGGCTCAGTTTTCTCTGTTTCTTTTCCTGAGGGGAGGGAGAGGTCTCGTAGACCATCTCTCAGTGGTCGTGGGCTACATTCTATGGCCGTAGGCCATTTTGCCCATTTCGGAGCCCGGTTCCCGGTTTTCGGAGTCGTTAGGCCATGTGCCTCGGTTCGGGACCGCCTGACCACCTCCGTTTGCTCCGATTTTTGGCGTGCATTTCATTTACTCCCTTTTGAGGGACACTGGGGTCTGAGAGATCCACTTCGTGGTCGAACACCACTCCCGGTGCTTAACAGCCTGTTTTTGGGGCCCCGAACTGCGTGTTTTGGCCCCCGAACCTTCCTTTTGCATCGGTTTGTGCTCATTTTTGGCAGGGACCTCTGTTTCATCACCAAGAAGGTCATAGAAGGGTGGGAGGCCAGCAATTGTTCTGACAACCAACTTTTTGTTTGGTCAAAAGTGGTTCAGCATGAATCCGGGAAGGAGAAAAGTCTGCGCGGCTTCACCGAAATGGGCGTAACTCTTTGCACAAAAGGAATTAAAATATGAGGCCACCACCATTGGAAAGCTTACTTCCGGGGCTTCATTTTGCACTCAAGAATATCCTAAGTCCAAATCCGGGGGGAGGAGATATGGTTGGTTGAAGTCCGGTTGGACTGAATCTGCGCGGCTTTACGGAAACTGGCATAACTTTTTCTACAGGAGGAATTTTAATGCAAGGTTTGTGGCATTGGAAAGATAACTTCAAGGGCTACATGGCCGGCCACTTTTATGGCTTGAACCTTTTGACCCTAGTCGACCGGCCATAGGGAGTAGCCGACCGGCCATGGGGGTGGCCGGCCGGCCACCTGCAACCAAAGTACCTAGCCGGCCTGCTTCCTCAGTGGGGGTGTATTACAGCTGTATATCTGTTTTTTCCAAAAAATATCTGTACCCGGGGGAAGCTTTTGGAGGAAAACTTGGTGTCATTTTCCTCCTACCTTGCTCCCTCTCTTTGGCCTATATAACCAGCTGCCCAACTCTTGTTTTGGGGTTACAAAAAATCCCTAAGAGGCCTCACATTCATATCTCTCTCCATCTCTCTCAAATTCTCAAGTTTTGGTTCCATTTCTTCATCATCATCAAGCACCACCACCACTACTCTATTTCCAGCAGCTAGGAGAGCTTTCCAGCAGCTAGGAGGCATCCATTCTTCAAGCAAAAGGCAGCCAAGACTTGTCTACAAGGGTAAGTCTCAATCTCCCTCTTTTGTAGCACTTTCTTGCCTCATTTCTTAAGCCTATTTGCTCACTGTTTTAGGCTCTGACCCTAACTGAAAGGGTCATTATTTTGAGCTATTCTTCATGTTTGTTCAAGGGCTCAACCCTGTTTGAGCCCTCCATTTGGTACTTGCTTCAATACCATCTTGTATGCCTTTATTTTGCATGAAATTTCTAGCCTATGTGTGATCTGTTTTCGAGTATAATGTAAACTGTAAGAGGGCCTATTTTGAGCTCCTCTTCAACATTGAAGAAGGGCTCAACCCTGTTTGGGCCCCCTATCTTGCACTTGCTTCATAATCCCTCCTATTTATCGTAAAATTGCATGATTTGTTTGGCCTATATGTAAATTGTTTTGGAGTATATCATGAACTTTGAGTAGGATTATTTTGAGTCCCTCTACAACATTGTAGAAGGGCTCAACATTGTTGGGGGCCTCCATGTTGTACTTACCATTATACCCCTCTTTGGCCCCCATTTTTGGATGCTTTTTTTAGGCTTATCTAGCTTCTGTTTTCGGCCATGATCAGAACTGAAAATGGTCATATTTTGACCTTATTGGCATGTATTATTAAGGGTCCTTTCTTGTTTGATGAATGTTTGGGGTACCTCATGTTATAGCCTCTTGTTATCCTTAATCTTGCATTGCATTTTTAGCATGTTTTCATACTGATTTGAGGATTGTCATCTACTGTAAATGTTCATATGTTTAGTCCCTCTTCAGTGTTGTAGAAGGGTATTTTTCCATTTGGGCTTTGCATCTACCACTTGCTTCATAGCCTCCTTTGCGGAGCCATTTTTGTATGCCATCTTAGCCCTACTTGTGATTGCTATTTGACCATGTTTTGTACTGTAAAGATGTGAGTTTTTGGGCTGCCTTGCTTCTGTATTTTCATGTCATGTACCAATTATGCATGTATGGTATAGCTGTAGGCCATTTTATGCATTGAAATCCGTGTTTCGGGATCATTTCATGTATCGGGAATTATTTCGCCTCATCTCGGGGCTGTTTCCCCCCCCCCCTCATTTTGCCACTGATTTTTGCATGTTTGCATATCATATTCCATGTCTTTGCCATGTCTCATTAGAGTGGCATTTCGGTGCCTGAGGGTCCGTTCTCGGTTTGCGCGCCCGCGGGCATGCACTTTGAGGTAGCTTGTTTTCATCTGATGGCCTCTTATGTGAGTGTGGCTGAGGCTCTCTCATGTTGGTGTAAGCCCATTATTGCATTGCGTATGCCATTTCATCCATAGCATTGTGTATGCCCGGTTGTGTATTACCTCGTATAGCGTGTATGCCATTCCATGACATTGTGTATGTTAGGATTGAATCTTAGCTACATTTCATGCATATCATGCATATTGCATCATGTTCGGGATAGGAGTTAACCCGGGCACGGGAAACGAGGCGCGTTTCGTACTCCGAGCGACGGAACGGGTCTCAATTCCCAAGTCACCGACACTCCGGATTATCCATGATGGAGTTAGGTTTTGTTGTAGTGTTCATATGCATTCATCCTATATTGAGTTGTGCAATTCGGCTCCTCGGCCATCATGCATCGATATGCGTGATTGGTGGCACGAGGATCGAGGCATGTATATATTTGCGAAATACATTGCTATGCCCCTTTCCTGCCCTCTGTTGCTGCAAAATGAAGAATCAACAACTTTTCAGAGTCTGACACGCATTTCGAGAAACATTGCAAACAGAGGCTAATTGGGGCATCCCAGTGGATTCCCGCGCAAAGCAGCCCAAACATGCATCATTTCATTATCCGGAGCGGAGTCAAGGCAGTCCCTGGCTTGCATGCCAGTTTACAGTTTTTCTTAGTTAATTTGTTAATTAATTAGGAATTTGTATTATTCGGACTGTACTATTCTTTTATTTGGGATTGTATTATTATTTATTCGGACCCTCTGCGCGAGGGCATAATTGTAATAAGTGTGGGTGAGTGTGATGTATGTCTTCCAACCCCACGTCTTTCTTCCCTTTTATTTATCTGCTTATGATGGTTAGATATAGGGCATATTTCAATTAGCATACAGTATGACAGCATGTTTGCATCATTCATCTGTTTTGCACGCACCGGGCTCGGCGCATCATACTAACTGCATTTGTATTTCAATTCCAAGTTGAATACGTGTTAGTTGTAGCATTCCATATGCCATGTTTAGAATAGCCGAGCCTGCTATAGTTTGCATCTTTGCATGTGTTGCATTAGGCATTTCTGTATAGTTAGGATCATGCATGATTTCTAATGAGCTTCTGTTTTGGCTTGGAGTACTTGGTAAGTTTTATGCTTTAGCATCCTTGCATGCGTGTGAGTGACTGCCATGAATAGCATGCTTACCATGAGGCTATGTGCTTATGTGATATAACTGCCTTGAATGCCTGTGGGTGGAGGTTGGGTTATTTGGATTGGAACAATCATTGAATGTTTGTTTTAAGCCCACTAGATAGTGGCAAACCATTGTTTTCTAAGCCCACCCGAGGGTGGCAAATCCACGTCTTAGCCTACCTGCGGGTAGCACCATCAAACCATTTTCAAACAAACAAACATGAAATGTTTCGTTCCAATTCAGGTGACTCAGTCTATACTTGTATGCTGTGCGCATCACATAGTAAATCTAGGCTAATAACCGGAATAAGAACACACAATGTTTTCAAAACTAGATATCATGGTTAGTAGAGGCCGGTCTTTGACCGGGCGAGCGGGGGTGCTCACGAAGTGACCTTCCCCAATCGTACCCAAGTTCCCGAGCCGAGGCAACTTTGGTGATGACGGACACGTGGCCTTTGGCACCGAGTCAGGGTTTCCTAAATTTCCCAAAAATAAAATATTTAGGTGGCGACTCTGTATCTGGCAAAGCAGTCCATGTTTGGCACTTCTTTCAAAAAAATCTGTTTTCAAAACGATTTGCCGGATTTGGACTCTTTGGTTCGAGATTAAGAACCGTGACTACAAAAATCGAGTCCGAGCTGTAGCGAGGTCCCCTGCGGGCTTGTTACAAGCGGATTTCTAGATTTTTCATAGCTAAAGTAAGGACAAGTGTCAATTCTTAACACAGTACAAGTGGAATGCAAGAATCTCGCGATGGTGCAAAATTGGAACTATCGCTATCATAATCATCCCTATTAATTTGAGACAACATCAGAGTTGAGTGGAGAAGATTCATATCCGTTACTAGAGGTGAATGACGATCAGCCTACTCTAAAACTTTGTGCCATAACTGGTGGCATATCAGATGTCTTTGTAGCAAAAATAACCCAAATTTTCTCAAATTGTTCTACCTCTGAAAATCTTTTGGTCCATAAAATCCCTTTGAACTATTCAATCATTTCATTAAACTGATTTGAAACAAAAATAAAAAACAAAAACAAAAACAAAAAAAGAATGAATGTTTAACATCATAAGAGGCTGATAGTATTGTCTTAATCAATGAAATAAAAAGAATGTATAAATGTTAAAATTATAAGTTTGAAGCAATGTTTTGAAAACCGGACCGGCCGGTTCGACCAGTTGAACCGTCGACCGGTCCATGGTCCGGTCCGGATATACCCTCAAATCCGATCACTCTTGAAAATCGGTGGAAACCGTGGTTAAACTGCTAAGCCAGTCAACCCGGTCCAGGTTGAAGCGAACCGGATTGGTTTGCTATATTTGGTCTAATATTGAAAAAGTTGTTACTAAAGGGACTTGAAGCCAACACCTCAAGCTCCAAAGAGTATGAATTTCTACTCTGCCACCATAGTTCGTTGTTAATATGTAGAAAATATATAATATTAATTGTATTCAAACTAATTTCCCTCAAATACATGTATAATTAATATTTTTATAAATAATATTAATATAAAAATATATATAAACATATATGTTTGATGAATATATCCATTAAATTATAAAAATATTTTAAATGAATGTATTTTATTTATTTTTAAATCATAAAAATATTTATAAAATAATTATGACATCATGGTTTCATTCCGGTTCAACCTGACGGTTGAACCAGTGACCCATCCATCCGATTTTGTTTTGGTTCGCTCACCAATCCGGTTTTTAAAACGTTGGTTTGGAGTGAAGCTTTGGAATCAAAGGATCTAAAATAAGTGGTTAAAAGTGAATGTATCGAATGAACTTCAATAAAAGTAAAAATACAAATTGGGGAGTAGTGAAGCATAAAAGCTAATATATGCCTAAAAGAGCAAACAATTTCACCAGATGGCCTGATCAAATTAGAAGATAACCCTGCCAAAACCACATTAACTTATGACTTTATCATAGCAAATCTAATATCCAAAATGAGAGTTATAATAATAATAATAATAATAATAATAATAATAATAATAATAATAATAATAATAATAAAAGAATGAGTTAATACCAAACCTCTTATCCATTCTTGTTAAGATCATATCCATTTGTTGCTACTAAATTCTTTAAACTCAGCTTTCCAGGAATCCTTTTGCTGCAATTGAAGTTAAAATTACAAGAAAAATTAGAAGGTGACTAAAACACATATAAGAATCATTGTAATAAAATTGGCAACATTATTGGACAATGCATGATTACCAAATTACACTCTGGCAAATAAACTTTTTGTGTGTGGCCTAATTGTGCCCAGTCCAAGTATTCACATATCAGTGCAGTTAGCAGCTTTCCTGCATTTAACGCATAAAAGTGCAAGACAAGAAATGCACGACAGATATAGATTCGAAAGGTAAGATGTAATAAAAGATAAGGGCAAACAATGCATGTTAAATTTTTAACATCTTTAAAAAACACAAACAAAAGTATGCCAATAGGTAAATTTCTGAAAAGAGGTTTCCTTTAATCAAAAATGTCACTCATGAATAAATTAAATTGGTTTGGAAGGAAATTGGTATGCAGCTGAGGGTTTGTACTTTGTAGGGTTCTGCAGTAGTCGAAAGCCTTTTTAATTTAAGGATGGTAAGGCAGGGAGACAAGCTCATACATCCTCCGGTTCTACATACAACAGAATGATAAAATTTAAAAATGGAGTTAACTTGAGCCCCCTCTTACTCAATCCTTCCAAAGGTTCATATATTTTAACTAATTCAAATCCAGAATAGGTAAAAATCCAGCCAGGTAAAAAAAATTCTGTTGTGGTCAAAACCTTACAATGTAACCTATGAAAATAATTATTATCTGGAGCTTGAACACAAGCTGCATAATTTGGAAAGTTATCAAAAGATTATGCCAGCTCTTTCTGCAAATAATCACTAACCACTCTAAATCAATTGCTATGTTCTTCACTATACAACATGCATTTAAAAATTAACTCCACCTTCAACAAAATTTGTGGGTCAATTGATCCTTTCTTTTAAATGCTTCCAGCTTCCCTGAACATTTTAGTCTATCAACAATGCCATTATCAAATTGGTTCATGGCATATTAAGCTTAAGATTTAAATATTCCTTTAAGCTTTTCTTGTTAATAATTAAAAAGAAAGTAATCCTACTATATCATAAACTAGAAGTTTAAGTAGCATGTTGGAGCTAACTGCCAATCACAATAAAGAAAATTTTGAAAAATGCTATTTCCCTTAAACTAATATTATACCAGAAAGAAACTTTATAACATCATATCACTTATAATTTGTTGTTGTGACTCTAAATTCTAATATTGTTAAATAGTATTACCCATATAAAGCAGTAGCATCCTTCAGCTCCAAAGTCATGAGAATAAAAAGGGGAAAAAAATAGAAGTGGAACCTTTAGGAGAATCATGAAGTTGTTTTGCACGGTCATTGTAGCTACCCAATGAGAAAATAATTCCCACCTTTTGATAGCAGTTTCCAAACACAAACGTAATTATATTCTAAAGTCATCAATAACTATCTTAAATACTATTCTCATATCAATTTCATATAGCCCTCCCAATTTCAAAATTACTTTTTCAATTGTGTTCAATTTCATACAAAAACAAAGGCCAAACTTTATTTTTTGTCTTACAAAATTAGAAAAATGCCTTAAAACTAGTTTAGGTTTAATAGAATTATGAAAATTCAACATTTGTATATAACTGTGATAGAGCACGAGCAGCACCCTAAGCAATACTTAAAGTAAAATAGACTTCAAGCAAGAACACTACCAATGGAAATATTCAATATCTAACTTTATAGTAGTTAGGAACCTAAACTTGAATATATATTACATCACTAACACATCATTAGTCTAAACTAAGCATCTACCAGATGCCATTTCAAGTAGGCTAAGAATTTCTTATTTCATTAAAATGGGAAAAAATAAAATTGAAATAGATGAGTAGCAACCTGTAATGACATATTAGTGTAGAAAACGCAGAACCATACATAAATCACCAATGGATCAAACCCCATTACACAAAAAAATTAATAATTTCAATTTCAATAAATATATATGCATAAATTACTGCAAAATACAAAGAATATATAGAGAGAGGGACAAAAATGCCGAACTACCTGAAAATGTTGATTTTGTGTTGTTCTAGAGAGATTATAGTGACCCCGGTCTTTCCCCATTTGGTTGTTGTATCCGGACTTAGGTTCCGTGGATCCCGTTACTATATATTTGCTGTTGTCGTCCTTTAATTCCTTATTTTTGAGTTATAGGATGTGTTGGGCAGGTTTGTTACAGGTTGGTTGAACTTAGAAACCAAGGGTAGTTGCCCAGATTTTTGCCTTCACGCTCGAGCGGAGCTTTTGACGCTCGAGCGGGCCCTTTGTTGTTGCTTCTCCGCTCGAGCGGGAGTTTTGACGCTCGAGCGTGATTTTCCATCTTCCAGTATTTCCCCTGCAGTGTTGGACGCTCGAGCGAGCATTTTGACGCTCGAGCGTGAGTTTGTGTGTGACGCTCGAGCGGGGAGTTTTACGCTCGAGCGGGGACTTGGTTCAGCAAAAGTTCTGGGAGTGTGTATCCGCCGCTCGAGCGGGATTTTTGACGCTCAAGCGGGAGTCTGTGAGTGACGCTCGAGCGGGGGTTTCCACGCTCGAGCGGGGCGACTCTTATATAAAGCCGAGATTCGACTTTTTGGATCACTTTTCATCCCCCTTTTGATTTTAAAACCCTAGAACCGTCTTCTCTCTCTCCCTACACACCTTCTCCCTTAGGTTTGATCTACTTAGAGTGTATTTCTACCCTAGGTTCTTTATTAAAAAGGTAGAGGGTCGCAAGGGCTTCCTTTTAATCTGAGAGTTTGGCGGTTTGGAGCACTTTGGATTTTGGATCATCATCTCCATCATCTCCATTTGAGTTCTTCACTTTGAGGTAGGGATTTCCTACTCCATACTATAGGTTTTGTCCTAAGTTTTGGTATTTTGATATGTTGGTGTCATGTGGTAATTTTGGGGAATTAGGGTTTGTCTTATAATTTGAAAGAAGGGTTTTTCATCTATTAAACAACATATGTTTGTGTGTTAAACTGAGATAATTGAACCTTAGGGTTGATGTTGAGAAAAAGGGGGAAAAACCCTAATTGTTGTAATAAAAATTAATTTGTATAATTAATTTTGGGAAAATTGTGGAATTAAGTCTAATTCATGAAATTTGGGAATTTTGAGCTTAATTGGTGTAGTTGGGTAGTTTAATCACTTACCTATGAGAATGTGATTTATATTTGTTGATACATTTATTTCCTGTTTAGAAGTAACTGTTTTGGGCTATCAGTGGAGGATAGTCGTGATTGTTGTAGACATTGCATGTTGATTAAGGAAAACTGGAACTAATCACATTGAATGAGTCATTAAATATGACGGTTGAATTAATACAGCAAATTTGTGCATTGATTGAATATTGTGTATGACATGTGTTTAATACATTGTATATGCATATTGTTTGGGAGGAGATAGGGGATGTACTCCATGGTTTGAGGGAAGATAGGGGATGGACTCTCAAACCTGTTTAGGAGGAGAAAGGGGATGGACTCCATTAGTACAACTAATATGTGTACTTATTGATTTATGGAAGTGTTTCAATATGAGCTTTGGTCTCATTTAAATGGTTGATATTGGAAGTAATGTTAATGTGAGTTATAGTCTCATATTGTAGTTTGGCTAGGTTCTGAGCCATGTATGTATAATTGGAAAGTTGAATAATAACGGAAAGTGAAATCTATCATGGACATTAGTGTCATGAAACTGTGTAATGATGTATTGATTATGTTGTGTTAACCATCTATTGAACGCTATTGCTTTAGTCAATTCTTATATTTGGTTTAGTATTTTTCTACTGGGCTGTGGCTCACCCTATACGGGAACATCATTTTCAGGTTCAGGTGATATGCTACCTCCAAGGACTTAGCTTGGATGGATTTGGAGTTGAAGACTCTGTTTAGATTAGTTGTTTATTTTGTTTTATTTTGATGTTACATGTAAACACAAGCCTAGGGCTTAGTGTGTAAATGAGTTAGTACTTATACTTTTGTGTCCAAGTGTTGGCTTGGAAAGATGTAAGCCTGTAGGGTATTTACTTTCGTTATTACATGTAATGTCTTTTAATAAGATTACTCTGATGGATGAAATAATATTTTGATTTCTTATATCGATGCATGTTAATATTATATATTATGGGTTTAATTTTAAGGGCGTGACAGAGATCACTTTGGACAATCCAAGGGGCGATCTGAGTGACAATGAATGAAAATATAGAGATTTCAAAAGAACCATAAAGAGAGAGAGAGCACGAGATTGAGAAACAGAGAGAGAAAGCGAGATTGAGAGAGACCGAGAGAGATAGAGAATGAGATTAAGAGGTCGAGAGAGTTCATATCGTCGTTTCCTTGTTTAATCTTAAAACTGAGCTATAGATTACATTTTTCTTTTTCTACTTTTCTGATTAGGTGACTGTTCCTGTGTCCTGTGGACTTGTTTGGATCTAAATTTGGACCACTCGAAGTCTCACGTAGATCATGTCCTGCCAAATGCTAGTTCAAATTGAAGTTTTTTAACTCTTCGAAATCGATGAATTTCAAATTCTAGGGCTAAAAATCAAATTCATCACCTTGAACAGTAGATCATTTTCCATCATTTCTGAAATAATAACAATCTCAGCATAGTCGGCAAAAGTGAATACCAATCCAAAAATGCATGCATGTTATGAAGTTAATCGTATTGCTTGATTTCCAGTACAATATTCAACTCCAACAACAAATCAATCAAAAATCAAACTCGCAAATTTTTTTGTTTTTTGGTTTTGTTTTTTGAAGATAAAACTAAAATGAAAAAAAAGGAACCTGAGTGAGTAGGAAGACGAAAGAGTCGTGATCATGAACATTGGAAGCGAAGGAGCAAAGATCGATGCTACCAGAAGCGGAAGAGAAGAGACTGAAGTTGGATTCGACGGTAAAGATGATAGAATCGGGGCTGGCATCTGGGGCCCGAATGTGGATGATCTCTCTTGGTTCTGATTATCAAGCCCTAGTAGCTCCGGCATTGTTGTCTACTGCTTCTTATCATAATCTTTAGAGAGAGAGAGAGAGAGAGAGAGAGAGAGAGAGTGACCATGGCGAGCAAGAGAGCGAGAGATCTTTGTTTATGAATTGTCGGGAAAGTGAAAATGAATAGGGTTAGGGCATAGGTATAAGAGGGGCAAAAATAAAAGAGAAAATTAGTCTCCAATTTGTTGTTGCAAATATTATTTTTTGTGAGCGTTAAATAATTCGTCGAAAAAAATTAGTCACAAAAAATCATTTTTCTAGTAGTGTTTCATCATGGTCGAAGCAAAGTAATTGCAAAGAAAACTGAAGGTAATACTCTTTTTCTCTCCCTAGATTTATTATATAAATATATATTGATTATAGTTGTTGTTTATTTTGATATGAAGCTGTTGGAACAATCTTCTGTGTAAATAAAATAAATTGAAACTAATTCAAACAAAATAAATAAATAACATACCGAATTTATTTATCGAACCGAATTAAAAAATAAAAGACCAAATCGAGTGTGAGACACTCTTAAGACAGATTCGCCCCGCTACGGTGCTTACGGTTGAGTGGCGTCTATCTGCCAGGATACAATGATCTTCGTAAAATTGTTGTAGCACACCAAACAAATTTGTACAGCGAACCAAACCTTGTGTTCTATACTCTCTTTGATTTTTCCTAAAACAAGAATGAAGAAAAATGCACACAATAAAATCTGGACAGCAATGAGACAATTTCAGACTGAATTTCAGGTCCCTAGACTGCTGGAATCATGGCTGTATTTATAGGCAAAATTACACAGCCCCGAACAGGTGCTGTTAGATTGAACAGGTGCAACAAGTGTCAACAGATACTTTCTGAAATTTCAAACAGATTCATTGCAATTATAAAACTGAATCTGTTCGTTGCTCCTTTGGAACAGTTTTTTCACACAATTTTGAAAAAGGATCCGTTGGTTGGCAAAGTTCTAAACTATTGGAATTTTATATTTAAACTATTTGACTAGTTAAACAATAAAGCCAATGGTGGAAAGTTATAAAACTGTTTGGAATAAATGTATTAAACTATTTGAATAGTTTAATCTATTTTAGGAAACCACTTTAGGAAACCAAAAATAAAATTATATTTAAATTAAATTCCCACAATAATTTTTATTGAAAAAATTCAAATGAACTTTGTCTAAAAAATTAATGTTAAACTCGAAAACAACGTCAACTTCCCATTCACTCATAAATGTTTTTGACGTTCCGTCTTCACCGTGTGACTTGATACACGGCAAGGAACACTACACCTCTTCGGACCCACCCCAAAAGATGTTTAGAGCCCACTCAAATTTAGGCTAAAAAATATGCCTATATTAAACCATTTTTCCAACAGAAGCATCAAAGACTACTCATTGATCTCAAGTCATAGAGAGAAGAAAAAGTTTCCATAATTAAACAGTGAGTATTTTTCTTTGATTTTATTGGAGTGATTCGGCACATGTTAAGTTGTAGGTGTGCATGTATATTATATATATATATATGAATTGTTGGTGGGTTCCGCAAAATCCTTTTTCTTTGATTTGTAGAGAATTGAATTGAAAGAACATTGTGCTTGAGTTATTTGTCCCTTCCCGATAGATAAATAAATAAATAATTGTGTGTTTTGTTCCGGAGCAAAGCTTTAGATTTTCTTTGATTTTCCATTGAAATCTACTTTGATTTGTTTAGTGCTCCCATCTATTGTTATAATTCATTATAAAAAAATAAAAATAAAACTTTTAAAATTACTACGTGATAAACACATTCCCCAAATAGATACCTTTTAAGAGTGCATCATAGTCCATTTTGCACAGTTTTTTTCCTTTCTTTTTGTTTGCCTTGAATTTGCACTTATATTTTTTTAAATGGGAAAATTTATAATGGGCACCCTTACAAAGAGACAATCGTAAGAAAATTATGAAATTTTTTGGTAAAAATTACGACTGTTTGATGTTTGTTGTACCAATTTGTGGTAAAAGTAATAAATAGCAACCTTAAAGCGAAAGTTATTTTTTTTAGGGTAAGCTAAAAGTTTTACTTTTTTATGGTGAGAAAGTTATGTTATTTTATGATTGATATTATATAATTTTATAATATTATTATGGAGTATATCATGTACACCCTTTCAATGATGCACATAGTAACGTCTCCCAATTGTCTCAACTTTTACCCATATAAACATTGCTAGAAAAAATTGAAAAAATCATTGAATAGAAACATTTTAAATAGCTAGAGAACAGCGCATAGTTTAAAAGGGCCCTTAAGCTTTCAAAAGCATTAACTGATTTCTCTTTAGAAAGATTTAGATAATATTGTGCTCTTTTGTTAGTAATTATAAGTTAATTTTTCAAACTTATTTGATAGTGTTTGGTTGTAAATTTAAATTACAATTGATTTAATTTTTTTAGCTTAATTGACCAAAACTGTGTGATTTCTTAAGTTTCAATTTTTATTTTTCTTTCTTTATATATATATATATATATATTTCTGAAGAAATGACTAACCTCAAAACAGTGAAATAGTATTGTGCTCTTTTTTTTTTCTTTTTTTTTTTTCTTTTAAATGAACATAGGATGGCTTCCATGAATGTCAATCATATGGAGGGATTGTGATAAAAATTGACATAAAATAAAGGGAATTCTGAAGAAATGACTAACCTCCCGCTACAAAATTCTGTAGAAACACCTACAATCCTGTTAGGAGAGTCACATAAACCCAAACAAAAAAGATGTCCAGCAAAACTAAAGACCATTGCGGTGGATGGTGGTATTCAGGTTGAAGTCAAGTTTAATAACAAGGGTCAACCAATTGGTGCTGAATCTATTAGTTTATCATCTTTTTTAGGACCTCTTGTTCGAGAGATTGCACCTGTAACACTTCCTAATTGGAGGCAACTTTCTTCAGGGACAGTAGAAGTCCTATAGAAATTCATTCAGGTATAGTATAAACACACAAATTTATATATTTGTTAAGCAAATATAAGATAATTTATTTTTTGTTATAATAACATTACAGGTAAGATACAAGGTAGATGAAGAATGGCAAAAACAACAAATTTTTAAGTAGATGGGGGAACTTTGGAAAGCATCCAAATATATGCTGATTAAGAAAATAAGAGAAGCACCAAATGAAGAAGAAAGGCTTAAGCCTGATAACATCAAATCAATATATGATTGGAAAAACGACTTTTAGCGGCGTTTTAAAAACGCCGCTATATGTCTGAAAACGGCTGCTAATTCCTTTAGTGATGCTTACTACCAAACGCTGACGACGCGGCTGTCGCTGTAAGTTTATGGCGCTTTAAAAACGTCGTGAAATTAGTATAGGCGGCGTTTTTAAAAATGCCGCTAAATGTGGCAGCCAACGGTAACATGATGTCACACAGGTATTTAGCGACGCTTCAAAAATGTCGTAATAGCTTTTTTGTTATTTTAAAAATATAACTATAGTAGCGTTTTGAAAAACGCTGCAATAGATTTTTTTTTTTTTTTAAAAACTACAAATTTTGTGAGATTTAACTTTAAAAATATACCTGTAAAATAGCAACAATGAATAAAACTTTGTATAGACATATATTTCTGTGAGATTACTATTCCCTCACATCTATAATAGTACCCAATACAACATCCTTCAAGAAAAAAATCCAATAAGTTCAATCCCAAAAAACCAAGCAGTCATCTCATGCACAATTTCACATCATCCAACAACAATCTAATATAGAAGGCAATTAGAATTGTCTTAAAACACAAGTTGACTCTCTCTCCTGTAGAATATAAGTTCCAAAATAAAGCAGCAGAAAAATACAAAATCCCTGGAAAGAACCCCACTAATTCAACAAAATAGAAAAGAACCCCACTAATTCAACAAAATAGAAAGTCAAAGCATCTGTTCTAGAATGAGAATAAACTCACTCAAGTTCTAGATATCCATTGCATAAGTCTTCCAAAGTTAATTCTAATTTCCCAATTGTCTAGCCATTGGCTTTCTAAAAAAATTGTGCAAAACATAAACACTAATGTTTTGACATCTATGAACTATACCCAATATAAATTTTCAAAAGACCAATTCCAACAATAACTGATGTATCAGGGATATTAGCCAACACAAATACTGCAAAGAATAAAAATTAGAGGAGCATCCAGATTTACCAGTGCTTGAACAGGTCCAGGCTTCGATTTCTCTGTTTTCGCAGAAATTCCTGAGACGATGTATTCATGTTTGGCTAGTAGTCGCTGCAAGTCATCATTCAGTGCAAGTCCTTGACATAGCAGTGATTCATCCCTACAAGAGGTATATGAATAATGAATATACATAGTCACAACAGCATTGGTTGTATATAAAGAGTAAACTGTAGTATCTACTACATCTAGTCCCAAGTCATTTTCTTATTGTATATAACTCTTATTCATTTATAAATCAGAAACCGCAGACAAGTAAATACATACATGCACACCCACCCACACACACAGAGAGAAAAGATATGTTAAAAGGGTATCAATTGGAGACCTACCTGAAAAAAAAAAAAAAAAAAGTATAAAAGGGCATTCCATTTTTAAAAAAAAGTTCCCAGGAATATTTGATTCCAAATTAACCCAACCAATTTGGCAAGCCTCATTCATTGTCTACTCTCTTCTTGCTGGTCATCCTTCATTCTTAAGTAACTACAAAATTTAGTATAAAGTATAATTTTTTTCCCTTTATATTATTATTATTATTATTGTTATTTTATTTAGAACAAATTTTCTGCCTAACAAATGAATCCATGATACTAATGGGTATTAATAAATCAGGAATTGACCTTATGTTACCCATCAATTCCAGGTAAGGAAGTACTTGTTGCCTATTGTCTTCTATAAGTCATCGCCTCAAACCAGGTCATTTGAACAAAAAAATTAAACACCACAACAACCCATCATTCACACACAAGTATAGATCAAATCTCAAAAATCTTTCCAACTTAAGGTGTCTTGATCTCTCTATTAATTATCTAGAAGGTCCGATTCCTCATTAGCTTGGGAACCTTTCCAACTTAAGGTATCTTGATCTTGGTTGGAATTATCTAGAAGGTCCGATTCCTGATGCTTTTGGGAACATGATATCCCTTGTACATCTCAATCTCTATCTTAATCAGCTAGAAGGTGGCATTCCAAAGTCGTTCGTCAATCTAAGTCGTTTACAATTGTTAAAAATGAGTTCCAACAATTTAAAAGAACTGAGATTCTTCACAAGTTATCTCGATCTGAGAACTCATTACGAATCAACTTAGAGGTACATTGCCTGATTTCACAAGATTTTCATCCTTGAGGGAATTAGATCTCGGTGGAAACCAACTAAATGGACCTTTCCCAGAAAATCTTGGACAACTTCGTAGTTGTCTAGAAACCAAATTACAAGGCTGTTACCTAATTTTTCGGAAGTATTCAAAGATTTTCAAAGAAATATCTGTATGTGTCTTCAAATTCTCTAGAAGGCATAATCTCTAAAGCCCACTTCTCAAACCTCTACAGTTTGCAATATTTGGACTTGTCTTTTAACTAACTAGTTTTGAACTCTGATATGCTTGGAATTTCAAATACTGTCCCTAGTTGGTTTTGGGATCTATCACCCAAGTTAAATGTTTTAAATCTTTCTTGTAACCAAATAAATGGCTTGTTACCAGATTTATCTTCAAAGTTTACTGATGCTATCGGCATAGATTTAAGTTCTAATCGCTTTACAGGTCAAATTCCATCACATCATGTCTTAATAGAATTAGAAAAGTGAAATTAAAAACTAGTGATGTTAGTCCTTTTACCTTGTTAGTTCTTCTTCTTCTTCTTCTTTGAAAGGTGAACCTATATTTAATAAGAACAAGTATTTTAATTAATAAGATATTGTATTGTCAAAAAAGCTTTGATTAAATGATTGCTCACCTCTTGGGATTAAAATGCATGAGATTGTTGTTGATGTGACATTGGCCGAACAGTGGGATGACTACTAAGTGAATCAACAACCTAGCATATCTCCTTTTAGATTGATCTGTAACAGTGGCAGAGAGAGAAGGCAGAGACAAAGGTTATTGATGCAAAGAGCAGCATAGCCAATGGGCCTGCAATCCACCCCAACTGAGACATGCTCCACGCTAGTCATAGTACCCCTGATCCTATCACTCCCGTTATTATGTGCGCCACACCGGTCCATATGTTCCCTTCATCATCATATAATCAACACATACCAATCTAAGTACCAAAATACATATTCCATGTATGTGTATATATAACAATTCCTATCTAACGGTTGTAAGCCACTGCCCCTTATAATTGTGGCAAGCATGGATACTCTATTCTTAAATTTCTTTCTTTCAATGCATTTCAAATCACAGAATCATGTCAATATATACCAATCTAAGTACCAAAATACATAACACATACATATGTGAACCAAGAAGAAATGTCAAAATTGTCCTCTTCCATTATACAAGTCAACAGACACATTCAGATAGTTAAAATTGATAATTGATAACATTTTAAATGTCTAAAGTTCAAATTGAAAAAAAATAAAAATACTAGTTTAATTTGTTACAATGTTAAATTTTGAGATTTTTTTAAATTTTTTTTTTAAAGTTCCCAATTATTTTATTCCAATGCATTTCAAGTCACGGGATCACTAAATAACATTTCATGAACTCACACAAAGTTCCCAGGATCACTAAAACAGAAATCACAAAGTTCCCAAGTGGATTTTTTTATATAAAAAAATAGAAAAAAAAAAATTATAAAGTGAAGTGCACGAGATTTGAACTTAAGATCTGGAGTTTGGAAAACAACACCCTTACCACTTAATCAACAAATACTACATATATTTTTAATTCAAAATTAAAATTTATATTTTACAAATTTAATAGCACACCCATGGGGGTGGGCACCCGTAGTGTGTATATATATAGTGTCATGATAGTTAAGGGCTGGAGAATTGATGATGTTGTGTAAAAAAGTGGGTGTGGAAAATTTTGACTTTTGGGCATTAAACACTTACATTATATACTTTCTTGGAAATTCTTGTGATAAAAAATCATTGGTTTATTAGATCACCAAATGTAAAATTCATGGTTGCTGTCAGAAAAAGGAAAAAAAAAAAAAAAAAAAACAAAAAAACAAGGGAAGAGAAAGAAAGTGAAAGAAAGACAAACCATTTCTGTCGATGGAAGAATCAACCAAAGGGGTCTGATGATCTTCACCTTTATCTCTCTCTCTCTCCTCTCCAATGGCCTTCTTCCAAACTGCCCTTCAATTCAAATTTACAAATTCAACAACAATAAACCCTTTTGGCATATATACATACACACATATATATAGATGGTTGGTGGGTCTTACAAGTCATGATAGTGGATTACTTTTAGAGCCAGAGACAACTACGATCGGAGTCTTTGTGTTCCGTCAACGATGCCCCAATTTACTGTTTAAAGTCGTTCTAAAAACTGAAATAATCATACATGTACCAAATAATCATACAAGTATCGTGTTCAAAATGGACCAAAGAAGATTATTGTTTTCAGAAGATTGAAAATGTGAGAATGGTGATGTCCATCGGCATCAGTAAACTGGACATAAAAAGATGAGCAAAGAGGGAAAATTATAGAAGTATTATCGGTACCCATGATTCATCATTTTCAACATGTCCATGATTCTGATGGTGAGTTCTGTGGCTAATTCTCCTGTAATTATATATCAGTCATATGCACAAACACCATTTCTTCACAAACTCAATCTAGACAAATAGACAAATATACAAATATGAGAATCAAAGAGTTAAGATCAAGAACACACCATCCATGATAAGGCACAAGAATTGACGAATGCAGGAGATGTCCAACAACACTGTTCAACAAAGGGTCGTCAGAAAAGCTTCCGTGGCCACTGCAGATTCAAAAAAAAAAAAAAAAAAAAAAAACCACAAAAATGAGCCTTCAAATTTAATTTCCAAAATAGGAATTGTAAGCATGTTACGTATATTACCAATCATGACCAAGAACAAACAATGCCCAAAACATTGTCCCCTGCGCAGCCCAATAAAAAGGCCAAGCAACCCAACTTTCAAAGAAATTTGCCAATATAGCTAATCCAAAAATGACAATAACATCCCTAATCACATAACTAATAGATCTCCATGGGCTCTTGACCCAGCAGTGGCTAGAAATGGCAGCTCGAATCTCCGCTATTCTAAACGGAGGAGGTGCCATAGGTTTTGAATACAATTGTTAAAGATCGAACTTGCCTAGCAAAATCAGAAACATAACATGTTATGTTTTGTGTAGATTTAAAGAATAATTTTGAATTCTGATTATTCTTTATCAATGAGATTATGCAATCATGAACATGAGAATATGGGGTTAACTTAAGCTAGAGTGTGAATTATGTGGGTATAGTTGCTTCCTTATCCGCTACAAGGAAGCAACTGTACTGATTTCTTGCATTTCTTGTGTGTATTTTGGGTGTAACAAACTAACAAGTGCATTTTTGTGTCTCTTTTTGTATTTTGGGTGCAGTGAAAAATAATAGAAAAATAGAAATCTAACAGAGAACAAGAAAAAGAGAACTTCAACTTCAGCTTGGCATATAAACAAACATGTAATATACACAAATAAATCCAAATATACATACACACAAGATTTGAAGGTATAAAAAGTGAAGAGATTGGAGATCTGTACCTCAAGCTAAAAAGAATCTGGAAAAAGGAAAGTAACTGCATATATGGGATTGTAAATGGGTAAGTGTATATTTAGAGATCTTTCAACTTTTTCAACATAACAGATCAGAAAAGGATGCGTTCAGACACAAATCAACTCCTTCTCTACCTTCTTATCCTGTCTCTCTCTCTCTCTCTCTCTCACATCCGGACTTGAAGCAAAGACTTAAATCTAGTTCAATGAAGCAGGGAGTGAAGAAAAGAAGAAAAAAGAAAAGGATGTGTTTAGCCACAAATCAACTTGTAGTTTCTTGCTTACAATTTCAATAACCAAATCGAGAGAGACGGGAATGAAGAGCTTGAGAGAGACAGAGAAATCGATACCTCGCTGGTGCAGATGGTGGTGGCGGTGGAGCTTCGAAATCAAAATCGAAAATGAAATCAAAGATTCAGATGAAATCGAAATCAGAGAAATCGAGCCGGTGTAAACGGTGGTGGCGGTGGAGCTTTGAAATCGAACTCGAAATCGCTTTGAATCTCAAAGACGAATCTGTGAGAATAATAACAGTTTAGAGGGGGTTGAGAGAGACGAGATTTGAAGGCATAAGGATTCCAAATAAGGGTTTACAAAGGGCTTTAACAATTATTCTCAGATTCAAAATAGACTTTGAAATTGAGAGAGAGAATCACTAAAACATAAATTTTGAAATTGAAATCGAGAGAGAACTTCGAAATCAAAATCGAAATCGCCAAGATGAATCACCGAGATTGTATCATTCTGAGATGAATCAGCAAGAGATGAATCGATCCATTGAGAGGGTTTAGAGAAAGAGAGACAGCGAATGAGAGACTGAGTAAGAGATAAGGGCTAGAAAATGAGTGAGTGAGAGAGATTAGGGCTTCAGAGGGTTGCCCATTTAAGGGAGAGAGAGAGGACATTCGAAGGCGCTTTTAAACGCTTGAAACGGTGCCGTTTTGATTTTTTAAAACAGCGGTTTAAGAAACGTCGTTAAATATTATAAATTGTGACGTTTAATAAAACGTCGTTAAATAAATGTCGCCAAAACTCATTTTTCCTATAGTGGCAGGAAATGACAAGTGCAAAGTTTGAGATATGTCTAGTATTATTACTTGATAGATAATGACTATAGTTATTTTGTTGATACATAGAGAAAAAATGATGGAGATAAGGCGAGGTGGAGAGCAAGAACGTGATAGAGTTGCAGTAGGAGGATGGCAGCCTATAGTCTATGGTAGAAGATCTAATAATACGAAGGAAGGTCATCGTAGTATTGGGTCAGGGCTATTCACCATCTTTGTGGACAATCTACCCTGGTCCATAAATCCAAAGGAGCTGTACTCTCTATTCATGAAGTTTGGGGTGGTAAAAGATGTCTTCATCCCAAACAAAACAAGGAAGACAACTAGATCACGGTTTGGGTTTGTTAGGTTCGATTATCCAGTTGCTGCGAAGTTAGCCATACAAAAGCCAATGGTCTATGGTGTGATGATAAAGCATTACGAGTAAAGAAGGCAAAGTTTGAGAAACCACAAGGAAAGTTAAAGGATAACAGTTATATGTTGGAGATAAAAGAGGTTGGGGGCAGAGTTCAGGATGCCCAGGGAAGAAATAAAGGATTAGCATCAAAGGGAAGAACAGGACCTCAATCCTATGTAGAAGTGGTAGCATCAAATGGGAGAACAGGACCTCAATCCTATGCAAAAGTGGTACATCAGGAGAATAGAAAAGCAAATGAAGGACAAGTCATATTGGGGTTTGAAGCAGGAAATGGCTGGCTGTATGATAGCATCATTGTCAAACTCAAAAGCTATCTTGACTTTTCAGATTTTAAAAATTGTATCCATGAGCAAGGTTCCAAGGAAACCATGGTTAGGGAAGGGGTGGAAAAGTGGCTGTAGTGACATTCATATCAAGCGAGGAGAAGAAGTCACAAATGGCACGATTGGAAGCCTGTCTCAATGAATGATGTGAATTAGTGTCAGATTGGGAACGTGGGCTTCACCTTGATCAAGAGAGGATAGTGTTGATAAGTTGCTATGGCGTGCCTCCGAACTTATGGAACACGGGTACTTTTTTAAAGATTGGTTGATTGTGGGGAGAAATGATAAACATGGATGAGGAAACAACCAAATCTTTGTCATTTAGATGTGGGAGAATCAGGATTGCAACGAAGATGATGAACTCCATTAATGCAGTGGTTCATATTAAGTGTGGAGATGGAGATTCACTGTATCCAATTAGAGTATGTGAAGAGCAGGTGGTGGTAACCAAAATTATTGGGAAAGCATGTAATTGTGTAGTATACCAGAAAAGGGCTGATCAATGGAGTAATTATGGAATGGAGAACTAGAGTATCAGCTATGGTGAGTTTATTGGAAAAGACGATGTCGACGTGGCTGCCACAACACAGAAGGATGTGAATATAGATGATGAGGTGGCCACTATCAATGGTGATGTGTTGGCGGCTAACACGACCGGTCTAAATGGTCAGTCTGTTTCGGTAGTCGAAGAAATGAAGGATGTGGGGTTGGGAAGCTAAATTGCAGTGCAAGCATGCAACATCATTACTACAAGGTCATTGGCGGCTCACCAACCCCTTATTGAAGGAAAAGAGCTGGATGACAGTAATGAGAATGTTAATGGTTTTATGAAAAGTTTAAGTAGAAATGGGCTCCAGAACAAGGGGGTGGATTTGGAGGTTATTTTGAGTGGGGGTTAAGTGGATAATGGGTTGGATAGGCCATGTGGTCATGTCTTGGGCCATGATGGGTTGGGCCTCAATATTGTTGATTCACAAACCCAAAGCTGTGCGATATCATCATCAAATAATCCGGATAGTGGATCACCATCTATTCCGCCCACTGTTAGACTCAGAAAATCAAGTGGAGGAAAGGAAAATGTATCTCTAAAGGTTCAAGATAGCTTAAGAAAAGGGGGTTCATTATCAAAAAAAAAAAAGATTGATTGATCATCGAAGGAAAGAAAAAGGTGGAAGACGTATTAGACAAGGTGGTGCAGTAACTATGCAAAGCTGGAGTAGAGGAGTAGTTTTCAGAGCCGAAGAAGGATCATCTTTGCGATCTGATTTGAGTGGAAAAGTTAATTGCAATGGGAAATCACCACTAGAGGAGGCCGAAGCAACAGTGTAGCTGGGCAAAGCCCTAGGAATTTGTTTTCAAGGACAGGAGGGGGAAGTCATTAACAAGCTAGTGGCCACGGAAATTAATGATAAAGAGAAAGCTGTGCAGATAAACAATAAAGTTCGAAGGGAGGCTATGGTGCAGGACTAAATGCACAAGCTAGGTGGTCACGGAGCTAAATTTAGTTTCCTCATGAAGCTGATTTCATGGAATGTTAGGGGTCTGGGTAGATTAGTTAAAAGTAGGCAGATCAAATTATTTCTCAAGTATAGAGGAGCGGATATGGTTTGTTTTCAAGAAACCACAAAATTAGATGTTTCTGCAATGTTTGTGAAGTCATTACGGCCTGAGGATGATATAGATTTTATAAGTGTTGACTTGGATGGTACAGCAGAAGGATTGTTGTGTATTTGGAAAACAAATGTGTTCAGTTTATCTCAGTGTTGCTGTACAAGGAATTGCCTTATTCTCTCAGGTACTCTTTTACCCAATTTTGAGTGTCATTGTTAATATTTACGCTCCTAATGATGTATCCAAGAGGGGTAGGTTCTGGGAGGTGTTGTTGAAATTAAAAGATGATTTTGTTAAACTGTGGTGTCTAGTAGGCGATTTCATTGAAATTAGGCATCTTGGGGAAAAAAGAGGGTGTTCTCGAAGAGATAGAGGAATGATGGAATTTAATCAATTTATTGAAAATATAGAACTAACGGATCCTCCTATGATGGAACAAAAATTTACATGGTGTAATTCCAATGAAAAGTAGGATTAATAGGGTACTGATGTCTTTAGAGTGGGTGGGGAGATTTAATTTAAAATTGTGGGGCTTGGAGAGAACTTTATCCCATCACTGCCCTTTGTTGCTTATGGAGGATGATAGAGATTAGGGCCCTAGGCCTTTTAGGTTCATAAATGCCTGGTGCTTGCATCCACAATTCCGAGATGTGGTTAAAAAAGCTTGGGTGGATTCAAGTATCTCTAGTTGGGCATGGTATGTGATAATGAACAAGCTCAAAGGTCTGAGAGTTGAACTAAAAAAGTGGAACAGTGAGGTGTTTGGGGTAGGGGTTACTGATAATGTTAGTGAAAGTTTTGCAAAGCAATTGAATTGCAGGTGCACAAAGTTACCTCTTATGTATCTTGGGTTACCGCTTGGTGCAAGTCCAAGGAGGAAGAATACTTGGATGCCAGTAATTAACAAATTCAAGGCAAAACTAGCATCTTGGAAAAGAAAACTTTTATCATTTGGTGGTAGATTAACACTTGTTAAAGCAGTGCTGTCTTCATTACCTATTTATTATCTTTTAGTTTTTAAAATGCCTGAGGGTGTAGGAAGAGTATTGGACAGGATTCAGGCCAGATTTTTGTGGGGAGGATCAGAGGTAAAAAAGAAGCCGTATCTGGTAAACTGGGTAGAGGTTATGAAGAGCAAATGTAATGGAGGTCTGGGAATAAGGAATTTGTAGATAGCTAATGATTGTTTGCTAGCCAAATGGTGGTGGAGGTATGGGTGTTATGACAGGGCATTGTTGAAATCAGTACTAGTTAGCAAGTATGGCAGCACTGGTGGGGGTTGGTTCCCATTTATTGAGGAGGGAGAGCAGTGGTCGAAACTATGGGGTGATATTCTGACTATTGCTGATAATAATATCCCTTTATTCAACTTGTATGTGGATAACTGTGTCGTTGAAATGGGTAATGGATTAAGAATTAGATTTTGGGAAGATCATTGGATTGGGGCCACATGTTTGAAGGAGGAGCATCCTAGGTTATTTGAATTGTCAACTGAGCAAGAGGCTTCTTTGTATCATATGGTTCAAAAGAAAAGAATCACATCACGTTGGGACTTGAAGTTCAGACGAAGATTGCGGGCTTGGGAGGAATTGGATGTTAAAAGACTTATTGATATGCTGAATACCAGTACTCTAAATTTGGCTGCAAAAGCTGATGCTTTGGTCTGGAATGCTTCATCTTCTAGTATGTTTAATGTTGCTGTAGCTTACAATGTTATTACATCTGGGTAGGCTGTGGATGTCACTGGGTTCATTTGGAAGAACATTTCGCCACCCAAAGTGAAATTTGTTTGCTGGCTTGTTTGGAAAGGTAGAATTAAATCAAGAGCTTATCTTCAAGGAGTTGAGATTTTGAATCATAGTAATTTGACTGAGTGTGTGTTTTGTGGGGAAGAAGTTGAATGTTTAAATCATGTTATGCTTTTGTGCCTTGCTATTTGGCAAATTTGGTCAAATCTATTGTGGTGGTGGGGTATACAATGGGTATCACCTCATAATGTTGTAGGTCTACTGGATTGGTGGGGAGGTATTAAATGGAGGAAGCTGGAAGACAAGATCTGGAAGGCAATCCCATTGGCTACCTTCTAGTCTATATAGTGGATGAGGAATGAGTGTGTGTTTAATGGGAAACAACCTAGGATGGAGGTGTCGAGTGATTTGATAAAATCACGAGTTGCTGTCTCGTTTAAAATTGATTCTAGAGATTGTTTTTACTTAGTGCATGAGTTGGTGACTAATTTGCAGTAGGTAAGAAGGTGCCTGGGTTAGATGGAGGTTGGGCCACGGTTTGAGTATGGTAGGTTTGGAGAACATGGTGGTTTTGAAGTCTTGCATTTTGTATTGCACTGTTGTTTACTACTGTGACATAGGGGAGCTTGCTCTAGATGCAAAGTCTTGATGATATGCTGCCGCTGGATTTGTAATGCTGTTGTCTATTGCAATGTGGGGTAGATTTTGCTAGTTGGTGTTGGTTGTTCTTTTCTTTTTTCCTTGTTTGCTTTTGATTGGTCTCTCACCAATCTTGAGTTAAGTGCTAGTATATGATTGTGCTTCATTTGCGGTGCTAACCTAGTTGGGATTGTTTAGGTCAGCTATGATGCTCTTTACACTTCCCTACTTTGTTGATGTTAATCTTGTATGTATCTTGATCCTTTCATCAATAAAACTTTATTTTGCTGATCAAAAAAAGATAATGACTAGTTTTTTCATTGAAATTGAATGTCTCCTTTTCTTTTGTTGCAGGACTAAGAATCGAAAGAAGGGTGCTTTTATGAATTGCAAGCATTAGGTTGGATTAGCAGAAGGCTTGTTTTCATTATTTCTTTTTTTCTTTTCTTTTTTTAAAACTTTGGTTATATTTAGATTCTTAAAAGATCTTTGATTGTTGTGGATATAAATATTAGTTGTATTTAGTTTACAGGAGCTTTAGTTATTTTGGATATGGTTAATGTTTTGCTAGCAACATGTTACTTTAATCTTTATGCAATTTGTGTTCAGTCACTACAAAAAAAATTGCTTACGGTGGCGCTTCCATCAAGGCGCTTTTAAAAATGTTGTGATACATCTCAATGGCAGACACGCTTTTCAAAGAGTAATATCACCTAAATTATTAGGATGCCCTTTTGATTGTCTCAATGAGGCAAGTCTGTTTAACTTCATAGAGACTTAACCCATATCTATTCATTCAAACATTTCCAAGTGGCTTTATCTCTCTCTCTCTCTCTCTAAAATGGTTCTCTCTCACTAGCCCTGGTTAAGGAGCCGTGGATGCAACAGCAATGAAGACTTCCTGGAGTTTATAGATCTACAAAGACATTGATGCTTCTAATCTCAATGATTTCTTGTTCAATCTGGATCTCGATTTCGATTTGTGCACTAGGTCTTAGGATTTAATATTTTCCTTCGAGATTTTTCGATTTCCCTTCAAGATTTTTCGATTTCCCTTAATCTTTACCGATCTAGGTCTTCGTTTTTCATGGATTCAGGTATCCAATCGCTCATGATTTGGAGTTGCTGAGTTCACTTGAGATACAGAGCTTTCATGGTAGCGATCTTGTATTTATTTACTAGTTTTCATATATGTTCAAATTTATTATTGAAAATTATTGTATTTACATTTGATTAGGGTTTTGATTTTCATTATAGGGCTTGTTATTCATCGAGTTTGATCTAGACTTACTATGAGTGAACTCAAGATTCAGAGATTTTCATCACTACACAGTAACGATCTGGATCTGTGTTCCATTTAAATAAACTCTTGCTTAGGTTTCGATTTTCATCGGCGATCTAGGTTCTCATCTCTTCCATAAACGATGGCTCGAGCTTGGTTTGGGTGATTTGGATCTGATCTAGGGTTATGTTTCTCTCAGGTATGGTTGTTTTATGTCTTCGGCAGTGGATGTTGAAGCTTGGAGTCTACCCGGCAGTGGTGTTGCAGCAGATTGGAGTTGGGGCTGGAGTCTTCCCAGCAGGGGTGTTGAAGCTTGGAGTTTTCTCGGTGGTGGTTATGGAGTCCTCTCGGCCGGTGTGGGCATGGGGAGTTGGGAGGTGCAGCAGCCTAGGGGTGGCAGAGGCGTGGGCTAGCAGCAGAGGCGTGGGGCTTTGGGAGCTATAGCTTCAGGTGGTGTGGGTGTTGATTAGATTTGGTGGGTAGATTAGACTAGATTTGATTTTGTGTGGGTGGTGGGGGCTGCAGGGGTGTTGTTGTGTTTATTTAGTTTGTTTTGGGTGTATTGGTGGGTAGACTATGTGGGGGCTCTTGTATTTTAATTTTTAGTTAAGTTCTTCTTAACTTTGTTGTTTAAAAAAAAAAAAAAATCGAGAGGCTTAGGGGTTGGTTGTATGGATGCGAGTAGCAGTAGTAGGGGTATTTTTATACTTCCGAATCTCTCTCGATGCATGTCATCTTCCTGTACCTTTAATTTCATGATGTTAAATGAAATTTTTCTTTGCTGATAAAAAAAAAAGGTATGGTTGTTTTATATTTTTCAGTTCTCAGGTATTTGGCTTCAATAGTTTTTTTTTTTTTTTTGATAAATACGGCTTCAATAGTTTTGATCTACAGTTGTATTTGATTCAAATAGATTTCCTTGTTTGTTCCACAAATAGGCAGCTAAGAAATTTTCAATGTTTTTCTACTTTTTCTCTGCTCTTCTCTTTATTCGATGGTCTCACTACATATGTGTGTTTATATAGTTTGGATTTTGGGTTGAATTCCTATTAAATTTCAGATAATATCTATGGGTTAAATTTATCTTCAATTTGGGTTGATTATATAGAATCATGTTTCCTAGAAAGTATAGTTCATGATATGAAAAAAAGAAAAAAAATTAATTCAATCTTAAGTGAGAGTTCTTGGTAATTTTTTTAGTGGCAAGAAACAAAGAAAGAGCTCAGATTCAGTTGATAATGAAATCATGTTAATGAAAAATAAAATTGTAGGTACTTTTCATTTTACCCACGAAGGTTTTTTTGGTTTTTGTTTTTGTTTTTGTGATTATGATTAAAGGGTCCAGTTTAAGACAGTTCACCTAAGGCCCCCAAGAACTTAGAGCCAGCCTTGGATACTAACAAATATACCAACAAACATCTATACTAATCAAAACACAAAGCTTACACGTGAATTCCACTTGACATGTCTCAACTTGACGTTGTGCCTAATTGAAATGTTTGTTGGTTCCTAATTAAAATCTGACAGTTAAAAATAAAGTAAAATTGAGAACTTTGATTTCTTCTTTGCCCCCACTATTTGCTCCGCTTTCTACACTTCACAAGTAAGTACTTTCAATTCACCAAAATTTTAGAAATTAACGTTTCGATTTGTCTGATTTTGTGCAACACAAAACAAGTATGACTTTCGTAAATGTCTTGAGTGCACAAATGTGTAATTGGTTTTGATGGGTGTTTTGTTTTGATTCTAGTTGGGAAAAGTGCGCTATTGGGTCTAAACATTGCTAAAAATGACAGAAGATTACCATGCCGAGCGTCCCTTGTTTGGTGGCGCAATAGCCAGCACATTCCCTCTTCGATTTTAGGTTAGTTCTTATATCTATGTATACATATTTAAGGGTTCATTAATATTTGAACACTAGACAAGGCCATTGACTGATGAACTTGTGCTGGACTTGCAGGATGTGAGCAACATTTCGACAAGCCCTGATCATCAGGTTATTGATGCAATTTTCTTTTAATAGTTCTCCAATTTGTTTCCTTCATATGATGCTCTGTCTGTTTCAGTTTCATTATCACTCTTTTTGGATCTCAATTGTTGACTGACTTCGTGTTGTAATAATTCATTGCTTGTTTGAAGGAGGTTTTTGCGGACCCTGCGCGTGATGAGAGTCTGATATTTGAACTTTTAGATCTGAAACTTGAAGTTGCCGACAATGGAAGTGCCACTTGGTTTCTTCAAGACCTTGCCAGAGAGCAAGATGCTGAGGGAGTCATGGTAACTAAATCAACATTCACATTTTATTTTTCAGGGCTTATTATAAAATGTGGTATCTAGATAATTTTTTTTGGCTTTGCATCATTGTATTTGCATGAGTAAGGGATTCCATATTTAATCTATTGAAAAATGGAGGATGGTGGCGTTGAGAGTGTATATTATTATTGAGTAGTGTTAGACAAATATATCCTTGGTATTGGCATATTGTATGGGCTATTGGAAAAACAGTTAGAAATATTATTTGTAACTTTCACACTTGGTCATGTGTAATAGAGCCTAGTGGCTAATTTATTTTTTCCCTTTCTGTTTGTTGGCATTTGGAGGTGTGGTGGTAGAGTGACCATTTAAAGATTTTGTACAAAGAGTGAGTGGTATGAGATAGGAGACATATAGAGTAGGAGGGAGGAAGATGAAGTTGGGAGACTGTCATGTTACATAAATAGAAACAGAATGGTAAAATTACCCTTTCTCACTTTTCTGAGTCTAGAGAATGAATTTCTGTGTTTTGTTTTCAGATGCTGAACCATTTATTGGTTTGTCCATTTCATCTTGTACCCTATGATGTTTACCAATCCATGGCTGTAAGTTTGGTACTGGCAAATTTGGCTAATTTATATGATGACTCAATTGCTTGCACTGTTATTCATATAAGCTTTGTTTATGTTGCTGAAGAAATTATTTATAATTGGTATTTCTGATATGTTCTAGAGTTTCTTGGCCTCTTGGACCTTTTCCTAGCTTTATGTTGTGATTCTTTTGGTTGGATTTTGATTTTTGGTATTGTCATGTGTCATCCCCTTTCCAATCAACTCTAAGCTCAACATTGAATGTTGGCTTTTACTTGTTGCTCAGTAAATAACATCAATTGTTGATGCATGTAGGTAAGATTCCTCTTGCTGCAAATGAAAAGTTTTATATAAGGAAAATTGCTGGTATGTAGTTAATTTGCATTGCTCTGGTTGGAAAATTTTGTGGTAATCCTCTAGTTCTCACTTCGAGCTAGCTTTCAAAACTACACGAATTCATTTTCTAAATAAAATCAGTCAACATTCATTTTCTTTTTTCCACTTGCTTCAGCACTTGTTGAATTGAACACTATTATAACATTTAATATTTACTATTCATCTTTGATTATATAATACTGTTTCATTTACTGTTTTGTCAGTTACTTTATGACTTAATTCCACAATGCTATTACTTATTCTAGCTGGCACTTACATATATTGAAGATACACAATTCACATTACACAATTCATGGATGTATACATATCAAAGTGATGAATATAGAAAATAATTTTAATAGTGAAATGTACAGTGCATATATTATGCACCAACACTAAGGGAGAAATGTACAGTGCATAGATCAAATCAACCTAAGGGAGAAATTATATGAGCCACCAATTAGTTTATTTTTGTTTATTTTATCACGTGGCCATTCTCTTCACAATCATGATGATTGTTATCAATTTGGATATAAAATAAAGGATCAACAGGGTAAAATTATTGCTGCTGAAGTTGTAGAGATCAAATTAACATTATAGATAAATTATATATTATTATTGTAAATTTTTTCAAAATTATGTAAGTCTGACGAAGTATTTCTTTTATAATAATGGTCACATAATAAGCCATATTATTTATAATATGGTATAATGTGCCAAGCTATAACAGTGCAATTCAGATGAGTTTGGTTGTCAAAAAGCTTGCTAGACTCAACCCAAATAGTATTGAGAGTTGCGGAAAGACCGCTCAGAAATTGACCACAAAACCTAAATTCCTCTTCCCAATTGAATTCAACAAATAGTTTTCTAGACTTTTTTGGTTGGTAAATTTTTTGGGCTATCATCTTTTGGGCTATCATTTTTTGGTTGGTAAAAAATTTCATTGTACATGCACTTGCAAATTTCATAATTTCTTATCTTTCTAGCCTTCTTGACATGGTATGCAAGAGTATGTAGATTTTTCAACCATTCAAGTTTATTGAAGTTGTGTTAATGGAATTGAATGATTTAGGTATATAATCATCATTTTGGTGAAGATGATTGATGACTTGATGAAGCTGAAGAGAGCTGTGGATGAAGTTATTTTCAGAGAATTTGGAGAGCACACTGAATATTATTATTTTTATGATTTTGTATTGTCATATTGTATTTAAAGGGGTTTTATTTATTTATTTATTTATTTTATGGAAAATTGAAAAATGAATGCTCATTCACATTATGGTATATATTTTGAGAATGGTGATGGATGATATAGGTTTGGTTTGAACAAAAGTCAAAAGATCATTAATTATGATTTTTCATTTTTTTTTTCAAAAAAATGAAAGAAATGGTGGCGTTTTTCTTAAAAACGTCGCGAAATGTCGTCATTATGATGTCAGAGATAACTCCTTTAACGTGCATAGTTAACAGCTGTAAAGAATTAGCGGCGTTTTAGAAAACGTCGTCTAAAGTCTTTAGTGGCGTTTTTCAAACGTCACAAAGATACAACGATGGCCGCATCATCGACGAATTTTATAAACGTCGTTTTATCTTTTGCGGCGTTTTTCTAGCCTATAGCGGCGTTTTATAAACGTTGCTAATTCCTAATTTTCTTGCAGTGAGTAATGGATTATAATTTCGTACTTTCTTATGTAATTTGATAAAAGTATGGTATTTCATCGATAACATTCAAGTTATTTGATTTGGAATGAAATAAAATAATCACTTAAAAATTAACAAATATATTGTTTAAAATATGTTATCAAATGTGTGTATTTATAACATTCACAAAATATTATTATTTAGCAAGGTTCTGAAAAGCGGTTACAGTCGCCGTAGTGGTGGTAGTGGTGCAGTTGCGGTTGTCAGGTGTAAAGGTCGTAGCGTAATGATTGTGGTAACCGGAACCGTGAATTTTTTTTTTTTTTTTTTTGCCCAATTTGAAAAAAACTTACCGATATGCATATTTTTTTCCCCATAATAATATTTATTGGGTTTTAAAATAAATATTGATCAATTTTTATAAATTTTTAAGTATGATCCAATATATTTTATATTTTTAAATCACTATAAATTGAGTTTTTTACATTTTATTTTAATAATTAATAACTTTATATGTCATAAATCCATATTACGCTTGTGGCAAAAAAAAAAAAAAATATATATATTATTAGACTTAGATGTATAAAATTATTTTTTTAATTATTATACTTGTGGAAGCATATGCAAATTTTAACTTGAATAGTTTTAAAAAATAAATTATACATGCTAATGTAATCATATAAAAATTAAAAAAAATAAATTATAAAGAAATTTTTTTTTTTTTTGGTTTGAATCCCTTGAATGCACATTCTCTTTTTGGATAACCTATAAATAAAAAAAAAAAAAAAACTAATAAAAAAAATTGACATGTATAAAATATGTATTAATATATAATTATAGGTGTTATGTTTTCTAGATATTTTACAAAAAAATCAATATCAATCACTAACTATTATATATAAGATAAACAATGCCACGCCCCAAGTTTTAATTACCCGGAAACAATATCAAAAGCCTTTAATTTAGGTCAATTTTTTTTATAATTATTTTTTATATCTATTACTCTTGAGTAATAGAAACATAATAATATATGTTCACTCTTCTCAATGAATACAACAATAGCAATAATACATGCCAAGCGTTCTGTTGCGAAGCTACAAATGAATAATTAGAAACAAGGTACATTATTCATTCCTTTCATATCTATGATTAAATCATACATAAATGATACATGGACTCCATAACTCTTCGACTAATAAATCTGAATTTCTCTTCCTGAAAAAAAAATAAAACAACGAGGGGTGAGCACTAATACCCAGTAGAAATCTCATAGTTCTACAATAATAGCTATCACGTAGATAGAAATGATCAAGCATGCCATGTGATACCATACAGTAAGGTGACATTTTGAAATTTTCAAAATATTATATGTAGAGTACTTTTTTATTTTTTATTTTTTTTATTTGAACGTTTTAAAGAAAACTTTCATCCATATAATAATTATTCCTCAACATCAGAAAAACCATAACTCCTCTTTTCAAAACAAAAGTGCTTAAGGAACAACATCATTTTAAATTTATTAAGTCCGATTTCAAAATATTTTTCATTTCACTTCCATTTTAATATTCCTCTTCGCAATTCACAATTTTTATGTCTCCATAACCTCAACCTCAAGTTCCCTTAATACTCAAAAACACACCTCATACAATCCATTCCCACTTGTCTATCCATCGCTGCTATAACTCCATAATGTAAAAATCCAAATCTCCTTTGTATTCAAAAACAATCCTCCTACACTCAACTTCTACTTATCTAACAACTACATTACACCATCATTTGCATTCTCAGATTATATTTCAACCTAACACTGAATTAATAAGCCTTTTCAATTCAATCTCTCATTATTTACAGAACAATATTCATGATCTACCTTTATAGTCACAAACAATTTGGTAAGTTCATCATCACTAATCCCTAATCCACTTACCCCTTTCATATTCTATTCTTTTCAAAAAAAGTCTGCATGCATTTCCTCCTTATACCAAATTACACATCAAATTGCAATCTCGCAAGTTCATCACAAGTCACACATATCATCACCAACACAACACACTTCTCAACACATTTCTCATCACATTCCACCTTTTGCCGACTTGATACGGCGGGAAGTGGACTCCCGAAATCATCTTTTTACTTTGAAAATCATCCCCCACATTTGCTAACTCCAAAAACGGCGGGGCGGTGGGCACCCAATACCCATTTTTTTTTTTTACACAGTTTGACCTTCCACATTTGTCGGCTCCATAAACGGCAGGGAGTGGACACCCAAAATCATCCGCTTTTCCATATTTGCCGGCTCCATAAACGGCAGGACGTGGACACCCAAAAACGTTTTTCCCACATTCGTCCGGTGATATGCACAGACAGGGCAATTGGGCACCTTGACTTCCCGTGCAGGTACCAATTTCAACTCAAGCCACACATCAACATTTTAACCTTCCACATTTGCCGGCTCCATAAACGGCGTGGACGTGGACACCCAAAACCATTCCCCACACGGGTACCAATTACAACTTACCCAACACAACTCAACACAACCCAACTCAACTCAACACAACTCGACCCAACACAATCCAACACAACTCAACATGATTCAACATAATTCAACACAATTCAACACCACTAAATGCAATTCAACATAATTCAACACCACTAAATGCAATTCAACATGATTCACGGTGAACTTGTAAATCTCCATTTCATCATTTTATCCTAAGACTCATGTCATCCATACCATTACTAATTCTTACCCCCAAATTTGGTTTCATATTATAACATGATTTATAAGGTCCACAACAAGAGTTCAATCGCAAATTTTACATAATTTCCAAAACATTTCCAAAATTCAATTAAACTTGTATATGTGCAATTCAATACCTCAATTTCATGATTCTACTTTCATTTTAGGCAAAACCATCAATTGTCTTCATGTACCAAGCTAGGGTTTTAAAAGAAATTAAAGATTTTCACCCAAACACTTTTTATTCCAACTCTTCTATTAATTATACACCTAATTTCATAAGCCCATAATCATAACCCAAAAATTAAACCCCAACATTTCAAACCCTAAACCCCCAATCTCATGATTTATCACAACATGCTCAAAAATATGAGTTTTGTGTTTATATAAAGAAAATACCACAAATCTATCTGTAAATGAGAGTATTGAAAGAGAACTAGAAACCCCTACCTCAAAGACCAAGCAAAGAAACTAAATCAAGAGCCTCCTTTCAAAAATCCAAAATCCAATCGGTTGAAAATGTTGAGCTTTATGTATTCTTCACTTTTTGGTAAGAGATCTTGGCAAAATCTTTGAGAAATGGAAGCTATTTGGGTCAAGAAATCAAGGGTTTTCGGACCTAGGGTGAGAGGAAGGAAGAGGGAAAAGAAAAGTAGAGAGAATGATCTAGAAAATCACTTTTTAACGCTCGAACACCACTTTCTGCGCTTGAGCGCACTTGCTTCCAACACAAATACTAAAACTTCAAACGGGCATAACTCTCTCATCCGGATTCCGTCTTAGGTCGTTCTTGTGTCCAAATCGAAGCCCTAGAAACAAGCTTTCCAATAGTTCTAGACTCATACCCAAATTCAAAGTGTGGAAAAAGAAAAGGGAAAAGAGTGATGGTTGCTCGTAGGAAAATTACCCAAGTCAAAGTTTTTGGTTCAATCTTACTTTACCATTATGTTACCACTTCAATCAATGTCCCAAAATAAAATAAGGAGGCTCCAAACACAACAATAAAAATGTCAAGAGCGATCTCACTAGTCCCAGAAATTTTGACTCAACCAGGCAGACCGCTCGAGCGTCCAATCTTGTGCTCGAGCAAACGGACTAACAAAGCCGACCCGCTTGAGCGGCCACTCCTGCGCTCGAGCGGAAATTCACAACTCTCAGAATTTCGGACAGACTGCAAAAGTACTGGGAGCCTCACAAGTCTGCTCGAGCGTCAACTCTTATACTCGAGTGAAGGGGAAAAAATTCTAGAGTGCTACAAATAATGACAAAAATAAGAGAATAAATAAGAGCCTAAATATATATATATATATTTAATCAATCCAAATAGATAATGACCACACTTATTATTATTTTCAAACAATATATAGATAGACACACAAGCAAAATGCTTGAGTGATAACAGTTGAATAGAATAGCATAGGTCTTACAATTTCAACAAATTAATAACATGTTCTTCATCTTCTCTCTTCTCTCTTCTCTCTCTCTATCTCTTACTCCTCCATATTCCCTCTTCATCTTCCATCTTCTCCCATTTTCAGCTGTTTTTTTTTTTTTTTTGAAAGAAGCAGTTTGGAACCGTTACGTAATGGTGCGTAACAGCCTGTTACGGCACCGTTACAACCGCTACGGGAGCCCACTATTGTTGTCACACTTGTGAATCTCAGGGCTTGTTTGGCATGTCCTATATAAGTCAAAAAGTCAAAAAGTTACTCCAAAATCCGAAAAGATATCACTATTCACCAAAAAAAAAAATTAAAAAATTATTTTTTGTACAAAAAGTACACATTGAATTGATGCATGACAAGCGGCTGTGCAGCGGCTGTGCAGAAAAACGAAATTATTGGGTGTGATTTTCACACACACTGCTGTTCGGCCCGTGGGGGCCATCACAGGTCCCATTTTGATAATCTAAACCGTTCAATATATAGAACTCGTTAAATATTATATGTCTGTAAAAAATCACATTGATCGGATATCGATAACTATATGATCAAATCAGTTATGTACAACAAATGGATGGTGTTATAATTATTGATTGGAAAAAAAACAAATCTGATCAGATAGTTATCGATATCCGATCAAAGTGATTTTTTATAGACTTGTAGTACTCGACAATTTATACACATTGAACGGTTTAGATTATCAAAATGGGACCCGTGATAACCCCCACAGGCCGAACAAAACCATCCAATATAATGCCCGAAAAGTAGTGAATCATCTCCTACCCACCCTCTCTGCCAGCGCTGCTTCCTCCGTACGCCTATACCATTACTTTATTCCCCTATACAATTATTTATATAATTTTTTAATACACATTTTTCCATAAAAATCTAAAAAGTTAACCCAAACTTCCATATTTTTTTCTCAACTTTTTTAGTCCAAAAAGACAAAAAGTGCACTTTTTTAGGACACCCCAAACCAGCCCTCAATCATACTGCAAAAGCAGCCGTAACAGGTGGTAGTAACCATCACAACCGTTACGTAACGACGTTACGTAACGGTTGCGGCCGCTTTTTAAAACGTCGTTATTTAGTGAGCTCGTCACAGTTTATGATAGCAATCATCGATTCCAAAGATATGATATATTATGAGATTTTACATATGTTATCAAAAGTATTTATAGTATTTAAAAAATATCATGAAAAGACTTTAAATTTCTTTATCCATTTGATAACAAACAAATAATGCAATGATACAATACCATAACGTTTGTTTATAACATGAAAAAAATGCTATTAAAAGTCGTACAGGGGAGAACTTACCATTTTTATAAATGCTATCTGTTACTTTCAATAGCATTCTTCGCACTCTATGGAATGCGATATTTGTAGTAGTGAGTTATGATTTTTATGATTTTTAATTATGAATAATTGTGATTTTGTTATGATTTATTATATTGTGTTATAATTTAATTATGAATTTTTTTAATTATTATTTTGGTTATAATTGAAGAATGTCGTTGATTACGTGTCGAGAGATAGGTGTTTGATTACGATTTATTATGGTGATTATTTTAGTTATAATCGAATTTTTTAATTATGCTTTAAGTGATATTTGGTTACGACTCATTATTTTTCTTTTAATTATAGCTAAAAATGATTATTTACAATACGAAAATGATATAGAACTCACTTTCTAAACCTATTTTAAGACTTAGTGATGTATAAAATAGATGATTAAAGAAAGTATGAAATGGAGAGAGTGTCTTTAGATATTTTAATAGACTGTCACATCATTAAGTTTAAAATGTGAGTCTAACTTTTGGATTAGAATAGCACTGCTCTTTACAATATTGTGGACTATATTTGCAGTGCCAACACCACAAATTATTATTACTTGTGTATGATAAATTATAGTAAACTCTTTTAAAATATAACCCGTTTGCACTTTATTTCCTGAACGTCAAAACTCAACAGCTAACCTTTTAAAATATTATCTTATTATAGTTAATCTTTTTTTTGCTAGGATTCTATTAAAATTTTACAAAAAATAAGATCATGTATAAAACACATAGCACATTTATTGAATTTTTGAAACAATAATACCCGTCATTAATTGTTTTAAGATAATAATATTCTTATTTAGTGATTTTATTTATATTTTATCTCTATTATTTTAGTGACAAAGTATAAATGGAATCACCAAAGATAAAGTACAAATAGATCATAATTTAAGAAAGTTTACTGTAGTTTACCAAAAAGAAAAGAAATGTCTATTTTAGAAGGAACCTTCATGGGAGATATATTTATGCGCGTGTTTGTTTGGACAAATTGATAAAAGATGGATTAGAATACGATCGACTGTTATTAGTTTGACTTTGATTTTTTAAACCAAAAGATGTATTAATAAATCTAGTGGATATGAATCCTACAAATCAAGTACCGCGTGAGAGGACGATCAAGCTGAACGAGAGAGAAGCTATGGATAGAAGGCTTTATGAAGCATCCCTGAATGGGAGTGTAGCAGATTTAGAAAATTTGGAGGGAGAAGATCCACTGATTCTGGACAGAGTCGCTCTCACCTGCTTCGACCAAACTCCGTTGCACATAGCAGGATGTAGGGGTGGACATTTGCCTGTTGACCCGTCTAGTCTATCTGGTTCAGACTTATTTTTTTAGGGTTTTGGAAGTTTGTTTTAGCCTATAAGGTAGGGTTGAACTAATATTTTTAGTCCGATATATTAATAAGCTGGGTTTGGGATTTATACTTCCAAACCAGCTCGGCTCAACCCACTATTTAATTAATTAATTAATTATAATCTATTAAAATATATATTTTTTGTTGGTGGAATCTATACTTTATTTTTGTTGATTTTATTGAAACTCACATTTGTAGTGATTTGTGATTGAATTTATTGAAGAAATCTTTCAATTTATACACAAAATTCTTCAATTTATAATGATATCAGTATATTTATTTAAGAAATATAACGTGTGATTGAATTTAATTATAGAATGTTTTGATTTTTTTTAACATATAGTCCGATGGGTGAGTTTGAGATTTATAATTATTTTTTGGGTTGGGCTTGGATAAATGTAAAAATCTAATGTTAGAGCTGGACTACACTTAGGCAAACACAAAATTCCTTATTATATAGTATTGGCCTGCCAGACGAATGTCCACCCCTTGGCCTGCCCGACGAATGTCAACCTCTTGGCGAGGTCACTCCAATTTCACAAGAGCGCCTTTGAGTTGAAATCCTAGACTCTCTATCAAGCTCAACTCGACTCGGTGCTCACCTCTCCACTCAGCTTTCGCCGAGGGCCACCACGAGATCGTATGATAGTTGTTGGATGCGAACGACGACGTTTGTGGGGCTCACGACAAAGATGGTAGAACCCCACTCCACTTGGCAGCCATGAAAGGTCGAGTTGAGGTCATAGAATTGTTACCCAAGATGGTAACACCATCTTGCATCTTGCTGCAGCTCTCAAACAACCAGACGTAAGTGTATCGATATATACATATCTATATATACAATATATATATTTTTTGATCGGCAAAAAATGTACTTTATTGATGAAAACAAAGGGCAAAACACATGAATACATCAATAAAGCAAGGCAAGAGCAATAAGCATCATAGTGAACCTCCAAATCCCAACTAGGTTGGCACCAAGAGGACCATCCGATCATATGCAAGCTCAAGCCATCAAAGTTGGAGAGATACCAACATAAAACCCACCAAAATAAACACCCACTCATACAACAACCTCACCAAATTTCACAAAGAACAGCTAGGCAAACTAAACCACCCAAAACACTACCATAATAACCAACCAGATCCTAATTAATTACATAGCAGTACCAGCAACAATAGAACTAACAATGATAACCTCCACCAAGATTCCTACTTCATCAATCCACCTAGCCAATGAAGATCACACTATGTGGCCCTACAACAGAATGCCCCAAAATAAATCTCTGAGTTCCAAATCCTCAACAAATTTCACAAAGAACACCTACACTAGAAAACCATAGCAGTACCAGCAGCAACAAAACTAACAATTATAACCTCCACCAAGATTCCAATTTCATCAATCCACCCAGCCATTGAAGATCACATTGCGTAGCCCCCCACTGAACAAAATGGGACATCCCAGCAGCAAGACATCCAAGAACTAAGCATCCTTATAGCATTGCCCTCACACCACCACCCAAACAGAATCTAATATGCTTTAAGTTAAAGAGAAAATCATGCACTGTGAATTTATGATCTTTAAACACTTCCTTGAACCACACAACCATTCTAAACTTTATCAGACCACACACACCTTCGACATTTGCCTTAATTTATATATACAATATACATTGATGCTCAAAAGATTCATGGCTAACTTTTTATATATATAAATTAAGGCAAATTACACTAGTTTTTCCTGCATTTTGCTCTTTATGTCACTTTCAATTGGCTCAGTTTGATCATAAATTTTAGGATAAATTATAAAGATAATTTCTATATTTTCAGCGTTGTGTCATTTTTCATTAGATACAGGCTCTCATACAAATTAATTTCGCATCCTTTGGCAATGCCAAAAAAAAAAAAAAAAAAAAGAGACAAAATCGAACCAATGAGATTTATTGATGAAGAACTTCACTCTTTTTGATTCTGAAGTGAATCTGAAAGATTCAAGTTACTTCACTTCAAGTGTTATTCCCTTGACAAGGGATACTTCTAGCAGATTTGGCCAAAGACATAAACAACAAAAAAACATGAGTTTCATAAGCAAGACACCAACAAATCAAGTTCTGTTCATGGGCTAAGTTGCTCATGATCAACTTCTATATATCCACAAAAGCTAGTATGACAATCTAGCCATTTGGATGGAACAGAGTAGGCACAACACTACTTAATAAATTCCAGTGTAACAACCCTACAACTTTAATACATGTAATTAAGTGATGATATGATATCAATGCCAATAACATGAAATAACATGAAAAGAAAAGAAACATGAATTTCCAGTAGCAATAATAAACTCAAATTTATTGGCACAAGATAACTTACATGTAAGGAACAAAATGATGCAATGAAATACGTAGAGACTACACGTATAATTTATCTTATAATATTTGACAACCATTGATACACTAAGATACTTGGGTATTTTTTATGTAAAAAAGCTTTGATTGTGAAAAATGTAATACAAACTAACAAATCTTACAATTTTTTCTTAATAACCATTATATGTTATACAATAAAAAAACTTTTAGAAACTGAGTCTCATTCATGTTTTTTCTTATGCTTTGATAGTTTCAATTTTGTTTTCTTTCTCTCAAAATTTCCAACAATGATGCCTGGCTTGCAGACCATAGAATACTTGTTAAAATTGGCAAGTGTCAAAGAACAAGCCAAGAACCAAAATAAGAATGGTTGTACGGCTTTGGACATTGAGGAGCAGTCCCCTATCAAAGACTTAAAAACCATGGAAATCTGCGAGTTTCTTGTATAAGCTGGTGTTCCAAGTCTAAGAACAGTTCGGGATATCAGAGAAGAGATCAGGATATCATCATTGTCGGCTGATCATCCCCAACTCTATTCATAAGATTATGGAAATCACTTTCAAGGTTTTGGATTAAGTATTTTAAGCCCGAGAATGGTTGGTTCAAACAAATGCGGCGGCATTTAATAACAGCATCCACCCTAACAACTACTATGGCTTACCAAGCTGGATTAAGCTGCTTTAAGTAACCTCAGTTTTATTAAACATTTGAAACCAGCCCAACCATTTACATGAGATTCAGCCCAAATTTTCTGCACAAAATTCTTAAAATTCGGATGAAGACACCAGGCATTTAGAGACCTAAATGGCTTTGGACCCCAATCTTTTTCATCTTCCATCATTAAAATAGGACAATGATCCGAGAGCCTTCCTGGTAATCCCCATAGTTTGAAGTTAAATTTCTGCAACCAATCTGGACTGAGTAAAAATCTGTCCAGCCTACTCCATTTGACACCATTCTGAGAGTTACGCCAAGTGAACTTTCTCTCTAACATTGTTAAGTCACACACTTCCAGGTTATCGATTAGCTCGTTAAAATCCTTCATACCACCACACCTTTGTGAACAACCCACCCTCTCAGATAATTTCCTAACCTCATTAAAATCACCCCCCAAGCACCAGGGATTGATAAATTTCTGCCATTCTGAACTGCTTGCATCATAGGCTGCCTTTGAAGTATTTAGGGATGCCATTGGGGGCTAATCCAAGGAGGAGAAGGTCTTGGCAACCTGTCATTGATAATTTCAAATCTAAACTTGCTTCCTAGAAGCGTAGGCTTCTTTCCTTCGCTGGTCGGTTGACAATGATCAAGTCTGTGTTATCTTCACTACCAGTGTATTACCTATCTTTGTTTAGAATGCCTAAAGGGGTAGCCAAAGAGATTGATAGAATTCAGTCCAGATTTCTTTTGGGGGGGGGGGTGATGAACTTAGAAGGAAAATTCATATGGTAAAGTGGGAGGAAATCACTCAAAGCAAAAGTAACGGGGGTCTTGGTATTAGAAAGGTGAGAATCATGAATGAATGTCTTCCTCTCAAATGGTGGTGGAGGTTTGGGAGTGAATCTGACTCTATTTGGAAACAAGTGATTCTTAGCAAGTACCCACAGCAGGGTGGGTCTAGGTGGTCAGATCAAGATGCAAATTCCAGATATTCTATGGTGTGGAGGGACATTTTGAGGGTTTCTATTAAGTGCCCAGAGTTGCTGGAGGTATTTAAGGCCAACTTAAAGATTAATATTGGGGATGGGAGGCTCATAAGTTTTTGGCTGGATCAATGGGTTGGTAGTGACTGTTTAAAGAATTTATTTCCTAGATTATTCTCTGTGTCTATGCATAAAGGTATATCAGTGGCAGTGATTAAGAGCAGGAGTAATGGAAATGAGGAGTGGGATTTGTCTTTCAGAAGAGCATTGTTCCAATGGAAACTTGAAGAGTTGAGAAGGATGCAGGAGTTGCTACAAACTGCTCCAGAGCTCAGGAATGGTGTGTTAGATAGGTTGTCTTGGGCTGCAGACAGGTCTGGTACCTTTACTGTTTCGTCTGCCTATAAGTGGAAGGAGTCACCATCTTTTATGCCTGCAAAAGTGGTGGATCTTGTTAGGTCCTATCTTGTCAAAATCCCGCGAACAAAACTCAGGGTTTGAGTTGTAATTTTTTGTGCATTTTTGTCTTCCTCGCTCGAGCGAAGGACTGCGTCCAGCATAAAATCTGAAGGTGATGAATGTGCGCTCGAGCATGGAATTGGTGGATCGAGCGAAGGTCAATGCTTGCTCGAGCGAAGATGAAGGTGGCTCGAGCGACGAATTGCTTCCATACAAAAACCTGAAGGTGTTGTTTCCTCGCTCGAGCGAAGATTTCGTGGCTCGAACGAAGGCACTAGTAGAAATCATGCGAGATAAGCGTCTCGCTCGAGCGAGAGGAGCCTCGCTCGAGCGAGCTTCAGAATCCGGAAATTTTCAAGTGATTTGTTTCTTTCAGGATTGGGATTCTTTTTGGTTTTCTATAAGTAGATGGTTTTCTCCTAAAACTAATTCTACTTTTTTCTAGATCTGATTCAAGAATTCTAGAGTTTTGTTTGAAGTGTTCTTCTGAGAATTTGATGAGTTTTCTTTGATGTTCTTGAGAGAGTTCTAAACTCATGAGTTGAGATTCATACATCAAAGAGTTTGATACTACATATTCAAGAGTGTTCTCTTCGGTGGGATCCGAAGATCAACACGTAAAGTTTCAAAAGGCGTTTGATTCTTTACGTAGTCGTTAATTCGACAAGTGAAGTTGTGGTGTGGGATCAACTTCAGAATCAGTTCCGTGACGAAGGCGTGGTGAAAGAGTTACAGAAGATTCAGAGACAAATTGACTGGGTTGGGTAATTTGTATGGTTTCTTTGTAGCCTTGTAGTCCTTTAGTAGTGGATTGATTAGTGGCGGTTCGCCCGTGGTTTTTGATTACAATTGAAGGTTCTTCAATTGTGATTTTTCCACGTAAAAAAATCGTTTGTGTCGATTTATTATTTATTCCTAAAAACAAACAAACTAAAATCACTCTCGTAAGTGCTTGATGATTTTAGATTGAGTGTTTTGGGATTTTTGGGATTTGGAATATTTTAATCTTTATCTAATCACGAATCACATAGGATTTTCAATTGGTATCAGAGCGGGTCACTCTTTGTTTTATCAAAAAACTTTTGTTTTTATCAAAACTATAGGAGTGTGATTTTGTGTGACTAGTATTATGGATTCTATTCGTGAAGGTAACTCGACTCATAGACCCCCTTTACTTAACGGTACAAACTATTCTTATTGGAAAGCTCGTATGAGAGCATTTTTAAAATCCATCGATGAGAAAGTTTGGCACTGCGTTGTCTTTGGGTAGAGTGAACCTATTGTCACTATAGATGGCATTGATATTCCTAAACCCCTTGATAAATGGGACACAACTGATTACCAGAACTCGAGTTGGAACAGCAAGGCTCTCAACTCCCTCTTCTGCTCTGTCACACCTGAAGAATTCCGTCGAATTTGCACGTGTGAAATAGCAAAAGAGGCGAGGGATATTCTTGAAACAATTCACGAAGGAACCACCTCTGTCAAAAGGTCAAAACTTCAACGTCTCACATCCGCCTTTGAAACCCTTTTTATGCGCGACGATGAGACGTTTGATGATTTCTATGCAAAACTTAGTGATATCGTGAATTCCTGTTTCACTCTCGGTGAAAAAATCCCGGAAGCAAAAGTTGTGGGAAAAATTTTGAGGTCCCTTCCCGAGAGGTTCCAATCAAAGGTGACAGCCATTGAGGAGGCTCAGAATGTTGATACCCTCAAGCTCGATCAATTAGTTGGAAATTTGCAGACTTATGAAGCACACCAAATTTCCAAGAAAAAGCAAAAAGAAAGTATGGCTTTCACAAGTACTCATGAGACTGCAAAACCTCCGGAGACTGAATTTGATTTAGAGTCTGAGATGACGGCTATGCTTACAAAACAGTTTAAAAATTTTTTGAAAAAGAAGCCTAATTTCAGAGCCCCTATTTCAAAAGATAAGAGTAATGACAAACCAAAACTTTTCCACCAAAATTTGCTCAAACTACTGAAAAGAAGGTTAGGGGGCCAGGGGTCAAGTGCTATGAATGTCAAGGGTTTGGCCATATGTCCCTTGAATGCCCTACGAAAAAGAATCGGAAGAAAGTCTACACCGTAACTTGGGATGATGAAAGCGGGTCGGAGCAAGAACCCGAAGAACCTGAATCTGGTGAAGATGGGGATAGTGCTTTCATGGCATTTTGGGCCACGGTTTCTCAACCTCTTCCAAAGCCTTCGGAATCAGCCCATGGTCAGAACTTGCATCATGCTCCCACCTTTGATGGGACCAACTACCTGTATTGGAAAATCAGAATGAGGGCTTTTCTGAGAGCCTTTGAACCAGAAGGTTGGCAAACCATTGAAGAAGATACAGAAAGTGCAGATGATCCGGGCAATCAGAGAGCCCTAATCATTATTCGTGGAGCAATTTCTAATGAAGAACTACAACAAGCTTACGAGAAGCTGTATGAGGAATCTCTGAATTTGTCTAAAACCAACGACAAACTCTCTCTCAAGCTCAAAACATGTGAGAGTGAGAATGTCCGGCTCAAAGGAGAACTCTTGACAGCAAAACAGAATGTCATCAAGATCTCAAGTGACAGGCAAGACTTATGTGGAAAACTTCTATCCTGTGAAACTGAAAGAATGAACTCTGAAGGTGTATTCCACATATGAAGAAAATCTTGAAAGACTTGAGCTGTCCAAGCTGCATTCGAAGAGAAAGTCAGACAGAAAGATGAAGAACTCCGTATTGCTAGAGCAACAATTGCCATGTGGAACAAAGGTTCCAGATCTCTAGAAGACATACTCGGGTCTCAACAAATGGGTTTTGACAAAAGAGGGCTAGGCTATGGTGCGACAGCTCACAAGGGACAGGCTTCTACTTCACATAACTTGAAGACTCAAGCAAAGGGCAAATTAAAGATAGACCAGGTTGATCCTTCTCTTCATCAAGCAAAAGCAGGTAAGATCAACAAAAAGGAGGTAAAACCTGTTTTTATTTGTCATCACTGTGGTAGGTATGGCCACATTCGTCCTTACTGTTTTGAACTGTTTGGTAAGGTGTCTCAAAAGGGTAGAAATTCTAATACTTTTTGGGTTAGGAGACAACCTTACATGTCTAGGCAGAACACCAAGACTACAAAGATTTGGGTCAGAAAAGATGATTTGACTTGTTTTGTTGCTCACACTGCTCTAAAAGCACGTGACTCACACATGTGGTATCTTGATAATGGGTGCTCTCGTCATATGTCCGGTAACAAATCCTACTTCACCTCTCTTGAAAAATATGAAGGAGGAATCGTTACCTTTGGAGATGGCAGCACTTCTAGAGTCATTGGTAAGGGTTCTATAAGTGTTGCTGGCTTCCCAAGTTAGATAATGCCTTACTTGTTGATGGCCTTAAAGCAAATCTTTTGAGCATTAGTCAAATGTGTGATTCCCATCATGAAGTATTGTTTTCAAAAGATAAATGTGAAATTTTGGATAAAAAGGGAAATACTGTTTTACATGGGGTTCGCACATCTGATAACTGCTATGGGATTCTTACCACTAATGATCTCACTTGTCATTCTGCCATCATAAGTAACATTGATCTGTGGCATCAAAGATTAGGTCACATGAATTTCAAAGACCTAACTAAGATAGCCAACAAAGAGCTTGTGAGAGGAGTACCTAAACTGGGTAAGAATTTGAGCCATGTGTGTGGACCATGTCAGCTTGGCAAGCAAACCCGTGCTCCTCATAAAAAGGTGAACAGCTTTACAACCAAACGTCCTCTTGAATTGGTTCACATGGATTTGATGGGTCCTACTCGCACTGAAAGCATTGGAGGTAAAAGATACATTTTTTTAACTGTTGATGATTTTACTCGATTCTCATGGGTAAATTTTTTAAGGGAAAAATCTGATACGTTTAATGCTTTCCAGGCTTTAGTCCTTAAAATCCAAAATGAACAGGGTGTCTATTGGGCGTATCATAAGAATCCGAACTGATCATGGTCGTGAATTTGAAAATAGTTCGTTTTCGGATTTTTGTGATATGCATGGAATTAAGCATGAGTTTTCTGCACCTATTACTCCACAACAAAATGGAGTGGTTGAGAGGAAGAACAGAGTTGTTCAAGAAATGGCTAGGGTCATGCTCCTTAGTAAGAGTCTTCCTCCAAAGTTTTGGGCCGAAGCCCTAAATACTGCTGTTTATGTCATAAATCGTGTGTATTTAAGGCCCGGCACTTTACAAACTCCTTATGAATTGTGGAAGGGTTTGAAACCTAATGTAAAATACTTCAAAACTTTGGGAGTAAGTGTTACATCTTCAAAGATAGAGAGCCCTTGGGCAAATTTGACTCCCGAAGTGATGAAGGTATTTTTCTAGGGTATTCAACCAACAGTAGGGCTTTTCGAGTCTATAACCTGCGAACTTCATCATTAATGGAATCTATCAATGTGGTTATAGATGACACAGGTTCACCTACTCCAGCAACAAATGAGGATGACAATGGTGAGTCTCCAATCTTGGATACTGAACCACAAAATCAAGGAAGATGCTGCGGATCAATCACAAGAAATTGTTACAGCACCATCCTCACAGGTAAGTTCAAGTCCAAAGAGTGCTCAAAGGGACATCACTCCTGTTGCTCCTGTCACCTCAAGTCCTGAACTTAAACCATCAGCAAGGGTGAAACTGAATCATCCAGCTCAACAGGTAATTGGAAGTGTTTCGGATCGAATGAAAACCCGAAGACAGATTCGGGATGAGGTATCACACATGTGTTATGTTTCGTTAATTGAACCTAAGAATTTTAAAGAAGCCTTGCTAGATGATAGTTGGGTCAATGCTATGCATGAAGAATTAGGTCAATTTGAACGTAACAAAGTTTGGACTCTTGTTCCCAGACCTAGAGACATGAATGTGATAGGTACCAAGTGGATCTTTAAAAATAAATCTGATGAGAATGGTACTGTTGTGAGAAATAAAGCCAGGTTGGTTGCTCAAGGCTACACACAAGTTGAGGGTATTGACTATGATGAGACGTTTGCCCCAGTTGCACGTCTGCCCCAGTTGCACGTCTCGATCCATTCGTATTTTGCTTGGTGTTGCATGTTTTCTTGGCTTTAAATTGTTTCAAATGGATGTGAAAAGTGCTTTTCTGAATGGGTACTTAAAAGAAGAGGCATATGTTGAGCAACCAAAAGGGTTTGAGGACCCTAAATGTCCTAATCATGTCTACAAGTTAGACAAGGCTTTGTATGGGTTGAAACAAGCCCCTCGGGCTTGGTATGATAGGCTTACTACCTTTCTTCTTGATAATGATTTTCAAAGGGGTAGTGTGGATAAGACTTTATTTGTGAAACATACCAAGTCTCATATTCTTGTTGCTCAGATATATGTTGATGATATTGTGTTTGGATCTACTGCTGAGCATCTTGTGAAATACTTTTCGGATTGCATGACACATGAGTTTGAGATGAGCATGATGGGAGAGTTGTCTTATTTTTTGGGTCTCCAAATTAAACAGTCTCCTTCGGGCATATTTGTTTCTCAGTCTAAGTATGCTAAAAATCTTGTGTCAAAGTTTGGTCTTGAGTCTGCCAAACATGCACGCACTCCCATGAGCACCAGTCTTCACCTTTCCAAAGATTCCTCTGGTATTGATGTCGATCCTACCCTTTATAGGAGTATGATAGGGAGTCTTTTGTATCTCACAGCCAGTCGTCCTGATATTTCCTTCAGTGTCGGTGTTTGTGCTCGTTACCAAGCCATCCTAAAGAGTCTCACCTTCTTGCGGTAAAACGCATCATCAAGTATGTTAATGGGACCTTGGGGTATGGGGTTTGGTTTTCCACTGATACTACAGCCGAAATTACTGGTTTTTCTGATGCCGACTGGGCAGGGTGTGCTGATGATAGGAAAAGTACATCAGGGGGGTGTTTTTACCTTGGGAATAATCTGGTTTCTTGGCATAGTAAAAAGCAAAATGCTATCTCTCTGTCTACTGCTGAGGCTGAATACATTGCTGCAGGGAGTTGTTGTGCCCAAATGTTGTGGATGAAGCAAATGCTTCATGATTATGGAATAGAACAGAACACTCTCACTCTTTTCTGTGATAACACAAGTGCCATAAACATTTCAAAAAATCCAGTCCAACACTCTCGCACCAAACATATTGACATCCGTCATCATTTTATTCGAGAGTTAGTGGACGAAGGCCTTGTTGTTTTGGAACATGTTTCTACTGAGCATCAAAAAGCTGATATTTTTACAAAACCCCTTGATCTTCTTCGATTTGAGTTTCTTAGAAAGACCTTGGGTGTAATGTCTCAGTAACTAGGTTGTTTCTTGTGAGGTGAGTGTGAGTGGGTGACTTACTGTTCTTGGATGTGATAATCTATGAATGAGTTCTGATTTCTTTGCATCAAATTTTATATGAACACTGCTCATGTTGCATACAAGATCTGTTTTATCTTTGATCATAGCTCATTCTGAATGCTCATACTCATTTACTTCATGATCTCATTATGTACACATCCTTGAGATAAACTGTTGCAGGGGTTTCCGCACAAGTGATCAAAGTTCTCTATGGACCACTGACAGTGTTTCTTGTACTCTTTCAGAGGAATTGACCTATACTGGTATATCATGGGTGATGTTAAGTCTCTTAACCATCTACCATCCTATTTCACTTCCATGGTTTTTCCCTCAGTACATGATTTCCGGGCATTAGGAAAAGGCTACCTCAGAGGCACCAACCAGGCCATCATTTTGATTTCATTCTTCTCTGGTTGGTCTCCATACTCTTGAGCGTGTATGCCACCAGTGAGTGCCCACAAGAAAGAAAAGTTAAAAAAAAAAAAAGAAAAAAAAGGGGATCATTGTCTGATGGGGAGCTTCCGCATTTACTCAACAAATACCCCGTGATTTCTAGTGGTTTGACTTTTCTTTGTGATGGTCAGTTACTCTTGTTGGAGGTCTAGCCATCAGATCACTACGAGGATTAACTCTAGCTTTGTGGCTCTCAAGGATTGCACACACACACATTCTTTATATGAGCTCTCATGTGTGTTTTTGAGTTATGCATTCTCATGATGCATGTGGCTTTGATTTAATATTATCTGTTATATTCATGAGCTGTTGTTTCATCTCGTTTCTCAAATTTTCAGGACTCAGAATTAATGGATACTCTTGTCCTTGCGGAATAGTCTGTCACCTGGTCACCTTACTTGTTACAAAAATATTCTAGGTGTTTTTATTTATAAAAAAAAAAAAAAAAAAAAAAATTTTTTTCTTTCTTGGCTCGAGCGACATGTACTCCTCGAGCGTGCTTCTGCTTCTGCTTTAGACCTGAGAGCTTGTGTTTCTGGCTCGAGCGACCCTTTCTTGGATCGAGCGACCCTGGCGTTTTTGTTACGCTCGCTCGAGCTAGCAAGTCTTCGCTCGAGCGACCTGTCGCGATTTAAATTCTGCAGGGGTGTCTCTTGAGTTCATTTTTTTCTTCTCTTCATGTTCTTCTCTCTCTCTCTCTCCCCTAGGGTTTCTGAGTGCTCCATTGATGTCTCTCCTGTGATTTTTTCTCTGCTTTCTGAGGATTTTCGTCTCTCCTTGTGCCTACCCCGCCAATGGTAAGTTGATTTCTTCTCTTCATCTCTCCTCCCTATACCAATGCTCTGTGTCTGTTCTAGGGTTACCATTGTTATTTGTTGATTATTTCTTCTCCTTGTTTTGAATCTATCTTGCATCTAGGGTTCATGGGTTTGCATTTTTTACTCTGCATTAGGTCCTAGGTTTTTCCCATTCGGGTTTTTCCATTTGGGGATTTTTTTTTTAACCCTGCTGATTTTATAACATTCTGAGATTGGGGATTTGTGTTGGCATTTCATATTGGGTTTTTCATTTCAATCTCTATATCATGCCCTTATCTGATTCTGCTGTGTACATTGTTCATATCATACTGTTTGCTTGATGATTGCTTGCTTGATGTTATACATTGGGAGATGACTTCAAATGGTTGATTGATGTTTTCACATGGCTTGTACAGTGTTTACTTCTTTCATTTTTTATACTGCTACTGCTCCTGGACTAATTTTTTTTTTTTGTCTGTGCTCCTTGGTTTGGAATTGGGAATGTGGGGTTTCTGTGGTTTGTTTAGTCATGGCAGAGTCTACCAAACGTCGCAAGACAGTTGCTTCTCGTCCTTCCTTCAATAATGCCAAATTTGAGTCCAAAGACAAGGCAAAATTGTTTAGAGAGTCTTTTGCCTCTCGCAAAGTTCACTTAGAGCGCAATGTGTTACCTAATGCTTTTGAGGTTATTCCCATTCGGTCTTTGTTTGATCCGTTAGGTGGTGATCAAGTGCTACATTTTTCAGGTCCACAAAATCTCAGTCTCATCCGAGAGTTCTATTGCAACATCCATTCTGTTAACCGAGAAGCCTGTACCTTTCAGACTTGGGTTAGGAAGCAGTCCCTTGTCATTACTGGGGATTTGTTTCAGGTTTTTCTTGGTCTTCCTGAAGTTACTAATTGTCATTTTCCTTTTCTTACCAGGTCGGGTGTCAATTTTGACTTGGTTGCTTCAGAATTGTGTGGTGTTTCCAGGACGTGGATCGCCGGGACACTCATTCAGCAGAATGAGTTGCTTCCACGATTCCGTCTTCTCAATATCATTGTCTGCGCAAACATTCATGTCACCACACATTCTTCCCATATTACTCAGGACCAAGGATATGTTTTATACTGTATTCATCATCGCCTTCCCATTGACCTTCCCGAGATGATTGTTCTTAAAATGATTGGGGTCTTTGAGGGTCGTAAATCTTTAGGGCTTCCGTATGGTTGTTTTCTTACCCGTTATCTCACTTCCCTTAATGTTCCTATTTTTGAAGATGATGAGTTTGCACATCCTGTGAAACCCATTACCAAACTCACAGTCTCACAGAGTCAGGCTCATGTGAGGGGGAGTGGATCCGGGGTTGGGGGTTCTCATGCAGGTGGTCCAGGTGTTGTGGGTGATGATGATCCTCTTGCCGAGGAGGAGGAGGTTGAGGCTGCCCATGCAGGACCAGCAGCAGGTACTCATGACTTGGATCCGGCTCTTGCTCATCGTCTTGATCTTATTGATGCACGCCTTGACGAGCAGAGTGCTATGCTGACACAGATTCTTTCTCTTCTTCAGTTGCAGCATCCTCCACCATCTTCTTAGTTTTTGGTTTCTTGGTTTGTTTTTCTTTTCCATTTTCTCTTATCCTGTTTATATGGCTTTTGTCTCTCTCCCGGCCAAAAAGGGGGAGATGGTTTTGGATATATTGGATATTGGATATATTAGCATGGATATATTGGCTTTGGATATATTGGATATATTGGCATTGATATGATTGATTTGGATATATTTGGTTATATTGCGATGATTGATGGTTATTTACAGCTCAATGGCTTAGTAGTTTTATTTACAGCTCAATAGATTAGTAGTTTTTCATCATTTATGATCTATATACAATGAATCTATATATAATGAATCTGTCTTGATATTTTGTTTTTGTGCATAATCAATCTTTTCCAAATTCTGGTGTGCAGATTGAATGGTCCTCAAGTTTAGATTCATTGTTATCTTTTTAGATTCATTGTTATCTTTTTATCGAGTTGTAATATATTAGATCATTGGATGAGTTGTAATTATTGGATGAGTTGTAATTATTTTGTACATTCTTTGAGTTGTAATGTGGTCAGGACATTGTTTAGAGAGTTTTGTCCGGGTATTGACAAAGGGGGAGATTGTTAGGTCCTATCTTGTCAAAATCCCGTGAACAAAACTCAGGGTTTGAGTTGTAATTTTTTGTGCATTTTTGTCTTCCTCGCTCGAGCGAAGATGTCCTCGCTCGAGCGAAGGACTGCATCCAGCATAAAATCTGAAGGTGATGAATGTGCGCTCGAGCATGGAATTGGTGGATCGAGCGAAGGTCAATGCTCGCTCGAGCGAAGATGAAGGTGGCTCGAGCGACGAATTGCTTCCATACAAAAACCTGAAGGTGTTGTTTCCTCGCTCGAGCGAAGATTTCGTGGCTCGAGCGAAGGCACTAGTAGAAATCATGCGAGATAAGCGTCTCGCTCGAGCGAGAGGAGCCTCGCTCGAGCGAGCTTCAGAATCCGGAAATTTTCAAGTGATTGGTTTCTTTCAGGATTGGGATTCTTTTTGGTTTTCTATAAGTAGATGGTTTTCTCCTAAAACTAATTCTACTTTTTTCTAGATCTGATTCAAGAATTCTAGAGTTTTGTTTGAAGTGTTCTTCTGAGAATTTGATGAGTTTTCTTTGATGTTCTTGAGAGAGTTCTAAACTCATGAGTTGAGATTCATACATCAAAGAGTTTGATACTACATATTCAAGAGTGTTCTCTTCGGTGGGATCCGAAGATCAACACGTAAAGTTTCAAAAGGCGTTTGATTCTTTACATAGTCGTTAATTCGACAAGTGAAGTTGTGGTGTGGGATCAACTTCAGAATCAGTTCCGTGACGAAGGCGTGGTGAAAGAGTTACAGAAGATTCAGAGACAAATTGACTGGGTTGGGTAATTTGTATGGTTTCTTTGTAGCCTTGTAGTCCTTCAGTAGTGGATTGATTAGTGGCGGTTCGCCCGTGGTTTTTGATTACAATTGAAGGTTCTTCAATTGTGATTTTTCCACGTAAAAAAATCGTTTGTGTCGATTTATTATTTATTCCTAAAAACAAACAAACTAAAATCACTCTCGTAAGTGCTTGATGATTTTAGATTGAGTGTTTTGGGATTTTTGGGATTTGGAATATTTTAATCTTTATCTAATCACGAATCACATAGGATTTTCAGATCTCATCTGGAAGAATGCTGCACCTCCGAAAGTGCAATTCTTTGCTTGGCTAGCATGGAAAGGGAGGATCAAGACTACTACGTATTTGCATAGAATTGGAATCCTACGTGCCAATTCTGATGTTAACTGCGTATTTTGCAGGAATGAAAGGGAAACTGTATCTCATGTGATGCTGTGCTATACGTTCAGTTGGAGAGTTTGGTCTCATATTATTGGATGGTGGGGTGTATCTTGGGTGCAGCCGGGTTCAGTGGTTGGTCTTATTCAATGGTGGACTGGGTTTAGATGCAACAACAGATTGAAGGCAATCTGGGGGATAATCCCACTGGCAGTGCTTTGGTCTTTATGGAAGCAGAGGAACGAAATCATCTTTAATGAGTCACAGTTGGATTTCGAAAAGTTGTGTGATCTTATCAAAACACGGATTGCTTTGTGGTTCAGAGCCTCTAGTCCTTCCTTTTGTTATTCAGTTGATGATTTGGTGTTTAATTTGCAAAATGTGAAATTCTGCATCATGTACTGAGGATGAAGGATGGATGCAGTTTTTCTGCTATTTCTGGGTGTTGTTCTGTTCTGGTGCATTTGATTTAGAGGGTGTTCTGTTCTGTTGTGTTGTTCTATTGTGCCTGATCTGTTTGGCTCATGGCTGTGTGCTATTGTGTTCTGATCTGTTTGATCAGTTTTGCTGCTGTGTTGGTTTAAATAATCTTGGTGCTTGGATTGGATGAAGGATGGATATAGTTTAAGGCAATGTGTATGGCATGATGTTGGGCTGTTGTATTTCATGGCAATGTAGTTCAAGGTTAATCTTCTCTACCTGGTCTATTTGGGTGCTTCGAAGTGCTGCTGTTCTGCTTTGGTGCTTGGAAGGGTTGTTGTAGGGACTGATCTGTTTGGTGTTTAAAGGGGTGTTGTACTGCGTGATCTGGCTTTGGTGCTGTTGTGCCTAATATTTCTAGTTATTCTGGTTTTTGTTTCCTCTGTTGGTTTTGCTCGTTGGTTTCTCACCAACTAGAAGGTTGGAGCTTGTTTTTAGCTCCAAGCTCCTCTTTATTGATGTAATTTTTAATATATTTCATCAATAAAGTCTTTTTTTTCACCGATCAAAAAAAAAAAAAAAAGTCCACCGGGCAGTGTTTGGCAAGATCTTCCAAACAACACTAATTTTGACGTAAACAACAATGACATTGGGACATCCATTTTAGCCAAAACTCAAGATGGCGTTTTTACGATTTTCTTGTTTTTCAACACTGCATCCTTTATAGCATCTATGTTCACTCTAATTCTGGCTTCAAGTGGATTTCCTCCTGAGAATAAGTTTTTCATAGTCCTGATGATGGTGTTAATGCTCTTCGCATTCACATTCATGACTTTCGCTTATCTGTTGACAATGGAAATGATTTGTCCATATGAAACTTTGGATTTTGTCAATACGATGATTTCGTGGTCTCTATATTTTTGGTGTGGCATATGTATTACTAGTGTTCTGTTTCAGATATTCCGCAGCCTATGGTTGTGGCGGAAGTTGGGAAATCTTAAACAGTGTTTGACAACCATAATACGAGGATTTTGCTCATGGCTATGGCAGAAGTTGGGAATTCTTAAACAATTTTTTACAACCATAACACGAGGATTATGGCAAAAGTTGGGAGGACCGCCTAATAATCCAAACGATGGCAACCATGACATGGCTGGGATAATACTATAGTCTACTCTACTTGTACTTTCTCAATCTTCTTATGAGGTTTAATTATGTTGTGTTTTGTACTGTTATTATTTTACATATGTAACTTTTTTCTATTTAATTATTACTCGCGTATGTCTTGTTGTAATTGTTGAAAATTTTTAATATTGATTGCAATATTAAATTATATATTGATTTAAAATTCTCTTTTTCTTTTTTAAATTTAAAATATATATGTTAATTTAGAATTGTGAATTTCTGTCAAATGGTGGTTTAATAGTAGCATGCGTGATGAGATCTATTAAACTAATATCATATTGACATATAAAATAATAAATAAAATATAATAAGAAACTATAGGTTAGGTTATGTTATGTTCTGTTTTGTTTTGTTTTATTTTTCTAAAAAAACTAAGAATTAATTTGGTGAAATAAATAATAATAACAAAAACTCAAAAAACACTTACCATTTTCACATAATTTATCTTCTAAAAAGTTAGAAATAATTTTTAAAAATTTAAAATATTTCTTGATATTTATTTTTATCAAATTAGTTTTTATTTTATTTTTATAAAAAAAAATTGACTTTTTTTCTTCCTAAAAAACAAACCAAACATGGCCATAGTAATCACAAAATGGGGGCCTAAAGTCATTGCTTAGATGGCTTAGGGGTAAATATAGCTATGTAACCAAGTGAGATAATGTCTCATTTTAATGGTAAATTATTGGATATTTCTAGAGTACTATGTATCCATCCTCCTTCACTAATCATTATTTATTATATTTTTTCATATTTTTCAATCACTCAACATAAAATTATAAGTTTCGCCTTATTGACTAATCATAACTAGCATATCGCCCGTGTTATGCATGGGATAAAATAATATATTATTTAATAAAAATATGATAATTATATTTAATTTTTTTATATTGTGTAAAATAAAAGTTAAATGGAAGCTAGTCAATCGATATTTTCTTAATTGTTTAAAATTAAAAAAATCAAAAAAATTAGTATGAGATATTGATCATAAGGTTTCTCACTAAAAATCTCATTTTGTTTATATAAATGGGAGTATAAGATTCACTTTATGTATATGAAACAATTCACTTTTTCCTTCTTTTCTCAATATGCGATTATAAAATAAAAGTTAAATGAAAGTTAGCCAATGGAGATTTTCTTAATTGTTTAAAAGTTAACAATTGTTTGGGCGCTAAAATCACAGTTAAAACTACCGAATCAGTCAAACCGAAAACAGGTTTACCCTATCGGCTAGGTCAAAGTACCAACCAATTTATACAAAAATTAATTAATTAAAACTTTTAAATTTTATTTTAATTTTAAAATTCAAGCTATCTTGAACTGAAACATACATAACATTCCAATATTAAATGGGAGCGTAAGGTTTATATAGTGAAACAATTCATTTTTTTCCTCATTTTCCTAATATGGGATTATAAAACAAAAATTAACAGTTGTTTGAAAGTTCATTTCTAATCAAGCAATCTTAGTCATTTAATTTTTAATAAGGTCAATCATAATTTATTTCAAATCAAACAAATCTAAGCAATATATTTTGATAAAATAGCTAAAACCGTGGTTAAACTAGTGAATTCGTCAATCCGAAAATGATTCAGCCTAATCGGCTAAGTCAAAAGACCAACCAATTTACAACAAAATTAATTAATTAGAGCCTTTAAATTTTATTTTAAAATTTAAACCATCTTGAACTGAAACATGCATAATACTATAATATTGAATGAGAGTATAAGATTCACTTTATATAAGTGAAACAACTAACTTTTTATTTTTTTTTCTTGATCCGGGATTGTAATTACTTTAAAGTTAAATATTATGAGAGTTTCAAAATTTCATAAAAATTATTTTTAAAATCAAAACGTCTATGTGGTATTGTAAAATAAAAGTTAAATGAAAATTAGTCAATGGAGATTTTTTAATTGTTTAAAATTAAGAAAATAAAAAAAAAATTGGTAGTGATTATAGGATTTCTCATTAAAAATCTTTTTTTGCTTATATAAATGGGAGCATAAGATTCACTTTATATAAGTCAAACAATTTACATTTTCCTTCTTTTCCCGATGTGGGATTGTAAAATAAAAGTTAAATAGAAGCTAACCAATGAAAATTTTATTAATTGTTTAAAATTAAGAAATTTCAATAATTTATATAAATTAGAGCATAAGATTTATTTTATGTAAATTAAACAATTTACTTTTTCCTTTTTTTTTTTTTTTTTTGTTGATTTGGGATTGTAAAATAAAAGGTAAATGAAAGCTAGTCAATAGAAATTTTCTTAATTGTTTAAAATTAAGAAAATTCAATAATTTTAGAATGAGAGTTTGGAGCTTCTAAAAGGCTTCTCCTTTAAAATTTCATTTATAAAATTCATTTTATATAAGTGAAACAACTCAAAATTTTTTTTTCCTTTTCTCGACGTGGGATTGTAACACTTTATATAAGTGAAAGAACTCACTTTTTCTTTCTTTTTTTGATGTGTGATTATAATTATTTTAAAGCTAAATATTATGAGAGTTTCAATATTTTATACAAAATTATTTTTAAAATCAAAACTATGTGGGATTGTAAAATAAAAGTTAAATGGATGCTAACCAATGGGGATTTTCTTAATTGTTTAAAATTAAGAAAATCAAAAAAATGAGTATGAGATATTAATCATAAGGCTTTTCAATAAAAATCTCCTTTTGCTTATATAAATGGGAGCATAAGATTCATTTTTATATAATTGAAACAATTCACTTTTTCTTTCTTTTTCCGATGTGGGATTATAAAATAAAAGGTAAATGGAAACTACCCAACGAGAATTTCCTTAGTTGTTTAAAATTAAGAAAATTCAATAATTTTAGAATAAGGATTCGGAAAACTCCATTTTCCTTATATAATATATAGATAAATAGTGAAACAAACTTTGCTTTTTCTTCTTCTCCCAATGTGGGATTATAAAATAAATCATAAACTAATTAGAGTTTTATTTTTATATGGTTAAATGGAAGTTAGCCAATGTAATTTTTTTTTAATTGTTTAAAATTAATACACTTTATATAAGTGAAAGAACTCACTTTTTCTTTCTTTTTTCGATGTGTGATTATAATTATTTTAAAGCTAAATATTATGAGAGTTTCAATATCTTATACAAAATTATTTTTAAAATCAAAACTATGTGAGATTGTAAAATAAAAGTTAAATGGATGCTAACCAATCAGGATTTTCTTAATTGTTTAAAATTAAGAAAATCAAAAAAATGAGTATGAGATATGGATCATAAGGCTTTTCACTAAAAATCTCCTTTTACTTATATAAATGGGAGAATAAGATTCACTATATGTAAATGAAACAATTCACTTTTTCTTTCTTTTTCCGATGTAGGATTGTAAAATAAAAGGTAAATGAAAGTTAGCCAACGAGAATTTTCTTAATTGTTTAAAATGAAGAAAATTCAATAATTTTAGAATAAGGATTCAGAGCTCCTAGAATGTTTCTTCCTAAAAACTCCATTTTTCTTATATAATATATAGATAGATAGTGAAACAAACTTTGCTTTTTCTTTTTCTTCCGATGTGGGATTATAAAATAAATCCTAAACTAATTAGAGTTTTATTTTTATATGGTTAAATGGAAGTTAGCCAATTTAATTTTTTTTAATTGTTTAAAATTAATAAAATCAATATAAGAAATAGCGATTAAACCATCGAATCGGTCAAACCTAAAATGGTTCAGCCTAATCAGACTTATACAGAAATTAATTAATTAAAACTTTTAAATATTATTTTAATTTTAAAATTTAAACTGTCTTGAATTGAAGTATACACAATACATGTAACGCCCCAGGAAAATACATAATAAAAGTGCATCAACCATCACTCTTTAAAATAATGGGTGTAATTCTCCAATACTTGAATACATGATCATAAGGAGTTTACAACATAGTCTCACATGCGGTTATACATTCAACAAATTCAATACATGAATCTATAGCATGTAAAACGTCTAGTCAAAATAAACAAACACCATCAAGGGGCTACAAAAATCCAAGGCTTATGCCCGGTTATACAAAATGGTTAATTGAACCTATACAAGTATAGCCTCTGGCTTGCAAAAATTCGATCACAACAAAAGAAGAGCCTTGTGCTCTCAACACATATATCCATGCCCTTAATTTGGTGGAATCACCACATCTTTACCTGCGCCAAAATCCCATAAGGTGAGCATAAAGCCCAGTAGGAAATTTTTAACAAAATATATACATTTTATACAAGTCTCATGAAATGCAATGCACATGCTATGCCATGCCTAAAAGAAAAGTCTCATCGTCATCCTTTGAAAACCATCATGCACAATGAAAACTTAAAATTTCAACAAGATTCAACAATTTTAAAATCAAGTTCATAGGGGTGGTAAATACGACTCAGGTAATCCCTAGGTTGGTGTCTGCAAGTAGGCATAACTAGCACTACCAAAACCTCACTTTACCGGTAGCTACCTGGAAGGCACGTGGTACCTCCTTCGTGCGTGCTTTCGGTCTTTCACCCTGGACACTCAGGCCAACTTAATCAATTTCATCTACACCTCCTATCTGGACTTACCAACGTATTTACCCCAAAACATTTCAATAAATCTTATTTCATAGCATTCCTTTCTCAATGCAAAAGTTCCAAATCTCAATTCAAAATTTGTAACAACCAAATGAATCGAAATGTCAATGCAACAATGATCAATGCAATGCAATGTTCTTTCATTTTTAATTCTTCTACACCACTTTTCCATTGTGATTACGATTCCCATTTCTCTTTCCAATGCAAATTCACAAGATAACCAATTATTCATTTAAGACCATCAAAAGTGGTAATATTTCCATATTTTAAGCATTCACAACAAATTAATCACTTCATGACTATATCCCATTTCTAACAACAAACTTCCAATCAACTAATTCTCTTACACTATGAAATTTCCTCATCTCATCATTCATCAAAATATTGATCAATAACCATCTCACAACATCACCACATTTCCTCAAAAATGAGATTTCCAAATTTCTAGGGTTTTCATAAATAAGATTTCCTCTTCATTTCAAAAGCCATTATTTCAAGATAATACTTCTCCATAACAATGTGACTTAAATCTCAAGGGTTTTTGTAAAAAAAAAAACATTTTTTTTGGAAGCCCACATTTAAAAGCATTCATAACTCATGAGTCAAAAAGTTCAACACAATAAACAGGAGCTCCAACAACAACATATTCTTGCAAAAATGTATATATGACTCAAACAGATCCCTACCTCAAATTTGAATAAGAAATGAGATGAAATTCCCAAAATCAACGGTGTCAAAACCTAATCTCCACCACACGCAACGAAGCCCTCGCTTAGCTCTCCAAAATTTGTGAAAGATGTTGGGTCAAAACTCCAATGGATGACAAGAGATCAAGAGTTTAAGGTGTTTGGTGGAAGTTTTTAGAGAGAAGGGAGAGGAAAAGATGTTTCTAGAGAGAGAGAGATGTGTAAAAAGTGAGATACACTCAGCCGAAGAATAGAGAAAAGACAGATTTTTCGAACTCAGCGGACTCCCCTACGTGCGGCACCCATTCCTGCACGTGCAACAACACCCTCCGCACGTGCGGCTCTCACTCCCGCACGTGCGGCACTTCCTCTCCGCACCTCCCTCTACACCTGCATATAAAGCAAAATGCGCCATGGTAACTCCCTTCTTCACCGCACGTGCGACCTCACCTCCCGCACTTGCGGCTCAGCCTCCCAGCCAGAAATCATCCCAGCTCAACTTGGGACACCCCGGATTCAACCCTGCACCTTTCGAAACATGTGAAGCTGAACACGGAAATATATAAGAACAAGGATTTTGAGAAAAGCTTCCAAATGCAACCAACCCAAACTGTTAACAAGACTTCAGGTTAAACCCGACACTCTAACAAAGGCAAATCCAAACATAAAACAAAGAGGAACGAGGTGGTTTACGTGCTCGGTCATCACAACCTCCCCACCATAGGAAATTTCGTCCCCGAAAACTACCACAAACAAAAGAGGCTTCAAGTGATCAAAACCACGCTATCAAAATTTCAAATCACTACATCAATTCTCAACCAAATCTCACCCTTAACATCATGGTTTCCAAGTGCCATAGTCACAATAGTAACAACGACGGTTTTTGAGATACTACATAAGCATGGAACTTCCCAACAATAATAATGGTAATACATAGTAATCTCATGCTCAAAATAATATTACATATAATAACACGTGGTTAATAATTTAACACATTTCTCTTAAACACTAGGGAATATTACAATTTAAAACAACTAAGCATTTTCAAACAAATCCGGATACTTGGAGTGGACCTCTGTAGACTCGACTTTCTTCGCGCACCCCCTTTTGGAGAGGTGCGAATTGGTCTCCTACAGTTCAGACTCTTGTCACGGTTCTGAATCTAATCTCACAAAGTGCAATGTGAGACTGATAAACACCAAAGAGTCCAATCCGGCAAATCATTTTGGAAAATTAGATTTTAAATCAAATAATGCCAAAACTGGACTACTTTGCCAGATTACAGAGTCGCCACTTAAATATTTTATTTTGAAAAATTTAGGAAACCTTGACTCGTGCCTAAGGCCACGTGTCCGTCATCACCAAAGTTGCCTCGGCTCGGGAACTTGGGTACGAGAGGGAAAGATCATGAAATGAGCACCCCTGCTCGCCCGATCAAAAGATCGGCCTCTACTAAGCATGATATGTTGTTTTATAAACACATGTGTTCTTATTCCGGTTATTAGCTAATTTTATTATGTGACGCATACATACAAGCATAGACTAAGTCGCAAGACTTGAAACAAAACAACTCATGTTTGTTTTCGAAAATGGTTTGAAAGTGCCACTCGCAAGTGGGCTAAAGCGCGGATTTGCCACCCTCGGAAGGGCTTAAAACATGATGATTTGCCACTTCGCAAAGTGGGCTTAAAACTCACGTTCGTCGAATTGTTCCAATTCAAGCAACAAAGCCTTCACCCACAGGCATTCATGCAGTTAATCATATAAGCAAATAGCCTCATGGCAAGCATGCTAAACATGGCAACACTCACACTCATGCAAGTATGCTAAAGCGTAAAAACTTACAGTGTACTCCGAGCCAAAACAATAGTTAGAAATATGCATGATCCTAACTATACAAGATGTCTAATGCAACACATGCAATAATGCAACTAAATAGGCTCGACTATTTAAGATGGCATATGAATGCGACAATTTGATAACATGCTTTGAAACACATATTCAAAGAGGTATTGAAATACAATGCAGTTTGAATGATGCGTCGAGCCCGGTGCATGCAAGACAAATGAATGATGCACGCATGCAAGCATAAGGTATGCTAATCAAAACATGCCCTAAACTAACCATCGAAAGCGGTTAAGTAAAAGGGAGAAAGAAGTGGGGTTGGAAGACATGCACACACGCACGCACGCTTATTACAACATTATGCCCTCACGAAGGAGGGTCCGAATAAATAAGAGCTAAGCTATACTAAGCTAAGCTAATCAAACTAATCTAATTAAACTAATTAGACTAATTATTACAAACCAATTGAATAACTAGTAAACTACTTACTAATTTTTATAACACTTCAACTAATTAACAATCTAATTAATTAAATTACAAAAAAAAAAAAAATAAAAAATTAAGCGTGCAAGATATGTAAACTAGGCTGCCTCAGCTCTGCCTTGGGAATTGAACATGCATGCACTCGGTTGCCGCCTCGAAATACCTTCCGGTTTGCTCTTGAGAGGCTCTGTTTGCAGGGTTACTTCAGGAACTTGTGCTCCACCTTACCATACCAACTCTGAGGAATGCACCAGTGGCCTGCTGGCCATGAGAGCTTGCTGCCGACCACTTGCCGGCTAAAGATGTGCACTGCCGACCAATGATGAAGCAGTGCCGGCCACTGGTGTGCTGCATCACCATTCTGTAACAGAGCTCAAACCAGAGGAAAATGGAGGGTCTCCTAAGGGTATATGTGTACTGTGCCCCTCCTTATCATCTCAAAACATCAAGGAGAGGCACTATTGGATCCAAAACCATCAATCAAGCATCTCAATGCATGATGGCCAAGGATCCAACTTGTACAAATTCAATAAATGCACAACAAACAAGACTCTAGGACCACTACCTCATCATGGATGATCAAAGGCAATAGAGACAAAGGGGATTGGCTCATTTTCATCACTTTGAGTATGAAATGGACCAATCCACCTTGTGTTCAATATAACATCCGATTGAACACAATGCAATGCAAACAACATGCTTATCTTGGCATGTTTTACTTGATTCAATTCTTGTTTACACATTTTAAGTTACCAAACCATTCTTTAATTGATTTGTCCAAATGTGAAAGTCCTCTAATGAGAGGAAGGTTAATCAAAAGATGACTTAAGACATGAGAGAAACCATGCCTTTGACTAGGAGGAACCCTCAAAAGAGGGTTAAAGCCATTTAAGCACAAGCCTCAATCCCAAGCTTAAACACAACTTTAAGACTAACCATCCCTCAAACAAATAGAAAAATAAAGAAATGAGGGAGGTGGTAGAATTTCAGTGCTGAAATGGCATGAAACACAAGACTCTAACATGCAAACAACTCATGTACAACATGTTATGAGACTTAAGCATTAAAACTAGTGAAGAGCTTTACACTAGAACCATGCAATATCAAACTCAAATGACTAAACTAGCTCTGGACAGAGCTTAAACATGCCAAAATAAAGGTCAAAACATGCTGAGATGGAAGTCCATAAGGCAAGAAAATCATGCTCAAGTATTGGCTTATAAACAAGGCATAAGGCACAACTCACAAAAGTACAAAAAGAGTGGAATATGTGGGAGTATGACAAGGCTACATGCACTGAAATCATGTGTGAAATGATGCTATGGCATGCAAACAACTCAAGCAAAGCATGCTAGAGGCCTTGAAACTCAAAGCTTGTAAGGGCCTTTACACTACAACCCTACACAACAAGTCTCATATGGCCAAGGCCATTCAAAACAGAGCTAAATCATGCTAAAATAATGGCAAAAACATGCTGAGATCAAGCTAACACAAGCTAGAATGATAGGTTAAATCATCAAGTAAGCTAGGCGATTAAGTATGATTGCACTACAAGTACCAAAAGCAAGCAAGAAAAGACCCAAACTCCCAAAAACAGAGTTGAAGCATGTTGAAACAAAGCCAAAATCATGCTTGAAATAAGCTACAAAAGGGTAGAAAAGCATGCTCAACCATTAAGCCACCTATGCATACAAACAAGATACAAGGAGGGGAGGTCACCGCCTCCTATTTAGGACCTCAAAACCAACTTTCTACCACTGAAAAACCTCTGAGTTTCAGTGGTAGAAAGGCCAAACAAAGAGTGTTCCAAAAGCTTAGAAAGGTGGCTCAAAAGGCTTTACAAGCCAAAGAGCCAAGCGGGGAAACCACCCCCTAACTATACAAGGCTTAAACCAACATTTTAAGACCTTAAAAATAGAAATTTTTAGAGGCTAAAACCAGCTTCAAAGTAGCATACAAAGGTGGCCAAGCAATGAAGTAAAATAAAGCTTTAAAGAGGTAAGTTCTTACCCTTGAAGCACAACTTTAAAACATCCAAACTTCTGAGTCAAAACCACTCCAAGGAGCTCAAACAAGGCCTCCAAGATCCTCAACGCTAAGGTGAAGGTGTTTGGCTGAGGGTGCTAGTGCAAATGTGTAGAGAAAGTTCAATTTCAAGCACAAAATATAGAGAGAGAGGATTCTAGAGAGAGAGAGGGAGAGAAATATAGCTCACCCAATTTTTGTAACCCCTTGTATGCATATAGATGAGCTCTATATATAGAAGATACAAAAGCTTCTTGAAGAGATCCAACCATCCACGTGCAAGTCGATGAGCTCATCTGTGCAAACAGCTGTCAAAATATCTACAAAAATATCTTCTGAATACATTGGTGGCCGGCAGGGCCTCATTGATGGCTGGCAGGGCCTATCAAGGGCCGGCATGGCAAAGCCCATGGCCGACAGTGCTCTAAAAGCAACATGCCAAAAGGACCAAAACATGGTCAAAAAATGAGATAGAACTGAAATAGGGTTTGGAAAGAGAAAACCTGGCATGTTCTGTTGCGGAATTCGAGTGCTCGACAAGCAATCAGACTCATCACTGGATGTACCTGTGAGAACATCCAAGTCTTGAGGACGGTCAAAAATGGGGTGTCTACAGTTGCCCCTCTTTGACAGAACTCGGAAGTCATGAAATGACGGGAGTGAATGTCAAAGCCTAGAGACGACCCATTTTTGACAAGGCCGAAGACTTGGACAAACATTCAAGATAACAATATAAATGTGCCCGCAGGCTGGGGCAAAATGCAAATGATATGCACAATGCCGAACATAACTTATGATCATGTAATGAGGGCTGTAACGAAACATCTAGATGCAAATGTCATGCAAAGAAATGCTACAACAAACTCGTATATAAGCATGTTAACACGAACCAAACTACATTTCATATAGAAAGGATGTAAGAAAATTATGCAATCTTAACTGCGCCTCACGCAGAAAAGGCAAAGAACAACAACCGTCGGGTGCACTCGAGGCGGCAAACAAGATCCCAACGCACAGCACACGTGGGGAAGCAGTGTTATGAACCCAGGGACACACCCCAAGGTTCCGCACTAAAGAGAGCACATAATAAGTGAAGCACATTCAAACATTATGCAATCAAAACAAAGAGCGGTATAAGCATCGGGATCCATCCAGATGCATTTAAGAAAAGCGTCCTAACGCATCACACGCGAGAGGGAAAAGGGAGCGGTGCAAGCACCGGAAGGTGGTATAAACATCAGAACACGTTCCAATGTTTCTGACCAAAATAGAGAGGTATAAGCGTCGAAACTCATCCCAAACGCTTCTAACTGGAAGGATGGTATAAACATCGGACACACGTCCCAATGTTTCTAACCAACGTGGTGGTATAAGCGTCGGACACATGTCCCAAATGCTTCTAACCGAAAGGGTGGTATAAACATCGGGCACATAACCCAATGCTTCTAACCAAGGAGGTGGTATAAGCGTCAGACACATGTCCCAAACGCTTCTAACCGAAGGGGTGGTATAAACATCGAGCACACAACGCAATTCTTCTAACCAAAGGAGGGGGTATAAGCGTCGGACACACGTCCCAAACGCTTCTAACCGAAGGGGTGGTATAAACATCGAGCACACAACCCAATGCTTCTAACCAAAGGAGGGGGTATAAGCGTCGGGCACACGGTACAAACGCTTCTAACTAAAGCAAAATGTCGGTGTAAACACCGGGCGTACCCAAGTGTTTCTAACCAACGAGGTACAATGTAAACACCGGGCGTACCCGAGTGTTTTTTAACTGAAGCAAAGTGTGATGTAAGCATCGGGTGTACCCGAATGCTTCTAACCAAAACAAGGTGTTCAAAGGACAGGAATAATCTTACCCGGAATCCCTCTGAATAAACCGTACATACAATATCGTCCGGTTGCATCAGCTTCAAATGAACCGTACATACAATATCGTGCCTGCATAAGAAAGAAACTTTACAGGTACAATGCAATACAATGCATATTTCATGCAAGATGAATGACCGTAACACAATGGTAGAGGCATGTTTCATGCACAACATGCAAGCAATGAAACAGAGGCACATTCTATGCAAGATAATCAACGACGCATATTCGATGCAACATAACAACAATGCATTCGTTATGCAACAATAGCCAATGCATGGTTGACGCAACATTTTCTATGCGAAAGCATGTACAATGCAATGCAACGTAGCATACATATTCAATGCGAAGTGCAAATTCTATGCGATGACAAAAGCATGCTTGCTAAAGACAACTCAAAGGCAACTTCCGATTTACCTCTCGGAAGAGTTGCAACTTGTTAAAAAGGATACACTTTGTTCATGTTGATGAGCGATGACCCTCGCGCACTGCAAACGCAATTCTGGGCTTCCGCAGAGGCATTCTGAATCAAACTTTGAGCATACCTTACATCTCTTGGAATCCAAGGACACAAATCAAAGGAAAATAGGCAGAGGGAGCTTTTAGGAGCATGCCGGCCATCAGGGGAGGCTGCCGGCCCCCTACTGGCCATCAATACAACATTGTCGGCCACCAATGAGGCAGTGCTGGCCACTGATGGCAGCTTTGGACAGTTTTGTCTTTTCACCCACGGGTCTTTAAGTAAAGGCCAAGCCTCTTCATTTCCTCACAACCTCTTGCACAAAATCTTCCCCCCTTGCTCTCTAGGTGCTCATTCTCTCTAGATCCACGCATTCTACGTGTTTTCCAACACCCTAAACAAACTTTATTCGCTAAAACCCTCTAGTTCTCTTCACTTTGAACCGATCAGAAATTGATTTTGACACTTCTTTCGTCATTTCCACCGTTCTAGGTTGATTCCCCTCGAGCTTCTCCCAAGGTTAGTACACTTTTCCTGGGTTTTGATTTTCTTTGACTTTTCTCTCTCCTAGGGTTTGACTTTTGCAAAGTTTCACCATTTTCTTCATTTCTGCTCATTTTTGCTTCCCTTGCACCTGTTTCAGATGGTTGATGATGTCCCACATGACGGGGCCTTCCCCACACTTCCTCCGGTAGAGTTTGAGGCAAACTTTGCGGCTGTGCCCGAGGCCGAGCCTGAGCCTGAGGCCGAGCCTAAGCCTTTACCACTGAGCATACGCCCCTTTGATTTGGCGAGGTATCATCCGGAGACTCACATAGTGCCTACAGTAGGAGGCATCAAGGCCTTCACTGATTTTGCTGAGGATGCACCTGATGACCTTTTACTGAGAGGGCTAGCATCTCATCTGTCAGCCGTTGCCGTGGAGGTACAGACACTGTTTTCTACAGTATTACCTTTCACTGTTTGCATTTCTCGCACTGTTTTGATCTGACTGCATAGAGTACATTGATCTAACTGTATCTCATACATCGCTCCTTTATATTCGACTGTACTTTCAACTGTGCTTTCAGTACTTGATCAGATTGTATTTCATGCATTACCGTAGGACGGATCCTGCTCTTTTAGAGGTTATGGCACGACAACTGCTCGTTATTGGTACGGCGAGCTCCCGGCTAGGGTTCGCGACATTATCGACAAGACAGGCTTCGGTCTGTTCTGCTCTAGTCTGACGCGGGTTATAGCGAGCTGCCCTCTCTTAGGGGCTTTGGTGGAGAGGTGGTGGGATACCACCAACTCCTTCCATTTCTCTACCACGGGGGAGATGACGATGACTCCTTACGACTTCACCATGATCACTGGCTTAGGCGTAGGGGGTGATCCGATCCCTCTCAACCCTGACATGGAAGAGTGGGAGGCAGCATGGACAGCACTGCTTGGGGCACACCCACTGACACCGCGGGCAGGCATGGTCCGGTATAGCTGGTTTGAGGAGTAGTACAGGGGGGGCTGAGCCCGAGACACTCAGGGAGGCAGAGCAGTATGCGCGGGGCTTCCTCATGTTCCTTTTCAGTACCACCTTGTTTTCGAACAGGTGGAATACCGTGGGCCTATACTTTCTGAGCGTATTGGTTGTACTCCATTGAGTTCAGTTCTATGATTGGGGCGGAGCTGGACTCACCACTCTGTATGGATACATGAGCTCGACTTCTCGCATGAGCGGGACCTTGATAGGCGGCTACTGGCGAGCTTGGGAGGTACACAGCTTAGTTCTCCATTTCCCTTCACATTTTTTGCTTAGCATTTCTTGCTCTACATTTGTTCAACACATGTACTTTCTGTTTTGCATTCCGTATCTGCCCATACACTGCATGCTTTCTGCTTTGCATTTGCTGTGGGTGTACGCATACTTTTCGGCTCTTGCTCCAGAGCCTGTAGAGGAGACCCCGATGACAATCCCGTTTTCTCGGGTATACAACAGCCAGCTCCGCCGTAGGACCCCGGAGAACTTCATGTTTTTTCGTCAGTACTTCGACACGGTTGCGGCACACGAGGTAACCCAAAACAAAGTCATTCTGCTTTCAATCAACTTGACGTACACATTAGCCAATTGATAGCAACTAATCATCTGTTCATTTCTCATATTTTCAGATCACATGGCAGCCGTGGGACGCGATACCATCGGGGCTTCGAGCCTAGTATGACACAACCAGGGTCGTCGCTCGCTATCATATTCTCCTCGAGGGCCCGATCTGCCGTGCTTGGTTCTTGAGCGAACGTTTCACATGCCAGACTTTAGGACTGCTTGCCCCGTTCGTATCGACGGCACCTCCAGTATCGATGAGAGAGACACACAGACTTTCTGCTGAGGTGGTGATCCAATTTATGGTAGGGCTGGAGAGGGATTACTTCCGTGCAGAGGGCGACTACGCGACCTTCATCCAGACTCATCTAATGCCGCCTCTGACCGGCGTTCGCGGAGGTGAGGGAGCGAGGGTTCTAGCTACGAGAGAGAGAGATAGAAGGGCCAGGGCGACCAGGTCCCGTGGCAGGAGAGATTCTGGGGAGAGACAGAGAGCGGGATAGCCAGAGCTGCCTACTACGCCGACTTGCTGGGGACGTTCCGGAGAGACCTATCAGATTCCCATTGAGCCTACACCTGCTGGTCATGAGCTTGTCGAAGTTCGAGGCCCGACCCCGGTATGTTCCATACTTTACATTTTGCACATTCAATTCATTTCGATTATGCTTTATAGACCACTGATCATCTCAACACATTTACAGGCATCCATAGAGTACACTGGGCAGGCTCTTGAGCTAGCGTCTTCTCTGATGGGGATGGTTCAGATGAGCATGAACCTGCTCAGCCTCTACAAGATTCCGGTAAGTTTCTTCAGTTTGCACTTCATACCATGACATTCTTTGCCAACGCATTAGCATTTCAACTGTTCCACACTACACTGATCTGATTCATTGCATCAAAACACTGCATAGATACACTGCTCCCATATACTGCACACATACACTGCATCGATACGTTGCATCTGATATACATCATCTGCTATACACCACAACTAATATATTCTGATAAACTGCCCTTCTCAGATCCCTTTCTAGACCCCAGCTCCACCGGATGCCCCAGCAGGAGCCACAACAGGACCTTCAGTTCCTCCCCCAGCAGCAGAAAGGAGAGGGAGACAGGCTCAGACACACAGCCGAGGTAGAGCTAGAGGTATCCGCAGCGGGAGTAGCCCTTCAGAGCTCATTCTGGGCGATGATGATGACGAGATGAGCGAGGAGGCTGAGGCAGCGAGTCCACAGTCCGAGTCATCTGAGGGCGGAGATGAAGAGGGTTTCGGGTTAGGCTTTGATCTAGCTTCAGACAGCGGTGCCGATGGCGATAGTGCTCCAGAGTCCGCTCCGCCAAGGAAGAGGACGAAGAGGGCCTCTCGATCTTGAGATTGCTAGCATTGATTTAGATGCTTTTTGCTTTGTTTTCTTTTTGCTGGTAGTGTTAGCACATTGTACAACCTTAGGCAGTTTTATTTTCTTAAAACTTGTACTTTTTTGCAAAAGGTGACCATGATGGGAATGAAAACTCAATTTTTTCGTAAAAAGTGTTGCATTTTGTATTCTGAGCATTGCATAACATCGCACAGCATGAAAATGAGATTGATCTTTTGAAAACTGTGCATTCAAATTGCATTGTCTTAATTAGGTAGTGAACCAACTAACAACTGAAAGAACAAAACAACTTGATAAACAACACACGGCCTTGACAGTCTAATCAATGTAAATACAACTCGAGAAGCAAATTACAACAACTCGATAAACAAAACGAAGACGATTACAACTCGATAAACAGAACGAAGACTATTACGTCTTAAACAAAACACACTCAGGTCCAAAAGGACCAAAACAAGACCTCAAAAAGGTACAAATAACAAGATTCCACTGCAGTAAATAACTAAATCTTCACAAAGGAAGGTCAATGAGCCTGGAGGGAGGCTGCCGGCCATGGAGGATGGCCTGCCGGCCATCACTGCCCTCTGCCGGCCATGAATGTGCCTATGCAGGCCATTGATGAGCCACTACCGGCCATCGATGGCAGAACCTCCGAAACGTCGACACCTGGCCTCTACTCACTGCCTTATCTTCTACTAAAGTTCCAGCTTCGTGATTTCTTCATTCTAGCTCTGTTTTTGCCCTAAATGGAGCCATTCTATGCTGAAAAACTCTCAAATTGGATTGCAACTTTGGATGGCTCGGAAAAGTTAAATTTTTGGGATTTCGGGATAAATGCACTATTCCCGCTGAGCTGCACTCCGCTGTGTTTTCCATTCCTCCATGCCGTGGCTAGGTGTTGGAATCCGGTTACACATGTTTTCAGCTTTGGCGGACAAGAGATATGTCCTACAATCGAAGAATTCCAAGCTTTGAAGGAATCTCGGCGTGATGAGGAGATCTTGCCCCAGTCTCGTTTCGGCCACATCCAAAACCTTGGGAAGGATGTGCGGGCTCACTTTGCATGATGCTCGGTCCTTGGTTCACAACGAGGAGTTGGATATCCCAAGTTTGATTCATTGGTTTTATGATGTCGGTGACTGCGGTGACCGTGTTTGGCAAGGCTTTCAGCAGCATGCCCTTTGCTTGTGTATGTTGGCCAATTTCCTGCTTGCCCCTGGCTTTGAAGGGTCTAGCATTTGTTTGATTGAGGTTACCCAAGGTTTGAAAGAGGGAAAAAGCTACATTGGCTTAACACTAGCAGAGACTTTGATGGGTTTGGATGCTTTCCATCGTCGGGAGACGACCAAGTTCGCAGGAAGTCCACTACTCTTGCAGATAATGTTTCCCACCCTTCTCACATGTGTTTCTCACATCACCCGGCCCTCAGGCTTTGTTTTTCTCTCAAAACCCTTTTCCCACTTTTCTCTCCACATACATCTCTCTATTCTTTAATCTCTCTTATTTTTCATCTCTTCCCAGGTATGGCTCATGGAGAAGTTGAAAATAGTGGACACTTGTCCCGCATATTCAGCATGCGGCTTTTCTTCTGTCAACGACTATTCTATTTCCCGAACGAGGGGTGGTGGTGCCGCTGGATGTACAACAGGTTTGCTATTGACATCGCTTGGCGTTGCCCTTGGTTTGATCTACTCGAGATGAGCTACAGCATGTCTCGGCAGCCCGATATTCAGTTGGTTGGTTTGACGCACTGTGTCTTCTACTTTCCATTCCGATTTCGACATCATTTTGGTCACAACCAGACTTGTCCGGAAGAGGGGATTGAATACCCAGCTTCATTTCCAGTCCGAGGCACACAGCTAGCTCGGTATTCTGCTGCATGGAGGACAAGAGAACTTCTGGCCCCCGCTCCTAATTTCAGTTGCGTCCTTTCTGGCGAATGCATAGCTTGGCTTGAGGATGGGTGTAGACCGCCCGAACTCGCTCCACGCGGCCCTCTTTCGGAGAGGGCGCGAATTTGGGTTCATAGCTGCTACAGTTCGGACTCCTGTCACGGTTCTGTATCTAGTCTCACAAAGTGCAATGTAAGACTGATAAATAACCAAAGAGTCCAAATCCGTCAAATCGTTTTGGAAAATCGATTTTAATCAAGAAGTGCCAAACATGGACTGCTTTACCAGATTACAGAGTCGCCACTTAAATATTTTATTTTTGGAAAATTTAGGATACCCTGACTTGTGCCTAAGGCCACGTGTCCGTCATCACCAAAGTTGCCTCGGCTCGGGAACTTAGATACGAGAGGGGAAGGTCATGCAATGAGCACCCCCGCTCGCCCGATCAAAGATCGGCCTTTACTAAGCATTATATTTTGTTTTTGATAACACATGCGTTCTTATTCTGGTTATTAACCTAGAATTACTATGTAATGCGCACAGCATACAAATATAGACTAGATCGCCTAAGTTGGAACAAAACATTGTATATACGTTTGTTTGAAAACGGTTTGAAGTTTGTTACTCGCAAGTAGGCTAAAACGAGGATTTTGATGAATTGTTCCAAGTCAAGTAATCCAACCTTCACCCACAGGCATTCATGCAGTTAAACACTTAAGCAGTTAACCTCATGGCAAGCATGCTAACATGGAAACCAATAACACACATGTAGTATGCTAAAGCGTAAACACTCACAGTGTACTCCAAGCCAAAACAGAGAACTAGTTAGAAATCATGCATGATCCTAGTTCATGTTAAAATGGCTAATGCAACACATGCAAAAATGCAACTAAGATATGCTCGGCTATCCTAAGATGTCATGTGAAATGCAACTTGGTACATGTATTCAAGTAAATGTATTGAAATACAATGCAGTTAGTATGATGCGCCGAGCCCGGTGCATGCAAGACAGATGAATGGATGCACGCATGCAAGCATAAGGTATGCTAATCGAAATATGCCCTAAAACTAACCATCGTATGCGGTTAAGTAAAAGGGAGAAAGAAATGGGGGTTGGAAGACATGCATCACACACACGCACGCTTATTACAACAATACGCCCTCTCGACGGAGGGACCGAATAAGAAGCTAACTAGCTAATCTAAGCTAATTAAACTAATTATTACAAAACAACTAATTAACTAACAAGCTAACTGATTATTACAAAGCAAATTGAAATAGCTAAACGCATTAACTAATTGAGTACAAAACCAAAGCATAAACTAGCTAAGCAAATTAGCTAAGTAAAGCAGTAAACCAGGGTTCTCAGAGGGAGAAGAATGCACGCATGCCCGGGTGCCTCGTTCAGAAATCCAATGCGATGCCCCAACTTGCCTCTGTTTTCAATTGTTTTTAGAACCTTGCACCAAGCTCTAGAAAGCTTCAAACTCACCTTGGAGACCTGTGGGAGGGCTACCGACTAGTTGTTGGGGTTGGAGACCACCTGCTGACCACTTTTTGTTGCTAAAAACCAGAAAAAGTGGTCGGCCAGCTAGTATTACTGGTCGGCCGACTAGTTTTTGCTGCCAGACTCCACTTTGCTGCAACAGAGGACAAAAAGGGGCATGGCAAAGTATTTGCAAGATATGTGTGTACAACCACCCTTCCTATCATTTCATAAGCTCAAGGGAGTGTGGTTCTCGACCCTCGGGCCACCAATCGCGCATTTCAATGCGTGATGGCCGAGAAGCCAAATTGCACAATTCAATGTAACATGAATGCACAAATAAACACATAAAGCCTAAAACTCTATCATGTATGGTCAAGAGCGTCAGCGATCGAGAATTGAGGCACGTTTCATCACTTCAAGTATGAAACGTCCCTCGTTTCTCGTGCTCAGATTAACACTTAATCCAAACAACAATGCAACACATAAGATGGCATACACAATGCGATGCAACATCAAGCATGCAAACATGCAATGCAACTCAAACATGCAAGCATGAATACAATAAAACAAGTATGCAAACAATATGCAAGGCAACATAAGATTCTAAACACAATGTAATGCATGCATGCACAATGCAATGCAACAAGGGCAACTTATCAATGCTAGGGACATGCACAATGCAAAGAACTACTTGGCATACACAATGCAATGTAAGATGGCATACTCAATGCAATGAACAATAAGCACGCGCAATGCAAACAACATAAAAACCAACACGCTCAATGGACTTATACCAAAATGGACAGACCTCAATCATGCCCAAATCAGTGGCCAAAATGATGAAACCAAGGCATGAAGATCAAGACAAAACGTGCACAATGCATTGGCCCATCAACTAGGCCTAAGAGCACAACTCTCGAGAGTGCTCAAAGAATGAAAAAAGTGGAAGTGTAACAACACTATAGGCACTAAAATGAAGTAAGGAATGATGCCAAATCACTCAAACAATACAAGTATAGCATGCTAGGGTCCTTAAAGCATAAAGCTAGCAAAGAGGATTACAAAAGAGACATGCAATACAAAGCTTTAACCATTGAACTAGCTCTAGACAGAGCTTAACCATGCCAAGTTAAGGGTCAAGAACATGCTAAAATAGAGCTCAAGAGCTTAGGCAAACATGCATGCACACTAGACCATAAACAAGGCAACAATGCATAACACTCAAAGGCACTTAAAGAGTGAATGAAGTGGGAACATGGCAATGTTATAAGCTCTGAAATGTCATGTTAAATGATGCCAAATCATGTACATGATGCAAATGAAGCATGCTATGGTGCCCAAAGCATGAAGCAAGCATAGGCACTTGTACTATAGCTATACAAAACATGAAGCATATGGCTAAGGCAACCCAAAATAGTCCTAGAACATGTCAAAATGAGTCTAAAACATGCATGGAAGGAAGCCAAAACAAGCTAAAATGAAGGGTATAAGGCATGATGCATACAAGGCAAATAAGGTGGATTACACTACACCTACCAAGACCAAGCATGTGATGACTTAACCAACAAAAATCAGAGTTATGGTATGTCAAAATAAGCCCAAAAACCCACTGAGATGGCATCGCAAAAGCTTAAGCAATAAGACATGTATAATGGCTCATGTTCAAGGCTTACAACACAAACTTCCCAATGCATGGAAAATGTGACAAATGTGAGTGCATGACCACACTATATGGACTGAAATCACATATGAAATGATGGAAAATCATTCAAATAGGCCAAGCAATGCATGCTAGTGGACTTGATACACAAAGCTAACAAGCTAAAATGCATTATGGCTATACAAAGCATGGCATGCATGACCAAAACAACACAAATCAGAGCTTAAGCATGCTAAAACATGGACAAAAGCTTCTTGAAGTTAAGCCAAAAACATGCTAGAATGACATGTTAAAGCATGATACACATTAGGCTAGTTCATGGAATTGCACTACAAGTGCAAGGAGCATGCATAGGGCCATTAAACCAAACCTTAACAGAGGTATATCATGGTAAAACAACACCAAGAACATGCTGAAATGGACTCAAAACAAGCTAGAAAGACATGCTACTTCATGAAGCATACGAAGCTAGTTTGTGAGGATTACACTACAAGTGTATTATACATGCAAAGGATGATCAAGACAACCAAAAACAGTGGCATGCCATCTCAAAATAACCCCAAATACATGCTAAGAACAAGCCAACACAAGCTTAATAAACATGCTCAAACATGAGGCATATATGGCAAGTATACAAGACACAAGGAGAGGCCCTCTCCTATTTGGGACCCAAAAACCACCTTTCCACCACTGAAAATCCTCCGGATTTCAGTGGTAGAAAGGTCATGCAAAGGCTAGAACAAGAGCCAAAATGGATGGCTCAAAACAAGGCCTAACAAGGCCTAAGAGGGGGTTGTAACGCCTCGATTCTACACTACTGGTTGTAGGCAAGAGAGAGTCACTGTTGAGTCCTATGGTCAATTTTGACAAATTCTAACAAGTATTGACACAAGATCTCATAAGCATCGATAAGGTGTATACCTCTGATTATATTGAATATAAATACATAACAACCACAAATAACCTTAATTGCAAAAGTTTGTTCTATTACATTACATCCCAAAAAGGAAATTTAAATCTTTGTACGAGTCTTACAAAAATATTAAAAGAGAACTTTTTAACTTTTCTAAGATAGCCAAAGGTCTTCGAAGGTTTCAGGCTTGTCGTCTCCAGCTATATGTTCCTCTTTGTCACCTGGCATAACACTCCGTGAGCTTTGAATGCCCAGTAAACACACACACATCCCATACATTTTTTTCCGAGTCCAATACACAATTACAATTATAACATCAAGTAGTAAAGCATGATACACGAATAAATAAATAAATGGTTACAAGTTAAATGTTAGTAAACTAGAAATCCCCCAAAGAGATTTCGTCCTCCCAACCACAAGAATCGGATTCGGTTTATTCGGTATGCCCCCTCTTTTGTTGCTTTGTTGTAGAACTAACATCGGATGCCTACCATTGGTTATATACCGCGTAGCGCCAACCGCAGGGCCTCAAAAGAGACGGTGAAATAGGGCCTTGCCCAAAACCCTCCTCACACCAAACCACCTAGGGTCCGAATACAACCGCTTCGTTCAAGGGTTTCGAAAACCACTTGTGCAAGACTTTAACTTCCGAATAGGGAACGCATCCCAACAAACCATATATCACAAATTCTCATCTTTTCATTACTCAAGTGCTCGAAACCCAATACCCTCCCAATTAGGTTTCCCGTTGAGTTAAATGTTTTAATCAAGGTTAGCCCAACTTACAAGATAATAATAACCACATAAGCACGCATCCTTCAGATGAGAAAGATAAATAACATAACATAACACATACAATATCATGCCAAGATATGATCATAAGCTATTAAACATTTTCATGAATACAAGGGCATAAAACATCCATACATAACAAAATTTCCAGATTTAACATCACCTAAAGATTAAAATGAAAGGACTATTTTAGATCCTTCACCGGACTCGGTCATTCTATGGTTCATAGAGAATTTGATCTAGTTTCTAGAACATTTTTCGGAAATGGGTTTGCTTTTCCAGATTTTAAGTTATTTAGAAAACATTCCAACGCTGTCCAGATTCTGTCCAGACCCGTCGATCGTTACGAAAATTTGATTTTCTTGCAAACCGCTTAACGTTTTTCGATGAAACCAATTTTAGTTGAAAAATAACTCCTTAAGGAAGATTTTGACCTAAAATAGAGGTCCAGAATAATTTTATACATTTTTCTGGAATTTTTGAAAGTGGGCTGCATAAACAGATTTTAAGGTAGAATGTCCAAAACAAGAAGATTTATGAGAAAAGGGTTCCACCAAGGGAAAGTTTTCATTTCTTTTGTGAAGAAAACATGCTAACCAACATATATCTATCTCAAAAATTTTTCTTGAAGGTGTGCCCTTGGAAAGTTGAGAGATTGATATGGAAAAAAAATGGTTTTGTACCGAAATGGGGAAAATACAAGAGAGATAGAATCAATACTCAGCTCTTAGCATTTTTAACACAACTAACTCATAAATAACAGATCTAAAAAACATTATTTAGAACCCTTAAGAACATGTATTGAAAAGGAAAATGAAGAGAAGGTTGTGTTGTGGCTTACCTGCTAAGCTTTGAACAAGATGGCTCTCTTCTCCCTTCCTCTTCCTCTCAAAATTTCTCTTTTGTTCTCCTTCCTCTCATTTAGTCGAATGTGGGTGTGTGAGAATGTTGCTTGGTGATATTTATAGGCAACTTGGTGTAACAAGGAGTTGAAAGGGCAAGTTAGGATTTATTGGTTCATTAAAGCCCACTAATAAACACTAGTTGGATTATGAAAAGACACTAGTTGGATTATGAAAAGACACTAATTGGATTATGAAAAGACACTAGTTGGCATTAAATGGACACTAGTTGGATTAAATGCACACTAGTTGGAAAATAATTTAAACATTATAAACACTAGTTCGAAATAATTCTAGTAACTGAGGGCTTTAAGCAAATAATTTAAACATTTTTTTTTTGTTTATTTATTTTTTCTTAGAGAAAACATTTTTCAGGGGCTTCACAACCTATCCCCCTTAAAATAATTTCGTCCCCGAAATTCAACTACATACTGCCTTCGAAAAGTTCGAGGTAGTTTGCCTTCACCCAATCCTGGCGTTCCCAAGTAGATTCCTCAATTCCCCGGTGACGCCATAGCACTTTTACCAAGTGAACCGTTTTGCCTCTAAGGTTCTTCTCTCGGCTATCATGTATTGCTACCGGTCCTTCTTTAAATGTAGCATCTTTGTCAAGACTGATTTCTTCCCATTGGAGGACGTGTGATGAGTCGGCGATGTATTTTCTTAACATAGATACATGGAAGACGTTGTGTATCCCTGCTAACTGCGGAGGTAGAGCTAGTCTATATGCTACTTCGCTCACTCTTTCCAATACCTCAAAAGGCCCAATATATCGTGGTGACAGTTTTCCTTTTTTTCCGAAATGTACGACTCCACGCCTAGGTTGCACCTTTAGGAACACGTGGCTGCCTACTTCAAACATCAACGGCCTTCTCCTCCTATCTGCATAATTCTTCTGACGGTCTTGAGCAGTCTTTAACCGTTGTCGGATCAAGTTGACCTTCTCAGTAGTTTCTAGAACAAGTTCGGGTCTTATCAGATTTGCATCACCCACTTCCGCCCAACAAATCGGCGATCTACAAGGTCGTCCATATAATGCTTCAAAGGGTGCCATACCGATGCTAGCTTGGAAGCTATTGTTATAGGCGAACTCAATTAAGGGTAAGTGTCATTCCCAACTTCCTTGAAAATCCATTGCGCAAGCTCTTAACATATCTTCGAGTGTCTGGATGGTGCGTTCAGATTGTCCATTCGTTTGCGGGTGAAAGGCAGTGCTAAAACATAACTCAGTACCAAGAGTTTCTTGCATGCTTCCCCAGAATCGAGAGGTGAAAAGAGGATCACGTTCTGACACAATAGATACCGGAATTCCATGTAGTCAAATGATCTCTCCAATGTAGAGCCTGCACATAGACTCTAAAGTGTCGGTCATCCTATAGGGTAAGAAATGTGCTGACTTGGTGAGGCGATCTAGTATTACCCATATAGCATTGCGCCCTCTAGGCGACTTAGGCAACCCTGTCACAAAGTCCATTGTCACGTACTCCCACTTCCATTCGGCTATTGGTAGAGGTTGCAACATTCCCCCTAGTTTTTGATGTTCCGCCTTCACTTGTTGGCATGTTAGACATTTTGCCACGAATTTAGCCACCTCCTTCTTAATTCCATTCCACCAATACTACCTCTTTAAATTTTGGTACATTTTAGTCCCTCCTGGATGTACTGCGAATGCAGAATGATGACATTCCTTAAGTACCTTTTCTCGAAGTAACTCGCCACTTGGTACAAACAATCTACCTCGGTATCTTAAACTCCCATCGAGGTGAATTTCCCAGTTGAGCATGGGTTCTCCTGATTCCAGACGTCCCTTGATATAGGCTACCTCTTGATCATGCTTCTGGGCCTCCATGATCTCATTCATCAACTTAGGCATCACCTTCTCTGCACTAAGATATGCGTTTGTATCTTGAGATTCTATTTGGATCCTGAATTCATTGAGTGTCTTAACCATATCCCATTCTTTGATGGAGATCCTAGCCATCATCCCTCTGCTCTTACGACTGAGAGCATCTGCTACTACATTGGCTTTACCGGAATGATATGAGAGAGTGAACTGGAAATACTCAAGATACTCCATCCATCGTCTCTGTCTCAAGTTGAGGTCCTTCTGTGTAAATAGATACTTCAAACTCTTGTAATCTGTGAAAATCTCAAATTGTTCCCCATACAGGTAATGACGCCATTGCTTTAGGGCAAAAACTACGGCTGCTAACTCCAGGTCATGTGTTGGGTAGTTACGCTCATGAGGTTTCAACTGCCTGGATCCATACGCGACTACCTTTCCATTTTGCATGAGCACGCACCCTAACCCTTCTTTAGACGCATCGCAATACACAGTATACCCCACTTCTCGTTCTGGGATGGTCAAAATTGGCGCACTAGTTAACCTCTTCTTTAGCTCTTGGAAGGATTTTTCGCAAGCTTTGTCCCACTCATACCTTACCCCTTTTTGCGTCAAACTAGTCATTGGTTTGGCTAGTTTGGAGAAATCTAGAATGAACCTCCGGTAATAACCGGCCAATCCTAAGAAACTGCGAATTTTTGACACGGTCTTCGGTTGTCTCCAATCTAATACTGCCTCCACCTTGGTTGGATCCACCGCAATCCCATTCTCCAACACTACATGCCCTAAGAATTTTACTTCATTCAACCAGAACTCACATTTGCTTGCCTTGGCATATAACCGATTTTCCCTAAGAACTTGAAGGACAGTCCTTAAATGTTGCTCATGCTCTTCTTCAGACCTTGAATATACCAAGATATCATCAATAAACACTACCACAAACCGATCGAGGTATGGTCTAAAGATCTTATTCATTAGGCTCATGAATACTGCCGGTGCATTGGTTAGTCCGAAGGGCATTACTACAAACTCATAGTGGCCATATCTAGTACGAAAGACAGTTTTTGGTATGTCCTCCTCCTTCACCCGCACTTGATGGTAGCCTGACCTGAGATCGATCTTCGAGTAGCACCTTGAGCCTCTAAGTTGGTCAAAAAGGTCATCAATCCTTGGGAGTGGGTATCGGTTTTTAATCGTGACTCAATTGAGTTGACCGTAATCTATGCATAGCCTCAACGACCCATCCTTCTTTTTAACAAATAACACGGGTGCTCCCCATGGCGAAGTACTTGGCCTAATGAATCCTCTCTCGAGCAATTCCTGTAGTTGTGTCTTCAATTCTCGTAATTTTGCTGGTGCCATACGATACGGGGTCATGGATATTGGGGTGGTTCCAGGTTGTAGCTCGATGCTCAAGTCTACTTCCCGGGTTGGTGGCAATCCTGGTAACTCCGTAGGAAATACATCTGCATATTCACATACTATGCGCGGAAGTTCTAATTCTCCTTGGCCCTCCTCATTTAAAATCAGACTTGCTATCCTACCTGCAATTTGATCGCACCACTGCGTCCTATGTTTTGTTGAAGCCATGGGTTCTTGTATATCCCCCTTAAACTGGAAACGAGTTCCATCTTGCGTGTGAGCTACCACTTTCCTCTGATGACAGTTGATCATTGCTTGGTGGGTAGACAACCAGTCCATGCCCAAAATGATATCGAAGTTCGACATTTCCATGACACGAAGGTCGCATGTTAAGTGTAGGTTCGACATTCCTATCTTACAGTCCTTACAGATCAAACCTATCCAAAAGCATCCTCCCATAGGTGACATTACATTTAAGGCAGTTTCTAAGGGTTCACATACAAGTCCTAATGACTTAGCACAAGCAGAGGATATAAAGGAATGTGATGCACCAGTACCAAATAAAACATGCACCCAAGAATTGTATAGTACTAAATTACCCTCAATTAGAGACGGGTCTGCTTCTTCCTCTTGCAAGGCAAAGACTCTGCTGGTTGCCTTCTGGTTGCCACTGGTCTTGGTGTTTTGAGTTCGCCCATTCTTCTGGTGCTGCTACCCAGTTGATCCTGTCTTGTTCGTCCAAGGATTCTGCCCACCTAATGCCTGGGCATTTGCTCCGGAACCTCCTCCTTGGTACCTAGACGGAAGGAGTTTGGGGCATTTGCTCTTTTTGTGCCCTAATTGCTAGCAATGAAAGCACTGGATTTGTCCCGTCGGCCTTTGTTGATAGCCTCCTCTCTGGATCTGTTACTGCGGTTGCTGTTGTGGTGGTCTGGAGTAGGGCTTTGGGGTCATGTTTCCTTTTTGGTTCCTCTGAGGTCCAATAGACGTCTGACTCCCTCTCCTCTTGTTCCAAGCCTTTCCAGCGTCATTTACTTCCCTTTCAGACTCTAACGCCGTATCCAGCACCTCAACATATGAGGGAAGTTGTTGCGGGAGAACTCTTCTCCTGATTGTAAGGTCCAACCCCCACTCGAACATCCTTGCCTTCTCTTCATTATTTGCTACAAATCTAGTTGCGTAACGGGCTATCTCTTTAAATTTTGCAGCATACTGGGTCACTGTCATGACCCAAACCCGCTCCCGTGGGTTAAGGACATAACCAGCCAGTAATCGTGCGATTACCTACGGCCTCCAACCAAACCAAACGTATTTTAACAGAGTTAACGGGGGCCAAACGGAAGCAATTTAAAAACTTTGTCCTCAGAGCTGTGCTTACATGGCACGTCAACAAGTCATACGTATTATTATTATAACTCACAAACAGAATTAAAGTATCAAAAGTTCTGCATAGACAGGATCATTCAAAAGTATGTCAACCCGTGAAACTATATACAAACATATACAAGACTTCGCCAACGTGACAAAATATAACTACATAACAAAAGGGCGAAGATGGGTCTCGTGCGTGAGACACAAGGGCTGACTTTCCAAAACCTATGTTGATCCACTTAGGCTTTACTGAGGCTGGGTCTAGACCTCCCTTGGCTCACCTACAAACACATGAATGAGCGTGAGCGAAAGCCCAGTGAATAATATCAAGTAAGGAAAATGCATTGAAACATCATACAACAGACGGCCTGGGGCCCAATTCATTCATGTCAACTGGCCTTTGGCCTTTTCAAACTTTCATATCGGACTGGCTCTTAAGCCTGTATATCAGACTGGCTCTTAGGCCTTTATATCAGACTGGCTCTTAGGCCTGTATATCAGACTGGCTCTTAGGCCCTTATATCAGACTGGCTCTTAGGCCCTTCAAACTTTTCAGATCAAGTTGGCTCATGGGCCTTTCAAACATTCATATCAAACTGGCACATAGGCCTTTCAAACTTTCGTATCAAATTGGCACATAGGCCTTTCAAACTTTCGTATCAAATTGGCACATAGGCCTTTCAAACTTTCATATCAAACTGGCACATAGGCCTTTCAAACTTTCATACCAAACTGGCACATAGGCCTTTCAAACTTTCATACCAAACTGGCGCATAGGCCTTTCATTTTAAACTGTGTCCACCATTCAAATTAATGAACTTTACAAACTTACATAGAAGTAGCAATTGGACAATAACATATGTTAGATATTACTCACAGTGATCGGCTTGTGGAGTTGCCCTGGAGCTTGACCCTACATATCATGTAACACATATGGGTCACAATTAGTTCAATCCGTTCTTTAATTCACATATTCCTCTTTAGGCTTTATTCTTATCTCTTTACAATGCTCAATGCATGCCTAAGAGTGCTTGCGAGTGAAAGAGAACAGAAAACGAAACACAGAACGAACATACAAAATTTCAGAAAACAGGGTCCCCGCTCGAGTGTGGACTTCCCCGCTCAAGCGGACCCTTGAGGCCTGCAAAAGTACTGGATAGGTGAAATTTACGCTCGAGCTTTAATTCTGGAGCTCGAGCGGAAGGCCTCTCAACATGGCTCCCCGCTCGAGCGTGATATTCCCCGCTGGAGCGGACGCCGTATCTGCAAAAAGTACTAGATGTGCCATTTCTACGCTCGAGCTTAAACTTGGAAGCTTGAGCGGAAGTCCATCAAACATAGCCACCTGCTCGAGCGTGAACTTCCCCGCTCGAGCGGACATCAAGGTTTGCAGAAAATACTGGGAGCATGAAATTCACGCTCGAGCGGCATTTTCCCCGCTCGAGCGGGAATCAAACTTTATGGAAATCCCAGAATCGTTCTTGGAGTTCAAATTCGATGTTCAAAGGTCCCAATTCATGATTTTTGGCTCAAACTTCATATATTTATGTACTAGCATGGTATAAACACCAAATCACATCACAATGGAGCTCAATTTCACAATATAATCACATGCATGGCTCAAATTATACCAAACTCATTTTCATTATAACATATTCATGTATTCAAGCTCCTACCCTCATAGTTTGTACATGCATGTGACACATAACCCCCATTCTCATCTCTTATGATAAAATGATGGTCAAAACATGGATTTCAACTAAAGACTTACATGGATCATACATTGGGTGTTCAAACATGCAAATTCAAGGTAATCACATACATGCATGCATATATGATCTTCCATTTCAACAAAACAAATTCAAAACATGCTCTTGACCATTCAATTAGCTTGAACACATTCTAAATTACAAACTATAATCCAAGAGTTACTCACCTAGGAGCTTTGATTTTCCAAACTTAAGCTTAATTCTTGAGTTGGTCTACAATTTATCAAGCTTTGAGGCCAAAACTCCAATTTTTTCACTCTCTTCCTCTCTTAGCCGACGCCCCTCTCTTCCTTAATGCTTATGATCAGCCAAATGCAACAAAAGGAGAAGAATAGAAAGTGTAGTGCCTTTATTCAACAAACCCACTAACTCAATTTAATAGTAATAAACAATTGGGCACTAATTTATCAGTTTAATCAACTTAATTTGGTCCGAATCAATTTTTCAATTAAATTTCACCGTAGGCTTTAAAAATTATGCCAATCACAATGGCGTAATCAATTTTGGGTTCTGTGGCCGATAAGGCCCTCAATTTAATTTCCAAAGCAGATTATTCAAACAGATATTCCTACGGTGAACAGATAGAACTTCAAAATCACATATATTCACAAAATGGCACATAAAATCATGCTAAACACATAATCATACTCAAATTAAGCACCAATTAGCATACTACGGAACAGGGGTATCACAGTCTTCCCCCCTTTAGGAAGTTTGGTCCTCCAAACTTAATTTACCTTCGTCGGGAAACAAATGTGGATAGCGTAGTCGCATTTCCTCCTCTTTTTCCCACGTGGCATCCGTCCTATAGTGTTCTTTCCATTTCACTTTCACCATTGTGATGGATTTGTTTCTCAATTCTTTCACTTGTTGGTCGACAATTCTTTCCGACCATTCGACGTATTCCATATTCTCATCAATAGCTATCCGGTGATAATCAATCACATGTAACGGGTCTTGGAGGTAACCCCTCAACATCGACACATGAAACACATTATGGATTTGCTCGAATCCCGGTGGCAAAGCAACTCTGTAGGCAACTGGACCAAGCCTCTCCAAAATCTGAAACGACCCTATGTAACGGGGCGACAACTTGCCCTTTTTCCCAAATCTGACTTGGCCCTTCATCGGAGAAACACGGATGAACACATGGTCACCAACCTCATACTCAAGAGGTCTTCTCCGAACGTCTGCATAATTCTTCTGTCGGTCCTGAGCTGTTTTGAGCCTTTGCTGGATAGTTTTGATCTTTTCAGAAGTGTCTTGCACAATTTCAGGCCCAAGCAAAGCTCTATCCCCGACCTCTGTCCAACAAATAGGTGATCTACACCTCCTACCATACAAGGCTTCGTATGGTGCCATACCGATGCTGGAGTGGAAGCTGTTATTATAAGCAAATTCTGCAAGCGGCAAATAATCTTCCCAACTCCCCTGAAAATCCAAAGCGCACATGCGAAGCATATCTTCCAAAGTTTGTATCGTTCGTTCTGACTGTCCATCTGTCTGTGGGTGGAATGCAGTACTGAACCTTAGTTCTGTTCCCATAGCTTCCTGCAAACTTTTCCACAATCTAGATACAAATTTCGGATCTCTATCCGACACAATAGATACCGGAACTCCGTGTAAACGGACGATTTCGTCAACATAAATAGTAGCTAATCTATAAGCAGTAAATGTAGTTTTGACAGGCAGAAAATGTGCAGATTTAGTCAGTCTATCAATTACAACCCAAACAGAATCCATACTTCGAGAAGTCCGAGGTAGGCCCACAACGAAATCCATAGTCACATGCTCCCACTTCCATTCAGGAATAGGGAGAGGTTGAAGTAGACCGCCCGGTTTCTGATGTTCAGCTTTGACTTGCTGACATTGAAGGCACTTGGACACATATTCTACAATTTCCTTCTTCATTTTAGGCCACCAATAAGTTTGTTTCAGATCCCGATACATTTTGTTGTTACCCAGATGCATAGCAAACACGGATCTGTGGGCTTTATCTAAGACCCTCTTCTTTAGTTCCGGAATATCTGGGACACATATTCTATTCCGAAGTCTCAACACCTCGCCCTCAACGCTGAACTCTGCTTTCGGACTTGTCTCAAATTCATTAATCACTTTCTTGAGGAATTCATCATTTTTCTGTTTCTGCTTGATTTCATCAATGATTGCTGGTTCAGCTGAGATAACGGCTATCAATCCGCCCTTTGCACACAATACCACTTCAATTTCAGACTTCTCAAAATCTTGCAGGATCTCCTTCTGTTCAGTAAACAAACAAGCCATACTCCCCGTTGATTTTCTGCTCAAGGCATCATCAACTGTGTTAGCTTTCCCGGGGTGATATTGAATCTCTAAATCGTAATCCTTTATCAATTCCAGCCATCTCCTCTGACGCATATTCAACTCCTTCTGTGTGAAGAAGTATTTCAAACTTTTGTGATCCGTGTAGACTTCACACTTTGCCCCATACAGGTAATGCCGCCAGATTTTCAAAGCAAAAACAACTGCGGCCAGTTCTAGGTCATGCGTTGGATAATTCTTCTCATGTGGTCTCAACTGTCGAGAGGCGTAGGCAATAACCTTTCCGTTCTGCATTAACACACAACCTAAACCTTTATAAGATGCATCGCTGAAAATCACAAAATTTTCCGTACCTGAAGGTAGTGTTAAAATCGGCGCGGTGGTCAGTCTTGTTTTCAATTCATGAAAGGCTGATTCTCTTTCATCGCTCCACTCAAAAGGTTGCCCCTTGCATGTCAGTTGGGTAAGAGGCACAGCTATTTTTGAAAAATCCTTCACAAACCTCCTGTAATACCCAGCTAAGCCCATGAAACTGCAGACTTCTATCACATTAGTCGGTGTAGGCCAATTCACAACTGCCTCTATTTTCTGTGGGTCCACTGAAATCCCTTCTCTGTTGATCACATGCCCTAAGAAAACAACTTCATCCAACCAAAACTCACATTTCTATAGTTTAGCAAACAATTTCCTTTCCCTAAGTATTTGCAGGACGGTTCTCAAATGCTGTTCATGTTCAAGTCTATCTTTGGAATATATCAAGATATCATCGATAAAGACTACAACAAACTCATCAAGGTAGGTTTTAAAAATTCTATTCATTAAGTCCATAAATGCTGCCGGAGCATTAGTCACTCCAAATGGCATAACTAGAAATTCGAAATGACCATACCTCGTTCTGAAAGCGGTTTTCTCAACATCCTCTGCTTTTACCTTCAACTGATGATACCCGGATCTCAAATCAATCTTAGAAAACACCTGTGACCCCTGCAACTGGTCAAATAAGTCATCAATACGGGGCAGGGGATATTTGTTCTTTATTGTTACCTTATTCAGTTCCCGGTAATCAATGCATAAACGCAAAGTTCCATCCTTCTTCTTTACAAACAAAACTGGTGCACCCCAAGGCGACGTGCTAGGTCGGATAAACCCCTTGTCAAGCAGGTCTTGCAACTGTTCTTACAATTCTTTCATTTCGGCAGTAGCCATTCTGTAGGGAGCTTTAGAAATAGGCTGGGTGCCTGGCACAGTCTCAATAGTAAACTCTATCTCCCTGTCTACCAATTCCCCTGGTAATTCATTCGGAAACACATCCGAAAATTCTCTAACAATAGGAATATTATTCAATTCAACATTCTCAGATTGTTCAGACAACACATAGCACAAGTAACCCTGGCACCCTTTCCTAATCAGTTTACATGCTTTCATTGCAGATATCAGATAAGGTGGAGGCACTACCCCATTACCCACAAACACAATCTCTTTCTGTTCTGGCGGTTTAAATACAACTCGTTTTGTCACACAATCAATGGTGGCACAATATTTGGTTAACCAATCCATGCCCAGAATTACATCGAAATGCCTAAAATTCAAGGGCAACAAATCTACATATAGGGTAGCATCCTCAACACGCATATCACAAAACCGGTATATTGATTCACACAATACAGATTCCCCGGATGGAGCACACACACATAGCAGATATGGCAGTAATTCTAAGGGTCTATTCAGTCTAGATGCAAATGCACATGTCACAAAGGAGTGTGTGGATCCGGAATCAATTAATACAAAAGCGTCCTGATTACATATAGAAATAGTACCTGAGACAACTGCATTGGCATTCCGCGTATCGCCTGGAACAAGCGCAAAAACTCTCCCCTGTCTCACGGTATCCCCGGTGGTAGCGGATCTCAAAGTGTTTCCTGGCTTTGGGATCGATGCAGTGGAATTAGCAGCTTTCTTTCCCCCATTTTGATTACAATCTCGGGCCATGTGCCCTTGTTTACCGCACTTGAAACAGGCTCCTGACACGCGGTAACAAACCCCACGGTGCCTTTTGCTGCAAATGTTGCACATGGGAGATGTGTCTTGGGAAGAATTCGAGGTATTCGAGGAGCCCGTGTTTTGCTTTTTCAGAAACTTCTTCTTTGAAAAGAAGCCTTGTCTTTTGTTACCTTTCCATTCTGTTGTTGGCTTGGCTTGTCTAGCTATGTTGGCCTCGGATATGATGGCCCTGTCTAGCACTCCAATGTAGGTTTCTAGCTTTAAGACATTCACTCTTTCAAGGATGTCACTTCGAAGCCCACCTTCAAAATGTCTCGCCTTCTTGTAATCCGTATCAATCATATGTGGCGCAAACCTGGCCAATTCAGTGAATTTGGCCTCATACTCAGCCACTGTCATACTATCTTGCTTTAATTCCATAAATTCTGCCACTTTCCTATCCCGAACGCACTGCGGGAAGTACTTGTCATAGAAGATTTCCAGAAATTTTGCCCAATCAGCATCTCTATAACTTTCACGCATTAACATCCACCATCTTCTTGCTTCGTCTTCTAGCATAAAGGTGGCTAGAAGCACTTTCTGTGTATCCAAACACGGAAATACTTCAAACAATTTTTCGATGCCAAGGACCCAAGCTTCAGATTTCAAGGGATCCAATCCACCATGAAACTGTGGTGGTCTCATTTTCTTGAACTCTTTGGTGAGGGCTATGATTCGGTCGTCGTTCTGATTATCTGGCACAGGAGGTGCCGGAGGTGGTGGTGGAGGATGTGGTTGCTGCCACTGTTGTTGCCATTCTTGTTGTTGTCTCAATGTCTCTGCCATTTCCTGAATCAGTCTTTCTATCCTGTCCAGTCTGGCAGTAGAAGATTCCTCTATCTCATCACCTCTTGTTCTCATCATCTGATTAGACTTGCATTATATTTTACACAAAAGGTACACAAATATGCGTATACTAAGAAGCACATATATCCGGATGATTTGCAATGCAAGTAGTTCACAACTTACAACATACAATTGTTCATATCAAAACATTTAGCATATAACCAATGCTTCCAACTTCATATTTAACACATGAATGCATCCTAGATCTTATCTAGACGCTTATTGCTCTTTTTTGGACAAGTGTGTGAGTTATTAACTCGTGCTCTGATACCACTCCGTCATGACCCAAACCCGCCCCCGTGGGTTAAGGACATAACCGGCCAGTAATCGTGCGATTACCTACGGCCTCCAACCAAACCAAACGTATTTTAACAGAGTTAACGGGGGCCAAACGGAAGTAATTTAAAAACTTTGTCCTTAGAGCTATGCTTACATGGCACGTCAACAAGTCATACGTATTATTATTATAACTCACAAACAGAATTAAAGTATCAAAAGTTCTGCATAGACAGGATCATTCAAAAGTATGTCAACCCGTGAAACTATATACAAACATATACAAGACTTCGCCAACGTGACAAAATATAACTACATAACAAAAGGGCGAAGATGGGTCTCGTGCGTGAGACACAAGGGCTGACTTTCCAAAACCTATGTTGATCCACTTAGGCTTTACTGAGGCTGGGTCTGGACCTCCCTTGGCTCACCTACAAACACATGAATGAGTGTGAGTGAAAGCCCAGTGAATAATATCAAGTAAGGAAAATGCATTGAAACATCATACAACAGACGGCCTGGGGCCCAATTCATTCATGTCAACTGGCCTTTGGCCTTTTCAAACTTTCATATCGGACTGGCTCTTAAGCCTGTATATCAGACTGGCTCTTAGGCCTTTATATCAGACTGGCTCTTAGGCCTGTATATCAGACTGGCTCTTAGGCCCTTATATCAGACTGGCTCTTAGGCCCTTCAAACTTTTCAGATCAAGTTGGCTCATGGGCCTTTCAAACATTCATATCAAACTGGCACATAGGCCTTTCAAACTTTCGTATCAAATTGGCACATAGGCCTTTCAAACTTTCATATCAAATTGGCACATAGGCCTTTCAAACTTTCATATCAAACTGGCACATAGGCCTTTCAAACTTTCATACCAAACTGGCACATAGGCCTTTCAAACTTTCATACCAAACTGGCGCATAGGCCTTTCATTTTAAACTGTGTCCACCATTCAAATTAATGAACTTTACAAACTTACATAGAAGTAGCAATTGGACAATAACATATGTTAGATATTACTCACAGTGATCGGCTTGTGGAGTTGCCCTGGAGCTTGACCCTACATATCATGTAACACATATGGGTCACAATTAGTTCAATCCGTTCTTTAATTCACATATTCCTCTTTAGGCTTTATTCTTATCTCTTTACAATGCTCAATGCATGCCTAAGAGTGCTTGCGAGTGAAAGAGAACAGAAAACGAAACACAGAACGAACATACAAAATTTCAGAAAACAGGGTCCCCGCTCGAGCAGACCCTTGAGGCCTGCAAAAGTACTGGATAGGTGAAATTTACGCTCGAGCTTTAATTCTGGAGCTCGAGCGGAAGGCCTCTCAACATGGCTCCCCGCTCGAGCGTGATATTCCCCGCTGGAGCGGACGCCGTGTCTGCAAAAAGTACTAGATGTGGCATTTCTACGCTCGAGCTTAAACTTGGAAGCTTGAGCGGAAGTCCATCAAACATAGCCACCTGCTCGAGCGTGAACTTCCCCGCTCGAGCGGACATCAAGGTTTGCAGAAAATACTGGGAGCATGAAATTCACGCTCGAGCGGCATTTTCCCCGCTCGAGCGGGAATCAAACTTTATGGAAATCCCAGAATCGTTCTTGGAGTTCAAATTCGATGTTCAAAGGTCCCAATTCATGATTTTTGGCTCAAACTTCATATATTTATGTACTAGCATGGTATAAACACCAAATCACATCACAATGGAGCTCAATTTCACAATATAATCACATGCATGGCTCAAATTATACCAAACTCATTTTCATTATAACATATTCATGTATTCAAGCTCCTACCCTCATAGTTTGTACATGCATGTGACACATAACCCCCATTCTCATCTCTTATGATAAAATGATGGTCAAAACATGGATTTCAACTAAAGACTTACATGGATCATACATTGGGTGTTCAAACATGCAAATTCAAGGTAATCACATACATGCATGCATATATGATCTTCCATTTCAAAAAAACAAATTCAAAACATGCTCTTGACCATTCAATTAGCTTGAACACATTCTAAATTACAAACTATAATCCAAGAGTTACTCACCTAGGAGCTTTGATTTTCCAAACTTAAGCTTAATTCTTGAGTTGGTCTACAAATTATCAAGCTTTGAGGCCAAAACTCCAATTTCTTCACTCTCTCCCTCTCTTAGCCGACACCCCTCTCTTCCTTAATGCTTATGATCAGCCAAATGCAACAAAAGGAGAAGAATAGAAAGTGTAGTGCCTTTATTCAACAAACCCACTAACTCAATTTAATAGTAATAAACAATTGGGCACTAATTTATCAGTTTAATCAACTTAATTTGGTCCGAATCAATTTTTCAATTAAATTTCACCGTAGGCTCTAAAAATTATGCCAATCACAATGGCGTAATCAATTTTGGGTTCTGTGGCCGATAAGGCCCTCAATTTAATTTCCAAAGCAGATTATTCAAACAGATATTCCTACGGTGAACAGATAGAACTTCAAAATCACATATATTCATAAAATGGCACATAAAATCATGTTAAACACATAATCATACTCAAATTAAGGACCAATTAGCATACTACGGAACATGGGTATCACAGTCACGGTCATGTTTCCTTGTTCTAGGTTTTGGAATTCCTTGACTCGCTCTCGACGGACCATATTTGGAAAATATTTATTTAGGAACAGTTCCCTGAACTAGTTCCATGATAGGCTCGCTACGTCACGAGTGTTCTTGATTAACTCCCACCAGTGGTCAGCCTCATCATCAAGCTCGAAAACTGCCAAAGCTATTCTATCAGCCGCCTCGGTTATGCCCATGGTGTCTAGCATTTTCTCTATCTGCCGAAGCCAGTTTTCAGCTACCTTTGGGTCCGGTACACCTGTGAACTTTGGGGGCCTCTGCTTTCGAAACTCAGAAAAGAGTCGAGTCCTCTCATTCTACCGATTGTTCCTTACTTGCCCTAATCCCTCCAAAATTTGATGTCCTAGATTATTGGGGACGTCAGCCCCTGTGGGGACGGGTTCACGTTGGTTTCTGGGGTGGTTCCGTGCGGTGTTGCTGGTTCCGGCATAGTCATTAGCGCGCGTGTCCACCATTCTGTTCATGGCACGTGGTGAGTTGGTTTCCAGTTTTAGAAAATCTTACTACTTAGATTTGAAATGAAAGTTCAGTTTCCTTAGAGTGTACTAAAACAGGTAACAGTCAACAACATAAATCAACACATCATTCGTATATTATAATAGGTATCATTACAAAAGGGCTCCTAATCGGAGTTATATTTAAAGGGCATCTACGCATTACAAAGTTCAGGCTGTCTTATTCTAAGGATCCCATCAGCGGATCTTACAAAAGTCTAGCTTTACTATTTCTTGAATTAGTTCTCGTTTCCCGACCCATCAAAGTCTTCTTCTGGGTCTTCATCAGCGGAGTCAGTGGCTTGGTCCGGAGAGCGGGGGGTGTATGTTGGTGAGGGGGAATTGTGTTCAGACGACACCTCTATAGGGTAGGCTGGGGTTGCTCCATGCTGTTCTGGTGCTTGCTCCATATTCATTGGTTGATTGTTGCCTGGCCCTTGATAACAAGATGCATAGCTTTTAGCCTGAGTTGGTGGTTGGTGGTATGCTATGGTGGTCATAGTTCGGTGTATCAAGGAGTCCATCCTCTGATCATCTTGCTCCATTCGGACCGCCTTCTTTGCTGCCCGGCTCAAAAATTGTAGGCGGCGCAGCACTAGGGACCTCTTCTGCTCCCTCGTATAGCGGGAGTACTCCGTTTCCACCTTACGTATCTCCGTTTTGATCATTTTCTCAGCAGCACTCACACAGCGTCGGCAGCTAAAGTAGGGGCTGATAGACATGGCCGTCCTTCCTTGCATATGGAAAGTACCCCACGAGTCGAGACTGACGCCGCGTCCTGGATAGTCTCCCGCTGACATCCTAAGGTGGAAAAAGATTTATTTATTTTTTTTGTTAGTCTACCTTAAAAAATAGTAGCGTGATAGATAAAATAAGATAAAGGGGTAAGGGCTTCTAGAGTCGCATATTGGGTTGCGCGGGTTAAGGGTTGAACCTAGGCTCTGATACCAAATTGTAACGTCCCGATTCTACACTATTGGTTGTAGGCAAGGGAGAGTCACTGCTGAGTCCTATGGTCAATTTTGACAGATTCTAACTAGTATTGACACAAGATCTCATAAGCATCGATAAGGTGTATACCTCTGATTATATTGAATATAAATACATAACAACCACAAATAACCTTAATTGCAAAAGTTTGTTCCATTACATTACATCCCAAAAAGAAAATTTAAATCTTTGTACGAGTCTTACAAAAATATTAAAAGAGAACTTTTTAACTTTTCTAAGATAGCCAAAGGTCTTCGAAGGTTTCAGGCTCGTCGTCTCCAGCTATATGTTCCTCTTCGTCACCTGGCATAACACGCCGTGAGCTTTGAATGCCCAGTAAACACACACACATCCCATACCTTTTTTTCCGAGTCCAATACACAATTACAATTATAACATCAAGTAGTAAAGCATGATACACGAATAAATAAATAAATGGTTACAAGTTAAATGTTAGTAAACTAGAAATCCCCCAAAGAGATTTCATCCTCCAAACCACAAGAATCGGATTCAGTTTATTTGGTATGCCCCCTCTTTTGTTGCTTTGTTGCAGAACTAACCTCGGATGCCTACCATCGGTTATATACCGCGTAGCGCTAACCGCAGGGCCTCAAAAGAGACGGTGAAATAGGGCCTTGCCCAAAACCCTCCTCACACCAAACCACCTAGGGCCCAAAACCACTTGCGCAAGACTTTAACTTCCGAATAGGGAACGCATCCCAACAAACCATATATCACAAATTCTCATCTTTTTATTACTCAAGTGCTCGAAACCCAATACCCTCCCAATTAGGTTTTCCGTTGAGTTAAATGTTTTAATCAAGGTTAGCCCAACTTACAAGATAATAATAACCACATAAGCACGCATCCATCAGATGAGAAAGATAAATAAGATAACATAACACGTACAATATCATGCCAAGATATGATCATAAGCTATTAAACATTTTCATGAATACAAGGGCATAAAACATCCATACATAACAAAATTTCCAGATTTAACATCACCTAAAGATTAAAATGAAAGGACTATTTTAGATCCTTCACCGGACTCGGTCTTTCTATGGTTCATAGAGAATTTGATCTAGTCTCTAGAACATTTTTCGGAAATGGGTTTGCTTTTCCAGATTTGAAGTTATTTAGAAAACATTCCAGTGCTGTCTAGATTCTGTCCAGACCCGTCGATCGTTACGAAAATTTGATTTTCTTGCAAACCGCTTAACGTTTTTCGATGAAACCAATTTTAGTTGAAATATAACTCCTTAAGGAAGATTTTGACCTAAAATAGAGGTGCAGAAAATTTTATACATTTTTCTGGAATTTTTGAAAGTGGGTTGCATAAACAGATTCTAAGGTAGAATGTCCAAAAACAAGAAGATTTATGAGAAAAGGGTTCCACCAAGGGAAAGTTTTCGTTTCTTTTGTGAAGAAAACATGCTAACCAACATATATCTATCTTAGGAAGTTTTCTTGAAGGTGTGCCCTTGGAAAGTTGAGAGATTGATATGGAAAAAAAATAGTTTTGTACCGAAATGGGGAAAATACAAGAGAGATATAATCAATACTCAACTCTTATCATTTTTAACACAAGTAACTCATAAATAACAAATCTAAGAAACATTATTTAGAACCCTTAAGAACATGTATTGAAAAGGAAAATGAAGAGAAGGTTGTGTTGTGGCTTACTTGCTAAGCTTTGAACAAGACGGCTCTCTTCTCCCTTCCTGTTCCTCTCAAAATTTCTCTTTTGTTCTCCTTCCTCTCATTTAGTCGAATGTGGGTGTGTGAGAGTGTTGCTTGGTGATATTTATAGGCAACTTCGTGTAACAAGGAATTGAAAGGGCAAGTTAGGATTTATTGGTTCATTAAAGCCCACTAATAAACACTAGTTGGATTATGAAAAGACACTAGTTGGATTATGAAAAGACACTAATTGGATTATGAAAAGACACTAGTTGGCATTAAATGGACACTAGTTGGATTAAATGCACACTAGTTGGAAAATAATTTAAACATTATAAACACTAGTTCGAAATAATTCTAGTAACTGAGGGCTTTAAGCAAATAATTTAAACATTTTTTTTTGTTTATTTTTTTTTCTTAGAGAAAACATTTTTCAGGGGCTTCACAGGGGTAGACCATCCCCAACAAAAAAGTAACCTCAAACAAACATGCTAAGGACTAAAAATCAGAACTTTTTTCAGTTTAAAGTTAAGCTTAAAACAGCATGCAAGTAGGGCTAAAAGCTTAAGCAAAAATGGGGGTTTAAAAGGTTAGAGGCCCACCCTTGAAGACGACCTTCAAAACCACAACTCTAGTAGGTTTTCCAAGCTCAAACCAATCCAACAACACCAAAACCAGCTCCTAAGCACCTCAGCAACAAAAGAATGGTGTTTGAGTGTGTGTTTGTGTGTTAATGTATGAAGAAATTACACTTCAAGGCACAAAACAAGAGCAAAAGAGAGATATAGAGATATATGTGTATCTATAACTCAAGGCCAATTTTTCTGAACCTAGAGGATGGAGGGGGACGTTCTCTCTTATAGGGAACAAAAGGTAAAGCTTCTTGAGGAAGCTAAGGTCCAAGGCCATCCCTCCATACATGTGTATGGAGGATGGTTCTGGTGCCTTCCAGCTGTGCCAGCTGGATGAAAATATCTCCAAAAAGGTGATCAAAAGCTGCCGACCACTTGAAGTGGTCAGCCAGCTACTTGCACTGGTCAGCCGACCAATGGAAGTGGTCAGCCAAGGCAAAAAGTGGTCGGCTAATGGTGGGAGTTGGTCTGCACACTGAAAGCAAGCTAGTGGTGTGGTGGCCGACCAGAAAAGGTGGCCCAAAGACCAAGAAAGCCAGTTATTTGGCCAGAAAACTGGCTGGCAAGAAGAAAAGTGGTCTCTAAGTGGAAAAACTGGTCTCCCACCCTTGTACCACCTTCCAAACAAAAAAAACAAGGTTTGTACAAAAAACAAACCAAAAAGGATGCAGGACGAGAAATCGGGAGGCAATGCGCGCAGCCGAGAGACCCGAAAACTAGTCTACCGGCACCAAAAGTGGTCAACGACCACAAAAGTGGTCTCCTGGACCACAGTGTCCCTCTAGGCAGAGGCAACAAGGCATGGTTCAAAAACCAAGCCAAACGGAGAACGTTAAGCGGTCCCAAGACAAGGCGCGCGACCGAAGGCTCCGAAAACCAGAAACTAGTCTTCAAGCGGGAAAAGTGGTCTACGACCACGAAAAGAAGTCTACGACCCCAGAAGGATGGTCTACAAGACCAGCCCCTCCCTCCAGGGAAGAGAAAACAAGATTCGGTCCACAAACCGAGCCAAAGTACAAAGAGTTCAGAGGCCTGGAGGCAAGGCATTCAGCCGAAAACTCCAAAACCTCGAAACGAGCACAACATGCATAATCACCGAGCGCTCAATCGATGACGTCTGAGTCTTAAGGTCGGTAAAAAATGGGGTGTCTACAACATGGTATTGAGGCAGATGAAGACAAGGTCAAATCTATCAGAACAATGCCCCCTCGCATTCTCAGAAGGAGTTAAAGAAGTTCCTCGAGAAGGTGTCTTATATTCGAAGGTTTATTCTAGCACTTGTAGAAATCTCTGCCCCTTTCAGCTCTTTATTAAAGGGAGACGCCAAGTTTGAGTGGAACCAAGAGCACCAAAAGGCCTTTGAGATAATCCAAGCAACCTTGGCCTCACCTCAGACCATGAAAGCCCCACAACCTGGGGTGTCTCTAATGTTATACCTAACTTCAATCCCCAATTCCATAGGGGCATTATTGGTCCAAGATGTAGATGGAGTAGAACGCCCGATGTATTACATTAGCCAAAAGATTTGATGAGCAAAAGTCTAATATATTTCAGTGGAGAGGCATTATTTCGCTTTGGTATTCATCTCCTAAAAGCTCAGACATTACTTCTTAGCACATCAGATTTAGATTGTTATCAGAAGTGATCCAATTCGATACCTCCGCAGCAAGCCTGCTCTAACCGAGAAGGTGGCAAGATGGTTGCTAGCACTGGGTGAATTCGAGATCACATGTGTAGCTCCCAAGAAAATCAAAAGCCAAGCCTTAGCCGATCTCCTTGCCTATTTCCCAAGTGGCAATTACGAACCAATAATTAAGGAATTAAGAAGAGAAATGCACATAGCTATGGTTTCTAAAGAAAGCTTTTGGACATTAAGCTTTAACAAAGCAACAGCCAGAGGGAAAGGTGGAACTCGGATAGTCCTTACAAGTGAAAGCAGAGAAAAGTTGTACTTGTCTTATAAGTTGGACTTCCATTGTTCGAACGATGAAGCCGAGTATGAGGCTCTTGTTTTGGGCTTGATAGCAGCTGAGAAGCACAGTGTCAAGAAAATTTGGATTCGGGGGGACTCAAAGTTGATAGTAAAGTAAGTTTAAGGACAGTTCACCTTAAAAGAGCCTATCTTGGCCACATACTGAATGACAGTCCAAAGGTTTTTTGACAAATTTCAAAAGGTCAAAATAGAGCATTTGCCCTGCTCTGACAACAAGTTTTTAGATGCCCTCACAATACTAGGGGCAAGAGTTGACATTCCAAAGGAGAAGGTGACAATTGTTATCAAGAAGCGAACGGAGCCTTCAGTAGTGCTTGAAAATGAAAATGTTTCGATAGACTGGAGAGGAGAAGTCCTTGAACAACTCAAAAGCAAAGTTGGAAAGTTGACTATGGCCAAGCTTGCATAGTTCTTAGTCATTTTGGGGGAACTTCACTTCCAAGGGAATATTGGATATCTAGCTCGGTGCGTTGACCAAGATGAGGCAAACTTTTAGTTATAACAAATTCATGAAAAGTCCTACGAAAACGGGTATATCAGTCTGTACCGAAGGATCCAAAGACAAGGCTATTATTAGCTTGAGATGGAGAAGGCCTCGAACCAACTACAGAAAGAATGCCCCAAATGTCAGTCATACATCCGAGAGGATAAGAATTGCTTCAAAATTAATACTCCCTACTGGAGACAAGTCTACATTAACTATCTCAAGGAGGGGACATTACCTGAGAATTCGAGGGACATTGCACATCTCTAGAGGAGAGTGATGACGTACTTTTTTTTATCAGAACAAGCTTTACAGAAGAAGCATTGAGGGCACTCCCTTGAGGTGTCTTTCCAAGGAGGAGTCGGATCTAGTCCTTAGAAGAGCCCACGAAATTGAACATCAATGAGGGGCTCGGCTATTTAAGCAACTAATACACCTCGGGTATTATTGGCCAACCATAGAGTCAGATGCCTTCCATTACGTGAAAAGGTGTCAGACTTGTCAAAACACAGAAACTTGATCCACACATCGACTGTAGATCTACAAAACATCCGAACGTCATGGCCATTTCATATATGGGCTTTTGACCTTATAGGGCTGTGGGAGCCGAATAATTAGCAGAATCAGAAGCGTACGCTCTAGAAGATAGACATTACTCGGCTCTAACCTGCACGATCAGGAGGCCGAATACAATAAGTAGGCCGAGTAACTATTGAACTATGGAGTCGAATTAAATAAGCTGATAGTGAGCAAAAAGGGGACCAGGCCCCGAGGCCCTAAAAATGAGTATAAATAAAGGAACAACAGTCGAAGAAAGGTATGTGAGAACCATTACGATTAACTTAAAATACAAGTAATCCTGAGTGCAGAGACTGATTTGTCCGTCGGAGTGCTAATTCCGGCACCCCCGACTGGAGTGTTTATTCCTTTTCCGGTGACCAGCAGAGGATCACGAGCGTCCCCCAGGATCAGAAGAGTATTTCCAAACCACTTCTCCACAATTGGCACCGTTTGTGGGAATACTCAAATACATCCATGGCGGGCGTAACGGAGGACCCTCCGATAGTCACTGATGAAACCACGCAGAGAGACGACCTCACTCCAACAAACATGCATGGACCAAAGATTATCCCCGCAAGACACGCTTTGAACATCGCCTCACCCTCGCCTCCAGAGCATGAGGCAATACAAGCGATCATGGAACAGGCAAAGAAAAACGAACAGAGGTTGGAGAACATGATCGTTGAGAACGAACGTCTCCGTCAGGATTTGGCCTTGGAAGTTGCGAAGTCCAGACAAGCCGTGAGCCAAGATCCGGAACGACCTCTGAGGGCAGGTGGTGGACGACCTCTAGCCCGACAACAAGATACTGATAACGACACCGACTCATTATCCCCAGAGCCCAAGAAGAAGGGATGACCCGAAACTTCTAGTTCATCTAAAGAGAGTCAACGTATAAGGCATAAGCGCAGAAGAAACAGTTCGGATAAAGAGGACTAGCATGATCCCTTTGTGCGACGGATCGCAAGGGCGATTCTGCCCAAAAAGTTAAAAGCTACGTCGTTCACTCTCTACGATGGAAAATCAGACCCCACCGATCACATCTGTCACTACAAGCAAGCCATGACATTGCATACAGACAACAAGGCCCTCATGTGCTGAATATTTTCCAACAGTTTGGGACCATTGGCTGTCAGGTGGTATTATGAACTGGAGGCGGCTTCGATCAAAAGCTTCCATCAATTACAGAAATCCTTCAGGGCCAGATTCATCACCAACGAGGTCCAGCCGAAACAAGCCTACTCTCTCTGGGCAATGCAGATCTAGCCAGGAGAAACACTAAGAGCGTATTCGGCACGCTATTGGGAGTGCTTTAATCTTGTTGATGACGCTTGCAACGACTCCATGGCCATCACCGCCTTCAAAATGGAATTATATCCAGACAGTGCCCTCCGCAGTTCCTTGACTAGAAGACCCCCCAAAACAGTCTGGGCGTTGATGAAGAAAGTTGAGGAATACTACAAAGTGAAAGATGACGCCTTGCGGGTTAAAGCCAGACAGATGGCCAAGAAAACGGCCCCTCCTGAAATTACTCAGCCAATAAATTCCGTACCACCTCAGAACCCTGAACCATGGCAGCGGGCTAAACGAGACAAGAGACGGGATTCTCACTGATCAAGCGATCAACGCTCCCACCAAACAAATGAACAACTGCAAGTTGACAGTAGGCGCACAAAACGTGCCAACAAGAAATATATGGAGCTGTCAGAGCCAATCAGCTCAGTTATGTCCAAAGTCCAACACCTTCCATTCTTTAAATGGCCGTCCAAATTGATGGGACCTCCTGACACGAGAAGACGGGATAGGCGATGTGAATATCACAAAGATCACGGTCATGACACTGACAGTTGCTATGCTTTGAAAGACCACCTTGAGGAGTTGGTGCAAGATGGTCGGCTCCAGCAACATGTCCGAAAGAGCGCAACCAAAACAGTTGCCCTTTGGCAGGATTCACCTCCGCTCGGCGTCATTCATATGATATACAGCCTGCCAACGCCCCCAACCGTGCATGCAATTCAGTCACATCCAGTACCCCAAAAGCAGCTCACACCAGCAAAATTGCCACATGAAGCTCCGAGTATTTCCTTTGACGATTCTGATCTTAACGGCATAACAGTCCCCCACATTGATCCACTGGTCATTGAACTACGCATAAACCGATTTACCGTTGAACCTGTTCTCATAAACCAGGGGAGTACTTCAGAGGTTATGTATTACAAGACCTTCATCAAACTCGGCTTCAACGAATCAGACCTATCTCCGGGCCCTTATCCATTATTCGGCTTCAACGCAAATCCAGAGTATTCGTTGGGAAAAATCACATACCCGTCCGAGCAGGCTCCCGAACAGTGAATGTGGAATTCTTGGTCGTCAAGCTTCCTTCGCCGTATAATCTCATCATGGGGCGAACTTGGTTGCATACTATGTGGGCCGTGCCAAGCACCTATCATCAGCTACTACGCTTCAGCATTGAGCAAACCCGTGGCTCCCAGCAATCGGCACAAGCATGTTATCTCCTTTCTGGAAAGACGCCAAAGGAGTTGCAAGTTAATTCTATTGAGGTGCCGGATCGAGACAGCCTCGACGATGTCGGGCGGCTCTCAAATGAAAAGGCCACGGAAGACCTAGACCGAGTTGAGATTGACGGCAATCCAGAGAGGTTCTTCATGGTCGGTGCCTCCCTGAATCAAGCCGACAGACAGCAGCTAATATCCTTCCTGCTCGGCAATCTTGATGTATTTGCGTGGACTCCATATGAAATGCTGGGCGTAGACCCATCTGTTTCACAGCACCGTTTGAATGTTGACCCTAAATGCAAGCCGATCATTCAGAAAAGCCAGTGATCAGCCGCAGAGCACACTGCCACCGTCGTTGAAGAGGTTGACCGGTTGCTTGATGCCGGAGCAATCAGGGAAGTGACCTACCCCACATGGCTCTCTAATATTGTGGTTGTGAAGAAGAAAAATGAGACTTGGCGAGTCTGCGTCGATTTTACAGACCTAAACAAAGCCTGCCCCAAAGATTGTTTTCCTCTTCCCAGGATAGACCAACTTGTAGATGCTACGGCGCGTCATCAGCGTATGAGCTTCCTCGATGCCTACAGAGGCTATCATCAAATCGCTATGCATCCGGAGGACCAAAACAAAATTGCATTCCTCACCCCAAGAGGGACCTATTGCTACAAGGTTATGTCTTTTGGGCTGAAGAATGCAGGGGCTACTTACCAGAGACTAGTCACCACCATGTTCAAAGAGCAATTCGGCCACACTATGGAAGTGTACATTGATGATATGGTGGTCAAGTCCAAGGAAGAGCAGAATCATATAGCCGATCTGGAAGAGCATTCGGCATCCTACGCAAGTATGGAATGAAGCTGAACGCTTCCAACTGTGCGTTTGGTATCGGCTCTGGCAAATTCTTGGGTTACATTGTCAACCACCGAGGAATCGAAGCCAACCCTAGGCAAATCACAGCAATCCTGGAGCTCGGCTTCCCTCGTTCAGTAAAAGAGGTTCAAAAGTTGATGGGGATGGCCGCCACACTCAACAGGTTCATTAGTCGGTCCACAGATTGCTGCCGACAATTCTTTCATACACTATGGCAGGGCAAGGCTTTTGAATGGTCCGCCGAATACGAAGCCGCTTTCAACGGCCTCAAGACCTACCTCTGCTCAGTACCACTCTTGACAACACCCTCTGCTGGTGACCCGCTCATTTTGTACCTGGCAGTTTCCGACCGGGCCGTCAGCGTCGTACTGATAAAGGAAGAGCTGAGGGAGCAGCGGCCAGTGTACTATGTGAGCAAGGCAATGGTTGACGCCGAAACACGCCACCTTCCGCTGGAAAAACTCATCCTAGCCCTAGTCATGGCGGCAAGGAAACTGATGCATTACTTCTAGGGGCATAGCATTGGGGTGCTAACAGATTATCCCCTCCGATCAGTACTACGCAGTGCAAAAGCATCAGGACGTGTTTCAAAGTGGGATATTGAACTCGGCCAGTACGATATTCAGTTTCTACCTAGAACCTCAATCAAGGGACAGGTGCTTGCCGACTTTGTTGCTGAATTCACTAGGAGCTTTGCCGACTTCAAGTTTGATGAAATTTGATTGAAGCCGAACTGGAGAATTTATGTTGGGGACATTTGGCAGTTGTATTGTGATGGATTGTCCAATCAGCGCGGCAGTGGAGCCAGAGTTGTAATCATGGCTCCCAACGGCGCAATAATTGAGCAGGCCATCAAGCTCGGCTTCGAAGCATCAAATAACGAAGCCGAATGTGAAGCCCTTCTAGCCGGTTTGCGGAATGCCCATATTCTGGGTGCTCGGTGTTTGCTTGTGTTTTGTGATTCAAAATTGGTGATCAATCAGCTAAAGGGGGAGTACGCGACAAGAAACGACCGTATGGCGGCCTACATGAAAACGGCCAATTCCTTGCTGGCAAAATTTGACCATCATGAATTGAACCAGATAACATGTGATCAGAACACACATGCAAATGCCTTGGCTTGCCTAGCCTCCGCCATTAACTCAGAGATTAAACGGACCATCGAAGTAGGTTTCATCCCGGAGCCAAGCATTGGCCCTTCGGAGGAAGTCCAGATCAACGTTATAGAATCTACATCAAGTTGGATGGATCCCATTGTTGCATTCATGTCTTCTGAACAACTCCCAGAGGATAAGAAAGAAGTGCACAAGCTGCGAAACAAAGCCATGTGATACTACTTGGATCCGCAAGGAAGGCTTTATTAAAAATCCCTCTCTGGTCCATATTTGGAATACGTGCACCAGGACAAAGTCGAGGAGCTTCTGACTGAGATGCATGAAGGAAGTTATGGTGCCCATTTTGGCGGGCGCTCTTTGGCCCATCGAGCTATAACACAGGGGTATTATTGGCCGACAATGAGAGCTGAAGCCAAGTGTTATGCGAAAAAATGTGAACAGTGCCAGAAGTTCTCCCCGTTAACCCATCTACCTGCTGAAGAGTTGAACTCTATCACCAGTCCCTGGTCGTTCGCCCAGTGGGGGCTTGATATCGTAGGACCATTGCCGAGGGCCCCAAGGAACAAGCGATACTTGATCGTCGTGACGGATTACTTCACAAAATGGGTCGAAGCGGAGGCATTAACACACATTTGAGATGCTGATGTTAAGCGCTTTGTATGGAGAAACATCAAAACACGATTCGGCATTCCAAGAGCTCTTATCTCAGACAACGGCACCCAGTTTAATTGTGGCGTCTACTGAGAGTTATGCAGCAAGTATGGTATCCAGCCTTACTTTTCTTGTCACGACCCGAACCCACCCCTATGGGTTAAGGACGTAACCGACCAGTAATCCTGGGATTACTTACGGCCTCAAACCAAAATAGACATAACTCAACAGAGTAAAGGGGCCAAACGGAAGCAATAATAAAAAACTTTGTCCATAGAGCCGTGCTTATGTGCACTTCAAAACAAACCATACTCATATACGTTAATAACCCACGCTTCGGAAGTACAGTACCATAAAATTCTTTACAGACATGATCATCCAACTAAGTCAACCCATGACAGACTATTTACGAATATACATAAAGTCCTTGCCAGCAAGACAAAATATAATTACATAACAAAATGGCAAGGATAGGTCTCGTGCGTCAGACACAAGGCTGACTTTCTCAAAACTCATGTTGTTCCTGGCAGACTTCACTGGGGCTGGGTTTGGACTTCCCTCGTCTCACCTACAAACACATGAATGAGCGTGAGCGATAGCCCAGTGAATAATATCAAATACAGAAGTCATACAAACAATATGTAGAACAACATACTCCAAACGGCCTTGGGCCCAATTCATATTCCTACTTAACATATGTACATTTATACAAAGTTTAGATCAAGTGACTGTAGTTCCAAACATACTGGCCTTTGGCCCATTCAGATTTCCATTCATGTCAAAACGGCCTTCGGCCCATTCATTTATGTCAAAACGGCCTTCGGCCTATTCATTTATGGCAAAACGGCCTTCGGCCCATTTATTTATGTCAAAACGGCCTTCGGCCCATACATTTGTGTCAAAACGGCCTTCGGCCCATTCATTTATGGCAAAACGGCCTTCGGCCCATTTATTTATGTCAAAACGGCCTTCGGCCCATACATTTGTGTCAAAACGACCTTCGGCCCATACATCCGTATCAAAACGGCCTTCGGCCCACTCATTCATGTCAAAACGACCTTAGGTCCATTCATTTCTATTAGAACGACCCTTGGTCCACTCAGTTCTGTCAAAACGACCTTTGGTCCATGTATTTTTCTTATCAAAACGACCTTTGGTCCATTCGTTCATTCATGTCAAACTTTTGTCCACAATCCCAATTAGCAACTCATAAAGCTTATAAGGGAATAAACAATTGGACATTCATAAGCATTCAAATATCGATATTACTCACAGTGATCGGCTTGTGGATTTGCCCTGGAACTTGACCCTAGAGGCTCAATTCTTCAATTTGTGGTCAAGCCTAGAGTTGTCTTCAAGACTTCCAAGATTCAAGAGCAAAACTTTGATTTCCTCCCCTCTCTCTCTCTCTAATTCGGGTCTCTCCTCCTCTAGAGAGTTAAATCAGCCAAGAATGAAATAAAAGGAGGGAGTTGAATACATAAGGGTCCCATATAACCCCACTAAGCCTCATTAATTTAATATTACATATTTGAGCACAAATTAATTAATTAATTAATTTAATCTGGCCTGAATCAGTTTTTCAATTAAATTTCACCGTAGGCTCTAAAAATTATGCCAATCACAATGGTGTAATCAATTTCAGGTTCTGTGGCCGATAAGGCCTCCAATTTAACTTCCAAAGCGGATTATTCAAACAGATATTCCTACGGTGAACAGATAGAGTTCCAAAATCACATATATCCACATAATGGCACACAAAATCATATCAAAACATATAATCACATACGTATTAGGGACCAATTAACATAATACAAAACAGGGGTATCACATTTCTACTCCGGCTTACCCCCAAAGCAATGGTCAAGCCGAAGCCTCTAACAAATCCATCTTGGACGGCATCAAGAAGAGGCTGGAGAAAGCTAAAGGCAAATGGGTCGAAAAATTGCCGAGTCTATTGTGGGCTCATCGAATTACTCCGAGGAGATCCACTGGAGAAACGCCGTTTGCCTTATGCTTTGGAACCCAGGCTATCTTACCCCTGGAGATCAGCCACCCGACACTGAAATCGCAAATTTTTGATATGGGCCAAAACGACATGATGCTGGCTTTGGATTTGATTCTAATCGAAGAACGAAGAGACCGTGCCCTTGCGTCCATGGCACGGTACCAGCAATAGCTGGCTAAGTCATATAATCAACGTGTTCAGCTGCGAAGCTATACACCAGGAGAGTTGGCCTTGAAGAAGTTACTTCCAGCTGACAGGAAACCGGCTGATGGAAAATTGGGTCCTAACTAGGATGGCCCCTGTAGACGTCCCCGAACGCCCCGGGAGGGTTAAGTCCCGTTCCGTTCATATTGGGTTTACTACAGTTCGGACTCTCATTGTCACGGTTCTAATCTAAACCAAAGAGTCCAACTCTGGCAAATCGTTTTGAGAAAACAGATTTTGAAAAGAAGTGCCAAACATGGACTGCTTTGCCAGATACAGAGTCGCCACCTAAATATTTTTTAATGGGAAAATTTAGGAAACCCTGACTCGGTGCCGAAGGCCACATGTCCGTCATCACCAATGTTGTCTTGGCTCGGGAGCTTGGGTACGATCGGGGAAGGTCAGCTATGAGCACCCCCTTTCGCCCGGTCCGAAGACCGGCCTCTACTAATCGTGATATCCGATTTTGAAAACGTTATGTGTTCTTATTCCGGTTATTAGCCTAGAATTACTATGTTATGCGCACAACAAACAAGTATAGACTAGATTGCCTAATTTGGAAATAAGCATTGCATATCCGTTCGTTTTAAAAAGGCTTTGGAATTTGCTACTCGCAAGTAGGCTAAAACACGGATTTCAACGAGTTTTTCCAACTCAAACAATCCAACCTCCACCCACAGGCATTCAAACAGTTTATCTCATATAAGCATTTAGCCACATGGTAATCATACTGTCATGTTAACATTCACACGCATGCGATATGCTAAAGCATAAATACTTACATCGTACTCCGTGCCAAAACAATAAACCAGTTAGTAAACATGCATGTCCTAGTTCATGTTAAGTGACTAATGCATCGCATACAGAATGTGATCTAGAGTAGGCTCGGCTAACCCTAAAATGGCATGTGAAATGCAATCATTCGATACACGTATTCAATTTGGAATCGAAAATACAATGCGGTTTGTATGATGTACCGAGCCCGGTGCATGTCAACAAATGTATGGATGCACACATGCATTGCATAAGGTATGCTAAAATAAACGTGCCCTAATCTACCATCGTAAGCGGATAAATAAAAGGGAAGAAAGAAGTGGGGGTTGGAAGACATACATACCACTCACGCACGCTTATTACAGATTTGCCCTCGCTCGGAGGGACCAAATAAATATACAAATTAATTAACTACGTAAGCTAATTAAAAATTACAGATCAATTAAATTAACTAAACAAATTAATCAATCTAATTAAAACAGTAAAGCCCTCGGGAAGCGGGTCAGATGCAGCGCATGCTCGGGACTTGCTCGGAATCGCACTGCCATGCATAGTCTGCCTCTGTTTTCCCTGCTTTGCTCCTCTGAAAACTGCCAAAGTCTCAAGGATGCCTTTCTGGATACTGGGAATCATCACCGGCTGGAGGAAGTGACCACCGGCACTAGGATGTGGCCATCGGCACAAAATAGATCCACCGGCCATCGATTGACTGCCGGTCGGCACTAAATACTGCCGGCCGGCAATAAGTTCCTGCAGAACCTGCAACTCACAGCAGCAGAGGGCAAAATCTTGCATGGCAATGCTATTCAAGCTATGTATGCACCAATCACATTCCCTATCATGTTAATGACTCAAGGGAGGATGTGCCTCGATTCTCGGGCCACCAATCACGCATTTCCATGCATAATGGCCTAAAGAATCGAGTGTGCACTTTCAATTTCAAATGCATGCAAACCAAACAAATAAAGGGGCCCAATTCCTATCACTAGATCAAGGAACAAGGCATGCATGTCTATGTGCGCAATCCTAAACATGTCAACTAGTATGCAACATGCGATGCAAACAAGAATGCTAGTATGCAAACACACATACAAGGCAAGCATGCAAACCAAGCAAAGGGGTGGACTTAAACATGACTTAGGCAACTCCAAATAGGCCCAAAATCAGTAGCCAAAACCAAGGAAATGAAGGCCAAAATGCACACACACATGCGAGCACTCATGGTCCAATACTTAAAGCATAATGGGGCAACTTTTAAACACATTTAAAAGGGCACAAATATGAACAATTAGCATGTGAGTTAAGCTCTAAAATCATGTTAGAAGAGGTGCCAAACCAACTCAAACAAGACAAACAAAAGCATGCAAATGGCCCAAGTATTTGAGGCAAGCCAAGAGGCATTGAACTACACTTGACAAGACCTAACATGGCAAGACTTAAGCAACTAAAATCAGAGTTTTAGCACACAAAATCAAGCCCAAAGGACCACTTAGATGGCATCTAAATGGTTTGAATTCAAAGGCATGCACAATGGTCAAGACATAGGGCATACAACACATGCTTTTAAGGCAACAAAGAGGCATCCAAGGTAAGCATATGAGCATGTCAAAGGGACTGAAATAACATGTTGGGTGGTTCCAAACCACCAAAATGATGCAATCAACACATGCTACACATCCACATACTTGAGGCATACAAGCCCGACAAGCCACAAATGCAAAGGAGCTATACTAAGCATGCCAAAATCGATCCAAACAACTATGGACAGACCTAAAGCATGGCAAAATAAGCACAAAACATTCACAAGGCTAAGCCTAAAACATGCTCGAACAAAGGCTAACAACCTAAGGCATATTAAGGCAATTACAAGGCATTACATGGTAGGTATGTTAAGCATGCATGGTGTACCAAAACCAACTTAATACAAAGTTATAACATGGCAATATAAGCATAAAATACAGCCATGGCATGCTCAACACACAGTTGAACATAAGCTCCCTTAAGAGACCAAAAATGGTCCCTTTCAAGGACAACAAGGAGAGGGGGTGGCCCTCCCCTTTTGGAGACTTCAAGGCACCATCCCCACCACTGAAATCCCTCAAGATTTCAGTGGTGAAGAGGCCCAAACACCAAAGTCTCGAAACTTGCACAAAATGGCACGAAACAAGGGCCTTGCAAGGCCTAAGAGGGGTCAAACTTCCCCAAAGCACAAAACACTCTTAATAAACTATCAAGAGGGCCTAAAAACAGAACTATTTTATGTTATACACCAAACACAAAAATCGCTCTGAGATAGGTAGAAATAGGATGCAAAAATGGGGAATAAAGGGGAAGTTTCTTACCCTTGAAGACCACCTTCACAAATGATGCTCCAACAGCCCTTCTTGGCTTGAATCCACCTCCAAAACACTCAAACAAGCCTCCAAGGGTCTCAAGTCCAAGAGATGGTGTGTTAGTGTGTGTGTGTGAGCAAAAATGGCACAAAACACACACTTATAGAGATAGGAAATATTTCTAACCCTAACCCTAGAACTCAAGCTTTACAAAGCTGTCTAAAATGTCTAACAAGTGTCTAACCCTAATGCCAAGAGAAGACTCTCTCCTATATAGGCAATTCCCTCTTGTAAAGCTTACAAAACAAGCCATCCAAGAGGGAAATCCCTCCATACACGTGTATGGAGGGGGATGGGGTGGGTGCCAGCTATCACAGTTGGCAAGAAATATCTACAAAAAGTAGATGAACAGTGGTTGGCCGCTCAAAATTGTCATTTTGACAAAATGGAGTGCCGACCGGCAACAAAGAGTGTCGACCGGCAAAATATATTGCCGGTGGCAACAAAAACCAGCCGGTGGCCTCTAGCCACTGCCGGTAGTGTGTGGGAATGCCTCACAAGGCATTCCCTGCCCCTCCAAGGCAAAACACAAGTGTTTGGTGCAAAACCAGACACAAAACAGTCGAGTTCGGGGATCCTGAGGCAAGGCGCGTAGCCGAGAACTCCGGGAACTCCAAACGAACACAAACCTAGATAATCACCGAGTGTTCCAATGGTAACGTCCAAGTCTTGAGGACGGTCAAAAATGGGGTGTCTACAGTTGCCCTTCTTTGATAGAACTCGAAAGTCATAACAATGACGGGAGTGAATGTCAAAGCCCAGAGACGACCCATTTTTGACAAGGCCGAAGACTTGGACAAACATGCAAGACAAACAAGGTATGCGCCCGAAGGCAGGGGCAAAATGCAACTGAAAATGCAAGAAGCCAAGCATAACTTATGATCATGCAAAGAAAGCTGTAACGAAGCACACATGCAACAGTTTTAAGCTAGCATACACCAAACTACACTACAATGCAGAAAGGATGTAAGAGAATTATGTAATTCTCGATACATCTCACTCGGAGGATACAATACCTGTGCGGCTCGTCCGATTGCACCGGCCTCAAATGAACCGTACATACAATATCGTGCCTGCAAAGAAAGCAAACTTAACAGGTACAATATCGTTAACAATATGCATGACAATGCAATGGCGAATGCAAAATGATATGCAATATATACAAGACTAAGTGTAAACAATGCAAATGGTAATGCAATGCAATTAAAACTATGCAAACTAAATGCAGAGCAATTGAATCATGATTCAATCATGAGCGGTTCGAAACTACACATATGTCAAATAGATTGATGGAAGTAACAAGTCCGTCTACCATAGAAAAGGTGCCGCAACCCTCAAACCAACATTCCAGCGTAGAATGACCTAGGCGCGTACACATGCAGAACTATGAGTAATGTAGACGGACACAAGAACAAGTAATTGGGTAGAATGACATAAGTGGGGTAACGACCCGCTGAGGAAAGAACAATGATCCTAAAGCAGGATGCGACGATTACACTACAATGTAATATAATAATGGTTATGGCGTGCGGGCCAAACCGTATCTTGCTTAGGAAGGGGATGCACGCATACAAGCCGCATCTAATCACAGAACTGTACGCGTGCAGAACTGTGCTTTGACGTGAAAAGTATGGACACATACCAGACCAAGCTCAACAAGGAAAGGCGCAAGCCATAAATGGGGGGGAATGCAGTGGATGCATGAAAAGGGATAGACACAATGGATATGGCACGCAAGCCAAACCAAGTCTTGCCTAGGAAAGGCATGTACGCATACAAACCGCGTCTAATCACAGAAAAGGTGCCGCAACCCTCAAACCAACATACCAGTGTGGAATAGGCGCGTACACATGCAGAACTGTGTTTCAACGTGAAAAGTATAGGTACATACCAGACCAAGCTCAACAAGGAAAGGCGCAAGCCATAGACGGAAGGTGATGCAGTGAAATGCATGCAAACTATAATGCAATATTTACAAACATGCAATGGAATGGAAATGCAATGGACATGTATGACATATGCACTATATTACAATGATGCATGACAATGCAGTATGATGCAATGGCTGCGATTGCAGTTTTCCCTATTCTCCCAACAGGGCGATATACTAGGTTGGTTCAGTATCCAGAACTGAGGCGTAGACACGCCGCCTCAACCTATGGGGCTTCCATACAGATTTCAAGCCGAGGGTACACCCTCTGGGTATTTAAACCAGACTTTAGTCTCAGAAATCCCGAACCTTTGCGTTCTAGGCATGAGCCGTTCAAACTCTAGTTTTCACCGTCCCCATTGGTCTCCTAGGAACTCACCGCAAACACAGGCTGGTGGCTTTACCAGACCACCGGAAGTCGTTCGGGCACGACAAACACCAAAGGAATTGCACCTTCAGAGGATTTAAGGTCTCCTAGACCGGGATGCAATGCATGACAATGCATGTTTTCTTTTGTTGTTTTTTTGAATGCAGATGATGCATGATGTTGGGAAAGATGCAAGACAATGTATGTTTTTTTTTTTTGTTTTTTGAATGCAGATGATGCATGATGTTTTTGAAATGCGCGCCAACGCGCAGCTTTTGAGATGCATGCCAAATGCAATGAGGTGTGCACCTTAATGCACCGAAGGTCTAGCACCTCCCGAGGATTTAAGGTCTCCTAGACCGGGAGAAACCTCTCAGCGTAGCACACGCGAGAGAGGAAAGAAAAGCAAAAAGAAGCCTCTCAGCGTGGCACACGCGAGAGGGGAAAGAAGGGCCTCTCCGCGTGGCACACGCGAGAGGGGAAAGAAAAGCAAAAAGAAGCCTCTCAGCGTAGCACACGCGAGAGGGGGAAGAAGGGCCTCTCCGCGTGGCACACGCGAGAGGGGAAAGAAAAGCGAAAAGAAGCCTCTCAGCGTAGCACACGCGAGAGGGGGAAGAAAAGCAAAAAGAAGCCTCTCAGCGTAGCACACGCGAGAGGGGGAAGAAGGGCCTCTCCGCGTGGCACACGCGAGAGGGGAAAGAAAAGCAAAAAGAAGCCTCTCAGCGTAGCACACGCGAGAGGGGGAAGAAGGACAATGCAAATAACAAGGCGCACAATAATGCAACCGCGTTGCGCATCACGGCATGATGCGACGCAACAGACAGTATGATTAATGCATGCAACGCACACGGGGCAACTTTTGAATCTTGTAAAAGGAAAAGGATACAAAAGGATACAGCATTGCATGAATTTGAGTGCCACGCACAGAAGACACGGTCCGAGGTCAAAACGGAAGCCAGTTGAGCGTCGGAGATGCACTTTCTTGCACTTTCTCGAGCTATGAAGACCAAAAACTACTCATATGGCCTAAACAAGGCTGTAGGAACACAACCGGCCGGAAGGGGAAGCCACTGGCTGTCCACCGGCTGCAAAAGGATTCCATCGGCACAATATTCTGCCGGCCGGCACAAAATGTTGCCGACCGGCAAAAAGTTACTGAGTCGGGGCAGATTCGACTTTTCACCTCGGGTCTTTTAAAATAGGGTTTCTAAACCCTATTTTCTCATTTCTCCTTTGCCGAAAATCACCTCCCTCTCTCTCTAGAGCCTTTTCTTCCTTGATCCCTCCGTTTTCTCGCGTTTTACACCCGTTCTATCGTTTGATTCGCGAAGTTTATCGCGTTTCGAACATTTTCGACCGATTGAAATTTCATTTCGGCACATCCTTTGCCATTTCCGCCTTTTGAGGCTCATTCCCCTTGAGTTTCTCTCAAGTTTCGCGCCTTTTTCCCATCCCGACCTTTCCGGCCATTTTTCACTCTCCCGGGGGTTGACTTTTCGGTTGACTCTTCGTATTCCGACCCGATTTTCATTCATCGACCATTTTCTTATCATTCTCGACATGGCGGACGACATTCCACGCGGTGGGACTCCCTCGGATCACGAGATGGATCCCGGGGTTGAGCTCCTCCCGTTGAGCGAGCGCCCGTTCGACCCGGCGACCTACCGGCCGACGATTCATGTTCTGCCACCCGACGGACTGCGCCAGTTCAAGAGTTTCGACATGGCGTTAGATCCCAAGCTCCTGTTACGCGAGCCTGCCTCCCACCTATCCTCCGGCGCTTCTGAGGTAACTTTCTTTCTCTGTTTTACTTTCTGCAATGTAGGATGCTTTAAACTGCCAACTGCCATAGCTGATTGCATTCTTTAACTGCTTAGTTCCGATACACTGATACACAGTATATTGTAGTCGATTACAAATGCGTTTGCAACTGATTATCTGTTTAAGACTCACACGCGCACACACTGCACTAGCCTTATTCACCCAAACACACGACACACACCGTATTTCACTGCAAACTCACCAATACCCAACATTTGCTTGAATCTGAAAATATGCACGCATGCCACATTTGCATTGAACCACTCAAACACGCTGACGCATCATATGTTGCAGTTCACCGTAAACACACCGGCACCCGGTATCTGTTTGAATCTGATAAACTTGCACGCATGCCAAATTTGCACTGAACCACTCAAACACGTTGACGCATCATATGTTGTAGTTCACCGTAAACACACCGGCACTCGGTATCTGTTTGAATCTGAAAGTATGCACGCATGCCACATCTGCACTGAACCACTCGAACACGCTGACACATCACACGTTGTAGTTCACTGTAAGCACACCGGCATCCGGTATCTGTTTGAATCTAAAAGTACGCACGCATGCCAAATTTGCACTGATTTTGACTATTTCTTCAAAACTGTACATTTTATATTGCTTCGCAACTACTTGTTTGAAAACAGGGAGATTCCCATACCATCCGCGGGTATGGGAACACAGTCGCTCGTGTGTGGTACGCCGAGCTTCCCGATGCAGTTCGCCACATCGTAGACCAGGCTGGCTTTGGCGCCTTTTGCAGGGGACTCTCCAGGCTCACGACATGCAGACCTCTCCTCGCCGCTCTGGTGGAGAGGTGGTGGGACACCACCGATTCATTTCACTTGTCTGCGACCGGGGACATGACGATGACCCCTTACGACTTCTCGATGCTCATAGGCATCGGGGTAGGGGGTGATCCGATCTCCTTTGACATTGATATGGATGAGTGGACCGCGACTCAGGTCTACTTGCTTGGCGCGGCACCGCCTCTCGCGCTTCCCGGCTTCGTCCAGTACTCCTGGTTCGAGGTGTAGTTTAGGGTCCAGCCCTTCCTTGTCGATGCAGCTCTGATGACCCCAGAGGCCGTGGAGAGATACGCACGCGGCTTCCTTATGTTCCTGTTTGGGACGACCATCTTCGCCGACCGGGCGAACACAGTGCCTCTCTGCCTTCTCAGCGCACTGGTGGACGTCAGGGACATATTACATTATGACTGGGGTGGCGCCGCTCTAGCCACCCTTTATGGATATATGAGTTCAGCCTCCCGCGGCAGCGGACAGTTGCTCGGGGGTTACTGGCGTGCTTGGGAGGTACATTTCTTTTTCTGCCTTTCATTTCAGTTCTATATTTTCTGTACTCTGCACATTGCACACACTGTAGTCTGCTTTACACTTGCTGTATACTGTACACACGGCACACACATACTCTGCTTTACACTGACTGTACACTGCTCACACTGTACACTCTGCACAATATACTGCACAACACACGGCTCTGCTATTTCTGCCTTTTATTCTGTATTCTGCTTTATCTGATAAATGCACTGGTATTTATCTTGCAGTTGTGGGTTTATGCCTACTTTCCTAGGCTTGCTCCCGTACCCGATACAGAGACCCCTCTGGTCGTCCCTTTTTCGCGTCGCTTTGACGGGAGATGCACCCGGAGGCCGCGGGAGACATTCAGCTTCTTCCGTCGCTACTTCGACACCATCACCCCTGCCGAGGTATGTTTTACTTGCAGTTCATTTAAGCTTCGCCTTTCCACTGCATATTTCAATAACAGTAGATAACAAACTGCATTTCAATTTCAGATCACCTGGCGGCCGTGGGCTCCACTGCCAGCGATGATGAGGGATCGGTTTGCCGGTGCCGATGAGACCTCACGTTACCGGATTCTGCTGGAGGGCCCGGTCTGTCGAGCTTGGTACCTGGGCGAGCGTTTCCTACACCAGACCCTGGGTTTACCGGAGCAGATAGTCCCGGTGCACCCTCCTGAGCACATGCGGGATACTGAGAGATTCACTACCGAGCTGATGGCGGACTACACCGTTGGCTGGGAGGCAGACGATTTCAGAGGCGAGGGCGATTACTCGGAGTACGTCCGGACCTTTATCATGCGACCTCTGAGCTGCGGCCGCCGAGTAGAGAGAGAGAGACCAGCGGCGCCAGCGGCTGGAGTGGGAGCGGGGGCTGGAGGGGGAGCGCCGAGGAGGGCTCGAGTCCGTGGCAGGGGTGGAGTTCAGCGAGGGCAAGGGACCGGTTGGCCTGCTCTGCCCGCTTCATTGACTTTCTGAGGACAGGGTGGGGCGACCTATCAGATACCTTTTGCTCCTCCGCCGGCTGATCACGAGTTTGTCGGTGTCCCCGACTTGCCTCAGGTATGTATTACTTCATTCTTGTACAGTTATTTCATTTCAGTTTATTTGATATTCCACAGAATACTGATGTATCTGATACTTTCGCAGGCGTCTTCCGAGTACACCCGGCAGTCATTGGAGATGAATGCCTCCATGATGGGGATGCTCCAGCGGACCTTCGACCTCCTGGCCCTTTACAGCATTCCGGTATGTTCTTTCTGACCACAGCCTCAAACCATGCATAAACTACTTTACATAATCTGATGCATAACACAACATCTGATAAACTGCTCACGGCATCTGATACACTGTACTCATACATTGTATTCTGCACTAATTCACTGCTCACGGCACTCACACACTGTACTCATACACTGCATTCTGCACGGATAAACTGCTTACAACACCCACACACTGTACTCATACACTGCATTCTTCACGGATAAACTGCTCACAGTATTCTGATGTATTCGCCTTTTATGCTTTTTCAGCCTCCCTTCCAAATTCCCCCGGTGGGTGGCGCTCCGGCTGGACCTCCCATTTCTACTCGGGATGGTAGAGCATATCCCCGCACCAGAGGGGGGCGCACTCATGTCGGGAGCAGTTTGCGGGCTCCAGTTCCAGATGACGAGTCTGAGGCAGAGACAGAGGCGGAGGAGACCGATGATGGCTCGGACTCGAGCTCAGACGGCGATGCCCCTGGTGATGCTCCTGGTGATGATGCCCCTGGACCTTCGTCCAGGAAGAGGACTAGGACAGATTGATAGCTCCGGGGCCATTTTTCACATTGGATACAGATTTTTGCTGTTTTTTTTTTTTTTTGCATTTTTCCCCTTTTTATTAGTAGTTAGGGTACTTTGTACTGCCGCAGGTAGATTTTGTTTCCAAAACTTATGTACTTGAAAAGATTATGAAATGAAACAAACCTTTTGTCCAAAAAGAGTGTTTTATATCTGCACATTCATACTTTGTACTGTATTGCTTCATATTACACCTCAAATGTAAATGATATGGATCTGTTGTCTGAAAATTGAGCACTTGCACTGTAATAATCAGATAACTAACCAGCCGATAGCAAACAATTCATACAAATCACTGCTTGAACTAAATACACAGCCCATACTCTACTGGGGATTGATCTGCATACAGCCCATAATACAGCACTCGGTTCATTCTGCACACAACAAACCCTGAACAAATAGACCAATCTGACAAGACGGACCACAAAAGCCGACACGGTCGCAGTTGAAACACACTCGCATGTCCCAAATTTTCCTTTTCCTTCTCTTGCTTCGCACGAATCTAGAGAATGGCACAGCATTCTGAGCACAAACGATTCTTTTTGAAATAAAGAAGGGTTTTCAATCGGGGTATCGAGTCTACCACAGAGCACAGCGAGACAGACTCAAACAAAGAAACAAAAGGCACACGACCTAACATAACGAGACACACTCGGAAAAGACTCAAAGCCAAGATCGAGACCGACAAATCAAAAGACACGACACACGGACATGTTTGCAAAAAGACCTCAAATCTCGGGGAGCCAGTTCCTCCGGGTACTTCCCACCCTTTCTGATTTGTGATTCTCACATCACTCGGCCCTCAGGCTCGGTTTTTCTCTCAAAACCTTCTTGCTCACTTCTCTCTCTGCTTACACCTCTCTATTCTTTATTCTCTCATTTTTTTATCCCTCCCCAGGGTGGTTAATAGATGAATAGGAAGTCGCAGGTTCACGTTCAGCACTGTTAGCTCACGGCTATTTCTCCCAGTGGGTAGAGTGCCTTTCTGGCGAGTATGTTGACGGGGGAAAGACAGAAGACCTGACTCAATTGTGCCCCTAGTTCGTCACTTTGACCATTTTTTTTTTGTTTTCTTCCTAAAACAAGTTTTGACCAAAATGAGAGTCGGATTAACATACTTATTCGATTTTTGATTTGAAAATCATACAAGTCAGGCTGTGAGCACTGAAAATTCTCCTTTTCGGAGCCAAACATGGTCCAATTTTGGAAAATGAAATAGTTTTCGAGAAAGTAATCAACTTCAGTAAAAATTTTCAAAAACTATTTTTGCAAACAATCAACGCTCAACGAGTGCGGAACTTACCCTTGAGATATGCAACCTCGGATCGGAGACAATGGGAAATTGCCCCTTGCTTAAAGGGGGGACAAAGCAACGGAAAGTTGCCCCTGGTCTGGACGGCAACTTAGGGCAACTTATGGCATTGGATGGCAACGGAAAGTTGCCCCTTGTTTGGATGATGCCGCGGCACGTTGTAAGCCAGTCCTCGTTGATGACGATCGGACCCTCGGACGCGGAGGAGACGAAGACGGTTTGAATCAATATATGGACGCAGTCACCTGGAAGGTGTTGGTGGTTGGATTTCAAGAGAAAGTTAATCACGTAGTTCCAGGTTGCTGCAATTGAGACATCAGATTCGGAGAAGGCACGAGTGATCAAAACCATGACATGGACTGAGACGCTATGGAAGCGTTGGAGGCTGGACTTCAGGATGAAGTTGCCTACGTATCCCAAACATGGGAATCAAGCCTTACGTAGTTCCGGTTAAGGTACACTCGGGTATTCTAACCTTCACTGTTTAGGCTCTAACTTTTGCCAAGGCGCCCAATGCGGGTTTTCGACCTTGCGAGCTATGTTTTTCTTTTTCTTTTTTTTTTCTTTTGCATTTTCATTTTTTTATTTCTTTTGCTATTTTTTTTTGTTCTTTTCTTTTCTTTTTTTGCTTCTTTTGTATTTTTCTTTTTCTCTTTTTTCTTTGCTCTAACTTTTGCCTGGGCCGCCCTTCCGGGTTTTCGGCCCAGCGAGCCTCTCAAAGGGTAAAAGTGTAGCAAGCCCATGCCAAATGGTTTTGAGATTGAGGCCTTTCTGTATCCAGGAGAATGACTGTTGTGTTGATTTGCAGAAAAGTTCATCACGGCTGCTTCACGAGCCTTGCCTGGTGGGATCTGATCTCCTTGAACTGGCTTTGATGCCTCTTGCTCGAGGGCTGCCTCAAAATGGGTCACACAGGCGTTTCATGGCACTATTGAACGTTTTGAACGGATTCCAGTTTACAACAGATAAATTGAATCTTGAGGCTGAGAGCGATCCTGGGCTGCACAATCTCAAGAGCGATTCCACACAAGTCTTCACAAGACTGCGCGAAACATTTTGTTTTTGAAAGTTTTTAAGAAAGCGACAAATCGCTCGCGCTGAAGAAAGTGTGGGACCAGTCTGGATCAAACCAGGGTCCTTCTCAGTACTCACGCCAACAAGCATGATTTCATTCATTAAAAGTTTAGTACGCCCATCTTTCTCTCAAAATGATCAAAATTTTGCAAAACCCGAGGAATCCCTTCCTCTTTGTTTTCATCACCGCAGTGTTCAAAAAGGGTTTTTATGAAAAGCTTAGGTCATTAAAACGATGTTTAAGGCACAGGAGAGTAGGTGGTATGGGTTGTCGTTCCATTCACATCCTCTGGCACAACTAGCTGAAACAACAACAAGCACGGAAACGTAATAGCCGCAGCTGTTTCATTCAGACTCCCTGATTGTGACTGGCTCCTCAACCGAGACAGATTAAAAAAAGGATAATTACAAAACGGCGTTCGAGGCAACAATCCCAGAATCACCTGGCATTCTATACGAAAAGGGGACTGACTCGTTACAACAAGACAGACCCGTGAGCAAAAAAGGACTGACTCAAGACAATGAGACAGACTCAAAAAACAAAGAACGACTCGACACTCAAGCCAGAATTTACAAAACTAGTGACCGCAGATGCTCAAAAATGCGTGCCAGACGCCACATCAAAAATATGCCAAGTGTTGCCCGCATGTGGTTCACTTCCTGATTACATGCTTGCACTATCGGTATCCTCAAAATCCAAGAACTCTATAGTGACTGACTTGGCCGAGGTAGGCGGGAGGATAACCTCGTTGTCAATTAAATCCTGCACCTCATGACGGAGGCGGAAGCAATTGTCAGTAGGGTGGCCTGTCTGCTGGTGGTACGCACAGTACTGAGAAGGATCATACGTAGCAAGGAGATTCTTCGGGAGGGGTCGGGGCTCAAGAGGTGTAAGATGCCCCTTTTTGGCCAAAATCAAAAGTGCCCTAGACAAAGGCATGTAGAGAGGATGGAAGACTCGGCGCCCTCGAGGCAGGTACTTTGGAGCCTGAGCACTCTTACTAGATGCACTAGCGAACGGATCGGCGGGTGCGGCCTTGGATTTCTGATCCTTTCCGGATGCAGGGTTGGGAGTGGGAAGAACTGTTTTGGCATGACGGGGCCTATCCCGGTTCTCTGATTGACTGGAACTGCCCTCAGGCGGAGTGGGGAAAGCGTCTTCCACAGCTTTTGTCACAACTGCAGATATCTGTTGCTTGTTCATCCCCTTGGCTTTCAAAGCCTCTACTGCCCACAGCAGTTGTTCGATAGGGTCGGCATCTGTCTTCATTTTACCTTTGTCTCGGGCCTCAACCTGATCTAGGATTTGAGTTGGTGTTGACATGTCATTGTTGTAACTGGAGGCCATCTCTAGTTGACTAAGTTCAATAACAATTCGGCCCAACAGCGGGGGCTCCAGGGGTACAAAGCTCCCGGCATACGGTGCGGTTGGCGGTGAAGCTGACATTCCATAGGCGAGATCCGCCACGGATCTTTGAAGATCACCTATCATTCCCATTAGTTCAAATGTAGTAGGCTCGCGAGCCTGATATAGTTGAGGGGCCCAAACTGGGTGCGCAGCCGGCGATCTGGGTGGATGCGGCATATCAACAGTAGTCTCACTGGGTAGGGTGATTCCTTGATCCAACGCGGCCGTCATGACCACGATCTCTTCTGAATTCTGCGTCATGCTAAGTCCTGCCTCAGCAAGGAGAAGACACTAGCTGTTCTGGATCAATTCTCTAAATCTCTGAACTGAAACGGAAAAACAAGCAGTATTTCAGCCCCAAACAGATCAAACATGGGTGTAGCCGAACAACTGCACTCTACTACTGATCACTGTTCCCCAGAATCACTGTTCAAAACTGAACTGATACCCGCAGACATAACTGATTCTCAACAACACTGATACTAGTGCCCTCGGGCCTGATGCTCAAACTTGCAAACTGATATACGCGTTCCCTGCAGAGATATACCCTAAAAAGCACATAGCAGGTAAGAGAGAGCCAATACACCCCTATGTTGGGGTAGGGTCTCCCTGTCCTATTTTGTCAGGAGCTAGGGTTTCACTATGCACGCAGCGGTTTCAAACAACCTATATCGGGTAAGCAACCTGTCCTAATTTGGAATGGTCACTATGGATCCGAATATGCACTAGGTCGAATGGTCGAAAAGGGTGCCTCGGTAAAATCGGGGTTTGTGTTCCCATACTGGCAAAGCCCGCAACCGGTCAGCCTTATGGTCATGCCTTGACAAGACAAGCCTCCAGCAAACCGCTCAGGAATAGCAGATGGCCAACACGGTGTCCTAGGCGCACCAATGCACATGCAATGCAAAGAGACACATAAGTGTAATCAAAATAGGATATCACGAGTTCGAGTCAAGCTCTCTAAAATCCCCAGCAGAGTCGCCAGAAACTGTAGACGTCCCCGAACGCCCCGGGAGGGTTAAGTCCCGTTCCGTTCATATTGGGTTTACTACAGTTCGGACTCTCATTGTCACGGTTCTAAATCTAAACCAAAGAGTCCAACTCTGGCAAATCGTTTTGAGAAAACAGATTTTGAAAAGAAGTGCCAAACATGGACTGCTTTACCAGATACAGAGTCGCCACCTAAATATTTTTTAATGGGAAAATTTAGGAAACCCTGACTCGGTGCCGAAGGCCACATGTCCGTCATCACCAAAGTTGTCTTGGCTCGGGAGCTTGGGTACGATCGGGGAAGGTCAGCTATGAGCACCCCCTTTCGCCCGGTCCGAAGACCGGCCTCTACTAACCGTGATATCCGATTTTAAAAACGTTATGTGTTCTTATTCCGGTTATTAGCCTAGAATTACTATGTTATGCGCACAACAAACAAGTATAGACTAGATTGCCTAATTTGGAAATAAGCATTGCATATCCGTTCGTTTTAAAAAGGCTTTGGAATTTGCTACTCGCAAGTAGGCTAAAACACGGATTTCAACGAGTTTTTCCAACTCAAACAATCCAACCTCCACCCACAGGCATTCAAACAGTTTATCTCATATAAGCATTTAGCCACATGGTAATCATACTGTCATGTTAACATTCACACGCATGCGATATGCTAAAGCATAAATACTTACATCGTACTCCGTGCCAAAACAATAAACCAGTTAGTAAACATGCATGTCCTAGTTCATGTTAAGTGACTAATGCATCGCATACAGAATGTGATCTAGAGTAGGCTCGGCTAACCCTAAAATGGCATGTGAAATGCAATCATTCGATACACGTATTCAATTTGGAATCGAAAATACAATGCGGTTTGTATGATGTACCGAGCCCGGTGCATGTCAACAAATGTATGGATGCACACATGCATTGCATAAGGTATGCTAAAATAAACGTGCCCTAATCTACCATCGTAAGCGGATAAATAAAAGGGAAGAAAGAAGTGGGGGTTGGAAGACATACATACCACTCACGCACGCTTATTACAGATTTGCCCTCGCTCGGAGGGACCAAATAAATATACAAATTAATTAACTACGTAAGCTAATTAAAAATTACAGATCAATTAAATTAACTAAACAAATTAATCAATCTAATTAAAACAGTAAAGCCCTCGGGAAGCGGGTCAGATGCAGCGCATGCTCGGGACTTGCTCGGAATCGCACTGCCATGCATAGTCTGCCTCTGTTTTCCCTGCTTTGCTCCTCTGAAAACTGCCAAAGTCTCAAGGATGCCTTTCTGGATACTGGGAATCATCACCGGCTGGAGGAAGTGACCACCGGCACTAGGATGTGGCCATCGGCACAAAATAGATCCACCGGCCATCGATTGACTGCCGGTCGGCACTAAATACTGCCGGCCGGCAATAAGTTCCTGCAGAACCTGCAACTCACAGCAGCAGAGGGCAAAATCTTGCATGGCAATGCTATTCAAGCTATGTATGCACCAATCACATTCCCTATCATGTTAATGACTCAAGGGAGGATGTGCCTCGATTCTCGGGCCACCAATCACGCATTTCCATGCATAATGGCCTAAAGAATCGAGTGTGCACTTTCAATTTCAAATGCATGCAAACCAAACAAATAAAGGGGCCCAATTCCTATCACTAGATCAAGGAACAAGGCATGCATGTCTATGTGCGCAATCCTAAACATGTCAACTAGTATGCAACATGCGATGCAAACAAGAATGCTAGTATGCAAACACACATACAAGGCAAGCATGCAAACCAAGCAAAGGGGTGGACTTAAACATGACTTAGGCAACTCCAAATAGGCCCAAAATCAGTAGCCAAAACCAAGGAAATGAAGGCCAAAATGCACACACACATGCGAGCACTCATGGTCCAATACTTAAAGCATAATGGGGCAACTTTTAAACACATTTAAAAGGGCACAAATATGAACAATTAGCATGTGAGTTAAGCTCTAAAATCATGTTAGAAGAGGTGCCAAACCAACTCAAACAAGACAAACAAAAGCATGCAAATGGCCCAAGTATTTGAGGCAAGCCAAGAGGCATTGAACTACACTTGACAAGACCTAACATGGCAAGACTTAAGCAACTAAAATCAGAGTTTTAGCACACAAAATCAAGCCCAAAGGACCACTTAGATGGCATCTAAATGGTTTGAATTCAAAGGCATGCACAATGGTCAAGACATAGGGCATACAACACATGCTTTTAAGGCAACAAAGAGGCATCCAAGGTAAGCATATGAGCATGTCAAAGGGACTGAAATAACATGTTGGGTGGTTCCAAACCACCAAAATGATGCAATCAACACATGCTACACATCCACATACTTGAGGCATACAAGCCCGACAAGCCACAAATGCAAAGGAGCTATACTAAGCATGCCAAAATCGATCCAAACAACTATGGACAGACCTAAAGCATGGCAAAATAAGCACAAAACATTCACAAGGCTAAGCCTAAAACATGCTCGAACAAAGGCTAACAACCTAAGGCATATTAAGGCAATTACAAGGCATTACATGGTAGGTATGTTAAGCATGCATGGTGTACCAAAACCAACTTAATACAAAGTTATAACATGGCAATATAAGCATAAAATACAGCCATGGCATGCTCAACACACAGTTGAACATAAGCTCCCTTAAGAGACCAAAAATGGTCCCTTTCAAGGACAACAAGGAGAGGGGGTGGCCCTCCCCTTTTGGAGACTTCAAGGCACCATCCCCACCACTGAAATCCCTCAAGATTTCAGTGGTGAAGAGGCCCAAACACCAAAGTCTCGAAACTTGCACAAAATGGCACGAAACAAGGGCCTTGCAAGGCCTAAGAGGGGTCAAACTTCCCCAAAGCACAAAACACTCTTAATAAACTATCAAGAGGGCCTAAAAACAGAACTATTTTATGTTATACACCAAACACAAAAACAGCTCTAAGATAGGTAGAAATAGGATGCAAAAATGGGGAATAAAAGGGAAGTTTCTTACCCTTGAAGACCACCTTCACAAATGATGCTCCAACAGCCCTTCTTGGCTTGCATCCACCTCCAAAACACTCAAACAAGCCTCCAAGGGTCTCAAGTCCAAGAGATGGTGTGTTAGTGTGTGTGTGTGAGCAAAAATGGCACAAAACACACGCTTATAGAGATAGGAAATATTTCTAACCCTAACCCTAGAACTCAAGCTTTACAAAGCTGTCTAAAATGTCTAACAAGTGTCTAACCCTAATGCCAAGAGAAGACTCTCTCCTATATAGGCAATTCCCTCTTGTAAAGCTTACAAAACAAGCCATCCAAGAGGGAAATCCCTCCATACACGTGTATGGAGGGGGATGGGGTGGGTGCCAGCTATCACAGTTGGCAAGAAATATCTACAAAAAGTAGATGAACAGTGGTCGGCCGCTCAAAATTGTCATTTTGACAAAATGGAGTGCAGACCGGCAACAAAGAGTGCCGACCGGCAAAATATATTGCCGGTGGCAACAAAAACCAGCCGGTGGCCTCTAGCCACTGCCGGTAGTGTGTGGGAATGCCTCACAAGGCATTCCCTGCCCCTCCAAGGCCAAACACAAGTGTTTGGTGCAAAACCAGACACAAAACAGTCGAGTTCGGGGATCCTGAGGCAAGGCGCGTAGCCGAGAACTCCAAACGAACACAAACATGGATAATCACCGAGTGTTCCAATAGTGACGTCCAAGTCTTGAGGACGGTCAAAAATGGGGTGTCTACAGCCCCTATCAGATAGATTCCAGCGCGGGAGCAGGGGCATATCGGCTCAAAGACATGTCAGGAAGGAGTCTTCCACGGCGTTGGAATTCAATGCATTTATGAAAATTCTAATATTGACCCGACTTGTGGGGCTTGATACTTGTACATATTTCACTTCTGCAATGCAAAGTTTCTCATTTCTTCATCGCGCAATTCAGTTCACAAGCCCCTTTTCGGGCCGATTAAGCCTCCAGATTCGGAGCCCTGCTGGTCCATGACACCTTTGGGCCGATTAAGCCTCCGGATTCAGAGCGCCCTTCGTGGATATCACGATTGGCCAATACAATTCTCGAGATTCGGAGCCCCGCTGGTGCATGACACCTTTGGGCGGATTAAGCCTTCGGATTCAGAGCGCCCTTCGTGGATGTCACGATTGGTCGATTAAGTCTCCGGATTCGGAGCCCCGTTGGTGCATGACAACTTTGAGCCGATTAAGCCTCCGGATTCGGAGCGCCCGTCGTGGATATCACGATTGGCCAATACAAGTCTCCGGATTTGGAGCCCCACTGGTGCATGACACTTTTGGGCCGATTAAGCCTCCGGATTCGGGGCGCCCTTCGTGGATATCACGATTGGCCAATTAAGTCTCCGGATTCGGAGCCCCGCTGGTGCATGACACCTTTGGGGCGATTAAGCCTCTGGATTCGGAGCGCCCTTCGTGGATATCACGATTGGCCAATACAAGTCTCCAGATTCGGAGCCCCGCCGGTGCATGACACCTTTGAGCCGATTAAGCATCCGAATTCGGAGCGCCATTCGTGGATATCACGATTGGCCAATACAAGTCTCCGGATTCAGAGCCCCGCTGGTGCATGACATCTTTGGGCCGATTAAGCCACCGGATTCGGAGCGCCCTTCGTGGATATCGCGATTGGCCGATTAAGTCTCCGGATTCGGAGCCCCGCTGGTGCATGACACCTTCGGACCGATTAAACCTCCGGATTCGAAGCGCCCTTCGTGGATATCACGATTGGCCAATACAAGTCTCCGGATTCGGAGCCCCGCCGGTGCATGACACATTTGGGCTAATTAAGCCTCCGGATTCAGAGCGCCCTTTATGGATATCACGATTGGCCGATTAAGTTTACGGATTCGGAGCCCCGCTGGTGCATGACACCTTCGGGCCGATTAAGCCTCTGGATTCAGAGCGCCCTTTGTAGATATCACGATTGGCCAATACAAGTCTCCGGATTCAGAGCCTCGTCGGTGCATGACACCTTTGGGCGGATTAAACCTCCGGATTCGGAGCGCCCTTCGTGGATATCACGATTGGCCGATTAAGTCTTCGGATTCGGAGCCCTGCTGGTGCATGACACCTTTGCGCCAATTAAGTCTCCGGATTCGGAGCACCCTTTGTGGATATCACGATTGGCCAATACAAGTCACCAGATTCAGAGCCCCGCTGGTGCATGACACCTTTGGGCCGATTAAGCCTCCGGATTTGGAGCGCCCTTTGTGAATATTACAATTGGCCGATTAAATCTCCGGATTTAGAGCCCCGCTGGTGCATGACATCTTTAGACTGATTAAGCCTCCAGATTCAGAGCGCCCTTTATGGATATCACGATTGGCCAATACAAGTCTCCGAATTCGAAGGCCCGCTGGTGCATGACACCTTTAGGCCGATTAAGCCTCCCGATTCGGAGCGCCCTTCGTGGATATCACGATTGGCTAATTAAGTCTCCAGATTCGAAGCCTCGCTGGTGCATGACACCTTTGGGCTGATTAAGCCTCTGGATTCGAAACGCCCTTCATGGATATCACGATTGGCCAATACAAGTCTCCAGATTCGGAGCCCCGCTGGTGTATGACACCTTTGGGCCGATTAAGCCTCCGGATTCGGAACGCCCTTCGTAGATATCACGATTGGCCGATTAAGTCTCCGAATTCGGAGCTACGCGGGTGCATGACACCTTTGGGCCGATTAAGTCTCCGGATTCGGAGCACCCATCGTGGATATCACGATTGGCCAATTAAGTCTCCGGATTTGGAGCCCCGTTGGTGCATGACACCTTTGGGCCGATTAAGACTCCGGATTCGGAGCGCCCTTCGTGGATATCACGATTAGCCAATACAAGTCTTCGGATTCGGAGCCCCGCTGGTGCATGACACCTTTGGGCCGATTAAGCCTCCGGAATCGGAGCGCCCTTCATGGATATCACAATTGGCCGATTAAGTCTCCGGATTCGGAGCCCCGCTACTGCATGACCCCTTTGGGCCGATTAAGCCTCCGGATTCGAAGCCCCGCTGGTCCATGACACCTTTGGGCCGATTAAGCCTCCGGATTCAGAGTGCCCTTCATAGATATCACGATTGGCCGATTTAGTCTACGGATTCGGAGCCCCGCTGGTGCATGACACCTTTGGGCCGATTAAGCCTCTGGATTCAGAGCGCCCTTCGTGGATATCACAATTGGCCAATACAAGTCTACGAATTCGGAGGCCTGCTGGTGCATAACACCTTGGGGCCGATTAAGCCTCTGGATTCGGAGCGCCCTTCGTGGATATCACGGTTGGCCGATTAAGTCTCCGGATTCAGAGCCCCACTGGTGCATGACACGTTTAGGCCGATTAAGCCTCCAGATTCTGAGCGCCCTTCGTGGATATCATGATTGGCCAATACAAGTCTCCGGATTCGGAGCCCCGCTGGTGCATGACACTTTTGGGCCTGTTAAGCCTCCGAATTCGGGGCGTGCTTCGTGGATATCACGATTGGCCGATTAAGTCTCCGGAGTCAGAGCCCCGCTGGTGCATGACACCTTTGGGTCGATTAAGCCTCCGGATTTGGAGCGCCCTTCGTGGGTATCACGATTAGCCAATACAAGTCTCCGAATTCGGAGCCTCGCTGGTGCATGACACGTTTGGGCCAATTAAGCCTCTGGATTCGTAGCGCCCTTCGTGGATATCACGATTGGCCGATTAAGTCTCCGGATTCGGAGCCCCGCTAGTGCGTGACACTTTTGGGTCGGTTAAGCCTCCGGATTCGGGGTGCGCTTCGTGGATATCACGATTGGCCGATTAAGTCTCTGGATTCAAAGCCCCGCTGGTGCATGACACCTTTGGGCCGATTAAGACTCCAGATTCGGAGCGCCCTTCGTGGGTATCACAATTGGCCAATACAAGTCTCCGAATTCGGAGCCTCACTGGTGCATGACACATTTGGGCCGATTAAGCCTCTAGATTCGGAGCGCCTTTCATGGATATCACGATTGGCCGATTAAGTCTTCGGATTCAGAGCCCCACTGGTGCATGACACCTTTGGGCCGATTAAGCCTCCAGATTCGGAGCGCCCTTCGTGGATATCACGATTGGCTAATACAAGTCTCCGGATTCGGAGCCCCGCTGGTGCATGACACCTTTGGGCCGATTAAGCCTCTGGATTCGGAGCGCCCTTCGTGGATATCACGATTAGCCGATTAAGTCTCCGGATTCGGAGCCCCGTTGGTGCATGACACCTTTGGGCCGGTTAAGCCTCGGGATTCAGAGCACCCTTCGTGGATATCACAATTGGCCGATTAAGTTTCCGGATTCGGAGCCCCGCTGGTGCATGACACCTTTGGGCCGATTAAGCCTCCGGATTCGGAGCGCCCTTCGTGGATATCACGATTGGCCAATACAAGTCTCCGGATTCAGAACCCCGCTGGTGCATGACACCTTTGGGCCGATTAAGCCTCCGAATTCGGGGCACCCTTCGTGGATATCACGATTGGTTGATTAAGTCTTTGTATTCGGAGCCCCGCTGGTGCATTACACTCTTGGGCCGATTAAGCCTCCGGATTCCGAGCGCCCTTTGTGGATATCACGATTGGTCGATTAAGTCTCCGGATTCGGAGCCCCGCTGGTGCATGACACCTTTGGGCCGATTAAGCCTCCGGATTCAGAGCGCCCTTCGTGGATATCACGATTGGCCAGTCTCCGGATTCGGAGCCTCATCGGTGCATGATGCCTTCGAGCCGATAAAGTCTCCTTATGCTGAGCCTCATCGGCCCATGATGCCTTTAAGCCGATAAAAGCCTCCGGATTCGGAGCCTGATCGGCGCATTGATGACTTTAAGTCCCCAAAATCTGGAGCCAGGGCCGTGCGTAACACATGTATGCCAAATATATATTTAATATAGAATGATCTCTTATGTCGAGCCGGCCAAACCCGTTTACACATTAAAGTCGGGCCGGTCAATGTTTATACAATGAAACATAAAGTACGTGTATGCCGAATAAATATTCAATGTTTATACAATGTTTATACATTTATTCAAACATTTATACAGTGAAACACAATCTACGTTTTTATATTTGATATATAAAAATTACAACAAGACAAACACTTGAAATAAAACATTTTATTCAATCAGCCAATAATTACATAGTTTTGAACACAATCTGCGTGAGCATTACAATAGTATTTCTATTCGGCGTCTCCCTCATCCTCACTCTGCTCGACTTCAAAGGCGAAAAAGGGAAAATGATTGCGTTGGTATAATGGCAATGCTGAATCAATGCCCGACGCTTGGAGAGCTTCCGCGGCTTGAGATGTCTTGATCCAACCGTGCTTAAATCCACGATTTTCACATCGACAAATCTCTTCGGCAAGTTTCTCCTTGGTCTTCTGAATTCCGACCTTTCGGTCGTCATGGAAGCCTTTTTCATAGGCCGCGGCCCTCGCAGTCTCAATCGCGAACATGCTAGCCTTGTTCCGATCGGCAATAGCATCACTTATCAGCCTTTGAGTCACCCTCTCATTTACAACCAGATTGGGCTGGCTGGCTGATTGACACTCGGAAGATTTGATTTTCCTTAGCTCACGCTCCGCCTTCTCCTTGCGAGCTTCTAACTTCCAAATGCGTTCATCTCTCTGCTCTATATCGCGCCGAGCGGCGCAGAGACGCATGCCGATTTCATAAGCGGTGTACAGCCTCTTCACCGTCCCGTGAATGCCTTCACGAAACACTTCGAAATCCTGCCGACCTATCATCGACTGCTGGACTTCGGGTGGAAAAATCTGTCGGGCGAACTCGACTGCCACAGTTGGATCTCGAACGATCGAGTCTGCCTCTATCATTGGTCTATTCCCCACGACGACCACAAAACTCAATGGGCGCGGAGTCGCGTCGGATTCCCTTCCAGAACGGGGTTGAGGAGATTTGCACTGTGGCTGCTTGTCCCTCCTAGGCAACCTACTTCGACGACGAGGAGATTGGTGTCTCTCCCGCTCCTTCGAAGTCCTACTTCCCGTGTGCGACGGTTCACCAGTTCGACTAATATCTCCTCACAGCTCAGCTAGCGTCCTCGCTTCGCCTCTACTGTTGAAGAAGAGTCTACTTGACATTCACACTTGTTTAACCTTGCAGAAAGAGTTGGACTGAGTTGCTGATTGAGCATATAAATAGGACCTTCGTTCACATCGTACACGCCCATTTATTCCCCACGAGGGCAGCACCTACGAGGCAGCATCTCATTAATACCGAAAACAGCCCGGTGCCGATTCAGTCATATGCCCCAATCACCCCCATCAACCTCTAATATTCGGTGTCCTATATTCAAACATTGGTTAGGGCAAGGGCAAATTCATCAATCTAGTCGGCTTGAGTGCCCCAGCCGCTCCATGAATCGATTCATCAATATTCATAAGTTCATGTTATTCGGCGTTTAATGTTCATGAACCAGCTGGGGCAAGGGCAGATTCATCAATCTAGTCGGCTTGAGTGCCCCAGCCGCTCCATGAATCGATTCATCAATATTCATAAGTTCGTGTTATTCGGCGTTTAATGTTCATGAACCAGCTGGGGTAAGGGCAGATTCATCAATCTAGTCGGCTTGAGTGCCCCAGCCTCTTTATGAATCGATTCATCAGTACTTCATAAGTTCTTGATATTCGGTGTTTTATGTTCATGAACCAGTTGGGGCAAGGGCAGATTCATCAATCTATTCGGCTTGACTATCCCAGCCGCTCCATGAATCGATTCATCAATATTCACAAGTTCGTGTTATTCGGTGTTTAATGTTCATAAACCAGCTGGGGCATGGGCAGATTCATCAATCTAGTCGGCTTGAGTGCCCCAGCCTCTTCATGAATCGATTCATCAGTACTTCATAAGTTCTTGATATTCGGTGTTTTATGTTCATGAACTAGCTGGGGCAAGGGCAGATTCATCAATCTAGTCGGCTTGAGTGCCCCAGCCGCTCCATGAATCAATTCGTCAATATTTATAAGTTCGTGTTATTCGGCGTTTAATGTTAATGAACCAGCTGGGGCAAGGGCAGATTCATCAATCTAGTCGGCTTGAGTGCCCTAGCCTCTTCATGAATCAATTCATTAGTACTTCATAAGTTCTTGATATTCGGTGTTTTATGTTCATGAACCAGCTAGGGCAAGGGCAGATTCATCAATCTATTCGGCTTGACTATCCCAGCCGCTCTATGAATCGATTTACTAGTACAATACCCATGAACTAGTCCTATTCAGCACCAAGAGTTTATACATTGGCTGGGGCAAGGGCATACGACGGGGCCCTGAGTCGATTTACTTGTTCGGATAAATTAAGGTTAAATTAATATAATTGCCAAGTTACATTGTGATCCAATCGGCAGCTATGCAGTGGGATATTCAATCTACTCATCTCATGATCCTACTTCCTATCGGATCGATAGTAAGAAAGCACAATAGACAGTAATCATTTTATCCAAAGTAGTGAAAAGCAAAACTCTTCATTAATATCAAAAACTGCGTACAACTAATAGTGAAATGAAAAAGAAATTTTCATTAATAAATTGAGCGCAGATAGTAACTAATTTATACATGAAAATTACCTTAAACTAACAGAAATCTACTAAACAAAAACATACATTGAAATTGAAAATACTTAGTAAAACTAGAATGTCTCCCAGATCAATCCTCAGGATCAGACTCAAGTGGCTCAACATCCACTTGCTCGTATGGAATTGGCAAGGTCAATGTAATTCCAGCGGCAGCAAGGGCTTTGAGCCACCCATGTTTGAATCCCCGATTCTCGAATTTGGGGACTTCTTCTACGTAGTCCTTAAGGGCGGCGCTCTTTCAAGCCTCGAACGCCGTAGAAGCCTCAGAGTCGGCTTTTTCCTTGGCCTCCTTCAACTCTTCTAACTCGGCCTCCACCTTGGCAAGCGCCTTCTTGGCTAACTTGAGCGATTCCTCGCTCGCGTTCGCCCTCTCCTCGGCGTCGGATCTGAGCTGGTCAGCAGTTCGAGCCCTCTCCTTCTCAGCTTCGGCTCGAGCACTTTCCATTGCGGCTCTCATCGCCTCGAACTCGGCCCTGCTCCTCTCACCTTCAGCTTCAGACTTCAAGCGGCCAATTCTTTCAATGGCATCGTGCTGGCGGCGGCCTAGTTCATCTATCCTTCCAACTGTCTGCAAAACAAGGAGTTGGGATCATCACATATCAAGAAATATCGTATGCAAACCAAACCAAACGAGTAAAAAAGATCAATTCGCATACCAGAAGGGCCGACTAGGCAGCTAACGCTATAGCTACCAAATCCGGCTCTGCTCGAAAGGTGGCCTTGTCAGTCGGCAGTGAGACTGAGGTGGCCAAGCTCAACGCTACAACTGGATCCTTCATGGCGGATGCGTCAGAGGAGATCGGCGTGCTTTTTATCTTTGGCTGAACAACGAAAGGAACAACCACATTTGACTCCTCTAAGCGAGGCCGTTTGTCAGTGGGGCTCTCCACTGAGCCGGCCTCTCCCTCGGCGGTACTGTAGACGTCCCCGAACGTCCCGGGGGGATGACCTCCGTTCTGTTCAATTAGACTCACTACAGTTCAGGACACAATGTCACGGTCCTGTATCTAATCTCGCAGAGTGCAATGCAAGACCGATGAATCATCAAAGAGTGCAAATCCGGCAAATCGTTTTTGAAAACAGATTTTTTTTGAAAGAAGTGCCAAACATGGACTGCTTTGCCAGATACAGAGTCGCCACCTAAATATTTATTTTGGGGGAATTTAGGAAACCCTGACTCGTGCTTAAGGCCACGTGTCTGTCATCACCAAAGTTGCCTCGGCTCGGGAACTTGGGTATGATTGGGGAAGGTCACTTCGTGAGCACCCCCGCTCGCCCGATCAAAGATCGGCCTCTACTAACCATGATACCTAGTTTTGAAAACATTATGTGCTCTTATTCCGGTTATTAGCCTAGATTTACTACGTGATGCGCACAACATACAAGTATAGACTGGGTCGCCTGAATTGGAACAAAACATCTCATGTTTGTTTTGAAAACAGTTTGCTACTCGCAAGTAGGCTAAAATGTGGATTTGCCACCCTCAGGTGGGTTTAGAAAAGATGGTTATTTCCCATTCTCAAGTGGGCTTAAAACTCACAGTTAATGAATTGTTCCAATCCAAATAACCCAACCTTCACCCACAGGCATTCAGGCATTTATATCACATATGCAATTAGCCTCATGGTAAGCATGCTATCATGGCAGTCACTCATATACATGCAAGGATGCTAAAGCATAAACACTTACCGAGTACTCCAAGCCAAAACAAAAGCTATGTTAGAAATCCATGCATGATCCTAACTATACAGAAATGCGTAATGCAACACATGTAAAATGCAACTAAGATAGGCTCGTCTATTCTAAACATGGCATATGAAATGCAACGTATAACATGTATTCAACTTGGAATTGAAGTACAATGCAGTTAGTATGATGCGCCGAGCCCGGTGCATGCGAAACAGATGAATGAATGCAAACATGCTATCATACTGTATGGTAATTGAAACATGCCCTAATCTAACCATCATAAGCTGGTAAATAAAAGGGAGAAAGACGTGGGGTTGGAAGACATACATCACACACACACACACTTATTACAACATTGCCCTCGCTTGGAGGGTCCGAATAAATAATATACAGTCCGAAAGTAAAACAGTCCGAATGAATAATGAATCACAATTAATTATTTCACAACCACTAACTAATTAACAAATTAGCTAATTAAGCAAATAAATTAAATGAATGTGACTGCCTTTTGGATGATAATGGATGCATGCATGCTTGATGCGCTTTGTCGGTAAATTCCATCGCGATGCCTCGTCTCGCCTTTGTTTGCAACTGATTTCAGAAACTTACACAAAGCTCTAGAAGGCTGAAAATCCACCTAGGGAAAGCCACCGACCAGGTATTGGCTTGGAAAACCCTTGTCGACCACCCTTTATGGTGGAAACCAAAAAAGGTGGTCGGCCTACCAGTAAACCTGGTCGGCCGACCACTTTCTGCCCCTGGACTCTGGTTTTTCTGCAACGAAGGCAAGAAGGAGAGAAAGCAAGGTATTTTCAACATATGTGTGCACGACCACTCCTCCACGTCCTTGCACGAGCTCTAGGGAGTGTGGCCCTCGGTCCTCGGGCCACCAATCACACATCTCGATGCATGATAGCCAAGGGACCGAATTGCACGTTTCAATATGACATGAATGCAAGTATGAACATATGAAGCCAACAATTCTATCATGGATAATCAAGAATGTCGGGGACTGGGAATCGAGGCACGTTTCGTCACTTGGAGTACGAAACATCCCTCATTTCCCGTGCTTGGACTAAACCCTACCCCAACCATAATGCAACAAGCAATGCATGGCACGTGCAAATGCGACTAGCATGCGGTCCTAAGTGCAATGCAACCAAGTGATGTGAGTATGCAGGGGATGAAATGCAAACGTGCACCTAGCATATACAATGCTAACACTGCATGGCATGCGCAATACTCATGAACTAAGGCATACTCAATGCGACTAACAACCTAGCATACACAATGCGAGGAATGACATAACATGGCATGCACAATGCTCCTAACAACCTAGCATACGCAATGCAAAGGCTAAACATGCAACAACATGAACTATATGGCATGCTCGATGCAAGATGGACTTACACCAATATGAGTGGGCCTCAGCCACACTCACATCAGCGGCCATTAGGTGAAAATGAGACAACCGAAATGCGTGCACACATGCACGAATACCAAGGACCGAACCTAAGGCATGAAATGCTACTCTACCAAAGCATGGCAAGGATGAAGCATGGCATTCAAACATGTAAATTTCAGCACTGAAACATGATGCTAAATGGTCCCGAAACATGGAAATATGGCACCCGATGCGTGAAATAAGCCCCGAAACTCAAAACTAGTCCAATGCATTGAACCACAAGTACACAAAACAAGCATTATTTGATCATGAAGTCTAAAGACAGAGCCAAGGCAGTCCCAAAACATGCACATTTCCAGTTTAAGGTATGGCCAAAAGATGCTAACATGATGGACTAAAATAGCATGCAACATTGGCTAGCAAACATGGTTTACATGGCATGTATATGAAGCCTATGAGAACTCATCAAACCAGCCAAAAACAGTGAATAAAACATGTCAAAATATGCCCAAATAATCACTGAAATGCAACCAATGCATGCAAAAAGGATGAGCTCCTTTAGAGGGCCATACAAGGGGTTATTAAGCACATACAAGGTAGACATGTAACATGGAAAAACCACCTCTGGAAATGGATTATGACAGCCCTAAACCTCACCAAATTGGCCCTGAAATCAGTCTCAGAAACATGCAAAGAAAGGCCTCTTTGGAAGGCCTTGAATGGGATTTCTCTACACATGCAACATAGACATAAAATATGGCCAAAAGGGCCTCGGACAGAGGCAAGGCAGACCTCAAAACTCACAAAATAGGGCCTGGAAAGTGACTTCAAAGCATGCAAGATTGAGCCTCTTTTGAAGGCCAATAAGGCCAACAAACAAAGCAAGGAGAGAGGGGGTCACCCCGCTCTAATTTAGGCTCTCAAAACAACATTTAAGCCACTGAAAATCCACTGGATTTCAGTGGCTAAGAGGCCAAACCAAGCATGTAACAAAAGCTTAGATGCAAGGCTCAAAACAAAAGGCAATCAAGCATACAAGGAAGCATATGACCTCAAACAGAGAAATTCCCTTAAACAAACATCAAGAGGGGCTCAAAATAAGACTTTTTCCAGTTTATAACAAATCTCAAAAATATTCACAAGTAAGGCTAAAATAGGATGCAAAAATAGCCCTAAAAGAGAGATAGAGGATAAGGGGAGGTAGATGACCTCAAACAGAAAAGTGTCCTTGATCAAAGTTGAAGAGGGGCTCAAAATAAGACATTTTACAGTTTGGGTTGAAGCCCAGAAATGCTTGCAAATGGGGCTAAGTAATGAAGCAAAATAAGGCTAGAAAAGGGGAAATGAAGACTTACCCTTGTAGAGCCGACCTCCAGCAGCTTCTGGACCAAGCTGGTGAGCTTTCAACCTCTGAAAATGACCTCCAAGGTGCTGGAATGGGTGGCGGAGGTGGTAGGCTATGAGGTGTAGTGTAAAATGGCCAAGAACAAGGGTGTTTGGAGGTTTAGAGTAGAAAGATGGAGGGTTGAGTGTATATGCCTCAGCTGGTTTTTGTAACCCTTGCAAATGGAGGTGGAGTGTGTTATATAGAGGGAGAAGGGTGAGGCTTCTTGGAGAAGCCAAGAGAGGGGGTCAAGGCTTCTAAAAGAAGCTTGACCAAAGGGTCAAACTTCCTTTGGAAGCTAAGCAAAGGGTGCAAAACCACCTTAAATGGACCAAAAACAAGGACAAATCCTCGGACAGAGGGTCAGGTGCAAAACAGCTGGCACAGCTGGAATGCACCTGAGGAGACAAGACTGGCCGACCATGTTCAAAAGGCCAAGGTGGCCGGCCGGCCACCTCCCCTGGTCAGCCAACCAGGGGTCAAAAGGTTCAAGAAAAATTACTGGTCGGCCACCCCAGAAAGGTGGCCTCCCAGATGAGTGCAACACAGCTGTGTAGAGAAAAACCAGAAAGAGTGACCCAGGAGGGAGAAAAACCAGCTTTTTAGGAAGGTTCAAAAGGGTCAAGATGAATTACTGGTCGGCCTACCCATATTGGTGGCCTCCCAAGTGTGCACAACACAATGATGGTATGAAAAGCCAGAAATTGTGGCTCAAAAGTAAGAAAAACCAGCTTTCTGTCAGAAAAACCGGCTTTAGGAGAGAGAAAATGAGAAAACTGGTTTTTCAGGGGAAAAGGTGGCCTCCCACCATCCTACCATCTTCATAACCATGAAAATAGGGTCCATACCAAAAATGAACCCTAACCGATGCAAAACGAGGGTTCGGGGGCCAAAATGCGCGGTCCGGGGCCCCGAAAACAAGCTGTTAAGCACCGGAGGTGGCGTATGACCACGAAGGTGGTCTCCCGGGCCACAGTGTCCCTCTAAAGGGAGGAAATAAGGTGTGTACCAAAAACCGGAGCAAACGGAGGTAGTTAGGCGATCCTAAACCGAGGCGCACGGCCGACGGCTCCGAAAATCAGAAACTGGCCTCCAAACGGGAAAAATGGCCTACGACCACGAAACGTAGCCTACGGCCACTAAGAGATGGTCTAAGAGACCTCTCTCTCCCTTTGGGAAGAGAAAACAGAGAAAACATGACCTGGTTCGCAAACCGAGGCAAAGCACAAAAGAGCCCTGAAGTCTGGAGGCAAGGCTCGCAGCCGAGACTCTGAAACCTCAAAACGAGCACGATATGCAACATCACCGAGCGCTCAGTTGGTGAAATCTGAGTCTTAAGGCCGGTCAAAAATGGGGTGTCTACAGTTGCCCCTCTTTGACAGAACTCAAAAGTCATACGTGACGGGAGTGAATGTCAAAGCCCAGAGACGGCCCATTTTTGACAAGGCCGAAGACTTAGACAAACATACCAGATAACAAAGAAACGTGCCCGCAGGCGGGGGGCAAAATGGAAAACAATATGCACGGAGCCGAATGTAACTCATGATCATGCAAAGCAGCAAGCTGTAATGAAGCGCAAATGCAACAGTTTTAAGCAAGAATGCAAAGCAACAACTACATTTCATGAAGTTAAGAATGCAGAGAATTACAATTCTCGCTGCGTCTCACATGGAGAAGATACAATACCTGCGTAATTCGTCTAGTCGCACCAGCTTCAAATGAACCGTACATACAATATCGTGCCTGTAAAGGAGAGAAACTTAACAAGCACAACATAGTTAGCAATATATGTTCAACACTATATTGAACGCAGACAAACATGGTGCCGATAGGAAAATGCATCGCAATTCAAGAAGAAACGTGCATCGCGACGCAAGTTAAGTGAAACGTGCACAACAATGCAAGTGGTATGCATGAGAATGCAAGTGACGTGCACAACAATGCAGGATAAGTGCAAAATCGAGTAAAGAAACGCAAGCTTCGACGAGTGCAACTCAATCGCGACCCCCGGTTTACCTCCCGGAAGGGTCACAAGTTCAAACACTTGAATTTCTGAACCCGCAGTCCATGTATTAATTGTGAACACGCAGCACACACTTGTTAAAAGTTGAACACGCAGCCCAAACTTTGATGATGAACACGCAGCCCATATTTGATGAAAGTTCAACACGCAGCCCAAACTTTGATGATGAACACGCAACCCATATTTGTTGAAAGTTGAACACACAGCCCAAACTTTGATGATGAACACGCAGCCCATATTTGATTGTGAACACGCAACACACACTTATTGAAAGTTGAACACGCAGCACACACTTATTGAAAGTTGAACACGCAGCCCAAACTTTGATGATGAACACGCAGCCCATATTTGATTGTGAACACGCAGCACACACTTATTGAAAGTTGAACACGCAACCCAAACTTTGTTGATGAACACGCAGCCCATATTTGATTGTGAACACGCAGCACACACTTATTGAAAGTTGAACACGCAGCCCAAACTTTGATGATGAACACGCGGCCCATATTTGATTGTGAACACGCAGCACACACTTATTGAAAGTTGAACACGCAGCCCAAACTTTGATGATGAACACGCGGCCCATATTTGATTGTGAACACGCAGCACACAGTGATTGAAAGTTGAACACGCAGCCCAAACTTTGATGATGAACACGCGGCCCATATTTGATTGTGAACACGCAGCACACACTAATTAAAAGTTGAACACGCAGCCCAAACTTTGATGATGAACACGCGGCCCATATTTGATTGTGAACACGCAGCACACAGTGATTGAAAGTTGAACACGCAGCCCAAACTTTGATGATGAACACGCGGTCCATATTTGATTGTGAACACGCAGCACACACTGATTAAAAGTTGAACACGCAGCCCAAACTTTGATGATGAACACGCGGCCCATATTTGATTGTGAACACGCAGCACACAGTGATTGAAAGTTGAACACGCAGCCCAAACTTTGATGATGAACACGCGGCCCATATTTGATTGTGAACATGCAGCACACACTGATTAAAAGTTGAACCCGCAGCCCAAACTTTGATGATGAACACGCGGCCCATATTTGATTGTGAACACGCAGCACACAGTGATTGAAAGTTGAACACACAGCCCAAACTTTGATGATGAACACGCAGCCCATATTTGATTGTGAACACGCAGCACACACTGATTAAAAGTTGAACACGCAGCCCAAACTTTGATGATGAACACGCGGCCCATATTTGATTGTGAACACGCAGCACACAGTGATTGAAAGTTGAACACGCAGCCCAAACTTTGATGATGAAGACGCAGCCTATATTTGTATCTGATTGTGAACACGCAGCACACAATACAACACTTGGTTTGCACACAGCTCATACATTTCATTTGCATGCAGCGTATATATTTCATTCGCACGCAACTCATTCATTTCATTCGTAACTGAATACATGTGTTCATTGTGAATGCAAGTGTCTTCCCGTGTTACACGGGGATATGACTCCATTGCTGCGAGGGAGTGGTATGCGGAGCTCCCGGAGACTATTCGGGATTGGGTTGACCAAGCAGGGTTTGGACTCTTCTGCACTGGGATGAGCGCCCTTGTAGAGAGATGGTGCAAGGACTTCTCAGCCAAAGAGGACGAAGAGGGCCTCTTATTCTTGCACTTGAGAGCACAGATATTGTACATTATTAGGCAGTTTTATTTTCTGTAAAACTTGTACCCTTGTTGTAAGATGTTGTAACAAAGGAAGCATGATGGAATGAAACAGCTTTTGAAAAAGTGTTGTATTTTATATTCTTAGCATCATATCGCATCATTTTGCACCAAAAATGAGATTGAATGGAAATGTGCATTGTGTATTTGCCAAGTCAGGTAGTGAACCGACGCAACAAACTAAACAACCTAACTTACTAAGAAACAACAAAACCTTAGTAAGTTTACAACTCGATAAGTAAAACACAACAAAGTTGACAACTCAATAAGCAAGACACAACAAAGTTGATCAAACAAAGAGTAACAACTCAATGCACGAAACTCGATGACTCGATAAACAAGACTTGATAATCAAAACGGCTCGACAAACAAAACAACAACTCGATAAGCAAGACTTAACAACAACTCGATAAACAAGGTGCATTTCGGACGATTGTAGTGGCGGAACGCATCCGAAATTGAGGAAAACTCGCACCTTCAACACTCCCGATGCATGGAAATGCTAGGAACTTCCTTCTAGAGGCTAGGACAAGACCAAAGCCCCATTTTGCAGCATGGCCGACCACCTTTGGGAGCTGGCCGACCAGCTTTTTCATTTGGAGACCAAGGGGGTGGTCGGCCTACCAGAAAAGGTGGCCGGCCGACCACCTAGCTCAGCAACCATCAGTTTTTCGACACGTGTCCCCCGAACAGTGCCTTATCCTCTTTAAAAGTCCTAGCTTCGTGGTTGATTCATTTCATCTCAGTTTTGCACCAAAATGGAGGCGTTTCTCGTCGAAAATCTCGCAGCTTGGATTGCTACTTTAGACGGCTCGGAGAAGTTGAACGTTCGGGGCTTCAGCTTGAATGCACTATTCACGGTGAGCCGCACTTCGCTGCACCTTCCTTTCCTTCATGCCGCGGCGAGGTTTTGGAACCCGGTAACGCATGTCTTTAGCTTCGGCGGGCAGGAGATGTGTTCAACCTTTGAAGATTTTCAAGCTTTAATGGAGTCTGAACGCCACGAAGAGATTTTGCCTAAGTTTCGCTTTGGTCACGCCCAAGCTTTAGGGCGGATGTGTGGGCTCACCATGCATGACGCTCGGTCTCTGATCTGTAACGGGGAACTGGACATCCTCGGCTTGATTCATCGTTTTTCTGATGCCGGTGACCGCGGCGACCATCACTGGCAAGGTTTTCGGCAACACGCCCTTTGCTTGTGCAGTTTGCTTGCCCCAGGCTTTAGTGGATCTAGCATTCGTCTAATTGAAGTTGCTCGAGGCTTGAAGGAAGGAAAGAGCTGCATTGCCATGACATTGGCCAAGACACTAATGGGTTTGGATGCTTTCTATCGCCAGGAGACGACCAGATTTGCGGGGAGTTCACTACTGCTACAGGTAATGTTTCCCACCCAATCTCACATATGTATTGCTCACATCACTCGGCCCTCAGGCTCGGTTTGTCTCACAAAACCCTTTTCTTACTTTTCTCTCATCGTACATCTCTCTATTCTTTATTCTCTCATTTTTCATCCCTCCCCAAGTATGGTTGATGGACAAATTGCAGGTTGTGGACTCTTGCCCAGCCTACTCAGCCCGCGGCTACTTTTTCCGACAACGTCTAGTCGATGCCCTTGATGAGGGATGGTGGTTCGACTGGATGTGCAATTTGTCTGCAGATTGCATTGCTTGGCGCTGTCCTTGGCTCAATCTCCCGGCAATGAGCTATAGCATGTCCCGGCAGACCGGAATCCAGTTGATTGGTCTGACCCACTGTGTGTTCTATTTTCCGTTCCGGTTCCAACGCCAGTTTGGTCATGATCAGACTTGCTCGCCAGAGGGGATAGAGTATCCTGCCATATTCCCGATTCGAGGCGCACAGCTTGCCCGGTATGCCACAGCATGGAGGACTAGAGAGCTCCTGGCCCCCGCTCCCACTTTCAGTTGCACTTTGTCTGATGAGTGCTTACATTGGCTCAATGAAGAGGCACAGATTGGGCCCAGCTTGGCATTAGAGGCTTCGACCAGCTCTGGGAGGGGGCGCAGGGACACCTGACTTATCTATGCCCCAGATTTATTGCTTTATTAGTACTTTCAAGTTTTCTTTATGATTGTAATAAAAAAAGCAACTTCAATTTGTACGCAAGAGCAGGAGAACTCTGTATTGAAATCAATGAAATTGAAGGTTGTGGGTACTGAAAATTTTCCGCTTTGGTCTAAAAATGGTCTAAGTTGTAAAAAGATTAATTTTGAACAAAGTCAACTTTTATTAAAACTTTTCAAAACCATTTTCGATATGGATCAGAACTGGACACGCCTGAGATCTGTCACTGAGATGCACAACCCCTGATCCTAGCAACTGGAAAGTTGCCCCTAGTCTGACTAGTACCGCGACACTACACAGCAACGGAAAGTTGCCCCTAGTTTGAAAAGCACTGCACCGGAGATCATAACCGAACTCTTGAATGCTGAATAGACAAAGATGGCTGAGATGATCAAATGGACAAAGTTGATCAGGGAAAAGTTTATGGCTGAACTTTAGGATGAAGTTGCCTACGTATCCCAAAGATGGGAATCAAGCCTTACGTAGTTCAGGCTTGGGTTCACTCGAGTATTTTCACTCTCCTTTTACGCTCTAACTTTTGCCAAGGCCGCCCTTTGCGGGTTTTCAACCTTGCGAGCTCAGTTTTTATAATTTCAAATTTTTTGTGCTCTGAGTTTTGCCTAGGTCGCCCTTTCGGGTTTTCGGCCTAGCGAGCCTCTCAAGGGTAATATTTCTTCAACTTGTCCATATTGATCGGCTGTGAGAACTCTAGGCCATCTAGATCCATCAGAACCACAGCTCCACCTGACCAGATAAACTTAATGATGTAGGGACCAGTCCAATTGGGTCTGAACTTGCCCCTTGGGTCGTGGACGGGAGCTCGGTTGTCCTTGAGCACCAAATCTCCTTCCTTTAGATTCCTGGACTTAACTTTCTTGTTGAAAGCCCGGGCAATTCTGCGCTGATAACCTTGAACATGGTACAGTGCTTTCAGTCTTCTCTCATCAAAGAGCATGAGTTCCTCAAACTTGCTCTGCTGCCAATTTGCTTCGGCTATTTGACACTCAGCCAGTACTCGCAAAGACGGAACCTCAATTTCAATAGGTAGAACGGCCTCCATCCCATAAACCAATGAATACGGAGTCACCCCAGTAGAAGTTCTGATTGAAGTCCGGTAGCCCCACAGAGCAAACAGCAGCTTATCTGGCCAGTCCCGGTAGGTTTTCACCATCTTCTACAATATGTGTTTGATATTCTTGTTGGCGGCCTCAACTGCTCCATTGGTCTGCAGCCGATAGGTCGATGACTTATGGAAAGCCACATTGTATTTTTCCAACAAATCAATCACTTCCTTCTTGAAGTGGGAACCGTTATCTGAAATAATTTCGTTTGGGACTCCGTAGCGACAGATGATGTTGTTTCTGATAAACTTTGCAACGTGCGAAGCTTTCAACACCGCATAGGATTAGGCCTCGACCCACTTCGTGAAATAATCTATCGCGACCAGGATGAACTCATGCTCATTTGACCCCTTTGGAGTGACAGCCCCGATCACATCAATTCCCCAGACTAAAAATGGCCATGGCGAAGTCATATTGTACAGTTTCGACGGCGGAATGTTCATGCGATTTGCATGAATTTGACATTTGTGGCATCGCCGAACAAAACCGATACAATCCTCCTCCATGGTGGACCAGTAGTAACCCTGTCTGAGGATCTTCCGTGCTAGCATTACTCCGTTCATATGCGCACCGCATTCCCCTCCATGGATGGCCTCCATTAAGCGCTTTGATTCTTTGGCATCGACACACAGCTTATGCATTCCCAGATGACCTCTCTTATACAGCTTACCCCCACAGATGATGAACTAAACGGCCATTCTTCTGATTGCCCTTTTATCCTTGGCATTTACCCCTGATGGATATGCTTCCTTCTCCAAGAAATTCCAAATATCGTAATACCAGGGGTTTTCATCTTGAGCCTCATCTATAGCAGCAATCGTCTCGTAGGCTGGCGCAAATTTCTAGTCAATGATGACTGGACGCATCCCGACTCCGAACGGGATGTCTATCATGGAAGATAGAGTTGCTAAAGAATCTGCGAACCTATTGTTCTCTCTTAGTAGATGAGCAAAGTTTAGCTTCTCAAACCGAGGAATTAACAAGTCCAAGGTCTGGTGATACATCATCATCTTTTCTTCTTTGACCTTCCAGTCTCCTTTTGCTTGAGACACAACAAGGTTCGAGTCCCCGATGACGTCCAACCGTCTTGCCCCTAGTTCCAGGGCTGCTTCTAGACCGGCAATGCATGCCTCATATTCTGCTTCGTTGTTCGAGACTTTGAATCGGATTTTGAAGGCTAGAGGGATGCGGGAATTGTCGGGTGCTATTAGCAACACTCCTATCCCATACCCATACTGATTTGACGCTCCGTCAAAGTACATCGTCCAAAATTCGTCGTCGATGTACAAAATGGCTTCATCTGGGAATAAGTACTCAACTACTTCACCCCCTTCTACCGGATGGTCGGCTAAGAATTCTGCTACTGCTCTTCCCTTGACTGACTTGCGTGTCACATATTTCAGATCGAATTCAGAGAGCAACAGCAACCAACGAGCTAGCCTACCCGTAAGTGCTGGTTTCTCGAAAAGATATTTGATGGGATCGAGTCGTGAAACCAACATTACGGAGTGAGCTAACAGGTATTGCCGCAGCTTCCTGGTAGCCCATACCAAAGCTAAGCAAGCCTTCTCCAATGGCGTGTAGCGAGTCTCATACTCTAGCATCTTCTTGCTCAGGTAGTAGATGGCTCTCTCCACTTTGTCCTCTGATTCTTGCGCGAGCATACAGCCCATTGTAGTCTCAGTCACTGAAAGGTACAATATCAACGGTTTCCCCGGCTCTGGTGGTGACAACATGGGCGGGTTCTGTAAGTATTCCTTAATCTATTCAAAAGCAGCTTGGCATCGGCCGTCCCATTGGAATTTCTTTCCTTTCTTCAGGAGACCAAAAAGTGGTTCATAAGTCAAGGTTAATTTTGAAATAAACCGTCTTATGAATTGCACTTTACCCAGAAAGCCTCACACCTCCTTTTCAGTCCTTGGTGGTGGCATTTCTAAGATGGCCTTGATTTTGGAAGGGTCGACTTCGATACCTCTTTGTGTAATCAGACACCCCAGCATTTTTCCCGCTGTAACACCGAACATACACTTCTGAGGATTCAGCCGCAACCGAAATTCTTTGATCCTTTGGAAGAACTTTTGCAAGGTGGTGTAGTGGCCCTCTTTTTCTTTGGACTTGACAATCATGTCGTCCACGTACACCTCAACCTCTTTGTGGATCATGTCGTGCAATATTGTGGTCGCGGCCCGTTGATAAATAGCTCCAGCATTCTTCAACCCAAACGGCATTACTCTGTAGCAGTATGTCCCCCACGGGGTGGTGAATGCAGTCTTTTCCCGGTCTTCCGGTGCCATCACTATCTGATTGTACCCTGAGAAGCCATCCATGAATGAAAGCAAAGCATGCCCCGCTGTGAAGTCCACCAACTCATCGATGTGCGGCAAGGGAAAGTCGTCCTTCGGACTGGCTCTATTCAGGTCCCTGAAATCCACGCATACCCGGATCCTGCCATCCTTCTTCGGCACTGGAACAATGTTGGCCAACCAAGTCGGGTATTCGGATACCAGCAAAAATCCTGCATCAATTTGCTTGGTGACCTCTTCCTTGATCTTGAGAGCCCAGTCCGGGCGGATTCTCCTGAGTTTCTGCTTGACAGGTCGGGCCTCGGGGTCAAGAGGGATCCGGTGCTGTACAATTTCAGGATCGATCCCAGGCATGTCTTCGTAGGACCACGCGAAAACATCTTTGAAATCTTTTAATAAAGCGACTAAGTGCTCGCGTTCCTCCGAAGACAACGTGGACCCGATCTGGACCAGCCGCGGGTCCTCCTCAGTACCAATATTCACAGTAGTGATTTCATCCATTAAAGGTTTAACAAATCTCTCCTGCTCTTGTTCAATTAAGCGTTGCAAAACCGGAGGAATTTCTTCCTCATCGTTTTCATCAAAATTTTGAAAGTCTGAGTTAATGCAATAAATCAAGGGCACAGAAAAGTACTCAGAAACCACAGCTACTTGATTCTCATTAAGCACATCCAAAGCGTCCGATTCCTCGGTTACAACAGACTCAAAAGAGAAAGAAAAAGACGACCTGGACAAGACTGTGGCATCCGAGTTATCATCCCCAGGATTACTAGACTCAGACTCAGTCGAGCTGGAACCTGATTCTGACTCACAAGACTCGGTGGAATCAGATTCCGGCTCACTACCTGACCCGGTGCTGCTGGACAAAAATCCCTCTTCATACTGCCAAATGAGAGAGGGTGCGATAGATGCATCCAAAATAGTTGCTGGTAGGCCCGCAGCCGTTTCATTCCCGATCACGGACACCTAGAAGTTATCCCCCAAGCACTTCTGGTCGATCGGAGGATCTTAAAGTAGACAAGCCAGCGCTACCCCCATTTCAACTTCGATGTCCTCAGAATCCCCTTTTCCACACTGCTCAACCTCAGCTGATGGGTCTGTCTGCTCCTCGGCAACTTCATCCCCGGATAACTGCAGGTCGAAGAAGATCTCAAACCCTGGCACGCGCTTCCTCTCCGCATTTAACCATGGTTCCAGGAAGCCGCAGAATGGAAAATCTTCTCCCTCCCGGATGAAGCGTCCGTTTAGGGTACCCAAAATGGGTCGGTGCATTAGCTCATAAGGCTTCCCGGCCTTCTTTGCTTTGGTTCTCCCAGCCATTTCCTTGCCTTTCCTTACCCAGTCCTCCTTGGTGGGCAGATAACCCAAACCAAAGGTATGCGGGTTATGCAGCACTTCGGCCGATACAGCGACGCCCTTCCGGCCACTCTTTCCCAATCCCATCCCGGGGATGTGTTGAAGCTTGTTCATGAGGTATACAGATTGAGCACTGACATACACTCCCTCATTAACAGCCATAATGTTTTGCACAACCCGAGCCTCGGCTAAGGTAAAACCTGACATAAACACATCCTCCATGCCGTGCTCGATTTCCAGGACTGGTGTAGATACCTCCGGCGGTGGATGGATCAATGAATTCCCAAAAATGATGGCTACTTCCTTCCCATGGGGGTATTTCACCATCTGGTGTAAGGTGGATGACACTACCTTTACCTGGTGCAGCCACGGCCGTCCTAAAAGCAGGTTGAAAGTTGCAGGAACCTCTAAGACATGGAAATCTATCTCATGCTGTCCCGGCCCAACTTTGGTCTGGATTTTTACTGTCCCCATGACTTCTCGGCTCGTGTTGTCATATGCCTGAATTACCTGGGCAGTCGGCACAAAATCCACGGTCTTTAAACCGATTGCATACGCCGTCCTCGCCGGGCAGACGTTGATGGCGGATCCTGTGTTGATGAGCACCACAGGTATCCATTTGTTTCTACACTCCACAGAGATGTAGAGTGGCCTGTTATGGTTCACACCCTCAGGTGGCAGTTCTTTATCAGAGAAACTCAACATCGGGGTAGCTCCTCCCAGGAAAACTAAGCCCACCAGCTGTTCGGGCGTGGTATCTATAGAGAGCTTGGCCTTGTCCATGGCTGAAAGGACAGCCTGCCTGTGTACTCGTGATGCCATAAGCAGTCCCCAGATGGAGATGTCTGCCTGTATCTTCTTTAACTACTTCAGTACAGCCTCTTCTTCGATTTGCTTCTCTTCCTGTCTCTCAGCTTCCTTATCCTTCCCAGATGCCTCTGGCTGGTCTAGGTGCGGGGGTTTGAAATACTGCCCGCTTCTTGTCATATGATTGACCTCGCCGATATACCAGGTGTCGTCTAGTTGATTGCTCCCCCAATCCTCATCTGTGTGGGCAAGACATAAATCATCGTCCTCCCACCACATTCCATCGGCCACCGATAGACACCTGTCCGGTTCCGGTATGATTGTACTCGCAGTACTTTCAGCCCACATGCTCGCAGCATCTTCTGTCCTTGTGCCCATAGCACTTTCAATCCCCTCATGGGTTTTAGCTTTCCTGATTCTCTCAGAATCCCAAAACCTTTCTTGTTCCACCTGCGTCGGCGCAGTTTGTTGTTCAGCTTTCCCTGCATTCACAATGCCCTAGTCCTGAGCGAAATTTTTCGTACTGGCACTCTCCGGCAATGTATTCTGACTTTCGGCCCTTTCGGCCACAACTGATATCCTCGCTCCTACCGGGCCCTGTTCTAGTTGGAACTCTTCCACCACATCCGGTTGATCATCCAACCATCCGGTAGCCTCTGCCGATTCCTCATAATCAAACCAGTTGACTGCCGTATCCCCCGATTCTTGGTCGTTGAAAAACTGGAGGTTGGCAAAGTCCTCTTCTACAGCCACCAAATCACTTGTCCCCTGCTCAAATCTATCCCCTTGGATCACACACAGTTCTGCCCTTTCTGGCAATTCTACACTTGGCTCAACCTGGCCCATTGACAGAATGTAATCACTCGGATCGTAGGCTTCCCCAGCAGCATTCCCAGACTGCTCAAACCCTGACTCCACAATTCCATCCTCCTCTGCAACCTCCCCTGTTCTGTCTTCAACAGCCACCACCATTGGCTCAGGTTGGGTTGTGGAGATGTCCAACATGCACAAAAAGTCAGTGTAGTTAGGAAGGAGCACCTCCGGCTTAGGTAGATGGGAATGAGTGATATAGATGCTAGGATCGTAAGACACGACCCCAGTCTGGATAAAGTTGATTCTTTTGGGAGGTGGAGCTTGGTTGTGTGTAGGGAGCGGGTTGGTTGTGACATTGGGTCTTTCTGGTGGCAAAATCACCTGTTTGTCAACAAGGTCTTGAATCTCGTGATGTAATCTGAAACATTAGTCGGTGTCATGACCGTGTTGTTGGTGATATGCGCAATATTTGGCTGGGTTGTGAGTGGAGGGGAGTGGATTTGGCAACGGCCTCGGCTCCAGGGGTTTTAGATGCCCTTTTCTGATTAAGACCCCTAGAGCCTTAGACAGGGGCATGTACAATGGGGTGAAGGTTCTTTGGCCTCTGGGTTGGTATTTGGTGGTTTGTGGATTGCTTCCGGATGCACCGGAGAAAGGTGTGGCTGCCACGGGTCTAGGAAGGGGAGGGGGAATGGTGGCGACCATGCTTACCTCCGAAGCTCTTGCAGTTGCAGCGCCACTCGGGCCTGCATTGTTGTTGCGGTTAAAGGTTCTTCGGGGCTGATCTCTATCTTGGTCAATCAGACCCTGTTTCATTGCATCTTCAATTTGTACCCCCATCTCGTGCAAATCTGAAAAGGTGGGGAAGGGGAGCACAATCATTTTTTGCATCAGTTTTGGCTGGAGATTGCGCACAATCATCCGAATCTGGTCCTTATCAGTGGGCCTTAGGGTCATCATCGAGGCCTTCGCCCTCCACCGGGTTACGAATTCCGAGAAGCTCGCTTTAGGCTCTTGCCTTGTTGTTTCGAGATCACGGGTTGTAATCTCGATTTGAGTGTTGTTAGAGTATTGCGCAACGAAGGCCTCAGCCATCTCATCCCAACTCCGCTTGACATCGTCCTCTAACTTCGCGTACCAGATAGCGGCCACACCCGACAGGGTCTGGCCAAATAGTGAAAGCTTCTGCGGTCTGGTGAGGCCCATTGGCCGTAGTATGTTTGAGAATAATCGGAGGTGGACCATGGGATCCCCAGATCCGTCGAAGCGATCGATCTGCGGCATTTTGAACCTATCCGGCAGCGTCACAGCCACATCGGTATATCCGTCCTTGATATCCGGGATAGGCTTTACCCCTTGGGATTTCTTGAATAGCTTCTCGAGTTTGCTCAACTTCAGTGCTGTAAGGTCTACTTCGAACTCGAAGGGAGAGTCCGGGTGGTTGATGGGTGTATGTGCCTTGGATAATTGAGGTGGAAGCGGGGGCGGAGCTAGCCCCGTTGGAATGTCTGTGTCCTCCTGGATGGTATGGACATTTGGCAAGATGTTCTGAGCATTTGGCAGGACATTCTGGGCAGTTGGTGTTTGCCCGGGTAGCGGGACCCTTGGTGGAGGAGGAACTGGATATAAGGCTGATGCTCCGGCTTGCTGCTGGAGCCGGGTAATTAACTCCGCCTGCTGGGCCATGATTGTGGCCTGCTGTTTAGAGAACTCTGCTTGGCGGACAGCGTCCTCCTGCATTTGCTTCATACTCTCTTGGAGCTGGCGCATCATTTCTTCCATTCCGGCCATGTTCTGCTGATCTTGCTGACTGACTGGTATGTGTATCTCTATGGCAGAAACTGAGACCTCAGCTCGACTGTTCACTGCTAGGGTAGACCACTGCTCTGGTAACCTCTGCTCAGACACACTGCACTTTCTCGGCCTCCGTCTGACAACCGGGGGTAGAGAATGAAACACTGGTTGTCCGTCAACCAGATCCTCAGATCGATTGAGTCGACGACCTCTTGTCCAGAGTGCTTGGGAAATATCTGCTTGGTTTGAAGCAATTGTGCTAAAACTACCTAGCAAAAGGAGAAATAAAGCAATAAGGAAATGAATAACCAGATAAACGAACAGCATAACAGCTTAAAATAAACACACAACACACAACTGGGCATAACAACACACGGTCGATAAGCTGAATACACACTGTCCTCAAACACTGATCATTATCCCTGAATCACTGTCCCCGAAAAAATGAATCTGATACCCGCAGATAACTGATTCTCAAACACTGACTGATGCCCGCAGGCCTGATGCCCAAACTCGTAAACTGATACATGCATTTCCCTGTAGAGACGCACTCTAAAAGCACATAACAGATAAGTGAGAGCCAAAACACCCCTATGTTGGTGTAGGGTTTCCCTGTCCTATTTTGTCAAGAGCTAGGGTTTCACTACGCACGCAGCGGTTTGAAACAACCTATATCGGGTAAGCAACCTGTCCTAGTTTGGAATGGTCACTATGGATTCCGAATATGCACTAGGTCGAATGGTCAAAAGGGTGCCCCGGTAAAACCAGGGTTTGTGTTTCCATACTGGCAGAGCCCGTAACCGGTAAGCCTTATGGCACGCAGCCTCTGGCAAACCACTCAGGAATAGTAGATGGCAAACACGGTGTCCTAGGCGCACCAATGCACATGCAATGCAAAGAAACACATAAGTGTAATCAAAACAAGATATCATGAGTTCGAGTCAAGCTCTCTAATTCCCCAGCGGAGTCGCCAGAAATTGTAGACGTCCCCGAACGTCCCGGGGGGATGACCCCCGTTCTGTTCAATTAGGTTCACTACAGTTTAGGACTCAATGTCACGGTCCTGTATCTAATCTCGCAGAGTGCAATGCAAGACCGATGAATTATCAAAGAGTCCAAATCCGGCAAATCGTTTTTGAAAACAGATTTTTTTTGACAGAAGTGCCAAACATGGACTGCTTTGCCAGATACAGAGTCGCCACCTAAATATTTATTTTGGGGGAATTTAGGAAACCCTGACTCGTGCTTAAGGCCACGTGTCCGTCATCACCAAAGTTGCCTCGGCTCGGGAACTTGGGTACGATTGGGGAAGGTCACTTCGTGAGCACCCCCGCTCGCCCGATCAAAGACCGGCCTCTACTAACCATGATACCTAGTTTTGAAAACATTATGTGCTCTTATTCCGGTTATTAGCCTAGATTTACTACGTGATGTGCACAGCATACAAGTATAGACTGGGTCGCCTGAATTGGAACAAAACATCTCATGTTTGTTTTGAAAACAGTTTGCTACTCGCAAGTAGGCTAAAATGTGGATTTGCCACCCTCATGTGGGCTTAGAAAAGATGGTTATTTGCCACTCTCAAGTGGGCTTAAAACTCACAGTTAATGAATTGTTCCAATCCAAATAACCCAACCTTCACCCACAGGCATTCAGGCAGTTATATCACATAAGCAATTAGCCTCATGGTAAGCATGCTATCATGGCAGTCACTCACATACATGCAAGGATGCTAAAGCATAAACACTTACCGAGTACTCCAAGCCAAAACAAAAGCTATGTTAGAAATCCATGCATGATCCTAACTATACAGAAATGCCTAATGCAACACATGCAAAATGCAACTAAGATAGGATCGGCTATTCTAAACATGGTATATGAAATGCAACGGATAACATGTATTCAACTCGGAATTGAAGTACAATGCAGTTAGTATGATGCGCCGAGCCCGGTGCATGCGAAACAGATGAATGAATGCAAACATGCTATCATACTGTATGGTAATTGAAACATGCCCTAATCTAACCATCATAAGCTGGTAAATAAAAGGGAGAAAGACGTGGGGTTGGAAGACATACATCACACACACGCACACTTATTACAACATTGCCTTCGCTTGGAGGGTCCGAATAAATAATATACAGTCCGAAAGTAAAACAGTCTAAATGAATAACGAATCACAATTAATTATTACACAACCACTAACTAATGAACAAATTAGCTAAGTAAGCAAATAAATTAAATGAATGTGACTGCCTCGGCTCTGTTTTGGATGATAATGGATGCATGCATGCTCGATGCGCTTTGTCGGTAAATTCCATCGCGATGCCTCGTCTCGCCTTTGTTTGCAACTGATTTCAGAAACTTACACAAAGCTCCAGAAGGCTGAAAATCCACCTAGGAAAAGCCACCGACCAGGTATTGGCTTGGAAAACCCTTGCCGACCACCCCTTATGGTGGAAACCAAAAAAGGTGGTCGGCCTACCAGTAAACCTGGTCGGCCGACCACTTTCTGCCCCTAGAGTCTGGTTTTTCTGCAACGAAGGCAAGAAGGAGAGAAAGCAAGGTATTTTCAACATATGTGTGCACGACCACTCCTCCCCGTCCTTGCACGAGCTCTAGAGAGTGTGGCCCTCGGTCCTCAGGCCACCAATCACGCATCTCGATGCATGATAGCCAAGGGACCGAATTGTACGTTTCAATATGACATGAATGCAAGTATGAACATATGAAGCCAACAATTCTATCATGGATAATCAAGAATGTTGGGGACCGGGAATCGAGGCACGTTTCGTCACTTGGAGTACGAAACGTCCCTCGTTTCCCGTGCTTGGACTAAACCCTACCCCAAGCACAATGCAACAAGCAATGCATGGCACGTGCAAATGCGACTAGCATGCGGTCCTAAGTGCAATGCAACCAAGTGATGTGAGTATGCAGGGGATGAAATGCAAACGTGCACCTAGCATATACAATGCTAACACTGCATGGCATGCGCAATACTCATGAACAAAGGCATACTCAATGTGACTGACAACCTAGCATACACAATGCGAGGAATGACATAACATGGCATGCACAATGCTCCTAACAACCTAGCATACGCAATGCAAAGGCTAAACATGCAACAACATGAACTATATGGCATGCTCGATGCAAGATGGACTTACACCAATATGAGTGGGCCTCAGCCACACTCACATCAGTGGCCATTAGGTGAAAATGAGACAACCGAAATGCGTGCACACATGCACGAATACCAAGGACCGAACCTAAGGCATGAAATGCTACTCTACCAAAGCATGGCAAGGATGAAGCATGGCATTCAAACATGTAAATTTCAGCACTGAAACATGATGCTAAATGGTCCCGAAACATGGAAATATGGCACCCGATGCATGAAATAAGCCCCGAAACTCAAAACTAGTCCAATGCATTGAACCACAAGTACACAAAACAAGCATTATTTGATCATGAAGTCTAAAGACAGAGCCAAGGAAGTCCCAAAACATGCACATTTCCAGTTTAAGGTATGGCCAAAAGATGCTAACATGATGGACTAAAATAGCATGCAACATTGGCTAGCAAACATGGTTTACATGGCATGTATATGAAGCGTATCAGAACTCATCAAACCAGCCAAAAAAAGTGAACAAAACATGTGAAAATATGCCCAAATAATCACTAAAATGCAGCCAATGCATGCAAAAGGATGAGCTCCTTTAGAGGGTCATACAAGGGGTTATTAAGCACATACTAGGTAGACATGTAACATGGAAAAACCACCTCTGGAAATGGATTATGACAGCCCTAAACCTCACCAAATTGGCCCTGAAATCAGTCTCAGAAACATGCAAAGAAAGGCCTCTTTGGAAGGCCTTGAATGGGATTTCTCTACACATGCAACATAGACATAAAATATGGCCAAAAGGGCCTCAGACAGAGGCAAGGCAGACCTTAAAACTCACATAATAGGGCCTGGAAAGTGACTTCAAAGCATGCAAGATTGAGCCTCTTTTGAAGGCCAATAAGGCCAACAAACAAATCAAGGAGAGAGGGGGTCACCCCCCTCTAATTTGGGCTCTCAAAACAACATCTCAGCCACTAAAAATCCACTGGATTTCAGTGGCTAAGAGGCCAAACCAAGCATGCAACAAAAGCTTAGATGCAAGGCTCAAAACAAAAGGTAATCAAGCATACAAGGAAGCATATGACCTCAAACAGAAAAATTCCCTTAAACAAACATTAAGAGGGGCTCAAAATAAGACTTTTTCTAGTTTATAACAAATCTCAAAAATGTTCACAAGTAAGGCTAAAATAGGATGCAAAAATAGCCCTAAAAGAGAGATAGAGGATAAAGGGAGGTAGATGACCTCAAACAGCAAAGTGTCCTTGATCAAAGTTGAAGAGGGGCTCAAAATAAGACACTTTACATTTTGGGTCGGAGCCCATAAATGCTTGCAAATGGGGCTAAGTAATGAAGTAAAATAAGGCTAGAAAAGGGGAAATAAAGACTTACCCTTGTAGAGCCGACCTCCAGCAGCTTCTGGACCAAGTTGGTGAGCTTTCAACCTCTAAAAAATGACCTCCAAGGTGCTGGAATGGGTGGCGGAGGTGGTAGGCTATGAGGTGTAGTGTAAAATGGCCAAGAACAAGGGTGTTTGGAGGTTTAGAGTAGAAAGATGGAGGGTTGAGTGTATATGCCTCAGCTGGTTTTTGTAACCCTTGCAAATAGAGGTGGAGTGTGTTATATAGAGGGAGAAGGGTGAGGCTTCTTGGAGAAGCCAAGAGAGGGGGTCAAGGCTTCTAAAAGAAGCTTGACCAAAAGGGTCAAGCTTCCTCAAGAAGCTTGACCAAAGGGTCAAACTTCCTTTGGAAGCTAAGCAAAGGGTGCAAAACCACCTTAAATGGACCAAAAACAAGGACAAATCCTCGGACAGAGGGTCAGGTGCAAAATAGCTGGCATAGCTGGAATGCACCTGAGGAGACAAGACTGGCCGACCAGGTTCAAAAGGCCAAGGTGGCCGGCCGGCCACCTCCCCTGGTCAGCCGACCAGGGGTCAAAAGGTTCAAGAAAAATTACTGGTCGGCCACCCCAGAAAGGTGGCCTCCCAGATGAGTGCAACACAGCTGTGTAGAGAAAAACCAAAAAGAGTGACCCAGGAGGGAAAAAAACCAACTTTTTAGCAAGGTTCAAAAGGGTCAAGATGAATTACTGGTCGACCTACCCATATTGGTGGCCTCCCAGGTGTGCACAATACAATGATGGTATGAAAAGCCAAAAATTGTGGCTCAAAAGTAAGAAAAACCAGCTTTCTGTCAGAAAAACCAGCTTTAGGAGAGAGAAAATGAGAAAATTGGTTTTTCAGGAGAAATGGTGGCCTCCCACCATCCAACCATCTTCATAACCATGAAAATAGGGTCCATACCAAAAATGAACCCTAACCGATGCAAAACGAGGGTTCGGGGGCCAAAACGCGCGGTCCGGGGCCCCGAAAACAGGCTGTTAAGCACCGGAGGTGGCGTATGACCACGAAGGTGGTCTCTCGGGCCACAGTGTCCCTCTAAAGGGAGGAACTAAGGTGTGTGCCAAAAACTGGAGCAAACGGAGGTAGTTAGGCGGTCCCGAACTAAGGCGCACGGCCGATGGCTCCGAAAATCGGAAACTGGCCTCCAAACGGGAAAAATGGCCTACGACCACGAAATGTAGCCTACAGCCACTGAGAGATGGTCTACGAGACCTCTCTCTCCCTTTGGGAAGAGAAAATAGAGAAAACATGACCTGGTTCGCAAACCGAGACAAAGCACAAAAGTGCCCCGAAGTCCGGAGGCAAGGCTCGCAGCCGAGACTCTGAAACCTCAGAATGAGCTCGATATGCAACATCACTGAGCGCTCAGTTGGTGACGTCTGAGTCTTAAGGCCGGTCAAAAATGGGGTGTCTACAGGTATGTTTTTCGCCCCGCTCTTCTGGAACTAGCCGTTCTTTTGTAATCTGCTATTCGGCTTCCTTCTCCGTCTCGGCCACAACAACTTGAGCCGTTTCTTCTCCAATAACGGGTTGTGAAGATTCAATCAGGGCAGGTTTGGAACGGGCGGCCTCGGCTTTCCGTCGGGCGGCAATTCGTTCGGCATTTCTCTTTCGCGCCATCTGCGTGAGATTTTCCCCAGCCATACCTTCAGAAAAAGCGCCGGGTAGGTCTCCCAAATTCGTAAAAATATCTCCGAAGGAAAACTCCGCCCGACCCGAAGTGGACGGTGAGTTAGGCTAGTTAAGACCGGCTGCCTCAAACGCTGAGTTTAGAGCCTCGTCGACCTGTTCGGCCTCCGCAGCGAACTCTCTCGTTGGTTCGGCAATTACCTCGACCACTGACTCTACGTCTTGCTCCGAATCAGAAGCTTCGAGACCAATTTGCCTAAGGGTCTTGAAGCTAGGGAAGATAAGAGCCGTAAGGAGTTCTTCGCCGGATGGGATCGAAATGTCGTCTGCGGCCGAGAACGTAGTATAAGTAAGGTCGTACCGCAGGAGTATATGGGTGGCTCTCCCTTACTTCTGTATGTTTGGACAGCCAAAATACTTGAGTGCAGTCTTAATTTCCGCAAGGACTGCGTCGTCAACCGAGGTCAGAATCTTCTTCAACTTATTGCCTGCAAAAACAAAGGGTTAGACTTGGAGAAAAAGCCGAATAAAAGAAAGATCAATAAACACAAGGAGTTACACGGCAACCTGGTTCACCCTTCCGTCTGGGAATAGGGTCTACGCGATCTTCGCCTTCGCCGAATTCCCAGTTGCCTCGGACATTAACCATTACATCGTCAACTCGTTTGCCAGAGCTGGCAAGCATGGTTACCAAGTGATGGTCGGTGTCCTTGGGCCTGAGAAAGTAGCGCCCGAGCCGACCGAAGGATTTGGCTAAAGCGAAGCAGTGCCGAATCGCCGGAATGCCAAGGTTGATCCTAAGGTGCCGGTTTAACTTTACGATTCCCATTATGATTCAGAAAAAAATCACATTGGGTTGGGAAGGAATCAGACCCCAATGGCGGAGGATGGCCCTAAAAAGTGGGTGTAGGGAAAAGCGACCTCCGCCCTCCGTAATGGATAGGAGAGGAAAGACGATCATATTTTGGTCGTCCCTCTCTATATCAAGGATATTGTCTGTCACTAGAGATAGATGGACATCATCAGGGATAGAAAAATATCGTCGGAACCCAGAAATTCGACCCTCGGAAAGGAGGTCTTTCAAATGCTTAGCTATTCTAGTAAGGACTCAAGGGTATTCTAAATAAAAAATAAACACGAAAAGTAGGATTACAAAGAGAAGAGAAGAAAACTTACGAAAGGCAAAGGAGACAAGGAGAGACGGGAAGAAGTTGCAGAAGACGCGAGACAGAGGAGAGATACCGGCTGGCAATCCAGTAGGCTCAAATATTCAAAAAAGCATGCATTCGAAGAGACTGGAGTTTCAAATCATAATAAATGCAAAAGATGCACGAATGAGGTGGGAACGTATAATGATGACCGAGAGGCGTTTGCGTTCTGACATTCACATTGGAATAGGTGAAGCGCTTACCTTATGTTTCTCTTGACTTTTCAAATTTGAAACCAAACACGTCAATTAACTACCGTCAATGGGGAGTTTGGGGGGCAATTGTGGGAGCCGAATAATTACCAGAATCAAAAGCGTACGCTCTAGAAGATAGACATTACTCGACTCTAACCTGCATGATCAGGAGGCCGAATACAATAAGTAGGCCGAGTAACTATTGAACTATGGAGCCGAATTAAATAAGTTGATAGTGAGCGAAAAGGGGACCAGGCCCCGAGGCCCTAAAAATGAGTATAAATAAAGGAACAATAGTCGAAGAAAGGTATGTGAGAACCATTATGATTAACTTAAAATACAAGTAATCCTGAGTGCAGAGACTAATTTGTCCGTCGGAGTGCTAATTCTAACACCCCCGACTGGAGTGTTTATTCCTTTTTAGATGACCAGCAGAGGATAACGAGCGTCCCCCAGGATCAGAAGAGTATTTCCAAACCACTTCTCCACATGGGCCTATCTCTTCACCATCCAAAGGGTATAAATGGATCCTTGCAGCTATAGAGTTGAACACAAAATAGGTCAAGGTAATCCCTTTGAAGAATGCTACTGGGCCCGGAGTCGCAAACTTCATCAAGGAAAATATCATCTGCAAGTTCGGAGTACCAAACACCATCTTTTCGGACAATGGCACACCCTTTATAAACAAACATGTGAAGAGCCTCCTGGAGATTTACCAAGTGAAGCATCACAAATCAATGCCCTATTACCCAAAAGGGAACGGACAAGCGGAGGCTACAAATAAGACCTTGATAAGGATTGTGAGTAAGATGATGGATGAATTTGGTGGGACTTGGTCTGAACAATTGATAGTAGCCCTATGGGCGTATCGCACCTCCAAGAGAAAGCCAACTCAAGCAACTCCTTACACCCTTGTGTATGGGTCCGAGGTAGTGTTACCTATAGAGTTGGAGACACCATCTGCCCAGATGGCTCTCGCCTCAGGAATGGTACTTAAGGCTCGAACCACTAGACTGGAGGTATTAGAGGAAAAGCAACACAGGGCCTCAAAGTCATAGAAAGGTATCATGAGTCTATCGCCTGAGCCAATCATCAGACGGTGGTTCCAAGAAGGTTCGAAGAGGGTGATCTAGTATGGAAGATCATTGACCCAATCATGCGTGGACAGCCCCTACCCAAGTTTTCTCCAAAATGGGAGGGGCCTTACATGGTGATCCAAGCTAGCCCAAGAAAGTACTACAGGCTCGTGAGAGTTGAAGATGGTTTCCGAACAAGCCCTCTTAATGTAAAGTTCATCAAGTGTTACAATCCATGAATAAACTCATCTATGTTAAATCTTGTTTTCATTTTCTTGCTTTATCTACAAATTTCATTTCCCTTATGTTATGAAAAGGCTGATTTCCTTTATGATGTATATGTTTGTTCCAACACTTGTAATGAAAATTTTATACTTTTGTCAAGAAAGTTGAAGAAGTAATGAGAATATTTAAGCTTTTATGAATATGTGCATGTGATTGTTCTTTCCAATGTATCATTCGAGATAAATGTTTTATCAAATAGAATAAGAAAAGCCGCAAAAATCTCCAAACAAAAAACAAACTTTGTCATTTATTGCATTGTCCTAAATAAAACATTTTTATCGAAAGGGGCAAGAATGTAATGCCAAAAAAAAAAAAACTCGAAAGAAGTCATATTTACATAATACTCAAAGAAACTCAATCTCATCCAAAGACACCCTCGAAGAAACTGCCTGTCACATCCATATCCCAAGGACAAGAAGCAGAGTGTGTCTCTAAAACCTCCAAGGCCCGAGCATAGCCTGACTCAAGCTCACGAAGAGTTTCCTTTGTCTCGTCTATAGAAGTTCGGTAAAAGGTAAGGACAGACAAAACTTCTACCCAGCGACTGGCGTTCGAGGCTATATCCAGGCACCTCTGAAGCCACAATAAATCCACTTGATGACACTCCATATCTGAGATTCCCTGATATGCCGTCTCAACTACTTTGCCATTAAGGTCACACAACCGTTGCCTATCCAAGCTATATAGGATAATGGCAAAAGACTTGATAAGAGCAGTCTAAATGAGCGGATATTGGCAAGCAAAGGAAGCGAAGGTCTCGGGGTAACTCGAATGCACAAGCTATAGAACCGACGCAAACTCGGGAGCTACCCAATAGTGGAGAAATGGTACTGTGCTAGAAGCTGGAGAGGGAGCTGGGGCCGGAGAGGTATTAGTTTTAGGAACCTCTCCAATCTTTATCAGGTTGGACTAACCACTCAGAGGGGTAACTTTCGAGAGAAGTCCCGAGCTTGAAAATGCGGTCTGATAAGGGGAAGGACCAAAAACATCACTATCAAAATGAAAGTCGCTGAGATTTAGATCCATAACATTCGAAGGCACTAGCGATGGAGAGCCCTTAGCAATTGTCTCAAAGGTAGATGTGTCCCTCCGGGAAGGAGAGCCATGAGGAGTCACAAAGAGAGTCGGAGCAAAGTTTGAGGCAGGTGAGGGTAAGACCCCGGTAGCGGCTAACACTGAATAAAAGAGAAGGAAGTTCTATTAGAAACAGGGAGCAGTAAAGCCATTTAAGCAAGAAAGAAGCTCTTACAAATAGAGATACATGACAAACCCCAGAAAGGAAGATTATCTGAAGGAGAATCATTACGTGAAGCCGGGGTAACCCGAGCCGAGTTAAGTGAAGTATGAGGGCCACTAGCATTAACAAAGTCGCTTCGCTATACGGAGGGCACCTGATCGACCTCAACATCTAATGAAACCAGAATAGTAACATTCACCCCGAGGGAGGAAGGAAAGCCGAAGGATGAGAATCACCATAAGTACCAGAGCGAGTCTCAGAGACTTCTAGCACATCTACCTCCACACTACTCCCAGAGGCGCACCTCATTTCTACTCGGCCATTGGAAGTGTGTCATTCGGCACCACCAAAAGCACACCTCACCTATGCACTGCCTTCAGAAGAATGTTCCTCGGCATTAGCCCCTTTAACAATTTCAACGTGGGAGCCGTGTTTCTCAACAATCTTAGCACCAGAGTCGTGCTTCTCAATAATCTTAGCACCAGAGTCGCGTTTCTCAATAATCGCAGCATTAGAGTAGTGATCCCCTACAACCTCGTCGCCAAGACATCGCTCCTCCCCTGCAACTAAGCAAGAAGGGGAATATCTAACATATGGGGAGGGATCCTTAGTCACAATAAGCCGGTGACGACACACACGAGGGACAAGGTCACAAAAGTGATAAAAAAACTCAGCCTCATCATCATCAGACAAAGGAAGAGTGTCATCAAGGTCTAAGTCCAGCCCCGATAGGGGCAACATAGCCAATATCCGCGGTACCCAGAGCATCAGCAACTGCAGCACATAGAACATCAGCAACCGCAGGATCAAAAGACGGAGTAGGGTCATGTACAACAGGGAAAGTAAAGAGTGTTCATTTAAGAAGATATAGTCTCAAGAGGGAAAATAACTATGAATTAGCGGAAGAACTAAGATGTCTATCTAATACCTGATGCAACCTTTTAGAAAGGTGAGGAGTAGAAGGACTAGCAGCGGAAGCTCGCTTAGGAGTCATCTTCTTGAGGCGGGTCATCGGAGGACTAGAAGCCTTATTCAGAGGGATTGGCTCTGGGATAGCAATCACTAAGCTAGTAATAGATGTTCGAGATGGAGGGTCAGTCGGAGTAGATAAAGTGAAGAAGCTCTCGTACATATGATCAGATTTCTAACTCTTAGGCAACCGAAGAGATAAGTCCGTCTTATAAATCAACGGAGGCAGACATAGTCGATTTACTCTGGACAAACTCAATAAATGCATCAATGTTCTTCCATCAATATCTCCTGAAATAGGTAGTGAAACCCCCTACCCGACTCAAACCCCGACAGTGTCAAAGAGCTAGACACAGGAAGCAAGGCATGTACAAGTCCACAAGTAAAGTCCCCGTAGCTTTCTTAAAAGACAATAAAAGAGGTGCCGACCCCGGGGCACATTGGTCAAATTCAAATTGGCATGCTACTCTGTCAGGTTTGTAGACAGTGCTATCGAGGCCTTCCTTATGCCATACTGGTAGCGAATTGGGACGAACCATTATCAACATATCAACAAGATGCGCAGAAATGTCCTTTAGCAAGGGAAAAGACACTAGTCAGGAGGAACCATGGTAAATAAGTGGCATCGCCATACTCACTAGTGCGCATCATAAAGGCGAGCCATAAAGCACCGAGGATCATCCGCCAAAGTATTCAAAGAAAAGGTACAAATGACACGTGACCAACATGTGATCAATGGCTGGCAAGTCTTCGCTTTCTTAAATATGCGACACCCATCCTTTTCAAGCACAGGGATATCCACTTTATCTACTACCTCCCAAAGGACTTCTGCCTTGAATATAGTCGGAGTAGGGGAGAACTTTGGGAACCTCTCAAAAAAGAAGCAGAACAGGAACTGACTAAGGACAAAACAGACAAGCTCATACCGACCCATAGAACGTACCATGTCTCGGTGTAGCAAATCTAATCGGTAACAGGTTCCCAAGAAATAGTGGGGCTAGGGGGATCCGATCCCCTTTAAAGAATCTAAAATGCCAGTGGGAAGACAAAAGGATTGAGAGAATTTGGAGGTGTGCTCGAAAGAATGAAGAAGGAGAGGAAGCAAGCCAGAAATCCCAGAAAATAAAGTCTAGAACCATACATCGGGCCGACCTTGAACTCCTAAGAAGTAGGGTCAGGATCTCTAGCTAGGGGCCAAAGATCTCTAAAGAAGTGACGGATCCATACAGTGTAAGAGGCACGGTCCATCTTCACTTGTGTAGTCCTCTTCGTTGAACCATCAAATACAGAGCTCCAATGACCACAAGCTTGGAGATTTTGTTTTAGGGATTGGATTAGAGAATCATCCTCAGGGGGTATCTGCTCAGCGCAGAAGGCATTAAGGCCAATCACTTCTAGGCAGAGTAACATGAACACATCCTCGAGGGTGGGCCTCATCTCATGCTGGTCAAGTATGAAAGTGTGTGTCTCGTTGCTTCATCGAAGAGCCATGGCTTCAAGGCTAGCATTGTTGTGGCGAATGGATAAAGATCGAGATATCTTCACTGGAATCAACAATCAAGCCTCCTAAAGCCTCTGACAAAGGCCACTATCTGAGAGGACATCATCAACCCATTCCTGCCAAGCAAAGAGAGGGTTAGAGAAAGCCTTGAACTAGGGATAGCAATAAGAGAAATCCCCTCGCTCAACCTTAAAGCGTAACACTGAAGAAGGGAAAATGAAGGCTCGATGTCTGGAATCAGTATCCTCAGAAAGACACAATGGAGCCCCCTTCGGAGATGGAAGAGAAGCGGTGGAGGTAGCTGCTCACCAGAACGGGTCCTTCCGGCCAAAATAAAAGGATTTACTCCACTTAGACACCGGAGGCACATCCCTCTCCTTCATAAGAGCCGGTTCTAACGACCCCAAGATGACATAATTCTTTCAAGAAGACATATAGCTGAAATAACAGGCATAACAAATAGGAGCCAACAGTATCAAATTCAACTTATCAGAATTGGGTCAACGCTAATCAACAAGAATTCAAACGAAATTTCGGCATTAACCATTTATTTCTTAGAGTATCCACGAATGCAACAAATAACAATATATGGCTCTATGCTGTATTACAACATTATTGTCCCAAGTAAAGCATTCAAGAGATCTAAGCATCAAAAATTTATTCATCAATTATACGAAGCTCAAGGATAGTATTCTGGCATTATCAACCAATCCTATGAGAAATTCTGCATCGAGAATTCAGGCATGATGTCTACTATTCTAGAGGTTGCAACAATTAATCATTCGATAGTAAGACTTATATATAACATGATGGGTTTATCAACAAACTCATTTCCTCGGATGTCATCAACAATTTATTTCCCCATGTTTCAAAGCAACATCAACACAAATTCAAGCTCTAAAACAGTGATTTCCAGACTCAGACTCTTCAACAAAAAATTGCTCAAACAATAAAAATTTTAGCAATTTTGTGGCCTCCAACATTGTGTAAAATTCATATTCATGACAACAAGCCCAAAATCAAGGAGTCATTTCCTCAGGATGACAAATGAACCAAAAAAAAATTTCCAATCACTCTTAAGCTCTACAAATTTCAACATCAGTATGAGTCGCAACATCAAAGCTCCGCAGTGGAGTTTTAAATCGCAAATATTAAGGCCCAGTAGATCAAAGTTCTTGAGCTTAAAAAAAAAATCTATTAGAATATAAGGGTTGGAAATGGGTTTCACAAAAATCTTGCTCACATATCAAAAATTACAAGAAGGAGAAAAGTATGATGAACAAGGATTATCAATGCTTACCCACAGATTTACAGTAGTAAGAAGAATGAAGAAGATCGGTAAGATGGGTAAAGGTTAAGGCTAACGGCAGGACCTGTGGCGAGATCGTAAGTCACGGAGTGCACAGTGTAAGTTGAGAGCCACGCGCATAGGCTAGATACAAGAAAGAGAACCAACGGCCATGACAGGTCAGCTAATGACGAGCTGTGTCGGCGTTGGTATGCGTTAACAACGGCTTGGATCGCGTTGCCGGCGATGCTTGGAGTTGCAGCGCAAGCAGCATAATACAAGTGGCGGAGCAGCTGGGAAGACCAACACCACGTTGAGTTGGTGACGTGGTTGATGTTGGGTAGTCACGCGTTGCCGGTGGTGTCTAGAGTTGTGGTACAAGCAGCTTATACAGATAGCGGAGCAGCTGGGCAGACCGATGCTACGTTGAGTTGGCGACGTGGTTGACACTGGACAGTCGAGGCTGGAAAAGTAGTGATGTCGCAGAGGAGTCGGTGTCGTTATAGCAGAGCTTAGGTCGCGATGTCTGCAGCAGTCGGAGCTGGGACAGGTCGGTGGTGGCGCAAGAAAGCAGCAACTGTGATATCATATGAGAGCTGGTGTCAGCGCTGGTCAGTGGTGGCAGTGGCGGCTCGCGACGGTGTACACTCACAACTGAAGTGACAGAGAAAGGAGAAAGGAGCTGGGCGGCAATGGTCTTCAATGGGTGTAAAGGCAATATGGAACTCTAGTATAATGTTTCTAGAAAGAGAGTAGGCTGAGAATAGGGTTTAGCATTTTATGGCTTTTCAATTTCAAAAAAATAGGAAAGCAGTGGGTTGCCACTTTTCTAGAGAGATAAATCAAAAATGGGTCCTTGGATTTTGATCTCTTGTAATAAAAAAATTTTAAAAAAAATCAATTTCAATTTTCTTTGAGGAAACAAAAGTAAAAATGGGTATGGTCCAAACAGGGCATAAGTAAAAAAAAGATTCATTCTTATTCATAAATTATGGTAAGTCATCAACCTTATCCAATGGCCATATCAAGACAAGACATGCCCCGAGGAGGTGAAGCAAAACATAGCCAAGGAGGAAAGGATGTGCATGTCTGAGAAAACTAAAATTTCTCATACATGCAAGGGGCAAAATGTAGAAGTCAAGTTGGGCCCATTAAAATTAATTAGGCCCAATCAGAAAGCCCAAGATTAGTGGGCCCGGATTTATCGCCATGAAGTGGGCCAGATTGCTCTAAGCCTTGAAAGGGTTCGGATCCATGAACTTAGAGACTTACTCGGGCTAGGACTCGAAAAGGTATTGAGCAAACCTAGAGATCCAAGGCACTCGGGCTTCTAGATTTGATTGCAATCTAGGAGCCACTCCATTGGTGAGTCCTAGAACATTTGTGGACTTGGAGCATTCCGGGATCAACCCACTAGAATCATGAGTGAGGTTAGAGCCTGAACAAAGGGCCCAAATCCCGAGGATGGTGGATGAAGATGAATTCACTTATTGGTTAATTTAGCCTATACCTGAGTCGAGGTGGCACAACCCCACGGGGTCCATGAGACTAGGCAATATTACGGCAGGGGGTCCTCTAGGACTACCTCGACCCTTTAGGAAGATTGGGGATCATTGGTTAGGAGTGGCTAAGAAGAAGGGTTCATCAAGAGGTTGATCTCCTCTTCAGGGTTTTCCTCATCCTTTGAGAGGTCACCTCGTCGGACAATGTAGTTAGAGAGAATATGCACATGGGCTCCATCCTACATCATGAGGTGCCTATAAATAACACCCACCCATAGCTTCACAAATGATGGATTTTGGAGAGATAACTTTTGGAAAAGAACTAATTTCTCTTCTCTATTATCTACCTTGAGAGTGAAAGTGGGAGATCTATAGGAGAGCCTTGCCATTATTCTCTCTCTAACTGTTTTGCCTTCTTCTTCACCCAATCTCTTATCTCTATCATCTCTTTGCTATTGTGTTTCTAGTTATGACCGTTAAAGAATCTAAGCCTATCATCATTTCTAGGGAATTCGAATTTCCCGGCAATCTTCGAAGATCTTTGAATTTTTCAGTGAGCCTTCGAATTTTCCGACAACATTCTTGAACCCTCTCATACATTCAGTGAGGTACAAGCCCTTGTATTTCTATATACATTGGAGTTACAAGTTTGAGAGTTCAATCTCCTTAACTATTTGGTTACCAAACGTCAATAAACCGCTAGGCCACTTAACTAGTTGTGTAAAATCTCTAAAAATCTTGAGTCATTACTGTAACAACGCAACACGACGCATATTCAACAATGATAATGAGCGAGAAGAGAAAAGTTATGGAGAGAAGACTGTACGAAGCATCTCTGAGTGGGAATGTACAAGTACTCGAAGCATTGCTCGAAGAAGACACTCTCATTCTTGACAGAGTCACTCTCATGATGTGATTTAATAATGAAACTCCCTTGCACATAGCAGCATTGCGTGGTCACTCTAATTTCACGAAAGCCTTACTGAGTCGAAAACCAAAACTCACTACTGAGCTGGACTCACTCCGAAACTCGCCTCTCCACCTGGCTTCGGCCAAGGGCCACCTCGACATCGTACGACAGTTGTTGGAGACAACAACCAAAGCTGCCACCAATGACGACAATGTTTTCAAGGCTCGAATTAAAGATGGTAGAACCCCACTCCACTTGGCAGCAATGAAAGACCGAGTTGAGGTCGTAATACTACTGATTGGGAGTTGTCTTGAGTTGATTTACGAGGAAAAACTCGACAGAGGAGGAGAGACTGTTCTGCACTTGTGTGTGAAGTACAACTGTTTGGAGGCTTTGAAGAATTTGGTTGATAAATTGCTGACCCAAAACCACGTCGAGTTTGTCGAATCTCAAGACAAAAATGGTAACACCATCTTACATCTTGTTGCAACTCTCAAACAAGCACACGCAAGTGTTTTCTTTTGGACTGGAGGAAAGGGCGTTGTTTGGGCCCTTCGGTTCACCACAGTTGTTTTTCAATAATTTGTTTATTTTGTTTGCTATTTTTAGTATTTCATTTAAAAAAATAAGTCAATTTGATAATTGTAATTTGTTTAATTGATTATTTTTGTCATTAAAAAATACATGGTTTATTTTTAAAAAAAATTATTGTCCATTTTTTAGTGAAAAATATAATAAATTGAACAAGTTTCAACTACCAGATCGACCTAATTTTTTTGTATAAATGAAATACATAAAGTATCTAACATACTTAACAGTTCGAATAATCAAAACAGGATCCATGGTAGATCCCATGCGCCCAAATAATCTCCTCCAGTCCAAAGGAAATCTTCCTCCTTTCTTTTATTGTATTTATGTCTATCCCTATATATAAAGTAAGAATGTTGGGTGAATGAAAATTCTGGCCATGTCAAAATTATCTTATTGCCCCTCTGTGTGTACCAAATACTGCACTAGATGATTGTGGACCGATGCTCCGCACCCAATTGGACTATCCAGGAACTGAGACCCTGCGACAAAGAGCACCATTAGAGCTGGCCAGCTGGAGTTGGCCGGATAACCCCTCCAGTGTGGGAGTAAGTGATCGGAGAAGATGGAATGTGCTCTTTAAGTGTAGAGAGTTATGTTTTAGTGAGTATGGTTCAGCTCAACTTAGTTACCTTCAATGTAAAGTGAGTTGAGTTTATATAGAACACCTTACTTGTTGCCCAAGATGGTTTCATGAAGCTTTGGTGCAACTGGGCTCCCTTTAACATTGCTCAAGGTAAGGGACCATCTGGTAGTTGACAATGGATGTATTTACTCATTTTAACCATGCTTATAATAGATCACATTCCCTTGATCAACTGTTTCTGTGATTCTAGGGGGAGGGGACTAGCTGAGGTGGCAGCCTGCACATGCTTCCATTCATAGCTTTCACGTTTCTCCGAGAGGTTTCCTCGACTCGGTACCATTGTGCCCTGACTCGACCCTTCACAAGACTGCTTATAGAGATGGGCTGGCCCATTTAGACATCTTTGTGTGGGCTCAGCCCACTTTTGGTCTCTGATAATGGGTTTGGCTCGACATTTCAGTCTAAAGATTAAGTCTTATAGCCCAGCCCAGCCCAGCTCAGCATCGCTGCTGGGCTGGCCTTTCCACTACGGGTTGGGCCCAAGTGCTTGGGCCTTAGGTGGACTATATGCTGTGGAGTTGGGCTTAATTGGCTTGCCCACATGTTCATCTGATCCTTTTGGACTTGGGTTTAGTGAATCGGGTGAGCCCATGGCTTGGATCCGACCTGTTTATATTCTGCCCCTTTCATTTGCCCCTAGCTCGCGCTAAAGTTCCCCTTGGGGGGAGCTACTGTTCAAATCAATACCCCAACATTCGTATCGCTTTGGATCTTCTCTAGCTTGGCCTTGGTGGTGGTTCAATCCGTGTGTGCACACTTCTGCATGCGTCTTTTCACTAGGACACATGGCTACATGGCACTGGTGTGCAAAGATAGTGCGCCAAATCCATACAAAGAGACGTGACTTTGTACCATCATGTCGTTTGGGGGTAATAAATTCCCTAGAGCTTCCATCCCAACCTCTTGATCTGCTCTAAATTTTGAAATCCCCAAAAACCTTTTCGCTCTCTCTTGTTGGTTCTTACGGTGCTCTGCACAGACGCTTATTGCCATTGTTGAGGGTTATGAAATCTATCATTCTCATTCCAGTTTAGAAGATCTTCGCACTTTACTGTTCCTCATCAAATCACTGTAAGTTCTCTTAAAACTCCTCTCTTCTATTGCTTTTCTGTTTACATCGCCACTGTCGGCCCTTGCGCCATTGTTTCCAACGGCTGGTAGTATTTTTGTGTTTCTTACTCAGTTTTAGCTGCCCTTGCCCTTCTAGGTCTAGACAATGGGAAAATTTCATGCATTAGTGGATACCCTTGAGGCGATGGCTTTGTTCCGTCGTGACTATGGTATCCCTGATGATGTTATCCTCATACTGGCTAAGGTCGACGCCAAGCGTATGTGTATGAAACACACTGCTGCTTTCGTTGTTGCTGCTATTGTCGAATGAGGGGTTCGGTTCCCTCTTGAACCATTAGTCCGTCGCTTCTTGTACCAAGTCTAACTTACCCCAATGCAAGTATCTGTGAACCTATTTTGAGTCGTTTGTGGTGTCTGTGCTCTGAACAAATGATTAGGCCTGAATCTCAACATCTGGGATATCTTGGGTTGTTACACCTTTTCTCACAACAAAGACCACAGTACCTATTACCTTCGTGTCTATTCTACTAAATGTCACCTTGTCAAGGGTTTGCCCAACTCCGACAAGCACAATGATGATTTCTTGCAAGTTGGTGGGAACTAGGAGTTCCCTACCGAAACCGAGTTCCAATCTGAGAGGATGCCCCAAAAAGATGGCTACCCAGGTCTTAATCTCGTGCTCTACTTATTTTTGCACTTTTGTTTTGTCTGAATGTTGTGCTAATGTTGTTCTCCATTTTTGCAGAGGCTTCGCGTTACCAGCGTAGGCCAAACCATGAGAATGTTGAAGCGATCAAGGTTGTTTTGAGGTACAAAAAGAGGTCTGCCCTTAAACTATTGGACTACTAGACAACAAGCTGAACCACAATCTCGAAAAAAGCAAAGCTTGCTTCATCCCTACTTGATTCTAATACTGAGACTGACACACCTCCTGCCTCTCTAGTCACAAACCACCACCACGGCTGAAGTTTATCCGTTGAGAGGACACCTTCTCCTGCCCCCAGTTTCACAGGGAGAGGATCTATGTCCAAGAGAAGGGTGCTGGTGGACCTAGAGGCAAAATCTTTTGGCTCTTTTTCTGTCCTAGAGACTTCTTTGGTCAAGGCTGAACTGAAAAGTCTCATGAATGTAAAATTGGAGGTGGGGGGTCTCTAGCCCTTCTGCCGCACTACTGATCCTGTTGTCTCAGTTGCTGAGAGGGCAAAAAAGAGAGAAGAAAAATTGGCAAGGCCATAGTTGGTGAGGCCTCTGAGGAGCCCGTTGTAGTTGAATCTTTTGAAAAATAGAAATCGCCCATGCTGTATCAGGGCATGCCCATTTCCACTTCTGATTCAGTTATTGCTTCTAGAGATTTTGCTTTTGATTTGACCAAGACTTTGTTGATGCCGGTGGATATGGTAGATCATAACGGACCTCGCAATATCCCAATTCTGAAGGATACCCTTCAAATGATGACTTTTGTGAGTGTTGCTGTATTTTTTATTTATTTTTTTTTTTACTGTTTCTTTTCTTTTAATACCTTATCATTTGTTGCAATGCATTCAGAGAATGCATTTGTCCATCACCCGAGCTGAAGCATTGGAAAGGGTCGTGCTGGAGGTTGACGAATTTAGAGGCCGAGAAAAAGGGTCGTAGGACTGCAGAGAGAGAAGTGTTCCGTTTGAATAAGGTTGTCACTTCTGTTGAGAAGTCCAAGGAGGCTGCTATTAGGGTCCAAACCTAGCTTGAGGGAAAAGTGGCTAAGCTGGAGGCAATTATAGCTGTGATGGCTGCTGAGCGCTCAACTTTAGAGGTCAAGCACTGCCAACAGGGCTGGGATAAAGCTGGAGCTGCCTATAAGGAGGAAGTGCTAGTACTGCGTGACAAGCTCTTCTTGAAAGGCTAGATGAGTGCTCTGACTGCTGCTCAAATTCCTGAAGAATCCTCTCTGTTTCAAAATGTCCCTATTCCCTCGAAGTCCTTGGGCTTGAAGACCATTACCACCCCTGCTACTTCTCCAGCAAAAGTTTCCCCAGTAGCTGACTCTGCAAACGAGACTATAGGGAGCGGTGCTGCCAATGAAATAGTGAATTTTGAAGGGGATGGGACTCTGGAGACTGAAGCTGTGGGAGATGTGGTTAAGGAGGCTCCTGTTTCGCAGGAAGTTGGAGTTGCCTCTACTTTTCCTCCCTAAGAGGACATGGACAAGATTGCAGACGCTGCTCCTGAAATCCCTCCTACTAATGAGAGTTAAAGTGGCCTTTTGAAAAGACTTGAAGTTGTTTTACATTTTTTATTTTTTATTTTTTTACATTTTCTCTTTTTCTTGCTTTCTGGTGCACTAGAGCTTGGTCTTCCTGACGAGTTGCCCCCTTGTGCTTGTTAAGACAATTTTTCTTCTTTCTGTTGCTGTTTTATGAGGCCAGTTGTGCCTTTGGATGATGGAAACCTTTTATCGTTGCAATCTGATGCTTTCTTGCTTTTATGTCTGAGTGTTATCTGTATTGTTTGCCCCCGGCCAAGCACTGTTAGGACCTTTAGGTTGAACGGCTGCTCGGTCTGGTTAACGAATATGCTGTACAACTATACTTGCTTTTGTACTGAAGGATGGAAGTCTTACTTAGGTTCAAGTTGGTTCTGAAAAACAATTATTTGCCCCCTCCTGGAGCTAAGTAAGATTAATACTGAAGAAATTGCTTCTTGGCAAGACTGCTCAAGTCTGTTGCAACAAGTGCTTTTGAATGGAATAAAAGTATAAGGAGGTGTCTTACTCGAATCTAGGTTGGTTTGAAAAAACAATTGTTTGCCCCCACTTGGAGTTAAGTCAGACTAGTGCTGGAAGTTTGCTCTTGATAGAATTTAGCCTGGTCTATTCCAACTCTGTCATGCATCAGTACTGAAGTGTTGATGTGTTTATACTTAAGAAATTTTGTAATTTTCAAAAGAGAAAAGATTAGGAAAAAACTAATTAATGCATTTTCCACCAAGCAATAACACTTGGTTGAGTTCCATTTTGGTTGCCAAACATAATTCCACCATGCAATTCCACTTGGCATGTTTGCGTGCAAACCAAAACTAAATTCCATTCGGTTGCTCTGAAACGAAGTCCATTTGGTTAAAACCAAAGCTAATTCCGTTTGATAAACATCAAAGCTAAGTCCGTTTGGTTGAAACCAAAGCTAATTTTGTTTGATAAACATCAAAGCTAAGTCTGTTTAGTTGAAACCAAAGCTAATTCCGTTTGGTACATACCAAAGCTAATTCCGTTTGATAAATATCAAAGCTAAGTCCGTTTGGTAAACACCAAAGCTTAATCACTTTTATTTGGAAATATGCCCCCAGGGCTTGGATTATAAAAACTAGGTTAAGCAATAACATGTTCTGACCATAAAGCTATACAGGTGCTGGAAACAAAAGTTCAAAGAAGTAGGGAGATATTATCATGAATCAAAAGATGAATGCTTTTACATTTGATGGATGGCTTGGGGGTATTCTACCGATAATACTTCTTGAGGTTTGCTACATTTCAAGGCCAAGGTATGGCTTTGCCCTTAAGATCCTCCAAGTAGTATATTCCATTCCTAGCTATGACTGTGACTTTGTAAGGTCCCTCCTAGTTAGGTCCTAACTTCCCTTCGCCAGGCACCCTTTTATGGTCCATTACTTTCCTCAGAACCAACTCTCCAGAAGTAAATTGCCTTGGGAAAACTTTCTTATCGAAACTCTTGATAAACTGCTGCTGATAAGCCATAAGTCTTATTAATGCTGCTTCTCTTCGGCCTTCTACCATGTCCAGGGCCTGTGCAATAGCTTCCTCATTACTAGCATCTTCAAATAATTCCAAGAAGAGGGTTGGGAGACCGACTTCCAGTGGAATAACAACCTCCATTCCATAGGTCAAGGAATAGGGTTTTTCCCCTGTCGAGCGTCGTGCCGTGGTTCGGTAGGCCCACAACACATAGGGTAACTCTTCAACCCACTTCCCTTTTGTATTCTCAAGCCGCTTCTTTACTACATTAATGATGGTTTTATTTGATGACTTTGCTTGTCCATTACTCTGCGGGTAGCTCGGAGAGGAGTTCCGATATTCAATCTTGAGATCAACAAAGAACTTCCTGAAAACCTTTTCGTCAAACTGAGTTCCATTGTCTGCAATCAGTACCTGCGGGATGCCAAAACGGACTACGACATTCCTCATAACAAACCGCTTTGTGTTTGCTTCTTTGATGCTTACCAGTGCTTCAACTTCTACCCACTTGGTGAAATAGTCGATTGCAACGATGAAGATTTGTTTGTTCCCAGTCCTCCATGCCAACAGTCTAATGATGTCCAAGCCCCACTGAGCGAAAGGCCATGCGCTAGTAAGGGGAGTAAGATTTTTAGCTAGCTGATGAATCAATAGAGAAAACCTCTTACACTTATTACACTTCTAAATGTACTATTGTGCGTCTTGCTGCATCCGTGGCCACCAATACCTATGAGTGAGGACACGATGTGCCAGTGACCTTCCTCCAATATGGCTTCCACAAATCCCATCGTGGATTTCATAGAGAACATCCTTGACTAGATTTGGATACACAAAATAGATAAGGGCCAAGGTTAGAGCATCAGTACAGCTTTCCGGATAGTGAGATCTAAAACTAAGCTGATCTATGTTGAATTTTGTTGCCCTATTTCTTATCTTCAGGGAGAGTACCAGATCTCAGAAAAATAAGTAATGGATCCATCCAACTCGGTTCCATGTTCGTACAGAGGACCAAGTTTGGAGATATAGTACTCGGTTCTGGTATAAACTCAACCCAAAATTTTCTAGCATCTTTGGTATCAACTGATAAGCATCAACATGACTGTTTTTGTCTCGACTGGTCTGTTCCACTCGTGTGGACTCGAATTTCTTAAGAAGATCTCTGGGCTTGTCTGCATACATAGCCATCCATTCATCTCTTGCTTTATAGACCCCTGTGAGTTGGTTAACAACCAACTGAGAATCGCTGAAAACCAGGAGTTGTTCTACACTGAAGTGTTCGATACTGCACAAACCAACAATAATGCTTCATATTCTGCCTCGTTGTTAGAGGCCTTCCAACCAAGCCTCAGAGCTTGCTCCCAAATGAATCATTCTGGGGATATGAGTACCACCCCTACCCCCGAGCCTCGGTTATTGGATGATCCGACAACGTAGAGGTGCTAGATGTCACCAATGAAGAGTTTCCATGCCTCTGAAGCACACTATTTTCCTAATTCGGTGGTGCGTGGTACCTGTACCAAGTTGGAGTTTAGATGTTCGATGCTTTGGGCGAGAACGAATTCGGCGACAAAATCTGCCAAGACCTAGGCCTTGATTGCTGTTCTGGGCTAATATCGAATGTCAAACTCACAAAGCTCGACCGTCCATTTCGCTGTTCTACCCGAGAAATTGGCTCGGCCGAAGACGAATTTGAGGGGGAATTCAGTGAGGACATTGATGGTGTGGCCCTGGAAGTGATGTTGTAGCTTCCTTAAGGCAATGAGTAAGGCGTAAGCCAACTTCTCTAATGGTAGTTACCGTGTCTCGGCATCCAGGAAAGTCTTACTGATGTAATATACTGGTCTCTGTTCCTTGTCCACTTCGTAAATCAGTACTGCGCTTATAGCATGGTCCGAAATTGTCAAATACAGGTATAGTTCTTCCCCTGGTTTTGGAGTGGAAAGGAGAGGTGGCGTACTGAGATACTTCTTGAGGTCTTGCAGAGCTTCGGTACATTCAGGACCCCATTCGAATATAGCCTTTTTTCTCAATAGCTAAACGAAAGGCTTCATTCTATCTGAAGACTTGCTAATGAACCGATTTAGGGCGGTTGCCATTCTGGCCAGTTTCTGTAATTCCTTAGCCTTTGTTGGTACTTCGAGCTCTTGTATTACTTTGATTTGATCCGGATTTGCTTTGATTCAGCTGCGAGTTACCATGTATCCCAAGAACTTCCCTGTTCCTACCCCAAAAGTGCATTTCGAGGCATTGAGGCGAAGTTGATGGGTTTTTGGGATATTGAAGACCTCCTTCAGATCTATGAGGTGGTTTGTAGCGAGCTTTCTTTTTACCACCATGTCATCTATGTATGCTTTCATAGTTTAACTGAGCTACTCTCTGAACATCGGGGTTACCATCTGCTGGTAGGTTACTCTGGCATTTTTAAGGCCGAACGACATTACTTTATAGTAGTAGGTGCCTCTCAGAGTAATAAATGATGTCTTCTTCTGGTCTGGGCCGAACAGTGGTATCTAATGATAACCGCTGTAAGCGTCTAGAAAGCTTATACGCTCATGCCTTGCTGTTGAATCCACAAGTTAATCTATGTGAGGCAAGAGAAAGTTGTATTTTGGACAAGCTTTGTTGAGACAAGTGAAGTCAACACAGACCCTCCATTTTTTGTTCTTCTTGACTACGACTGTATTAGACAGCCACTACGGGTACTGAACCTCCCGAATTGTTCCTACGGCTAGGCGCTTATCTACTTCCCTTATCATTGCTTCAGTATGTTCAACTGACGATCTTCTGCTCTTTTGCAAGACAGGGCAAGCTGCAGGATTGACATTGAGCTAATGGCAAGCAAATTCCGGATCTAGCCCAGGAGTATCATATGCTGACCATGCAAATACCTCCATATTTTCCCTCAGCAAATCCAACAACTGAAGTTTCTCATCAGCGTCAAGCGAGGTACCAATAAGAAAGTACTTCTCTAGGTTGCCCTCTTTTACCAAAACTTTTTCTAGATACTCCACTATCTTCTCAGTTGGGGTTCCTCTAACATCTTCCAAGATAGGCTATTATGCTACTTTAATCGTTTGAACTCGATGGCAGAGCTACTTGTCATTCATGGCTACCATGAAACAATGCTTTGATGTAACTTGGTCTCTCGAGATCTGCTCCACCCCGTACTTAGTCGGGAAGCGGATGAACTGATAGTAGGTTGATGGGACTGCTTTTATTTCATGAATCCATGGCCGACCAAGGTAAGATGATGGGGTGTTTATAACTAAGAATTCTATTTGTAAATTCTTTGTTCCAGCTACAATAGGTAACCCTATCCTGCCAAGTGGCCACTCAGGTTGAGAATTAAAGCCGACCAATGGTATTGTTATTGGGTTGAGATACTTCTCAAAGAGACCGAGCTTCCTGAATAAATCGTAATACAGTATGTCTGCAGCACTACCTTGGTCCACTAGAACTCGTTCACGTCGAATCATTTTCCAAGTCCCACGGTTATAATTAAAGCATCAGTATGTGGATATTAAATACCCTCTAAATCTTTCTCAGTAAATGAAACAATACACAAGGGAGACTTAGGTACTGTTCTCACCTTTTTTGGTGCTGGACTAACTAACAGCATTTGCTGAATCTGTACAGCTTTGACAATTTTCTCCTGGAGTGTCTCTTCTTGTTCGCGACTGGCTATGCCATGGATGACATTGATAACCAATCGAGGTGGATGCTCTGCATTTGGTTCTGCTGGGGGATTCCCCTGTTCAGTCACCACTTTGTCTGGATCAATGTATTCTTGGAGGTGCCCAGCAGCTACCAAATCCTCCAGATATTGTTTCAGTGCTCTGCAATTTTGAGTCATGTGCCCCCGGTCTTCATAATAGGTGCATCTGAGTTTTTAGTTGCGCCGAGCTAGGTCTCCTAGCATCTTTGGCGGCCAAGTAAAGAATGGTTCTCTCTTGAATTTCTCCAGAATACGCTAGATAGGTACCTTAAAGACTGTAACAACTGCTTCATGGGATTCAGACTTGTCTACTTCGTTCACTGCGACTCCTCGGGGTTCTCTTCGGTCTATTTTTCGTCGATTCCCCCAAGTCGTCTGTTCAGCCGATGCTACCTCAATAAGGATCTAATCATCTTCAAGGTGAGCGTAATGCTCAATCCTGACACATAAGTCCTTCAGTGCTGTGGCTGGCGCTTGGTCAGTGATTGTCTCAGCTTGCTCTCCGGCCACAGACCATGTTGAAAAGACATTACAACTATTTGTTCAATGCAAATATTTTCTTCCAAGTCATTATACTCTTCCCAGTACCTTTTTGCACAATTACGTAGTGTTTCCTCATGTTTCTTTTAGAGATGAAACAAGGTGTCCGGCTCTTTCGAGATTTTGGTATTGGAGATAAATCTGGTCAAGAACTTTTTAGATAGCTACTTCCAGTCGTAAATTGATCCAGCAGGGAGACAATCGAACCATCAGAGTCTGGACTCTTCCAGACTGGATGGAAAGACTTTGCACATTAGTGCCTCATCTCGGCTCCACAAAGGCATCATCTTCCAATAATGGCTGACATGCGTTAGTGGGTCTAACTTCCCATTGTATGTCGTGAATTTAATACAGTGAACTTCTTGGGGGGTCTCATAGCTCCAATCTTTAGGGAAAAATGAGAGGAGGCGAGCCGATCCAGAGCTCGGTGCCCTCTCTAATGGACAGTTCTATCAAGGTGCTGAGCTTATCGCTCCCGTTGTTGCTCATTTTCTCTATTCTCGACTAACTAGGTACAGAGATCCTGAGAATTAAGAGGATACTTGTCTACTAGCTGGCTATTCTCTGCCTCTTAGCCCTCGTCCGGCGTGAACCACGGGTATGGCTGCTTGGTGTTTCACTTCGTATCGGAGTTGGCTGACTTCGTTGCCCAGATTCGTTCCTTGGGACCTTCTTCACTGGTGGTTCCAGGGATGGACTTCTTCGTCAGGTCGTCCATCATCTCCATACCTATGGAATCAATGATACGATCTCTGTAATCTCTTTCCAACAGGAAATGGTGAGAAGAACCGCCGGCCAAGGGCTGTCGATGCTCCATAGACTCTGGTGTCCGGTTATTGTTTCCAGTCTGCTCCTCCAGAACTGTTGGCAGCGCCAGGCCCTTATCCTTTGTCTTCTCTCTCTGTGGAGTCGATGAGGGTGGAATATCCACAATTCCCATCGCCGGAATCAGAGATAGAACTCAGAGACGAAGGTCCATGTTCACCGCACCAATTATGCATACCAAATACCACACTAGATGATTGTGGACCGAAGCTCCGCACCCAATTGGACAATCCAGGAACTGAGACCCTACGACAAAGAACACCATTAGAGCTGCCCGGCCGGAGTTGGCCAAATAACCCCACTGGTGTGGGAGTCAGTGATCGGAGAAGATAGAATGTGCTCCCTAAGTGTAAAGAGTTATGTTTTAGTGAGTATAGTTTAGCCCAACTTAGTTACCTTCAATATGAAGTGAGTGGAGTTTATATAGAACACCTTACTTGTTGCCCAAGATGGTTTCATGAAGCTTTGGTGCAGTTGGGCTCCCTTTAACATTGCTCAAGGTAGGGGACCATCTAGTAGTTGACAATGGATGTATTTACTCATTGTAACCATGCTTATAACAGATCACATTCCCTTAATCAATTGTTTCCGTGATTCTAAGAGGAGGGGACCAGCTAAGGTGGTAGCCTACACATGCATGCATTCATAGCTTCCATGTTTCTCTGAGAGGTTCCCTCAGCTCGATACCATGGTGCCCCAGTTCAACCCTTCATAGGACTACTTATAGAGATGGGTTGGCCCATTTAGACATATTTGTGCATGCTCGGCCCACTTTTGGTCTCTGATAATGGGTTTGCCTCGACATTTCAATCCAGAGATTAAGTCCTACAGCTCGGCCCGGACCGGCCCAGCCCAGCCCAGCCCAGCCCAGCATCGCTGCTGGGCTAGCCTTTCCACTATGGGTTGGGCCCAAGTGCTTGGGACTTAGGTGGATTGTATGTTGTGGAGTTGGGCTTAATTGGCTTGCCCACATGTTCATCTGACCCTCTTGGACGTGTCTTTAGTGAATCGAGCCGGCCCAAGACTTGAATCGGGCACGTTTATATTCTGTCCCTTCACCTTCTGCTTATGTTTGCTTTATTGCTTATGTTTTTTGCTCTATTGTTTCATTATGATGAGTGGGTCCTTTTGACTTAGTTTGAGGATGTAACAACCCCGACCTCTAATTAATGTTAACCCATGAATAAATAAGTCTAATTAGAAATTAAGATGAAATCCTGAGTTAATTACTTGTGCATTGCATTATTTGTGTTTCTATCTATCTATCTATTATAGAAAGATCTATTTGCATTTCTGTTTCTTCTTGTGAGTTGAAGGCCTTATCAACATCCGATCATGAAATTGACTTGATATATGTGTTATTTAGGAATTTTAGAATTTTATGATAGGTTTAATTAAAATTCGATTTGGAGCGATTAAATTAATGTCCAATTGAGTAGCTTAATCAAAATTTAACTAAGCCACAAACTAAGTCTATATAAGGCCCATATGAACTCATTAGCTCACTTTACACTCTCTTATCACCCTACCTTGAAGAGAAAACGTGGGAGAGAGAGAGAGAGAGGGATAGAAGAAAAATTGAGTTCAAAGCTAGGAAAAGAGGGAATTGCTAGGAATTGTTGGAGACTTGCAAAGAATTGGGAGTTGAAGTTTTTACACTTGTGCAATTAAGACTCTAGGTAAGAACTTTGTCCTTAAACTTTGTAATCAAGACTTTAATACAAGAATTCTTGAGAATTAAGCTAAGTTATGCAAAAGATGAGCTAATGAATTAGAAAGGAGGATCATTACATGCATGCATGCATATATCATGGCATTTTGAGTTTGAATTTCACTCAAGTCATACTTGCATGTGTCCATCTTGGCCTTGTTTTCAGAATTCATCACATTTCTTTCCACATAACCTTAATTGATCATGTTTTGGAAGCTTTAAAGTCAAGATAAAGCATGCATGTTATGTTTTCAAAGAATGGAATGTTGTTTGGCACAATTGGCAAGCTTTTGGGCCTTGATTTTGTGAAATGATTTTGAATTCACCATGTTTTATCCATTTACAAGTGTTTCCTCAAGTTTCCTCAAGTTTTTGGCCCAAAAGACCACGATTTGCAACTTTGAAATTGAATTTTGCACTTGGCTGAGCAATCTGGAAATTCCAGATTTTGCCTTTCCGCTCGAGCGACAGATCCTGCGCTCGAGCGACCTATAGTTGGCTTGATCGTAAAATGCATGCTCCTAGAAGTTTACATGTTTTGCAGACCGCTCGAGCGACAATAGTTGCGCTCGAGCGAAGACCTCAGTCATATGCTCGAGCGACCGTCGAGCAGTCGTTAAGCAGAAATTTTACACAACCAGTACTTTTGTAGAGTTTACAAACCGCTCGAGCAGGGGAAGTTGTGCTCGAGCGACCACTCAAATGTTTGGACGTCCACTCGAGCCAGACCCCTATTTTTGGCAAATTTGACTAAGTGTTCTGAATCACATTTTGGTATTCTCATTGCATCCTAGGCATTCCTAAGCCCTATTTAAGACAAAATAATGAGGAAAAGATGAAAAACACACCAATATAAGAAAGAACTAAGTTACGATTCCGGGTATGTGATTCTGTACATATTCGTTCTGTATCTGTGTAGGTCACACGCTGTAAGTTATCTGATCTGCCTACCCTGTCTGTTTGCTTTGGAGCCATCTGTGAGTAATAACTCTGTAAAGTTATGTTTAATTTCAACTATTTTCTGATGATATGAAATGATCTATTTTCTGAAACGCTATTTTGTGAATCATGAATGAATGTCTATTTTCCTTATATGTAATTGTGGCATCCTATATTCACATGGCCCTCGCCCGGGGGTAACAATACCGTGGTCCATATGCACATGGCCCTCGCTTAGAGGTAACAATATTGTGGCTTATATTCACGTGGTCCTTGCCGGGGACAACAATACCAAGGCCTATATTCACGTGGCCCTCGCTTGAGGGTAACAATACCATGACTACTTATGCACAAGGTGTGGACCCATGTGGTCGTCAGTACCAACTATGCAAAGTTGGTATGTTAAGATAGTTAAATGGATGTACTACAAATATTTGCTTATGATTTCTGGATAAGTATGTGGGTCTGAATTTTGTTTCTGATCTGAAATCTGATATGGGACATCACTCATTAAACTCTTTACTTTGTTATTATTCACTTGGCTTCATTCATCATTTATGTATATATGTAGGTGACCAGGCACGTGACTAGGCTAAGTGAAGACCACCTGGAGAGTTTTTGTCAATCAGCCTTTGTGCCTCCCGAGGAGGTCCCGTACGTCTTGGAGTCATGTTTTGTGAATGTATAAGGCTTTGTTTTCTCTCCGGATTATAAACAAGTTTCCTGTTAACTGTATATTGGGCTAAGTCCCTTTTGGCTATATCTGTAATCAATGTGACGTAAGACTACTACATTATGACGTCACGTCTATGTGTATAAGGTTTAAAAAAATGTTGTCCTATATATGTCTCCACAACTCAATGGACTATGTATGTTTCTTTATTTGCTTCTGCAGCCCCTAATTATAAATTATTTTGTTTAGAGACCTTTGGTAATTCAAGGATTACTGGTCGGTTACGATGCTAAACCTATATGGGCGGGTTTGGGTCGTGACAGAGGGTGTTTGTGTAAAATCAACTTTTGTTAGGTGTGGATGATATTGTTCCATGTTGTACACTCTTCTCTCTCCTCTCTGGGAATTCGTTTCTCACTTCAAGTTCACTTTTATCTTTTTCATGTCCTCTCCCCTGCCTACTGGGCCGCCGACTCACCCTAACAATTTAGGGTTCATAGATCCACAAGTGTTTTTGCAGTTCCAATATGCACAATTTTGCTTCAAAGATAGCCGTCAATGCGGTAGATTTGTGTAATCTTTGTGTTATGTGTGTGGATTCAGTTTTTTTTTTTTTTTTTCACTTTTCTTATTTTTTGATTTTCTACTATGATAAATTATTTTTATTTTTATTTAATATAGTTTTTTATGTATACTTTGTTTTGCATTATGATCCTAATTTGCTTATTCTTTTTTGTTTTGTATTGTTTGGGTTTTTATACATGTCGACATCGATCTATAGAAGTGAAAATAGAGTGCGAACTACAACTTCATGGTGATTTCAGCTTCATTCAACTTTCTAGTTTTTTAATCCCATTACAAATTATTTTCCTTTTTTTTTCGCTTTTAATTGCTTATATGCTTTGTTTTGATCTTTATTTTTTAATTTAATTTTTTGTTTGGGTTTTTATACATCTGCGTCGACATTGATCTGAAGATATGACTTTTGCTTTTTGTGTTTTCCATTTATATGCCTCTTTGTTTGGCAAGATGGGTTGGGTTGGGTTTAGAGCTATTTTAGTCACAAAAAGACAAAATAAACTTTTTAACCTAATAACACAAAATATCACATCCAACTCATAATCATTACATTCTTTCTCTCACAAAAAGTGAAAAAAAAACTCTTCCCAAACAAGGATTTTTAGTTTCTTTTTTTCTTTTTATTTTTTCCTCTTCTTTGAATTTATTTTATTTTATTTTATTTTATTGTGTTTCTTCTTCTTTGTTAATTTCAACTTTGGATTTATTTTCTTCTTTTCTCTGCTATCTCTGTTTCGAAATAATGTATTTTTTTCTAATTAGGTTTTTCCTAAAATTTCAGAATTTTTTTGTAACCTATTTTTTGTTTCGGTATTTGTCTTTCTTTCTTTTCTTCTTTTATTCAGCATCGTCACACCCACATGTAGCTATTTCTTGAGAAGTTTTCCAAGATAGAATGCCCAGTGCAGGGTTGTTGCTTTCACCTGTCACTTATTTTTGCCTCTTTTTCAACTGAGCAATTTTTTTTTCCTTTTTTTTTTTTTTGATAAATAAAGCTAACCAATTTGCTAATTCTTATCTTTGCATATTGATCATCCTTTTATTTTGCATTTAGATTATATTATTGTTGCATATATATTTTTATTTTGACTTTTAATCCAGCAAATTCTTGTAGTTGTTTATTATATCTTGTTCATAATAAATAATTTTAAACGAAGAAATTACGGGTGCGTTTGGTTTGTGTTTGAGAGTGTGATTTTAAAATAAAAAATAAAAAATTAGGGAGAGAGTTTAGAAATTTTTTTTGTTTGTTTGATTGTATATTTTGAAAGTAGTTTTAAAGTTTGGGAGTTTGGAATGATTTGATATTTTATTGTAATTGAGTAGATGTGTGTGAGAGAAAAAATAATTGAGAAGGAGAGATGAGAGAGAAAAAGTGATTAATTGATGTATAAAAGAAAGAAAGTGATTTTGGAAATTTTTTGAGAAAAATCACAAACTAAACAAAATTTTGAAAAAAAAATTCAAAGCAATTCTCACAAAAGCAAACCAAACATTTTACTGCATATTTTGTTACAAAAATTAATTTTTATTTTTGTTCATTAGATCGTAGTGCACAAATAACCAATAGAAGAGGGTCGTTGGTTTTGGTTGAGCTGATTACATGTTTCTTCTTTGTTGGTTTTAGCTGGTACTAATTATGCTTCATGCCTCTTTTGTCAAAGTGATGAGATTGAATGAACTTCAGATGTTCTATTGCATTGCATTACATATATGCTTGGAATGTTTGGAATCGATGCTTAAGGTGGTGGGGTAATCAATAGGTATGTCCTCTTTCCTTGGGCATTTTTTTAATTGTGATTTTCCAATCCTTATCGAGACTAGGAAATAGAATTTCGAAAACTACGATTTATGCAGTGTTGTGGTGAATTGTTCCTACTAATTAAGATTCAAACTACTTTTAGGATTAAAGCATATGCCAACATTTTTTATTATTCTGTGAATGATTTTGTTATGAGTTTATGGTATTAACAGAGTAAAATTGGATTTTGGTAGGGAGGTTTGTTGAATTACTCCATTTTTTCAAGGCCTTTGACTTTGCTTTTTAAAATCATAGTTAGACTTATTTGCTAGATTTGTAGAATCCCCAATGTGATGTTTATTCTCTTATACAACAGGTTGCCCTTGCTTCATAGGATTTTGTGGAGTGTTGCTTTTGTCAAGAATTCATTGCGGTGTTGCTTTCATCAAGAATCGGTTGTCGATTTCTTTTTGCCATTTTTGTTTTCTATCAAGATTGATTGATTTTCTCTTTATGAATTCTTAAAAACAGTACTCAATTAGTACACGTTAATATGTGTTTATGAAATCTTCCGTCTTTGAAAACAATCTGTAACTACCTGGGGCCACACTTCCAATCTTGGAATACCTTAATGGCTATTGGAATCAAGTTCCCTCCAAGTTTTCCATAAATTGTACTATTTTTATTATTGCGGAATATAAAGCTCTGATTGCTATTATTGGTGACAAGCTTCTACTGCTTAAATCTACTGACACTGCCTGCAACTGTTTAACTAGCATTCACATATAGGTAGTGATATGTACATGTCATATTGCTGGAATAAGAATCTTTGAAAGTTTATGTCTCCTATTTGTAACCATGCAAAAAAACAAAAAAAAATTAAGAATCTATTATGTAGAGTACTGATTACAATTTTTCTATTTTTATTTGCAGGTTTTCATTACTGCACCTTATAAATTTAGTTCATTTGCTTATGATTTGTATACCTCCATTTCAATTAAATTTAGGGACTACAAGCCTTGGCAAATTAGAGATTGATATTATTGTGCTCTTTTTTTTCTTTTTCTTTTTTTTCCTTGAATGGCAACAAAGAGGTATTTTTGTACTTATCCACCAGCTCCTTGTCAAGCTCTTCTCTTCAAATAGAGCTTGCATGGGTTCTCATAATGCGTTGAAGCTGAAGTAGAATGTCTAGTTTAAAATATATGGAAACTCTAGGTAAGGTGGCAGATTAATTGATTTGTCTCTTTATCACCCTTTCATACCGATCAATATTTCATACTAGCTTTCTTTATCATGCATTATAAGATGTCTCTAACAATTGAGGTTATTCAAATGCATTCTTTATGATTTCTTTATCACTAAATGATTTTGTTGAACTTTTATTCGCAAGTATCTATATGACTGCATATTTGGTTTAAATACCTCCGGCATTATTGGCAAAATAATTCCGTATCACCAATGTATTGGCACTGGCTAGCGTGCCTTTCAGGCAGCTTCCTCACTAGTGTATATATATATTAATATACATTGATGCACAAAAGATACGTGGCGATCTCAAACTGAATTTATAACTTTGTTTGAATTTGTTCCAATTAATTATAGCTGTTAATATTTTATTTTTTTACATAAAAAATACATTTGTTGGAGCAAAATTATAAATTTCTTTAACGTAGTAAATTAGGCTCAATTAACTTAGCAATTATTTTTTATCAAAAAATTTTAATAGCGTAATCAATTAGATCAAATTGACACAAAATATAAAATTAAAGAGTTAAAATTGAACTAATTAAAAGTGTAAAGACTAAAATGACACGAGGATAAAATGTATGGACTGTTAGTGTAATTTACGCCTTAAAATGTAAAGAAAATTGAAATAAAAATTCACTTTTTAGATACAATGTGTAAAAGAGATGATGATTAGAGATGATATAAGAAAAGGAATTACATTAAAGATTTTAATAGTGAGCTATATTATTAGATTGGAAAAGTGAGTAACTTTTAAGTTAGATTTGAAAAATAAGTTTAATTTTTAAGTTACTCTTCTTTTATTAAAAATTCTTTCCTTTACTTTGCAAAATTACTTTTAAGTGATATTTGCTTTCATTACATGTACTCGCACCTTGAGACTAAACCTCTTTTGACATAGTATATTTTTATTTTCCTATTCCTTACCTTTCCCTTTCTGCCTACAATTTTCCCTTTAATGCCTGATCACGACTCACACAGGTTCTTCAGTTAAGGTCACTCAGTAATGAAATAGAAAAACAATAGATACTATGAAGGTTTAAAGGATGTAATATTAATGAGCAAGCAAGCATTTCATAAACTTAATTTTTCAAAAAGAAAATAAATTTTAGAACATAAAAGTTATCCTTTCGAAATACTCAAGGAAAAAGATATTACTCACACTTCATATTAATATAACAATATACTTGCAAGGATTATATTACAGACTCTGGGACACTTGAAAACTTTGAAAGACAAACGCTAGAACACTTGAAGGTTGGATAAGGACTTGAGTGTATGTTGCTCTTCGTGTTCTGCTAACTAAAGAGTGTTCCCTATTTATAACAGTGACTACTCTTAGAGACCGACTATCAAAAGAATCAGTTAAGGATTAAGATAAGCATGCTGAGTATTACTTTGAGCCCCATCACACATCATTCAATCATCTCTCTCTTGATTCTTTGTTTAAATAATATTAAAAAAAAAATACACGTGTAACCATTCTCACAGCTTTTTTTTAATGGAGCAGGGTAGAGGTCGTCTGCTCTATCAAAGTAGTGAGTGAAGGAGAAGTCTTACTATTGACAGACGCAAATAATTACACTACAACAAAAAAAGGTTTTTACGGCACGCAATGCACGCCGTAAAAACCCTTTTATGATGTGTAGCGCTCGTCATATTATGACCAGTCATAGAAAGTCATTCACTTTCAACGACATGCTTTGTACGCCGTTAAAAACTATTTAACGACACATTTTGTGCGTCATTACTTTTTCTATGACATGCTATAGTACGCCGTTAAAAACTATTTAACGGCAGATTTTGTGCGTCATTATTAATTTTTCTATGACTACTTTTGCATGTCGTTAATTGGTGAGACAAATAACGATGCTGATTGCGCGCCGTAAAATATATAATACGACTTATTATGTCTGCCGTAAAATATGAAGCTTTTTTTAATTTTTAAATTCAGCAAGTTCTATTTAACCAATTTTGTACAATCTAACAAATATTACAAACAAGCAACACAAAACATCAATCAACCACCAAAATATTGTTTGAAACATCAAAAAGAAACTATATCCATAAATTATAAACATTCAACAATTGTCTATACATTCCAAACATTCGAAAACTATATCCTTAAGTTCTAAACTGTACAAAAAGTTTAAACTATCCAAAACTATGCATATCTAACTTTCTAAACATATCGACAACTATTAAGAGATTATCTAAAACTACCGACAACAATTCCTATAGCAGTTGCAGCTGCAGCTGTAGCAAACCCACTTGCTCCTATCACAGGGACGAAGGTGCCCAATGTATGTTTTAAGGCACGTTAACCCACGACAATGGTTGGAGCAACTAACCCTGTTGCATTTCTTGTCTGCATGACAAAGAAAACTTCACACACTACTACAAAATCATAAATAGATCACTTTTTTGTGTGATGTATGTTATTTAATCACACTTTTTAAGTTTTGTCAAAATGTGATAATAAATATTTATATCACATTTTTAAGTGTGATTAATAACATTTAGATCACATCTTTTAAGTGTGATTAATAACTAATAAAACTTGTGATAATAAACACTTAAATCACATCTTTAAGTGTGATTAATAACTAATAAAACCTGTGATGATAAACATTTTAATCACAAATTTTAAATGTGATTAATATCTAATAAAACTTGTGATTAAAGACCAAAGACAACAAATTTTCTGTCTGCGGTCATGCTCAAAAGCAAAAGGATAAAGTCCTGAAATACCAGGTCTTTCTAGCTCATGCTCAAAAGCAAAATGATAAATTGCTAGTCCTAAAATACCAGGTCCCAAATTCGAGATCCACTTTCCAAACAAACAACCTGTTGACTTGGATTTCACATCATTAAATGAAACTTTGGAGGGATGTTCTACAAGGACAACCAAAAAAGAAGCAGCAATATTTTTATTTAACATCTTAATTGAAAAAGAAAAATGTAAAAATTGAGTAACATCATCAACGACACCAAGAGTATTGATGCACTATCGAGGCCTGCAGATTTTTAGAACCAGCACTTGTCAATTGCTTTCTTGCACATATATACAAATTACAAACAAAGAATGAGTCTGTTTTTTAAAATATTAAAAGCATAAAAGCAAAGAAAATTCAAGAACGATAATGAGGAAGAAATGTGCACTTAAAGTAACTAGAATAAAGTATTAAAAATATCAGGTTCATGAATGATTTGCGATGTTATCGTAATATATACTAAGAATGCCTGGACTTTGTTAATTTCAGTCAGGAAATAATATTCACCTTCTTTAGGTATTTTATTTTCTTTTTGAGTACGAGTATCAACATAAAAAACTCTTGGTCTCATCAACATAAAGGCTATATGAACCATTCACTTCTCAATAAGACAATATGAACACATTGCACAGGAAAGATCTGTTCAAACACCACATACCAAAGACTATGGGGGGGTTGAACAAAACAGGTGCAAACATGAACAATTTCTCAATCAAACAGGGACAGCAGCAGAAACATGGCACCAGCAAAACAAACAAGCAGAGAACAACAGACTTATACAATTCCAAAAAACCTCAACCTTCAAACAACTTTCAACACTCCAAACAATATTGGTTGAAACCTCTATACAAATATTAACATTAAACAAATCATGTCATGTGACTCAAGTTTGACATTCTATGTAATATTATGCTACTACTAGAAGCTGCAATGCAGTCATTTTTTATTTTTTATTTTCAATGTTGTTATATTAATCCAAAAGGGCTTCAACAAGTCAGCATGTAGTTTCTCTTACATGGAAGTTAACATTACCAGGTCAATCTAGTATTCTTTAGTAAAGCAAATCTTAAGGTACTTAGACAAGTAAAAAACATTAAAGCAAGGATTCGATGTGTGTGTTGGTGCGCGCCACTAAAATTAAGCAGGGATTCGACCCAGATTTTTAAAATTTGATAAATCACTTAAATTAGTTTGCAATAGTTCAACACCATCTTTGAACTAATGTTAACCACTTGTCACAAACATCATAAAAAATATGAGTCCAATAACACTGTTGCACGTTATGTCTTATGTAAGTGCTTCATCTCACTGATAGACTTCTTCCAGCAGCATTCATTAGCACTAGCATTCATCAACACTACTTCAATACCACGTCCATTACACTTACAAAATCCTAGTAGCCCAAGTGGTATTCTTTAAAAGTTCTTGTATAAAGAATGGGGTACTCCGTTTCCTAATAGCTTAAGCTTTTGGGATAACTGGTGATCTAACAAATTCAGCAGGCCAATTATGTTATAGTGAAAAGCAATTTAAATGAATATCATATGTGTAGTTAGAACTTAGCCGGTCACAACATTAATCATTAAACACAATGTGTATGGCACTAGATGAGATTGGGAAATTCCATAAGGAACAAATGAGTGAGGAAACAGATAACTAAAAATCATGCTTTTACATAACAACTTGTTTTGGTGCATGCTCTGTAAGAAATGAGTTTACAGCGTATCATCCTCAACTTTTCCACAATATCCCATGTAACATATGGGTCAGTTGTAGTATCGTGAATTGACATATGCTTACCTCCTTCTGTATGAATGGAGTTATAATGTACCTCTGCCCAGAAGCTCAAAAAAATAACTGCACATGACACAAATCATGAAACTTTTATGCCATATCTCGACAATGGTAAAACAATGTAACAAAGGAATAGAAAAAAAATGCCTTCATATCCATCCCACTAGTGGTTAAAAAAGGGAAAGCAATTTCTATTGGTAACCAAAAACATGAAATAAATGTTATAATAGAGTGGAAACTAATATACAATTCTAAAGATAGCAATTACATAGAACAACTTGAACATGAAAGAGAATAGTCATCAAATCAAGCAAGTGGTACAGAATGGTCAGACTGAATTGATAAAGTAAGTTCAAAAATAGAGTCTACCAATAGCAGAATGAACCATGTCAGCACCAATACTCTGTGGAATGCATCCTGAAAAATTCAAGCAACAAGACTAGCCACCATGTAGGTTTCAGTTGGGACACAATGTCACAATGCACAATTTACTCTTACAGTTGCATTAGCAAACCTTTTATGTTGTGATATTTTCCTCAATATGTAATTCCATAATTCTCTGTTTATAATTACACTAGTTGGAAAATTTGACTTATTCCTGATTCTTGTTCAAGAATGTTCTCATTAAAGTCAACTTTTGATGATATAACCAAACATATATACGGGACAGATATGTAATTTTAAAGCTTGTTTGAACAGAGCCCAATGCCAAATGAATATCATCTTCAAATGTCATTGGTACTTTAATTTCATTACTCTAGTATAACTTTCTTTGACAAGGCCTAGAATCCTTGGAAATGTCACGAGCTTCATATTAGAATAAATTTCTTTAACCTACATATGAGACTTTAAGCATATGTCCTCATGGGTGTGATGGCTACTATTTAACCCACTTTTACCAGATTTTTGACATCAAAAAGTCACTACCATCAGGAGTATGGTTTGGTTTCTCTTTGGCTTCTGCAACAATTATTATTTATGTACGTAGAAACCCGATTAACAAACAATATCCAAAAGACCTTTTAAGTTATGATATTTTTCTTGTAGATTCGAACACTTATCCTTATATAACTCCCCCCAATTTAACCTAAAGCCAACTTAACAATTAGCTTTAAAAAAACTGAGAATTTCTATACACCTGCAAATCTTAGCTTTTGGTTTTACCATCGATTATGCTTCCCTAAACAAACAAACAAACAAAAGGCTTGTCGAGTTGAGTTGAATAGAACAAAATTGTAAGTGGCACGAATTGAAAACATTCAAAATTTGATTGTTAGTCTTGAATGAAATGTTTCAATTAAACAGGGAATAAATCACAAATCTACAAACCTAACAATTTTGCATGTCATCAGTCAAATTTGGTCTAGCTTTTGGTAAGATATCCAAATCATTTGAAAAGAATACTGTAGAGTAATACCAAAGTCATACGAATCATTTAAATTTAGAAAAAAAAAAAACCATAATAATTGTTACCTGGAGGTCATTAGGAACAAATTCTGCATCAACAGCCGCACGAGTGGCCTCAACGGTGAAAAAGATAGGAATTAGTCCAAATTATATAATACTATAACTACAATACCAAAAACAAAATGTAATAGTGACACAAAAGAAGGAAGGTTAAGAAATTAAAACCATGCTAGAGCATCCTGAATGAAAATTATCGCGAGTCACGATAGTATTTAGAGTTTCAAAAAAAAAATTTTGAAAGTATGTCAACAGTTGGGAATAACTTTCCTAGAAAACAAAAAATTATCAATGAAAAAAAAAGAGAGAAAATTAACAAATCTAGGGACATAATATTATAGAGAAAAACCAGCAACACCAAGTTTCTCAGCAAGCTTCTCTATCATTTTAAAATTCTCAGCACTTTTCAATGCTCATCCCCAGTGATCACTACACGTGCATTTCCAAGATCTGGGTGCTCTGAATTCTGAGAACTAAGCTTTATATATCTAGATTTACCAATTGCATCTTCAAATAGAATAAAAAAGTTTAATGTTGTGACATGTAGTAGCTTTTAATAGGCTATGACTAACCAAATCATTCCAATCAGCAAATATCCAAAATATTGTTAATCCTATAGGGGCCTAAATATTCAGGAAGGACCGTATAATTATATGCAAGAACAACAACCCTAAAAAACGAAAATTGTGGAACTAACATATCCCAGAAAACCACAGAACCTTAAAGGCGAACTTATATTTGTAAAAAAAAAAAAAGGGTAAAATATCATTGCATCCCCTCAAAACAAAATTGGAGTCTCATCCTTAGATTCAACTGTCACTTTGGGAATATCATTATGTAAGTTTTAAACCAAAATTATAAATATTTAATTAATTGATGAGAGTTCATGAATTTTAAGCTTTGAAGCCATGCATGCATTCAAACAATAATTATGTGCTATAATAAGAATTCATATGATTTTGAGATCTACAACAAAGGTTCAAGTGAAAGAATTAGCATAATGTAATCACCAGGAGAAAAACAACTTTTTCCTTAACTAGAAGAAGAAAAATGAAGAATGATGAAGTTTGGGAATATTAAGTTTATGATACCCTTTTTTTCTTATCTCAAAACAATGATCAATTTCAATTGGTATATAAATAGAAGATAGCTATAGATTATCCTATTTAAGAAGCTTAATCATAAGGGGACAAATAGGCAAACGGCCCCGAAGTATGAGCATTATACAAGAAAATGAATGTCTAGTGCTTCTTTTGATAGTCTCTCGATCTCAGACGTATAAAAGTCAATTGCATATGCACTCTTCCCCCACTTCCTAAACACCCCTCATATATTAACCATCTTTCCAAATGAAATAAAATTTTGACTATTAAACAAAAGGAATAAAAATACAGTAATCACATATACATATTAACTTGATGAGACAAAGAGTAAACTTACTGTAAACTGATCTAGGCGTCGATGTTTTGAAGCAAGGAAATGCAACCTCATGGAAGCAATTATCTCGTATTCCTTTTTCAATACATAACATGTCCAAAAGGTAAAGACATAAGCCATCACCAAATGGGTCCAAAATCTGCAATCCAAAACATGAGTAGAAATTTATTGCACTAAAATTTGAGTTCTTATAAGTAACAACTCTTTGAACCCAAGTTCCCTTCTGTGTTAATGAGGAGAAATCATGAATAATCTAACCAGTAGCTCCAACAGTTAAGTGGTATACTCTACATCCAAATGGCTACTTCTAAGAAAGTCCTAATGAGGTTCTTCAAATTGTTTAATATGCGCGATAGCCTCCAATCTTTTGAGAGTTAACTGCATGCCTTGCCTTTAGATAGTTTTGACAATTTTGTGTGAAAAAATGTGTTTCTAAATCAACATTGATGCGATAAAAAAAGGATGCAAATTGAAAGAAGGGAAGGGATATAACTTAATCATAAAACTTCATGAAAGCTTAAAAAAAGATGAGTTAACCTGAAAGAAAATTTAATTACTTCCTATTCTAAGCTGAATGCTACATGCCATAGAGAAAAATTATTTATTAAATTAAAATATGTGAAAAAACTGTAAATTTGCTCTCTCTCTCTCTCTCTCTCTCTCTCTCTCTCTCTCTCTCAATATTGTCTTGTTTCCACCAACAACAAACCAACTAAAAACCATTAAATTTTTTCCATAAACTAAATAGAAGAGGCAATTTCCACAGAAAGCACTCAAGAGCAAATATAAAGAGCAAAGTTCTATGGAGAGGATTCAGCATATTTATGGCAAAAGAAAAAGTAACTTAAAATATATAGCAAATTTAGCATAGAGTCTTACTTATCTATGTGATCTAGTTGGAATGTTTGAGATAGAAAGCTTATCTATGTTGCTGTAAGTTAAATTAGAATGCTCTAAAGTTCCATTGGTATAATTAACTGGCACCATGACTGTGAAAGCAAGGAATGCAGTAGGAACAAAAATTTTAAGTCTGCATTGGGAAAAAAGGAAACATGATCAGTCCAGGAAAGCAGAAAGAAACTAGTATTCTCAAACCCGTGATGAACATAAGGTTAGACTATTCATTTATTATAAAGCTAAACAGTACCTGATGCAAGAAATATATATATATATATTTTTTTGGGATAAAAAAATACCTGATGCAAGAAACTTTAAAAAAGGAAATGATCATGCAAAATGTGGAGAAGTGGTTTGGAAATACTCTTCGGATCCTGGGAGACGCTAGTGATCCTCAACTAGTCACCTGAAAAGATACAAACACTCCGGTCGGGGGTGCTGGAATTAGCACTCCGACTGACAAGTTAGTTCAGACACTCAAGATAGCTTGTTTACTAAGTTAAGTGAAGTGATTCTTACATACCTTTCTATAACCGTTGTTCCTGTATTTATGCATGTTCAGATCAATCCTCGGGGCCAGGGCCTACTTTTTAATCATTGTCCTTTCTTTTATTCGGCCCTAAGGACTTACACCTATTCGGCATATATATTATATTCGGCTCCCTACTCTCGTAGGATACAGCCGATTAATATCAGTCTTAAAATAGTACGCACCTTCTGATTTTTCCATATATTCGGCCCCCACAATTGCCCCCCGAACTCCCCATTGACGGAAGTTAATCGGCGTGTTTGGTCTTGAATTGGAAAAGTTAAAATAGGTCAGCCGGCTTCGCGTACCCCAATATAGATGTCAGGATGCGCACACCTTTTCGTTCATCATTACGCTTTCCCGCCTCAATCGTGCGTCTCGCATTTATTGTGATTTGAAATTTCAGTCCTTTCGAATGCACAGTTCATTGAGTATTCGAGACTCTTGGACCTCCAGCGGACATCCCTTCTCTGACTCGCATTTTCTGCAACTCTTCTCCGTCTACCCTCGTCTCCTTTGCTCCTCGTAAGTCTTCTTCTCTTTTCTTTGCAATCCTACTTTCTGTTTATTATTTTCATTTTGGTGAACCCCTTTATCCCTCGTGAAAATGGCCAAACACTTGAAAGACCTCCTTTCTGAGGGTCGTGTCTCCGGATTCCGGTGACACTTTTCCATCCCCGACGATGTTCATCTATCTCTAGTGACGGACAACACTCTAGATATGGAGAGAGAGGATCAAAATTCAATCGTTTTTCCTCTCCTATCCATTGCAGAGGGCGGGGTCCGTTTTCCCCTATATCCATTCCTTAGGGCCGTCCTCCGCTATTGGGGTCTGATTCCTTCTCAGCCCAACATGAACTTTTTTCGAATCATAATGGGGATCGTAGAGTTAAACTGGCGCCTCGGGATCGATCTTTGGATTCCGGCCATTCGGCACTGCTATGCCTTAGCCAAATCTTCCGGTCGGCTTGGGCGGTACTTTCTTAGGGCCAAGGATACTGACCATTATTTGGTAACCATGCTCGCCAGTTCTGGCAAGCGTGTCGATGACGTAATGGTCAATATCCGAGGGTCGCCAAGACCCTATTCCCAGACGTAGAGGTGAACCAGGTTGCCGTGTGTCTCTTTGTGTTTACTGAACTTTTCTTTTACTCGGCCTTCCCTCTGTGTCTAACCCTTTGTCTTTGCAGGTAGTAATTTCAAGAAGATTCTGGTTTCTACCAACGACGCGGTCCTTATGCAGGTTGCGACCGCACTCAGATACTTCGACCGTCCAAACTTACAGAAGCAAGGGAGAGCGGCCCACATACTTCTTCGATACGAGCCTACTTACACTACTTTTTCAGCCGCCGACAATATTCCAATTCCATCCGGCGATCAACAGCTTGCGGCTCTTATCTACCCTAGCTTCAAGAGTCTCAGACAAGTTGGTCTCGAAGCTTCTGACTCGGGGCAAGACGTCGAGCCGGTGGTAGAGGTAGTCGCCGAACCAGACATAGAGTTCGCTGAGGAGGCCGAAAAGGTTGACAAGGCCCTAAACTCAGTGTTTGAGGCAGCCAGACGTAGTCAGCCTACCTCGCCGTCCACTTCGGGTCGGGTGGAGTTTTCTTCCGAGGATATTTTTGGAGGTTTGGGAGACCTACCCGGCGATTTTTTTGAAGGTATAGCTGGGGAAAGCCTCACGCAGATGGCTTGAAAGAAAAATGCCAAGCTTATGGCCGCCCGGAAAAAGGCCGAGGCCGCCCGCTCTGGGCCTGCCTCGGTTGAATCTTTCAAACCCGTTATTGAAGAACTGGGTAAGATTGTTGCGGCCGAAACGGCGAAAGAGGTTGAACAACTTGTCATTGATGAACGGTTGATTCCGAAAGAGCGGGGCAAGAAGCGTAGCTCCGAGAGAGAGGCCGGTTTAGAAGATAGTCTTACCGACAAAAGGCCTCGCTTAGAAGAATCGGACGTGGTTGTTCCTTTTATTGTTCAGCCAAAGATCAGAGACACGCTGATTGCCTCCGACGCATCCATCATTACCGACCCGGCGATAGCCTTGAGCCTGGCGACGTCAGTCTCCCTACCAGCCGATAAGGCGTCCTTTCATGCCGTGCCGGATTTGGTGGCCATAGACCTATCTGCACAGTCGGCCCTTTTGGTAGGTGAACTTTGACTTGTTTTGATTTTGGTTGCCTATGGCATCTAACGATCCCAACTCGTTTTGCAGACAGTCGGCAGGATCGCCGACTTGGGTCGCCGCCTACACGATGCCCTTGAGAGGATTGACCGCTTGCAGTCAGAGGTGGTCGATCAAAAGAGCAGGGCCGAGTTTGAGATGATGAGAGCCGCTATGGAGACTGCGCGAGCCGAAGCCAAATTGGAAAGGGCTCGGGCTGCCGATCAGCTCCGCTCTGATGCCGAAGATAGGGTGAACGCGAGCAAAGAATCGCTTAGGCTAGCCGAGGAGGCGCTTAATAAGATGGAGACTGAGTTAGCAGAGTTGAAGGCGGCCAAGGAAAAGGCAGAATCTGAGGCTTCTGCCGCATTCGAAGCAGGAAAAGGCGCCGCCTTCAAAGAATACGTAGATGAAGTCCCAAAGTTTGAGAATCGGGGGTTCAAACACGAGTGGCTCAAGGCCCTTGATGTCGCTGGGGTTGCATTAGCCTTGCCAATTCCTTATGAGCAGGTGGACGTTGAGCCACTTGAGTCTGACCCCGAGGATTGATCTCGGAGTCATTCGAATTTTATGAAATGCTTTCCATTTTAATGTATTGTTTTGTTTTTAGGACTTTTGTTGGTTCCGAGTAGTTTTCATGTATAAATTGGCTACTATCTGCGCTCAATTTATTAATGAAAATTATCTTCTTGTTTCACTACTAATGCGCAGTTTGTGATGTTATGTTGGTGTAGAATTTTTGCCTTTCACTACTTTAGATAGAATGATTACTCTGTTGACCTTTCTATGATTGAATATCATGGCAATCTTATCATTCGTATGCCAAATAGTTCGTTGGTATTATTCTGAAACGATTCATGGGCCGGCTGGGGAACTTAATCCGAATAGATTGATTAATCTGCCCTTGCCCCAGGCGGTGCATGATCATTCTAAAGTCGATTCATGAGCCGGCTGGGTCACTTAAGCCGAATAGATTGATAAATCTATCACGCCCTTGCCCCAGGGGGTGCATGATCATTCTGAAGTCTATTCATGAGCCGGCTGGGGCACTTAAGCCGAATATATTGGTTAATCTACCCTTGCCCCAGGCGGTGCATGATCATTCGAGCGCCGGAGGAGGCGAACTTAGGAGTTTTGTCAATTCATGGGCCGGCTGGGGCAATTGTGGCCGAATAGATTGATAAATCTATCACGCCCTTGCCCCAGGTGGTGCATGATCATTCTGAAGTCGATTCATGAGCGGCTGGGGTACCTAAGCCGAATGTGTTGATTAATCTGCCCTTGCCCCAGGCGGTGCATGATCATTCGGAAGTCGATTTATGAGCCGGCTGGGGCACTTAAGCCGAATAGATTGATAAATGTATCACGCCCTTGCCCCAGGCGGTGCATGATCATTCTGAAGTCGATTCATGAGCCGGCTGGGGCACCTAAGCCGAATGTGTTGATTAATCTGCCCTTGCCCCCGGCGGTGCATGATCATTCTGAAGTCGATTCATGAGCCGGCTGGGGCACTTAAGCCGAATAAATTGATAAATCTATGACGCCCTTGCCCCAGGGGATGCATGATCACTCTGAAGTCGATTCATGAGCCGGCTGGGGCACCTAAGCCGAATGTGTTGATTAATCTGCCCTTGGCCCAGGCGGCGCATGATCATTCTGAAGTCGATTCATGAGCCGGCTAGGGCACTTAAGCCGAATAAATTGATAAATCTATCATGTCCTTGCCCCAAGGGGTTGCATGATTATTCGGGCGCCGGTGGGTCTATCCAGTCGGCGCCGGGCGATTGAGGTTTTCACAATTAATGAAATTGCCTCGAGGGTGCTGCCTCTGTAAAGGATAAATGATTAAGGGTACAACTTTTATGAATACAGTAAACAACTGACTCCAGCTTTTGAAGGTATCGTGTGAATGTCGAACAGACTCTTCTTTAACAGCAGAGGGGAAGTGAGGACGCTAGCTGAGCTGGATGGAGACATGCATCGAGGTGGTGACCCTTCGCGCACAAGGGGTAGGAGTTCCAGGGATCGAGAGAGGCGTCAGTCTCCTCGACGTCGAAGCAGGTCGCCCAGGCGGGACAAGTAGTCGCAGGGCAGATCTTCTCAACCTTGAATCCGTGCCCATTAAGCTTTGCGATGTTCGTGGGGAATAGACCCATGATAGAGGTGGACTCGATTGTTCGAGACCCAAATGTAGCGGTCGAGTTTGCTCGACAAATTTTTCCTCCTGAGGTTCAGCAATCGATGGTAGGTCGTTAGGACTACGAAGTATTTCGCGAAGGCATTCACGGGGCGGTGAAGGGGCTTTACACTGCCCATGAAATCGGCATGCGGTTGCGCCGAGAAATGGAGAAGAAAGAGGAACGTATTCGAAGTTTGGAGGCTCGCGCGGAGGCGGCTGAGCGCGAGTTAAGGCAGACCAAGGCGGCCCAGGCACAACCCGCCGGGCACGGAAACCCAAACGTGGAAGAAAGGGTTACCAGTCGGCTCATCAGTTCCACGCTTGCCGATCGTGAGATGGCGAGTATGTTCGCAATGGAGAACGCGAAGGGGAGGGCCTATGAGAAAGGTTTCCACGAAGGCCGAAAAGTTGGAATCGAAAAGACCAAGGAAAAACTTGCCGAAGAAGTTTGCCGATGTGAAAATCGTGGAATTAGGCACGGTTGGATCAAGGCATCTCAAGCCGCAGAAGCTCTTCGAGCGTCGAGCATTGATTCGGCATCGCCACTCTACCACAGTAAACATTTTCTGTTTTCTGCTTTTGAAGTCAAGAAGAGTGAGGATGAGGGTGACGCCGTATAAGTATACTTGTTGTAAGGTTGAAACGCAGATCGCGTTCAAAACTGTGTAATATATTGCTTGCTTTATTGAATAATAAAAAAAAACGTTCTATGATAAATATTTTGTTGCAGTTCGTATTTGGTATGTATGCGTTTCGTTTCATTGTATATATTTGAATGAATGCATAAACGTTGATCGGCAGGGTCGAACCATACGTGATAGCCGTTTATTCCTGAATGAGGCTATTGTAACCTGAGGAAGCCGAAAGCCAGTGGGTAGAGTGGCTGCGGCAAATTCAACTTGGCTCGGGGCCTAGATTTTTGGCCAGTGCACGTGCTTCAAAAAGTCGTTTGGATAACTATGCCGTGGCGAATGTCAACTGACGTTTTTCTCATGGAGTTTAGTGTTAGAGAAATCACCTCGGGATTGGGGCCTCGAGATCGCTGCCAGTATTGAAAATAAAAGGTGAGGACGCTTCGCGTAGATAGATAATCACTTATGTGAGGTGGGAGAAGTGGGGATGTTAGTTAGAGACTGGAGTTCAGCCGAACTTGGTGTTGTCATGGAGCGCGGCAGAGGACCCATCCGTATAGGAAGTAGGGCGTCCAAAAGTTGGCATGAATCTTCAAGTCGTCGAAGCAGATCACCCCGAAAGGAAAGGCAACGACCGTTGGGTTTATCCTTCCTCGTCCTAGATCTTTGCCTTGACATTGTCAATGGTATCAGGGGAGGACTTGGGCATAGTTGGCTCAAGGCATTGCAAACCGCGGAGGACTTCCGGGTGACGGGAGTTGATTCGGCGCTTCCGCTTTATCAATGCGTCTTCTCCCCTTTTTAGCTTTTGAGATTGGAAATGGGTATTGTAATGCTCAAATGCAAGTTGTGTTTATGCAACAACTGTCTGATTAAATAAAAATTTGTAATGCTCAAATGCGGGTTGCGTTTATGTAACAACTGTTTGATCGAATAAAAAGCTTTATTTCAAACATTTGCGTCTTATTCTGAATTTTTTATATGCTTAGTTAAGCACCTTATTTGCGTCTTGCTCTGAATTTTTTATATGCTCAGTTAAGCACCTTGTTTCTGATGTTGGCGAGTTTTGTTTTGTTCGTGCCAAAGGGTACTCTGAATCCGGAGGCTAAATCGGCTCTAAGGTATCATGCACCAAAGGGGGCTCCGAATCCGAAGACTTAATCAGCTCTAAGGTGTCATGCACCGAAGGGGGCTCCGAATCTGGAGACTTAATCGGCCCTAAGGTGTCATGCACCGAAGGGGGCCCCGAATCCAGAGACTTAATGTGGCCAATCGTGATATCCACGAAGGGCGCTCCGAATCCGGAGACTTAATCGGCCCTAAGGTGTCATGCACCGAAGGGCGCTCCGAATCCGGAGACTTAATCGGCCCTAAGGTGTCATGCACCGAAGGGGGCTCCAAATCCGGAGACTTAATGTGGCCAATCGCGGTATCCACGAAGGGCGCTCTGAATCTGGAGACTTAATTGGCCCTAAGGTGTCATGCACCGAAGGGGGGGCTCCGAATCCGGAGACTTAATCGGCCCTAAGGTGACATGCGCCAAAGGGGGCTCCGAATCCGGAGACTTAATCGGCCCTAAGGTGTCATGCATCGAAGGGGGCTCCGAATCCGGAGACTTAATGTGACAAATCGTGATATCCACGAAGGGCGCTCCGAATCCGGAGACTTAATCGGCCCTAAGGTGTCATGTACCGAAGGGCGCTCCGAATCCGGAGACTTAATGTGGCCAATCGTGGTATCCACGAAGGGCGCTCCGAATCCGGAGACTTAATTGGCCCTAAGGTGACATGCACCAAAGAGGGCTCCAAATCCAGAGACTTAATCGGCCCTAAGGTGTCATGCACCGAAGGGGGCTCCGAATCCAGAGACTTAATGTGGCGAATCGTGATATCCACCAAGGGCGCTCCGAATCCGGAGACTTAATCGGCCCTAAGGTGTCATACACCGAAGGGCGCTCCGAATCCGGAGACTTAATGTGGCCAATCGTGGTATCCACGAAGGGCGCTCCGAATCTGGAGACTTAATCGGCCCTAAGGTGTCATGCACTGAAGGGGGGCTCCGAATCCGGAGACTTAATCGGCCCTAAGGTGACATGCGTCAAAGGGTGCTCCGAATCCGGAGACTTAAGCGTCCCTAAGGTGTCATCCACTGAAGGGGGCTCCGAATCCGGAGACTTAATCGGCCCTAAGGTGTCATGCACCGAAGGGGGCTCTGAATTCGGAGACTTAATGTGGCCAATCGTGATATCCACGAAGGGCGCTCCGAATCCGGAGACTTAATCGGCCCTAAGGTGTCATGCACCGAAGGGGACTCCGAATCCGGAGACTTAAGGTGGCCAATCATGATATCCACGAAGGGTGCTCCGAATCCGGAGACTTAATTGGCCCTAAGGTGTCATGCACCGAAGGGTGCTCCAAATCCGGAGACTTAATGTGGCTAATCGTGGTATCCATGAAAGGCGCTCCGAATCCGGAGACTTAATCGGCTCTAAGGTGTCATGCACCGAAGGGGGGCTCCGAATTCGGAGACTGAATCGGCCCTAAGGTGACATGCGCCAAAGGGGGCTCCAAATCCGGAGACTTAATCGGCCCTAAGGTGTCATGCACTGAAGGGGGCTCCAAATCCGAAGACTTAATCGGCCCTAAGGTGTCATGCACCGAAGGGGGCTCCGAATCCGAAAACTTAATGTGGCCAATCGTGATATCCACGAAGGGCGCTCCGAATACGGAGACTTAATCGGCCCTAAGGTGTCATGCACCGAAGGGGGCTCCGAATCCGGAGACTTAAGGTGGCCAATCGTGATATCCACGAAGGGCGCTCCGAATCCAGAGACTTAATTGGCCCTAAGGTGTCATGCACCGAAGGGGGCTCCGAATCCAGAGACTTAATCGGCCCTAAGCTGTCATGCACCGAAGGGGGCTCCGAATCGTCGTCATGATGGGCGTTACAATAGGGTTTGTGAAATGAATTGAGCGACGAAGAAAAATGGTTGGCATTGCAGAAACGATATACATACAAGTATCAAAGCCCACAGGTCGGGTCAGTGATAGGGTTTTCATAAAATCTCTGCTCTTGCCGATTGGGGGGAGCCACGGATCTCTTCAATGTCGTGGGCTGTCGGGAAGCGCACGAGCTAATGATAAGTGCTTGGAACGGCCTTCATATGATGTATCCAGGTTCGCCCCATGATGACATTATACGGCGAAGGGAGCTTTACGACTAGGAATTCTACTTCGACCGTTCTGGAGCCCGCTCGAACAGGTAGTATGATCTTCCCTAATGAGTATTCAGGATTCATATTAAAGCCAAACAATGGGTGAGGCGCCGAAGACAGAGCTGACTCATTGAGGCCGAGTTTGATGAAAGTTTGGTAATACATAACCTCTGAAGTACTCCCCGGGTCTATGAGAATGCGTTCAATGGTGAACCGATTTATGCGTAATTTAATGACCAACGAATCGATGTAGGAAGCTGTTGCGTCGCTAAGATCGGAGTCATTGAAAGTGATTGGCGGAGCTTCTTTGGGCCATTCAGTCGGAATACGTTGCCTTTGGGGGATTGGATGCAATTGAATGGTGTGCACGGTTGGGGGTGCAGGCAGGCTGTAGATCACATGGATCACGTCAAGTGGAGGTGAGTCCTGCCTCAGGGCTAGTGCCTTGGTTGGCTTTCCCTTCTTCACATACTGTTGTAGTCGGCCGTCTTGCACCAGTTCTTCCAGGTGATCTTTTAACGCGTAACAACTCTCCGTTTCATGGCCATGATCTTTGTGATATTCGCACCGCCTATCCCTTCTTCGCGTGTCGGGCGGCCCCACCATCTTTGACGGCCATTTGAATAATGGAAGGTGTTGGACTTTGGTCATTATTGCAGCGATTGGTTCTGACAGCTCTGTGTACTTCTTGTCGGCACGCCTCGAACGCTTGCTGTCGACTTACAGTTGTTCATTCGCCCGGTGGGAGCATTAATCGCTTGATCGGCGAGTATCTTGCCTTTTGTCTCGTTTAGCACGTTGCCGAGGCTCTGGGCTAGGAGGTGGGACGGAACTTATCGGTTGAGCAATTTCAGGGGGGGCCGTTTTGTTGGACATTTGGTCGGCTTTTATTCTCAAAGCATTATCTTCCACTTTGCAGTACTTTTCAACTTTCTTCATCAACGCCCAGACTGTTTTGGGGGGTCTTCTGGTCAGGGAGCTGCGAAGAGGACTGTCAGGATGTAGTCCCATTTTGAAGGCGGTGATGGCCATGGAGTCGTTACAAGCGTCGTCGACGAGGTTGAAGCATTCCCAATAGTGCGCCGAATACGCTCTGAGCGTTTCTCCTGACTGAATCTGCATAGCCCAGAGAGAGTCGGCCTGTTTTGGCTGTACCTCGTTGGTGATGAACCTGGCCCTGAAGGATTTCTGTAATTGATGGAAGCTTTTAATCGAGGCCGACTCCAGCTTGTAATACCACCGGACAGCTAATGGCCCCAGGCTGCTGGGGAATATGCGGCACATGAGGGCTTCGTTGTCTGCATGCAATGTCATGGCCTGCTTGTAGTGACGGATATGATCAGTGGGGTCTGATTTTCCATCGTAAAGAGTGAATGACGGAGCTTTGAACTTCTTGGGCAGGGCCGCCCTTGCAATCCGTCGGACAAAAGGATCGTGCTGGTCATCTTCGTCTGAACTACTCCTCCTGCGCTTGTTCCTTGTATGTAGACTCTTTTCGGAGGAGCTGGAAGTTTCGGATCGTCCCTTCTTGTTGAGCTCCATGGGGGATGAGTTGGAGTCGCTATCGGTATCCTTTGGTCGGGCTCGAGGTCGTTGTCCACCGGCCCTCGGAGGTCGTTCAGGATCTTGACGCATGGCTTCTCTCGATTTTGCGACTTCGAGGGCCAAATCTTGACGGAGACGTTCATTTTCAGCAATCATGTTCTCCAGCCTTTGTACATTCTGTTTTGCTTGTTCCATGATCGCCTGCATTGTCTCTTGCGCTGAGGTCGTTGGTGAGTCGAAGTTCAAGGCGCGTCTTGCAGCGATGGTTTCTTTTCCGAGCATATTTGCTGGAGTGAGGTCATCTCCCTGTGCGGTCTCGTCAATGGCTACCGGAGGATCTTTAGTCACGCCTGCCATGGATGTATTTGAGTATTCCCACAGACGGTGCCAATTGTGGAGAAGTGGTTTGGAAATACTCTTCGGATCCTGGGAGACGCTAGTGATCCTCAACTAGTCACCTGAAAAGATACAAACACTCCGGTCAGGGGTGCCGGAATTAGCACTCCGACGGACAAGTTAGTTCAAACACTCAAGATAGCTTGTTTACTAAGTTAAGTGAAGTGATTCTTACATACCTTTCTATAACTGTTGTTCCTGTATTTATGCATGTTCAGATCAATCCTCGGGGCCAGGGCCTACTTTTTAATCATTGTCCTTTCTTTTATTCGGCCCTAAGGACTTACACCTATTCGGCACATATATTATATTCGGCTCCCTACTCTCGTAGGATACAGCCGATTAATATCAGTCTTAAAATAGTACGCACCTTCTGATTTTTCCATATATTCGGCCCCTACACAAAAGTATAAGATGCACTACACTACTCTGCACTAACATTATCATGCCAAAATCACAATGTGTTTCTCACTTTCGATCAACTTTCAAGATTTTGATGAATTTCCTAACAATCTAAAAGTTGATATACTTTAACTTGTTTATAACGTTTATATCTAAAAGTTTATAACATATATTTATATTTGTGTAAATCCTGAATGTTAAGTAACTCAAAAATTCCAATGGCCCTGTTTGGTAGAGCTGTGGGAAAGTGCTTATAGCTTATAACTATGAACATAAGCTGATTTCTGACTTATAAATTAAGCTTCTCCTGCCCCACTCAAAGAATAAGCTGATTTCTGACTTACAAAAAGCTATAAGCTACATTGTTAAGCTAAACCAAACACATCAAAATAGCTTAAATTAAGCTGAAAACTGAAATAAGCTGAAAAAAAACTGTACCAAACAGGGCCAATGTAATTGCAATGAATGTAAGTCAATAAAAATTATAGGAACTAAAGGAAGACATTGGCCATATAAATGACAAAAGAATGCAGCATATATAATACAAAATCATTCAAATCAACCTATGTTGTTCCTATCACATATAGATTCTTCTAGTCGTTCTATAGTCAATTTTTTATAGTACTTATTTGAATTCAAAATTTTTAATTCTGAAAAAATTAATAATAATAATAATAATAATAATAATAATAATAATAATAAAATTCAAGAAATTAATTCAAGAAAGTATATAATATTTTTTTTTATACTAATGGAGTTCTTGTAGAATTTCCTAGTTTTAGATTTCATAAATTAATTTTTTCTATACAATCACAACTACAGGACCCTAATTTTCGTAATAGAACCCAATTTCTTTAGATTCAACAAATTTATAAATAAAAAATATTTAAAAAAATTGTGTTCAACCCAAGAACCTAATTTCACATTCAGGTTTTAATTTTTCCAATTCAGATTCAGATATTTTCCCCAACTCACATTCAATAAAAACAAAAAATTTCAAAAATAAATAAATAAAAAAATAAAAAAATTCACAACCTAAAACACAATTCTAATTTTTGATTTGCTCAATCAAAACCCTAATTTTTCAATTTAATTAGTTCATAAATACATAAGTCTACATTATACTATATTGTTCCTAATCTTTCATTTGTGATCAGACATGGATAAAAGTTGGATTGCCCTAGGTAGGACGGCTAATGGAAGGATGAGTAAACCATATAATGATGGGGTCAAGTTATTTCTTCAATTTGCAATGGGGGTTATAGACCAGAATGGTAATCTATTGTGCCCATGTATAAAGTGTGTGAATGTTTGTAGACAAAATCTTCAAAATGTGGAAATTCATTTGCTCCAACATGGGATTATGCAAACTTACACTGTATGGCACCAGCACGGGGAACCCCGTGTTTCAAACGAGGCTTACCATGATGATGAGATGCGACTTGATGGTGATGAAATTGTAGGTGGTATTGAAGCCTTAATGGAAGATCGAATAAGAGGGGAATCGACTGATACAACCCAAGGGGAGGAAGTGAGAACTTTTGATCAATTGTTGACTGATGCCAAGCGTGAGCTGTTCCCAAATTGTACAAATTATACTTTGTTGAAGTTTGTGATTGAGGTGCTTAATATGAAGGTAACAAATCATTGGAGCAATAAGTTAGTTGATATGATGGTAGAGTTTTTAAGTAGACTTTTACCGAAAGAAAATTTGGTTCCAAAGTCAACTTATGAAGCTAAGAAAATACTACGTGACTTGGGCTTGTCATATGAGCTCATTCATGCTTGCATAAATGATTGTGTATTATTTTGGAAGGAGAATGCAACACTAGATAAATGTCTGACTTGTAAGACATCTAGATACAAGATCAATCATGGAAGGGGTAAGAAGATCCCTCATAAAGTATTGCGGTACTTTCCTTTGACACAAAGGTTGAAAAGATTGTACATGTCAAGGAAGAGGGCTGAGGACATGAGATGGTACAAAGACAAAAGAGTGGACGACGAGATATTGAGGCATCCCGCTGACAGTGATGAGTGGAAGGAATTTGATGCACAACATCCCGAGTTTGCCTTGGAGCCTCGAAATATGAGGCTAGGGTTGGCCGTTGATGGGTTTAACCCTTTTGGGAACATGAACAACTCTTATAGTTTGTGGCCCATCATACTCATTCCATACAACTTGCCACCTTGGTTGGTTATGAAGGATCCATTTTCTTTGATGTCATTACTTATTCCTGGAGAATCGCAACCAGGGATTGATATTGACGTCTACATGCGACCATTGGTGGATGAGTTGAATGATTTATGGACAAATGGTGCATTGACTTACGACGCCTCCACCAATGAGACTTTTCGAATGCATGCAGCTTTGTTGTGGACAACACATGATTGGCCTGCATTTGGTGACGTATCTGGGTGGAGAACAACGGGTCATTATTCTTGTTACACTTGCAATGATGAACCGTATTTTCAATCTCTGAAAAGTAAGACGGGGTACACTAACCATCGATGTTACTTGCCTGAGAACCACCCAGAAAGGCGAAAGAGTAGGGCTTACAATGGTAAAATTGAGAAACGGAAGAGATCTTTGGAGTTGTCGGCGGAAAAGATACAAGACCAGTTGGACAACGTGACAGGTGTCATATATGGAAAGCATCCAAGTAATAGAAAAAGGCCCCGTCAAGCACCTAATTGGACAAAGGTAAGCATCTTGTATGAGTTACCCTATTGGAAGAAGCGAAAACTTCGACACAACATTGATGTCATGCATGTGGAGAAAAATTTTAGTGAAAATGCTTTCGGAACTATGTTAGGCATTGATGGAAAGAACAAGGACACAGACAAGGCACGATTAGACTTGGAAGATATGGATATAAGGAAAGAGCTATGGCTAACACAACGACCCGATGGATCATATGTCAAGCCTCGAGCAATCTTTTCATTGACACCTGCAGAGAGGGAGGGTTTCTTTGAATTTTTAAAAACTGTCAAGTATCCAGATGGGTATGCGGCAAACATATCCAAATCAGTGAATGCAAGAAATGGTAGACTAACAGGCCTAAAAAGCCACGACTGCCATGTACTAATACAAAGAATTCTTCCCATTGGAATGCGTGGTTACGTGGATAAAGAAATTAGCACAACACTTTTTGAGTTAGGCAATTTCTTCCAAGACCTATGCTCTAGGACACTAAGGTGGAGCGAACTGGAGAAATTAGAGGAACGTATAATACACATTTTATGCAAGCTTGAAAGAATCTTTCCTCCAGCCTTCTTCGATGTGATGATCCACTTGGCTGTTCATTTGCCTCGTGAGGCTATTCTTGGAGGACCCGTACAATATCGATGGATGTACCCAATTGAAAGGTATTTTTACACTTATACTTGTAAATGAGATTTACGTAAGTGTGTCACATATGTAATTATACTCCTAATTCGTTCTCTCTTGAAGGTTTCTTGGAGCATTAAAAAAATATGTGACCAACCGAGCTCGACCAAAAGATTCAATTGCCGAGGCTTACATTGTCAAAGAGTGCATTACTTTTTGTTCAATGTATGTTGATGGGATTGAAACCGTGCATAATCGACCAGAATGGAATGAAGATCGCGGTGAACGTCAACAAGGGTTGACAGTATTCACAGAAACTGCAGGTCCAATTGGTCTAATCACACGAGATGCTGAAATGTCTCAAGAAATTCGTGATATTGCTCATTGGTTTGTGTTGTACAATAGCCCGGAGATTGAAAAGTATTTGGAGTATTTGTTTCATTGAATTATGTTTATGCTTAGCTTTTTTATTTGCAGAACTATGTAGTAATCACTTTTTTTTTTTTTTTTTTTTGAGGAGGGAACACAAAAATCTATTACAAACTCAAGGTGGACATGATATAACCCACATACAACGACAAGAATTTCCCAAGTGGTTCAAAGAGAGGGTAAAATATTTATAATTCTTCGACATTTACAACTTCAACAAAATTAAAGTTTTATAAAATGTCGTCATTCATAAATTATTTACTTATTGTTTGTTACATGTAATTGTAGATAAATACATTGAGAATGGAAAAGTCATTAGAGGCAACTGATGAATTGTGGTCATTAGCAAATGGTCCTAATTTGCTAGTGAAAGAGTACTCAGGTTGCATAATCAATTGCAGCCGGTTCCATACTCGAGATCTAGACAACCGTCGTACGAGTCAGAATAGTGGTGTGCTTACACACGGGGATCATGAAGGAAAATTGCATGACTTCTACGGTCACTTGTGCAAGGTTTTGGAATTTGACTACATATGTGGTAAAAAGGTTGTTTTGTTCCAGTGTGAATGGTACAACACTGGTAACACTGGTAGAAACAGAACAATACGACTTGATACATATTGCACAAGCATTGACGTCACAAGTCGGTGGTACCAATCTGACCCATTTATCCTACCTAGTCAAGCTAAGCAAGTCTTCTATCTGAATGATACCAAATTGGGTGAGCCTTGGAATGTCGTACAAAGGGTGCAACATAGGGGTGTCTTTGATGTTCCAGACACTAGTGATGGAGAATTATTGGATCCTTTAGAAAATAATGATGTGTTCCAACAAGAAAACATTACTAATGTTGTTCCAATTGACATTGACCCAATTGTTCGATACTGTAGGGATGATGTTGAATTCAATGTTATTTTGGAAGTAGGGTCATTAGATGCGATAATGGAAGAGAATAGAGATGATGAAGGAGATGAAGAACATAACATTCCTGATGTTGATTTGGATCCTAATATGGATTATGATATGTAATTTTTAGTATATCACTTTATTTTCGAACATATATTATTAATTAATGTAATTTTTATTTTATATGATCATGTTACTTTCTTTTTCTTCTTTTATGTAATGGTGAATGATGACATTGTCTATATTTTTCAATTAAAGTTGAATTATGTTATATAGTTGTAGAAATGGTCCGAGGCAAAAAACAATGGCTGAAACCAGGTGATTTGAGAACCAAGAAGCTAACAGAATACGAGAAACAAAGAAATAAGCGAATCAAGGAGAACTGTGAGGTAATGAACAATCTTGGAGTGAAGAATATTACAAATTCTTTAGGGAGTGCGGTTCAGCCCAAATGTGCAACTGCAAGGGAAAAGGGAATTAGGGTTGAGGTAGATGATGATGTTGAGTATAACCCTTCAAAGAGTGAGGATGACAATGATGATAAGTCATTGGGTTCCTTTGACCGCAAGGTATTATACACATTTTATATTTGTGTGTGAACATGTCTTTTACTTTTTACATTTCTTCTTCAGATATCTTACCCATCATATCTTTTTTAAAATATATTTTAACTGCTTTAAATCTCGTTTTCACTGTTTGATTATGTTCTTTCAGGAACAACAGATGGCACCAGGACTCCGTTTACGGTCTCATTCAAGGCCATTACCTCCCACCCCAGAGGAAAGGATGGATCCCCCAAGTGAGGAGGTCGGTACCCAACCCTTACCACCTCATAATGTGCAACCTGAGGACGAGGTGATTGCATCTACCATTGTTGGTAAGTTTGCAAAGTTGTTTTTAAGGTTTAACTTGCATTTGTTTACTTACTAACTCAATTAATATTATATCTTTACAGCATCACATGACAGACGTGGTCGTGGCCCGACACGCGGCATACATGCCCATCGCATTGTCGAGAAGGATGGGAAGATGTTAGTTCCTATACCTGAACAGTTTTGTGTACCAGTAGGAGACAACGCCTCCAAGCTAGTCTCCAAAATTGGTATAGAGGTTCGAACGCAGTTACCAGACCTGAGCATTTGTAGGTGGAAGAAGGTGAATGTTGCTGATAAGGAGCCGATGATCCAACGCTTAGCGGTAATTATTGACAAACTCTTTTCATGTTTAGGCTTTGTTTCTTTGTAATTTTTAATTTTTTTTCATTTTGCAGGATCAGTTTGATCTACAAGGCAATCGGACTGATGTAGCAAAGGCTTTAGACACACAGTTTGGTCGACGATTGAGTGGTTTCACCTATAAGTTGCACAAACAATACAAGCAACTTAAGGATGCAAGAGGGGAGGATTACGTGAGAAGCCACCCACCTGCAAGAGTTACTCTCAATCAATGGACATCTCTAATTAACAAGTGGAATAGTCAAAAATTCAAGGTAAAATGTTTTATGTATGTTAATTGTCAAAAATTAAGTTTTTTCTTACTAATGTTATCTTTTCTTGTTTGTATTGGTGTTTCAATTGTGTAGGAACAATCACTAGCTAATGTGAATAATAGGATGCAAATGAAAACAAAACATCGATGTGGATCAAAATCAATCCCGGTCAGGGTACACAGCTCGGTGCGTTCTACTAATTTATTTTATTAGATTAGTAGGCTTTGTTATTTAAATCATTGAATTAACATTGACAAACAAATGAAGCAGATAATTGCAAATGGAAAAGTGCCCGATTTAGCAGAATTTTACAAGTCCATCCACTACAATTCGAACACGCATGAATGGATTTCATCGGAGGGCCAAGTTAATTATGTATGTACAAGGCAATGCCTTTCAATTTTGATAATATTATTTATTTTGCTGTGTAGGGTAGAATAACTTATACTTTGATTTATTTCAAATTAATAGGACAACCTGATACAGACGCAAGCAGAACACCTCTCGCAGACTAGTGCGATCCCCTTGACCCCAGAGGAGTTGTCAATGAAGGTGCTTCAGCCAAGGCCAGGTTATGTGAAAGGACTCGGTATGAGGCTTTCTTCTTCTGTGAATACAACTGTTGCACCTGCTGAAAATAGTGACTATGTTCAACGCCTCGAGTTGTAAATAGCACAACAAAATGAACAAATTGCAAGGTTTGAAAAGTCAGAGAAGAAACAAAGCAAGAAGATACAAAGTATCATCGAGTGTTTGAGGCAGAAAGGTATCACGGGAAATTTTGAGAGTGGGGAAAGTTCAGATTCTGATTGACAAGCTTCTTGGTTAGTATATTATGTTTCTATGCTAATTTAGTAGAAATTTCTTCTTCAACTAAGACAGTGAACTATGCACGTAAAAGCCCGAGAAACATCACAAACACTGAAATATGCACGTGGCTCCCAATTAGGAAACTACTTTGACATTTGCACTATTCCAACATGTAGGCATGAGACTAAGTTGAAAACTAAGTCGAAAACTATTCCAACATGTAGGCATGGAACTAGTTGAAAAAATGCACAACAGCTACGAGACGGCCCAGGAAACATCTCAAACACCTCGGAATGGACCAATTTGAGTTGTGGAAACTCACGGAAGTAGCACGGGACTCCCGGTTTGAAAACCAAGTCCAAAAATGCACTTTTCCACACTTAAGCTTGAAAATAGGCCTTCGAGGGCCAAAATCGTGCAACAGCCACGAGACGGCCCGGGAAACACCTCAAACATCTCGGGATGGACCAATGTGAGTTGTGGAAACTTACAGAACTAGCACGGGACTCCCGGTTTGAAAACTAAGTCCAAAAATGCACTTTTTCACACTTAAGCTTCAAAAATAGGCCTTCGAGGGCCAAAATCGTGCAACAGCCATGAGACGGCCCGGGAAACATCTAAAACACCTCGGGATGGACAAATGGGAGTTGTGGAAACTTACGGAACTAAAACGGGACTGTCGGTTTGAAAACTAAGTCCAAAAATGTACTTTTTCACACTTAAGCTTGAAAATAGGCCTTCGGGGGCCAAAATTGTGCAACAGCCACGAGACGGCCCGGGAAACACCTCAAACACCTCGGGACAGACCAATGTGAGTTGTGGAAACTAACAAAACTAGCACGGGACTCCCGATTTGAAAACTAAGTCCAAAAATGCACTTTTTTACAATTAAGCTTGAAAATAGGCCTTCGGGGGCCAAAATCGTGCAACAGCCACAAGACGGCTCGGGAAACACCTCAAACACCTTGGGATGGACCAATGTGAGTTGTGGAAACTTACGGAACTACCACGAGACTTCCGGTTTGAAAACTAAGTCAAAAAATGCACTTTTCCACACTTAAGCTTGAAAATAGGCCTTCGGGAGCCAAAATCGTGCAACAGCCACGAGACGGCCCGGGAAACACCTCAAACACCTCGGGATGGACCAATATGAGTTATGGAAACTTACGGAACAACCACGGGACTCCCAGTTTGAAAACTAAGTCCAAAAATGCACTTTTTCACACTTAAGCTTCAAAAATAGGCCTTCGAGGGCCAAAATCGTGCAACAACCATGAGACGGCCCGGGAAACATCTCAAACACCTCGGGATGGACAAATGTGAGTTGTGGAAACTTACGGAACTAACACAGGACTCTCGGTTTGAAAACTAAGTCCAAAAATGCACTTTTTCACACTTAAGCTTGAAAATAGGCATTCGGGAGCCAAAATTGGGCAACAGCCACGAGACGGCCCGGGAAACACCTCAAACACCTCGAGACAAACCAATGTGAGTTGTGGAAACTAACGAAACTAGCACGGGACTCCCGATTTGAAAACTAAGTCCAAAAATGCACTTTTTTACAATTAAGCTTGAAAATAGGCCTTCGGGGGCCAAAATCGTGCAACAGCCACGAGACGGCCCGGGAAACACCTCAAACACCTTGGGATGGACCAACGTGAGTTGTGGAAACTTACAGAACTAGCACGAGACTCCCGGTTTGAAAACTAAATCCAAAAATGCACTTTTCCACACTTAAGCTTGAAAATAGGCCTTCGGGGGCCAAAATCGTGCAACAGCCACGAGACGGCCCGAGAAACACCTCAAACACCTCGGGATGGACCAATATGAGTTGTGGAAACTTACGGAACTAGCACGGGACTCCCGGTTTGAAAACTAAGTCCAAAAATGCACTTTTTTACACTTAAGCTTCAAAAATAGGCCTTCAAGGGCCAAAATCGTGCAACAGCCACGAGACGGCCCGAAAAACATCTCAAACACCTCGGGATGGACAAATGTGAGTTGTGGAAACTTACGGAACTAGCACGGGACTCTCGGTTTGAAAACTAAGTCCAAAAGTGCACTTTTCGACACTTAAGCTTGAAAATAGGCCTTCGGAGCCAAAATCGTGCAACAACCACAAGAAGGCTCGGGGAACACCTCAAACACCGCGGGAGGGACCAATGTGAGTTATGGAAACTAACGAAACTAGCAAGGGACTCCCGGTTTGAAAACTAAGTCCAAAAATGCACTTTTTTACAATTAAGCTTGAAAATAGGCCTTCGGGGGCCAAAATCGTGCAACAGCCACGAGACGGCCCGGGAAACACCTCAAACACCTTGGGATGGACCAATGTGAGTTGTGAAAACTTACGAAACCAGCACGGGACTCCCGGTTTGAAAACTAAGTCCAAAAATGCATGTTAAATTGTATATGTTATGGATAAGATAATAATTGTCTAACTAAACTTTTTTTTTTTTTTTTGTGTTTCATTTTTTTGCAGATTCGAGATTTGATATGGATGTGTTTGGTAATTTGGAGGGCCTATGGTAGCTCATTTTGTGTTTTTGTTCATATTACCTTACTTGTATTTTGGTTGTGTTGTAAATTTTATATTTTTGTTAGTATTACGGGGCATGTTTGGTAATCCGCCCTTGATATTTTATTTTTGTTGATATTAGTAGACATGTTTTTTGTTAGATATTAGGAGATGTGTTTGGTTATCTGCATACGGTTGATATTATATTTTTGTGGATATTAGTAGACGTTTTTTGTGGATATTAGGAGACATATTTATAATCCGCATGCAGTTCATATTGTATTTTTGTGGATAGTGCTAAAATTCGATTGTGATGTTTATGAAAATGAACAAATTTTTGTATTGATTTGTAATAGATATTTTATTGAACATGTTATTGAAATGCGCAGGGAATTGTTACTGAAAAGAAAAAATTTCGGAAGAAAATAGTATCCCTATTTTCAAAATTTTTAATTTTTATTAGTGACGAAATAAAAAATGTCGCTATTAGTTTTCAAAAAACATGACGAATAATTTTGTCACTAATGATATAGTACGAAACAAATAATTTCGTCACATTTGCTGAATATTTCGTCGCTAAATTGAAATATTTGGTGACAATGTTTTTTGTCATTGAATAATTTTCTTTTTTGCTCATTTTAGTGACGAATTTTTTTGTCACTTTAATCCATATCATTGGTGAGGAAAACTTTCGTCACTAAAATATATTTGGTGACGAAATATTTCGTCATAAAAAACAATTAAAATAAAATATTATTTAGTTTTGGTGACGAAATTGGTGTTTTAGAGGACGAAAAATTCAACATTTGGAGACGAAACATTTCGTCGCCAAAAATGAAAAATAGGTGACGAAACTGTTTTTTGTCACCAAGTACTTTTTGTGACGACGTATAGGCCACGAATGTGGTGACAAATTTTTTTCGTCACAGATCACTTTAGTGACGAAATTTTGATGTTTGAAAACAAAATCAGCCTGTCACCAGAAGCCTTTTTTATTGTAGTGTTTCTTGAATTTTTAAAACAATAATACCCGCCATTAATTGTTTCAGAATAACAATATTCTTATTCAAGTGATTTCACTTACATATTATCTTAATGATAAAGTATAAACAGAATCACCAAAAACAAAAGTGCAAATAGGTCATAATTTAAGAAAGTTTACTGTAATTTACCAAAAAGAAAAGAAATGTTTATTTTAGAAGTAACCTCAGTGGGAAATATATTTGTAGGGGTTTTTGTTTGGACAAACTGGTGCATTACATTTGTTTGGCTTTGATTTTTTATACCAAAAGATAGAAGCTGAAGCTGAGCGACAGAGAAGCTATGGATAGAAGGCTTTACGAAGCATCCCTAAGTGGAAGTGTAGCAGATTTAGAAAATTTGGAGGGAGAAGATCCACTGATCCTGAACAAACTCTCTCTCACCTGCTTCGACCAAACTCCGTTGCACATAGCAGCTTGGCGAGGTCACTCCGATTTCACGAGAGCGCTTCTGAGTCGAAAACCCAGACTCGCTACCGAGCTCAACTCAGCTCGGTGCTCACCTCTCCACTTGGCTTCCGCTGAGGGGCACCACAAGATCGTACGACAGTTGCTGGATGCGAACGACGATGTTTGCGAGGCTCAGGACGAAGATGGTAGAACCCCACACCACTTTGCAGCCATGAAAGGCTGAGTCGAGGTCATGGAACTGTTAACTCGGGCTCGGCCTGAGTCAATTCTTCAGAAACTCGACAGAGGATGAGAGACTGTTCTGTACTTGTGTGTGAAGTACAACCGTTTGGAGGCTTTGAAGACTTTGCTTGACAAATTGCTGATGCAAAACGACGCCGGGTTTGTGAACTCTGAAGACCAAGATGGCAACACCATCTTGCATCTTGCTGCTGCTCACAAACAAACACACGTAAGTGTTTTCTTTTGGACCGGGGGAAAGGGGCTGCTTGGACCCGTGGATCCACCGTGGTTTCTTTTCAATAATTTTTTCAATAATTTGAAAAAATTAAGTCAATTTGATAATTACAACTTGTCTAATTTATTAGTTTTGTCATAAAAAAAATATTGGACGATCTTCACTGTATTTAAATAAATTCTGTTTGTGTACTAAATAACAAACAAAATACAAAAGAAATAAAGGAAATGAGTGAGATTGTTTGATTACAAAAATCAAACCAATAAATAAATAAAAAACAGATTATTAACAACTTACTTGATTAATTTCTTGAACAATATTCTGATCAAGTCCAGTGTTTGACACTGTGTCCTTAAGACAGATTCGTCCTCTCCACGGTGCTAACAGAATGTGGACGTCTATCTCCCACGATAAAATGATCAACAACAAATAAATACAGCACAATAATTTATTCACACAACAAATACACCAAGTGTATATACTCTTTCTCACATAAATTTAATGTAGCAAAATGCAGATATTATTTGCAGAGGAGAAGTACGAAAATTGTAAATAAAAACATCAAATGAGGGCTGCCTATTTATAGATGTAGTGGTGGCTTTTCAATTTGAATTAAACAGGCACCAAACCTGTTTGAATAGGTGCAACATTGTTTCAACAGATAACCGAATCAGTTCGGTTTAATTTGTACAGATTTAAATCTGTTTGAATTTAAATTCAAACAGGTATGAGTTTTCCTTGAATTAAACGGACAGATTTTGAAATCTGTACAAAAGGTTCAAACAGATTTGAATTTAAACGGTTTGATTTTATTTTACCAAAAAATAAATTAAATTCAAATGTTTTTTGTCCAAAAAAAATTAGTATTGGGCCAGACAAGGCTAACCCAACCTCACACCCGCGCCCAGCCCAGGCAACGCGCGCGTGTGTAGTGATTTTTGGGTCCAATGGGTCTAGTCCATTTTGCCCATAATCTCCCTCTCTACAAAACTTAGGTGCCCTTTGGGGCCTACCCCAAGTTCCAACTCCAAGCCTTATAAACTCACTCAAAGTTTCCCACCAAATTAATGTGGGACAAGCCATTTTTCAAACCTTAAGGAATTTCCACCAAAAACTCCATTTCCATGGAGCTCACTTTGACTTCAATTTCCCATTTACCTGATAACGGTTTTGAGCAACCAAATATACTACGTGAATCACAACGCGGCATAGAACGTGTTACTACTTAGACCCGCGAAATTCGACACATGAGTCCAACCTAAAAATTAGACCAAAGTTTAGGAAAAAATCTATTTTTCCAGATTTTCCCAAAACCATTTCTAACAAAAAATATATGGTTTATTTTTAAAAAAATTATCGCCTATTTTTTTAGTGAAAACTACGATGAATTGAATAAGTTTTAGCTATTGGATCGATTTAATTTTTTGTGTGAATAAAATATATAAAATGTCTATCAAAATTAATAGTTTGAATAATCAAAACAGAACCCATGATGAATCGCATGGCCCAAATAGCCCCTTGCATTCCGAAGATAATCATCTTCCTTTCTTTTATTGTATTATATATATATATATATATCAATATACATTAATGGACAAAAGATATATGGCGATCTCGAACTGAATTTATAACTTTGTTTGAATTTGCTCCAATTAATTATAGTTGTTAATATTTTTTTTTTACATAATACTTAGTGAATTAACTTCAATTAACTCAGCAATTATTTTCTATCAAAACTCTTAATGGCATAATTAATTAGATCAAATTGATACAAAATATAAAATTAAGGAGTCAAACTTAAACTAATTAAATGTGTAATGACCAAAATGACACAAGAGATAAAATGTATGAACTATTAGTGTAATTTACACTTTAAAATGTAAAGAAAAATGAAATAAAAGTTCACTTTTTAGATACAATATGTGTAAAATAGATGATGATTAGAGGGGATATAAGAAAAGGAATTACATTAAAGATTTTAATAGTATGTTATATTACTAGATTTGAAAAGTTGGTCTGACTTTTAAGTTAGGGTGTAGCACTACTCAAATATAAATTATGATGTTTCCATCTCAATCACAATTACTGATATATATGTTACATGTTCAGCAATCTCATTTGTTACTTTTTACTCTTTTGATTGCTTCAATTTTGTGTTCATTCTCTCAAAATTCCAAACAACAATGATGCTTGGCTTGCAAACCATAGAATACTCGTTAAAATTAACTAGTGTCAAAGAACAGGCCAAGACCCAGAACAAGAATGGTTTTTCTGCTTTGGATATTGTGGAGCAATGCCTTATCAAAGACTTAAAACCCATAGAAATCTGCAAGTTTCTTGTAGAAGTTGGTGTTCCAAGTATACAAAGAGCACGAAATCTCGGAGAAGAAGAGAACAAGACATCATCATTATCGGCTGATCATCCTCAAACTCATCAAATTGTTGAGTTCACCCATGTGGATAGAGGTAGCCACTGTTGTTGACATTGGTTAGTGTTGAGCATTCCACACAATGTGAAGTTAGCCAATGAAGTTAGCCATGGAACTCAAAATGTAGCTGCGGCAGATTTGAGGCGGCTTGCCATTTATTTTGTTAGTTGGTTGTTGGCAAGTAGATGTTGATCTTTGGCTCTCCCGTTTGTGTATAAATAAGGAAAGCTGTGAGTTGAATAGACACAAGAAAGGAAGAACAAGTGATATACAAGAGTGTATATCTCTGTGAGAGTGAGAGAAAAAACAGATAGTGTAAGGCAGTAGAGAGTTTGTGAGTTGAGTGAGAGTGTCTCCTCCTCCATGTAATCTTTATTTGTTTTAATGGAAATCTCCGGTTCTCTCCGTGGACATAGACATTGAGGCCGAACCACATAAATCTTGTGTCCATTTGTTGTGTTTAATTTCTAGTAGTTCAGATGGGTTGCCTTAAAGCACGACAATTGGTATCAGAGCTAAGGTTGAGCAAGGAGGCAAAACAAAGGCTCAGATGCACTATTTTTCGAAACTGTCAGAAATCAAGTTACTCGAAATTCACTTTTGAGCATACCGGGAGGAAGATCTCGACTAGAGGAGTCCAGACCTAGAAAGAACAAACAAACGGAGATCGGGGTTGCCCACACGCGCTTGGCAAAGTTTAGCACGTGAAGTCAACTTTGAACCAGAGTCCCACTCGCGGCTAGAGGTTAAAGACGACCTTGTTGTAGCCAATATAGATACTTTAAATATTTATTTGGAGAAATGATACCACAAGGATGAGTTTGGCTTAGTGGTCAAGGTTGGTGGGCTTTACTCCTTGGTCTAGGGTTCAAGTCTCACCCACAGCACTTGGAAAATTTTATTTCTTTTTGGGTATAGCTGACATCAATGCCAACTCATTGCCAGGTCATCAGCCAGTCAGTGCCACGTGTCCCAGCCACGTCAGCAGAAAGTTTCAAAAATGGCATTTTGGCCCCTATAAATTTGGTAAATTACAATCTAGTCTCTAAAGTTTTCAGAAATTACAATTTGGTCCCGGAATTTTTGGAAATTTTCATTTTGGCCTCTGTAGTTTATGAAATTACTGTTTGGCCATGGGTGTTTAGAAAATTGCAATTTAGCCCCTGGTTTTTGGGGTTATTTTCAGTTTGGCCCCTGAAGCAGAAGAAAGTGTGTTCTTAGCCAAACACGACGTTCCGATCACAACCGCAAAGTTAGAATAGTCAAATTCTGAACGGTTTTTGTTTTAGAAGATCAAAAATGGCAGGAAAATGTACAAGTTTCATGATAGAACCTTTCAATGGTAATAATGACTTTATTTTGTGGCAGCAAAGGGTAAAAAATATTTTAACGCAAGAGGGCTTGGTGAAAGCTCTCAACAAAAAGTCCAACAAACCGGAAAACATGGGAGATGACAAGTGGGAGGAGCTGAGAGAACTGGAAAATAGTATGATCCAGTTATATCTCAAAAACAACACACTCCGAGAAGTCATCAATGAAGAAGATCCGGCAAAGCTATGGGCAAAGTTGGAATTGAGGTACAAGTCAAAGTCCTTGACAAATTGATTGTCTTTAAAGAAGCAGTTGCACGCACTTCAAATGACAGAAAGAGCAAACCTTACAAAACATTTGGACGAGTTCAACAGGCTCACAATGGAGTTGAAGTCTATCGGGGTGAAGATCAAGGAGGAAGATAAGGCTATTATCTTGCTGGTCTCCTTACCTTTATCATATGAGTATCTCAGGACTACTCTATTATACGAGAAGGATACTCTTGGACTGGATTAGGTGGTTGCTACGCTTATTTCTCATGAAGCGATGAAGAAAAAGGAAAGTGGCAAGAACCTAGAAGGAAATGCCATGGTTGCATCATAAAATGATCAAAGCAGAGGCAGGTCCAATGATAGACAGGGTAGATACAAATCAAGAGGACGTTCGCAATCAAGCCCAAGCTATAGGAAAAAATACTATTACTGTGATCAGGAGGATCACCTCATCAAAGACTGTGCAAAACTCAAGGAAGACAAGGCAAACAAGGAACAAGCGAGCTCATCAAATGTCGTTGCTGCAGTAAATGCTAAGGATGAGTATGCATTCACAGTTTCGTCAAGTATGCCGAAACCTGATTGGATTTTAGATTGCAGAAGTGCATACCATATATGCATGGACATGAGACTTTTTTCCACCTACTAGGCAAAGGACAGAGGTATTGTTCGGATAACTAACAATACTGTGAGTAAGATTGTTGGCATAGGAACAGTACGGCTCCAAATGGAAGATGGAAAAACTTTCATGATGAATGGAGTCCGACACGTGCCAAGGCTGAAGAAGAATCTAATTTCCTTAAATATGCTAGACTTGAAGGGTTACAGCTTCTCTTCTAGTAAAGGAAATCTCAAAGTTATCCATGGAGATACGGTGATGCTACATACGCAACTAGAGGGGAATCTATATAGACTTGTTGAAGAGGTTGTGACAGAAGGAGCTATTGTGTAACGCCCTAAAAATTAACCCAATATACATATAACAATGACTTGCATTATTAAAAGAAAACATTGTATTATCTCAATCATCAGAGTATTACGGAAAGAAAACATTACATGTAACATCATAATAAATGCTCTACAGGCTTACATCTTGCCAAGCAAACACTTGGACACAAAAATATGAGTTCTAACTCAAATACAAATAAAGCCCTAGGCTTGAATGTTTACATGTAATTCTAATAAAAACAGAAAACTAATCTAATCTTCAAATCCAAGTCCTTCCAAGCTAAGTCCTTGGAGGTAGCTTATCACCTGAACCTGAAAATGATGTTCCCATAAAGGGTGAGCCACAGCCCAGTAGGAAAATACTAAACCAAATATAAGCATTGAATAAAGTTCTAGCATTCAATAGTTGGTTAAGCATGATAATCAATTATATCAACATACAGTCCTAAGACACTAATGTCTATGACACTTATCAATTTCCATTATTATCAATATGGTTCAGAACCTGACCAAACTTACAACTGTGATCTATATAGCATATTCACATTACGTCCAATATCAACAACACAAATGAGACATAGGCTCATATCAAAACACTTCCATACTTCCAATATGATACACATTTTAGTGTTGTATCAATAATATGCAAAAACACTTCAATATCAATAAGCACACATAATAGTGATGCTAATGGAGTCCATCCCCTATCTCCTCCCAAACAAAAATACGGTTAAGAGGTCCATCCCCTATCTTCCCCTAACCGTGGAGTACATCCCCTATCTCCTCCCACACAATATGCATATGCAATGCTCAACTAATACATGTATGTAAACACATAACATATACATCTCACAATCAATACACATAATGTCTGTATTAATTCAACAGTCAACATTAATGACTTAACCAATGTGATTAGTTCCAGTTATCCCTAATCCACATGCAATGTCTACAACAATCATGACTATCCTCCACCGATAGCCCAAACAGTTATTTCTAGACTGGAAATAAATAAATCAACAATTCAATAGGCAAGTGATTTAAATTAATCAACTACCCCCTTTAATCAATAATTTCCTCAGTCTCATGAATTCAACTAATTTCCCCAGTTTTCTTTAAATTAAACATACAATTCAATTTAATACAACAACTAGGGTTTTTCCCAAAATTACCAAACTACCCCCAACATATTAAAATGCTAAAACTTAGAACAAAACGTATACATTGGAGTAGGAGATCCCTACCTCGAAGAAATAACCCAAAAAGAAGATGGAGATGAAGACCCAAACTCAAAGTGCTCCAAACCAAATTGTTCAGATTAAACTGAAGCCCTCGACCCACTCTAACTTTTTAATAAAGGATCTAGGGTAGAAACACACCCTAAGTAGATGAAACCTAAGAGAGAAGAGAGAGAAAAGTCGGACCTAGGGTTTGGAAACAAAAAGAGATAGAAAAACTGATTAAAAACCCGCTGCTGCCTATTTAAACTGAACAGGCTCGCTCGAGCGAAGACATGGTCGCTCGAGCGACCAGACACAAAAATCCACGCTCGAGCGAAGAAAAGCTCGCTCGAGCCAAAAACTCGATGCTTCAGGTCTGCAACCCAGAAGCTCGCTCGAGCGACGAAATGCTCGCTCGAGCGAAGAACTCGAAAACATACACCTCGCTCGCTCGAGCGAAGAAATGCTCGCTCGAGCCAAGAAACACATCTCTCAGGTCCTAAGCCCAGACGCAGACTCTCGCTCGAGCGACCAAACCCTGGCTCGAGCGAAGAACAAAAACAACAGCTCGCTCGAGCGACCAACTCCTCGCTCGAGCGAAGGTCCAAAAATCTGGACAGCAACACTTGGTTTCCAACCCAACCAACCTGTAACAAACCTGCCCAACTCAACCCATAACTCAAAAATAAAGAATTAAAGGACAACAACAACAATACACAATGCCTGGATCCACGGAACTTAAGTCCGGATACAACAATCTAAAGGAAAAAGACCGGGGTCGCTATAACCTCCCCCCTTAAAAGAATTTCGTCCCCGAAATTTAGCATAAGTTTTGAAAACAAGTTTTTCTCAAATTCTATCAATATGACATTTCAATAATGAACAACTTGACCCAATACTGGTCATCTCATCTCTTATCAAGAGGCATCTCACAACAACATATATATAAAATGACATATATTACAACCTGCGTTAATATTATGCATTTTTCCTTTCAATCTTAACAATTTCAATATACGTGATTTCCATTTCCATATCATATTAAATTCCATGATATATAAAACACATTCAATCTATAAATGTGACATTCCACTTCCATTATGAAGCAAGTTTCAAACTACTAATATTAAACCAAAACATTCTCAATGTTTTCCAACTTAAGACATAAGTAAAGCTCTTAAGTTCAACAATATTACAAAATCTAAATACAAGATTACAAATCAACAAACATGTCCGGATATTTCTCGCGGACTTCCAACTCACGTTCCCAAGTGGCTTCTTCCACCCCGTGATGTTTCCAAAGAACCTTTACCAAAGGGATGGTTTTGCCTCGCAAAACTTGATCCCGCCTATCCAAAACCCGAACCGGTCTCTCCTCATACGAGACATCCTCGTCAACCACTAAATCAGTCCAATCCAACACATGTGATGGATCCGGCTCATACTTCCGAAGCATACTCACATGAAACACGTCATGTACTCCGGACAACTGCGGTGGCAAAGCTAAACGATAAGCAGCCTCGCCAATCCTCTCAAGGATCTCAAAAGGACCTATGAACCGAGGGGACAACTTCCCGCTCTTCCCAAACCTCATCAATCCCCGTCTAGGTGATATCTTCAGAAAGACATGATCACCCACCTCAAACACTAAAGGTCTCCTCCTACGGTCGGCATAAGATTTCTGACGACTCTGGGCTGTAACAAGTCTCTTACGGATAAGCTCAACTTTCTCCGTCGTTTCCCTCACCAACTCCGGACCCAATAGAGGTGCATCACCCACCTCAGCCCAACAAACTGGAGATCTACACGGTCGGCCATACAAGGCCTCAAACGGTGCCATACCAATACTAGACTGGAAACTGTTGTTGTAGGCAAACTCCACCAAAGGCAAGTGCCTCTCCCACGACCCACTGAAATCAAGAACACAACCCCGAAGCATATCCTCAAGGATCTGAATAGTACGCTCGGACTGCCCGTCAGTCTGAGGATGATAAGCCGTGCTAAAGGTCAACTTAGTGCCTAAGGCACTCTGCAAACTCTGCCACAACCTAGCAGTAAAACGAGGATCTCTATCTGAGACGATCGTCACTGGGACCCCGTGCAACCTCACTATGTCCCGAATGTACAAGTCGGCAAGATGATCTACCGAATCTCTCACGCGCATAGGAATGAAGTGCGCCGACTTAGTCAACCGATCTACAACCACCCAAATAGCATCACTACCCCGCTGAGTCCTCGGAAGACCCACAACGAAGTCCATAGTGACATGCTCCCACTTCCACTCGGCAATAGGCAAGGGTTGCAACAAACCCGCTGGCCTCTGATGTTCGGCCTTCACTTGCTGACAAGTAAGGCACTTAGACACGAACGCTGCCACATCTCTCTTCATACCCCGCCACCAAAACTGGCGACCCAAATCCCGATACATCTTAGTGCCTCCCGGATGCACCGCAAGGCGTGAATGATGAAACTCTCGGAGTACCTCCTCTCGGCAAGACTCCGGCACAAACAGACGGTCTCGGTATCTCACACTCAGGTCGGGATACACCGTCAAACCCTTCTCAACCTTCCCACTGGAGATCTTCTCTCGAAGGGATTCTACCTCAAGGTCACCCCTCTGAGCCTCTAACACTCGAGTCACAAGTGTAGGCTGCGCAACAACAGAAAACAAGGCTGCAGCCTCAACGGATTCGCCCAGAAGCAAATCAAACTCCCCAAGTGCACCCAACATCTCCCACTCCCGAATGGCTATACTAGCTATGTCACCAACAGGTTTCCTGCTAAGGGCGTCGGCCACCACATTGGCCTTCCCCGGATGATAATGCAACTCAAAGTCATAATCCTCAATGAACTCCATCCACCTCCTCTGCCTCAAATTCAAGTCTTTCTGTGTAAACAGATATTTCAGACTCTTATGATCCGAGAATACCTCGAACTTCTCACCATAAAGATAATGCCTCCAAATCTTCAAGGCAAATATCACAGCTGCTAACTCTAAATCATGCGTAGGGTAATTCTTCTCATGAATTTTCAACTGACGTGAACCATAGGCAACCACTTTCCCCTCTTGCATCAACACACAACCCAGACCCTCTCGTGAGGCGTCACAATAGACTGCATAACCCAACCCTCTCTCCGGAATAATCAAGACTGGAGCGGTGGTCAGTCTAACTTTCAACTCCTGAAACGACTTTTCACAAGTCTCACTCCATACAAATTTGACTCCCTTCCGAGTCAATCTAGTCAAAGGTGAAGCTAACCTGGAGAAATCCTTCACAAATCGGCGATAATACCCAGCTAATCCCAGAAAACTGCGGATCTCAAACACACTCTTAGGCTGTGCCCAATCTTGCACTGCCTCTGTCTTGGATGTATCAACAGACACCCCTTCTCCCGAAACCACATGGCCTAAGAATTTCACCTCTTCTAGCCAGAACTCACACTTCCCAAACTTAGCATAAAGCTTATGGGCTCTAAGTAACTCAAGCACCACTCTCAAGTGTTCCTTGTGCTCCTCCTCCGAAGGTGAATAAATCAGAATGTCGTCCACGAAGACAACTACAAAACGATCTAAGAATTCCCGGAAGATCCGGTTCATCAAATCCATAAACACTGCCGGTGCATTGGTGAGCCCGAATGGCATCACCAGAAACTCATAGTGGCCATACCGCGTACGGAATGCCGTCTTCGGAATATCCTCCTCCCTGACCCTCAACTGGTGGTAACCCGATCTCAAATCTATCTTAGAGAAACAACGGGAACCCTTCAACTGGTCGAACAGATCATCTATACGAGGCATAGGGTACTTATTCTTAACCGTAGCCCGATTCAATTTCCGGTAATCTATACATAGTCTCAAAGCACCACCTTTCTTTTTAACAAAGAGGGCCGGTGCTCCCCACGGCGAAACACTAGGACGGATATAGCCCTTATCTAGCAACTCCTGGAGCTGAATCTTCAACTCAACTAACTCGGCTGGGGCAAAACGATAAGGTGCCATAGAAATTGGCGCCGTGCCGGGCACTAGGTCAATAGAGAACTCAATCTCTCGATGCGGTGGCAACCCAACAAGATCCTCGGGAAAGACGTCCGAGTACTCACAAACCACCCTTGGCAACACAATCTGGGTCTCATCCACCTCACTAATCGAAAGATTAGCAAGTAGACCACTAAGCTCACTCCGCCCTCGCGAACCATACCCCGGTGGCAAAACACTACCAACCCGGTCCCCCAGAAAATGAAAACACTCTCCGCCCACGGTACAACAAGTGACCCTCTGGCGATAGCAATCAATAACTGCCCGGTATGACGATAACCAGTCCATACCCAAAATAACATCGAAGCCTTTCATAGGCATAACTACAAAGGAAAATGGGATTCTATGATCATCGACCTCTATATCACAACCCCTAACACCTTGTTTCAAGATCAATTCACCCCCAAGAGGTGACACTACACAAATAGGAGATGCTAACTGAGCTAACTCCAACTCCAAAACAGATGCAAATGCAGCAGACACAAAGGAATGAGATGCACCCGTATCGATCAAAACACTAGCAACTGAATTGCAAAACAAGAAGGTACCTCTCACGACAGATGGAGCCGGTACAAGATCCTGCGCGGTAACAGCATACACGCGCCCAGATGGCCTCTGATCAACCTGCTCACCCCTAGACTGCTGCACAGACTGGGACGAAGAAGCCCCCTGATTGGCCCTCGAGGCCTGACCCGACTGAGCTGGCTGCTGACCCTGAGTCTGCCTCAAACCAGATGCACCAGGTGTGCCACTCAACTGCGGGCAATACCTCTTCATGTGCCCTGGCTGACCACACTGATAACACGAGAGTGGCTGGCCTCTACCCTGACTCTGGCTCTGAGATCGAGCCGAAGAAGATGCTGCTCTCTGTACTCCTCCCCTCTGAGGACAAACTGGAGACTTGTGGCCCAGCTGACCACACTTGAAACAGGTGATGTCTCCCTGACTGCCCTTCCCAGAACTAGCACTCGGTACTGGAAAAGTCGATCTAGAAAAGCTACCCTGAGACTGCTGAGGAGTGAAACCTCTCTGTCTCCTACCATCACTCTGCCCATCCTGACTCCTCTTGGAGCCCTTCTGCCCTTCCTCCTCCTCCTGCATCATAATCTCAGTATGGGCTGCAGCATCAACCAGACGCCCATAATCCCGAATCAAAGACCCTACTACTCTCAACTTGAGGCCACGCCTCAACTTCTTCTCAAACTCAATGCAACGGCGTTCCTCAGACGCCACCAACTCAGGTGCAAACCTGGACAAGCTAGTAAATGATGCCTCAAACTCGGCCACTGAAGAACTGTTCTGCTTAAGCTGGCAAAACTGCTCCCTCAACCTCTCCTTAACTGCTGAAGACAGGAACTTCTCCTGGAAAGCATCTACGAAAGCCTCCCAAGTCCCTCCTATACGGCCCTTAGTGAACTTCCACCACTGACCCGCATCCCCCTTAAGCTGGAAAGATGCCAAGGTCACCTTCAGTGCCCCGTCTTCGATGCCTAGCATCTCAAACGTCTTCGTTGTCTGTTCGAGCCATTCATCTGCCTTAAGCGGCTCTTTAGGATCACCTAAAAATTCGTCCGGGTTGGACCGGAAGAACTCCCTCTTCAGAAAAGAAGGACCCGTATCTGCAACATGAACCTGAGCCTGATTCTCAGCTCTGAGAATGCCTACAGACTCCCTGAATGCCCCTGCTATCTCTCGGGCTAAAGCGCCCATAGCCTGCTGGCCTACCGGCTCGGCCACATTGGCCTGGCCTACTCCCTCCTGCACTGCCGGAATCTGAACTGCCGGAATTTCCTGTACTACTGGAACCTCCTCTGGCACAGGCACTTCCTGCCTACCCTGCCTACCACGCCTACCGCGACCTCGTCCTCGTCCTGACATCCTAATACAAGAAACAAAGACGTTAGCACATTAATAAATGTGCCGAAGCTAAACACTCGCGTCCTAATGCATTGGACAACAATAATTCATTCCACGTAAGCACATAATCACATAAGCACCTACGAATTTCATTCCTGGATGATAATGGTCCCAAAGCGTTACCATAGTTCCGGTTGGAAGCAGCAGTGATCAATTGCCTTTCCAACAAGACTACTAGCAACTCAAGGGTCCAATCAACATCCTAGAAACTACATTCCATACCCACATAATCACATAAACATGTTATCATGCAAACATATAACACTACACTAAGTCTCTATCAAACGAGACGAACCCATTGTGATACTAATCACTTCCCACGTACCCAAAGTATTCAAACCCGGTACGCTCTGATACCAAGTTGTAACGCCCTCAAAATTAACCCAATATACATATAACAATGACTTGCATTATTAAAAGAAAACATTGCATTATCTCAATCATCAGAGTATTACGAAAGAAAACATTACATGTAACATCATAATAAATGCCCTACAGGCTTACATCTTGCCAAGCAAACACTTGGACACAAAAATATGAGTTCTAACTCAAATACAAATAAAGCCCTAGGCTTGAATGTTTACATGTAATTCAAATAAAAACAGAAAACTAATCTAATCTTCAAATCCAAGTCCTTCCAAGCTAAGTCCTTGGAGGTAGCTTATCACCTGAACCTGAAAATGATGTTCCCATAAAGGGTGAGCCACAGCCCAGTAGGAAAATACTAAACCAAATATAAGCATTGAATAAAGTCCTAGCATTCAATAGTTGGTTAAGCATGATAATCAATTATATCAACATACAGTCTTAAGACACTAATGTCTATGACACTTATCAATTTCCATTATTATCAATATGGCTCAGAACCTGACCAAACTTACAACTGTGATCTATATAGCATATTCACATTACGTCCAATATCAACAACACAAATGAGACATAGGCTCATATCAAAACACTTCCATACTTCCAATATGATACACATTTTAGTGTTGTATCAATAATATGCAAAAACACTTCAATATCAATAAGCACACATAATAGTGATGCTAATGGAGTCCATCCCCTATCTCCTCCCAAACAAAATACGGTTAAGAGGTCCATCCCCTATCTTCCCCTAACCGTGGAGTACATCCCCTATCTCCTCCCACACAATATGCATATGCAATGCTCAACTAATACATGTATGTAAACACATAACATATACATCTCACAATCAATACACATAATGTCTGTATTAATTCAACAGTCAACATTAATGACTTAACCAATGTGATTAGTTCCAGTTATCCCTAATCCACATGCAATGTCTACAACAATCATGACTATCCTCCACCGATAGCCCAAAACAGTTATTTCTAGACTGGAAATAAATAAATCAACAATTCAATAGGCAAGTGATTTAAATTAATCAACTACCCCATTTAATCAATAATTTCCTCAATCTCATGAATTCAACTAATTTCCCCATTTTCTTAAATTAAACATACAATTCAATTTAATACAACAACTAGGGTTTTTCCCAAAATTACCAAACTACCCCCAACATATTAAAATGCTAAAACTTAGAACAAAACGTATACATTGGAGTAGGAGATCCCTACCTCGAAGAAATAACCCAAAAAGAAGACGAAGATGATGACCCAAACTCCAAAGTGCTCCAAAACCAAATTGTTCAGATTAAACTGAAGCCCTCGACCCACTCTAACTTTTTAATAAAGGATCTAGGGTAGAAACACACCCTAAACTAGATGAAACCTAGAGAGAAGAGAGAGAAAAGTCGGACCTAGGGTTTGGAAACAAAAAGAGATAGAAAAACTGATTAAAAAACCCGCTGCTGCCTATTTAAACTGAACAGGCTCGCTCGAGCGAAGACATGGTCGCTCGAGCGACCAGACACAAAAATCCACGCTCGAGCGAAGAAAAGCTCGCTCGAGCCAAAAACTCGATGCTTCAGGTCTGCAACCCAGAAGCTCGCTCGAGCGACGAAATGCTCGCTCGAGCGAAGAACTCGAAAACATACACCTCGCTCGCTCGAGCGAAGAAATGCTCGCTCGAGCCAAGAAACACATCTCTCAGGTCCTAAGCCCAGACGCAGACTCTCGCTCGAGCGACCAAACCCTGGCTCGAGCGAAGAACAAAAACAACAGCTCGCTCGAGCGACCAACTCCTCGCTCGAGCGAAGGTCCAAAATCTGGACAGCAACACTTGGTTTCCAACCCAACCAACCTGTAACAAACCTGCCCAACTCAACCCATAACTCAAAATAAAGAATTAAAGGACAACAACAACAATACACAATGCCTGGATCCACGGAACTTAAGTCCGGATACAACAATCTAAAGGAAAAAGACCGGGGTCGCTATAACCTCCCCCCTTAAAAGAATTTCGTCCCCGAAATTAAGCATAAGTTTTTGAAAACAAGTTTTTCTCAAATTCTATCAATATGACATTTCAATAATGAACAACTTGACCCAATACTGGTCATCTCATCTCTTATCAAGAGGCATCTCACACACATATATATAAAATGACATATATTACAACCTGCGTCAATATTATGCATTTTTCCTTTCAATCTTAACAATTTCAATATACGTGATTTCCATTTCCATATCATATTAAATTCCATGATATATAAAACACATTCAATCTATAAATGTGACATTCCACTTCCATTATGAAGCAAGTTTCAAACTACTAATATTAAACCAAAACATTCTCAATGTTTTCCAACTTAAGACATAAGTAAAGCTCTTAAGTTCAACAATATTACAAAATCTAAATACAAGATTACAAATCAACAAACATGTCCGGATATTTCTCGCGGACTTCCAACTCACGTTCCCAAGTGGCTTCTTCCACCCCGTGATGTTTCCAAAGAACCTTTACCAAAGGGATGGTTTTGCCTCGCAAAACTTGATCCCGCCTATCCAAAACCCGAACCGGTCTCTCCTCATACGAGACATCCTCGTCAACCACTAAATCAGTCCAATCCAACACATGTGATGGATCCGGCTCATACTTCCGAAGCATACTCACATGAAACACGTCATGTACTCCGGACAACTGCGGTGGCAAAGCTAAACGATAAGCAGCCTCGCCAATCCTCTCAAGGATCTCAAAAGGACCTATGAACCGAGGGGACAACTTCCCGCTCTTCCCAAACCTCATCAATCCCCGTCTAGGTGATATCTTCAGAAAGACATGATCACCCACCTCAAACACTAAAGGTCTCCTCCTACGGTCGGCATAAGATTTCTGACGACTCTGGGCTGTAACAAGTCTCTTACGGATAAGCTCAACTTTCTCCGTCGTTTCCCTCACCAACTCCGGACCCAATAGAGGTGCATCACCCACCTCAGCCCAACAAACTGGAGATCTACACGGTCGGCCATACAAGGCCTCAAACGGTGCCATACCAATACTAGACTGGAAACTGTTGTTGTAGGCAAACTCCACCAAAGGCAAGTGCCTCTCCCACGACCCACTGAAATCAAGAACACAACCCCGAAGCATATCCTCAAGGATCTGAATAGTACGCTCGGACTGCCCGTCAGTCTGAGGATGATAAGCCGTGCTAAAGGTCAACTTAGTGCCTAAGGCACTCTGCAAACTCTGCCACAACCTAGCAGTAAAACGAGGATCTCTATCTGAGACGATCGTCACTGGGACCCCGTGCAACCTCACTATGTCCCGAATGTACAAGTCGGCAAGATGATCTACCGAATCTCTCACGCGCATAGGAATGAAGTGCGCCGACTTAGTCAACCGGTCTACAACCACCCAAATAGCATCACTACCCCGCTGAGTCCTCGGAAGACCCACAACGAAGTCCATAGTGACATGCTCCCACTTCCACTCGGCAATAGGCAAGGGTTGCAACAAACCCGCTGGCCTCTGATGTTCGGCCTTCACTTGCTGACAAGTAAGGCACTTAGACACGAACGCTGCCACATCTCTCTTCATACCCCGCCACCAAAACTGGCGACCCAAATCCCGATACATCTTAGTGCCTCCCGGATGCACCGCAAGGCGTGAATGATGAAACTCTCGGAGTACCTCCTCTCGGCAAGACTCCGGCACAAACAGACGGTCTCGGTATCTCACACTCAGGTCGGGATACACCGTCAAACCCTTCTCAACCTTCCCACTGGAGATCTTCTCTCGAAGGGATTCTACCTCAAGGTCACCCCTCTGAGCCTCTAACACTCGAGTCACAAGTGTAGGCTGCGCAACAACAGAAAACAAGGCGCAGCCTCAACGGATTCGCCCAGAAGCAAATCAAACTCCCCAAGTGCACCCAACATCTCCCACTCCCGAATGGCTATACTAGCTATGTCACCAACAGGTTTCCTGCTAAGGGCGTCGGCCACCACATTGGCCTTCCCCGGATGATAATGCAACTCAAAGTCATAATCCTCAATGAACTCCATCCACCTCCTCTGCCTCAAATTCAAGTCTTTCTGTGTAAACAGATATTTCAGACTCTTATGATCCGAGAATACCTCGAACTTCTCACCATAAAGATAATGCCTCCAAATCTTCAAGGCAAATATCACAGCTGCTAACTCTAAATCATGCGTAGGGTAATTCTTCTCATGAATTTTCAACTGACGTGAACCATAGGCAACCACTTTCCCCTCTTGCATCAACACACAACCCAGACCCTCTCGTGAGGCGTCACAATAGACTGCATAACCCAACCCTCTCTCCGGAATAATCAAGACTGGAGCGGTGGTCAGTCTAACTTTCAACTCCTGAAACGACTTTTCACAAGTCTCACTCCATACAAATTTGACTCCCTTCCGAGTCAATCTAGTCAAAGGTGAAGCTAACCTGGAGAAATCCTTCACAAATCGGCGATAATACCCAGCTAATCCCAGAAAACTGCGGATCTCAAACACACTCTTAGGCTGTGCCCAATCTTGCACTGCCTCTGTCTTGGATGTATCAACAGACACCCCTTCTCCCGAAACCACATGGCCTAAGAATTTCACCTCTTCTAGCCAGAACTCACACTTCCCAAACTTAGCATAAAGCTTATGGGCTCTAAGTAACTCAAGCACCACTCTCAAGTGTTCCTTGTGCTCCTCCTCCGAAGGTGAATAAATCAGAATGTCGTCCACGAAGACAACTACAAAACGATCTAAGAATTCCCGGAAGATCCGGTTCATCAAATCCATAAACACTGCCGGTGCATTGGTGAGCCCGAATGGCATCACCAGAAACTCATAGTGGCCATACCGCGTACGGAATGCCGTCTTCGGAATATCCTCCTCCCTGACCCTCAACTGGTGGTAACCCGATCTCAAATCTATCTTAGAGAAACAACGGGAACCCTTCAACTGGTCGAACAGATCATCTATACGAGGCATAGGGTACTTATTCTTAACCGTAGCCCGATTCAATTTCCGGTAATCTATACATAGTCTCAAAGCACCACCTTTCTTTTTAACAAAGAGGGCCGGTGCTCCCCACGGCGAAACACTAGGACGGATATAGCCCTTATCTAGCAACTCCTGGAGCTGAATCTTCAACTCAACTAACTCGGCTGGGGCAAAACGATAAGGTGCCATAGAAATTGGCGCCGTGCCGGGCACTAGGTCAATAGAGAACTCAATCTCTCGATGCGGTGGCAACCCAACAAGATCCTCGGGAAAGACGTCCGAGTACTCACAAACCACCCTTGGCAACACAATCTGGGTCTCATCCACCTCACTAATCGAAAGATTAGCAAGTAGACCACTAAGCTCACTCCGCCCTCGCGAACCATACCCCGGTGGCAAAACACTACCAACCCGGTCCCCCAGAAAATGAAAACACTCTCCGCCCACGGTACAACAAGTGACCCTCTGGCGATAGCAATCAATAACTGCCCGGTATGACGATAACCAGTCCATACCCAAAATAACATCGAAGCCTTTCATAGGCATAACTACAAAGGAAAATGGGATTCTATGATCATCGACCTCTATATCACAACCCCTAACACCTTGTTTCAAGATCAATTCACCCCCAAGAGGTGACACTACACAAATAGGAGATGCTAACTGAGCTAACTCCAACTCCAAAACAGATGCAAATGCAGCAGACACAAAGGAATGAGATGCACCCGTATCGATCAAAACACTAGCAACTGAATTGCAAAACAAGAAGGTACCTCTCACGACAGATGGAGCCGGTACAAGATCCTGCGCGGTAACAGCATACACGCGCCCAGATGGCCTCTGATCAACCTGCTCACCCCTAGACTGCTGCACAGACTGGGACGAAGAAGCCCCCTGATTGGCCCTCGAGGCCTGACCCGACTGAGCTGGCTGCTGACCCTGAGTCTGCCTCAAACCAGATGCACCAGGTGTGCCACTCAACTGCGGGCAATACCTCTTCATGTGCCCTGGCTGACCACACTGATAACACGAGAGTGGCTGGCCTCTACCCTGACTCTGGCTCTGAGATCGAGCCGAAGAAGATGCTGCTCTCTGTACTCCTCCCCTCTGAGGACAAACTGGAGACTTGTGGCCCAGCTGACCACACTTGAAACAGGTGATGTCTCCCTGACTGCCCTTCCCAGAACTAGCACTCGGTACTGGAAAAGTCGATCTAGAAAAGCTACCCTGAGACTGCTGAGGAGTGAAACCTCTCTGTCTCCTACCATCACTCTGCCCATCCTGACTCCTCTTGGAGCCCTTTCTGCCCTTCCTCCTCCTCCTGCATCATAATCTCAGTATGGGCTGCAGCATCAACCAGACGCCCATAATCCCGAATCAAAGACCCTACTACTCTCAACTTGAGGCCACGCCTCAACTTCTTCTCAAACTCAATGCAACGGCGTTCCTCAGACGCCACCAACTCAGGTGCAAACCTGGACAAGCTAGTAAACGATGCCTCAAACTCGGCCACTGAAGAACTGTTCTGCTTAAGCTGGCAAAACTGCTCCCTCAACCTCTCCTTAACTGCTGAAGACAGGAACTTCTCCTGGAAAGCATCTACGAAAGCCTCCCAAGTCCCTCCTATACGGCCCTTAGTGAACTTCCACCACTGACCCGCATCCCCCTTAAGCTGGAAAGATGCCAAGGTCACCTTCAGTGCCCCGTCTTCGATGTGTAATGCCCTAAAAATTAACCCAATATACATATAACAATGACTTGCATTATTAAAAGAAAACATTGTATTATCTCAATCATCAGAGTATTACGAAAGAAAACATTACATGTAACATCATAATAAATGCCCTACAGGCTTACATCTTGCCAAGCAAACACTTGGACACAAAAATATGAGTTCTAACTCAAATACAAATAAAGCCCTAGGCTTGAATGTTTACATGTAATTCAAATAAAAACAGAAAACTAATCTAATCTTCAAATCCAAGTCCTTCCAAGCTAAGTCCTTGGAGGTAGCTTATCACCTGAACCTGAAAATGATGTTCCCATAAAGGGTGAGCCACAGCCCAGTAGGAAAATACTAAACCAAATATAAGCATTGAATAAAGTCCTAGCATTCAATAGTTGGTTAAGCATGATAATCAATTATATCAACATACAGTCTAAGACACTAATGTCTATGACACTTATCAATTTCCATTATTATCAATATGGCTCAGAACCTGACCAAACTTACAACTGTGATCTATATAGCATATTCACATTACGTCCAATATCAACAACACAAATGAGACATAGGCTCATATCAAAACACTTCCATACTTCCAATATGATACACATTTTAGTGTTGTATCAATAATATGCAAAAACACTTCAATATCAATAAGCACACATAATAGTGATGCTAATGGAGTCCATCCCCTATCTCCTCCCAAACAAAATACGGTTAAGAGGTCCATCCCCTATCTTCCCCTAACCGTGGAGTACATCCCCTATCTCCTCCCACACAATATGCATATGCAATGCTCAACTAATACATGTATGTAAACACATAACATATACATCTCACAATCAATACACATAATGTCTGTATTAATTCAACAGTCAACATTAATGACTTAACCAATGTGATTAGTTCCAGTTATCCCTAATCCACATGCAATGTCTACAACAATCATGACTATCCTCCACCGATAGCCCAAACAGTTATTTCTAGACTGGAAATAAATAAATCAACAATTCAATAGGCAAGTGATTTAAATTAATCAACTACCCCTTTAATCAATAATTTCCTCAGTCTCATGAATTCAACTAATTTCCCCATTTTCTTAAATTAAACATACAATTCAATTTAATACAACAACTAGGGTTTTTCCCAAAATTACCAAACTACCCCCAACATATTAAAATGCTAAAACTTAGAACAAAACGTATACATTGGAGTAGGAGATCCCTACCTCGAAGAAATAACCCAAAAAAGAAGACGAAGATGATGACCCAAACTCAAAGTGCTCCAAAACCAAATTGTTCAGATTAAACTGAAGCCCTCGACCCACTCTAACTTTTTAATAAAGGATCTAGGGTAGAAACACACCCTAACTAGATGAAACCTAAGAGAGAAGAGAGAGAAAAGTCGGACCTAGGGTTTGGAAACAAAAAGAGATAGAAAAACTGATTAAAAACCCGCTGCTGCCTATTTAAACTGAACAGGCTCGCTCGAGCGAAGACATGGTCGCTCGAGCGACCAGACACAAAAATCCACGCTCGAGCGAAGAAAAGCTCGCTCGAGCCAAAAACTCGATGCTTCAGGTCTGCAACCCAGAAGCTCGCTCGAGCGACGAAATGCTCGCTCGAGCGAAGAACTCGAAAACATACACCTCGCTCGCTCGAGCGAAGAAATGCTCGCTCGAGCCAAGAAACACATCTCTCAGGTCCTAAGCCCAGACGCAGACTCTCGCTCGAGCGACCAAACCCTGGCTCGAGCGAAGAACAAAAACAACAGCTCGCTCGAGCGACCAACTCCTCGCTCGAGCGAAGGTCCAAAAATCTGGACAGCAACACTTGGTTTCCAACCCAACCAACCTGTAACAAACCTGCCCAACTCAACCCATAACTCAAAAATAAAGAATTAAAGGACAACAACAACAATACACAATGCCTGGATCCACGGAACTTAAGTCCGGATACAACAATCTAAAGGAAAAAGACCGGGGTCGCTATAACCTCCCCCCTTAAAAGAATTTCGTCCCCGAAATTTAGCATAAGTTTTGAAAACAAGTTTTTCTCAAATTCTATCAATATGACATTTCAATAATGAACAACTTGACCCAATACTGGTCATCTCATCTCTTATCAAGAGGCATCTCACAACAACATATATATAAAATGACATATATTACAACCTGCGTTAATATTATGCATTTTTCCTTTCAATCTTAACAATTTCAATATACGTGATTTCCATTTCCATATCATATTAAATTCCATGATATATAAAACACATTCAATCTATAAATGTGACATTCCACTTCCATTATGAAGCAAGTTTCAAACTACTAATATTAAACCAAAACATTCTCAATGTTTTCCAACTTAAGACATAAGTAAAGCTCTTAAGTTCAACAATATTACAAAATCTAAATACAAGATTACAAATCAACAAACATGTCCGGATATTTCTCGCGGACTTCCAACTCACGTTCCCAAGTGGCTTCTTCCACCCCGTGATGTTTCCAAAGAACCTTTACCAAAGGGATGGTTTTGCCTCGCAAAACTTGATCCCGCCTATCCAAAACCCGAACCGGTCTCTCCTCATACGAGACATCCTCGTCAACCACTAAATCAGTCCAATCCAACACATGTGATGGATCCGGCTCATACTTCCGAAGCATACTCACATGAAACACGTCATGTACTCCGGACAACTGCGGTGGCAAAGCTAAACGATAAGCAGCCTCGCCAATCCTCTCAAGGATCTCAAAAGGACCTATGAACCGAGGGGACAACTTCCCGCTCTTCCCAAACCTCATCAATCCCCGTCTAGGTGATATCTTCAGAAAGACATGATCACCCACCTCAAACACTAAAGGTCTCCTCCTACGGTCGGCATAAGATTTCTGACGACTCTGGGCTGTAACAAGTCTCTTACGGATAAGCTCAACTTTCTCCGTCGTTTCCCTCACCAACTCCGGACCCAATAGAGGTGCATCACCCACCTCAGCCCAACAAACTGGAGATCTACACGGTCGGCCATACAAGGCCTCAAACGGTGCCATACCAATACTAGACTGGAAACTGTTGTTGTAGGCAAACTCCACCAAAGGCAAGTGCCTCTCCCACGACCCACTGAAATCAAGAACACAACCCCGAAGCATATCCTCAAGGATCTGAATAGTACGCTCGGACTGCCCGTCAGTCTGAGGATGATAAGCCGTGCTAAAGGTCAACTTAGTGCCTAAGGCACTCTGCAAACTCTGCCACAACCTAGCAGTAAAACGAGGATCTCTATCTGAGACGATCGTCACTGGGACCCCGTGCAACCTCACTATGTCCCGAATGTACAAGTCGGCAAGATGATCTACCGAATCTCTCACGCGCATAGGAATGAAGTGCGCCGACTTAGTCAACCGATCTACAACCACCCAAATAGCATCACTACCACGCTGAGTCCTCGGAAGACCCACCACGAAGTCCATAGTGACATGCTCCCACTTCCACTCGGCAATAGGCAAGGGTTGCAACAAACCCGCTGGCCTCTGATGTTCGGCCTTCACTTGCTGACAAGTAAGGCACTTAGACACGAACGCTGCCACATCTCTCTTCATGCCCCGCCACCAAAACTGGCGACCTAAATCCCGATACATCTTAGTGCCTCCCGGATGCACCGCAAGGCGTGAATGGTGAAACTCTCGGAGTACCTCCTCTCGGCAAGACTCTGGCACAAACAGACGGTCTCGGTATCTCACACTCAGGTCGGGATACACTGTCAAACCCTTCTCAACCTTCCCACTGGAGATCTTCTCTCGAAGGGATTCTACCTCAAGGTCACCTCTCTGAGCCTCTAACACCCGAGTCACAAGTGTAGGCTGCGCAACAACAGAAAACAAGGCTGCAGCCTCAACGGATTCGCCCAGAAGCAAATCAAACTCCCCAAGTGCACCCAACATCTCCCACTCCCGAATGGCTATACTAGCTATGTCACCAACAGGTTTCCTGCTAAGGGCGTCGGCCACCACATTGGCCTTCCCCGGATGATAGTGCAACTCAAAGTCATAATCCTCAATGAACTCCATCCACCTCCTCTGCCTCAAATTCAAGTCTTTCTGTGTAAACAGATATTTCAGACTCTTATGATCCGAGAATACCTCGAACTTCTCACCATAAAGATAATGCCTCCAAATCTTCAAGGCAAATATCACAGCTGCTAACTCTAAATCATGCGTAGGGTAATTCTTCTCATGAATTTTCAACTGACGTGAACCATAGGCAACCACTTTCCCCTCTTGCATCAACACACAACCCAGACCCTCTCGTGAGGCGTCACAATAGACTGCATAACCCAACCCTCTCTCCGGAATAATCAAGACTGGAGCGGTGGTCAGTCTAACTTTCAACTCCTGAAACGACTTTTCACAAGTCTCACTCCATACAAATTTGACTCCCTTCCGAGTCAATCTAGTCAAAGGTGAAGCTAACCTGGAGAAATCCTTCACAAATCGGCGATAATACCCAGCTAATCCCAGAAAACTGCGGATCTCAAACACACTCTTAGGCTGTGCCCAATCTTGCACTGCCTCTGTCTTGGATGTATCAACAGACACCCCTTCTCCCGAAACCACATGGCCTAAGAATTTCACCTCTTCTAGCCAGAACTCACACTTCCCAAACTTAGCATAAAGCTTATGGGCTCTAAGTAACTCAAGCACCACTCTCAAGTGTTCCTTGTGCTCCTCCTCCGAAGGTGAATAAATCAGAATGTCGTCCACGAAGACAACTACAAAACGATCTAAGAATTCCCGGAAGATCCGGTTCATCAAATCCATAAACACTGCCGGTGCATTGGTGAGCCCGAATGGCATCACCAGAAACTCATAGTGGCCATACCGCGTACGGAATGCCGTCTTCGGAATATCCTCCTCCCTGACCCTCAACTGGTGGTAACCCGATCTCAAATCTATCTTAGAGAAACAACGGGAACCCTTCAACTGGTCGAACATATCATCTATACGAGGCATAGGGTACTTATTCTTAACCGTAGCCCGATTCAATTTCCGGTAATCTATACATAGTCTCAAAGCACCACCTTTCTTTTTAACAAAGAGGGCCGGTGCTCCCCACGGCGAAACACTAGGACGGATATAGCCCTTATCTAGCAACTCCTGGAGCTGAATCTTCAACTCAACTAACTCGGCTGGGGCAAAACGATAAGGTGCCATAGAAATTGGCGCCGTACCGGGCACTAGATCAATAGAGAATTCAATCTCTCGATGCGGTGGCAACCCAACAAGATCCTCGGGAAAGACGTCCGAGTACTCACAAACCACCCTTGGCAACACAATCTGGGTCTCATCCACCTCACTAATCGATAGATTAGCAAGTAGACCACTAAGCTCACTCCGCCCTCGCGAACCATACCCCGGTGGCAAAACACTACCAACCCGGTCCCCCAGAAAATGAAAACACTCTCCGCCCACGGTACAACAAGTGACCCTCTGGCGATAGCAATCAATAACTGCCCGGTATGACGATAACCAGTCCATACCCAAAATAACATCGAAGCCTTTCATAGGCATAACTACAAAGGAAAATGGAATTCTATGATCATCGACCTCTATATCACAACCCCTAACACCTTGTTTCAAAATCAATTCACCCCCAAGAGGTGACACAACACAAATAGGAGATGCTAACTGAGCTAACTCCAACTCCAAAACAGATGCAAATGCAGCAGACACAAAGGAATGAGATGCACCCGTATCGATCAAAACACTAGCAACTGAATTGCAAAACAAGAAGGTACCTCTCACGACAGATGGAGCCGGTACAAGATCCTGCGCGGTAACAGCATACACGCGCCCAGATGGCCTCTGATCAACCTGCTCACCCCTAGACTGCTGCACAGACTGGGACGAAGAAGCCCCCTGATTGGCCCTCGAGGCCTGACCCGACTGAGCTGGCTGCTGACCTTGAGTCTGCCTCAAACCAGATGCACCAGGTGTGCCACTCAACTGCGGGCAATACCTCTTCATGTGCCCTGGCTGACCACACTGATAACACGAAAGTGGCTGGCCTCTACCCTGACTCTGGCTCTGAGATCGAGCCGAAGAAGATGCTGCTCTCTGTACTCCTCCCCTCTGAGGACAAACTGGAGACTTGTGGCCCAGCTGACCACACTTGAAACAGGTGATGTCTCCCTGACTGCCCTTCCCAGAACTAGCACTCGGTACTGGAAAAGTCGATCTAGAAAAGCTACCCTGAGACTGCTGAGGAGTGAAACCTCTCTGTCTCCTACCATCACTCTGCCCATCCTGACTCCTCTTGGAGCCCTTCTGCCCTTCCTCCTCCTCCTGCATCATAATCTCAGCATGGGCTGCAGCATCAACCAGACGCCCATAATCCCGAATCAAAGACCCTACTACTCTCAACTTGAGGCCACGCCTCAACTTCTTCTTAAACTCAATGCAACGGCGTTCCTCAGACGCCACCAACTCAGGTGCAAACCTGGACAAGCTAGTAAATGATGCCTCAAACTCGGCCACTGAAGAACTGTTCTGCTTAAGCTGGCAAAACTGCTCCTTCAACCTCTCCTTAACTTCTGAAGACAGGAACTTCTCCTGGAAAGCATCTACGAAAGCCTCCCAAGTCCCTCCTATACGGCCCTTAGTGAACTTCCACCACTGACCCGCATCCCCCTTAAGCTGGAAAGATGCCAAGGTCACCTTCAGTGCCCCGTCTTCGATGCCTAGCATCTCAAACGTCTTCGTTGTCTGTTCGAGCCATTTATCTGCCTTAAGCGGCTCTTTAGGATCACCTAAAAATTCATCCGGGTTGGACCGGAAGAACTCCCTCTTCAGAAAAGAAGGACCCGTATCTGCAACATGAACCTGAGCCTGATTCTCAGCTCTGAGAATGCCTACAGACTCCCTGAATGCCCCTGCTATCTCTCGGGCTAAAGCGCCCATAGCCTGCTGGCCTACCGGCTCGGCCACATTGGCCTGGCCTACTCCCTCCTGCACTGCCGAAATCTGAACTGCCGGAATTTCCTGTACTACTGGAACCTCCTCTGGCACAGGCACTTCCTGCCTACCCTGCCTACCACGCCTACCGCGACCTCGTCCTCGTCCTGACATCCTAAGACAAGAAACAAAGACGTTAGCACATTAATAAATGTGCCGAAGCTAAACACTCGCGTCCTAATGCATTGGACAACAATAATTCATTCCACGTAAGCACATAATCACATAAGCACCTACGAATTTCATTCCTGGATGATAATGGTCCCAAAGCGTTACCATAGTTCCGGTTGGAAGCAGCAGTGATCAATTGCCTTTCCAACAAGACTACTAGCAACTCAAGGGTCCAATCAACATCCTAGAAACTACATTCCATACCCACATAATCACATAAACATGTTATCATGCAAACATATAACACTACACTAAGTCTCTATCAAACGAGACGAACCCATTGTGATACTAATCACTTCCCACGTACCCAAAGTATTCAAACCCGGTACGCTCTGATACCAAGTTGTAACGCCCTAAAAATTAACCCAATATACATATAACAATGACTTGCATTATTAAAAGAAAACATTGTATTATCTCAATCATCAGAGTATTACGGAAAGAAAACATTACATGTAACATCATAATAAATGCCCTACAGGCTTACATCTTGCCAAGCAAACACTTGGACACAAAAATATGAGTTCTAACTCAAATACAAATAAAGCCCTAGGCTTGAATGTTTACATGTAATTCTAATAAAAACAGAAAACTAATCTAATCTTCAAATCCAAGTCCTTCCAAGCTAAGCCCTTGGAGGTAGCTTATCACCTGAACCTGAAAATGATGTTCCCATAAAGGGTGAGCCACAGCCTAGTAGGAAAATACTAAACCAAATATAAGCATTGAATAAAGTTCTAGCATTCAATAGTTGGTTAAGCATGATAATCAATTATATCAACATACAGTCCTAAGACACTAATGTCTATGACACTTACCAATTTCCATTGTTATCAATATGGTTTAGAACCTGACCAAACTTACAACTGTGATCTATATAGCATATTCACATTACGTCCAATATCAACAACACAAATGAGACATAGGCTCATATCAAAACATTTCCATACTTCCAATATGATACACATTTTAGTGTTGTATCAATAATATGCAAAAACACTTCAATATCAATAAGCACACATAATAGTGATGCTAATGGAGTCCATCCCCTATCTCCTCCCAAACAAAAATACGGTTAAGAGGTCCATCCCCTATCTTCCCCTAACCGTGGAGTACATCCCCTATCTCCTCCCACACAATATGCATATGCAATGCTCAACTAATACATGTAGGTAAACACATAACATATACATCTCACAATCAATACACATAATGTCTGTATTAATTCAACAGTCAACATTAATGACTTAACCAATGTGATTAGTTCCAGTTATCCCTAATCCACATGCAATGTCTACAACAATCATGACTATCCTCCACCGATAGCCCAAACAGTTATTTCTAGACTGGAAATAAATAAATCAACAATTGAATAGGCAAGTGATTTAAATTAATCAACTACCCCCTTTAATCAATAATTTCCTCAGTCTCATGAATTCAACTAATTTCCCCAGTTTTCTTTAAATTAAACATACAATTCAATTTAATACAACAACTAGGGTTTTTCCCAAAATTACCAAACTACCCCCAACATATTAAAATGCTAAAACTTAGAACAAAACGTATACATTGGAGTAGGAGATCCCTACCTCGAAGAAATAACCCAAAAAAGAAGATGGAGATGAAGATCCAAACTCAAAGTGCTCCAAATCCAAACTTGTTCAGATTAAACTGAAGCTCTCGACTCACTCTAACTTTTTAATAAAGGATCTAGGGTAGAAACACACCCTAAGTAGATCAAACCTAAGAGAGAAGAGAGAGAAAAGTCGGACCTAGGGTTTGGAAACAAAAAGAGATAGAAAAACTGATTAAAAACCCGCTGCTGCCTATTTAAACTGAACAGGCTCGCTCGAGCGAAGACATGGTCGCTCGAGCGACCAGACACAAAAATCCACGCTCGAGCGAAGAAAAGCTCGCTCGAGCCAAAAACTCGATGCTTCAGGTCTGCAACCCAGAAGCTCGCTCGAGCGACGAAATGCTCGCTCGAGCGAAGAACTCGAAAACATACACCTCGCTCGCTCGAGCGAAGAAATGCTCGCTCGAGCCAAGAAACACATCTCTCAGGTCCTAAGCCCAGACGCAGACTCTCGCTCGAGCGACCAAACCCTGGCTCGAGCGAAGAACAAAAACAACAGCTCGCTCGAGCGACCAACTCCTCGCTCGAGCGAAGGTCCAAAAATCTGGACAGCAACACTTGGTTTCCAACCCAACCAACCTGTAACAAACCTGCCCAACTCAACCCATAACTCAAAAATAAAGAATTAAAGGACAACAACAACAATACACAATGCCTGGATCCACGGAACTTAAGTCCGGATACAACAATCTAAAGGAAAAAGACCGGGGTCGCTATAATTGTCACTTATCGGGCAAGAAGTACAAGACACACACCGAAAAGACAGGGCTCAGCAGACATGGCAAACAAAGTGTACAAGAACGCATGGAGGCAGTTCGAAGGTGCACAAAACGGATCCATTGCAGCCAATCTTGAAGAAAGCTCAGAGTAAAGAGACCAAGATAGCAAAGCACATCTTAGGGAAGAAAAGAGTTTCTTTTGCTCCTGAATTAGAAACATATTGCGATCTCTCCAACACTACATGGAAGGGAGAGATGCAATCACAAAGAGTTGCAAAGTAAGCTTTGCATGGCACTCCAGGCACGGGGTGTTATTGTGGATCACCCTATATGGTTGAAGGGGGTGATTTGTTGAGTTCACCCATGTGGATAGAGGTAGCCACTGTTGTTGACATTGGTTGGTGTTGAGCATTCCACACAATGTGAAGTTAGCCATGGAAGTCAAAATGTAGCTGCTACATTGCCATTTATTTTGGTAGTTGGTTGTTGGCAAGTAAATGTTGATCTTTGACTCTCCCATTTGTGTATAAATAGGGAGAGCTGTGAGTTGAATAGACACAAGAAAGGAAGAACAAGTGATATACAAGAGTGTATACCTATGTAAGAGTGAGAGAAAAAACAGAGAGTGTAAGGCAGTAGAGAGTGTGTGAGTTGAGTGAGAGTGTCTCCTCCACTGTGTAATCTCTATTTGTTTTAATAAAAATCTCCGGTTCTCTCCGTGGACGTAGGTATTGTGTCCATTTTTTGTGTGTTTAATTTCTGGTAATTCAGGTGGGTTGCCTTAAAGTACGACACAAATGCCATTATGGAAATCATTTTTCAAGCATTGTAGTAAGTTTTGGAATAAGTATTTTAAGGCTGAGGATGATTGTTTCAAAATATCCGTGGACATTTAATAACAACATCAATCCTAAGCATTACTGTGACATTCCAAGCCGGATTAAATCCACCAGGTAGTGTTTGGCAAGATTTTCTAAACAACAATCAAACTACTAATAAGTATGACATCAAAGTGACACATCATCAACCTGGCACATCCATTTCAGGCGACTCGTATATGCAGCAGTGGTACATTATGTTCTTGATGGCCAACACTATATCCTATACAGCATCTCTGGGCACTCTCATTCTGGCTTTAAGTGGATTTCCTTCTGAAAATAAAGTTATAACAGTTCTAATGGTGACGTTAATGTTAACGTCACTCGTATACATGGGTTGTGGTTATTTTTCGGCAGTGCTAATGATAACTCCGGATGCGATTTGGCATGAAACCTATTTAATAGTAGCTGCGCTTGTTAATGTAGTTTGGCATATCATGTATCTATCGATTGTTCTGTATCTGACAATCTGCTGTTGCCCATGGCTATGTCAGAAATTGAGACATCTTAAAAGAAAATGGACAGCAAGAAGACTACTACAAGCACCTAATAATAATCAGAACAATCTGAACCCGTGACGTGTTTGGGATACTAGTGTGCTACCTAGTACTTTCTCAATCTCCATCCATACATGACGTTGAATTATTGTTGTTATTTTATAGGTACCTTCTTCCATTTAACGATATTACTCTCACATATGCAGTGATTGTTAGAGTTTCTAATATTGATTGTAATATTAAAATTATGTAATCTTGTATGGTGTGATTGTTGGAGTTTTTAATATGGATTGTAATATAAAGTGTGTTTTTTTAAATTGAAATGTCTTTTTATGTGTGAGATGGTGGTTTGGTTGACCTTTTAACTCTCTATAAATAGAGGCACAAATCAGAATTGATATGTGAGGAAATCGTAAATTCCATTCATTGAGAAATTTTTAAGAAAGATTGTTGGGCTTGTTGACCCACAAATTGTAACTTCATTATTAGATTGTTAAAAACATAACAACAAACTACTTCTCTTAACACTCTACTTCTGTAGTGGTTTCGATACTGGGCGACTGTTAATAAGAGTAATGTTATCATTATCATTTTTTTATATCATATACTTTTTTATGGGTCAGTATTATATTAGAGATAAATATGATAACTGATAAAATTTATACACTAATGATGTGCTAACACAAGGTAATCGTAAAATAAAAAAATAAAAATAAAAAAATGATAAGTGTAACATTGCGTTGGTCTCGTTTGGGAACTTGGCTATTTTAGTTGATTTTTTTGACTATTTTATGAGATGAAAAAGAGTAGTATTTGAGATGATTTGTAAAATTTTTTTTTATTATTTATAATTGAATTGAATAGATAGTTGTGAGAGAAAAAGTGATTGATTGATGTTTAAGATGTATATTTTATCTTATTAACTATTTTAATCATTTTATTTTTATTGACTATTTTAACCCTAACTCTTGTTCCAAACAGGACTTTTATTAATAAAAAATTATATCTTCAACATGTGTCCCGTGTCAATTTGTTTTACATTCTATTGCATAAAGACACTCTCCAACAATTTTAAGGTGTTAATATAGAAGAATGGATTTGATTATTGACCTCCCATCCTTCATCTCCAATCTATTACAAGAACTTCCATTGCAATTCTCTTTCTCTCTACTCTGTTTTCTTGTTCGTTAAAAACAGAGCTACCCAAAGATCACCTTGTACTAACTCAAACAACAATTAACACACATCAACTCAACTTCAAAATGAGAACTTTATGGTATACACTTTTAAAGTTGTGTTTGGATTTTGAATTTGTGTAGAAATTTAAAAAAAATTCACCTACTTTTTTCTTTTTTCTTTTCAAATGCCTATCCAAATTAATGATCCAAACATTACTTAAAAGGAGACGCATGAATTACTAGTGAGGTAGAGGCAGGGGTGGAGGTAAGGAACTACAAATTCGAACCTGTCCCCTGACTATCTTAAGAATTACTAATGTGATAGTATTATATTAGAAATGTAAGATAAATTGTATTTATTTGTATAGTAATATAGTGGTATCAATTTGTTAAAATTAAATTTATGAATTTACATTAAAAAAAATAATATATAAAAAATAATTGTAAAATAGGAGCATAATGGTATTTTCACATCTAGTCCCATGGCATTGTATTGTTAAAACCAAATATTGCATAGGTTTGCTAATACTCCTATGGACAAAATAATTTGGTCTCAAAATAATTTATTTTTTGAGACAAAAAATTTGGTTTCAAAAGGATAATAATTCATCACTAATGTCTAATTTTTGTTGCTAAAAATATAATAACGATACTTTTCGCAACAAAAATATTTGGGCCCTAAGAAACAATTTTGTCCCTAAATTTTGGTTTCTAAAATCTTAATTTTTTGTAGTGTATACATCATCATACATTAGTTTTAACTTACATAATACTTAGGCCATTTTTTATCATCTCGTCACCAATAATTTCTTATCATCAATTATCAATAATTTGTTAATTGTATGAATAAAAAAATAATTATATCATATTATCTTTGTTTATTTCATTTATCTTTGTTTATTTCTGTTAGACTAATTTATTTTGATGATTTATTTAATTATATTTTAATTTATTTGAAAAAGAAAAATCGAATCCAAAATTTATTTTGATGATTTATTTAATTATGTTTTAATAGAATCCAAATTTTATTTTGGTAATTTATTTAATTATGTTTTAATTTATTTGAAAGAGAAAAATAGAATCAAAATTTATTTTGTCCCATTATTTCTCACCTAAACTTTTATCCTAAATATTGTTTGAATGTATTTAATATTTGCTTAAATCAGGAGTTCATTTCAACCCAAAAATAATGCCCAAACTAGAGGTTCAAACAACCCAAAACAAAGGTTCAAACAGCCCAGCACAGCAGCAGGCCAAAAGGTTCAAGTGGAAGATATTCAAATTAGTAATGATAGAGTGGAAAATGTTCAAATTAGTAATGATGGAGTGGAAGATATTAAAATGAATACAACGGCTATAAGTTTTATTATATATACCAAAACCTCTTATGTGAACAAGAGATAGCAACTGCAAACAAGTTACAGAAATCCAAAAATATTCTTTGATCTAAAATTACTCTTGTGTGAGTGATTTTCTGACCACACTGCCAACTTAGTACTCAACTGGAGAACACCGGCAGAATAGATGGCACCTGTCTGACCTGCAACAGAAATAAGAGTCTCCGGCGGTGGCTCGTCCACCCAGGGGTACTCCGATGATCAAGTCAGTACTCCATATCTCTCAAAGATAACCAATAGTGCTTAACTCACTAGACAGAGCATAAAAGACATACCTTAGACCCATGGGGGTGCCTCTCTTTTATAGCCAATACAATCCTAGTCCCAATAGGAGCCTAACCCTAATGGACTTAGGATTACTGCTAACTTGGACTCCCAATAGGATTAGGATAAACTCTCTAAGAGTCTTATCTTTACCCAAACTGAAGTCTTCTCCCATTTTAGGACTATTGTCCCTTATCCGCTTATCTCGGATTCCGGTATTCTCGCAGAACCTCGGCCTAGCCGAGATCATCTCGGCATCATGACCAGGACACGTGTCACCTCGGCTGACACTTCGGTGTCACCTCGACCACGTGCTGTCATTCAAAAATTATGTCCCCACAACTGCCCCCTAGGTTCTATTACCTCGGCATCCTGAGGTGATGGAACCTATATCATTTATTCCACTTAGCACGTCGGCTAAGCTCGCTTCATCATCTATTGCCGAAGTCAGAACTCGTCGGCTCAATATGACCAAGACCTATATTTTGCTTTCATCAATGCCTTAGAACCAACGACCAAGTTCGTTCAAGTTTCTCAGCCGAAACCGTCCCCCTTTACAACCGTCTCGGGGTGACACACCTCGGTTATACAAACTGATGATTTACCTCGGCAAGTACCCAAGTACCTTTTCTTTGCATAACCTTGGTTTCACCTTGTAAATTTTTTCATAAAATTTCAACAAGGGTTTAACCTTGGCTTAACTTTAACTTGTAAATTGTCCACAAATTTCAACAAGTGTTAAGCAATGATTTCGGTTTAACTTCAACTTGTAAATTGCTACAAATTTCAACAAGTGTTAAACGTCATCTCGGTTTAACTTCAACTTGTAAATTGCTACAAATTTCAACAAGTGTTAAATATCATTTATAACTCTCTGCCCCCTAATGTGGACTTATGTTCACATTAAGCTTGTGCATGTGATCTTGTTCGCCGAAGTTGGTTTCAAGCCGAGGTTGTTAGCCTTGATTTCTCTGTTAATCTTACTTGGTTTCAACCTGAGTTTGATTCTGCCGACATGGCAAGCCTATGTTACTCCAACTTAGTTCAACTCCATTATATGCAAGATTCGACTCTGCCATATAATGAGTCTAAGTTATTCATCATTACCTCGGCCTCGCATCGGCGAGCCGTTTTTCTTCTCGGACTTAAGTGCCGAGATCTTGTCTTCTGAAATCTTGGATCTACTCACTCAGGTTGAGCTCTTCTCTTCTCGAACCTATTCATCCAGGCCGAGATCATGTCTTCTGGAATCTTGAATCTGCTCACTCAGGTTGAGCTCTTCTCTTCTCGGACCTGCTTATTTAGGCCGAGATCTTGTCTTTCGGGATCTGGGGTCCGGGGCCTGAAATCCAGGATCTGCTCACTTAGGCTGAGCACTTCTATACTTGAATGTCATCTCCTTGGGAGCGCTCATGCCCCCTGTCTTCGCATCCCTTCTGGAAGGGTCTTCATTCCGTTTATGTCAACAGACTCTCCATCTTCGCTAAACTCGTCGTTTTCAACACGTTGATCTTGTGCGGTGATGGCCATCTATTCTCCTTTCTTTCCCACAGACGGCGCCAAATTGAGTGTGCCAATTTCCGACCACACTGCCAAATAGGTACCCAACTGGAGAGCACCGATAGAATAGATTAAGCCTGACCGTCTTGCAACAGAAAGAAAATCTCCGATGGTGGCTCGTCCACCCGGGGTTACTCCAACGATCAAGTCAGTACTCTATATCTCTCAAAGATAACCAATAGTGCTTAACTCGCTAGACAGAATATCCAAAGCATACCTTAGACCCATGGGAGTGTCTCTCTTTTATAGCCAATACAATCCTAGTCCCAATAGGAGCCTAGCCCTAATGGACTTAAGATTACTGCTAACTTGGACTCCCAGTAGGATTAGGATAAACTCTCTAAGAGTCTTATCTTTACCCAAACTGAAGTTTTCTCCCATTTTAGGACTCTTGTCCCTTATCCGCTTATCTCGGATTCCGGTATTCTTGCAGATAACCTCGGCCTAGCCGAGATCATCTCGGCATCATGACCAGGACACGTGTCACCTCAGCTGACACTTCGGTGTCACCTCGGCCACGTGTTGTCATTCAAAAATTATGTCCCCACAACTCTCATCTATTCTCTGAAAAATTTTCTGAGAAGTGTTCTTGAATTTTTGTTTACATCCTCTCTCAGAAATCATATATTAAGTCATATAGCTTTAAGCCCATCTTTCTTGTGTGAGGATTACAGAAAAATCAGAGTTTCATTTTTATATTTATCTTTAAGAGATAATTCCTGTAACTTTCTGTGAAAGCAAAAACAGCTTCTTTTCAATCTTGTAAGAGTGTAGTACTCTCAGTTTTTTTTTTTTTGACTTAGAAAGTCTGTATAAAATCCTAGAGGATTGCTCTATCTGTGAAAAGGTTGCTAGCACCCTGTGAAGCTAGAGAATAGTGAAAAATCTCAAGTGAAGCTTGAGGAGTGGACGTAGGCTGAGTTGAAACTGAATCACTATAAATTTGTTTGTCTCTCTCTCCGTTATCTCCTTATTTTATTTAAATTGTCATAGCTATATTTCATATTTTTATTGTGCTTAAATCATTAATTGACATAGTTGTTAGAACACTTGTTTTAATTATTTTTATTTCATTAACTATATTTATCTATTGTGCTAGTCATAATTTTTATTAGGGTATTATTATTTTATTTGTAAAAACCTAATTCACTCCCCCCTCTTAGGATGTCTTTTGGGTAACAATTGGTATCAGAGCCTAGACTCTTGCTTTAGATTTAACCATCTGGGAGTTTCAATCCATGACAACCTTAGCTGAAAGATAAGCCACAAATAGGCCACCATTGTTTGACGGAAACAACTATAGTCATTGGAAGGATAAGATGACCCTATACCTACAAGTCACTGATTATGCCACGTGGATTATTGTCACCAAAGGTCTAAAAATTCCTACCAAATTAGCAGACAATATTAGTGTACCTAAAACTGAAGATGAATGTGATGAGAGGGATCATAAATTATTGCAAGCCAATGCTAAAACCAAACTCACCCTTGTTTGTGGATTAGACTCTAAGGAGTATAATATAATTTCAAGTTGTGATTCAGCAAAAGAAATTTGGGACAAATTTTGAGGGTACGTATGAAGGTACAAACCAAGTGAAGGAATCATGTATTGATATGCTTGTTCATAGTTATGAATTGTTTAAAATGAATTCTGATGAATCTATTTCAAGTATATTTACTAGATTTACTGAAATTGTAAACTCTTTGAAATCTCTTGGCAAAACTTATACTAACAATGAGTTGGTGAGAAAAATTCTTAGGTGTTTACCAAAGAATTGGGAAGCAAAGGTCACGGCCATTATAGAAGCCAAAAATCTCTCCACACTTGGATTGGATGAGCTTATGGGTTCCCTTATGACTCATGAGATCACCATGAAAGGACATGAGGATGTTGAAAACAAAAAGGAAAGTGGAATTGCATTCAAAACCTCATCAAATGAAGAAGAACATGAAAACTCTAGTGAGGATGGAAATTATGCCATGTTTAGTAGAAATCTCAAAAAGTACTTCAAGAAAAACAATTATGGAGGAAGAAGACCTTTCAAGAAAGAGTACAACAAAGATAACAAGAAAGAGCCTATTATTTGCTATGAGTGCAAAAATCCTGGACATATGAAGATGGATTGTCCAAAATTGAAGAATCATGGAAAAGACTACAAAAGAAACAAAAAGGCCATGGTAGCAGCTTGGGGAGAAAGTGAAGATGAAAGCTCAAGTGATGAAATTGAAAATGAAGTAGCCAACTTATGTCTCATGGCTCTTGAAGATGAAGACTCTACTCAAGATGAGGTAACTACTCTCTATGAAGAACTTGAAAGTGCATTCCATGAACTACAAGATGAATTTAGAAAAGTTTGTGCCAAAAATAATGTGTTGAAGAAATCTGTTACATCTTTATCTATTAATGTTGAAGAATTAAAGAAAAAATTGTTTTGAAAAATGATTCTGATACTATCTCTAATGAGAAAACTACTTTAAAAAAACAATATTAATGATTTAACAAAAACACTTGAAAATTTTGTAAAATGTAGAAATAATCTCAACATGCTTCTTGGAAATCAAATATGTGTTTTCGATAAAGCGGCCATTGGATATGACCCTATTAAAAAACAAAAGAATCTCAATACAATTTTTGAAAAGGCACCTCTCATGACTCACCCTTATATTACTTGTTATTATTGTAGAAAGAAAGGCCATTATATATCTTCTTGTCCATTCAAAAATAATATAAACATAGGAATTAAAAAGATTTGGATTGTTAAGGGATCTAACAAAACTAACCAAGAAGGACCCAGGAAACTATGGGTACTAAAAACCAACACTTGATTGTCATCTTATAGGTTTGCTTTAAGTCCAAAGCTAAAGAAGGGAAGTGGTACCTTGATAGTAGATGTTCCAGACATATGACCGGAGATAAATCCTTCTTTACTACACTGTCATCCAAAGATGAAGGCTTTGTTACTTTTGGAGACAACAAGAAAGGAAAAATAATCGGTATTGGTAGCATCGGTATTTCTCCTAACCCTTCTATTGAAAATGTTTTACTTGTTGATGGACTTAAGCATAATCTACTTAGTATTAGTCAATTATGTGATAAAGGTAATCGAGTTATTTTTGATAAATCACATTGCACAATTGAAAGCACAAATAATCATAAAGCTTTATTCGTTGGTAATCGTCACGATAATGTTTATGTTTTTCATCTCAATGATCTCTATGCTAGTGATGTTAAATGTCTATATGTTAATAATGAATATAGTTGGTTATGGCATAGAAGACTTGGTCATGCTCATATGGATTTAATTGCTAAACTTTTGAGAAAGGATTTGGTCATTGGACTTCCAAAAATTAAATTTGAAAAAGATCATCTTTATAGTGCTTATTAACAAGGAAAACAAACTAAAACATCATTTAAATCAAAATCTCACATTTTCACAACTTGACCTTTACAACTACTACATATGGATTTATTTGGTCCCTCAAGGACATCTAGTCTAGGAGGTAAACGTTATTGTCTTGTTATTGTTGATAATTATTCAAGATTTACATGGGTTATGTTTTTAGCACACAAAGATGAAACATTTTCTTCTTTCACAAAACTTTGTCGTAGAATTCAAAATGAAAAAGGCTTTCTTATTACTAATATTCGAACCGACCATGGTAGAGAATTTGAAAATGAGAAATTTAAATTGTTTTGTGATGAGCATGGTATTGGACATAATTTTTCAGCACCTAGAATCCCTTAACAAAATGGTGTAGTAGAAAGGAATAATAGAATTTTAGAAGAGATGAGTAGAACAATGCTTTGCGAAAATAATCTTCCTAAATATTTTTGGGCTGAAGCCGTTCACACCGCATGCTATATTTTAAATCGTGCATTAATTAGACTTATTCTCAAAAAGACTCCTTATGAACTTTGGCATGATAGAAAGCCCAACATTAGTCACTTGCATATTTTTGGTTGTAAATCTTTTGTGCATAATAATAGTAAGGATAACTTAGGTAAATTTGATTCAAAATCTGATGAATCAATTTTTCTTGACTATTCCTTAACTAGCAAAGCTTATCGTGTTTTTAATAAAAGAACTCTTATTGTAGAAGAATCTATACATGTGGCATTTGATGAAACTAACATCTCTACTCAAAAGCAAATTGTTAGTGATAATATAGATTTGGAACCAAATGTGGAAGATTCAAGTATCTACAAAGAAGAGAACCAACCATGTAAGTTGAACAAAAAGATTGAACAGCCTATTCTCTCACCTCAAGAAGAAGAAGGATATAATGATGATTTGCTAAGAGAATGGAAGTTTATTCATAATCACCCTAAGGATTTAATCCTATGTGACCCTACAAAAGATTGAGCCTAAAAACTTTCAAGAAGCCAAATTCGATGAACATTGGATGATAGCTATGCATGAAGAGCTTAACCAATTTGAGAGAAACAAAGTGTGGGAACTTGTGCCAAAACCTAAAGATCATACCATTATCGGTACCAAATGGATCTTTCGAAACAAGCTTGATGAATCCGGCACAATTATAAGAAATAAGGCTAAACTTGTTGCACAAGGATACAATCAAGAAGAAGGTATTGATTTCGATGAAACCTTTGCTCCGGTTGCTAGATTAGAAGTCATTCACATGTTACTTGCATTTGCATATTTTAGAGATTTCAAACTTTATCAAATGGATGTAAAAAGTGTCTTTCTTAATGATTTTATAAATGAGGAAGTTTATGTTAAATAACCCCAGGTTTTGAAGATCATGCTTTTCCAAATCATATTTTTAAACTATCAAAAGTTTTATATGGTTTGAAACAAGCACCCGTGCATGGTATGAATGATTAAGTAATTTTTTGATTGAAAATAATTTTTCTAGAGAAACGATTGACACAATTTGTTAAAATTAAAAATGATGTTTTACTTATTGTGCAAATATATGTGGATGACATTATATTTGGTGCTACTAATGAAACTTTGTGTAAGGAATTTGCTAAGTGTATGTAAGGTGAGCTTGAGATGAGCATGATGGGGGAGCTAAATTATTTCCTTGGGCTTCAAATCAAACAATGTAAGGAAGGAATTTTTATCAACCAAGCTAAGTGCACAAAAGAACTACTCAAAAAGTTTGATATGTATAACTCAAAAATAGCTGGAACACCTATGAGCACATCCATTAAGCTAGACAATGATGAAAAAGGTAAGTCCATTGATCAAACAAAATATCAAGGTATGATCGACTCACTTCTTTATTTAATTGCAAGTAGACCCGATATTATGTTTAGTGTTTGTATGTGTGCTAGATATCAATCAAATCCTAAGGAATCACATCTTAGTGTTGTTAAAAGAATTTTTAGATATCTTGTTGGCACTTAAAATTTGGGACTGTTTTATCCTAAAGGTGTTGCATTTGATTTAATTAGTTACTCAGATGCCGACTTTGCCGGATGCAAACTTGATAGAAAAAGCACCAGTGGCACTTGTCACTTTTGTTAGGTTTTATTCTTGGCAATCCCGGTTGACAAGGATTTCTATAAGAAGTTGGTTTTCTTTCAAAACTAGGATTACTTTTGTTTTCTTTAAGAAGTTGGTTTTCTTTCAAAACTAGGATTACTTTTGGATTTTCTATAAATAGTTGGTTTTCTCCCAAAACTATTTAATTCCTCCAGATCTTCTTGTTGGATATTAATGTTTATATCTGGGGATATTTTGTTAGTTTTCTTTGATGTTTTATTGAGTATTCAACTCATGGTTTAAAGAGAGTACATCAAAGGTTTTGTTTGTTATACACAAGAGAGAGAGAGAGTTGTTCTTCGGTGGATTCTGAAGAATTCGAGCCTGAAGCTTCGGTGGATTCTGGAGTGGCTCATCGTAAAGACAATTCCGAGATGAAGACGGGGTTGGAAGAGGCACATAGAGGTTGGTTCAATTAGGCGTGGATTCGCTAGGTAATTGAGAGTATACCTGTGTAATTCCTTTATATCTTCTTAGTGGATTATTTTGTGGCTGTTGCCCGTGGTTTTTTATCACAATTGGAGGTGTCCAATTGTGGTTTTTCCACATAAAATTGTTGTGTCGATTTGTCTTGGTTGTTTGATTGGGATTGTTATATACTGCTTAAAATTGATACATAATCACAAATCAATATCTAGGGGATTGTTATATCTTCTTAGTGGATTATTTTGTGGCTGTTGCCCATGGTTTTTTTTATCACAATTGGAGGTGTCCAATTGTGATTTTTTCACGTAAAATTGTTGTGTCGATTTGTCTTGGTTGTTTGATTGGGATTGTTATATACTGCTTAAAATTGATACATAATCACAAATTAATATCTAGGGGATTTCTAGATTTTTCAACTTTCTTGATAACTCATTAGTATCTTGGTTTAGCAAAAAGTAAAATTCTATTGCTTTATCAACGGCCGAAACTGAATATATAGCTTCCGGAAGTTGTTGTGCCCAAATACTTTAGATGAAACAATAATTAGAGGACTTTGATTTGCATTATGATCATATCCCTATTAAATGTGATAATACTAGTGCCATCAATTTAAACAAAAATCCGGTTCAACACTCACGAACAAAACATATTGAAATTCGACATCATTTTTTAAGAGATCATGTTCAAAAAGGGGATATTATACTTGAATTTGTAAACATCAACGAGCAATTGCTGGATATTTTCACAAAACCCCTAAGCGAGGATCGCTTTAATTTTATTTGTGGCGAGCTTGGAATGTCGATTTCTACTTAAAAAGTTTTGTTATGACTGTGAAACTTGAATTTTTGTTAAAATGATATATGTGTATTGCTACATTGATATGGAAACATTTATATCAGTTGCATGCTCTCAAGTCCTTCATACATTTATTATTCTTAACAGTTTCCTATTCTCAACTGTGTAATTTTTTTTGGGTTCTGCATCTTGAGGTAAAATTAACTTTGCATACATTGATTTTCTTTAAAACCCTCATGGTATTTTTTTTGCATTACCCTTCCAGCAATATCGACGTCCCGTTAAGTATAATTTCTACTGGTATTATTTTATTTTAATTTATTTTTTTTCTATTAGGCTTAATATATTTTATTTTCTTATTTATTTTTTGTTGTTTTACTAATAGGCTTCATTTACTTCTTTTTTTTTTTTCTTCTTTTCTTTTCATTATTTTTATTTTTTTTTTGTTGTTTTGCCCTGAGGCTTAATTTTGATTTATTTTTATTTTTTTGCACTTTACTTTCATCTTCAAGTGATTACATTATACATAAAATAAAATAAAAAATTCCTTTCATTTTTTCGGCCATTGGCTAACCTCACTTACTCACCTCTTCCACCGCTCTCTTCTTCTTTTAATCACCTTGGGCGACCCTTGACGCCCCTGCCCCCGTGCTTTCGTCGAGAGCAAGAACTCCCCGTCGACTATCAAAAGCCAAGAATGACGTTGCTCCAAATCGGGCCATGGAGGTAGTCTTCCGTTTAAGCTCTTTATTTTCGACCTTCAGTGCGCAAATCTCTACTCGCGCATCCTTGTACATGCATTGGAGCAGAGAAAGTTAGGAGTTGACCTGGTGGAGCTCACTCGTTCTGTTCTGCAGTCGATGAGTCAATTTTGTGACTACAGTCACCATCTCCATACAGGACGTCAGTGTGAAATGATTGGCTTCAGTATCTGATTGCGCTGCCCTTATTTGCTCAATCGACATCACATGAAGGTTGGGAATAGTAGGAGTTGGGGCACTCGGCTCCGCAGCGCTTGAGGGATCATTTAGGTCCGGAAAAAGAGTGAGGGGACGGGACGCGGCCCTGTGGTAGCCGAGAGAGATGTACTCGAAAGGATGGTAGTTTTTGATAAGTCTTTCTACTCTGTTTGGTCTCTCTGTTCTATCTCTCTCCAGAAGAAGAAGAAAGGGATGGACGCGAATGAGGAAGAAAAAGGAGAAGAGAGTGATTAAAAAGAAGAAGATGGAAGGGAATAAGACAAGAGGGAGAGAGAGCCGAGGCAGTTGATTGACCCGTCTCGCTTTTGTTGGTCGGCTGACGTAAAGTGCAATACAAACTCAATCTCGTTTTTGCTTCGTATTTCATTCAACAAATGTCCTCAAAGTGCAATACAGTCTCTCAGCTACCGAGTTTCTCATGAATCAACTCAAGCCGGGCCCAAGTTAATAGTTTTATGACCTCGACTCGCGCTTTCATGGTTGCCCAGTATAGAGAAGCTCTTCCATCTTAGTCACGAAGCCTCACAAGCAGTCGAACGATCTCAAGGTGGCCCTTGGCGGAAGCTAGTTGGAGAAGCTAGCATCGAAGTGAGTCGAGCTCGGTATCGAGTCCGGATTTTCGACTCAGAATCGATCTCATGAAATTGGAGTGACCGTGCAATGCTGCTACGTGCAAGGAAATTTCACTCTCTTCTCACTCGTCATCACGTCGAGTATGCACCGTGCTGTATTGTTACAATAACAGCTCAAAACTTTGAGAGATCTGCGATTAGATATATGAAAATAAGGCATTATCTCATTTGGTTACAGAGCCAAATTTACCCCTAAGCCATCTAAGTAATGGCTTTAGGCCCCATTTTGTGATGACTATATTTTGTAAAATGTCAAAACTATATTAGTTTTATAGATCTCATCATGCTGACTATTAAACCATCATTTGATAAAAAATCACAATTCTAAATTAACACATACATTTCAAATTAAAAAGAAAAAAACAAAAACTTTTAAATCAATACATAATTTAATAATATTGAAATCAATATTAAAAATTACAACAATTACAACAAGAAGTACACGAGTAATAACTAAATAGAAAGAAGCTTCATACATAAAATAATAACAGAAGGATATAGAACAAAACACAATAATAATTAAAGCTCATACAGAGATGGAGAAAGTACAAGTAGAGTAGGCTATTATAGTATTATCCCAGTCATGTCATGGGTTGCCATTGTTTGGATTATTACACGGTTCTCCCAACTTCTTGTGCCATAGTCCTAGCATTATGGTTGTCAAAAATTGTATAAGAATTCCCAACTTGTGACATAGCCATGAGCATAATCCTTGTATTCTCAACTTCCGCCATAGCCATGGACAGCCACGGAGTACTTGAAACAGACCACCAGCAGCACATATGCCAAACCAAAAGTGTAGAGCCCAATGAATCATCTTTTCGACACAATCCAAAGTGTCATGTGGACTAATCATGTTCACTGTCCACAGATAAGAGAAAGTCATATATGTGAGTGAGAAGAACATTAGCACCATCATTAGGACTGTGAAAGACTTATTCTTAGGAGGAAATCCACTTGAAGCCGAAATGAGAGTGAATATAGATGCTATGAAGGATGCAGTGTTTTTTTTTTTTCTTTTTTTTTTTCTTTGATCGGCAAAAAGAAGACTTTATTGATGGACAAGGAAAATTACATCAATAAAGAGGAGCTTGGAGCTAAAACAAGCTCCAACCTCCTAGTTGGTGAGAAATCAATGACCAAACAAAACAGAGAAAGAAACCAGAAAAACCAGATAGCTTAGGCACTAAAGCACCAAAACCAGAACAGGCACCAATCAGATCAGGCCCTGCACCAACCCATTTGAAGCACCAAAACAGAACAGATGAAACAGATTTGCCTTGAGCTACATTGCCATGAATTACAACAGCCCAAACAAACCTACCAAACACCTTGCCTTGAACAGCTGCAGCCCTTCAACCAAACCACACACCAAAAATTGAAACCAAACACAGCAGCAGATCGAGATAAGAGCAGCTTGATCACAAGCAGCAGCTTATGATGTAATACGATAACCATTATCCCAACTGGAGTCACTTATTTAATAAGACTGATGAGTATATTGCATGCCTAAAAATTCAAATAGACCAGAGCTGAAAACTCCCTCTTTTGCACAGACCAAGAACAACCTCCTCTGCAGTGTTGAAAAACAAGAAATTCGTAAAAGCGTGGTCTTGAGTTTTGGCAAAAATGGATGTCCCAATGTCATTGCTGGTTACATTAAGGTTAGTGTTGTTTGTGTTTGGAAAATCTTGCCAAACACTGCCCGGTGGACTTAATCCAGCTTGGTGAGCCATAGTAGTTGTCAGGGTGGATGCTATTATGAAATGTACACGGACTTTTTTGAACCAACCTCGCTCGGGCTTAAAATACTTATTCCAAAAACTTGACATTTTTTCCCATAATCTTATGAATAGATTTTTGGGCTGATGATCAGACGATGACGATGATGTCCTGATCTCTTCCTTGAAATTTGGCGCTCTTCTAAGACTTGGAACACCAGCTTCTACATGAAACTGCTGAATTTCCATAGTTTTTAAGTCTTTGATAGGGGACAGCTCCACAATATCTAAAGCTGTAAAACCATTCTTGTTCTCGGTCTTGGCTTGTTCTTGGACACTTGTTAATTTTATCAAGTATTTTATGGTCTGCAATCCAAGCATCATCGTTGGGAATTTTGACAGAAAGAAAGAACTCAAAATTGAAGCAAACCAAAAGAGTAAGAAGTAAAAGAGGAAATGAGACTCCTGAGTAATTGTTAATTGTGATTGTGACGAAATCACCACAATTTATATTTCAAGAAAAATAATATATAAATCCACTTCTTAGGTTTAGTGATGTATAAAAGACGTAATTGATTAACGATTAAAGAATTAATATATGAAAACAAGAGTGGTCTTAATTATTTTAATAAACTGTTATATCATTAATTCTGAAAAATGAGTCTAACTTTGAGTTAGAGTAGCACTACTCATATTTTAAAGGGTAAAATATAAATATACTTTCTGAGATTTGCTTAAAATACGAATTGCCTCTGATTGAATTCTAAATGTTACACATTTGGCCCACTAATATACATTTTATTAATCTATTAATTTGTACTATTTTATAATTTTGTGTGATTTTTGTACGTTTATATATATTTTAGTATTTGTACATTAATTTATATAAATAATATATTTTATATTATATTATATAAATAATAATAAAAAATGAAAAAAAAAAAAAAACAAACAAACAAACAAGCAAAGGAGCGGCAGCTGAAAGCAATGGAAGCGAAAGTCAAAAGCAAGAAAGAGAAAAACAGGCAGCCACGTCTCTCACACCCATCAATCACTCAAATTATTATTATTTTTTTTATCAATAAAATAGGAATTTTATTAATGAGTAATGAATTACACCATACATCAATAAAGAAGATGGATGCATAAGCATCATAGTAAGGTAATATGATCCCAACTAGGTTGGCACCATAGAACAAGCCCAATCTTCTGTAACATCACTCAAATTATATATATAATAAAATATTATATTCTTTTCTTTTCTTTTCTTTTGCATTTTGAATGTTATAAAAGAAGATAAAGAAGAAAAAGAACAGAAGAAAGGAGAAGGGGGAGAGAAGGAGCTTTGCGGAGCAGAGGGCTTCAGCCCATGGGAGGAAGAGAGAAAGAGAGAAAAATAAAAAGAAATTGAAAGTGAGAGTGTTTAGTTTGTAAATATTAGTGTATGAAATTATTTTTCTCTCTTAGGATAGAGATGAAACCCTAACCAAATAATTAGGGTAAGTTGTATTTAGTATTTTTAGTTTGATTTGATGTGGATACAATTGTATAACTTTTAGATATTTTTGTGTAATAAATATTTTATTCAAATCATGTTATACAATGATTTTCACTGCTGTATATTAGAATTGTTAGATGAGTGATACCTAATAAGACGAGTCATGCATCAAACCATAGTTTAGTGGTGACAGTCCATGCTAAGGGAAGATGATTCGTGGCTTTCTAGCTTTGTTATACAAATTCTCTTGACGATGTATTTCTGATCAACTTATAGCATAGTATCTAAATCAATGATTTTCAAAAGACTAAGTAAAATCACTCCCAATTATGAGGTTAGGGGTAGATTTGAAATCTTAAGATTTTTTTTTGTTTAATTAATTAGTTTAATTTTTTTTAATTAAAATAGAATATTTAATTTAGAGATTTATTTATAAAAAAAAAAATTTCTTTTGCATTTTGAATGTTATAAAAGAAAAAGAAGAAGAGAAGAAAGGAAAGGGGGAGAGAGGGAGCGCAACGGAGCAAATGGCTTCGGCCCATGGGAGGAAGAGAGAGAGAGAGAAAAATAGAAAGAAAGGGAAAGTGAGAGTGTTTAGTTTGTAAATATTAGTGTGTGAAATTATTTTTCTATCTTAAGATAGAGAATAAACCCTAACCAAATAATTGGGGTAAGTTGTATTTAGTATTTTTAGTTTTGATTTGATTTGGATACAATTGTATAATTAACTTTTAGATATTTTTGTGCAATAAATATTTTATTCAAATCATGTTATACAATGATTTTCATTGTTGTATATTAGAATTATATTAGAATTGTTAGACGAGTCATACCTAATAAGACGAGTTGTGCATCAAACCGTAGTTTAGTGGCGACAGTCCGTGCTAAGCGAAGATGCTTCGTGACTTTCTAGTTTTGATATATAAATTCTCTTGACGATGTATTTCTGATCAATTTATATCATAGTATCCAAATCAATGATTTTCTAAAGACTACAATTACTTCCAATTATGAGGTTAGTGGTAGATTTGAAATCTTAAGATATTCATTTTATTTTATTTAATTAATTAGTTTAATTTTGTTTAATTAAAATCAAATATTTAATTTAGAGATTTATTGATAAAGCAAAAAAATAATAAAAAAATAAATTGAGTTTAGCTTCTTTTTGTAGGAAAATATAAACTTGAGAAAAAACAACTAAAAAAAAAAATTTGATATTATGATACAGAAAGGAGATACCCATACTGAATATATAATTTGTAGATTATTTACTTTTGTTGGACACTTGGACATATAACTTAGAGGACAAATAAAGACTATTGACTACTAACTTCTGACTACTAACATTTAATTTGTTACAATTTCTTTTACTCTGTACATTTATTTTTATTTTTATTTTTACTAGAAGGTCTTATACTTCTTTTTATTTTTATCTTTGTGTATCAATGGTTGTCAAATATTATAGGATAAATTATACGTGTAATCTCTACATATTTCATTGTACCATTTTGTTCCTTACATGTAAATTATCTTGTGCCAATAAATTTTAGTTTATTATTGCTACTGGAAGTTTTTTTTTTTTTTTTTTTTTTTTTTTTTTTTTTTTTTTTTGAACAGGAGAATTAAACAGCCAAACAAACAAAAGAACAAATAGAAAAACAAAGCAACTAAGAAACACCTAACCAAGCAGCAAGGGCAGCTGGAGGGTTTGATACCCAATCTAGTGGGAGATAACCATGCAGCGCCGCTTGTGCTACCCAATGGGCGACACTATTGGCAGAGCGAGGTCGCCATTGCAGGATCAACCCTTCCTGAGAAGCCAATCTTCTAATATCATCAATAATCAGTCCACATTCCCAAGGAGGAACAGTCTCAGACACACTCAGGAGGATGACAGATTTATTGTCTCCTTCAATAATTGCCCCTGGTAAACCGCAAGCTTTAGCAAAAAGACAAGCCCATCTACAAGCTAGAGCTTCGCCTTGGAATGAAGAGGAGATGTACTCTGTCTTGGTTAGACCATTCATAATCCGTCCCGCAGCATTCCTCAGAACCACGGCAATAGATGCCTGGGAAGAGTCTTTCTTTGTAGCCACATCCCAATTGACTTTGAAGCGACCTTGATCTGGGGGAGTCCAGGTACCCGCGCCATCTGGGATCGGAGAAGGCCCGTGAGGAAAGGAAGCTTCATGGTGATGCACCATAGTCTCAAATTCTGCCATTGCCACTCGAGCTCGATGTAAAGTCGAGGAGGGCTCCACCGGGTGATGGTTGAAAACATAATTGTTTCGGTCTTTCCATATGAACCAACTAATCCAAGCTATTTTACCAAGGCAGGAAGCTCGATCATCCTCTTTCTTGAATTTTTCCATCAGCTCACACGCCCATTTCACAGTTGATTGAATGGTTCCACATTCAACTTTGAAGTTTAAATCACTCCCAAACCATACTGCTCTTACCCAGCCACAATCGAAAAGAATATGTTCCACCGATTCAGTTTTGCTGTGACAGATTGGGCATTCATTAGAAGGGGCACACCGTCTCCGAAACAGGTTCTCTCTGGAAGCCAACACATTTTTACATGCTCTCCACCAGAAATGTCGGATTTTTGGAGGAACTTTAAGAGTCCAAATCAACTTCCAAAAACTGTTTGGAGGTTTGAAAGAGGAAGAGGGTCTCTGAATCCACTGGTTTTGCGCCTCCGAGAGAGCTACATGATATCCAGTTTTGACTGAATAAACCCCTTTCGATTCAAAGTGCCAAATCAAAGCATCTTCTTTAGTTGCCAAAGGTAGAGGAATTGACCGGATTGCTGCCACCTCAGATTCAGAGACCAAACTTCTAAGAACATCTACCTTCCAACTTTTACGGGTAGGGTCAATCACATCTTCTACCTTCGTGATCAAAGATCCATCAGGAATTTGAGTTGACAGCTTGAACTGAGGGAGAGTTGGCACCCATTTGTCTACCCAAAACTTGACATTTGTGCCGCTATTAATTTGCCATCGCAAACCCGCCGTAAGCACATTCCTGCCTTGCAAAATACTAGCCCAAGCCCAAGAAGCTCTACGACCTTTCACCGCTTCCAAAAAGGAGGAGTGAGGGAAATAGATACCTTTCAAGATGCGGGCACCAAAAGAGTTTGGATACTTCAGTAATCTCCATCCTTGGCGAGCTAACAGGGCCAGATTAAAAGCTTTGAAGTCTCGAAAGCCCAACCCTCCAAGAAATTTGGATAACACCAAAGAGTCCCAATTGATCCAATGAATGCCACGTCCTTCCGGGTCCCCTTCCCACCAAAATTTGCTGATATATGTATTCAACCTTGCACAAAACCATTTTGGAAAGGCGAAACAGGCCATAGCATAGGATGGGATTGCTTGAACCACTGCCTTGATCAGAGTCTCCTTCCCCGCTTGGGATAACAATTTTGATTTCCACCCTTGTAACTTTGAGAGAACTCTTTCAATTATGAATTGAAACGCTTCCGCTTTGGACCTACCCCAAAAAGAGGGTAAACCCAAGTACTTTGTGTTGGCAGGGGTAGTCCTTAGACCTGAGAGGGCACTGATTGAGCTGCTTATCTGTGGCTGAACATTTGTGGAAAATTGCACACTGGATTTGTCAACATTTATTTGTTGACCAGATGCCTTACAGTAAATGTCCAGAACCTCTAACACATTTTTGTATTCCTGAATGTCAGCCTTAAGAAATAGAAGCACATCATCCGCAAAAAATAAATGCGAAAGGGTTGGGCAGCGCCTAGTGATCTTCATTCCTGAGATGAGATTTTGAGTGAGACTGTGGTTGAGGAGTCTTGAGAGAACATCTGCCACTAAGATGAACAAATAAGGGGAGAGAGGGTCACCTTGACGAAGCCCTCGGGAAGGAAAAAAAGAGGCTCTTTTTTCACCATTCGCAAAAATTGAGAAGCTCACTGTGGAAACACATTCCATAACCCACTTAACCCATTTTGGATGAAACCCCAACTTTCGCAAGACAGCAGCTAAAAAGTCCCATTCTATCCGATCATAGGCTTTGTTGAAGTCGAGCTTGATAGCCATATTACCGACAATCCTTGATTTCTTTAATTTGAGAGCATGGAAAGCTTCATGGGCCACAACAATATTGTCTTGAATCAATCGCCCCGGAACAAAAGCTGATTGGTTTGGAGAAATAAGGAGTTTTAGAATTGGCTTGAGACGATTGGCCAGGATCTTTGTGATAATTTTTAGATTAAAATTACATAAGCTGATTGGGCGGTATTGGGATAACAACATAGGATTGCTGACCTTGGGAATCAAAATCAGATTAGTTTGATTGAGTTCTTTGAGCAAAAACCCTCCCAGAAAAAAGCTCTTCACAGCTACACAGACCGTTGCTCCCACTTCTGCCCAATAAGTTTGATAGAAATACCCTGGAAAGCCATCCGGTCCTGGAGACTTCATTGCTCCTAACTGGAATGTTGCTGCCTTGATCTCTGCATCACTGACCGGTTGAATTAAACTTCTGTTCATTTCATCGGTAACCATAGGATCTACGACTGATAATGCCTCCATAAAATTTCTGCTGCCTACACTTGTGAATAAAGAAGAAAAGAAACCCAAAAGGTGTTGATTTATATCCTCTTCCGAGTCCAGCCAAGTCCCTTCCTCAGTTTGTAAGCGAAGAATCTGGTTTCTTTGTCGGCGTTGAATCATCGAGGCATGAAAAAATTGAGAATTCTTATCGCCATAATTTAGCCAACGAACACGGGATCTTTGATGGAGGAACATTTCCTCCCTGGTAAGAGCTGTCTCGAGATCAGATTTGAGTTGGTCTTGGGCCTGTAAATTATCCTCTGTCCAGGGCTGAGATTGAAGAGATGAAAGCTTTGATTTTATAAGAGCAATGTTGTAGCTATTATTCCCGAAGTGTTCTTTACTCCACCTTCTAAGCCCATTTCTACAGCACTGAAGTTTTTTCACTAATTGAAACATAGGAGAGCCATTTTGAGTGACAGCCCAGTGGGAACGGATTACCTCAACACAATCAGGATTAGTTGTCCACATGGTTTCGAATTTAAACTGGCGAGGCACTGACTTGAGGGGAACGCGACAATTTAACACCACAGGGCAATGATCGGACCCAACTAGGAGTTCATGGAAGACCTGGGCACAAGGGAATAGAGCTCGCCATTCCACCGTCGCAACTGCTCTATCTAGCCTTTCACGAATGTTAGCCGTTCCACGTTGGTTATTCGTCCAGGTAAAGGGGAGCCCATTAAATTTCAAATCCATGAGCGCACAGTCAGATAATAAGGCTAGAAAGGATTGTAACTGACTCATCCTGCACTCTGCACCTCCTTGTTTTTCCTCTAAAAGCCCGATTTCATTAAAATCCCCAATACATAGCCAAGGATATCGATTTTCAGAGGCAGCTTGTCGAAACTGATCCCAAAAAACCCGACGAACTGGTCTTTGAGGAGGAGCATAGACAAAAGAAACTGCCCAACTGCTGATAGTGCTATAAGAGGTTATCACACCTTGGATCATAAACTTTGACTTAAACCGAATATCCATCTGAATTTCATCATTCCACCACAGGGCCAGACCACCTGAGGCACCTTCAGGGTCAACATAGCACTTCTGATTAAAAGAGAGACGTCTACGAATTCTTTCCAAAAACACCGATTTATTCTTGGTCTCCATTAGGAAGACCACCGTGGGGCGATGGGTTGCAATCAACCCTCGGAGGATCTGGACTGTCAGGGGTCGTCCCATCCCCTGACAGTTCCAGCTGAGAATTAACATGGAGGTTGTGGCTGTTTGGGGCCAGCCACCAGAGCCCTGATTTCGGAGTCATCACTGCAGACAGAGGGGAACTTACCCGGGACTTGTGAACAACACTCTTGTGGTGCAGAAGGGATTAAAGAGGACTGAGAGCAGCTTAATAATTCCTTAGCTGGAACCAGTTTTTCTGACTCGACATTCACTTCAAAGAGCCCAGACTTTCCCACTTTCTGACCATACCTTTTAGTTTTTGTGATGTTCCTCTTTGATCTTGGGTTGGGCAATACAGAAGAAACCGTATGAGACAAGGTTGTGGAGATTTGGGAGGGTTGAAGAGGGACATCGGTTAGGTCAGCACCCTTGAGCAGTTTAGGGCTCCTGCTCTCATCTTCGTCCTCACATGCTTTCCTTTTAAGAGTAAGCCAATTGAAAATTGTTGACATACAGTCGTCAATAACTTTAGTTCTTAAATCATTACGCATGGGGCTAGAATTTGGGCTGACTTCCTCAATGTGTATTGGGCTTGCCAGAGGGGTAGAGAGATTGGGCTGAGAGGAGAGTGAAAATTTTGGGTCCACAGGTTCTGTGACAAAATACTGAGGCCCTGTTACAGCTTGTGGGTCCATAGGCCTGTTGCTGGGCCCAGTCAAACAACGTAGAGCTTCTTTCACCCTCCGAGTATGGCGTGCCTTTATACTCTGAAAGTCTCTTTTGTAGAGGGAATTTTCTGGCATGAACATTGTGTCCTGAGCCACCTCCTTGTGCATGTTCACCACGTCTCCCTCTTGCACAGCAGAGTTACAACCTGCAGGAACAGTGTCTCCACCTGGCACCACAGGGCTACTTCCTGCTGCTTCATTACCTCGACCATGCGCACTAGCATCGATGGTGTTGCTCATTTCCCCCACACGCGCACTGTAGCCACGCGCCGGTGAAACCGATGAGCCCTGGGTATTCACCACTGGTCGGTGCAGCGGAGCTCGGCTTCTGGTCTTGTAGTGATCCACCGGCACCCCAGAACTCCTTATGATTCCAGTTTTCAACTCAGGGCCATACCCAGATGTTCTGCCTTCCTCCCGAGTAACAAACTTACAACTATTCCGGTCATGACCTATGCGGCCACAATCAAAGCAGAAATCTGAAAGTTTTTCTATTTTGAAGTCAATCCATAACTCTTTTGTTGCCCCTGTAGAGTTACCAGACTGTTTTAGAAAGAAACCTTTGGGTAGTGGTCGGGAAACATCTAGCTCCACTCGTATTCGAAGAAAACTTCTGTTGAGGAGAAGTCCCTCACTTTGCCCATCCACCCTTAAGAGACGCCCTAATCTCTTCCCTATAGTTTCTCCATTTGTTCTTGTCATCTTTTCCACGGGCAGACCATGTACCTGAACCCAGAAAGGGCTCCAAGTGAAGTCCATGTGAGATACCGGACTCCCAATCTCCACAGGTTTGAGGACCATCAGATTGCCCATAACCGACCAAGGGGCTTCCTCCAGAACCCACTGTTTATCCTCGTCATCTTCAAAGGTGAGTAGAAAAAGGTTATCATTCCATGGAGTAATTGAAAATGAATGTCTCACCTTCCAAGCCCCATGAAGGATTGAGGAGACCGCTTGTTTATTCAATGGCTTTGATCCTAAAATTTTTCCCAGCAGACACCGTTGAGAAACTTCATCCCGATCATCTGGCCCATCCACCAATTCAATGGAGTTCAAATCAATTTCCATGTTCTCGCCTGCAAATGACGGATCCCAAAACTCCAGAAATGGAACCGTGAAGAAAATGATAAATTAGCACTAAACGTAGTGCAGAAGCTGGGAAAACCCAGAGGAACTACCTAGTGTAGAGAGAGAAAAGCAATTGTAAAATAGTGGACCCTCCGGCGTCAATCACTTTGCCGCTACTGGAAGTTCATGTTTCTTTTCTTTTCATGCTTTTTTTTTTTTTTTTTTTTTTATTGTATTTTAATCTTAACTTACATCGTCTCTACTTACATTTTCAATTTCAAAGTGGCACTTTTAAGACTAAAAGGTGGCATGTAGTTGTGGTCCTTTCAAACCTACAAATTTGAGTTGCTAATTGATATGTCTTAATACCAATTTTGGCAAAATAAAAAGATGTCAATTTTATTTTTTCATTATTTTAATGTAAGGACCTATAAAACAGTTTTAAAAAATTTAAAGCAAAAAAAATTTGAAGTAAAAATAATAACCATTAAAACAGTCCCCCAAAAAATTGGTATCAAATAACATGAATATTTTCATCTCGATTTTACTTATTTGACATATGAAAGCTTATAAATTTGTTTAAATTGTAAGAGATTCTTCTAATGGTATAAACGCGCATCCGTTTTTCAGCTAGCTTCAAATCAAAGCTGGACTAATTAAAATGATGTTAGAATATATTTAATGTTGTTCCAAATCCTTGACCCAAAGTCAATTTTAATTATAAATCATAAAATGTAAAATAAAATAATAAAAAATACTCCAATTATGTGCAAAATCTTCAAACTAAAATTTGTTGAAGTTAAATTTTATGTCTAAATTTGTCACTTTACTAGTGACAATCATGATCACCAAGTTTTTGTTTTTTAAAAATAGATCAAGTGTGTCAAAATAACACAGAATTATTGGTGTGATTTTGTATTTTGCTTTTCTTTTTTTTTTTTTTTTTCTTGGGCTTTGGCAAAGTTATTTTGACTTTCAAAACCACTGAACCACCCCCAAACAACCAAACCAGCACAACCACCACTACCTCCACTACCATTACCACTAGCACAAATATAATTATTAATGTATAGGTTTTAAGGCTGCAATTAAGCATAGAAAAATATTTGCATGAAAAATATTTTATGCATCCGTCAAAAATAATAGAACGTCAATCTATTTTTTTTTCCATTTCTCGTTTGGGAACCTTCCCTTTTAGCCAAAAAGTCAAAAAGTTACTAAATTAGCCAAAAAGCCAACAGCCCATACCAAAAAGTCAAAGATTCTCTTTTCTCTCTACTTTTTGCACATCTTTTCGTAAAAATCCAAAAAGTCATCCCAAACATACTAGTTTTTTTTAACTTATATTTTAGCCAAATAGCCAAAAAGTTACTAAATTAGCCTGTTCCCAAACGGAGTCTATGAAAAATAATCTTATTTTTTTGATAATAATCTTGAATAACATGGATAAGTTAGAATGAAGGTGAAATGTCATTGAATTAGGTGAAAAGGAATGCAATTTTTTTTTTAACCTCCACAAAATAATCATTCCATTATATATATTTTTTATCATCAAAACAAACACTACCTTAAAGAAAAAAGGACAAAATTATAATTTAAAAAAATTCAAGGGTAAATTACAAATGATTATGTTTCTATAATATTCACATATCAACGTTAGAGAATTTGAGGGGGCATAGAGCCCACCACAGGTTCCCTTTCAATGATCCGAACCGTTAACTTTTTCGGACTTATTGATTAGAATATTCATGTAAAAAGTTAAGATTATTAGGCATCAGTAACTATATGTTTGAATCATTTTTTTTTTTAAAAAAATAGATGATAAATATAATTTTAAAAATAACTATCTATTTTGGATCACCGAAATCAGTTCCAAAATGAGCTTACAAAACCTAAACGCTCTCTCAAGCAGGAGATGACAATATGAAAGAAGCCAAACTTCGGCCACATTTGGCAAGTAGCTGTTTTAGCCTAAAAGCAAAAAAGTTACTAAAAAAACCAAAAAACATATAACCTATACCAAAAAGTCAAAGATTCTCTTTTCTCTTTACTTTTTTCACATCTTTCGTAAAAAGCCAAAAAGTCACCCCAAACAAACTAGTTTTTTTACCTCATATTTTAGCCAAAAAGTCAAAAAATTAATAAAATAGCATGTTCTCAAATGAGGCCTTAATTACAAATACACCTTCTTAGATTTACTTAAAATATAGATTGTCTCCTACAATTTTGAAAATTACAAATATCATTTTTTTTAAAAATTATTTAACAAAATTAACCAAATAAAAAAAAAGAACATCCTAATAACTCTCCTATACAACAATAAAAATACTTGAATTGTTAATTGAAATATATTTATGATATTATTAAAAAATATTAATTAACTGGCCCCTTTTGAGAACCGGCTTCTTTAGTAACTTTTTAACTTTTTGACTAAAATATGATGTAAAAAAAACTAGTATGTTTGGGATGACTTTTTGGCTTTTTACGAAAAGACATGCAAAAAGTAGAGAGAAAATAGAATTTTTGACTTTTTGGTATAAGTTGTTGGCTATTTGACTTTTTTAGTAACTTTTTAGCTTTTTGGCTAAAAAAGCCACTTGCCAAACGATTAATGATTTATTAATAAAAATAGTCATTTGCTACGCAACTAAAAATTTGAAAGGGCGAGATGTAATTTCTACAACTATAAAAGACAATCTGTATTTTAAACAAGTCTTAGAAAATATATTTTCAATTATAAGAGCATCTCCATCAAAATAGTCAAATGTTTAGTTAAATTTTAACTAAAAGTCTATTTTTCTATTTTAGCTAACCATCTTTTCAAATACATTCTCCAACAAACTCTTTATCCTTTATTTCATTTATTTAGTCCTCTTTCTCTAGCTACATGTAGTTAGTGGTTTGATATTCAACTAAAATAGCTAGCCAATAATTGAGTTTGATGGATTGTGTTTCTATAATTTTGTACTATAAAAGAGCCACAAAAAAAAAAGAAGACGAAAAAAAAAAAAAAACTCTAATGAACTTGATAATGATGTTCTAAGCGGTGTTTTTTGTCACGACCTGCTCCCCATACCCAAGGGTTAAGTATCGTGATGGCCAGTAACTGAATTTATTGACCAAAAAGGCTGATATTTAAGTGAGGGTACCAAAATAATCATTAGAGTTTCTATTTTTATTACAAAATTTATTGACCAAAAATGCCGATGTTTACATATAAAAATGTCATAAAAGTGTTGTGTGGGTCTATTCTACAGCCCTGCGTCTAAAACTTTCCAAAAGTTATTTCTTAATTACGTTGTTTCTTGAAAATTGGTAAACAGCTATAAACCCATGGCAGAGTGAGAAATATTATACTAAGAGTATAAGGGCACAAAATTCACCATGGATAATTATTGACTAAACAGAACTTGATATTAAAATACAGAGTATATACTACGGAGATCATTTGACATATAATACAGAAATCATATAAAGATAATCATAACCACGGTACAGAACGGAACAGAACAGATGTATAGACTCAAGAGGTAGCTCGTACGAACTCTAAAGGTGGCTCCCACCATAGTGTAGCGCTTAGTTCCCTACAACACTTTGCTCCACACCAGAAATCAGAATGTTATTGGATCCATGACGGACAAAGGGTCACAAAGTGACAAATCATAGAGCCAACGGTTATTTAAGTCCCCCAAGACATGGAACTTCCGTGGAAGTACTTATAAAATAATTACTCAAAACACATTTTAATAAATAGTTATATCCATAGGTTTTCCTTAGTATATAAAATAAGGTTCATAAAATAAATAACATAATTAAAACACAATTATATAAAATAAATTTTGATAACTCAAAACATACATAAAATATATTATGGTGACTCAAGGTATAATATAATTCACCTTAACTTTAATATCTCACTCTTTCTTTCCACTATCAAAACCATATTTACTCCTAGTATTTTCTTCCCCCTTCTCCATTTGTTTCCTCATGTTCTATCCACAACATCACTCCTCCTTATATACCAGGATACATTACTTGTTCAGCAAGTTTTGAGTGACACGTAGTCACGCCACGTCGCCTTGTCATTATTATGCCCTAAACTCAAGCTTATCCTCAAATGGATAAGTTTAAGTAATTGTTTTTTTTTTTAATTTTATTTTCAATGACTCTGATGCAAGTAAATTATACTTTATTTTATTTTACTCTTACAAAATATTTAATTAAACATTTAAAGTTTTTATCATTTATAATTAAATAATACTAATATAAAATTTAAGAGACAACTGAAATTATTTTTCACGACCCGCTCCCCGTACCCAAGAGTTAAGTATCGTGATGGCCAGTAACTGAAGTTACCTCCGGCCAATTCTTGAACAAATGAATAAATGCAAGCGGAAATAATATTTAAGTGAGGGTACAAAAATAATTATCAGAGCTTCTATTTTTATTACAAAATTTATTGACCAAAAAGGCCGATATTTACATATAAAAATATCATAAAAGTGCTGTGCGTGTCTATTCTACAATCCTGCGTCTAAGACTTTCCAAAAGCTATTTATGAATTGCGTTGTTTCCTGAAAATTGATAAACCGCTATAAACCCATGATAGAGTGAGAAATATTATACTAAGAGCATAAAGGCACAAAATTCACCATGGATAATTATTGGCTAAACAGAGCTTGATATTAAAATACAGAGTATATAATACGGAGATCATTTGACATATAATACAGAAATCATATAAAAATAATCACAACCACGGTACAGAACGGAACAGAACAGATGTTAGACTCAAGAGGTGGCTCGTACGAACTCTAGAGGTGGATCCCACCATAGTATAGCACTTAGCTCCGTACAGTACTTTGCTCCACACCAGAAATTCAGAGGGTCAGTGGATCCATGACAGGCAAAGGGTCACAAAGTGACTGATCAGAGGGCCAATGGTTATTTAAGTCCCCCAAGATATGGGACTTCCGTGGTGGTACTTATAAAATAATTACTCAAAACACATTTTAATAAACAGTTATATCCATGGGTTTTCCTTGTTATATAAAATAAGGTTCATAAAATAAATAACATAATTAAAACACAATTATATAAAATAAATTATGGTATCTCAAAACATATATAAAATATATTATGGTGACTCAATGTATAATATAACTCACCTTAATTTTAATACCTCACTCTTTCTTTCCCCTATTAAAAGCCTTCTTTACTCCTAGTATTTTCTTTCCCCTTCTCTATTTGTTTCTCCATGTTCTATCCATAGCATCACCCCTCCTTATATACCAAGGTACACTACTTGCTCAGCAAGTTTTGAGTGACATGTAGTCACGCCACGTCGCCTTGCCATTATTATGCCCTAAACTCAAGCTTATCCTCAAATGGATAAGTTTGAGTAATTGTTTTTTATTTTATTTTTATTTTCAATGACTTTGATGCAAGTAAATTATACTTTATTTTATTTTACTCTTACAAAATATTTAATTAAACATTTAAAGTTTTTCTCATTTATAATTAAATAATACTAATATAAAATTTACGAGACAACTTAAATTATTGTGTTGTTACAATCTTTCCTTCTTTTAAAAATTTCGCCCTCGAAATTTGGCATATGTGTAAGCTACCCGCTGCGCACTCTGATAAATATATATTTGATAATTAATCTTATAGAAAATATTACCTCAAAAAAAAAAATTTACCAAAAATAACTCACTGTTTATCGGTCAAAAATTGTTTTGGGCCCAAATAAGAAATAATGGGTGATTTTAAAAACTTTTCATTAGTTTTGTTTCCAAAAAAAATAAAAAATAAAGTAAAATGAGAATACAATTAAACAAGTGACTGGAAGTGAAATGACATAATCATATGCAGGAGTTGAAGGAATTTGAGATGAACTCCCATTTCTTTTATCCGTGAACTTTCCACTGACGAAAAATAGTTTCGAAATTAGTATCTTTATAATTTGAACCCACTTTTAAAAAATCGAAATAATTTTTTTTTTAAGGTAATATTTTCTATCAGATTAATTATCAAATATATATTTATCAGAGTGCACAGCGGATAACTTACACATATGCCAAATTTCGAGAATGAAATTTTTGGAAGGATGAAAGATTGTAACAACCCAAAAATTTAAGTTGTCTCTTAAATTTTATATTAGTAATAGTTAATTATAATGGCAAGTAGGGCTGAGCAAGGAATACGTGAAATTCGTAATCCGATCAAGTCCAGTCCAATCCGATAGGTTTGGATTGGTTTTTTGAATCCATGGTTCGGTTCCGGATTGATTCCGGATTGAAGAATTAAAAATCCGTAGTCCACGGATTGGTTCCGAATTGAACCCCACAGTTCCGGATTAGAACTGATCCGAACCGTATACAAATAGTCTATATTTTTATTATACATCCTCCCCCATAGTATCTTCTCTTATTTCATATAAAACCTAAACTCAAACCTAAACTCGCATAATATCTTCTTTTATTACTTTTGTTTGTTAGTTTTTAATTTTAATTTGTAATGGTCTAAATACTTATGGTGAAACCAATTTTCTTATGGTTGTTTAAATTCTAAAGCAGTATGTTGCTATTATAGAAAGACATGTTGCTATTGTGAAACTAATATAGCGCTATGTTTATGTTTTTATGAAATTAAAGTGTTATATATATATATATATATATATTTATTGAATTATGTAAATTCGTGGTCCTAAACCGATCCAATCCGTGTTTAAATGGATTGGTTCAGATTGGTTCCATGACTTAAATGGATTGGATTGGTTCTAATTTTTTGGGAACCGTAAATAACGGATTGGTCCTAGTTTTATCCCAATCCGGTCCAATCCGGACCATGCTCACCCCTAATGGCAAGGCGACGTAGCGTGACTACGTGTCACTCAAAACTTGCTGAGCAAGTAGTTGTACCCTAGTATATAAGGAGGGGTGATGCTATGGATAGAACATGGAGAAACAAATGGAGAAGGGGGAAGAAAATACTGGGAATAAAGAAGGTTTTGATAGTGGAAAGAAATAGTAAGATATTAAAGTTAAGGTGAGTTATATTATACCATGAGTCACCATAATATATTTTATGTATGTTTTGAGTTACCATAATTTATTTTATATAATTGTGTTTTAATTATGTTATTTATTTTATGAACCTTATTTTATATATTAAGGAAAACCCATGGATATAACTATTTATTAAAATGTGTTTTGAGTAATTATTTTATAGGTACCATCACAGAGGTCCCATGCGTTGGGGGACTTAAATAACCATTGGCTCTCTGATTAGTCACTTTGTGACCCTCTGTCCGTCATGGATCTACTGACATTCTGCTTTCTGGTGTGCAGCAAAGTGTTGTACGAAACTAAGTGCTACACTATAGTGGGAGCCACCTCTAGAGTTCATACGAGCCATCTCGAGTCCATACATCTGTTCTGATCCGTTCTGTACCATGATTATGATTATTTTTATATGATTTCAGTATTATATGTCAAATGATCTCAGTTTTATATACTCTATATTTTAATATCAAGCTCTGTTTAGCCAATAATTATCCATTGTCAATTTTGTGCCATTATGCTCTTAGTATAACATTTTTCATTCTGCCATGTACTTATAGCTATTTACCAATTTTCAGAAAACAATACAATTCTAGAATAGTTTTTGGAAACTCTTAGATGTGGGGCTGCGGAATAGACACACATAGCATTTTTATGATATTTTTCTATGTAAATACCGGTCTTTTTGGTCAATAACTTTTGTAATAAAAATAGAAGATCCGATAATTATTTTGGTAACCTCACTTAAATATTATTTCCGCTCGCGTTTATTAATTTGTTCAAGAATTGGCCGGAGGTAACTTTAGTTACTGTCCATCACAATGCTTAACCCTTGAGTATGGGAAGCGGGTCATGACTAGTGGTATCAGAGCAGTGGTTTATAAAAAAATAAATCATCATTGGAGCATAGGACACGCGCACATTTAAGAATTAGGATAGCAGGTAATTAGTACCTAAATATTATATTTTGTCAGTCGATTTAATTATATTATAATTTTATATGATTTTAATTATATTAGTATAATTTTATATGATTTCATATATATATATATATATTTTTTTTTTTTTTGTGCATAATTTGTGAAAGCTATTAGATACAATTTATATTTGTTATAACAAAACAAGGAAAAGAAACAAAGGGTGTCCGGCTCAAACACACACTAAAATAATAATATAATTAAATACATATAATTTCCAGTTCAGTATTAAAAAAAAATTCATTTCAATTTTTTAAAAGTGGGTTCAAATTATAAAGATACTAATTTTGAAACAATTTTCCATCAGTAAAAAGTTCACAGATAAAAAAAATTAGGAGTTCATCTCAAATTCCTTCAACTCTTGCATGCGATTCTGTCATTTCATTTCCAGTCGCTTGTTTAATTGTATTCTCATTTTATTTTATTTTTTATTTTTTTCGAAAACAAAACAAATGAAAAGTTTTTAAAGTCACCCATTATTTCTTATTTTGGCCCAAAACAAATTTTGACCAAAAAAACAGTGACTTATTTTTGGTTTTTTTTTTTTTTTTTTGAGATAATATTTTCTACCAGATTAATTATCAAATATATATTTATCAGAGTACACAACAGATAGCTTACACATATGCCAAATTTTGAGAACAATATTTTTAAAAGGAGGAAAGATTGTAACAACCCAAAAATTTACTTAAATTTTATATTGGTATTATTTAATTATAAATGAGAAAAACTTTAAATGTTTAATTAAATATTTTGTAAGAGTAAAATAAAATAAAGTATAATTTACTTACATCAGAGTCATTGTAATAATAATAATAATAAAACAATTACTTAAACTTATCCATTTAAGGATAAGCTTGAGTTTAGGGCATAATAATGGCAAGGTGACGTGGCGTGACTATGTGTCACTCAAAACTTGTTGAGCAAGTAGTGTACCCTGGTATATAAGAAGGAGTGATACTATGGATAGAACATGAAAAAACAAATCGAGAAGGGGGAAGAAAATACTGGGACTAAAGAAGGCTTTGATAGTGGAAAGAAAGGGTGAGTTATTAAAGTTAAGGTGAGTTATATTATACCTTGAGTCACCATAATATATTTTATGTATGTTTTGAGTTATCATAATTTATTTTATATAATTGTGTTTTAATTATGTCATTTATTTTATGAACCTTATTTTATATACTAAGGAAAACCCATGGATATAACTATTTATTAAAATGTGTTTTGAGTAATTATTTTATAAGTACCACCACGGAGGTCTCATGCCTTGGGGGACTTAAATAACCATTGGCCCTCTGATTAGTCACTTTGTGACCCTCTGTCCATCATGGATCCACTGACATTCTGATTTCTGGTATGGAGCAAAATACTGTATGGAGCTAAGCGCTACACTATGGTGGGATCAACCTCTAGAGTTCGTACGAGCCACCTCTTGAGTCCATACATCTGTTTTGTTCTGTTCTGTACCGTGGCTATGATTATTTTTATATAATTTCTATATTATATGTCAAATGATCTCTGTATTATATACTCTGTATTTTAATATCAAGCTCTGTTTAACCAAAAAGTATCCATGGTGAATTTTGTGCCCTTATGCTCTTAATATAATATTTCTTACTCTGTCATGGGCTTACAGCTATTTAACAATTTTTAGGAAACAACGCAATTCAGAAATAACATTTGGAAAGTCTTAGACGCAGGGCTGCAGAATAGACACACACAACACTTTTATGATATTTTTATATGTAAATATCGGCCTTTTTGGTCAATAAATTTTGTAATAAAAATAGAAGCTCTGATGATTATTTTGGTACCCTCACTTAAATATTATTTCTGCTCGCGTTTATTTATTTGTTCAAGAATTGGCTGGAGGTAACTTCAGTTACTGGTCATCACGATACTTAACCATTGGATACAGGGAGCGGGTCATGACAAATGGTATTAGAGCAATGGTTTATATAATAATAATAATAATAATAATAATAATAATAATAATAATAATAATAATAATAATAATAATAATAAAACAAATTATCGTTGGAGCATAGGACATACTCACATTTAATAAGTAGGATAGCGGGTAATTAGTACCTAAATATTATATTTTGTTAGTGGATTTAATTATATTATAATTTTATATAATCTTGATTATATTATAATTTTATATGATATATATATATATATATTTTTGTGCATAATTTGTGAGGTATATTAGATATAATTTATATTTGTTATAGCAAAAGAAGGAAAATAAACAGAGAGTGTCGGGCTCAAGCACCTACCAAAATTATAATATAATTAAATACATATAATTTTCAGTTCAGTATTAAAAAAAAATTCATTTCGATTTTTTAAAAGTGGGTTCAAATTATAAAGATACTAATTTTGAAACTATTTTTTGTCAGTGGAAAGTTCACGGATAAAAGAAATGGGAGTTCATCTCAAATTTGTTCAACTCCTGCATATGATTCTGTCATTTCACTTCCAGTTGCTTGTTTAATTCTATCCTCATGTTACTTTATTTTTTTATTTTTTTCGGAAACAAAACTAATGAAAAGTTTTTAAAGTCACCCATTATTTCTCATTGTGGCCCAAAACAATTTTTTACCAATAAACAGTGAGTTATTTCTGGTAAAATTTTTTTGTGAGATAATATTTTTTATCAAATTAATTATCAAATATATATTTATCATAGTGCGCAGCGGGTAGCTTACACATATGCCAAATTTCGAGGATGAAATTTTTAAAAAAAGGAAAGATTGTAACAACCCAAAAATTTAAGTTGTCTCTTAAATTTTATATTAGTATTATTTAATTATAAATGAGAAAAAATTTAAATGTTTAATTAAATATTTTGTAAGAGTAAAATAAAATAAAGTATAATTTACCTGCATCAGAGTCATTGAAAATAAAATAATAAAAAAAAACAATTACTTAAACTTATCCATTTGAGGATAAGCTTGAGTTTAGGGCATAATAATGGCAAGGCGATGTGGCGTGACTACGTGTCACTCAAAACTTGTTGAGCAAGTAGTGTACCCTGGTATACAAGGAGGAGTGATGCTATGGATAGAACAAGGAAAAACTGATGGAGAAGGGGGAAGAAAATACTGGGAGTAAAGAAGGTTTTGATAGTGGAAAGAAAGAGTGAGATATTAAAGTTAAGGTGAGTTATATTATACCTTGAGTCACCATAATATATTTTATGTATGTTTTGAGTTACCATAATTTATTTTACATAATTGTGTTTTAATTATGTTATTTATTTTATGAACCTTATTTTATATACTAAGGAAAACCTATGGATATAACTATTTATTAAAATGTGTTTTGAGTAATTATTTTATAAGTACCACCACGGAGGTTCCATGCCTTCGGGGACTTAAATAACCATTGGCTCTATGATTTGTCACTTTGTGACCCTCTATCCGTCATTGATTAAGGCCGAAATGTACATCATTGAGGCCGTTAATTAAAATCTCTTAACTTCACTTGCTGGTCAAGCCGCGTATTTTATGTGTGTTGAATGTCAATCAGGTTATACATCGTCGGAGCATAAAATGGGCAAAAAGACAAAATTTGGACAGAGTTGACTTTTTCTAAAAAAGTCAAACTGATGTTTTAAACCTGTTTGGAAGTGAGTAGAAGTATAAAAAAGAAAAGGACAAGGCTTTTCTAGGGTTCTGAAATTGGTTTGACCTAAAGAGAGAGGCTAGGGTTTGGAAAAGAGAGGAAAAACAAAAGCTCCAAGATGTCTCCCATGGTGGTTCCTTCTCCATCTTCCTCCTTCCACTCCTCCATGAGTGGCTAGTCGTCTTTTCTAGGGTTTTGATGAAACCCTAGCCATGTAATTATTTTGTTTTCTTTTTTATTTTTAATTATGTAAAGGTTTGAACAATTGTATGGTGATTTAGAAGTTTCTTTACTATATTTTTCATTATCTCTTCGAATATTTGACTTTCTGTGATTGTTAAATGTTATCCATACATATGTTTTCTATTTCTTCACATTCAAGGTATGAGACGAGTCATGCTACGAGGAACGAGTCGTATCACTACCTTAGTTTAGAGTGAACGATTCGTATTACTTGAGATGGTTCGTGCTCATACATTGAATGTGATGATCTTCTTGTTAAATGCTTTGAGCTTGTAGTTGCAAAGCATTAATCCGTTCAAACCAAACCATAATTGATTTCAATTGGAAACCCTAATTATGTGGTTAGTGGTGAATTCTCTACCCTAGGATTTTTCCCCCAATTCAGTAAACCAATTTCATTTATTATTAATAATTTAATTCCTTAGTTTAATTTATTTATTATTAAATTAGGTTATAATCATTCAATCTTTTTATCAAAATTAATTTAGGAATTTATCAATTAAATTAGTTTAATTTCACAATAGTCCCTGTGGATCGATACTTGGACTTGCCATTATTCTGATTGAATTTGGTATAGTTTAGTGATTATATTTTGGTGTGTTCAACGGCCACCAAATTTTGGTGCCGTTGCCGGGGATTTCTAAGGAAATTAGTTAATTTAAAGTTACATTCTTATTTTAATTTTTAGTTTAGGATTTTATGCTTTTGGTGTTGCTAAGTGTGCAGAGCGTTTGAAGTTGGAGCTATCATTGAAGTGCAAGCGGAGCGCAGCCGAGCTTAAAAAAAAAAACCCGCAGCACTAAAGTGAGTAAACAGAAGCAAACACTCACAAGCAAAGCACCAAAGTGCTAAAACAAAAGTCAAAGCTCAATTGGGGGTTGGAGACAACGTCTACACGTCAAGCATCCGCAAGACGAGTAAGGCGTTTTCGTTAAATCGCTGTGAGTATTTCTCCCTTTGGTATTTTGCTTTCATACTTAGTGCACAGAGTCGGAACTTGTTGTGTGTGTTTGGGTAGTGTATGCACGGGCGTCGTTCTTGTCGCCCTGAATTGTGGAGTTTGGACCTTGAACTAGAAAGGACCCTTAGGAGACTTAGGGCTTCTGCCCGTGTTCCTAGGCTTGAGTATTCATATTCATACATTGAGCCATTAGAGATGGCAGATCCTAATGTCCCGAATGTGCCCAACCGGACACTTAAGGATTATTTTACACCCACTGCATATACATCACCATCATGCATCCAATTGCCCAACACCAGTGCTGTTCATTATGAGATTAAGTCTAGCACCATACAAATGCTCCTATCATTCCATGGACTAACTCATGATGACCCTTATAAGCATTTGAATGAATTTCTGGAAATTTGCTCGACAGTGAGGATCCAGAATTTCACAAATGAAGCCTTAATGTTGCGATTGTTTCCATTCTCGTTAAAGGATAAAGCCAAACACTGGCTAAATTCTTTACCCGCTAATTCAATCACAAGTTGGGACCAATTACAGCAACGATTCTTGGAGAAGTACTTTCCCATAGGTAAAACCAACCAACTTAGGCGAGCCATCACAAACTTTGCTCAAATGGATGGCGAGCAATTCCATGAGACTTGGGAAAGACTTAGAGACCTTCTCCAACAGTGTCCCCACCACCAAGTGCCTGATTGGCAACTTGTTCAAACATTCTATTATGGCTTAACTGAGCCACACCGCCAAATGGTGGATTCGTCCTGTGGTGGGACATTTATGTCTAAGAATGATGCCGAGGCATGGCAATTGTTTGAGAACTTAAGTGATAATTCCCTTCACCATGCCTCCGCAGCCCGACAAGTCCGGCAACCCGTAGTTGGAGCCCCGAAAAGAGGGGGCATTTATGAGGTCGGGAAAAACCTAGAGTTAGCCCAACAAGTAGAGACATTGTCCCGCAAGATGGACCAATTATTAGCTACGGGACATGCCCCTACCCAGCAAGTTCAGCCTCAATTCCACGAGGCATGTGTTATTTGTGCGAGCCCTGCTCATGACTTGAGTGAGTGCCCTTCGGCATCACAATTTCCGGAGTTAGTCCAAGAGCATGTGAATGCAGCTCAAGGATTCTCCAACCCGGGTAATGATCCATACTCCAACACATACAATCCGGGATGGAGAAATCACCCTAATTTCTCATGGAGACCCCCTTCACAAGGCACTTCTTACAATCCTCCACCACCAAGGCAGAATTTCAATAATTTTGTCAACCAATCATCTTACCGACCACCGCAACCATATAGACCCCCACAACCATACCGGCAACCACAACCACAACCCCTGCCTGTTCCTCAGGGAAACTCTGCCTTTAAGACTCAGGTGTTGGAAGTTCTCTCAGAACTTAAGGGGTTAGCACCGATAGTTCACTCCCACACTCACTCTATTGCCAAGATAGAGACCCAATTGGGTCAAATGGCTAACAACATGAATCGGAGAGAGGAGGGAAAATTACTGAGTCAAACTATGGGCAACCCTAAGGGACAATACGGGGTAGAGAGTTCGGGTGGGAATGGAAAGCAACATGAGCAAGTGCAGGCGGTGGTTGCTTTAAGAAGTGGTAGGAAGTTAGAGCCTCAGTCAGTTGCGTCTGATGCAACTAGAGTTAGGAAGGGTGACCACGGAGGTTCACCTAATGAGAGCAAGGGTGAGGGGTGTAGACACCCCATTTTTGACCGCCCTCAAGACTTGGGCATTACTGATGGTTTGCTCGGTGTTGAGAGATGTGCAGGCCAAAGATTCAATTCCTTCGACAAGGAGAGAGGCAAACCCTTCAAAACACTTTGTTTATGGGTTTGGAGTTGAAGAAAAGAGGAGAGGAGGGGAGAAAATAGGTTGGAGAAGAAGTTCACCATGAATCCGGGTAGAAGAAAATCTAGCGGCCCTCGCTGAATCAGGCTTATTCAATTGCATACTTGAAGTTAAGCTATGAGGCCACCATCGTTGGAAAGAAGACTTCCGGGGCTTCACTTTGTACTCAAGAATCTCCCAAAGCCAAGTCCGGGTGGAGGAGATATGATTGGTTGAAGCTGGGCATCATCCCGGTTGGATCGAGTCTGCGCGGCTTCACCAAAAAGGGCATAACTTTTTCCACAGGAGGAATTTTAATGCAAGGTTTGCGCCATTGGAAAGCTAACTTCCGGGGCTTCAATTTTCATACCCACCGGCCATTTTTTGACCTTGGAATCATCTATCGGAAATCTATTTTGCCGACCGGCAGAAAACAGTGCCGACCGGCACTTTATTTTGGCCGACGACCAATTTTTCTAGCCGGTTTGCACCCTTTGCACCCTCCAAGCCTGGTGCATACCAGCTGTGCCAGCTGGGATGCACAGAACCAGCTCCACGTGCATATATGTGGCTATTTTGCACCCTTTTGAGCCTTTTGGCCCCAAACCTCTTCTAGAAGAGTGACCCTTTGGCCAAGCTTCTTGGGGAAGCTTGGCCAGCTGTCTTAGCTTCTCCTAGAAGCCTTGGACCATTTGCACCCTTTGCCCCTTTTCATTTAGCTTCCTTGGGAAGCTTAGAGCCTTTACTTTGTCTATATAAGAGCTCTTCTTCTCCATTGCTTAGGGTTGGAGCTCTTGAACCAAAAACCAGAGCATATATATCTATACATCTGATATATACACCCTCTCTCTATATATTTCCCTCTCTCTCATACCTTGTGTGTGTTTCTAGACCTTAAAAGTGCATTTTAACCTCATTTTTGCACTAACACACACACCATTACACCTTGCTCCGAGATTGAGAGGCTTGGAAGGTTCATTCTTGAGTTTTTGGGTTGGTTTTGATCAGAAGAAGGTGGCTGGAGTGGCTGTTCTTCAAAGTGTTCTTCAAGGGTGAGTTAGTTGCTTTATATTCCCCATTCTTGTCACATTTTTCTACCCTATTTGCTTACTGTTTTGGGCTCTGACCCTAACTGAAAGGGGCATTCTTTTGAGCCATTCTTCATGTTTGTTTAAGGGCTCAACCCTGTTTGAGCCCTCCATAGTGCACTTGCTTCAATACTCCTTGGTATGCCACATTTTTGCATGAAATTTCTAGCCTATGTGTGATCTGTTTTTGAGCATAATGTAAACTGTAAGTAGGCTCATTTTGAGCCCTTCTTCAACATTGAAGAAGGGCTCAACCCTGTTTGGGACCCCTATCTTGCACTTGCTTCATAATCTCTTCTATTTACCGTAATGTTGCATGATTTGTTTGGCCTACATATAAATTGTTTTGGAGCATGTCATGAACTGAAGTTAGGCTTATTTTGAGCCCCTCTTCAACGTTGAAGAAGGGATTAACACTGTTGGGGGTCTCCATGTAGTACTTACCATTATACCCCTCTTGGCCCCCATTTTTGCATGCTTTGTTAGCCTATCTTGCTTCTGTTTTTGGGCCATCATCAGAACCAGAAGGGGTCTTATTTTGACCCCCTCTCCATGTCCCATGAAGGGTCTTTTGCTGTTTGATGCATGTTTTGTATACCTCATATTATAGCCTTTGTTGGCTTCAATCTTGCATGGCATTTTGAGCATGTTTGCATACTGATTTGGGGGTTGTCATAAACTGTAAATGTGCATATTTTTGATCCCTCTTCAGTGTTGTAGAAGGGTATTTTTCTTTTTGGGCACTACATATACTACTTGCTTCATTGCCTCCCTTGCGGAGTCATTTTTGTATGCCATGTTAGCCCTATTTGTGATTGCTGTTTGGCCATGATTTGAACTGTAAAAATGTGATTTTTGGGGCTGCCTTGCTTCTGCTTTTTCATGTCATGTACCAATTATGCATGCTTTGTTAGCTATAAGTCATTTTTGTGCAATTATCTTCGCATTTCGGGATCATTCCTTGCATCGGATGTCATTTTACTGGGTTTCGGGGCTGTTTTCCCCCCCATGGCCGCTGATTTTGGCATGCTTGCGAGCTACCCATGTTAGTTTAAGTCCATCGTTGCATGTTGCTGCATGCCATGTCTGTTTACATGCTTAGGTTGCGCGGCTAGTATACATTGCTCATTTGTATGTTCATGTTGCATACTTAGCCTCCATGCCTAGGTTGCATTTCATTAAGCATGCATCCCTTGCCTCTTGATCAATTATGACAGAGGTTGGGGCCCTTTGGTGTGTTTTATGCTTGCATTTCATTTGATATCAAAATTGCTAACTTGGCTTTTGGGCCATCATGCATTGAAACGCGTGATTGATGGCCCGGGGGTCGAGGGCCATGCTCCCTTGAGTCCATTGCATGATAGGGAGTGTGTCCGTGCATACATTTGCTTGGAATTCCATGCCATACACTGTCTGTCCTTGTTGCTGTCAAAACTGTCTTCTGCAGGGAGTTTTTGCCGATCGGCAGTATAGAGTGCCGACCGGCCATTGATGGACAGCCGATAGCTTTATCTCCAGCCGATGGACATTTTACACGGCCGGTGGACATTCTATTCAGCCGATGATGATCCTCAGTGTGTAGGGAGCATGTCCTGAGACTTTGGCAGTCTTCAGAAAGGCAGGACAGTGAAAACAGAGGCAGCAATGCTATGGCAACGGGTTTCCCGGGCGAGTCGGATCCGAGCATGCATCATTCGCGCATCCCGAGGCAAGGCTGAGGCCCCTCTTTTTTATACTGAATTTAATTTGATAATTAGAAATTTCTGTAATAATTTATTTATTCTGTATTTGGGCTGTACTATTTGGGACTGTATGTTCTTTTGGTCCCTCCGTGTGAGGGCATAATTGTAATAAGTGTGGGTGAGTGTGTGTATGCCTTCCAACCCCCACTTCTTTCTTCCCTTTTATTTACCTGCTTATGATGGTAGATTAGGGCATATTTAAAATTAGCATACCTTATGCAATGCATGCGTGCATCCATGCATTTGTTGACATACATCAGGCTTGGCACATCATACAAATTGCATCGTACTTTCAATTCCAAATTGAATACGTGATAGTTGTAGCATTTCACATGCCATGTCTAGGATAGCCGAGCCTGCCTAGATTACATCTTTGCATGTGTTGCATTAGACATTTCAGTATGCTTAGGTCCATGCATGGATTTCTAATAAGCTTCTGTTTTGGCTTGGAGTACTAGGTGAGTTTTTATGCTTTAGCATCCTCGCATGCGTGTGACTGTTGCCATGACAGTATGCTTACCATGCGGCTAAGTGCTTGCTTATGTGAGATAAACTGTTTGAATGCCTGTGGGTGGAGGTTGGATTGCTTGAGTTGGAAAACTCATTGAAATCCGTATTTTAGCCTACTTGCGAGTAGCAAAACCCGAAACGCTTTCAAAACAAACGGATATGCAATGATTATTTCCGAATTAGGAAATCTAGTCTATACTTGTTTGCTGTGCGCATAACGTAGTAATTCTAGGCTAATAATCGGAATAAGAGCATGTAATGTTTTCAAAATCGGATATCACGGTTAGTAGAGGCCGGTCTTCGAACCGGGCGAAAGGGGGTGCTCATAGCTGACCTTCCCCGATCGTACCCAAGCTCCCGAGCCAAGACTACTTTGGTGATGACGGACACGTGGCCTTCGGCACCGAGTCAGGGTTTCCTAAATTTCCCATTTTAAAATATTTAGGTGGCGACTCTGTATCTGGCAAAGCAGTCCATGTTTGGCACTTCTTTTCAAAAATCTGTTTTTCTTCAAAACGATTTGTCAGAGTTGGACTCTTTGGTTCAGATTTAGAACCACAAACCAAAATCGAGTCCGAGCTGTAGCGAGCTCCCCCGCGGGCGTGCTACAAGGGGGAAACAATTAAGAGGGATGACTTAGTCCCTAGTACGTCACTTGAGCCCAAGGCACCATATGTGCCTAAGGCACCCTTTCCCCAGTGCCTTGATACACCGTCCCCTTTTAATAAGAAGGCGGCATCTATGGAGGCAATGATGGAGGTCTTTAAACAGGTAAAAATCAACCTCCCCTTGTTGGAGGCAATTAAGCAAGTACCATCATATGCCAAATTTTTGAAGGACCTTTGTACGCAAAAGCGTAAATCTAGGACACATGTGTCCCAAAAGGTCCTACTCACGGAGCAAGTAAGCTCCATCTTGTTGAATGACACACCTCCTAAGCTTAAGGACCCAGGTGCCCCGACCATTGCATGCATTATAGGGAACCGCTTCATTGATAGGGCCTTATTGGATTTAGGGGCTAGTGTTAACTTGTTGCCGTACTCTGTGTACGAGGAATTTGGGCTTGGCGAGTTGAAGCCCACTACTGTTACTCTTCAGTTGGCTGACCGGTCCCTCAAAGTGCCACGAGGCATGATTGAGGATGTGCTAGTTAAGGTTGATAGGTTCTACTTCCCTGTTGACTTTTTGGTTTTAGATATGGAACCAGTAGCCAGTTTGAGGAAACAAATCCCGGTGATTTTGGGACGACCTTTCTTGGCTACGGCCAATGCATGCATTAATTGTCGGACCGGGGTTATGGAAGTTTCATTTGGTAACATGCAAGTGAAACTTAATGTTTTCCAAGCATCACAACAACCTCATGAGAGAGAGGAGTGCTTATTAGTGGATGTTGTGGATGAGATTGTTGAGGAGGCTTTGCCCTCCATTCTTGTAGAGGACCCTTTGGAGGCTTGTCTAGCTCATTTTGGGTTTGAAAATTTTGATATAGATGGGTCAGTTGAGGAGGTGAATGTCTTGCTTAATTCTTCTTCTGCACCGGATTTTCCTCCATGGAAAGCCCGGTTTGAATCACTTCCTCCTCTGTCGAGAGAGCCTGCCACACCATCTTTGGTCACACCACCTACACTTGAGTTGAAGCCACTTCCGGCCACACTCAAGTATGCATTTTTAGGGCCCCAGGAGACTTTACCAGTTATCATTGCATCTGACTTGACTGCGGAGCAGGAGAGTCAGTTAATGAGTGTTCTCATGGCACATCGGAGTGCTATAGGGTGGTCAGTGGCTGATTTGAAAGGGATAGATCCCTCCATGTGCATGCATTATATACATCTAGAGGAGGACACCAAACCTTCTCGCGAAATGCAACGGAGACTGAATCCTAACATGAAAGAGGTGGTGAAAAAGGAGGTATTGAAATTGTTGGATGCGGGTATTATATACCCCATCTCAGATAGCAAGTGGGTGAGTCCCACGCAAGTGGTGCCTAAGAAATCAGGCATCACTGTTGTTGAGAATGAGGGAGGAGAGTTAGTCCCCACACGAACCACTACTGGGTGGCGAGTGTGCATTGATTATAGGAGACTAAATTCCTCGACTAGGAAGGACCATTTTCCCTTACCTTTCATTGACCAAATCTTAGAGCGGTTAGCGGGGCAGGGGTCCTATTGTTTTCTTGATGGCTACTCGGGGTATAATCAAGTCCCGGTGTACCCCGCTGACCAGGAAAAGACCACATTCACATGCCCTTTTGGCACTTTTGCTTACAGGCGCATGCCCTTCAGGCTATGTAATGCACCAGCGACCTTTCAACGGTGTATGATGGCCATTTTCTCCGACATGGTGGAGAAATTCTTAGAGGTTTTTATGGATGACTTTTCGGTGTTTGGACCGTCTTTTGAGGAATGCCTTAGGAACTTGACTAGAGTGTTAGAACGATGTATTGAGGCAAACCTAATCTTGAGTTGGGAAAAGAGCCATTTTATGGTTCGTGAGGGTATAGTGTTGGGACACATTGTGTCCCCTCGAGGTATAGAGGTTGACAAGGCTAAGGTTGACCTCATTGCAGGCCTTCCTCCACCCAATTCCGTGCGTCAAATCAGGTCGTTCTTAGGGCATGCAGGTTTTTACCGTAGGTTCATTAAAGACTTCAGTAAGATATCACATCCTTTGTGTAGTTTACTAGTTAAGGACGCGCCTTTTGTCTTTGATGAGGCATGCTTAAAGGCATTTGAAACACTGAGAATGGCCTTGACCACTGCCCCAATCATGAAATCACCAGATTGGTCACTTCCCTTTGAAATCATGTGTGATGCCTCTGATTATGCTGTCGGGGTTGTGTTGGGCCAAAGGGTCAATAAGGCACCATTTGCTATATATTATGCTAGTCGCACTCTCTCGGATGCTCAATTGAACTACACTACTACCGAGAAAGAGTTGCTAGCTGTGGTCTTTGCCTTAGACAAATTCCGGTCTTATCTCCTAGGTTCCAAGGTCATAGTCTTCACTGATCATGCGCTTTGCGGTATTTATTATCTAAGAAAGAGACCAAACCTAGGTTGATTAGATGGATTTTGTTGCTTCAGGAATTTGACTTAGAGATCCGTGATAAGAAAGGATCCGAGAATGTGGTAGCGGATCATCTCTCCCGAATCCTTGTTGAGTATAATAGTGACCCTCTTATTTTGCATGATTCGTTTCCGGACGAACAACTCTTTGAGCTGTCACAAGCGAGCTCCCTGTGGTTTGCACATATTGTGAATTACTTGGCCATTGGGCAAATTCCGCAGAATTGGTCTAAGCAAGACAAAGACTGATTCTTTTCGCAGGTCAGGTATTACTTTTGGGAGGATCCGGAGTTGTTTAAATATTGCTCCGACCAAGTGATCCGACGGTGTGTGCCGGAGAGTGAGGTGCATAGCATTCTTACATTTTGTCATTCTTCTGCATGTGGCGGTCATTTTAGTGGGCATAAAACGGCCGCCAAGATTTTACAGAGTGGGTTTTATTGGCCCACAATTTTTAAAGATGCCCATCAATTTTGTAGAACTTGTTTGCGCTGTCAGCAAATGGGTTCGATGTCTCGGCGTGACATGATGCCAATGTCCCCTATTCTTGTGGTAGAAATATTTGATGTTTGGGGGATTGATTTTATGGGCCCTTTCCCGTCGTCATTCGGTTTGAGTACATTCTTTTGGCAGTAGATTACGTGTCTAAGTGGGTGGAGGCAATAGCTACCCGAACAAACGATCATAGAGTGGTAATCAAGTTTTTGCATGAAAACATCTTTAGTCGTTTTGGGTTTCCTAGAGCCATAATAAGTGATCAGGGTACACATTTTTGTAACCGGTTCTTTGAGTCAGTAGTTAAGAAATACTCTATCACTCATAAAGTTGGCACTCCATATCACCCTCAAACTAGTGGCCAAGTGGAAGTCTCAAATAGGGAGGTAAAGCACATAATTGAGAAAACTGTGAGACTGGATAGAAAAGATTGGTCACAAAGGTTAATTGATGCATTATGGGCTTACCGCACTGCTTATAAGACACCCATTGGGATGTCACCATATAGAGCGGTGTTCGGTAAAGCTTGCCATCTCCCTGTTAAACTTGAGCACCGAGCAATGTGGGCCATAAAGAAGTTTAACTTCGATATGGCCGCGGCTGGGCTCAACCGGAAATTGCAACTGAATGAGTTGGAAGAAATCCGAAATGATGCATATGAGAGTTCGAGAGTTTTTAAAGCTCGGACTAAAGAATTTCATGACAAGCACATTAATAGAAAATCCTTTGAACCCGGCCAAAAAGTGTGGCTTTTTAATTCAAAATTGAGACTCTTTCCGGGTAAGCTAAGGTCTAGATGGGATGGACCCTTTGAGGTTGTTGAGGCATTTATTCACGGCGCCGTTGAGGTGCGAGATCCAAAGACCGGCCACACTTTCAAAGTGAATGGCCAAAGATTGAAACCATATATAGAGGGGACTGGGAATGGAGATATGATTGAGTCCATTGCTTTGATGGACCCATTTTACTACGATTGATAGATTGATTTGTTGTTCTCTTTTCTTTCCCTTCTATGCTATTCTGTTTTTCTTTGTTCTCGTTATGCTTTACTTGCGTCTAGGAGACTTTAAATCCTCTAAAGGTGTAATTCCTTTGGTGTTTTCCGTGCCCGAACGGCATCTGACGGTCTGGTATAGCCACCTAACCGAGTTTGTAGTGAGTTCCTAGGAGACCAACTGAGACAGTGGAAACTAGAGTTCGAATGGCAAAGCCTAGAACACAAAGGTTTGGGATTTCCGAGACTAGAGTCTGGTTTAAATAACCAGGTGTGTGGAGATTACTTCAAAATACTTGGCTTGAACTCTGTATGGCAGCCCATAGGTTGAGGTAGCTTATGCGCCTCGATTCTGGATACCGAATCAACCTAGTCTGTCACCTTGTTGGAGAATAGGGAAAGTTACAAACACAGTTAGGGAGAAAAGTAGTACCCGTGGTTTTCGCGTGAAGATTATACCTTTAATAGGCATCCCGTTATTTTCTTATGTGCTAAATTTATTTCGGATGTCAATTGAAGGTAGAAATGCTTAGTTTTGATTTTAAAAAAAAAAAGAAAAAAGAAAAAAAAGAGGGATGTTATACTTGTTCATTTAAAAAAAAAAAAAAAAACTGTGTTGTTAAAAAAAAAAAAAAAAAAAAAGTCATGAAATCGCCGCACGTGCGGCACTGTTCACGCACGTGCAGCAAAGTGAGAATCAAACTTGTACAGCACTGCTAAATAAGCAAGTGCGGGGAGGGCGTGCGTTGACCAGCCGTACGTGCGGCTTGACTCCCGCATGTGCGGGACGCCGATCTTCAAATAAAAAAAAAAAAATGCGCGAGGGAGGGGCAAATCGCCGCACGTGCGGCTGATCCTATAGGTGCGGAAATGTGGCAATTTGAGAGGCTGCACTCTGCTTAAAAAGCAGGTGCGGGCCAAGTGCGGGGCTTGCGGCGTTTTTCAAAAATTTTTAAAAAAAAAAATAATAATAATAAATAAATAAATAAATTGGTTTCGTTTGGTTTTGTTTTATTTTTATTATTATTTTTTTATTTCATTTTTTTAATGTCTTTAAGTAAATAAATTTTAAATAAATACATAAATAAATTTTAAAAATACATAAATATACATTTATTTTATTTATAATTTTTTTTATATATTAAAAAAAATTCATTTTATTTTATTTTATTTATTTATTTATTTATTTATTTTTATTTCTTATTTTCTATTTTTGTACCAAAAAAAAAAAAAAAGGACAAACCTTATCTTCACACTTCCCACTCTCTCTCATAATCCCAATCTCACAGATTCGTGTTCTCTCTCTCTCTCTCTCTCTCTCTCTCTCTCACAACCCCACACAACCCACTATCTTCCATCTTCTTCTTCCTCCACCTTTTTCTTGTTTCTTCTTTCTTCTTCTTCCTCACCACCACCATCTCACCGCCGGCGTCCTATTTCCTTACAGTTCGTCGAATCTCTGGCGACCACCATTTTTTCCGGCGAATCACCATTCTTTTTCTCTCTTTCTCCACTTTTTCAAGGTAATTTTTTGCCTTTTATGTATAGATTTGTGCGTGTAGATTTGTGGATGTGAAGTTTTTGATTTTGTTTTTAGCTTTATTTATTTTTTTGGTGATCTAGTGTTCATAAATAAAAAAAAAAAAAAAAACACTTAGCCATGTTTGATATTAGTTGTTCTTTCTTTCTTTCTTTTATTATTTATTTAGCTATGTTTATTTAGCAATGTAATAGTATACTAACTTAGCCATGTTTTATTTGTTTGTTCATAAAATAAAAATAAAAATTAAATAAAAAAAAAAACCTCAGAAATCATGGTGTTAATACTAATCCTAATTTAGTTTTTTTTTTATTTGCTTTATTTGTTTAGTTAAATTGTTTAGTTAGTAATTCTCATCAGTTTAATTAGTTCATGTATTGTTTAGGTTTTATTTTTATTTTTACTTTTATTTGTTTAGTTAGTGATGTTATTTTTAGTTTTTATTTTATGATGTAATTGTTCTTTTAATTATTAAGTAGTTTAATTTTATTTTATTTTATTTTATTTTATTATTAAGTAATTCAGAAAAATAAAAAAAAATAAAAAAAAATGTTTAGCTTTGGTTGTTTTATTCTATACTTTAGTCTCTTTTGTAGTTTAGTTCTTTTATAGTTTAGTTTAGTTTAGATTATTTTATAGTTTAGTTAATTTAATTTAATGTCATTTTTATTGATGTATTTAATTATTTTTGTTTTTATTTTCAAAAAAAAAAAAAAAAAAGAAGTAGGAATTGCATGTGTACATAAGTGGGCAAACTTGTGCTTTCATATTTTATTTTATTCTCATAATTGGTTCCACGGGTTTGTGTCTATTTGCTTTTGGTGTGTGCAGGATATGAGTCGACGTGTTTCTCGAGCCTCCTAGAAGGCCAGAGGTTCCACCTCTTCGGCGCCACCACCGCCACCGTCACCACCATCCTCGCCACCACCACCGGGTGACTTACCCCGGCCGGAGTGGGCTTCACGCCCTCTTCACAAGCTCACTCAGTTCAACCTGCAATTTTTTCAGGGTGAGGCAGACACTACTTGGGCCGTTGAGCAGCTCCGACTCCGGCATCAGTTGGGCGTTTGCACTGTGACAGCGCCCACTTATCCTCGTCTGGTACGACTCTTCTACCAGAACCTATATGAGTCACCCACCGAGGCTGGACTGCTCTCTAACATTGATGGTCAGGCTGTCCACATCACGTCATCCATGATTGCCACAGTGTTAGGGTTTTTCGCCAAGCCGGAATATCAGCCCTTCCCAGAAGTTGAGGATCGACAGCCCATCCATAGCCTCATCCAGCAATACTTCCCGGGGGCCCACGGTGACCTCAGTTTCACATGCTTGCGGCGGAGCAAGCTACCTAGCCGCTTGCTATTCCTGGATTCCGTGGTCCATAAGAATGTCTTTCCACTTGGGCATCGAGCTGAGCGACGATTGGAGTTTGTTCAGGTTCTACACGGGTATCAGTATGGCTATCAGGTCCCGCTGGCGCGTATCATCTTCATGCACTTGCAGAAATTTCTACGAGAGGCAGTTCAGCCTGATCCTATGCAAAACCTGACTTGGCCACTACCATTTGCCAATCTGCCGACACTTGTGTTTCAGCTGAACCATCTCCACATTGCTGAGGATGAGGAGATTGATAGAGGGTATCCGACTTTCGGCCAGCGGGAATGGCAGCATAGCATATCTCGTATCCCGCAGCCGGTTGGTGCCCCAGTTGATGAGGCCCACGCGCCCGTACATGACCACCCACCACATCATGTTTCCCCCGTGCCTCCCCAAGGGGACCCACTGTACATGACTCGCGACGAGTACTTACACCTTCAGCACTCTGTGGATCAGGTCCACAGTACTCTTCGTGATCATCACCAGAGTCTCATGGAGTTGCGCACGGATTTTCAGGCGCATTGCGACTATTCTCGGGCGACCTTCGACCAGCTGCTCGCCCACCAGCAACGGATTCAGGATGATGCCTTTGAGACTGTAGACACCCCATTTTTGACCGTCCTCAAGACTTGGACGTTACTGTTTGAACACCCGGTGATTATCCATGTTTGTGTTCGTTTGGAGTTCCCGGAGGTCTCGGCTACGTGCCTTGCCTCAGGATCTCCGAACTCGACCGTTTTGTGTCTGGTTTTGCACCAAACACTTGTGTTTTGCCTTGGAAGGGCAGGGGATGCCTTGTGAGGTCTCCCCACACATCACCGGCCGTGGCTTGAGGCCACCGGCTGCTGTTTGTGCCCATCGGCCATATATTTGGCCGACCGGCCATCAATTTTGTCAAAATGGCAATTTTGAGCAGCCGACTACTGTTCATCTGCTTTTGCAGATATTTTAGGATAGCTGTGTGGCATTTTGTTCCCCTCCATACACGTGTATGGAGGGATGCTCCTCTTGTAAGCTTATTGAACGAGCTTTACAAGATTGTTTGCCTATAAGAGGAGGGCTCTTCTCTTGGCCTTAGGGTTAGAAATTTTTGGTTAGAAAGGTGTGGGAGAAGCTCTGGTTTTAGGGTTTAAGTTCCATACATAACCTATCTCTATATCTCTCTTGTGTGTGTTCTAGGTGTAGTTGTCCTTACTATTGCACACAAACACATAGTCTTTCACCTTTTTTTGGTTCTTGAGGGACCTGAGACTTGTTCTTGCTGTTCTTGGCTGGATTGAAGCTCAAGGAGGCAACAAGATCATCTTTTGTGAAGAGGTCTACAAGGGTGAGACACTAGTCCCTTTTATCCCCATTTTTGCATAGCTTGTTAGCCCATCTTAGAACTGTTTTTGTGCTTAGTGTATAATACAAAAAAGTTCTGTTTTTGGGCCCTCTAAATTGTTTGTTTAGAGTGTTTTGTGGTTTGGAGGTGTTAGACCCCTCCTAAGCCTTGAGAGGCTCCATTTTGTGCCATTTTGAGTGAGCTTCGGGACTTTGGTGTTTGGGCCTCCTCACCACTGAAATCTTGAGAGATTTCAGTGGTAAGGATGGTGCCTTGAAGTCCCAAGAAGGAGAGGGCCACCCCCTCTCCTTGTTGTCCTTGAAAAGGACCCATTTTGGCCTCTTGAGGGAGCTTCGTGTTTGAGTGTTTGTTGATCATGCCATGGCTGTATTTTATGCTTATATTGTCATGATTTAACTTTGTATTAAGTTGGTTTTGGTACACCATGCATGCTTGGCATACCTACCTTGTAATGCCATGTTTATGCCTTAATATGCCTTAGGTTGTAAACCCTTGTTCAAGCATGTTTTAGGCTTAGCTTTGTGAAGCTTTTGTGCTTATTTCACCATGTTCAAAGTCTGTCCATTGTTGTTTGGGATGACCATAGCTTGCATTGTATGCCCCCTTTGCATTTTAGGCTTGTTGGCCTTAAGTATGTAAGTGTATAGCATGCTTTGTTTTGCTTTGATTTGGTGGTTTGGCACCATTTGTAGTACCATTTCAGTCCTTAAGACATGTTTGTATGCTTACCTTGGTTGTCTCTTTGTTGCTTTAAAAGGTTGTGCCTTGTGCTCCATGTTTTGGCCATTGTGCATGCCTTTGGATTTGAGCCACTTAGATGCCATCTAGGTGCACCCTCGGCTTTGTTCAAGCCTTCTTTTGACCTGTTCTAAGTCCCCTTAGCCTTGTGAGGCTTGGTGGACTTGGCTTTGATTTAAGCCTCCATGGTTTGTCCTAAGTACTTGGACCATTTGCATGCCATCGTTTGTCTTGTTTAAGTTGGTTTGGCACCTCTTATAGCATGATTTCCGAGCTTACTTTGCATGCCATTAATCCATGTTTATCCCTTTTAAATGCATTTAAAAGTTGCTTCATTATGCTTAAGTCTTGAACCATGTATCTTTGCATGCTTGCGCGAACATTTGCCTTCATGTACTTGGCACTTTGGCCACTGATTTTAGGCCTAATTAGGGCTGCCTAAATCATGTTTAAGTCCATCTTTTCATTGATTTGCATTGCCTTAGGACTTGCATGTTTGCTTGTATAGGTTGCATGCCTAGCATAGGGTGCATTGCATTTCCATATTGCATCCTTAGCTTGTATGCCTAGGTTGCATTGCATCTTGCATGCATGCCTTGTCCCTTGATTTAGTGATAGGGATTGGGCCTTTGATTTGTTTGGTTTGCATTTCATTTGACATGAAAGTGCACACTTGGTTTTCGGGCCATCATGCATGAAAATGCTTGATTGATGGTCCGAGAACCGAGGACCATGTCCCTTTGAGCCTCAAACATGATAAGGGGCTTGGTTAGTGCATATATGGCTTGAATTGCATTGCCATGCAAGTTCTGTCCTCTACTGTTGTAAGTTGCAGGTTCTGCAGGCATTTTTGGCCGACCGGCAACATATAGTGCCGACCGGCCATACTTTGGTGGCCGATGGATGCATCTTGTGCCGATGGCCATGTCTAGCAGCCGGTGGTAATTCTACTCAGCCGGTGGTATTCCCCAGTGTCCAAGGAATCAATTCAGAGACTTTGGCAGTCTTCAGAGGGGCAGAGCAGGGAAAACAGAGGCAGTCTATGCATGGCAGTGCGCTTCCGAGCAGGATCCGAGCATGTATTGCACCAGACTCTCCTCCCGAGGCGGTTTACTGTTTTTCCTAGCTTAGTTAGTTTGTTAACTAATTAGGTAATCTGTAATATTTAATTAGGTCGTAGGTTAATTAATTTGTATTATTCTTTCGGTCCCTCCGGGCGAGGGCAAATCTGTAATAAGTGTGGGTGCGTGTGTGTGCATGTCTTCCAATCCCCACTTCTTTCTTCCCTTTTATTTACCTGCTTATGATGGTAGATTAGGGCATGTTTAAATTAGCACACCTTATGCAATGCATGCGTGCATCCATACACTTGTCTTGCATGCACCAGGCTCGGCGCATCATGCTAACTGCATTTGTGCTTCAATTCCAAATTGAATACATGCATCAATTGATTGCATTTCACATGACATGTTTAGGATAGCCGAGCCTACCCTAATTGCATTCTGTGTGTGTTGCATTAGTCAGTTTGACATAAACTAGGACCATGCATATCTGCTAACTAGTTTATTGTTTTGGCACGGAGTACGATGTAAGTATTTCCATGCTTTAGCATACCACATGCGTGTGAGTGCTATCAAGACAGCATGCTTACCATGTAGCTAGATGCTTATGTGTTAAACTGCCTGAATGCCTGTGGGTGAAGGTTGGATTGCCTGAGTTGGGAAAACTCATTGAAATCCGTCTTTTTAGCCTACTTGCGAGTAGCAAATCCCAAAACATTTTCTAAAACGAACGGATATGCAATGTTGTTCCAAATTAGGCGATCTAGTCTATACTTGTTTGCTGTGCGCATAACATAGTATCTCTAGGCTAATAACTGGAATAAGAACACATAACGTTTTCAAAATCAGATATCACGGTTAGTAGAGGCCGGTCTTCGGACCGGGCGAGAGGGGGTGCTCATAGCTGACCTTCCCCAATCGTACCCAAACTCCCGAGCCGAGGCAACTTTGGTGATGACGGACACGTGGCCTTTGGCACCGAGTCAGGGTTTCCTAAATTTCCCCATTAAAAAATATTTAGGTGGCGACTCTGTATCTGGCAAAGCAGTCCATGTTTGGCACTTCTTTTCAAAAATCTGTTTCTCAAAACGATTTGCCGGATTTGGACTCTTTGGTTCAGATTTAGAACCGTGACACAAAATTGAGTCCGAACTGTAGCGGGGTCCCTCGCGGACGTGTTACAGTTTCTGGCGACTCTGCTGGGGACTTTAGAGAGTTTGACTCGAACTCGTGATATCCTGCTTTGACTACACTTATGTGTTTCTTTTGCATTGCATGTGCATTGGTGCGCCTAGGACACCGTGTTGGCCATCTGCTATTCCTGAACGGTTTGCCGGAGGCTTGTCTTGTCAAGGCATGACCATAAGGCTGACCGGTTGTGGGCTCTGCCAGTATGGGAACACAAACCCCGATTTTACCGGGGCACCCTTTTCGACCATTCGACCTAGTGCATATTCAGAATCCATAGTGACTATTCCAAACTAGGACAGGTTGCTTACCCGATGTTAGGTTGTTTGAAACCGCTGCGTGCGTAGTGAAGCCCTAGCTCCTGACAAAATAGGACAGGGAAACCCTACCCCAACATAGGGGTGTTTTCGGCTCTCTTTTACTTGTTATGTGCTGTTAGAGTGTATCTCTACAGGAATGCATGTATCAGTTTGCAAGTTTGGGCATCAGGCCTGTGGGCATCAGTATTTGGGGAATCAGTCTTACCTGAGGGTATCAGTTGTGGGACAGTGATTTCTGGGGAACAGTGATCAGTAGTAGAGTACAGTTGTTCGGCTGCACCTGTGTTTGATCCGCTTTGGGCTAAAATGCTGCTTATTTTTCCTTTCAGTTCAGAGAGTTCCAGAATAGTCAGTGTTCCCCCTTGCCGAGGCAAGACCTATGATGACGCAGAATTTAGAAGAGATCGTGGTTATGACAGTCGCGTTGGGTCAAGAGATCACCCCACAAAGTGAGACCAATATTGACATGCCGCATCCACCCAGATCGCCTGCTGCGCGCCCGGTTTGGACCCCCCAGCTATACCAGGCTCGCGAGCCTACTACATTTGAACTAATGGGGATGATAGGTGATCTCCAGAGATCCGTGGCAGATCTCGCCTACGGAATGTCAGCTTCACCACCAGCCGCACCATATGCCGGGAGTTTTGCACCCCAGGAGCCCCCACTGTTAGGGCGGATCGTGATTGAACTCAGCCAACCGGAGATGGCCTCCAACTATGGCAATGACATGTCAACGGTAACCCAAACCCCTGATCAGGCCGAGGCCAGAGGGAAAGACAAAATGAAGGCAGATGCCGATCCTATCGAACAACTGCTATGGGCAGTCGAGGCTTTGAAAGCCGCGGGGATGAACAAGCAACAGATATCTGCAGTTGTGACAAAAGCTGTGGAGGATGCTTTCCCCACCCTACCTGAGGGTAGTTCAAGTCAGTCAGAAAATCGGGATAGGCCCCGTCATGCCAGAACAGCTCCTCTCATTCCCAACCCTGTACCCGGGAAGGATCAGAAATCTAAGGCGGCACCTGCCGACCCATTCGCTAGTGCGTCTAGCAAGAATGCTCAGACTTCGAAGTACCTGCCCCGAGGGCGCAGGGTCTTTCATGCTCTTTACATGCCATTGTCCAAGGCACTTTAAATTCTCGCCGAGAGAGGGCATCTCAAGCCCCTGGAGCCTCGGCCTCTCCCGAAGAATCTCCCTGCTACACATGATCCTGCTCAGTACTGTGCGTACCACCAGCAGACAGGCCACCCTACCGACAATTGCTTCCGCCTCCTTCACGAGGTGCAGGATTTGATTGATAACGAGGTTATCCTCCCGCCCACCTCAGCCAAGTCCGTTACCACCCAGTTATTGGATTTTGAGGACACAGATACTGCGAGTATGTAATCAGAAAGTGAACCACTTGCAGGCGGCATTTGGTATATTTTGGATGTGGCGTCTGGCATGCATTTTTGAACACCTTGTGAACACTAGCTTTGTAAATTCCGGCTTGGGTATCGAGTCGGTCTTTTGTTTTGAGTCTGTCTCTTTGTCTTGAGTCAGTCTTTTTGCTTAAGGGTCTGTCTTGTTGTGTCGAGTCAGTCCCCTTTTTTTGTATAGAATGCCAGGTGATTCCAGGGTTGTTGCCTCGGACACCGCTTTGTCTTGTAATTACCCGTTTTCTTTGGTTTTTGAGTCTGTCTCTGCCGAGAGGCCAGTTATACCAACAAATCTGAATGAAACAGCTGTGGCTATCTCATTTTCATGCTTGCTTTCAGTGTGAGTTAGTTGTGCCAGAGAAAGGCGAACGAAACGGCAATACACTCTACTTGCTCTCTTGTGCCCAGAAAATCATTGTGATGACCTAAGCTTTTCAAAAACCCTTTTCGAACACTACGGTGATAAAAACGAAGAGGAAGCAATTCCTCGGGTTTTGCAAAACTTTGATCATATTTGAGAGAAAGATAGGCATACTAAACTTTTAATGAATGAAATCATGCCTGTCAGTGTGAGTATTGAGAAGGATCCTGGCTTGGTCCAGATTGGTTCCACACTTTCTTCAGCGCGAGCGATTCGTCGCCTTCTTGAAAACTTTCAAAAACAAAATGTTTTGCGCAGTCTTGCGAAGACTTGTGTGGAATCGTTCTTGAGATTGTGCAGCCTAGGATCGCTCTCAGCCTCAAGATTCAACCTAACTGTTTCGAACCTAGAATCCATTCAAAATGTTCAACAGTTGACTACCATGAAAGGCCTGTGTGGCCCAATTTGAAGCTGCCCTCGAGCAAGAGGCACCAAAATCAGATCAAGAAGGTCAGGTCTCACTGAAAAAAAGCTCGTGAAGCAACCGTGATGGATTCTTCTGCAAATCGACGCAGTAGTCACTCTCCCGAATACAGAAGGCTTCAATTTCAAAACCATTTGGCATGGACTTGTTACACTTTTACCCTTTGAGAGGCTCGCTGGGCCGAAAACCCGGAAGGGCGACCCAGGCAAAAGTTAGAGCAAGAAAAGAGAAAAAAAAATGCAAAAAGAAAAAAATGAAAAAAAAAGAAAAGAAAAAAGAAAGAATGTAAAAAAAATTGAAGAAAAAGAAAGAGAAGGAAGAAAAGAAATGAAAAAGAATACGAAAAAAGAGAAAGAAGAAAAGAAGCTCGCAAGGTCGAAAACCTGCAACAGGCGCCTTAGCAAAAGTTAGAGCCTAAAAAGTGAAGGTTAAAATACCCGAGTGTACCTTAACCGGAACTACGTAAGGCTTGATTCCCATGTCTGGGATACATAGGCAACTTCATCCTGAAGTCCAGCCCCCAACGCTTTCATAGCGCCTCAGTCCATGTAATGGTTTTTGATCATCCTTGCTTCCTCTGCATCCGACAATCCGGTTGTAACAACCGTGAACTACGTAGGCTTGATTCCCATGTTTGCGATACGTAGGCAACTTCATCCTGAAGTCCAGCCACCATTGCTCTTACAATGACTGTGTCCATATATTGGTTCAGACCATCGTCTTCGGAGTTCAGTCGTCATTGATAAAAGCAGTTTGCAGCATGCTGCGGCACCATCCAGACAAGGGGCAACTTTCCGTTGCCCAAAGTTATCGTCCAAACCAGGGGCAACTTTCCGTTGCCATGCACCCCCCTCAAGCAAGGGGCAATTTTCCATTGCCCCCCCCGATCCGAGGTTGCGTATCTCGAGGGTAAGTTCCGTGCTTGTTTAGCAGTGGCCGTTTGCAAAAACAGTTTTTGAAAATTTTTACTAAGATTGACTATTTTCTCGAAAACTATTTCATTTTCCAAAAACCGGACCATTTTCTTGGACCCAAAAGGGAAAATTTTCAGTGCTCACAGCTTGACTTGCATGATTTTCAAATCAACAATTGAACAGGTATGTTAATCTGGCTCTCATTTTTGGTCAAAACTGTTTTAGAAAGAAGAAAACGAAAAAATGGTCAAAGTGATGAACTAGGGGCGCATTCGAGTCAGGTCTTCTGTCTTTTCCCCGCCGTCAACATACTTGCCAGAAGGGCACTCTATCCACCGGAAGAAATAGCCGTGAGCTAACGATATTGGGCACGAACCCGCAACTTCCTATTCATCCATCAATCACCCTGGGGAGGGATAAAAAATGAGGGATTGAAGAATAGAGAGGTGTAAGTGGAGAGAAAGTGAGCAAGAGGGTTTTGAGAGAAAAACCGAGCCTGAGGGTCGAGCGATGTGAGAATCACAAATCAGAAAGGGTGGGAATAATGCCCGGAGGAACTGGCTCCTTGAGATCCGAGGTCTTTTGTTTCCATAAACACGTCTGTATGTCGTGTCTTTTGATTTGTCGGTCTCAACTTTCGTCTTGAGTCTTTTCCGAGCGTGCCTCGTTGTGTCCAGGCCGCTCACCTTTTGTTTGAGTCTTTCCCGCTGTGTTTGGTTTTAGGCTCGATACCCCGGTTGTAGAACCCCTTTTCAAAAGATTAAAATCGTTTATGCTTAGAATGCTGTGCCATTCTCTACATTTTATGCGAAGCAAAAGAAGAAAAGGAAATTTGGGACATCCAAGCGTGTTTCAACTTCAACCGTTTCAGTTTTGTGGTCCGTCTTGTCAGATTGGGCTATTTGTTCAGGGTTTGCTGTGTGCAGAATGAACCGAGTGCTGTGTTATGGGCCGTATGCAGACTAATCCCCAACAGAGTATGGGCTGTGTGTCCAGGTTGAGCAGTGGTTTGTATGAGTTGTTTGCTGTTAGTTGGTTGGTCATCTGATTATTACAGTACAAATGCTCAATCTACAAATACTCAATTTACAAGTGCTCAATTTACAAGTGCTCAATTTTCAGACAACAGGCCAATTTCATTTACATTGAGATGTAATATGATATGATGTAATGCGATGCAATGCATGAGATACACAGATATAACACTTCTTTTAGACAAAAAAGAGTTTGTTTCATTTCATATAATCTTTTTCAAGTACAAAGTTTTCGGAACAAAAACCTGCCTGCCGCAGTACAAGGTAATCCAACCAAAAAGAGAAAAAGTACAAAAAGAAGGAAAAAGCAGCAAAAATCTGAAGCAGCATCAATGGTCTCACGCCTGGGGATCCGTCCTCGCCCTCTTCCTAGGCAGAAGTCCAAGAGCATCGCCAGGAGCATCATCGTCTGAGCCCGAGTCCGAGCCATCACCGGTCTCTTCCTCCGACGACTCTGCCTCCGCCTCTGTCTCTGCCTCAGACTCGTCATCTGGAACTGGAGCCCGCGAGCTGCTCCCGACATGAGTGCGCCCCCCCTGGTGCGGGGGTATGCTCTGCCATCCCAGGTGGAAACAGAAGGCCCAGCTGGAGCGCCACCTACTGGAGGAATCTGAAAAGGAGGCTGAAAAAGCATGAAAGGCAAATGCATCAGTATTCCGTGAGCAGTTTATCAGTACAGAATGCAGTGTATGAGTACAGTGTATGGATGCCGTGAGCAGTAAATCAGTACAGAATGCAGTGTATGAGTACAGTGTATGGATGCCGAGAGCAGTTTATCAGTACAGAATGCAGTGTATGAGTACAGTGTACGTATGCTGTGAGCAGTGAATTAGTGTAAGATGCAGTGTGTGAGTACAGTGTATCAGGTGCCGTGAGGGCTGGGTATCCAGTGTTGTGTTGTGCATCAGATTATGCAAAGCAGTTTGTGTATGGTTTGAGGCTGTGGTCAGAAAGAACATATCGGAATGCTGTAAAGGGCTAGGAGGTCGAAGGTCCGCTGTAGCATCCCCATCATGGAGGCATTCATCTCCAATGACTGCCGGGTGTACTCGCAGGAAGCCTGCAAAAATATCGGATACATCAGTATTCTGTGGAATATTAAATAAACTGAAATGAAACGACTGTACAAGAATGCAGTAATACATACCGGAGGCAAGTCGGGGACACCGACTAACTCGTGATCAGCCGGGGGAGGGGCGAAGGGGATCTGGTAGGTCGCCCCACCCTGCCCTCTGAAAGTCAGTGAAGTGGGCAGAGCGGGCCAGCCGGTCCCCCGCCCTCGCTGAACTCCGCCCCTGCCACGGACTCGAGCCCTCCTCGACACTCCCCCTCCAGCCCCCAGCCACTGGCGCCGTAGGTCTCTCTCTCTCCGCTCGGCGGCCGCCGCTCAAAGGTCGCATGATGAAGGTCCGGACGTACTCCAAGTAATCGCCCTCGCCTCTGAAGCCGTCTGCCTCCCAGCCGATCGTATAGTCGGTCATCTGCTCGGCGGTGAATCTCTCGGTATCCCTCATATGCTCAGGAGGGTGCACCAGGACTATCTGCTCCGGTAAACCGAGGGTCTGACGCAAGAAACGCTCACCCAGGTACCAAGCCCGACAGATCGGGCCCTCCAGCAGAATCCGGAAACGCGAGGTCTCATCGGCACCGGCAAACCGATCCCGCATCACGGCTGGCAAAGGAGCCCAAGGCTGCCAGGTGATCTGAAAATGAAATACAGTTTGTTATCTACTATTATTGAAATATGTAGTGGAAAGACGAAGCTTAAATGAACTGCAAGTAAAACATACCTCTGCGGGGGTGATGGTGTCGAAATAACGGCGGAAGAAGATGAATGACTCGCGGGGCCTCCGCATGCACCTCCCGTCGAAGCGGCGCGAGAACGGGACGACGAGAGGGGTCTCTGCGTCGGGTACGGGAGTAAGCCTAGGAAAGTAGGCATAAACCCACAACTGCAAGGTAAATACCAGTGCATTTATCAGATAAAGCAGAATTTAGAATAAAAGCAGAAATAGCAGAGCCATGTGTTGTGCAGTGTATTGTGCAGAGTGTACAGTGTGAGCAGTGTACAGTCAGTGTAAAACAGAGCATGTGTGTGCCGTGTGTACAGTATACAGTAAGTATAAAGCAGACTACAGTGTGTGCAGTGTACAGAGTACAGAAAATATAGAACAGAAATGAAAGGCAGAAAAAGAAATGTACCTCCCAAACACGCCAGTAGCCCCCGAGCAACTATCCGCTGCCACGGGAAGCTGAGCTCATATATCCGTAGAGAGTGGCCAGAGCGGCGCCACCCCAGTCGTAATGTAAGATATCCCTGACGTCCACCAGTGCGCTGAGCAGGCAGAGAGGCACGGTGTTCGCCCGGTCGGCGAAAATGGTCGTCCCAAACAGGAACATGAGAAAGCCGTGTGCGTATCTCTCCACGGCCTCCTGAGTCATCGGGGCTGCCTCGACAAGGGTGGGCTGGACCCTGAACTGCACCTCAAACCAGGAATATCGGACGAAGCCGGGACGCGCCAGAGGCGGCAGCTCGCCGAGCAAGTAGATCTGAGCGGCCTCCCACTCATGCATATCAGTATCAAAGGGGATCGGATCACCCCCTACCCCGATGCCTATGAGCATCGAGAAATCATAGGGAGTCATCGTCATGTCCCCCGTCGTAGAGAAATGGAATGAATCGGTGGTGTCCCACCACCTTTCCACCAGAGCGGCAAGGAGAGGTCTACATGTAGTGAGTCTGGAGAGTCCTCTGCAGAATGCGCCAAAGCCGGCCTGGTCCACGATGTGGCTAACTGTGTCGGGTAGCTCGGCGTACCAATCACGAGCGATAGTGTTCCCATACCCGCGGATGGTATGGGAATCTCCCTGTTTTCAAACAAGTAGTTGCGAAGTAATATAAAATGTACAGTTTTTGAAGAAACAGTCAAAATCAGTGCAAATTTAGCATGCGTGCAAGTTTTTCAGATTCAAACAGATACCGGGTGCCGGTGTGCTTATAGTGAACTACAACGTGTGATGCGTCAGCGTGTTTGCATGGTTCAGTGCCAATTTAGCATGCGTGCAAGTTTTTCAGATTCAAGCAGATACTGGGTGTCGGTGAGTTTGCAGTGAAATACGGTATGTGCCGTGTGTTTGGGTGATTAAGGCTAGTGCAGTGTGTGTGCATGTGTTAATCTTAAACAGATATCAGTTGCAAGTTTGTTTGCGATCAACTACAATGCACAGTGTATCAGAGCATCTGAGCTAAAGCAATTAAAGAATGTAATCAGCTATGACGGTTGACAGTTAAAAGTTCTACATTGCAGAATGTAAAACAGAGAAAAAATGTTACCTCGGAAGCGCCGAAGGATAGGTGAGAGGCAGGCTCACGTAGTAGAAGCTCGGGATCCAGCGCCCTGTCAAAACTCCTGAACTGGCGCAGTCCGTCGGGGGGCAGAACGTGAATCGCCGGCCGGTAGGTCGCCGGGTCAAATGGGCGGACGCTCAAAGGAAGGAGCTCGGCCCCGGGATCCATCTCGTGATCCGGAGGAGTCCCGCCCTGTGGAATATCGTCGACCATGTCAAAATGATGAGGAAAATGGTCGGAAAATGAAAATCGGGCTGGAATATGGAAAGTCAACCGAAAAGTCAATCCCCGGGAGGGTGAAAAATGGCCGGAAAAGCCGGGATATGAAAAAGGCAAGGAAATCAAGAGAAAAGTGAGGGGAACAAACCCCAAAAAGGTGGAAATAGCAAAGGGTGTACCGAAACGAAGTTTCAATCGGTTGAAAACGTCCGAAACGCGAAGGAAATCGCGAATCCGACAAGGAAATCGCGAATCCGACGACGAAACGGGCGTAGAACGCGAAGAAAATGACGAAATGGGGAGGAGAAAATGCTCTAGAGAGAGAGGGGGAGAGATTTCGGCTAGGGAGGAATGAAAAAATAGGGCTAGAAGCCCTATTTTAAAAGACCCGAAGCAAAAAGTCAAAACTGCCCCGATACAGGGACTTTTTGCCGGTCGGCCATATTATTTGCCGGTCGGCAATATATTGTGCCGATGGAACTGTTTGATGGCCGATGGACGGCCGGTGATGAATTGTGATGGCCGGTGGACAGCTGGTGGTCTCCCACAGTGGTTTTTGAGCCTCCTACACCTTTCCTTGGGTTATATGAGTGGTCCAGAGCCTTCATTGCTTAAAACAGTGTAAAATAGTGCCTCTCCGACGCTCAACCGGCCTCCGTTTTGGCCTTGGATCGTGTCCTCTGCACGTGGCACTTGAATTCGTGCAAGGTGTATCCTTCTCGTATCCTTTTGGCTTTTACAAAACTCAAAAGTCGCCCCGCGTGCATCGCATTGCAATTTGCACCGTCACGTGCATCATATTTCGCATCGCGCTATTTTGCGCATATCATTGCATTTGGCATGCATTGCATCGCGCTGTCTTGCGCATCACATCTCAAACCACATTCGCCTGGTCTGGTGAGACCTTAAACACGCCACGGTCCGGCGGGACCAAAAGCACGCGTGGTCTGGCGAGACCTTAAAACCACTCGGTTGCATTGTCATGCATATTTTAAGCCGCACGTTGCTGCGCATTTCAAGTTCACTTGCATTGGCATGCATTTCTTGTGCATCTACGGTCTGGCGAGACCTTAAACACGCACGGTCTAGGAGACCTTAAATCCTTGGGAGGTGCCAAACCTTCACTCGCATTGTCAAATGCACCGCGCTGTTTTGCGCAGCTTGTCGCACTTGGCATGCATTGCACCGCGCTGTTTTGCGCACCTCATTGCGTTTGGCATGCATTCCATCGCACTGTCTCGTGTACCGCATCCCAAATTCATGCATTGTCGTGCATTTCGAGCAACTTGCATTGTCGCGCATTCCAAAAATGTGCATTGTCATGCATATATTTTGCATCACGGTCTAGGAGACCTTAAATCCTCTAAAGGTGCAATTCCTTTGGTGTTTGTCGTGCCCGAACGACTTTCGGTGGTCTGGTAAAGCCACCTGCCTGTGTTTGCGGTGAGTTCCTAGAAGACCAACTGGGACGGTGAAAACTAGAGTTCGAACGGCTTATGCCTAGAACGTAAAGGTTCGGAATTTCTGAGACTAAAGTCTGGTTTAAATACCCAGGGGTGTACCCTCGGCTTGAAATCTGTATGGAAGCCCCATAGGTTGAGGCGGCATGTCTGCGCCTCAATTCTGGATACTGAACCAACCTAGTATGTCGCCCTGTTGATAAGATAGGGAAAGCTGCAATCATAGCCGTTGCATCATAGTACATTGTCATGCATCCATTGTAAGTAGCGCATTATCATGCATACATAGTAAATATTGCATTGTCATGCATTGTAGAAAATAAACATGCATTTGCATTGTAGTTGCATGCATCCATTGCATCACCTTCCACCTATGGCTTGCGCCTTTCCATGTTGAGCTTGGTCTGGTATGTGCCCATACTTTTTACGTCGAAGCATAGTTCAGTAGACCGTTCTATGTTAGCTGTGGCTTGTTTGTGTACATGCCTTTCCTAGGCAAGATTTGGTTTGGCCCGCGTGCCATATCCATTGTATCCATTTCATTGCATATTTGTAAATATTGCATTGTAGTTTACATGCATCCATTGCATCACCTTCCACCTATGGCTTGCGCCTTTCCATGTTGAGCTTGGTCTGGTATGTGCCCATACTTTTTACGTCGAAGCATAGTCCAGTAGACCGTTCTATGTTAGCCGTGGCTGGTTTGTGTACATGCTTTTCCTAGGCAAGATTTGGTTTGGCCCACATGCCATATCCATTGTATCCATTCCATTGCATATTTGTAAATATTGCATTGTAGTTTGCATGCATTCATTGCATCATCTGCCATCTATGGCTTGCGCCTTTCCATGTTGAGCTTGGTCTGGTATGTGCCCATACTTTTCACGTCGAAACATAGTTCAGTAGACCATTCTATGTTAGCCGCGGCTTGTATGCGTACATGCCTTTCCTAGGCAAGATTTAGTTTGGCTGCATGCCATATCCATTGTATATATTACATTGTAGTGTAATTTTTGCATCCAGCATTAGGATCATTGTTCTTTCTCCAGCGGGTCGTTACCCCACTTATGTCATCCCCCGAATACTCGTTCTTGTGTTCGTCTACATTACTCATAGTTCAGTTGATCGTTCTATGGTAGGCGGACTTGTTACCTCCATCAATCTATTTGACATTTGTGTGGTTTTGAACCGCTCATGATTGGATCATGATTCAATTGCTTTGCATGTAGTTTGCATTGTTTCAATTGCATTGCATTTTCATTTGCATTATTTATACATTGCATTGTATATATTGCATATCATTTTGCATTCATTTTTGCATTGTCATGCATGTTGCTAACAATATTATACCTGTTAAGTTTGTTTTCTTTACAGGCACGATATTGTATGTACGGTTCATTTACCGCTGGTGGAACCAGACGAACCAGATAGGTATTGTATCCTCCGCGTGAGACGTATCGAGAATTGCATAATTCTCTTACATCCTTTCTGCATTGTAGTGTAGTTTGGTGTATGCTGGCTTAAAACTGTCGCATGTGTGCTTCGTTACAGCTTTCTTTGCATGATCATAAGTTATGCTCGGCTTCGTGCATTGTCTTGCATTTTGCCCCTGCCTTCAGGCGCATACCTTGTTTGTCTTGCATGTTTGTCCAAGTCTTCGGCCTTGTCAAAAATGGGTCGTCTCTGGGCTTTGACATTCACTCCCGCCATTGTTATGACTTTCGAGTTCTGTCAAAGAGGGGCAACTGTAGACACCCCATTTTTAACCGTCCTCAAGACTTGGACGTCACCGTTTGAACACCCGGTGATTATCCATGTTTGTGTTCGTTTGGAGTTCCCGGAGGTCTCGGCTACGTGCCTTGCCTCAGGATCTCCGAACTCGACCGTTTTGTGTCTGGTTTTGCACCAAACACTTGTGTTTTGCCTTGGAAGGGCAGGGGATGCCTTGTGAGGTCTCCCCACACATCACCGGCCGTGGCTTGAGGCCACCGGCTACTGTTTGTGCCCATCGGCCATATATTTGGCCGACCGGCACTCTTTTTGGCCGACCGGCCATCAATTTTGTCAAAATGGCAATTTTGAGCAGCCGACTACTGTTCATCTGCTTTTGCAGATATTTTAGGACAGCTGTGTGGCATTTTGTTCCCCTCCATACACGTGTATGGAGGGATGCTCCTCTTGTAAGCTTATTGAACAAGCTTTACAAGATTGTTTGCCTATAAGAGGAGGGCTCTTCTCTTGGCCTTAGGGTTAGAAATTTTTGGTTAGAAAGGTGTGGGAGAAGCTCTGGTTTTAGGGTTTAAGTTCCATACATAACCTATCTCTATATCTCTCTTGTGTGTGTTCTAGGTGTAGTTGTCCTTACTATTGCACACAAACACATAGTCTTTCACCTTCTTTTGGTTCTTGGGGACCTGAGACTTGTTCTTGCTATTCTTGGCTAGATTGAAGCTCAAGGAGGCAACAAGATCATCTTTTGTGAAGAGGTCTACAAGGGTGAGACACTAGTCCCTTTTATCCCCATTTTTGCATAGCTTGTTAACCCATCTTAGAACTGTTTTTGTGCTTAGTGTATAATACAAAAAAGTTCTGTTTTTGGGCCCTCTAAATTGTTTGTTTAGAGTGTTTTGTGGTTTGGAGGTGTTAGACCCCTCCTAAGCCTTGAGAGGCTCCATTTTGTGCCATTTTGAGTGAGCTTCGGGACTTTGGTGTTTGGGCCTCCTCACCACTGAAATCTTGAGGGATTTCAGTGGTAAGGATGGTGCCTTGAAGTCCCAAGAAGGAGAGGGCCACCCCCTCTCCTTGTTGTCCTTGAAAAGGACCCATTTTGGCCTCTTGAAGGAGCTTCGTGTTTGAGTGTTTGTTGATCATGCCATGGCTGTATTTTATGCTTATATTGTCATGATTTAACTTTGTATTAAGTTGGTTTTGGTACACCATGCATGCTTAGCATACCTACCTTGTAATGCCATGTTTATGCCTTAATATGCCTTAGGTTGTAAACCCTTGTTCAAGCATATTTTAGGCTTAGCTTTGTGAAGCTTTTGTGCTTATTTCACCATGTTCAAAGTCTGTCCATTGTTGTTTGGGACGACCATAGCTTGCATTGTATGCCCCCTTTGCATTTTAGGCTTGTTGGCCTTAAGTATGTAAGTGTATAGCATGCTTTGTTTTGCTTTGATTTGGTGGTTTGGCACCATTTGTAGTACCATTTCAGTCCTTAAGACATGTTTGTATGCTTACCTTGGTTGTCTCTTTGTTGCTTTAAAAGGTTGTGCCTTGTGCTCCATGTTTTGGCCATTGTGCATGCCTTTGGATTTGAGCCACTTAGATGCCATCTAGGTGCACCCTCGGCTTTGTTCAAGCCTTCTTTTGACCTGTTCTAAGTCCCCTTAGCCTTGTGAGGCTTGGTGGACTTGGCTTTGATTTAAGCCTCCATGGTTTGTCCTAAGTACTTGGACCATTTGCATGCCATCGTTTGTTTTGTTTAAGTTGGTTTGGCACCTCTTATAGCATGATTTCTGAGCTTACTTTGCATGCCATTAATCAATGTTTGTCCCTTTTAAATGCGTTTAAAAGTTGCTTCATTATGCTTAAGTCTTGAACCATGTATCTTTGCATGCTTGCGCGAACATTTGCCTTCATGTACTTGGCACTTTGGCCACTGATTTTAGGCCTAATTAGGGCTGCCTAAATCATGTTCAAGTCCATCTTTTCATTGATTTGCATTGCCTTATGTTTAAGTCATGTTTAAGTCCATCTTTTCATTGATTTGCATTGCCTTATGACTTGCATGTTTGCTTGTATAGGTTGCATGCCTAGCATAGGGTGCATTGCATTTCCATATTGCATCCTTAGCTTGTATGCCTAGGTTGCATTGCATCTTGCATGCATGCCTTGTCCCTTGATTTAGTGATAGGGATTGGGCCTTTGATTTGTTTGGTTTGCATTTCATTTGACATGAAAGTGCACACTTGGTTTTCGGGCCATCATGCATGAAAATGCTTGATTGATGGTCCGAGAACCGAGGACCATGTCCCTTTGAGCCTCAAACATGATAAGGGGCTTGGTTGGTGCATATATGGCTTGAATTGCATTGCCATGCAAGTTCTGTCCTCTGCTGCTGTAAGTTGCAGGTTCTGCAGGCATTTTTGGCCGACCGGCAACATATAGTGCCGACCGGCCATCCTTTGGTGGCCGATGGATGCATCTTGTGCCGGTGGCCATGTCTAGCAGCCGGTGGTAATTCTACTCAGCCGGTGCTATTCCCCAGTGTCCAAGGAATCAATTCAGAGACTTTGGCAGTCTTCAGAGGGGCAGAGCAGGGAAAACAGAGGCAGTCTATGCATGGCAGTGCGCTTCCGAGCAGGATCCGAGCATGTATTGCACCAGACTCTCCTCCCGAGGCAGTTTACTGTTTTTTCTAGCTTAGTTAGTTTGTTAACTAATTAGGTAATCAGTAATATTTAATTAGCTCGTAGGTTAATTAATTTGTATTATTCTTTCGGTCCCTCCGGGCGAGGGCAAATCTGTAATAAGTGTGGGTGCGTGTGTGTGCATGTCTTCCAATCCCCACTTCTTTCTTCCCTTTTATTTACCTGCTTATGATGGTAGATTTGGGCATGTTTAAATTAGCATACCTTATGCAATGCATGCGTGCATCCATACACTTGTCTTGCATGCACCAGGCTTGGCGAATCATGCTAACTGCATTTGTGCTTCAATTCCAAATTGAATACGTGCATCAATTGATTGCATTTCACATGACATGTTTAGGATAGCCGAGCCTACCCTAATTGCATTCTGTGTGTGTTGCATTAGTCAGTTTGACATAAACTAGGACCATGCATATCTGCTAACTAGTTTATTGTTTTGGCACGGAGTACGATGTAAGTATTTCCATGCTTTAGCATACCACATGCGTGTGAGTGCTATCAAGACAGCATGCTTACCATGTAGCTAGATGCTTATGTGTTAAACTGCCTGAATGCCTGTGGGTGAAGGTTGGATTGCCTGAGTTGGGAAAACTCATTGAAATCCGTCTTTTTAGCCTACTTGGGAGTAGCAAATCCCAAAACATTTTCTAAAACGAACGGATATGCAATGTTGTTCCAAATTAGGCGATCTAGTCTATACTTGTTTGCTGTGCGCATAACATAGTAACTCTAGGCTAATAACTGGAATAAGAACACATAACGTTTTCAAAATCAGATATCACGGTTAGTAGAGGCCGGTCTTCGGACCGGGCGAGAGGGGGTGCTCATAGCTGACCTTCCCCAATCGTACCCAAACTCCCGAGCCGAGGCAACTTTGGTGATGACGGACACGTGGCCTTTGGCACCGAGTTAGGGTTTCCTAAATTTCCCCATTAAAAAATATTTAGGTGGCAACTCTGTATCTGGCAAAGCAGTCCATGTTTGGCACTTCTTTTCAAAAATCTATTTCTCAAAACGATTTGCCGGATTTGGACTCTTTGGTTCAGATTTAGAACCGTGACACAAAATTGAGTCTGAACTGTAGCGGGGTCCCTCGCGGACGTGTTACAGAGACGCGCTCTTTGATGCAAGCTTTGTTCGCCCAGCATTTCCCGCCACCACCACCACCGGCTTCTCCGTAGTCCCCACATGTATATTACTTTGTCTCTTTTATTTTTATTTTCCTTTTTAGTTCTTTCTTTTCTTCTTCTCCTTCTTCTTCTTCTTCTTCTTAAAAAAAAAAAAAAAAAAAAAAAAACCAGTGTGAAGTGTATACATGTTACTCTCTGCCTACCTGGATGTGCACCTACAATTCTGGTAATATTCTCTCATTTCTCTTTACTTTTCCATTGAGGACAATGTCATATTCAAGTTGGGGGATGAGGGTTATATTTTCTTTTGTGCATTTCTATTTGGCTCATAATTCATACTTATACATGTTTCACTTGATTGCATTACTTCACTTGATGTGACTTTCTGCTAGTTAGGGTGATGATATTTGCATATGTTATTTGGAGATCATAGTAGACTTGTATGAAAAGGGTTTATTGGGTAGATACTTGCATGTGATGTTTGCACGAGGAGAGTTGTCTGTGTTTGTGATTTTAGTACACTTGTCATGAGTATGCCTTAATTCACATGAACACACTATCATAGCAGTGATCTTTTTATTATAATCCCTGGTGTACATCATTGATAATAGCTAAAGTTACAGAAAAGAATAAACGAGGAGCCAAGATTTAAAAAAAAAAAAAAAAAAAAAAAAAAAAAAAAAAAACTTGACTTGTTTGGGTTCGTAGCCTTTTTAACTCGAGTTATTAAGCCCGTAGGGGTGCCTCTACACCTAATGCCCTAAAACCGTCTGGTTTGGGAGTCATTGGCCAAAAACTTGCTACATGGGTTGATTAGAAAGCTTAAGGAACTTGGACATTGCACAGTTAAGGAAAAATAAAAAGAATGACTTGTTCGGATTCGTAGCCTTTTCAACTCGAGTTATTAAGTCCGTAGGGGTGTCTTTACACCTAGTGCTCTAAAACCGTCTGGTTTGGGAGTCATTGGCCCAATGCTTGTTACATGGGTTGATTAGAAAACTTAATGGATCAGGACATTGCACAGTCATTTAAAAAAAAAAAAAAAAAAACTACTTTTGAGAATCTTGGCTGCAACAGATTGGTTTTTCTGTATATGTTGGGTGTTATTATGAGTTACACTGGGCTATTATAGTGGATAGTTAACTAATATGGAGGTTGCACTTTACACCAAGGGTACTCATGACTTGTTTACTAGCATGCACAAGTACAGGGGACTTTACTTTTGTATTAACTGAATTGTGGTTTTGACTCAATAGGTTCCTTCATGCTTGTCCACTGTGCCTTTAATGACTCATGATGTCTCAATATCACACTGTAGTGTCACATAAGTTGATTATTAGGTGGAGTAGTGTGGTCATTTGTTATTAAGTATATATGAATATGTTAATGTTTGTGGGTATCATTTCTGGAAACCCTCACGAGACTTTACTCGTCCACTTGGGGTAACCTTGTGGTTTAAAGGCTTGTTGCATATGCTAAATGCAACCGTTGTTCCACGAAAGAGGAAATAGATAGATTTTGTTTAATTATATTTTATTTTACTTGCTTGAGGACTAGCAAGTAGTAAGTTGGGGGATGTGATTAAGGCCGAAATGTACATCATTGAGGCTGTTAATTAGAATCTCTTAACTTCACTTGCTGGTCAAACCGTGTATTTTATGTGTGTTGAATGTCAATCAGGTTATACATCGTCGGAGCATAAATTGGGCAAAAAGACAAAATTTGGACAAAGTTGACTTTTTCTAAAAAAGTCAAACTGATGTTTTAAACCTGTTTGGAAGTGAGTAGAAGTATAAAAAGAAAAGGACAAGGTTTTTCTAGGGTTCTGAAATTGGTTTGACCTAAAGAGAGAGGCTAGAGTTTGGAAAAGAGAGGAAAAACAAAAGCTCCAAGATGTCTCCCATGGTGGTTCCTTCTCCATCTTCCTCATTCCACTCCTCCATGAGTGGCTAGTCGTCTTTTCTAGGGTTTTGATGAAACCCTAGCCATGTAATTATTTTGTTTTCTTTTTTATTTTTAATTATGTAAAGCTTTGAACAATTGTTTGGTGATTTAGAAGTTTCTTTACTATATTTTTCATTATCTCTTCGAATATTTGACTTTCTGTGATTGTTAAATGTTATCCATACATATGTTTTCTATTCCTTCACATTCAAGATATGAGACGAGTCATGCTACGAGGAACGAGTCGTATCACTACCTTAGTTTAGAGTGAACGATTCGTATTACTTGAGATGGTTCGTGCTCATACATTGAATGTGATGATCTTCTTGTTAAATGCTTTGAGCTTGTAGTTGCAAAGCATTAATCCGTTCAAACCATACCATAATTGATTTCAATTGGAAACCCTAATTATGTGGTTAGTGGTGAATTCTCTACCCTAGGATTTTTCCCCCAATTCAGTAAACCAATTTAATTTATTATTAATAATTTAATTCCTTAGTTTAATTTATTTATTATTAAATTAGGTTATAATCATTCAATCTTTTTATCAAAATTAATTTAGGAATTTATCAATTAAATTAGTTTAATTTCACAATAGTCCCTGTGGATCGATACTTGGACTTGCCATTATTCTGATTGAATTTGGTATAGTTTAGTGATTATATTTTGATGTGTTCAACGACCCACCAGTCATGGATCCACTGACATTCTGATTTCTGGTGTGGAACAAAGTGTTGTACGGAGCTAAGTGCTACACTATCGTGGGAGCCATCTCTAGAGTTCGTACGAGCCACCTCTTGAGTCCATACATCTGTTCTGTTCCGTTCTGTACTGTGGTTATGATTATTTTTATATGATTTTTGTATTATATGTCAAATGATCTCTGCATTGTATACTCTGTATTTTAATCTCAAGCGTTATTTAGCCAATAATTATCCATGGTGAATTTGGTGCCATTATGCTCTTAATATAATGTTTCTCACTCTACCATGGGCATATAATTGTTTACTAATTTTCAGGAAACAACGCAATTCAGAAATAACTTTTGGAAAGTCTTAGACGCAAGGTTGCAGAATAGACACACACAGCACTTTTATGATATTTTTATATGTAAATATCGGCCTTTTTGGTCAATAAATTTTGTAATAAAAATAAAAACTCCGATGATTATTTTGGTACACTCACTTAAATATAATTTTGCTTGCATTTATTTAGTTGTTCAAGAATTGGCCAGAGGTAACTTCAGTTACTGGCCATCACGATACTTAACCCTTGGGTACGGGGAGCAGGTCGTGACAAATGGTATCAGAGCAACGGTTTATAAAAAAAAATAAAAATAAATCATCATTGGAGCATAAGACACACGCACATTTAAGAAGTAGGATAGCAGGTAGTTAGTACCTAAATATTATATTTTGTTAGTCGATTTAATTATATTATAATTTTATATGATTTTAATTATATTAGTATAATTTTATATGATTTTATATGTATATATATATATTTTGTGCATAATTTGTGAAAGATATTAGATACAATTTATACTTGTTATAACAAAACAAGGAAAAGAAACAAAGGGTGTCAGGCTCAAGCACCCACCAAAATTATAATATAATTAAATACAAATAATTTCCAGTTCAGTATTAAAAAAAAAGTTTCATTTTGATTTTTTAAAAGTCGGTTCAAATTATAAAGATACTAATTTTGAAACTATTTTCTATCAGTGAAAAGTTCAGAGATAAAAAAAAATAGGAGTTCATCTCAAATTCCTTCAACTCTTGCATGTGATTCTGTCATTTCACTTCCAGTCGCTTGTTTAATTGTATTCTCATTTCATTTTATTTTTTATTTTTTTGGGAAACAAAACTAATGAAAATTTTTTAAAGTCACCCATTATTTCTCATTTTGGCTCAACACAATTTTTGACCAATAAACAATGAGTTATTTCTTGTAAAAAATTTTTTTGAGATAATATTGTTTATCAGATTAATTATCAAATATATATTTATCAGAGTGCGAAGCGGATAGCTTACACATATGCCAAGACGAAATTTTTAAAAGAAGGAAAGATTGTAACAACCCAAAAATTTAAGTTGTCTCTTAAATTTTATATTAGTATTACTTAATTATAAATAAGAAAAACTTTAAATGTTTAATTAAATATTTTGTAAGTGTAAAATAAAATAAAGTATAATTTACTTGCATCAGAGTCTTTGAAAATAAAATAATAATAAAAAACAATTACTTAAACTTATTCATTTAAGGATAAGCTTGAGTTTAGGGCATAATAATGGCAAGGCGATGTGGCGTGACTACGTGTCACTCAAAACTTGCTGAGCAAGTAATGTACGCTGGTATATAAGGAGGTGTGATGCTATGGATAGAACATGGAGAAACAAATGGAGAATGGGAAGAAAATACTGGGAGTAAAGAAGGTTTTGATAGTGGAAAGAAAGAGTGAGTTATTGAAGTTAAGGTGAGTTATATTATACCTTGAGTCACCATAATATATTTTATGTATGTTTTGAGTTACCATAATTTATTTTACATAATTGTGTTTTTATTATGTTATTTATTTTATGAACCTTATTTTATATACTAAGAAAAACCCATGGATATAACTATTTATTAAAATGTGTTTTGAGTAATTATTTTATAAGTACCACCACGGAGGTCCCATGCCTTCGGGGACTTAAATAACCACTAGCCATCTAATTAGTCACTTTGTGACCCTCTATTCATCATGGATCCACTGACATTCTGTTTTTTGGTGTGGAGCAAAGTGTTGTACGGAGCTAAGTGCTACACTATGGTATGAGCCACCTCTAGAGTTCGTACTAGCCACCTTTTGAGTCCATACATTTGTTCTATTATGTTCTATACCGGGATTATGATTATTTTTATATGATTTTTGTATTATATGTCAAATGATCTCTATATTATATAATCTGTATTTTAATATCAATCTCTGTTTAGCCAATAATTATCCATTGTGAATTTTGTGCCCTTATACTCTTTATATAATATTTCTCATTCTGCCATGGGCTTATAGCTGTTTACCAATTTTCAAAAAACAATGCAATTCAGAAATAGCTTTTGGAAAGTCTTAGACGCAGGGCTGCAGAATAGACACACACAACACTTTTATGATATTTTTATATGTAAATATCGGTCTTTTTAGTCAATAAATTTTGTAATAAAAATAGAAGCTCCGATGATTATTTTGGTACCCTTACTTAAATATTAATTTCGCTCGCATTTATTTATTTGTTCAAGAATTGGCCGAAGGTAACTTCAATTACTGGACATCACGATACTTAACCCTTGGATACGGGGAGTAGGTCGTGACAAATGATATCAGAGCAATGGTTTATAAAAATAAAATAAAATAATAAAATAAATCATCATTGAAGCATAGAACACACGCACATTTAAGAAGTAGGATAGCGGGTAATTAGTACCTAAATATTATATTTTGTTTGTCGATTTAATTATATTATAATTTTATATGATTTTGTATATATATATATATATTTTGTGCATAATTTGTGAAAGATATTAGATACAATTTATATTTATTATAACAAAACAAGGAAAAGAAACAAAGCGTGTCAGGCTCAAGCACCCACCAAAATTATAATATAAGTAAATACATATAATTTTCAGTTCAGTATTAAAAAAAAAAAAAACTCATTTTGATTTTTTAAAAGTGGGTTCAAATTATAAAGATATTATATACAATTTATATGATTTTAATTATATTAGTATAATTTTATATGATTATATATACATATATATATATTTTTTTTTGTGCATAATTTGTGAAAGATATTAGATACAATTTATATTTGTTATAACAAAACAAGGAAAAGAAACAAAGGGTGTCAGGCTCAAGCACACACCAAAATTATAATATAATTAAATACAAATAATTTCCAGTTCAGTATTAAAAAAAAATTCATTTCGATTTTTTAAAAGTCGGTTCAAATTATAAAGATACTAATTTTAAAACTATTTTCCATCAGTGAAGAGTTCCCAGATCAAAAAAATTGGAGTTCATCTCAAATTCCTTCAACTCTTGCATGTGATTATATCATTTCACTTCCAATCGCTGATTTAATTGTATTCTCATTTTATTTTATTTTTTATTTTTTTCGAAAACAAAACTAATGAAACGTTTTTAAAGTCGCCCATTATTTCTCATTTTGGCCCAAAACAATTTTTGACCAATAAACAGTGAGTTATTTCTTGTAAAAAAAATTTTGAGATAATATTTTCTATCAGATTAATTATCAAATATATATTTATCAGAGTGCGCAGCAGATAGCTTATACATATGCCAAATTTCGAGGACGAAATTTTTAAAAGAATGAATGATTGTAACAACCCAAAAATTTAAGTTGTCTCTTAAATTTTATATTAGTATTATTTAATTATAAATGAGAAAAAATTTAAATGTTTACTTAAATATTTTGTAAGAGTAAAATAAAATAAAGTATAATTTACTTGCATCAGAGTCATTGAAAATAAAATATAAAAAAAAACAATTACTTAAACTTATCCATTTGAGGATAAGCTTGAGTTTAAGGCATAATAATGGCAAGGCGATGTGGCATGATTACGTGTCACTCAAAACTTGCCGAGCAAGTAGTGTACCCTGGTATATAAGGAGGGGTGATGCTATGGATAGAACATAGAGAAGCACGTGGAGAAGGGGAAAGAAAATACTAAGAGTAAAAAAGGTTTTGATAGTGGAAAGAAAGAGTGAGACATTAAAATTAAGGTGAGTTATATTATACCTTGAATCACCATAACATATTTTATGTATGTTTTGAGTTACCATAATTTATTTTATATAATTGTGTTTTAATTATGTTATTTATTTTATGAACCTTATTTTATATACTAAGGAAAATCCATGGATATAACTATTTATTAAAATGTATTTTGAGTAATTGTTTTATAAGTACCACCATGGAGGTTCCATGCCTTGGGGGACTTAAATAACTATTGGCCCTCTGATTAGTCACTTTGTGACCCTCTGTCCATCATGGATCCATTGACATTCTGATTATTTTGTTTATATGATATATGTATTATATGTTTGTTATTCAAAATGATTTTCGTATTTATATTCTGTATTTTAATATCAAGCTTTGTTTAGTCAATAATTATCCATAGTGAATTTTATGCCTTATGCTCTTATTATAATATTTCTCACTCTGCTATGTACTTATAGCTGTTTACCAATTTTCAAGAAACAATACAATTCAGAAATAGCTTTTGGAAAATCTTAGACGCGGGGCTGCGGAATAGGCACACACAGCACTTTTACGATATTTTTCTATTTAAATATCGGCCTTTTTGGTCAATAAATTTTGTAATAAAAATAGAAGCTCCGATAATTATTTTGGTGCCCTCACTTAAATATTATTTCCGCTCACGTTTATTAATTTGTTCAAGAATTGGCTGGAGATAACTTTAGTTACGAGCGATCACGATGCTTAACCCTTGGGTACGGGGAGTGTAACGCCCCCAAAATAATACAATAAAGATAACTCATATGTGAAATAAATATGAGAAAACAACATACTTTCATATATCAGAGTTCACTATTTAACAACCAGTTAAATGCCATGTAGGCTTACATCTTTCCAAGTCATTCCTTGGTTACACAAATTGAGTCTCGCTCATTACAACTTAAGCCATTGGCTTTACAAATAACAAACATACACACATAAGGCATAAATAAGAAGTTCTTGCTTCCCGAAAGTCCATCCACGCTATTGCCTTGAAGGAAACATCTCACCTGCACCTGAAAATGATATTCCCGTATAGGGTGAGCCAACAGCCCAGTAGAGATAATCTAAAACAATATATGAGGTTTAGCAAATGTATAAATATCATGTGCATAAATAATACCGATACTAGAACATCCACCAGGCCTGCATATTCATATGCCATTAAGACCTAACATCTTTCCATTTTCCTTCAATTCATTTCCAATTCATATATGCTACCCAATTCATAAGTTAAATTCATTATCTTTCAACAACCAAAATGAGACTACAACTCAATGGTTTTCCAACTATGCAAAGTACACATAAACACCTCAAACCTGCCATTTTACGGATATTTCGTCCGACGGAATCGGCACCCATATATATATGAAATTTCGGGCCTTTCACTCAGGACACTCTAGCCTACTTGCTTTAAATGGAGTCCATCCCCTTTCTCCTCCCAAACAAATATACATATGCAATGTATTTATAAACATAATCACATATGGAGTACATCCCCTTTCTCATCCCAATAAACATACATATAAAATGTATTTATGAACATAATCACATATGGAGTACATCTTCTTTCTTCTCCCAATAAACATACATATACAATGTATTTATAAACATAGTCATATGCAATGACAACCAACATTTGATTAGCATTAAATCGCCTAATCCTTATGCAATTTCTACAACAATCATAACTACCCTCCACCGATAGCCCAATACAATTATTTTCTAAAGAGATGTTCAATCTCAAAATAAATATTTTATTCAAAACTTACAAAGGTGAGATAATACATATCCAATATCACCATTTATAACCACAACCTTCCAATTTCACATTTTTAATGTTAATCCCAGTTATTTTATACAAAATAATGATTTAATCAAAATTAGGGCAAAATCCCCCTCTTTCCACATATCAACCCAATTCACCAAAATCAACTTTTTGGCACAACATGATCATATATTCAAGTCTCATATTCATCAAAACCCCTCTTTTCATTTCACACCCCAAATCCTAGATTTGTCCAAACCACAACCAAATCTCATCATCTACACACAATAGCAAATAACTAAGCTAAAAACCATATTAGAGTGTAGAAATTCCCTACCTCAAGAAAAGAAGACGAGCAAAGCAAGGTCGAACTCCAAAAATGACGAAACCCACTTTTACTTAGATCAATACGAAGCTCTTGAAGCCCTCTACCTTATTCTCAAAGACACTAGGGTCAAGAACTCAATGGATTTAGATGAAATCTTAGAGAGAAGGTGAGTTTCTAAAGAGAGAAGCTCAAGATCTGGAAATTTGGAGACTTTTAGAGAGAGAGAGAAAGCAAAAAATGATCTGAAATGTCATTTTCACGATCTGATAAAGCGCAGTCCGCTCGAGCGAAAAGTTTGACGCTCGAGCATCAGACACATAAATTTTACCCGCTCGAGCGTAGAATACACTCGTCCAATATTTTACAAACTTCAGACAGTCGCTCGAGCGCCAGAGGGGCCGTTCGAGCTCAGACTCGCTCGAGCGTAAGGAATGCCGCTCGAGCGTGAAAAACCCTTCTACAGCATTTCTTTCAGACGCACAAAGTATTGAGTGATTGCAAACCCCGCTCGAGCGTAAGAAGGCCCGCTTGAGCGGAAGATCAAAATTCTAAGCAATAAGTTCTAGACCAACTAGCAACCCACCTGTTCCAAACTCGCCCAACACATCCCAAAACTCAAATACAAGGATTTAAAGGATTGAAACAAGATATAAATAATAACATTCAACCACAAAACCCGAGTCCGGAACACCACAAGAGACGGGTCAAAACCAGGGTCGCTATAGGGAGCGGGTCATGACAAGCCTTTGTCACGACCCAACCCCAGGGGTTTAGGGTTGGAATCGCAACTTACTAACTTATTCTATTCGTAGCAAATTAAACTGCGCAAGCGGAAATAAAAATAATTAAACAGGAAATTACTCTGTTTTACTATTTTAATGAGAGAAAATACATCTATAGAGCTTTTATTATTTTATTATTCAGTGACTAGCCCTAAGTAGAAACAAAAGAGAGCAAAAAAAAAAAAAAAAAAAGAAAGAAAAGAAAAACAAAATAGTAGTTCAACATCAATCCATGTACGGGTTCCATTATGTGAGGTTACGAGTCTTCCTTACATCTCATCACCTGAAAGGGTAACAACCATAAGCATACAATAGAGTGAGAAATATTATGCCAAGAATATAAGGAATACAAAATAACCATGGATAGTTAGTTAAGCCAAAACATTTACATAACTCAATTTGGTAAATAAATCATTTAAGTGGCAGAAACTGAAATACAGAAATTATGTAGATAAATAACCATAACCACAGTACAAAGCAGAACAGAACAGAGGTCACAGAAGTGACAACCAAAACAGAGGTCAATGGATTCATGACAAACAGAGGACCACAAAGTGGCCAAATAGAGGTCAATGGTTATTTAAGTCCCCCAAGGCATGGGACTCCCGTGGTGGTACTTACAAAACATAATTGTTTATAAGGTCATAGTCAAATATCCTTAAAAAATTAAACAAACTTATCTATGGGTTTCATTTTAAACATTTTGTCACGACCCGCTCCCTGTACCCAAGGGTTAAGTATCGTGATGGCCAATAACTGAAATTACCTCCGGCCAATTCTTGAACAAATTAATAAATGCGAGCGGAAATAATATTTAAGTGAGGGTGTCAAAATAATCATCGGAGCTTCTATTTTTATTACAAAATTTATTGACCAAAATTTAAGAAATATTATCGGCCTTTTTGGTCAATAAATTTTGTAATAAAAATAGAAGCTCCGATGATTATTTTGGTACCCTCACTTAAATATTATTTACACTCGTGTTTATTAATTTGCTCAAGAATTGGCCGAAGGTAACTTTACTTACTGGCCATTACGATGCTTAACCCTTGAGTACTGGGAGCGGATCGTGACAAGTGGAAATTATATGTATTTAATTATATTATAATTTTGGTGGGTGTTTGAGCCCGACACCCTCTGTTTCTTTTCCTTCTTTCGCTATAACAAATATAAATTATATCTAATATCCCTCACAAAAAAAAAAAAAAAAAAACTCATTTCGATTTTTTAAAAGTGGGTTCAAATTATAAAGATACTAATTTTGAAACTATTTTTGATCAGTGAAAAGTTCACGGATAAAAACTATTTTTCATCAGTGAAAAGTTCACGGATAAAAGAAATGGGAGTTCATCTCAAATTCCTTCAACTCTTGTATATAGCGACCCTAGTTTTGACCCGTCTCTTGTGGTGTTCCGGACTTGGGTTTGTATGGTTGGGATAATGGTTCATGTCTTGCTTCTCTTGTCTTCCCCTTAATGTTGGTTATTGGGTTGTAGTTGTGTGTTTGGAATAGGTTGGTTGCTTGTTTTTCCAAGCCTTTGTTGCCCAGAATTTGGCTCTTCCGCTCGAGCGGGCATTCTTCCGCTCGAGTGGGGACTGTGTCTGCAGAAAATACTGGGAGAGCGTATTTCACGCTCGAGCGGGAGTCTGTATCTGACGCTCGAGCGGGAGTCTGTATCTGACCGCGTTTTACCAGCTCATGAAAGTGACATTTCAGATCACTTTTTGCAATCCTCTCTCTCTCTAAAAGTCTCCAAGATCCAGATCTAGAGCCTCTCTCTCTAGAAACCATTTTCTCTCTTTGATTTCTCCAAATCTATTAGGATTTTGGCTATAGTTCCTTTGTCAAAGTCGTGTAACTTCTCGAGGGCTTCGTTGTGTGCGGTGGAGATCGAGTTTCATCGTCGTTGATATTGGAAGTTTCAACTCTTTTCCTCTTAAAACTTGAGGTAGGGAATTTCTACACTCTAATATGGTTTTTAGCTTAGTTATTTGCTATTGTGTATAGATGAGGAGATTTGGTTGTGGTTTGGACAAATTTAGGATTTGGGTGTGAAATGAAAAGAGGGGTTTTGATGAATATAAGATAAACGAGTATGAGGCTTGAATATAAGATCATGTTGTGCCAAAATAGTTGATTTTGGTGTTTGGGTTGATATTTGGAAAGAGGGAGATTTTGCCCTAATTTTGATTAAATTATTATTTTGTATAAATAATTGGGATTAACATTGAAAATGTGAAATTAGAAGGTTGTGGTTATAATTGGTGATATTAGATATGTATTATTTCACCTATGTAAGTTTTGAATAAAATATTTATTTTTAAATTGAACATCTCTTTAGAAATAATTGTATTGGGCTATCGGTGGAGGATAGCTATGATTGTTGTAGAAATTGCATGAGGATTAGGCGATTTAATGCTAATCCATTGTTGGTATCATTGAATATGACTATGTTATAAATACATTGTATATGTATGTTTATTGGGAAGAGAAATGGGATGTACTCCATATGTGATTATGTTTATAAATACATTGCATATGTATATTCGTTTGGGAGGAGAAAGGGGATGGACTCCATTTAAAACAAGTTGGCCAGAGTGTCCTGGGTGAAAGACTCGAAATTTCATATATAACTGGGTGCCGATTCCTTCGGACGAAATATCCATAAAATGGTAGGTTTGAAGTGTTTATGTGTGTTTTGCATAATTGGAAAAACCATTGAGTTGTAGCCTCATTTTGGTTGTTGGAAAATAATGAATTTAACTCATGAATTGAGTAGCATATATGAACTGGAAATGAATTGAAGGAAAATGGAACGAGGTTAGGTCTTGGTAGCATATGAATATGTAGGCCTTATGGATGTTTTAGTATCGTCATTGTTTATGCATGTAGTATTTATACTTTTGCTAAATCTCATATATTGTGTTAGATTATCTCTATTGGGCTATTGGCTCACCCTATACGGGAATATCATTTTCAGGTGCAGGTGAGATGTTTCCTCTAAGGCAATAGCATGAATGGACTCTCGGATAGCAAGAGTTTCTTATTTATGCCTTATGTGTGTATGTTTGTTATTTGTAAAGTCAAGGGCTTAAGATGTAATGAGCGAGACTCTATTTGTGTAACCAAGTAATGACTTTGAAAGATGTAAGCTTACATGGCATTTAACTGGTTGTTAAACAGTAAATTCTGATATATGAAAGTATGTTGTTTCTCATATTTATTCCGTATATGAGTTATCTTTATTGTATTATTTTGGGGGTGTTACGCTACATATGATTCTGTCATTTCACTTCCAGTCGCTTGTTTAATTGTATTCTCATTTTACTTTATTTTTTATTTTTTTCAGAAACAAAACTAATGAAAAGTTTTTAAAGTCACCCATTATTTCTCATTTTGCCCCAAAACAATTTTTGACCAATAAACAGTGAGTTATTTCTGGTAAAAAAAAAATTTTGAGATAATATTTTCTATCAGATTAATTATCAAATATATATTTATCAGAGTGCGCAGCGGATAGCTTACACATATGCCAAATTTTAATGACGAAATTTTTAAAAGAAGAAAAGATTGTAATAACCCAAAAATTTAAGTTGTCTCTTAAATTTTATATTAGTATTATTTAATTATAAATGAGAAAAAATTTAAATGTTTAATTAAATATTTTGTAAGAGTAAAATAAAATAAAGTATAATTTACTTGCATCAAGTCATTGAAAATAAAATAATAATAAAAACAATTACTTAAACTTATCCATTTGAGGATAAGCTTGAGTTTAGGGCATAATAATGGCAAGGCGACGTGGCGTGACTACGTGTCACTCAAAACTTGTTGAGCAAGTAATGTACCCTGGTATATAAGGAGATGTGATGCTATGGATAGAACGTGGAGAAACAAATGGAGAAGGGGGAAGAAAATACTGGGAGTAAAGAAGGTTTTGATAGTGGAAAGAAAGAGTGAGATATTAAAGTTAAGGTGAGTTATATTATACCTTGAGTCACCATAATATATTTTATGCATATTTTGAGTTACCATAATTTATTTTATATAATTGTGTTTTAATTATGTTATTTATTTTATGAACCTTATTTTATATATTAAGGAAAACCCATGGATATAACTATTTATTAAAATGTGTTTTGAGTAATTATTTTATAAGTACCACTACGGAGGTCCCATTCCTTGGGGGACTTAAATAACCATTGGCCCTTTGATTAGTCACTTTGTGACCCTCTGTCCATCGTGGATCCACTGATTTTCTGATTTCTGGTGTGGAGCAAAGTGCTGTACGGAGCTAAGTGCTACACTATGGTGGGAGCCACCTCTAGATTTCGTACGAGCCACCTCTTGAGTCCATACATCTGTTCTTTTCTGTTCTGTACCGGGGTTATGATTATTTTTATATGATTTTTGTATTATATGTCAAATGATCTCCGTATTATATACTCTGTATTTTAATATCAAGCTCTGTTTAGCCAATAATTATCCATTGTGAATTTTGTGCCCTTATGCTCTTAGTATAATATTTCTCATTCTGCCATGGGTTTATAACTGTTTACCAATTTTCAAGAAACAACGCAATTCAAAAATAGTTGTTGGAAAGTCTTAGACGCAGGGCTGCAGAATAGACACACATAGCAATTTTATGATATTTTTATATGTAAATATCGACTTTTTTAGTCAATAAATTTTGTAATAAAAACAGAAGCTCCGATGATTATTTTGGTACCCTCACTTAAATATGATTTCCGCTTGCATTTATTTATTTGTTCAAGAATTGATCGGAGGTAACATCAGTTATTGACCATCACAATACTTAACCTTTAAATATAAGGAGCGGGTCGTTACACTTTCGTTTTGAAGTCTTGTTCTTTTCTTCCCAAATTGCCCTTTATGTGGTTGCTTATGAAATTGGCTTTCTAAACTGTCCTTTGCATGGCTTATGAAAGCTGCCACAACGTGGGCTGAGTTGATGACAAAAAAGTCGAGCCTACTTTACTGTTTTGTGGAAACTTTGATTATTATGCTATCTTCTAGTGTTTTTTAAATTATAATATTGCTAATGATATTATATTTTGGAAAATTTTCATGACAGTTTACAAAAATTAATTACAAATAGATGAAAAAGTTTATAATTTTACTTATTAATTTTTGTAATGTTTACTATTAATTTGAAAATATTTTTCTACACATATACTGATTTAAAATTACCCCTTATATTTTACATCATCATTCTACTGATAACGTATAAGTGAAAAAAATTATTAAGAAGTCAACTCTTAAAAAAGTTTAAACATGTCAGCGATTTACTAATTTTGATACAATTAAAGTGGTATTTGATAAAATTAATACTGAAAACTAAATGATGATTTTTAAGTTAAGAATCTCTTTTATTTTGGTGGCTTGTACTTTTTTTTCTTCTATTTTGTCCTTAACTTGTATTTCTATTTTATTTTATCCTTTATTAGTTGGTGGAATGACCTCGAGTGAAGGATTTTTAGAAATTATGTATGGTTTTTGGGTCAATTATGTAAGGGTTTTGAATTTCCTATTTTGTCCTTGATTTGTTTTTTAATTTTTCATTTTGTCATTTTTTGGTTTCTTTCTTTTTTGTGTGTGTGCTTTTCTTTCATAGAGGTATCATTTTTGGGTAATTATATTGGCACACCGTACAAACTCTCATTACACATCACAAATGATATTTGGATATAAAATTTTAAAAATTAATGATTTCGTCCTATTTCACTAAATTTAATAATGTTCGGCCTTTATTTCAATTAATTAAGTATTATTAGAGATTATTATCCCAAAATAAGATTTTTCTTCTTGGAATTGAATAGTGTAAGAAGATTAAACAATTAAACGTTCATATTGTAAGGTTCGTCAAGTATATCATCCATAAAAAAAAATTAAATTAATCGGATATGTTTTGAATTGTTCAAAAGAACTTCATGCCATTTTTTAAAAATAAGAGGCATTTTTGTTGAACAATTAGAGGAAAAAAGGAAAAAAAATATGGAAAATTTTATTTACACATCATGCAAACGCTCAACGGAAAAAAAAAATAGAAAAAAATGTCAAAGTAAAAAACATTTGATTTTCCAAAACTATCATTTTTGAGTAATTATAAATATATTAAAAATTTGAAAAGATAAGGACATTAGTGGGAAAATATTTTGAAATTTAAATTTAAGTGTAATAATTGCATGCCCCCTTAAAAAGTTGAAATCCCCAAAAGGGACCAACAAATTGGGACAGAGGGAGATAAATGTATACATATGAATAATGCTATAGTACACACCAAATAATCATTATTCTTTAACCTCTACCATTGAATTAAAATGAAATTATTACTCTTTAACTATATTTTTCTTTCATCAAACAAGCCCTACCTTAAAACATAAATAAATAAATAAATTAATTAATAAAAAAAAAATGGCTGACTTGCCGGTGCCTTGCACGGGCCTACCCACCCAGTATTAATATAAATTGATGCACAAAAGATACATGGCGACCTCGAACTGAATTTATAACTTTGTTTGAATTCCTTCCAATTAATTATAGTTGTTAACATTTTTTTTACACAACAATACACATGTTGGAGCAAAATTATAAATTTGTTTAACTTAGTGAATTAAGCTCAATTAACTCTGCAATTATTTTCTACCAAAAATCTTAATGGCGTAATCAATTTGACCAAATTGACACAAAATCTAAAATTAAGGGGTCAAAATTAAATTAATTAAAAGTGTAAAGACCAAAATGATACGAGGGATAAAATGTATGGACTATTGGTGTAATCTATGCTTTAAAATATAAAGAAAAATGAAATAAAAATCAACTTTTTTGATCCAATATGTGTAAAAGAGATGTCGATTGTTAGAAAAGATATAAGAAAAAAGGAATTACATTAAAGATTTTAATCAAATATAAATTATGATGATTCCATCTCAATCACAATTACTGATATTTATGTTACATGTTCAGCAGTCTCATTTCCTCTGTTACTTTTGACTCTTTTGATTGCTTCAATTTTGTGTTCATTCTATCAAAATTTCCGACAACAATGATGCTTGGCTCGCAGACCATAGAATACTTGTTAAAATTAACAAGTGTCAAAGAACAAGCTAAGATTCAGAACGTTTTACAGCTTTGGATATTGTGGAGCAATGCCCTATCAAAGACTTAAAAACCATAGAAATCCACAAGTTTCTTGTAGAAGAAGGTGTTCCCAGTCGAAAAAGAGCACAAAATCTCGGAGAAGAAGAGAACGGGACATCATCATTATCGGCTGATCATCCTCAAACTCATCAAATGCCATTATGGAAATCATTTTTCAAGCATTGTAGTAAGTTTTGGAATAAGTATTTTAAGGTTGAGTATGGTTGGTTCAAAAGAATCCGTGGACATTTAATAACAGCAGCATCAATCCTAACCATTATTGTGACATTCCAAGCCGGATTAAATCCACCGGGTAGTGTTTGGCAAGATAATTGGGAGTTTTTATACTCTATGATGAGAAATTTGGGTTTTGGAGAAAAATGGCTTAGGTGAATGAAGTCTTGCATTTCAACAACAAAGGTGTCAGTTCTGGTTATTGGCTCACCAACTGAGGAGTTTTCACCACAAAGAGGGTTGAGACAAAGGGATCCCCTTGTCACCATTCTTGTTCAACATCGTAGCAGAGGGTCTGAATATTTTATTGGAAAGAGCTAAGGAGAGGGGACTGATTAGGAGGGCTGTTGTGGGACCTAATGAAATGAGATTTTCTCGTTATAGACACCCCATTTTTGACCGCCCTTAAGACTTGGGCGCTACTGATGGTTTACTTGGTGATGAAAGATGTGCAGGGCAAAGGTTCAATTTCTTTGGCAAGAAAAGAGTCAAACCCCCCAACCTTACACCTCATTTTGGACCAAAGCTATTTTGAATGGTTTTTAGACCTTAAAACCCTCTCTTTCAAAACATTTTTGAAAATAGGTTTCTACGATGTCCCGACGCCCGCATTTTGTTAAATGTCGCGCCTTTCGGTAAATCGAGCAAGGACAAAGTGGAAATGAATGAAGGAGAGATGAACTCTTTTGAAAAATCTTTCAAAACACCTTGTTTAGGGGTTTGGAGTTGAAGAAAAAAGGAGAAGAGGGAAGAAACCTAGCTGAGGAAGAAGTTGGGTATGAATCGCTAAGAGAGAGTCGAACGGTCCTCGCTAAATTAGGCTTATCTGTCTATGCACTTGGATTTAAGCTATGAGGCCACCACCATTGGAAATCTTACTTCCGGGGCTTCATTTTTCACTTAAGAATCTCCTAAAGCCGAGTCCGGATGGGGAAGATATGATTGGCTGAAGTTGGGCATCATTCCGGTTGGACCGAAACTGAGCAGTCTTCACTAAAAGAGGGATATCTCTTAGCACACATGGAATTTTGAGGTGAGGCTTCCAAATTTGGAAATCTTACTTCCGAGGCTTCAATTTTCACACAAGAATGACCTAAAAAGGCATCCAGATGAAGGAGTTAGGCTTTCTTCAAGTCGGGGACTAGGACTGATTTTTGCTGCTGGCCTCTATGGGAGTGTGCCGGCCATGAATGGCCAATTCCGCCCCTATGCCGTCCAAAAGTGACCCCATGCCGGCCAAAAATGATAAGGTGCCAGCCAATGATGCCAGAAAGCAGATTTTAATAGATATTTTATCTCCAGCTGGCACAGTTGTCTCTCTGAAGATATTTTCGACCCAAACCTCCTTTTTTGCTATATAATGAAGCCTTATATCTCATTTTTGAAGGGTTAGAACATTGGAGAACTTCTTGAGCAAGTTTTGAGAGCTTCTCACTCTAAAAAGTCCCTCTCTCTCTAGAAATTTCAGAAGCCAAATCTCTGCCTCTCTCTTATTCTCTTGCCTTTGTGTGCATAACAAGAGCTATACTTGGAGATATACCTCTCCTTTGCCTAGGCACCTTTGATCAAACTCAACTACCATTGGGCTGAGGTTCTTTGAGGATCATTTTGAGCTCCAAAAGCTGGTTTTAGCTCAGAGTTTGGACCTGTTTTGCAGCTGTGCATCAAGGGTAACATCTCTCTCCCTTTAAGCTTGCTTTACACATTTGCTTGGCCATCTTTTCACACTACTTTGGGGCTGTTTTGGGGGTGGTGTTGAACTACAAAAACCTCTGTTTTTCCTCTGTTTTTCAGTCCTAAAAGTCTTGGTTTGTGCCTTGGTTGGCTAGGGGGTTGTCCTCCCTTTTGCTCATTGGCTTGTAAGGCCTTGTGAGCTAACTCTCAAACTTTTCAAACAACTTCTTTTTGGCCTTAGAACCACTGAAATTCAGAGGATTTTTAGTGGTAAAAACCCTATTTTGAGGCTCAAAATAGGAGGGGGTTGTCCCCCCATCCTCTTCTCTTGTTTACTTGTGTTGATGGCCAACCAAACGAGCATGTGTTTTTACTTCTTGGAGGCTTTGTTTAGGCTCATTTTTGTGACTTATCAGACCTGTCATAACTCTGTTTTTGGCTGTCTTGGTCACCTCTTGTATGCTTATTGCACTTGTAGTATAAATCCTCTTTGCTTGCCTTGTTAGCCTTGCAAAGTAGCATCTTTTTGTGGCTTGTGTTAGCTCTTTTCAAGCATGTGTTTGTGACTTTTAGGACATGATATAACTCTGTCCATGACTGGTTTGGTCACCTTGTGCATGTATCTTATATGTGTAGTGTAATCCCACTTGTGGCCCATCAAAGTAGCATGTCTTGCTAGCATGTATTGACTCCAGTTCAGTGGGTTTTTGACCATCATTTGGCATGTCATAACTCTGTCTAAAGCTATTTTGGTTGTCTCTTGAGTGGCTCATATACTTGTAGAACAAATCTTGCTTACTAGTCTTGTGTGCATGATGTCTTGGTTCATCATTCTGGCATATTTTGGCTTTGCTCCAGCATGATTTTATTCATATTTTGGGCTGTTCTAGGACTGTTTTAGGCTTTCATGGTCATATCACTCATGTTTGGTATAGCTATAGTGCAAATGCTTTGACTAGTCTTGAGCTTTGAGGAAGCTTGCATGCTTAACTTGTGGTGTTTTCATGCTTTGGCATCATTTGAAGTGTTATATCAGTGCATGTTTCATGGTCATACACTTACTTTTGTCATGCTTTCAATGCTTTGAAGAGTTGGTGTTTTATGCCTTATGAGTGGATCTTTGTGCATGCCTATATGCTTAGGTCTTTGGGATGCCATCTCAATAGGTTTTTGGGCTTATTTTGACATGATGTAACTCTATTTTATGTTTTCCAAGTCATGCCATGTTTGGTTCTAATAGGTGTAGTGCATTGCCTCTTTTGTAGCCTTGCATGCTCCATGTTTTTGGCATTGTGTTCTAGTTTGTGTTGGCTAGCTTCGAGCTTGTTTTTGATCTTGTTTGGACCTGGCTTGGGACTGTTTTAGATTTCCTTGGCCCTTTGGGGCTAGCTTTGTATGGCCATGGCTTAAGTCCCTTTGCTAGTTCGTAGCTTTTGAGCTTCATGCATGCCATGCTTGTGTTATGTGTGTGATTTGGCATCATTCCTAACATCATTTCAGAGCATGTAGTATTGTCATACTTGCATGCTTTTCATTCCTCAAGTGTGCGTAAGAGTTGCATCTTTATGCCTTAATTCTTAGGCCCATTGGCATGCATGCTTGTCTAGCATTTTGTGCCATCAATTCAGCACCTTTTGCCAACTAATCTTAGGCATGGCTGAGGCCTATCCATCTTTAGTGTAAGCCCATCTTACCATGTTGTCACATGCTTGTCCTAGTTTATATGTTGTTACATACTTGTCCACCTTTACATGCCTTGCTTGTTTGTATGTTCATGTTGCATTTTATCATGTTGTTCAAGGTTGTTATCTCACATCATGCTTGTATGCCTGTTGCATGCTCGGATTATTTATTTATTTTTTTTTAGGTCTCCCCAGGGTATCCCCCGCCGACCGCGGAGACTAATCCCTTCGCTGGTTTGTAGGCACCTCGAAGGGTGGGACAGCTGGCCCAGGGATTTAAGGCTGCTCCATGCCCAAGGTGGGAATCGAACCCCCGATACTTGGTTAAGGGAGGAGGAGTCCCTTCCACTCCACCACACCCCCTGGGTTACATGCTCGGATTATTACATTGCATGATTGCATGTTCAAGTTAGCATTGTGTATACCATCCTTGCATCGCATTGTTGTTTGGATTAAGTATTAATCCGAGCACGAGGAACGAGGGGCGTTTCATACTTCAAGTGATGAAACGTGTCTCAATTCTCGGTCGTCGACACTCTTGATGATCCATGATAGAGTTCTAGGCACTTTTGTGTTTATTTGTGCATTCATTTTACATTGATTTGCACAAGTTGGATCTTTGGCCATCATGCATCGGAATGCGTGATTGATGGTCGTGGATCCGACTATGCCTCTCCCTTAATGTTTTGAGATGATATGGGGTGGCATAGTGCGTACATATCCTTGGGAGACCCTCCATTTTCTCTGTTTTGTGCTCTACTGCAGCTTGGTGTCCCAACACATCAGTGGCTGGCAGTGCCTTGCAGATGGCCGGCACCCCTTCATTTTTGGTTGGCAGTGATTCCCTATGGCCGGCAGGCCACTGATGCATTCCCCAGGCTGGTTTTGGTAAGGTTCAGCAAGAATTCCTCGAGGACACCCTGCAGACAGAGCCTCTAAAGAGTAACCGGAGAGCTTTACGGGGCAGCATCCGAGCATGCATCCTCTCCTTCTTCGAACAGAGCTGGAGCAGCTTATTTTTCATGCTTACTTGTTAGTTAGCATCAATTTGTAATAATTAATTAATTTGTTAATTAGTTAATTGTTGTAATAATTAGTTGTAGCTAGTTATTCAATTCGGTTGTGTAATAATTAATTAGCTTGTTAGTTAGTTAATTAGTCAGCATGTATTATTTATTCGGACCCTCCGTCGAGAGGGCGAATTTTGTAATAAGTGTGCGTGAGTGCGTGCATGTCTTCCAACCCCACGTCTTTCTCCCTTTTACTTAACCGCTTTTAATGGTTAGTTCTAGGGTATATTTCAATTAGCATCCTTATGCTATGAATGTTTGCATCCATCCATTTGTATTGCATGCACTAGGTTCGTCGCATCATACTAACTGCATTGTACTTCAATTCCAAGTTGAATACATGTATCAAGTACTGCATCTCACATGCCATTTTAGAATAGCCGAGCCTATCTAGTTGCATTTTGCATGTGCTGCATTAGCCATCTCAACATGAACTAGGATCATGCATTGATTTCTAACTAGTTCTTTATTTTGGCTCGGAGTACACTGTGAGTGTTTATGCTTTAGCATACTGCATGTGTGTTATTGATTGCCATGAAAGCATGCTTGCCATGAAAGCATGCTTGCCATGAGGCTAACTGCTTATTTGCTATAACTACCTGAATGCCTGTGGGTGAAGGTTGGATTACTTGAGTTGGAACAATTCATCAAATCCACATTTTAGACTACTTACGAGTAGCAAACTTCAAACCATTTTCCAAACAAACAGATATGCAATGCTTTGTTCCAAATTAGGCGATTTAGTTTATACTTGTTTGTTGTGCGCATCACATAGTAATTCTAGCTAATTAAACGGAATAAGAACGCATGTGTTTTCAAAAACAAGATATCATATTTAGTGGTGGCCGATCTTTGATCGGGCGAGCGGGGGTGCTCATAGCTGACCTTCCCCAATCGTACCCAAGTTTCCGAGCCGAGGCAACTTTGGTGATGACGGACACATGGCCTTAGGCAACGAGTCAGGGTTTCCTAAATTTTCCCAAAATAAAATATTTAGGTGGCGACTCTATATCTAGCAAAGCAATCCATGTTTGGCATTTCTTTACAAAAATCAATTTTCCAAAACGATTTGCCGGATTTGGACTCTTTGGTGATTTATCAATCTCACATTGCACATTGTGAGATCAGATTAAGAACCATGACATTTGAGTCCGAACTGTAGCATGAGGCCCACGGGGCGCATCTACACTCGTCTTCAATTTGCTGACGATACTATAATTTTTTGTGAGGGGGAAATATTAACAGTTAAAAGAATTTCGAGGTGCTTCGAGATGATGTTAGGGCTTAAAATCAACTTCCATAAGAGTGTTGTGTGTGGGGTTGGTATTCAAGAATCAACAACTAAGGAGCTGGCCAAAAAACTTAACTCTCTCACTCAAAAGCTACCAGTTATGTATCTAGGCTTGCCTCTTACGGCCAATCCTAGAAGGAAGAGTACTTGGCAGCCAATAGTGGAGAAGGTAAGGATGAAACTTGGTGCATGGAAGAGAAAGCTTTTGTCCTTTGCAGGTAGACTTACCTTGATCAAATCAACTCTCTTGTTAATATATTCATATATATCTTATACTTTAGTGCATATATAAAATAGTGTAGTGCTTGCTTAGTGCATATATAAAATAGTGTAGTGCATATATATAGTGGTTGCTTTCGGTTCCATTACTTGGTTAGTGCACATTACCAGGTTAGTGCCCAACATTCTTTATTGTACATTATGCACACTTGTCTCCCTCTTTCTCTCTATAAAAGGGAGAACATTCTTCAATTGTATAACACAACATATATCAATATACTGAGAAGCATTCAGTCTCTATCTCTCTCTTTCTCTCTCTCTCAAACTAGTGTTTATCTTACATGGTATCAGAGCCCAAAATTACATTTCTGGCAATTTTCGATTTTGGTGTTTAGTCCCGTACACAGTGGCACTACACCAAACCGCTCGGAATTTTCTCACGATTCCAACGGCACCAAGCCCGTCCTCAAACAACCTCTCACGCGCCCCCACGCGCTACCTTTGTCCGCGGCGCGTCATCACTTCCGCCACCACTCTCACACGCGCCTACACGCGCCATCCGTTGCTACTCACGTTCGTCACGCGCTCCCACGCGCCCTCTCCTTCGCGTCTGACGTCAGCCGTCTGACTGCTCCTGCGTGCGCCGCGCCTGCTACGGTGCGCCTCCTGTGCGCCACTTCACTATCGTGCACCCGCGTGCGCCAAATCTGCTCCTGTGCGCCGCGCCTTGCGCCATTCCGCTATCGTGCGCCGCGCCTCTTCTGCTAACGTGCACTTCACTGCACTCTGCTAACGTGCGCCGCTGACATCACTTTGGCCTCTGCTGACATCATCTCTGCACAGGACACCTTTCCTAGCTATTTTCGACCTTCCGGACTCACTGGTACACTCTGTTTTACCTAATTTTGCTCCTACAGGTCTGCTCCTATTTATTTTTCCCTATTCATCTATTATTATGGATCGTCATGATGCCTCCCATCCCATTTCCGTTATTTTGAATGGTTCCAACTATGTTCTGTGGGCACAAGCCATGTCTTCCTTCCTCAAAGGAAAGAAGCTCTGGCGAATTATCACCGGGGATGTAACCCACCCAGTGAAAGACACTGCCGAAACCACTGTTTCCACTACTACTCCTACATATGAAGACCGACTTGAGGACTGGGACAGTAAAAATTACCAAATCATTACCTGGTTTCGAAATACCTCTGTTACCTCCATCAGTCTTCAATTTGGTCGCTTTCAGCTTGACTCTGTCACTACTCCTGCCAAGGACATCTGGGATTTCTTGAAAGACAGATACCAGACTACTGGTCTTGCTCATCAATATCAGCTTCAAAGCCAACTTCATCGGATGCGCCAAGAATCTAGTCAGTCCATCAATGACTTCCTTTCTCAAATGTACTCCGTTTGGGACCAGCTTGCTCTTTCCGAGCCGCCTTGGCCTCACCAAGAAGATGCTGTCTTATTTACTGCCTATCGTAATCAGCAAAGGTTGGTGCACTTTCTCATGGCTCTCACTTCATCTTTTGAGCCAGTACGTGCCTCTCTTCTTCATCGCCATCCTTTGCCCACTTTGGAACAAGCTATCTCTGAGCTACTATCAGAGGAGACTCGTCTTGGTACTCTCAAAACTCATCATGTAGACTCTGTTCTTGCCACTCCTCCGTACCGGCCACCCCAGCGGCCCACTGACTGTCTCTATTGTCACAATCGGGGCCTCCCTTCCACACATCTCCTGATCAATTGCCCTGTCAGAACCTGCCAACACTGCAACAAACTCAGTCCTGGTCATCTGCAACAGGATTGTTTTCGCAATCCATCCCGCTCATCCTCCAACAACCACTCTTCTCGCGGTGGTTCTTCCCGGGGAAACTTTCATCGTTCTGGGAATCGGTCTCATTCCGGGAATCAGTCTCATTCCCAGAATCAGTCTCATCACACTGCTGCTGCTGCCTCTGAGGGTTTTTCTGAGTCTCATCAGTCTCATTCCCAGAATCAATCTCATCACACTGCTGCTGCTGCCTCTGAGGGTTTTTCTGAGTCTCCTACTCCGTCTACCCCTCTCTTTTCTCCAACGGATGTCGAGGCCATGTTCAAACGCCTTCTCTCCCCCTCCGGTACACCTCCTCCTACTGCCTTGTCTGTGACTCCAGGTAACTCTTCTTGGTATTTTGACTCTGCCTGTTGTAATCATATGACCTCCAGTTCTACTATATTTTCTTCTATCTCTTCATCTTCTCATATTCCCTCCATTCAAACTGCTGATGGTTCTCTCATGACTGTTCGTCACATTGGTACTGTCTCCACATCTTCATTATCTTTACCTCAAGTTTATCATATACCTGCTCTCACCTTAAATCTTATCTCTATTGGTCAATTATGTGAACTTGGTCTCACTTTCACATTTTCTGCTACTCATTGTTTGGTGCAGGACCCTCAGACGGGACAGACTATTGGGATCGGCCGTAAGCACGGACGTCTCTATGAGCTCATCCACCTTCATGTTCCTGACTCTCTTCAGATCGCTGCTTCTACATCTGCTTCCTCATTATCTCCTTTTCATCTTTGGCATTGTCGGTTAGGGCATATTTCTGTTAATCGCTTAAAATCTTTGGTTTCTAGTGGACAATTGGGTCATGTACCTCCGGATACTTTTGATTGTATACCCTGTCAACTTGCCAAACAACCTGCTTTATCATTCAATAAAAGTACTTCTATTTCCTGTGCACCTTTTGATCTTATACATTCGGATATTTGGGGACCCTCCCCTACTACTACTATGGGGGGATCTCGTTATTTTGTTATTTTTATTGATGATTTTTCACGGTTTACTTGGATTTTTCTCATGAAAACTCGGTCAGAACTCAAAACCATTTATTATAACTTTGCCCAAATGATCCACACACAATTTTCCAAAACCATCAAAATTTTTCGCTCTGACAATGCTATGGAATATCGGGATTCAGATTTCCTTTCTTTTCTTCAGAGTCATGGTACACTGCCTCATCGTTCCTGTGCTGGCACGTCCCAGCAAAATGGCCGTGCTGAACGCAAACATAGGCATATTCTTGACACTACTCGAGCTCTCCTTATCTCTTCTTCTTGCCCTGAAAACTTTTGGGGGGAAGCGGCCCTCACTGCTGTCTACACTATCAACTGTGCTCCTACCCCTATCATCCATAATCAAACTCCTTTTGAACGTCTGCATGGCACTCCCCCTCCATACACTAATCTTCGAGTTTTTGGCTCTGCCTGCTTTGTTCTGCTTCAATCCCATGAACACACCAAGCTTGAACCTCGTTCTCGTCTTTGTTGCTTTCTTGGGTATGGAATTGAACACAAAGGCTTTCGCTGCTGGGACCCTCTCTCTAAACGCCTTCGTATCTCCCGCCATGTAGTTTTCTGGGAACACAAAATGTTTTCTTCCCTATCCTCCTTTCACTTACCTACACTTTCCACTAATGTACTGTTTACTAATCCTTCCATAGATCTCTTCTCTGATGAATTTGATACAGGTTCCTCCTTCATTGAGACGCCCTTGCTCACTCCGGATCCCGTCCAGACTGCTCTCCCTGAAGGTCCACCTCTCACTGTACCACCTCCTTCTACACCGGTTCTTCCTCCTACCGATCCTCCTACGGGTCGACCACGCCGGGTAACTCAACCTCCTCTCCATCTTCGTGATTATATTGTTGGGTCTGCTGCCTTCTCTACTTATGAACCTACCTCCTATCGTGAGGCCTGTACTAATCCTCTTTGGCAGCAAGCTATGACTGAGGAACTTCAGGCTTTGGACAAAACTCATACTTGGGATCTTGTTGATCTTCCTCCTGGCAAAACTGCGATTGGCTGCAAATGGGTTTACAAAATCAAGACTCATTCTGATGGCTCTATTGAACGCTACAAAGCTCGTCTTGTAGCAAAAGGCTTCAACCAGGAATATGGCATTGATTATGAGGAGACCTTCTCCCCTGTTGCTCGCCTTACCTCTGTTCGTAGTTTACTTGCTGTTGCTGCTGCTCGTCACTGGGAGCTCTTTCAGATGGATGTCAAAAATGCTTTCCTCAATGGTAATCTTCTTGAGGAGGTTTACATGCAACCTCCACCTGGGTCCACTTTTCCACCTCATAAGGTTTGCAAATTACAGCGTGCTCTTTACGGCCTCAAACAAGCGCCCCGAGCCTGGTTTGCTAAGTTCAGTTCTACCATTCATGACTTCGGGTTCACTTCTAGCTCCTATGACTCTGCTCTGTTTATCCGGACTACTCCTCATGGTACCACTCTTCTTCTTCTATATGTGGATGATATGATTATCACTGGTAATGATACAGCTGGTATTCTCCACCTCAAACGGTTCCTTCACCGTCAGTTTGAAATGAAGGACCTTGGTACTCTTAACTACTTCCTCGGCCTTGAGGTCTCTCCTGATTCTACTGGTTTCTATTTGACACAGGCCAAATATGCATCCGATCTTCTGGCTCGTGCTGGTCTTACTGATTGCAAAACTACCTCTACTCCGGTTGATCCTCAGATTCGTCTCTCTCCTCTCGATGGGGATCTCCTCTCGGATGCTACTCTTTATCGCCAGCTCGTCGGTAGTCTTGTCTATCTCACAGTCACTCGTCCTGACATTGCCTATGCTGTTCACATTGTTAGTCAGTACATGTCGGCTCCTCGCACTCCCCACTATACAGCTCTCCTCCACCTCCTTCGCTATCTCAAAGGCACTTTGTTCCATGGCCTTCACTACTCTGCTTCCTCCTCTCTTGAACTGCGTGCCTTTTCTAATGCTGATTGGGCTGGGGATCCTACGGATCGACGATCCACCACGGGCTTTTGTTTCTTCTTAGGGGATTCTCTTATTACTTGGCGTAGCAAGAAACAATCCCTCACTGCCCGTTCTAGCACCGAAGCTGAATACCGCGCTCTTGCTGATACCACTCAGGAACTTCTCTGGCTTCGCTGGCTCCTCACTGATATGGGTGTTTCCTCTTCTGGTGCTACCTCTCTTTATTGCGACAATCAGAGTGCCATTCAGATTGCTCACAATGATGTGTTTCATGATCGCACAAAGTATATTGAGATTGATTGTCATTTCATTCGACAGCATGTTACACGTGGTACTGTTCATCTTCTCCCTATTTCTTCTGCCGATCAACCTGCTGATATTTTCACCAAGGCTCATCCTCCTGGACGTTTCCGTGATCTTGTTTCCAAACTCAACTTAGTCGATGCCTACCCTCCTTGAGTTTGCGGGGGGCTGTTAATATATTCATATATATCTTATACTTTAGTGCATATATAAAATAGTGTAGTGCTTGCTTAGTGCATATATAAAATAGTGTAGTGCATATATATAGTGGTTGTTTTCGGTTCCATTACTTGGTTAGTGCACATTACCAGGTTAGTGCCCAACATTCTTTATTGTACATTATGCACACTTGTCTCCCTCTTTCTCTCTATAAAAGGGAGAACATTCTTCAATTGTATAACACAACATATATCAATATACTGAGAAGCATTCAGTCTCTATCTCTCTCTTTCTCTCTCTCTCAAACTAGTGTTTATCTTACATCTCTCAAGCTTGCCAACTTATTACCTCTCTATCTTTAAAATGCCTAAGAGTGTAGTAAAGTCAATTGAAAAGTTACAAGCAACATTTTTATGGGGTGGGTCAGAAGTTAAGAAGAAGCCTCAATTAGTTAATTGGAAGGAGGTGTGCAAGAGTAAAAACCAAGGAGGATTGGGGGTGAGAGGTTTAGCTGAAGTGAATGCTTGTTTACTACTCAAATGGTGGTGGAGATATGGGAGAGATAACAAGGCTCTATGGAAAAATGTGGTGAGCAATTGGTGCGGATTGAAAGGTGGCAGTTGGTTACCATCACAACTACAGGAAGATTTTGGATCTCTAATCTGAAAGGACATTCTTAATATTGTAGCCGAAAATCAAAATTTGTTTGAGTTTTATAAAGGAAATTTTAAAATCTTAGTAGGAGATGGGAAGAGGATTAATTTATGTTCAGATAATTGGTTGAACTGCTCAAGCTTAAGGATGGATTTTCCCAGATAATACAGCTTGTCAAGTGAAAAAGACGATTCATTTGCATCAGATGGGCCTGAAAAAAGGCAGCTCAGGTGTATGGCAAATGGCTTATAGGAGAAATTTGTTTGCTGGAAAGAAGAGGAGGAGCATAGGCTGCTGGACATGTTGATGATAACCCCATCACTTCATCTGGACAAGACTTTTGTAGTTGGTCTGTACATTCTTCTGAGCAATTCACAACAGATTCAGTGCGGTCTTGGTGGGAAGCAACCCATGGGCCATCATTAAATGTTACTAATGGTTTGTGGAAAAATAAAGCCCATCCAAAAGTGCAGTTCTTTGGTTGGTTAGTATGGAAAGGTAGGGTTAAAATGTTAGTTTTCTTGTAAAGGATTGGAGTGCTAAGTGCAAGTACAAGTAGTTTGTGTTTATTTTGCAAAACTGAAGTGGAGACAACAGAGCATGTCCTGTTATTTCGTCCGTTGGTATGGAAGCTTTGGTCTGAGATTGTAAGCCGGTGGGATCTAGAGTGGGCAATACCAAGTTCAGTGGAGGGATTATTTCAATTGTGGGCAGGAGAAAAGTATAAAAATTGGGTTCATGAATTGTGGAATATTATCCCAATGACTGTGTTATGGTCTGTTTGGAAGTTAAGGAATGAGTGCCTATTCAAAGGGGCACAATCAAATTTTGCCAATTTAAGTGAGAGGGTGAAGGTCCGGATTGCCATATGGACAAAGCCACACACGGAAGGGATTGATTACTCAGTGCATGATTTAGTATCCAATTTGAAACAGATCAGGTGTGTAATGTAGTTTAGTGGTGCCTTGGTCCTTTTGGGCTGGTGTTGCTGTCAGTTTTGTTTTTGTTGTTGCTGTCTTGTTGGTAGCTCACCAACTTGTGAGGATTAGTGCTTGCAAATGATAGGGTATGCTTTCCAGTGCCAACCTAGTTGGGATGGGGTTGCTTTATTGTGATGCTTTTGCACTTTTTTCCCCCTTTATTGATGTATCTCATTACTTTATAATTGTTTTTTCATCAATAAAATATCTCTTTTTAGCTGATCAAAAAAAAAAAAAAAAAAACAATCAAACTACTAGTAAGTACGACATCAATGTGACACACAAACCTGGCATGTCCATTTTAGGCGACTCGTACAGGCAGCAGCTGTACACTAAATTCTTGATGGTCAACACTACATCTTACATAGCATCTCTGGGCACTCTCATTCTGGCTTTAAGTGCATTTCCTTCTGAAAATAAAGTTTTAATAGTCCTAATGAAGACGTTAATGTTAATGTCAATCTCATGGATGGCTTGTGTATCTGTTGGCAGTGCTAATGATAACTCCAGATGGGATTTGGAATGACACCTATTTAAAAGCTAAGTTTGATAATCATGTTTGGCTTTGGCATATCATATATATATATATATATATATCGAGTGTTCTATATCTGATAATCCCCTGTTGCCCATGGCTATGGCAGAAGTTGAGACATCTTAAAAGAAAATGGACAACAAGGAGACTACAACCACCACCTAATAATACTCAGAATAATCTCAACCCGTGGCATGTTTCGGATACTAGTGTGCTACTTAGTACTTTCTCAATCTTTATCCATATATGAGGTTGAATTATTGTTGTGTTGTTATTTTATATAGGTACCTTCTTCTGTTTAATTATGGTACTCTCATATATGTTGTGTTTGTTGGAGTTTCTAATATTGATTGTAATATTGAAATTATGTAATCATATATGGTGTGATTGTTGGAGTTTTTAATATGGATTGTAATATTAAGAGTGTTTTTTAAATTGAAATGTCTTTTTATGTGTGAAATGGTGGTTTGGTTGACCTTTTAACTCTCTATAAATAGAGGCACAAATTAGAATTGATATGTGAGAAAATCATCAATTCCACTCATTGAGAAATTTTTAAGGACGATAGTTGGGCTTGTTTACCCACAACAAATTAACTTTACTATTAGATTGTTAAGAACATAACAACATACTACTTCTCTTGGCACTCTACTTCTATAGTGGTTTCGACAGTGGGTGACTGTTAATAAGAGTAATGTTATCATTGTCATTTTTTTTATATCCGACACTATTTTATGGGTCAGCATTATATTAGAGATAGACATGATGAGTGATAAAATTTATAAATTAATGATGTGCTAATACATAAGGTAACTGTATAAAAAAATGATAAATGTAACATTGCGTTGGCCTCGTTTGGAAACTTGACTATTTTAGTTGATTTTTTTGTCTATTTTATGAGATGAAAAAAAATTATATTTGGAATAATTTGTAATTTTTTTTATAGTTGAATTGAATAGATAGTTGTAAGATAAAAAATAATTGATTGATGTCTAAGATGTGACATTTTATCTTATTAACTATTTTAATCTTTTTATTTTTATTAACTATTTTGACCCCATCTCTTGCTCCCAAACAGGGCTTTTATTAATAAAAAAATTATATCTTCGACACGCGTATCAATTTGTTTTACATTCTATTGCATAAAGACACTCTCCAACAATTTTAAGGTGTTAATATTGAAGAATGGATTTGATTATTGACCTCCCATTCTTCATCTCCAATCTATTACAAGAACTTCCATTGCAATTCTCTTTCTGTCTACTCTGTTTTCTTGTTCGTTAAAAACAAAGCTACCCAAAGATCACCTAATAATACTAACTCAAACAACAATTAACACGCATCAACTCAACTTCAAAATGAGAAATTTATGGTATACACTTTTAAAGTTGTGTTTGGATTTTGGATTTGTGTAAAAATTTTAAAAAGTTTTCTTCTACTTTTTTCTTTTTTTCTTTTCAAATGCCTATTCAAATTAATGATCCAAACATAACTTAAAAGGAGACACATGAATTACTAGTGAGGCAGAGGCCGAAGTGGAGGCAAGGGACTACAAATTCAAACCCGTCCCATGACTATCCTAAGAATTACTAATGTGGTGATATTGTATTAGAAATGTAAGATAAATTGTATTTGTTTTTATAGTAATATAGTGGTATCAATTTGTTAAAATTAAATCTATGAATTTACATTTAAAAAATAATAATATATAAAAAATAATTGTAAAATAGGTGTTGTGCGGGGAAATCCCACATCGGTCTGTGAGGGACTACTTTCCTACCTTATAAGCAGGCTGGCTCCTCTTACCTTGCATAGGCCTTTTCCCCCAGTGGGGGAGGAACAAAACCGTGCGGTCGGAATGCCAAAGCGGACAATATGTGCAAGGCACGGGGACCGGTGGCTTTATTTGGCGCCGTCTGTGGGAACTCCCTCCGGGGTGACGGGAGCCAGCGCGGCTGGGGGCTAATGTGCGGGGAAATCCCACATCGGTCTGTGAGGGACTAATAAAGCCACCGGTCCCCGTGCCTTGCACATATTGTTCGCTTTGGCATTCCGACCACATGGTTTTGTTCCTCCCCCACTGGGGGAAAAGGCCTATGCAAGGTAAGAGGAGCCAGCCTGCTTATAAGGTGGGAAAGTAGTCCCTCATAGACCGATGTGGGATTTCCCCGCACATTAGCCCTCAGCCGCGTTGGCTCCGGTCACCCCGGAGGGAGTTCCCACAGACGGTGCCAATTAAAGCCACCGGTTCCCGTGCCTTGCACATATTGTCCGCTTTGGCATTCCGACCGCACGGTTTTGTTCCTCCCCCACTGGGGGAAAAGGCCTATGCAAGGTAAGAGGAGCCAGCCTGCTTATAAGGTGGGAAAGTAGTCCCTCACAGACCGATGTGGGATTTCCCCGCACAGGTGTATAATATGGAATTTTCACATCCAGTCCCATGGCATTGTATTGTTAAAACCAAATCTGGCATGGGTTTGCTAATTCCCCTGGAGTAAAAGTGATCAATCAACCAAATGAGTCAAACAGTCAACTGTTCAAATTTTTTTTTTTTTAAAAAGAAATTAATGAGTTTCAAAATTTGTTTTGTTCAAGCTAATTTCAAACAAACTTTTGTCAGCTATCGATATCCAATCAAATTTGTTTTTGTTCAATCTAATTTCAAACAAACTTTAGTTATCATCTAATGTAATTATTATTTTAGTTATAATTCAAAAGGTCTTTAATTATACTTTATGTGGTATTTAATTATGACTTGTTTTTAATTATGACTGAAAAAGATTTAGTTATGAACACCACAACTGTCATAAGTTACATATAGTACACTATTTTGAGAATATGTATTATGACATGATTCATATATATACTAGATATTTATATGTGCATATATAGATATGTATGTGTTTATATCTATACTATTACATATGTGAGCGCTAACTTGGTGTCCAAGAGTGTAGTGGCTTCTCCTTCTGCCACGTGGCAAAATTTTCTATTCTAAAATAAATAAATAAAATATTATTTAAAGGCGTAAGTAAGATTTAAACCCAAGACCTTGAATTTCATTAAGAATACTCTTACCATTTAGACAACATACACATTATGATATTAATTTCTTTATTATTTATTTTTATGTTTACTTATCTGAATTGCACACGCATTACTTGTGTCACTCACTAATATATATAATTTGAGCATTCAATGGAATTGAATTCAAGTTGTAACAACACAATCATGAGATTATGATTTCAACCAAAGTTAAAATGTCATGGAATTAGAACATTATGAGATTGTGATTTCAACTAAAGTTAACATGCCATGTTTTGCAAAAAATAAAATGTCATAATAGAGTTAGAAAAGTGTCAATAGAGAAAGGCACCAACTGTCATAATTGATAAAATCTCTATAGTAATCTTACCATGGCCTAAAAATCAAACTCTCACCTTATCTAGATTTTCTAATTTTATGAATAGGGGCATGGAAAGAAAATATATATATATATATATATGTATATAACAAAATTTGCAAAATTATGGACTTTTTTTGTGATAAAAAAAAGGGGTTTGTGCCCAAGTGTGTCAACATCCCAAAAGGGGTAATTTTTCAACAAAGTTGAGTTGAACCCGTCAAGCATAGAACAAAATGGCATTCTCAAGTAGGGTCCACTAACCCATCAAAACTTGTCCATTTGATAGCAGCATTATGCATTTGAGGTTATAATCCCATTCAATTTTTTATTTGGCCAAGAACTACAAGTCATTCATAAGCTAAAGATATTATAGTTGGTGCCCTATGGTTTTGGGAAAGAAAAGAGACCACTTGTTGAGTTGAACCCGTCAAGCATAGAACAAAATGGCATTCTCAAGTAGGGTTCATTGACCCATCAAAACTTGTCCATTTGATAGCAGCATTACACATTTAGGGTATGATCCCATTCAATTTGTTATTTGGCCAAGTGCTACAAGTCATTCATGAGAAAACGATTTTATAGTTGGTGCCCTATGGTTTTGGAAAAGAAAAGAGACCACTTGTATATATATATATATGCAGCATCTACCTTTGGGCCATATATCAATATATATGTGTAAGAGCATATATATATATATATATATAGGAGCATTAATATATAAATATGTATGTTTATATATATATACAAGGGAGGTAAGTGTAATTTATTTTAATATGTTAAGTAGCTGAAGGGTAGTATTGGAATTTGTAGAATAATTATAGATGACATCAGCAGAATCTACTTGATTTTGGACGGAAGTAACAGAGGTTTGTATCTTTTTTAAAACCACAGGGGAGGTATCTGTAATTAAGGCAAACCAAAGGGAAGGTAAGTGTAATTTACCCTTCATTGTATAATAATAATAATAAGGGTAAATTACATTGACCTCCCCTAAGGTTTACCTTAATTACAAGGAACTCCCATGTAGTTTCAAAAATAACATTGACCTCCCCTACTTGTGAAAATAATATATAGATTCCCCCTTCCTGTTAAAAGAGCATGGACAACGTTAAGTTCACAGCCAAAATGACCATAATACCCTTGATAAAAAAAAAACCAGAGGAATTAACCCATTTCATCAACACCGTCCATCATCTCGACCAAACTGCTTTTTCCACGATTGTCTCCAACAACGATTTCCTTGACCTGCACACAGGCAACCTACACTTCATAAACTCCGCCGCCAAACCATCTCCCACGTCAGTATCCTCTTCTTTCTCTGGCTCCAGCGCCACCCTAACAATTGCCGCCACTGGAGACCTTTTTGGCCGCAAGGAAGAGTGGGCCCAAGTTGGCGGCACTGATGATGGAATTGAGTCTCTTCATGGGGAACATGAGGTAAACATTGGAAGCCTCAAGGTCTTCGTCGGCGTTGAGGACTGAGAATCTCCTGCCGATTTGGTTATTGTAGGGTTTATGTTGACCATCAATAAAGAAATATACCAGATCTGGAGTTGCAGATCTAACAACAAAATCACAAAAAAACTTGAACAAAGAAAGAGAGAGAGAGAGATTCAACATATCAAAGAACAGAGAGGTGGCGACGGCGCTATACAAGAGGTGGTGACGGCGCTGCAAAAGAGACGGCGAAAAGAGGAGAGAGAAGAGAAGAGAGAGAAGAGAAGAGAGAGAGAGAGAGAGAGAGTAGCCCTCTGTCCCGTTGTCGGTTGCTCCGTCGGACTCCAGTATCATCGGTCGATCAGCGTCCTCTGTCGCGCCAGCATCTTCAATTGCGCCACCATCGCAAAATTACGGCCGAAGCAAGGGAGTAGTGGTCGGCAACTTAGTTGCTGCCATAAAGGGATTGGAATCCGCTGTGGAGGCCACAGTTGTGATTGAAGAAGACCCTCTCTCTCTCTCTCTCTTTCTCTCTCTCTCAATCATGAGTTCGGAGGCTTTGATGGGTTGGAGGAATTATTGGGTTTTGCCATTTGGAAAGATTATTGTTGGAGATTTGCTTGATGAGAATGATAGGGTACAAGAGATGCAGTTTCCCATCTTAGAGAGAGAGTGGGTTTAAAGAGAACTGGAAATAGAGAAGATGAAGTGTTCAAAGCTTTTGGGAGGTGGAGATGGAGATGGGTAAGATTGTGAAATGGATGTGCAATGTGTATAAGGGAACGAAAAAAGGTTGTTTGGAACATCAATGATAGAGACAAAGGCTTTTATTATTATTATTATTATAGTTAGAATGGGATGTATTGATAGGGGTATTTTGGGCATTTACATGTTTATTGTGACTGATGTCACTGTTTTTGTTACTTTATTAATGTCCTTCTAATAGCAGGGGGAATCTATTTATTATTTTCAAAAGTAAGGGAGGTCAGTGTTATTTTTGAAACTACATGAGAGGTACCTTTAATTAAGGTAAACCTCAGGGGAGGTCAGTGTAATTTACCCCAATAATAATAAACAAAGTCAAACTGGGTTGGATGAATTAGTAAGGCAACCGCCTGCGTGACCAAAGGTCCTGAGTTCCAAACTTCTATCAATCTCCTTATAGCCCTAGACTGAAATTGGAAGGTGAGGGGTGGGTTCTTCGACATCCTCCCCGAGTTGGCTTGTAGGGTCAGGTCATAAATGGGCCCGACCTTAGAAGTTCCCGGTAAAAAAAAAAAAAATCCTTCCATGGGCATTCCTAAAGTCATTTTTTATGAAAATCATAATAGATTAGATGTGTAGTGAATATTGAACTGATATAATGTAAGGTTTGAATTGATGTAATCATAAATTAATATTTTTAAATAAAATTTAAATTTTAAGATCATAGTAGCCCCATTTAGGAAGAGGGGGAAAAAAAAAGTTAAAAGTTAGTTTTTAACCTATTTTAGGTCACATCATTTCTTATATTTTTTACACATTAAAAAAAAAAAAACTAAACCAAAATTAATAAAATAATTAATTTTTAAACATCTTCTCAAATCTCCCAATATTGTTGAATTGAAATTAAAAATGCAAAAGGACTAGGTGGTTGTGATAAGTGTAATGACCCTAAAGCTTCTACAACAGCTACCTCTGGTATAAGTCATGATCCAATGGATGCAAGAAAAGATGAGGTCTCGAGGTCCCCAGTAGATGCAAACAGAGCTGCTAAAGCTACTACGTATAGCAGTTGGAGGTCAGGTGTTGGTATTGATGATAAGGAAACATCACAAGTATGTAGTCTAGTTATAGGAGATAACTCTCTTATAATTTGGCTTATTTTGGCAACATAGTTAAAAGTTAATTTTTTAGGTTTTTGATTTTTTTAGATTATATTATCTCTCTATTTTTTTATATATTTTTTAAATAAAATAAAAAATAAATAAAAATATTAACTTTTAACCTATTTATCAAAATGGGCCAAACTCTATAACAAACTTAGTTAGTTAGGAGTTTAGTTAATAACCATACGTGTGTGTATAAAAAATTGGCATGATAGGTTTGGATGGGTCGGAGTTAAAATAGTCATAAAAAGACAAAATAAATTTTTTTAGTCTCTAGGTTAAAAGTTGTCATATCAATCTGTAATCATTTTATTTTTTCTTTCACAAAAGTCAAAAAAGCCAAAAAGTCCATCCCAAACGAGACTATTTTAGCCCCAAACTAAAATAGTCAAAAAGTCAAAAAATCAAAAAGTCAACCTACATCCCAAACGAATCCAAAGTGAAATAATCCAGTGTGAATAATATCTTTTGAAGTCTCTTTCTCTCTCTGTATCTAGGAGTGTAAAAATGGCCTGTGGCCCGTAGGTAGCCCAAAGCTCACCCGTGGCCCGGGGTGGGCCCGGCCCGGTTAGACCCGAGCCTGAGCCTAACCCGAGACCCTAGGCTTAGGCCATCATTTTAAAGCCTGGCCCGCTTAGGCCGGCCCATCGGCTCGCTCAATGCCCACTCAAAACTTGGTTCGAGGCTCGGCCCACCTAAGGCCTAGTGTCTTTTTTAGTGGAAAATAATAAAATTTTGACGGAAAAATAAATTTGAAAAAAAACAAAAGAAATGTTCATGCCCGTCCAAGCCGGAGCCCAGGCCCGAGGCCTGGCCCACCCAAGGCCTGAATACCCCCTGGGCATGGGCCTAATTTTCTAGCTTATGGGCCGGCCCGGCTCGGCCCAAATTTTGGCGGGAGCCCGCGAGGCCTGACATGGACCGGGCCAAGCCAAGCCAAGCCAAGCCAAATTTACACCCCTATCTGTATATATATATCTCTACTTTCTTCAAGTTGATGTGAACTCCATACAACAGTGTTGTCCTAAGTTGATCGAATATTGATAGTTCTTTAATCAAATCATATTTGTATTTTGTTTTATTTTTAAAATTATATTTATCACTTATTTTTTTTAAATATAAATGTAATTTGATAAAAAAATTATCGATATTTGATTAACTTATTTTTTTATAAATTATTATATTCGATATATTTTAAAAAATAAATCTTTTAAATTATTAAAATAAAATTTAAAACGAGTGTCAATCATTGCACAACTATACAGTTGTCCAATGCACCACCTTCATTCAAGTCTTCGTCTTTGCAACTTGGTCTTTTGTCGAGCCAAAATATTGGAATTTAGGAGCTGTGACACTTGGTAAGATTTTGGCACATAAATTCTGAGATCTCATAGTCTATATTTTTCATGGTTAACTTTTAGAGGGTTTGAGCAGTGATCTTAGAACGACACTCTAAGTGTTGGTTGAACCGTATATAGGACTTGGGTGTGGGGTCAAATTCTGGCAACTACACTCTTGGACTTAAATGGTGTGTGCGTTGTGGAGTCAGTGCATACACTCGAGATTTGTCACTTGTCCTACTGCGGTTAAACCGACATTAAATAATTGATTCCGAAGTCAGCGGAGGACAGGCTTAAGGAGTTTAAATTATAATAATACTAATGATAATTATATTTTGGGAAATTTTCACGACAGTTTACAAAAATTAATTACAAATAAATTTTAAAAAAAGTTTATAATTTTACTTTTTAATTTTTGTAATATTTACCATTAATTTGAAAATATTTTTCTACATATACACTGATTGAAAATTACCCCTTATATCTTACATCATCATTCTATTGATAAAGTATAAGTGAAAAAATTATTAAGAAGTCAAAATTTAAAAAAAGTTCAAACATGTCAACGATTTACTAATTTTGATATAATTAAAGTGATATTTGATAAAATTAAAAATTAAATACTGTAATGCCCCCAAAATAATATAATAAAGATAACTCATATGCGGAATAAATATGAGAAACAACATACTTTCATATATCAGAGTTCACTGTTTAACAACCAGTTAAATGCTATGTAGGCTTACATCTTTCCAGGTCATTGCTTGGTTATACAAATTGAGTCTCGCTCATTACATCTTAAGCCCTTGGCTTTACAAATAACAAACATACACACACAAGGCATAATTAAGAAGCTCTTGCTTCCCAAAAGTCCATCCACGCTATTGCTTTGAAGGAAACATCTCACCTGTACCTGAAAATAGTATTCCCATATAGGGTGAGCCAATAGCCCAGTAGAAATAATCTAACACAATATATGAGGTTTAGCAAAGGTATAAATACCACGTGCATAAACAATACCGATACTAAGACATCCACAAGACCTGCATATTCATATGCCTCTAAGACCAAACCTCATTCCATTTTCCCTTCAATTCATTTTCAGTTCATACATGCTACTCAATTCATGAGTTAAATTCATTATCTTTCAACAACCAAAATGAGACTATAACTCAATGGTTTTCCAATTATGAAAACACACATAAACACTTCAAACTTGCCATTTTACGGATATTTTGTCAGAAGGAATCGGCACCCATTTATATATAAATTTTCGGGTCTTTCACCTAGGACACTCCAACTAACTTGCTTTAAATGGAGTCCATCTTCTCCCAAACAAATATACATATACAATGTATTTATAAACATAATCACATATGGAGTACATTCCCTTTCTCCTCTCAATAAATATACATATACAATGTATTTATAACATGGTCATATTCAATGACACCAACAATGGATTAGCATTAAATCGCCTAACCCTCATGTAATTTCTACAACAATCATATCTATCCTCCACCAATAGCCCAATGCAATTATTTCAAAAGAGATGTTCAATATCAAAATAGATAGTTTATTCAAAACTTCCATAGGTGAGATAATATATATCCAATATCACCATTTATAACCATAACTTTCCAATTTCACATTTTCAATTTTAATCCCAATTATTTATGCAAGATAATGATTTAATCAAATTAGGGAAAAAATCCCCATTTTACCAAATATCAACCCAAATACCAAAAAAAACTATTTTGGCCCAACTTGATTTTATATTCAAGCCTCATACTCATTTACCTCATATTCATCAAAAACCCCTCTTTTCCATATAACACCCAAATAGTAGATTTGTCCAAACCACAACCAAATCTCATCATCTATACACAATAGCAAATAACTAAGCTAAAAATCATATTAGAGTGTAGAAAATCCCTACCTTAAGTGTGGAAGACCCAAGCAACAAGGTGGAACTTCAAAGATGACGAAACCAATTTCTTCTTGGATCAAAATGAAGCTCTTGCAGCCCTCTACCCTTTTTCAAAGACCCTAGGGTGAAGAGATCCTTAGATCTAGGTGTATTGTAGAGAGAAGTCGAAACCTAGAGAGAGAGGGTGCTGATTTAGGGTTTTTGAGTGAAAAGAGATCAGAAAAATGAAGCAAAACGGCGCTGCTGTGAACTGATGTATGACAGGCTCGCTCGAGCGAAGGAGTTCTCGCTCGAGTGACCAGACACAAACAGGTTGCCTCACTCGAGCGCAAGAAGCGTCACTCGAGCGTATAATGCAAAGCTTCAGGTCTGTCACTAATGCAAACGCATGCTCGAAAGCAAGAAGCCTCGCTCGAGCGAATAAATATTTTCACAAGGCTCGCTCGAGCGAAGAAATATTTTCACAAGGCTCGCTCGAGCGCAAGAAGCCTCGCTCGAGCGAAGAGGCAAATTTTTGGGCAACAAAGTTTTGGAAAAACAAGTAACCAACATGTTCCAAACGCACCACTACAACTAGATAGCCAACATAAAGGGGATACAAAGGAAACAAGACATGAATAACCATTCAAAGTCATACCAACCTGAGTTTGGAACACTACAAATGACAGGTAAAAACCTGGGTCGCTATAAATACTGAAAACTAAATGATGATTTTTAAGTTAAGAATCTCTTTCATTTTGGTGGTTGGAACTTTTTTTCCTATTTTTCCCTTAACTTGTATTTCTATTTTTTTTTATCCTTTATTAGTTGGTGGAATGACCTTGAGTGAAGGGTTTTTAGAAATTATATGAGGTTTTTAGGTCAATTTTGTACGGGCTTTGAATTTCCTATTTTGTCCTTGGTTTGTTTTTTAATTCTCCATTTTGCCATTTTTTGGTTTCTTTCTTTTGTGTGTGTGTGTGTGTGTATTTTATCTTTTATTTTTTTTTTTAATTTTTTTGTGGAGTTTTGAGGGTTATCTTGGAAAAATATGCTTTCATAGAGGTATCATTTCTGGGTAATTATGTTTGCACACCATACAAACTCTCAATACACATCACAAATGGTATTCGGATATAAAATTTTAAAAATTAATAATTTCGTTCTATTTCACTAAATTTAATGATATTCGGCCTTTATTTCAATTAAATGATTATTATTTGAGATTATTATCCCAAAAAAAGATTTTTCTTCTCGAAATTGAATAGAGTAGAAGATTAAACAAATTAAACGTTCATATTGTAAGATTCGTCGAGCATATCATCCCTACAAAAAAATTAAATGAATCGAATATGTTTTGAATTGTTTAAAAGAACTTCATTCTATTTTTTAAAAATAAGATGCCTTTTTATCCAACAATTGGAGGAAACAAGGAAAAAAATATGGAAAATTTTGTTTACACATCATACAAACACTCAGTGGGAAAAAAAAATAAGATAAAAATTTCAAAGTAAAAAACATTTGATTTTCCAAAACTATCCCTTTTGAGTAATTATAAATATATTAAAATTTTGAAAACATAAGGACATTAGTGAGAAAATATTTTGAAATTTAAATTTAAGTGAAATTATTGCATGCCCCCTTAAAAATTTGAAATTCCCAAAAGAGACCAACAAATTGGGACGGAAGGAGATAAAATATTTACATGTGGATAATGTTACAGCACACACCAAATAATCATTATTCTTTAACCGCTACTATTGAGTTAAAATAAAATTATTCTTTTTTAATTATATTTTTCTTCCATCAAACAAACACTACCTTAAAAATATTTATAAAAAAATTTAATAAAAAAAGGCTGACTTGCCCGTGTCTTGCACGGGCCTACCTACCTAGTATTAATATAAATTGATGCGCAAAAGATACATGGCAATCTCGAACTGAATGTATAACTTTGTTTGAATTCGTTTCAATTAATTATAGTTGTTAGCATTTTCTTTTACACAAAAAATACACATGTTGGAGCTTAGTGAATTAAGCTCAATTAACTCAGCAATTATTTTCTATCAAAAATCTTAATGGTGTAATCAATTAGACCTAATTGACACAAAATCTAAAATTAAGGAGTCAAAATTCAATTAATTAAAAGTTTAATGATCAAAATGATACGAGAGATAAAATGTATGGACTATTGGTGTAATCTATGCTTTAAAATACAAAGAAAAATGAAATAAAAGTCCACTTTTTTTGATCCAATATGTGTGAAAAAGATGATAATTAGAGAAGATATAAGAAAAGAAATTACGTTATAGATTTTAAGCAAATATAAATTATGATGATTCCATCTCAATCACAATTACTGATATATATATGTTACATGTTCAGTAGTCTCATTTCCTCTATTACTTTTTACTCTTTTGATTGCTTCAATTTTGTGTTCATTCTCTAAATTTTGTGTTCATTCTCTCAACAATGATGCTTGGCTTGCAAACCATAGAATACTATTAAAATTAACTAGTGTCAAAGAACGAGCCAAGGCCTAGAACAAGAATGGTTTTACAGCTTTGGACATTATGGAGCAGTGCCCTATCAAAGACTTGAAAACCATAGAAATCCGTGAGTTTTTTTGTAGAAGCTAGTGTTCCAAGTCCAAAAAGAGCATGAAATCTCAGAGAAGAAGAGAACAGGCCATCATCATTATCGGCTGATCATCCTCAAACTCACCAAATGCCATTATGGAAATCATTTTTCAAGTGTCGTAGTAAGTTTTGGAATAAGTATTTTAAGGTTGAGTATGATTGGTTCAAAACAATCCGCGGACATTTAATAAAAACATCAATCCTAACCATTATTGTGACAGTCCAAGCAGGATTAAATCCATCGGGTAGTGTTTGGCAAGATTTTCCAAACAACAATCAAGCTACTAATAAGTACGACATCAATGTGACACACAAACCTGGCACATCCATTTTAGGCAACTCGTATAGGCAACAACTGTACACTAAATTCTTGATGGTCAACACTGCATCCTATATAGCATCTCTGACCACTCTTATTCTATCTTTAAGTGGATTTCCTTCTGAAAATAAAGTTTTAATAGTCCTAATGATGACGTTAATGTTAATGTCAATCTCATGGATGGCTCATGGTTATCTGTTGGCAGTGCTAATGATAACTCCAGATGGGATTTGGAATGACACCTATTTAAAAGCTAAGTTTGATAATCATGTTTAGCTTTGGCATATCATATATATATATATCGATTGTTTTGTATCTGATAATCCGCTGTTGCCCATGGTTATGGCAAAAGTTAAGACATCTTAAAAGAAAATGGACAGCAAGAAGACTGTAACGCCCCAAAAAAATAGTACAATAAATATGATCCAAACATAATTAACGAATACATCAATCAGAGTGTAAAGTCCTTTCATTACATAAAGATGATAGTACAAAAGAGTTCAACATAAATAAATGCCTTTCGGGCTTATACTATTCCAAATCTTGACTTGGTTACGATAAAGTGGGACTAGCCCTTACAAATAAAGCTCTTCGCTATACAAAAATACATAATTAAAATAAGAAAGCTCTTCCTTCCCAAAAGTCCCTCCAATGCAATTGCCTTGGTGGAGGCATGCCATCATTACCTGAAAATGTTATCCCCAAATAGGATGAGCCACAGCCCAGTAGGAATCATCTAACACAATATATAAAACTTAGCAAAGGTATAAGTACACTATGCATATAAGACATCAGTGATAGAACATCCACATTTTTATATGGTCATAAAATACCAAATTCAAACTTTTATCCATTTTCACTCAATTCATTTCATTACATAAGCCAACTTCATCATTTCTCAATAACCTAAATGAGACTACAACTCTTTAGTTCTATAATCACATCATCAACGAATAAACACTTCAAACTTTCCTTTCACGGATATTTCGTCCGTAGGAAACCGTCAAACGATACCCATGTAAACGTAGGCTATACAAGTACTACAATTGCCATTTTACGGATATTTCGTTTGCGGGATTCGGCACCCATGTATAATTTCAAGACTTTCACCCAAGACACTCCGGCCAACTTAATTATAATGGAGTTCATCCCCTTTCTCCTCCCAAACAATCATTCATACATATGCAATGTATTTAAACACACAATCATATGTGGAGCACATCTCATTTCCACTCCCAAATAACCATACATATGCAATGTATATAAATACAGTCATATTCAATGACAACCATAAGAGATTAGTTTCAATTCACCTAATCCGCATGCAATTTCTACAATAATCATAGCTATCCTCCACCGATAGCCTAATACAGATATTTCTAGACAGATATGAAATATCAAAACAGATAATTTATCCAAAATTTCCAAAGCTGTGAAGTATTACATATACAATTCCACCATCTATTTCAACATTTGCTCAATTTCATAATTACCACACCAATTTCAATTATTTATATAAAATAATTAAGATAGTCAAGTTGGGGCAAAACTTTCCCTTTTTCAAATATTAACCCAAGCATCAAACTCAACCATTTTGACCCAACATAATTTCATTTTCATAACCCACATTCATTTATTTCATATTCAACAACAATCCCTTTTTCCATATTATACCCAAATCCTAGGTTTGCTTGAAACACTCCCAAATCACATCATTGTTACACAAGGGACAAGTAACTAAGCTAAATATCATATGAAGGTGTAGAAAAGATCCCTATCTCAAAGGAAGAAGATAAGCCAAACAAGAGAGAAACTCCAAGAACACTGAAACCCACTTCTATTCGGATCAAAATGTAAAGCTTGAGGTGCTCTAGCTTTTTCTCAAAGGCACTAGGGTGAAGAGATCAACGGATCTAGATAAAATCTAAGAGAGAAGGTGAGTTTTAGTGAGAGAATGTGTAGATCAAGATTTTTAGAGAGTTTTAGAGAGAGAGAGAGAGAGAAATGAAAAAGTGATTCAAAACATCATCTTCATGGACTGTTATACACGTAGTCTGCTCGAGCGTGGAAAGTGACGCTTAAGCGTAAGACTGGACGCTCGAGCGTCCAATGCACTCTTCCAGTATTTGTAGGTCTGCAAAAAAAAAAAAAAAAAAATACTGAGAGTTGACAAGTCCCGCTCGAGCAGAGAAGCAAAATTTGTGAAGCCCGCTCGAGCGGAAGAGCCAAAATCTGGGCATCACAGGTTTTGAAATAAAAGTAATCAACCTGTTCTAAATGCACAATTACAACCCGATAACCAAAATAAAGAGGAGACAAGGAAAACAAGATATGAATAACCATTCTAAACCACACCAACCCGAGTTCAGAATACAATAGATAACGGGTTAAAATCGGAATCGCTATAAAGACTACAACCACCACTTAATAATAGTCAAAGTAATCTCAACCGGTCACATGTTTGGGATACTAGTGTTTTTAAAAAAGAAAATGAGAAGAATCAAGGAGTTTTAAAAAAAGAAAAAAGTTGATATGGTGCTGTTTCAAGAGACAAAAAGATCAAAAGTTGATGAGGGATTTGCTAGGTCACTATGGCCTATCGAATTGATGGAGTTCATGGCAGTGGATGTTGAAGGAAGTGTGGGGGGTTTATTGTGCATTTGGAATCTTGAAGTGTTTGCTTTAAATGATTGTTGCAGCTCCAAGAGATTTGTTCTTTTATCAGGTATAGTTTATTCGAGTATTGAATGTGTAATTGGAAATGTGTATGCACCAAATGAGGAAACAAATAGGAGAAATTTCTGGGAGGTGCTATCCAAATTGAAAGAAACATATCCTAAACTCTGGTGTTTAGGAGGAGATTGTAATGAAATCACTCCAATTGTGGAGAGAAAAGGGTATTCAAGGAGGAATAGGGGTATGTCTGAGTTGGTGTATTGAGGAGTAGTGTGGACTTATCTTGTGTATTCTGCAAATCAGAAATGGAATCAGTGAACCATTCGGTATTGCTATGTCCCTTTGTATGGCAAATTTGGGCATGCATAATTGACTGGTGAGGGCTATCTTGGGCAACTCCAGGATCAGTTGACTGTCTATTTCGATGGTGGATGGGCTGGAATTTCAGAAAGAAAGAAAGGCAAATTTAGAGAGCTATCTCTTTAGTTGTGGTATGGTATGTGTGGAAGTGCAGAAATGAGTGTATTTTTTTTCTAACAAGCAACCAATTTTGGTGGAGTTATGTGAGCTAATTAAAGTTCGATTAGCATTGTGGTTGAAAACAATTGATCCTGGTTGTTCTTTTTCTATTAGTGACATTGTCAGGAATATTCAACTAGTAAGAAAGTTCAGCTAGTAGCGTAAGGGGTGAGCTACTATGGTGGTCTGTCAGTGTGTGTAGCTAGGGGTAGCAGTAGAGTTTTTTTATTGTTGTTGCAGAATTTGCCTTGGGCATTGGGTGTGCTACCGTAGTTGTGGGGTTTAACTAACCTTGGTGTTATTATGTTTACTTTGTTTCTATTTGTTTTTGGCTGATTTTGATTGGTCTCTCACCAATCCTGGGCTCATGCTAGCATATGATTGAGCTAGCTCTCCGGTGCCTGTAACGCCCCAAATTTCTACCCCAAATGATAATGCAATAATCATAGCCCCTTTAAAGGAAAAACCAATTATACAATCCTGCATTTGCATTCCATAATGTAAATAGTTTTCTCATGCGATAATACTTTAATCCAACATCAAGTAAAGAAACAAATAAATACCCCTAAGGGTTATAAGTTTCCAAGGCTTAGGCCCAGTTACACAAAAACGGTTATTCAAACTCACACATACAAAGCCCTTGGCTTACAAATACAATCACAGCAAATGAGAACCTTATGCTCTCAGCACACACATTTACACGCTCTCAGTTAGGCGAATTCACCATGTCTTTTCCTACACAAAAATCTCGTAGGGTGAGTATAAAGCCCACTAGGAAATCCTTTACAAAGTATATACATTTTATACAAGTCTCAAGGGATGAATGCACATGCCATGCCATGCCTTTTTGAAAATAAAACACATCTTCATCTTTTGAAAACCATCATGCTCAATGATGTTATGCAACTTCAACTGTTCAAAATTTATCAATTTAATTCAAGGGCGGAAAATACAACCCTGGTAATCCCTAGGTCGGTGTCTGCAAGTAGACTATACGAGTACTACCAATTGTCATTTTTACCGGTATTAATCAGAAGGCTCGACACCTATCCGCGCGACTTTCTGGTCTTTCACCAAGGACACTCAGGCCAACTTATTCAATTTCATCTATACCACCTATCAAGACTTACCACCGTATTTACCCCAAAACCATTTCATGAAAACTCATTTCCCAACATTTTTTCCTCAATGCAAATTTCCAAAGCGTAACATAGTCCAATGAATTGAAATGCCAATGTATGATTAATAGTGCAATGCAACATTGCTTCCATATTCAATTGTTCCACACAATATACCATTGTGATCAAAATTCCCAATCATCTTTTCAACACAATTCCACAAGATTAATATATATATATATACTTTTATATCCAATTCATTCAAAAGAATAATGTAACTCCCACATTTCGAGCAATCTCAACAATTTAGTCAATTCAAGACTAAATCAACATTTTGACAACAATTTCCAAAATAAACAATATTTCTCATTTTTTTTTCACAAAATTCGTCATTTATATATAAATAAACAATTTTCAAAACATCCATTTATTTCGGTACACAAAATAAATATGACAACATTTTCCAAGGGTTTTCAACATCTTTCAAAAAAGACCCAATTTCTAGGTTTTCTCACCAAAACCATTCATCTCCAAAATATTTAGAAGAATCTCCCCAAAATTATCTTTCTTCAATCAATATGGTTCAAAACCCTCAATTTCTATTTTAAAAGGAAAAGAAAATAAACTCTCTTTCAAAATCACTCATCTTCTTGAAATCAACAATCAATTTCTCAAAGCTAATCAAAGGATGATTTCGAAAATCATATAGATCTTGCAAAAACATATATATAACTCAAAGGAAATCCCTACCTCAAGTATGAAGAAGAAACGAGTTGAAAACCCCAAAATCAATGACGATGAAATTCGATCTCCACCGCATACAACGTAGCCCTCGCATAGATAACCGACTTTGGTGAAGAACTTAGGTCCAAATCCCAATGGATTTGGAGAAATCAAAGAGAGAAGATGACTTCTAGAGAGAGAAACTCCCGATCTGGAATTCTGGAGAGTTTTAGAGAGAGAGAGAGGACTGAAAAACTGATCTAAAATATCAGATTCACGAACTGATATAACATGGTCCGCTCGAGCGTGGAATGCCCCACTCGAGCGTCAAATACACTAACCCAGTACTTTTGCAAATAGGTCAAACTTCTAAAACCAAACATTCTCCGCTTGAGCACATAAACAGCCGTTTGAGAGGACAAGCAACTTCGAATGCATTTTGCATTTTTGTTTTGGGGGCGTTGCCCTTCAACCCCGCCAGGGTGCCGCCCTAGGACCCGCCAAGGGACGCTGCCCCTTAGATCCCCGCGAGCTGACCGGGCAGCTCGACCCCAGCTAGGGTGCTGCCCTTGGACCCGCCAAGGGGCGCTGCTCCCTGGACCCCCGCGAGCTGACCAGGCAGCTCGACCCCCGACCGGCCTAATCGAAGTGGCAAAACATAAAAGAAGGATCGAAACTGGGATCGCTATAGTGCTAACCTAGTTCGGATTGTTAAGTTTAGCTATGATGCTCGATGCAATGCCTTTTTTATTGATGTAAGAATTCACTTGTATTTGTTTCTTCATCAATAAAATTTTCTTTTACTGATCAAAAAAATAAAGATGACCATTACAAGCAAGCAGTACTTCCAACGAAAATTCTTCTTTTCATTTTCATTCAAGGCATGATATTAAAAAAGAAAATATATATATATATATATATAATTCATATGAATGAATAAGATTTTTTTAGATATAATTGATTTTTGTATATTATGTGTCTAACCCTATAGGAAATGACTCCCCTCCATACTTATACTCCTCTATATTTCATTTTTTGGACTTCATTCTAAACCCACAATGATAATCTAAACTGTCGTCTCGTAACCCCAACAATTCAGATGAGTTATGCAAAAAATTAGTTGCGCAAAATGGGGGACAAACTTTCCAAGCAGTTTTTAGACGCATCATGCTATTTGTTTGATCTGAGTAGCGCCATACAAACAAAAAAAACCCATACGGAATCTTCATGCATAATGATATTGCAGTTTTAGGTCCTCTCATTCTAAAATCAAAAAATCCCATCATAATGGCTTCTATTTCCAAGAATGCCCTTGCCACATCATTTTTTAGATTAGTTCTATATAATAATTTTATTTTTAGATCATTTTCTCTTTGATTAGTATTATGCTCTTTTAACCACATTGACTCTTATTTAAAGCACCTATATTATGCAACCGCCACTACTTTTAACTTCCCTTCCTTACCTTTCTCCCAAGTCAACTTCTACTCATACCTGCAATCTCTTCTCTAATCTAACGTTGTCTCCACCCTTCATCCCATTGTTTGGCCATTAAAATTCCAATTAACCATTAATTGATAATAGATTGGCTGAGTTGGCATAGATTCTCAAATAAATTCGAACTCGACTAGTATAAAATAATGAATAATTTTGTGTGCGTTGCATATATAAATACTAATAAATAAAAAATGAACAAAAAATGCCTCTTAATTTTAGAAATTTTTGTAGTGCTTTTTATGATTATTGTTTTTTTTATATATAAAAAGAAAATTTACCTATAAATCTCATATTCAGGAATGGTAATCCATTTAGTCCCAAGAGTTTTCTTATAGACCAATTAGTCACATTGATTTTGGAAACGTAGATCTAATATATTATTTAGAAATTAGATTTACGATTATACCCTTATTTCTATTATTTTATTTGTTTTTGAGAAAGGTAAGATACACAATCTAATCAAATTTGGGATTAATTTTTATATGAGAATCTTTTTTATTTGGAATGACTTAAAATGTGAGATTTTCAAACATTTCAAAAGTACTACAAATGATTTGAAATATGAGATTCTTCAAATATTTCAAAAGGAATACAAAAAACTCATTAGTAAGTTTTGAGCAAACGTATAATTTAAACTATAACACTCTAATGTAACACTCAAACATAACATTCCAATGTAAGTGTGATACCCCTGTTCTGTATTAAGCTAATTGATCCCTAATACGAAGGTGATTATATGTTTTGATATGATTTTGTGTGCCATTATGTGAAAATATGTGGTTTTGAATTCCTATCTGTTCATCGTAGGAATATCTGTTTGAATAATCTGCTTTGGAAATTAAATTGGAGGCCTTATTGGCCACAGAACCCGAAATTGATTACGCCATTGTGATTGGCATAATTTTTAGAGCCTACGGTGAAATTTAATTGAAAAATTGATTCGGGTCAGATTAAATTGAGGATTTAGTGCCCAATTATTTAATATTAATAATTTTGAGCTAGTGGGGCCATATAAGGGCCCTTATTACATTCAATTCCCCTCCTTATATCATTTTGGCTGAAGTTTAACTCTCTAGAAGAGAGAGAGAGAGTCGACTTTGAGAGAGAGGGGAGGCACCTTTGGGCATTTTGATTCAAGATTGTGGATTGGGAAGCTACACTCTAGAATTAACAAGAATTGGTGGAGATTGAAGCTCTTAGGTGAGTGATCAACCCTTAATTCATGAATTTGTGTATGTAATAATGTAAATTCAAAGAGAATATCTGATCAAGAACATGAATGGTGTTGAGTATGATGAAATTGAAGTTTATATGCACATGCATACATAGAATTGCCATGAAATTGCATAATCAAGCATGTAAGGAGTAGAATATGAGAAAATTGGGTGTTGAATCATACATGCAAGTATAGTTTGGTTAAGCTTCATGGTTATAAGCACCATTTGTACCAATTGTAATAGATATGGAGTCAAGGATTGGCATGCATGCATGATTGATGAAGATATGAAGTTGGAATGCATGAATTAACTATGTTGGAAATGAATTTGAGTCAAAATAGGCCATGCATGTAAGTAATTCTTGGGATTAAGCTTCATTATGTTGTAAATTGGGGTTTATGCCATGTTAGTATATGTTTCTATGATATTTGAGCCGAAATCATGCATCTTGAACCTTCGAATTTCGGGTTGAAGCTCAAGAACACATTCTGGAAATTCCAGAATTTTGACTCCTGCTCGAGCGGGGGAAGTGCTGCTCGAGCGGATAATTCGAGCTCCCAGTATTTTTGGCAGACATGGCTCCCGCTCGAGCGGGGAATTTGACGCTCGAGCGGGGAGCTATGTAGACAGGCAATACGCTCGAGCGGCAGAGTCCACGCTCGAGCGGGGATTTGAGGTAACCAGCACTTTTGCAGGCTTAAGGGTCCGCTCGAGCGGGGAAGTCCACGCTCGAGCGGGGACCCTGTTTTCTGAAATTCTGAAAATGCATTCAGTGTTCTGTTTTTCCGTTCTCTTTCACTTGTAAGCACTCTTAGGCATGGATTGAGCATTGTAATTGAATTAAAGAGATAAGAATGAAGCCTAAAGAGGAATATGTGAACTAAAGAACGGATTGAATTAATTGTGACCCATATGTGTTATGTGATATGTAGGGTCAAACTCTAGGGCAAATCCACAAGCCGATCACTGTGAGTAATATTTGACATATGTTATTGTCCAATTGCTACTTCTATGTAAGTTTTGTAAAGTTCATTAATTTGAATGGTGGACACAGTTTGATATAAAAGGCCTATGAGCCAGTTTGATATAAAAGGCCTATGAGCCAGCTAGATATGAAAGGCCTATGAGCCAGTTTGATAAAATGTGGGCCGGAGGCCGATTGATAAAATGTAGGCCGAAGGCCGTTTGATAAAATGTGGGCCGGAGGCCGATTGATAAAATGTGGGCCAAAGGTCGATTGATAAAATGTGGGCCGAAGGCCATTTGATAAAATGTGGGCCGAAGGCCGATTGATAAAATGTGGGCCGAAGGCCGATTGATAAAATGTGGGCCAAAGGCCGATTGATAAAATGTGGGCCGGAGGCGGATTGATAAAATGTGGGCCGGAGGCCGATTGATAAAATGTGGGCTGAAGGCCGTTTGATAAAATGTGGGCCGAAGGCCGATTGATATAATGTGGGCCGGAGGCCGTTTGATATAATGTGGGACGAAGGCCGATTGACATAGACGATTGGGCCAAAGGCCGATGGACATGAATGAATTGGGCCAGAGGCCGTATGATATGTTTGGAACCTCAGTTACTTAATTTACATATGTCTATGTATGTATGTATTAGTTAGAAATGCAAATTGGGCCCAAGGCCGTTTGATGTATATTGTTCCAATGTATATTCTTTATTTGATATTATTCGCTGGGCTTTCGCTCACGCTCATTCATGTGTTTGTAGGTGAGCCAAGAGAGGTCCAGACCCAGCCTCAGGGAAGTCAGTTTGGAACAATTAAGGTTTGAGGAGTCAGCCCTTGCGTCTCACGCACGAGACACGTCTTCGCCCTTTTGTTATGTATTTATATTTTGTCAGGTTGGCGAAGTCTTTGAATGTGTTTGTATGTAGTTTCGTTGGCTGACTTAGATTTGAGTGATCCTGTTGGTACAGAATTTTATGTTATTGCATTTTTTGACGTGAGTTATTAACATATGTATGTAATGATGTGCATATAAGCACGACTCTATGGACAAAGTTCAAATTGCTTCCGTTTGGCCCCCATGAACTCTGTTAAAATACGTTTGGTTTGGTTACAGGCCGTAGGTAATCTCATGATTACTGGCCGGTTATGTCCTTAATCCACAGGGGCGGGTTCGGGTCATGACAGAGTGGTATCAGAGCACGAGTTAATAACTCACACACGTGTCCAAAAGAGCAATAAGCGTCTAGATAAGATCTAGGATGCATTCATGTGATAAGAATGAATCTGGAAGGCATCAAAAATATGCTTAATTGTTTCGATATGAACAGTTACGTGCTATAAATTCGTGAATTGCTTGCATTGTAAACTATGGGAATATGTATGCTTTCTGGTATATGCATACTTGTGAATCTTTTGTATAAAGTATAATGCAGGTAAGTAATAACTCTGTAAGGTTATGTTTAACTATAATTCCTTTCTGTTGATATGAAATGATAAGTTTCTGAGATGCCATGTTTTGTATGAATGAAAGATTGGCCGAATTTTCTTCGAATGTAATTGTGGTATCCTTAGCAGAAGCCCTCGCCCAGGGGACATAATACTGTGGCTGATGGTCATGAGGCCCTAACCCGGGGGAAATAATACCGTGGCACAGGCCCTCGCCCGGGGGAAATAATACCGTGGCTTATGAACGAGATATGTTACCCGTTATGTTTGACCAACATGATATGTTACGCTAAAAGGAAATACCACACATGATTCGAATATGAGCTATGAATTGTTACACTAATGTGTACAACAAGTTTGTTTTGTTATAATGCACATACATGAATACATGGATCATGAAAAGTTGCTTATGTGCATTCGATTCTGCCAATGGGTGCCTATGTGAAACATGAACATGGTTTGAGTATATAATTACTTAGTAAATGGTTAGCATGCGATATTTGATAAGTATGCAATTATCTGTTACGTATGTGATTAATTGCGTACGATATGTGAAATGAGAATATAACAATGTACCCATGTGTATCTGTGTTTATTTTTGTATTGGACATCCCAGTAATTGGCAAGGTTTAATGAGAGTTTGTGTAGAGGGTGGTTAAATTAAGGGCATACGAACTGGAAAGCCCTTCCACAGCCCGACTTGATAGACTGGGAAGAATGGTACAAGAAATGGCAGAGATCTTAAGACAACAACGTTAGTTGCTGCTATGGCAAGAACTTTTGCCACTACCAGTGTAAGAAACGCCGAGGAATCGTCGGATTTCGGGGGCTTGCTATAGGCGTGGTAAAATGGACCATATGGTAAGGAATTGTTCCCGAACTGAACAAATGTGAATAGATGTTCTGCCCTAGTTAGATTCGTACCAGTGGTAGGAATTGCTACTCAGGATAGAGTAGTTACACTCATCCCAGAAAGCACTCAGAATATTGTAACCGTTATCCCAGGTATCTATACTGTTTACAAATGATGCTTATGTGTTGATTGATTCTGAATTAGTGCATGTGCACACCTTTGCTTGGGGTATTGTTGATTCGGATTAGCATGTCCTTTCATATTTGCTGCCTCTGTATCTGGATTGGTTAGACCCACAAGATCGGGACTGTATTTATTAAATATATATATGCTCCACTCAGGAAATTATGAAATACGTATTGGGATATTGATTGATTCTGTACATGCACATATACATCCAAACCCAAACTCGGGGTGAATTGTTATATTACTATCCTCAATAACTAAGCCACTGGAATTATGACTTTGTGATTGTGCGACCGAGTTGCGCACCCCAAATAATGAACTCTATGAATTGTGAGATCATGCATTTTCATTAGTAGGAAGTTGACTGGACTATGTGATTATACTGAGCTCGACTCGTAAACCTATGCTTTTGTGATTGATTTAGAACTTTTGCATAACAGACCCTATCTTATGTACAACCGGGGGAACTTCGTTTAATATGTTACTCTGCACCATGTGCTTGTATATAAGACTTGTTTGGGAACTACTGTATTGATTATGGTACATACCTCCTGATATGAATAACTGCATGCACATGCCACTATACCTGAACTTATGAGGATAATGTCGTATTGTATATGACTTGAGATATTTTGATATAAGCAGCTGTGATGAATGACTCTGATGTGACTTTGAGAATTAATGAACTTAGGACAATTGTGGAACTATTAACCACATACCTAAGCAAACGAAGTGAGCCTTACAGAACCGAATGTGCCCCATTTGAGAAAACTTTTGTCTGGTTCATTCTGATAGAACTTTTGTTTGATTTGGCCTGTTAGAACCCTCGCCCGATATAATTTGACGGGACCTTTGTTTGATTCGACTTGGCAAGACCTGTGTCGGGATTAGCTTAATAAGACACTCTATCTAATTTGACCTTGAAAAAGGGGATTGAGGATTGCCTGTAAATAAATAGCCAGAATATTCTTGGTAGAAAAACTGATAGACCCAAAATTTGAATTCGTTTGGAATGCTTGACTTATTTGAAAGATCTTTTGTGGGCTGTCAACAGATTGATCTAAACATGAATGCCGTTGAGAACCAACCCCCAACTATCGAGGACATAGGTGTTAGAAATGAACCGAATTGTGCAAACCCCGTGATTGAGTGTCGTAAGGAGTATTGTCCCATCTTTGTTTGTTCGACGCTATGGGAACCGATGACGGCAGATTGATTTGATTATAAGCAGTACTGAACATTTGTCTTTGATTGATCAGAACATGTTTTGTAAGGGAGGGTAGTTGCTTCGGTGTTATCAGATTTTGGGAAATCAGGTTATAGTGAATGGTATTATGTTTGTTTTGATGACATTCTTGGGGCGTCCTTTCGTGCTAGGGGACGTTAAGCCTATGTAGCACCTTTGGTTGAGATATCTTTTGCCACCGACGGTTCTGTATGGGTGGGTTTTGTCTAATCGATCTCGGGTCGGCCACCGATGGTCGTGAACGGGTGCGCTTTGATCCCGAGACGATTATCCCTTTGTTTCGCCCGGAATGTCATCCCTTGGTATTGTGTAGATGTTATCTACATCCAAAAGCTTTTGAAAAACCCTGATTGTCTGAAAGTGTGTGAATTCAGTACGCCTTGTGGAAATGACTGCTTAGTGCCATTATATTCTGCAATTGGGACCCTGAGGATGTGAAATAGTGTTCAACAAGTGATTGACTGTTTTTGATAATATCTTTGACGCCATGGGAATTGAATATTGAACCGAATTGCAAACCGTAAACTGTTGAATGAATTGAGAACATGTGTATTATGTTAGAAGTCGACTGCATTGTTGTTATTGTGTTGTGCAATTGGTACTATAGGGATGTATGAGTTACGTATGTCGTGTGATTGATTGCTTCGTTGTTATCTTTGTTGACTCGAGAATCAGTGTCTAGATCCACTTTATGTTCCTGAAGACTTTTGATTGACATTGGATAACTGTGATGAGTCACTGGACTAAATACCGAATCGGATTGTGAATTGTGGAATTATTGAAGAATGAATTGAACTTTTATGAAAGGGGAATAGACCGAACTTCTGTGATAAAGTTAGCTGACATTTGAAATAAATATGTTGGTGACCTATTGTGAAGAAGGAAATTGTTGAATTTGTGTCTAAATATTTTTCGGTGCCAACAGGTTGAAGTCGAATATCAGATAGTGGCAGAACTACTTTAACCTCTCTCTATTTTGGAATGGGAATGGAAATATGTGGCTACAAATTTCATCGTGGGGCTACCTTGAACACCCAAGGTATAAGTCTCGTTCGGATTACTGTGTGTAAAATCACGAAGTTCGCTCATTTCCTTCCTGCAAAATTTTCGTATAATGCTTATAGACTACCTGCTATTCACGTCGAAAGGATTGCTTGTTTGTATGGAGCCCCAGTATCCATTGTATTAGACAGGAATCTAAAAATGTGTTTGAATTTCGACAAGCCTTCGGGAGGCAATGGGAACCGAATTGTGATTCAGTGTTACTTTCCATTCGCAAATTGATGCATAATCAGAAGGAATTATTTAGACTCCGGGAGAATGTTTCAAATGTGTGCATTAGATTTTTCAGGGGAGTTGGAAAGATCTATCCATCGTTGGCAAACCTTGCTTGCAACAACAGCTCACACTCTAGTTTCGGCATGGCACCATACAAGCCTTGTATGGCGGAAAAAGTAAGTCTCTGACTGATTGAGAATAGAATGTTGCTTGATTTTGAGACTAAGTGAATGACTATCAAGAAGGATTGGGACCGTTGAATAAAAAGGTGTTCCGAATTGTTTTTGGCTAAAGGTAAATTAAGTTTGGAGGACTAAACTTCCTAAAGGGGGGAAGACTGTGATACCCCTGTTCTGTATTAAGCTAATTGGTCCCTAATACGAAGGTGATTATATGTTTTGATATGATTTTGTGTGCCATTATGTGAAAATATGTGATTTTGAATTCCTATCTGTTCATCGTAGGAATATCTGTTTGAATAATCTGCTTTGGAAATTAAATTGGAGGCCTTATTGGCCACAGAACCCGAAATTGATTACGCCATTGTGATTGGCATAATTTTTAGAGCCTACGGTGAAATTTAATTGAAAAATTGATTCGGGTCAGATTAAATTAAGGATTTAGTGCCCAATTATTTAATATTAATAATTTTGAGCTAGTGGGGCCATATAAGGGCCCTTATTACATTCAATTCCCCTCCTTATATCATTTTGGCTGAAGTTTAACTCTCTAGAAGAGAGAGAGAGTCGACTTTGAGAGAGAGGGGAGGCACCTTTGGGCATTTTGATTCAAGATTGTGGATTGGGAAGCTACACTCTAGAATTAACAAGAATTGGTGGAGATTGAAGCTCCTAGGTGAGTGATCAACCCTTAATTCATGAATTTGTGTATGTAATAATGTAAATTCAAAGAGAATATCTGATCAAGAACATGAATGGTGTTGAGTATGATGAAATTGAAGTTTATATGCACATGCATGCATAGAATTGCCATGAAATTGCATAATCAAGCATGTAAGGAGTAGAATATGAGAAAATTGGGTGTTGAATCATACATGCAAGTATAGTTTGGTTGAGCTTCATGGTTATAAGCACCATTTGTACCAATTGTAATAGATATGGAGTCAAGGATTGGCATGCATGCATGATTGATGAAGATATGAAGTTGGAATGCATGAATTAACTATGTTGGAAATGAATTTGAGTCAAAATAGGCCATGCATGTAAGTAATTCTTGGGATTGAGCTTCATTATGTTGTAAATTGGGGTTTATGCCATGTTAGTATATGTTTCTATGATATTTGATCCGAAATCATGCATCTTGAACCTTTGAATTTCGGGTTGAAGCTCAAGAACACATTCTGGAAATTCCAGAATTTTGACTCCCGCTCGAGCGGGGGAAGTGCCGCTCGAGCGGATAATTCGAGCTCCCAGCATTTTTGGCAGACATGGCTCCCGCTCGAGCGGGGAATTTGACGCTCGAGCGGGGAGCTATGTAGACAGGCAATACGCTCGAGCGGCAGAGTCCACGCTCGAGCGGGGATTTGAGGTAACCAGCACTTTTGCAGGCTTAAGGGTCCGCTCGAGCGGGGAAGTCCACGCTCGAGTGGGGACCCTGTTTTCTGAAATTCTGAAAATGCATTCAGTGTTCTGTTTTTCCGTTCTCTTTCACTTGTAAGCATTCTTAGGCATGCATTGAGCATTGTAATTGAATTAAAGAGATAAGAATGAAGCCTAAAGAGGAATATGTGAACTAAAGAACGGATTGAATTAATTGTGACCCATATGTGTTATGTGATATGTAGGGTCAAACTCCAGGGCAAATCCACAAGCCGATCACTGTGAGTAATATCTGACATATGTTATTGTCCAATTGCTACTTCTATGTAAGTTTTGTAAAGTTCATTAATTTGAATGGTGGACACAGTTTGATATAAAAGGCCTATGAGCTAGTTTGATATAAAAGGCCTATGAGCCAGCTAGATATGAAAGGCCTATGAGCCAGTTTGATAAAATGTGGGCCGGAGGCCGATTGATAAAATGTAGGCCGAAGGCCGTTTGATAAAATGTGGGCCGGAGGTCGATTGATAAAATGTGGGCCGAAGGTCGATTGATAAAATGTGGGCCGAAGGCCGTTTGATAAAATGTGGGCCGAAGGCCGATTGATAAAATGTGGGCCGAAGGCCGATTGATAAAATGTGGGCCGCAGGCCGATTGATAAAATGTGGGCCGGAGGCCGATTGATAAAATGTGGCCCGAAGGCCGTTTGATAAAATATGGGCCGAAGGCTGTTTGATAAAATGTGGGCCGAAGGCCGATTGATATAATGTGGGCCGGAGGCCGTTTGATAAAATGTGGGCTGAAGGCCGATTGACATAGACGATTGGGCCAAAGGCCGATGGACATGAATGAATTGGGCCCGAGGCCGTATGATATGTTTGGAACCTCAGTTACTTAATTTACATATGTCTATGTATGTATGTATTAGTTAGAAATGCAAATTGGGCCCAAGGCCGTTTGATGTATATTTTTCCAATGTATATTCTTTATTTGATATTATTCACTGGGCTTTCGCTCACGCTCATTCATGTGTTTGTAAGTGAGCCAAGAGAGGTCCAGACCCAGCCTCAGGGAAGTCAGTTTGGAACAATTAAGGTTTGAGGAGTCAGCCCTTGCGTCTCACGCACGAGACACGTCTTCGCCCTTTTGTTATGTATTTATATTTTGTCAGGTTGGCGAAGTCTTTGAATGTGTTTGTATGTAGTTTCGTTGGCTGACTTAGATTTGAGTGATCCTGTTGGTACAGAATTTTATGTTATTGCATTTTCTGACGTGAGTTATTAACATATGTATGTAATGATGTGCATATAAGCACGGCTCTATGGACAAAGTTCAAATTGCTTCCGTTTGGCCCCCATGAACTCTGTTAAAATACGTTTGGTTTGGTTACAGGCCGTAGGTAATCTCATGATTACGGGCCGGTTATGTCCTTAATCCACGGGGGCGGGTTCGGGTCATGACAGAGTGGTATCAGAGCACGAGTTAATAAAAAAAATAATAAATATATAAAGTAATATCAATCCTAAGCTCAAGAAAACAAAAGAAGTCCAAACAACATGTTCAACAAATATAGTTATTTCTCTTCACCACCGTAATCCCAACTAATCTTGCAAAGAAAGCTCGGCTGCGCTCAAACAGAATGTACCCGAGATGCCAAGAGACAAAACGGATCAGTACACAAGTATACTGGTATGAGTACAAATATTTGACACCCACGTGTCCACCAGACACAAACAAAAATGCATTTAATTCTTGTTACGGGACAAGACAAATAGTTCCATCCGCACCAAGACGAATGGGTAGTTTCCCGAGATACAGTGGCATTTAGTTTCTTGCGCATACACAACGAAATATAAATTGAGTATAAAATAAAAATCAAAATATGGTGGGTCAGCACTGCATAAAAAGTTAGTAAGGCCCACCATTCTGTAAAAACTAAAGTTAGTATAATTTACTCATAAGTAACTTACTGAAGAAGCATAAAAACGCACCATTTCATGCTTAAATAATTTGAATTGACCAAAACTCAAAAAATAAAAGTTGTACAGAATCAAATTTTCTAAAAATGTAGCACAAACGAATTTAGTAGAAACCGAACAGGTTGAGAGAAAAACTTGATAGAAGAACCTAGACAGAATTCAACCGAAAAATCTGAAGCTGAAAACGAAAAGAAACTACCCTGAGATGATCTTTTTCGGAAAAATTCAAAACACGAAAAGTGTTTAGAATAATGTTTTAGTCCAGTTTACCTAAAATCAATAAAAATGAGCTCGTTTTGTGGGTTAAAACAGCCTCTAAAATCTACATTGCTAAAAGAAATAAAAACTATTATAACAAAGATCATCCGATTACAAGTTCTAATCGATCTTTTTAGTACAAAGTTAAAATACCAAAGTTGTCTAGAATTATGTATACATGCCTCTGCCCAAATTTCATAATTTATCAAGGTCGTTTACCATTTTTCAAGATGTACAAATCAATACAATTCACATTATACCAATAAACTCATATTTAATTATTTGTACCTTAACTCCACCACTTCGGCCTCCACTTCCAGCCTACACATATATCTCATATGCTTCCCATATACCTAACACCGTTCTGAAGCCAAACTTGCACGGCGATATCATCCCGAGTTTGACTCACACTCCCCGGATGGTTAGCATATAAGTACGTGCATAAATCAAAGCATTCATCTACTCCTAAGAATGAGGCAACAATATATATACACACAATCTATCATCTACTGATGAGAATAAACATAACAATGCCAAGCCTAAGGCATTGAAATAAATCTTAAAATGCTCACCTTTTTTTTTTTTTTTTTTTATATATATACACTCTTTCTCACCAACCCTCAAATAAAACAACAATCCATGGAGTCATGATGGAGTGTAAGGAATTTATCTATGTGTTCTAAGTTTATTTTAATTTCATATATCCATAAGTGTGATTACAATCATAAAATAAATACATATAAAAACCCTAAACCTGACATATACAATTAATCAAAATAGTTAAAATCAATCTATCATCTTCATGTAAATACAAAATCAAACTAACAACAAATAAATAAAAACAACAAATTAAACATAAATCAAGAGAAGTGGGTTTTGTACTCACAATTATTTTTTGAAGATCAAAGAAATATTTGAAGAACTAATGGAGCTACCAAAACAAAACCCTAACCTTTTCTCTTTTTCTTTTTTTTTTCTTCTCCTCTTCCCCCCCCCCCTCTCTCTCTCTCTCTCGGCCTTTGCTACTGCTCTCTTTTTTTTTTCGCTTTGTTTCTTCTTATCTTAGTGACATCCTCTAATAGTTATAACCTAATTGACATACTATTATATAATATTATCTAAATACAACATAAATATACCATATATAAATATAAATATAAGATCAATATATATGTATATATAACACCTTTAATATATATATAAAATATTAAAATATATAAATATTCAAATTAATTATTTATAATTAAATATCACATTAAATTAATTAAATATCACATTAAATTCTCATGTAACCACGCAATTAATAAAGCAAAAATAAAATAAAGTAATAATAAATACATAAAGACTTACGAAAAAATTAGGGTCGCTACAAAAGTACACTAAGGAGGTTTTTTGTGTATATTATATTGGAGTGTTACGTTTGAGATTACATTGATTAGAGTGTTATGTTTAGGAAAAGTAGACTAATGAGGTTTTTTTTTTTTTTTTTTTTTTTTTTTTTTTTTTTTTTTTTTTTTTTTACATTGGAGTGTTACGTTTGGGATTACATTGATTAGAGTATTACGTTTTGAAAAAGTATACTAAGAAATTTTTTTGTGTGTTACATTGGAGTGTTACGTTTGGGAAAATTTTGGAGTGCTATCATTCGGAAAAAGTATACTAAGGAATTTTTTAGTGTATTACATTGGAGTGTTGAGTTATTGGAGTATTACATTAGAGTGTTGCATTCTTCTTTGTAATATTGGATTTGTTTTAGAAAGAGGAAAAATCCAAAACCTTTATAGTGCAAATTGCCCAAATGTGTAATTTTACAATTGGAGAAACCCACTTTTATCCCTAAAAAATTAAACTTAATATAGCGATTCCGGCTTTGACCCATCACTTGTAGTATTCCGGACTCGGGTTTGTATGGTTTTGAATAGAGATTCATATCTGGTTTCCCTTGTCACCCCTCTGTTTTGGTTATTAGATTATAGTTGTGCGTTTGAAACAGGTTAGTTGCTTGTTTTTCCAAACCTTTGTTGCCCATATTTTTGCTCCTTCACTCGAGCGGCCATTCTTGCGCTCCAGCGGACTTTGCAATTTTTGCTCCTTCGCTCGAGCAGCCATTCTTGCGCTCGAGCGGGCTTTGCAAACTCTCAGTACTTTACAGGTCTGCAAAACTACTGGGAGAGTGTTTTCTACGCTCGACTAGGTGGGCGCTCGAGCGGCCTTTTCCTGCGCTCGAGCGTCGGTTTGTTGTCTGCAAAACTTCTAGATGTATGTTTTCTACGCTCGAGCGACCATTTCTTGCGCTCGAGCGGTGAATGTTTGTTGTATCTTGGCACTCGAGCGGAATTTATTGTCCTCGAGTGAAACAACTTTTTGTGTCTGACGCTCGAGCGTTAACTCGTCCGCTCGAGCGAACTATGCATATATCAGATCGTGAAAGTGACATTTTATATCACTTTTTCATTCTTCTCTCTCTAAAACTTTCCAAAAACCTAGATCTTGACTCTCTCTCTCTCTCTCTCTAAAATACCCTCTCTCTCTACGTTTTCTCCTAGATCTATTGATCGCTCCGCCCTAGTGTTTTTGGTAAAAAGGTAAAGCACCTAGAAAGCTTCATTTTGATCCGATTGGAATTTGGTTTCGGCATCATTATCGTTGAAGTTTCGTCCTTGCTCCATTGATCTTCTAAACTTGAGGTAGGGATTTCTTACACTTCAATATAGTTTTTAACTTAGTTATTTGTCGTTGTGTAACAATGATGAGATTTGGGGATAATGTGAACAAACCTAGGGTTTTAGTGTAAAATGGAAAGAGAGGTTTTGATAAATGAGGGATAAATGATTGTGGCGTTTGAAAGTGATGTTGTATGGGATCAAAATAGTTGATTTTTCTACATGGTTGATACTTCAGGAAAGAGGGGGTTTGCCCTAAAGTGATCATACCATTTATTTTGTATAAGTAAATGAAATTGATGTTGTGAACATGAAATTGAACGAGTTTTGAAATAAATAGTGGATTTGAGTAGATGATACGCCTTATCTTTGGAAATTTTGAATAAATTATCTATCTTGAGATCGTATATCTATTTAGAAATAACTATATTGGGCTATCGGTGGAGGATAACTATGATTGTTGTACAAATTGCATGAGGATTAGTTTAATCCATAGTTGGTTATCCTCGAATATGATCATGTTGTAAATACATTGTATATGTATGATTGTTTGGGAGGAGAAAGGGGATGTACTCCATGTATGATTATGTGTTTAAATACATTGTATATGTGTGATTGTTTGGGAGGAGAAAGGGGATGGGTTCCACTGTTTGGTAGGAAAAAGGGGGTGGACTCCATTATAATTAAGTTGGCTGGAGTGTCCTGGGTGAAAGTCCCGAAATTTATACATGGGTGCCGATCTCGCGGATGAAATTTTCATAAAATGGCAGAATGAAGTGTTTATGCGTTAATGATGTGATTGTAGAACCATTGAGTTATAGTCTCATTTGGGTTATTGAGAAATAATGAAATTGGCTCATGTATTGAAATGAATTGAATGGAAATGGATTAAGATTTGGATTTGGTACCTTTTGACTATAAACTGTGAATGTTTTGTCACAGGCATTGTTTATGCATATTGTACTTATACCTTTGTTAAATCTCATATATTGTGTTTGATTGTTCCTACTGGGCTATGGCTCACCCTATTTGGGAACAACATTTTCAGGGAATGATGACATGCCTCCACCAAGGCAATAGCATTGGAGGGACTTTTGGGAAACAAGGGTTTCTTTGTTTTGTTTCACTTTTTGTATAGCCTAGGGCTTAAATTGTATGAGCTAGTCTCATTTTTGTTGTAAGCAAGCCAAGGCTTGGAAAAGGTGTAAACCTATAGGACATTTATTTATGTTAAACTCTTTTGTACTATTAACTCTATGAAGTGAAAGAACGTTGCACTCTGATTTATGTAGTTATTTATTTATATTTCGGTTGAATCTATGGTTATATTTTGGGGGCGTTACAACTTGGTATCAGAGCGTACCAAGTTTGAATACTTTAGATATATGGGAAGTGATTAGTACCACAATGCATTACAAGAAATTGCATTTTTCGCAACGTAACAAAATATGTTGCTAAAAGGGAAAATTCGTTGGCAAAGAGTTTTGCCGACACACAAAGCTACGTTGGCAACTTGTAGGCAAAAGTGAGTTGGCAAAAGTTTTTGCCGACGAAATTATCATTGCGTTGGTAAAAGTAATGCCTTTAGCGACGAACATAATCGTCGGTAAAAGCCTTCATCCATCGTCGGCAATTTACCTTGCGTTGGTAAAAGTCATTCAAATATGATGATTGTGTGACACTTTTCGCGACCCAAATTTGCATGGGTAAAAAATATACTTTTAGCAAGAGAATATGCGTCGGCAAAAGTAAACTTTTGGCGACACATTTACGTCGGTAAATGTTGCCATTTGCCGACGATTTGTTTGTCGCTAAAGCTTTACTTTTGGCAACGACAAATTGGCATTGGCAAAAAATACACTTCTACCAACACAATATGAGTGGGCAAAAGTAACTTTTTAGCGACACATTTACGTCGGTAAATGTTGCCATTTGGCAACGATTTGGTCATCGATAAAGCTTTACTTTTGGCAATGACAAATTGACATTGGCAAAAAATACACTTTTAGCAACATAATATGAGTGGGCAAAAATAAACTTTTGGCTACACATTTACCGACAAGGTGTTTGTTGAGAAAGCTTTACTTTTTGGCAACGACAAATTTGTAGCGGCAAAAAAAATTGAAAATCATATATATATTTTTATAAGATTAACATATTTACAAGAGGCATCCCTCAGGCACTACTATTACAAACTAATAACATTGATATTAAATCACCTAAAGTTGATGTGTAGGCAAAAAAACACTGCTAAAAAATATGCTTTTGGAAGCGTTGTATAAAACCTAAAAGGGTAAACTCACTAAAATACTCAAATGCATCCAAATTGTGAACCCATAGTAAAAATAGCAGATAACAAAATGAAAACATGAAACTAACAACAACCCAAATTTGCAGCAGACCAGCATCTAGTAGCAGCCCGCTTCATAGCAACATTGCAGCAGCAGTAGCAGCAGTAGCAGCAGCAGCAGCCCAGCAAAATTCTGCAGCAGCACACCGGCAGCAGTAGCAGCAGACCAACAACTACAGCAAACCAGGAAGCAACAGCATCAGCCACCAGCAAAAAAAGAGGATCTGGTAGCAACCTCTATTGATCAATGACAACTTTAAAACAAAGCCCAATTAGCTTTTTTGCCCTCTCTCATATTCCTGTGTTGTTTGATCCCAAACCTGCAAAAAACCTATACAACACCCTCTGAAAGCACTTAGCAAAGGAAAACAAAAAAGGATATCCCAAAAAATCTAAATCTTTAAACAAACAAACTCATATATTTGTCCATATTAAAACTATTCCCAGAAAGTAGACAATAAAATTAGTTGATTGTTTATGTAAGCATAATTTCCCAATTTCAAAAAGTGCACATCCCTAACCTATATCACAAATGCATTATGAATTGGCAACCGATAGCAACCCACTGCATCGATATGTACTAAGATATATCACATTTACAAAGTAACTGAAAAACTCTAGGGCTGAAGTTAAAGTAACCCAACAGGGATTTGATTAAAATCCATTACAATTCAAGGACATGCCTCCAGCCATGATTTTAAGATTTCACAAGGACAACCACTCCGGGCCTAGCAGCACTCATGTGGTACCTAATGTTTTTTTTAATATTATTTCCCAGTTGCTACCCAAAGTTCAAAATCTCGTTTCCACTACTATTGCGTTCATCTTAACTATTTCACACTATAAACCCCTAATATCGAATCCTGGCTTGCACACTTTTTTTTTCCTTCTGAAAAGTATTGCACACAACAATTTATTGTATGTGTTTGACAACCCCCACAAGGAACCTACTAGTTCTGGTAGTTAGTGCCTTGCGAATTACTATTTTTTTTTTTTTAGCCTAGGTCTTACATTTGATTGGTTGAGATCATGTGCTAACCTACTTGACACATGTTCTTAAACATTCATGCATTTCTCCTACGCCTTCTTTATTTTTTATTTTTATTGATGTATGTTTGACATACTAAGTAGTACTCAATTAATTTACATCAATAAACTATTTTTGCTGATAAAGAAGAAAAAGGCTTGTAACAGGGGACTAAATTACCAATCCAATAAGTGTAAAGACTACCAAACTAAGAAGGGATAGATGGAATTACCAATAAGTGTTTTCGCAAGGCTATTATTCTCTAGGTAGTTGTAGACCAGAATTCTATGATCTTCATCCACGCAACAGCCATAGAGCTTGACTATATTTTGGTGCTATATATCTGAAATCACTCTAATCTCTGTCAAGAACTCCTTTACTCCTTGACTTGATTCAGGTGAAAGAACCTTTATAGCAGCAATATTCCCATTTTTAAGCCGTCCCTAACCATCAATAAGCAAATTTTATTTGAAAAAAAGGTGTTAGTCTACAGAAGCAAGACCATAAATTAGTATTTTATTATATGATGATAAAGTAAGCATTCTTGTGGAAATATGTCAACCAAATATATGCCTATTACCTTATGATCCATGCTTTCTAGAGCTAGCAGGGCATCGTCTTGACTAGTGTACTGAATAAAAGCATACCCCTTTTGACCTCTTCACCTTTTCATCCATAACAAGCTTAACTATCAGTGCAACTAGATAGAGGCCCTGTTTGATAGAGCTGTGGGAAAGTACTTATAGCTTATACCTTAACAGCTTATAGCTTATAACTATTAACATAAGTTGATTTCTGACTTATAAATTAAGCTTCTCCTGCCCCACTCAAAGAATAAGTTGATTTCTGACTTACAAAAAGCTATAAGTTGTATTGTTAAGCTAAACCAAACACATCAAAATAGCTTAAATTAAGCTGAAAGCTAAAATAAGCTGAAATTAAGCTGTACCAAACAGGGCCAGAATTAGCAAACTTGAAGCATGTAATGGAACAAATAGGTAGACAGGACACTTTCTTTTTCTTCTTTTCATGAACCAAGGAAAAAAATATATGATTAAGAAGTGCATCTTTATCCAACTCAGCACAGAAAACTGCTGCAAAATGAACTCCCAATCTTAATACAATACCGGACCAGTAGTGCAGCAGAACATCAAAACCAGACTCTCTCAGCACTGCCTCACTCCATTTTGTAATCCAAGAGCATAACAAAACAGATCAGCAATGATGCACAAAACATATCAGCACAAGCTGTAGTACAGATCAGCAATAACAAGCTCTAGTATAAGCAGAAGAACAGTACAGCAAAAGCATGGCCAATTTGTCACCATTCAAGAATCAAAAAAATCAACAATGTGCAGTGTGCAAGCAAACACACCATATAAATTGATATTTACTACTAAGCTTGTATATCTAATGTTTACAGTAAACCAACATCTAGTAGCAGCCGCCTAGCAAGCAGCAGCCACCAGGGCAGCAGCAGCAGAAGAAGACCAGCAAGCAACAGCAGGAGCAGCAGGCCAGCAGCTGCAGCAAAGCCTTATTCCCAACTACTTGGGGCTGGCCACATGACTTCAGTTTTTCCATTCCACTGGATCAAGGGCCATAGTTTCATTAAAATCAAAAGTAAACCAACATTTCTTTCAATTATGTAATGTAACAAATAAACCAACAACATTTTGAGGGAAGAGACGGGAGGGGAGTAGATGCATGCAATGCATTTACAAATTTCAAACAATTTTGCACCGTTAAATTTGGAAGGCTTATCATTGTCATGTTCACTTGCAACCCTAGAGCATCATACATGCTTTACCACTTCAAGGGAATGAATAATGTCTTAAGAAATCTTTATCTAAAATCTGGTGCTGGTTTACTATTGTCGAAATAATCATGACAAATGCTGTCAAATATTCATCCTTTATTTATATTCAACAGGTTATAACTTCTAATTAATTTAAATTGATACGGCGGGGGCTTTTCCAATCTAGTTATTTCAACAATTGTCTATACATTCCAAACATCCAAAAACTAGCCTTAATTCAAAACCATCCAAAAAGAACTATCCTTAAGTTATAATTGTCCAAAAAGTTATAAACTACCCAAAAACTATATCATATATAAGTTTCTAAACAAGTGTATCTGAGTATGCATATGGAGAGTTTGTCTTGGTTTGCATGCAAGCTGTGCCACTTACAAACAATTAATAAAAGTTGGTCAAATAAACCAACTAAACAAACAAAAGTTATCATGAGTAGTCTAAAAATAACGAATTTAACAATTTTATGTTTAATAAGATAATTGTTTACAACACATTAAAGTCCCTTCCGATTGTCCAAATAGGCTGGAAAGAAAAATTCAAACCAACCTTGTATTATCCTCCAGACACTTGATAAATGTTGTTTGAAGCTGTGGAAGAAGGGGTTTCAGGGCCATTCCACCCTTCCGTATCATGATGGTCAAAGTTGACAAAATCGCACTCTTCACCTGCCAAGGGAACCGATCACCTATTATCCAGATCAGAGGCCTGCAATAAAAGAAAACATCAACACCAAAGTCAACATGGATAAGCAATCAAAAAGAATTCCAAGGTTTAACAATTTTTTATATTTATTTTCAAATCTTCTGATTCAGTGTCATTTTTTATAGCATGTGCCAAAATTTTCGATTCATGATTTGAATATACGTAGAATCCTGAAACCATCTCAAGCTTATTGTTCGCTAATATCTTCAGTTGCTCTTTGGGATTAAAATTCTTTAGTTGGATGATTTAAACTAGGTTCACAAGCAGGTAGTTCTATTATCTGACTGAAAATATTGGGCTACAACTCGCATATACTATTAAGTCTCCATAAATACACTGTAATAGAGATAACAAACTCCTTGAGGACTTGTTCACTTGTCACTTCAATCAATTCCCCAAGACCCTTAGCAGCCTGCTCCCTCAGTTCTGCTGATCCACTTATAAGACCCTAGAGATGTGAAATCAAGTTAGAATCCACAATAGAGAATAAGACATAGGAATGACAAGGCAAGGTGTACGCATAATTATGTCTACATTTTCCAAGATAGATACGATGCGACATCACAATTATTAATAATCTTCCCTTTTTTTTTTTTCTTTTTTTTGCGTACTTCTATTCTTTCAAACTAAATAGTTCATCAACTATCTCTAATGCTATTAACACACCACTAAATAATCAATGGCAAATTTTCAATTTCACTAAATAGCCACAGATTATACTTTAAAATAAGAGCAAGTATAACCCAGCTGATAATCCCATATCTCATCTACCATCCCAAAACTAGGCTATTACCCAAAACATGCATGACACTGGTGTGGTCCCCATTAAAGTGAAAAAAACATATATTATCCAAAAGCATCTTATTATGATTGGAAAATAAAGCCACAACCACTACAAGAATATTATATAAGAGCTCGGACGAATGAGATGAACAGGCATACCTGGAGAAAGATAGGAAGCAATGGTTGAAGAGCTTTAGGGAGACATAATCTAGGTATAAGAACTAGCCCTCCCTACATGTAAGAAAAAGATTAATTTGAGGATGCCCCCAAAAAAAATTAGGCCCAAGGAAATTATAGTGATTATGGTTCACAGTGTCATCTACGAGTGATTATTTATACTGCAATAAAACCATACTAACCTTCCTTTTCCTATGCTCTTTATCTCTGGATGTAGAAATTGCATCACGAACTAACTTTATATATGAAGGAGAGACTTCCTTAGGAACTAAGCCGACAACTCTAGACAAAGCTTCCCAAGCAACCTGTTGAACAAATGGTAAGAAACAACATGCACCACAGAGGAGCAAAAGAAAACCACAGATTATTTATATGGAATTACCGCAACTGTAGCTGAATCTGAATCACTGAGCAAAACAATCAGGGTGGTTATCACATTCGGAGCTTCATCAACCAAATATAACTTGCTGTTTTTGAAGAAGTATCCAAGCAGATATGAAGAACTTCGTCTAATTGAAGCCTGCAACCAAAAAACAGTCACAAAAGAGAGATGGACAGAGAGGATGAAAACAATATTAACCAAAAAATTCAGCAAAAACATACCTGATGATCACCAACCACTTTAAGAAGTTCTGATATCAATGGTTCTATGCCTTCCTCATCAATGACTAAGACAACAGTCTCTGCAGCCTTCTTTGCCAAATTTTGGACTTCCTAAATTTTCAAAGAGCACCGGAGAATTATTGATTACCATAGTAAAAGGATTAAAATAAAGCAAGAAATATAAAATGATATAAAAAACAAGTACTACCAAAACAAGTTATAATTATAGAGTTTCATCCATGTTATAATCATCCATTGCAGTGAGTAAAGCTGGAACGATAGTACTGAGGTGGAAGTCCAAACCAGGACCTGCAACCTCAGCTAGAGCTCCCAAAGTATGTGCATTGAAGGCCCTGGATACATATCAAAGGTGTTAGCAAAAAAAATAGGATTAAAAACTGTATCAGTTTACCAAAAATGGAGGTCTATATGCATACGAAAGAGGAGGATGGACCAGCTTGGGCAAGATATGAGGCAAAACAGCAGCAGTCCTGAAACTGAAGTTAACATGCAAAGAAATTTAAGGACCACAAAACAGCTGAAAAACAACAAGAAGTCCAGCATTTAATCTAAGAAGTGGAATATCTTACTTTAAGATTTGTTTGAGGCCATCAAGGGCAGTATCGGACGTTTCATCATCCTCCAAAGCATGCAAGAGTGTTGGGACAATCTCATCAATTGCTTGCAATCCGGCACCCTACATTATGGCAATTTATTATACATTTTTCTGCTCCAAAGTACCATGTTAAAAATAAAATCAAAATGACTAAAAAACATTAGGAAAGAGCACCTTGTAAAGTGTGCTGAATGCTAAGCCTGCCAACTCATGAACCTCGGGCATGCTATTAAAGAAATAGAAGAAACATAATATAGCATACACCAAAGATTAGAGAGAAGTGGAATAGATTAGGTGAACCAGCAAATCAGAGCAATTGATCAACAAACCTATCACAAAGGGTTGTACGGATGGTAGGAATGAGCTCATCCATGAAACTCAACAACTGACTCTTACCAGCACTTGCCATCACTTCACTCAGACCAATACATACTCCCTGTTGGTAGAGAGAAAATTAGATTTGCGGACTAAAACAAAAATTAAAAAAGGAGAGATTAATAGATATAAATCTAAATTGTTTTCTTTATCATTGTATCCTATGTTATTTTGTTCACACTTATAATGTCTTTTATATGTGCCTAAGTGATGGACACTTGTGTATACCAATTGTCTGAAGCATTTCCGGGTTTAGAAAGATCTGACATGTCAGTGTCAACAAGGACATGCCACCCTCTTAGAAGTGTGTATGTGCTTCTTAGATCACTACTATAGTTTTCATTGTCTATGCTACGCTATTAATTAAGATAAACAGTCATGGTATCCATACTAATTTAAAACAACACCAAGAATGTAAACAATAACAAGTGAAAAAAGAAAAAAGGAAAATGTTGCCAACATATATTTTTTCTGCAATAAGTCAACCAAAAATGTTGCCAAAACAAGAGAAACCTATTTGTTAGCCATGTCTTCAGAGATTCTCATCAAGCCCAGTGCAAACAAGAAAATAAGATCCACAAAGTAGAATTTAAAGGTCAAAAGCCTCACTTGTCTTCTGCTAGCATTAGGGTCTTTTAGCCCTCGTGATAAAATTGGAATGATTAAAGGTAGAACTCTTTCCCCAAGCTTTCTAACAAGCTCACCAAGTGATCGTCCAGCAACCTGAAAATACAAGAGCAACTGAATTTATTATTTGGGACTGTACAAAACCCTATCATAGCTTAGAAAACACTACAAGAAGAATAGCAGACCTGTCTCCTTTCAGAGGATGATGATGCAAGAGAAGTAATTAAAGTATTCATCAAAACTGGCATTGTTTCCTTCAGAGTCTTGGGAGTATTTGCAACTATGGTCTTCCACACTGTAATGCAGTCTACATCCACACATGTAATGCAGCCTGCAGAGAGAGAGAGAGAGAGAGAGAGAGAGAGAGAGAGAGAGAGAGGAACACACTTACAGTCTACATGCCCAAAAACCAAAAGGCAGCAAAATATTAACAAACAAAGCAATCCATTATATTGACAGCAGCATTACCTGGCGCACTGTTAAGCTTACATCAGTTCGAACCATGCATAATGCAACAAGAACTTCATTACGCTTTTCTCTTCCGAGAACCTCAATAACTTGTTCCTCAGTACTTGCTCCTTCATCATCACTACCACCCTCAAGAAGTGCTTTTCCAGAGGTTCCAGCAACCTAGAAGAAACAGACCATGTTGAGGAAAAAACAAGAAGAAATTCCACAAAGTAACTTTGAAAAGGACAAGCAGCATATACCTTGAACAAGAGATCACCCAACAATTCTACAAAACTTTGTCAGATACGCCAGCTATCACTGAAAATACCATCCTCTACAGCTGGAAGGAGCAGGGGCAAAGATCTGACATGAACACAAAAAAGTGAAAACATAGCTATATGGTTCCTCAAATTATCAAACATGAGGGACCCACTTCTATTTTGAATAATTCAATAGCTTTCAAATAAAGTTTTTAAAGCGCATGCAAAAGCATTTCCAATTTTTACGTTTACTACATAAATTAAATATTTTAAAATAGTATAATTTTAAAATTAAATAAAGGTATAAATACTTTTCTCCTCAAAGCATCAAACATTTCATTACATAGAATGAGCTTGCTCACATCGAAAGTGAAATCAACATTCTTAGCTTCAGTTATCAAGCTTCTCAATTGAGCCATCACTTTTATTTTATTTTATTTGGTTGATCATTTACTTGATATTTCCCACAGAATATATCTAAAAAGATGTTCTTCTTATTATGTTTAAACCATGAATTAGACTAAGCTTAACAACAACCAAGACAAACTCTCCATATGCATACTCAGATACTCTTCATATGCTTATCGCAAAAGGCATACAGAGCATAGTTGAGGAGCATGCCTCAGACTAGTAAAGCATCAACAGTCTTCAACCTCTCTCTCTCTCTCTCTCTCTCAGTTTTCATTGTTCATTTCTCCACAATGCTTTTATAGATGTACTTACAATATGTATATATATACAAGAAACGAGAACCTGGCTTTGACATACAAGACAAGCTAAAAAACACTAGACCTACCCCGTGCAGATAAGTATCTGCTGAATCTGACAGAGCAGAACAAAAGAACAGAAAAGCAGAACAAAAAAGACCAGAACAGAACAACAAAATACACCAGATCAGCAACCCCAGCAGTGCAGCTGCATAAGAGGAGCAGAACAACAAACCCCATTAGCAGCAACAAGAGAGGCTTCAACAGAGCAGAGAGACTCCATACAAACCCCATCAGTATAGCAGTATTAGCAATAGATTGCAACAAACCCCATCACAAGTTAAACCCCAACAGATCATGATGCACTAGACCAAAACAACACTACTAAACCAGAGAGGCAGCACAACAACATACCAAGAGAGGCTCCAACCAAACCCCATCAGTGCAACAGCATTAGCAAAAGAGTGTAGCAGTTCATAGGTTATACCCCATCAGTGCATGATGCAGAATTTCACACTTTACAAATTTAACACTAAATCATTAACTGAATAACAAAAAGGACTATACGCTCTGAACCACAATGCAATCCGTGTCTTAATAAGTTCACACAAAAATCAGCAGCAATTATTAAATCTCAATCAGAACCACTATTCCTTAATCAAGAGCTGTGTGGCTGCATGAGTCACTGAAGTAGGAACAAGTACAAATGAGCATATGAAGTGTTATATGCTACAAGATTGGAACTCAGGAAATGTCTTTAATGCCACACGTTAGATGATGAAGAAAAATTGTAATCAATAAAAACAGTAAATGTCCTGAGACCCAAATATTAAAATGAGTCCAGGATTAAATGCTATAATAGATAAATATACCTTCATTTGCATCTCGAACCATTTGATAACTGACAAATCCTGAAAAAAGAGTAAGCTGCAATCACAAACTACCAACCCATTAAGATGCTATTACTTTAGAACAAACCAAAGCCATCCACTCTCTTAAATGAGGAAGAAATTGTGTGTTGTGTGTTTGAGAGGGGGGGGGGTAATCAATTAGCATTTTATGAAAACACTTGACAAAGTTAAGATTTCAGATTTTCAAGTTCTATCTTTGACCAAAATATTTATCATGAGACTGCTAATTTGCATCTCAGCCAGCCATGCCTAATGCTAAACCAGCAAGAGGAGAGAGTAATCCAGACAAAAAAGGTTATACCCAGTGCACAAGGCTCACACTTACAGCAGGGCCTTGGAATAGAGCATGGTGTCCAAGTTCCTCAAGTAGTACCACAACCTCAATATAGAATCTATAGATTGAGTGTATAGGGTTGGGTCTTCTTTTTATTTATTTGCTTACAATATATATATATATATATATTTGTTGTCCCTCCTTGTTGAAGCTGTGTCAATAATCTTATGGCAAGAGCAGAATAAGGAAATAGTCACTTTGCTTTACTTGAGTTCTATATTCAAGCAAGCAACTGCTTTAGTTTTTTATTCTTCAACCTCTCTCATCTGCTTTAGTTTTAGATCGTAAACAATTACGCATAAGACTGTGCATATCACCCTCTTGCTGTCTATGTTTATTCTTCTTTTTTTATATATACATGTGTGTGTGTGCGTGTGTGCGTGCGCGCAATTCGTAAACCTTGTTTAGTGTAGCCATGTTCAATTATCCATTAAGGCAGGTTTTGGTTTATGTTTACAAACATTTTTTTTATGCTTTCCTCATGTTTCTATTTCCAAGCTAACTAAAATAATGTACTGAAATGAAATTCTGACCCTTATATATAATATATAAGCAAAATCCCATCAATTTTTAAGAATTAAAACACCAGTTTAGTGATTGTTCATTAGTAGCAAAGTGGCAACTGAAAAACATACACAATAAATAATAGAAATACTAAGATCAAGTTGTAGGTTCAACCCTGGGTAAGTTAAGGAATGTAAAGCAAACAAAACTATCACTCCTGAGATATATAGATATAGTTGGAGACAACTGCTACTCAAACTATGGTGTGAAGAACAACAAATAGCACATAGTCACAATATACTTCGTCTAGCACGACATATAGTCATGATTTCTTAAGACAACAATAGCACATCCCTAGGTGAGCAACTGGATAGAAACACAGTACAATTATTCAGCTCATAATTAAGAACATTATTTCACATTAGGGATAACGAAGAAAGACAACAACAACAACAACAACAACAACAACAACAACAAAAAAAATCAGAAACTCAGGCAAATCATGAAACAAATACTAGTATTCTTCGCATAAACTAATGAATATATCAAACCTTTGTCTTCTCTGTCTTTCCATAACCAGTGTTGATTTTCAAAGAAGAAATATCACTAGAACTGCAATCTTGTGCAGTCTTTTCACTAGGAAATGCTACCCCACCATCTGCATTTAGAATTACACAATAGCAGTGATCTATATCTATCAAGACCTGCAAAACAAAAAATCCCAGATGATAAATGAAACAATGCAAGAAACAATACTTAATTCAAACATGTAACTAATAGATTTCAATTTTTACCTCATTTCTCCGAATCTTCAGTGGATACACTTGAAAATAACTGGGGAGTCATGTATTTATAATGATATAAAAACTTTGTTGTGAGTAAAAATGAACTAAATAAATATGTGATGCACTCTCCTCACCAATTTTGAAAAGGCAAAATCCTTTAAGCATGACAGATCATTCAAAATCAGAAAAGCATATATGTAAACAACATATTTGTCTGATATCTACTAATTTAAGTTTTACAATGGTATAAATCATTTTTATCCTTTTACTTAACATCATTATTTTTCAATTTGCATATCAATGACAAAACTGCAGATTTTTCAGCAAAAAGATAAAACAAAAGGATATAGCATATATCCATAGCATACCTCGAAAGGGTTCAAATTGAAAGGAAATAAAAGATAGTATGGCTCAACCCAACTATTTCATGCTGAGCTCAAACTGCCAAATATTTGGTTCAACTCAGGTCAATTGCAACCCTAGCTCAATCTTGGCAAGAGTTAGACTTCTTATGCTCCAAGCATGCATGAATAGTATGGCAAAAATGTAGTTCTTTGTCCACCTATGAATATCATCAAAAATAGCTCAACCAAAAGATTTCAACTAACTTACGATTTGTAAGAGATTATTGAAAGACGAGGAGAGAAGCATACCGTGCTTGCAGTTATATCACCTTTGGATACCAAGGCACCAACTATGAACTCTAGAGCTGCAAGATCACCAATGTTTGAATCTATAGCAAGATATAAAAGGTTTTTAGCAGTTTCTACTGGAATCTTCCTTACATATATTGTGATGAATGCATTCTCCACAGCTTCATAAATGGATTTGTCCTGTGAAAATACCTGTATGCAGCCAGCAAATATGCACAATTCACTATTTACATGAAACATCTACTGAAAGGTATGAGCAAAAAACCTGATAGAAATCCAATATCATTTTCAAGCTGGAAATTTGCGTTCTCCACAACAGTGAAGAGAAGCTAGAGATTTGCATCACTGGAAACCAATTGAAATTAGATGTCATTTTCTGTTACACACACAAACACAAAGAGATGGAGGGAGGGAGAGAAGTCTTACCAAAAATTTGCATCAATAATTATAAATCAACATAAAGCAAGCATTGCAGATGCCTGTAGTTCAGGATACTAAAAAAAAACAGCGATCAAATTAGTTCTTAGATTATTATTATTATTATTTTTTTTTTTGCTATTGGGAGATAACGTCGCTTAGTAGACATCTAATTCAAGATACTTAAGAATACAATTAGCCAAGATGAAAGGCATTGCTGTTCATATTGGCTATTGGGGATGCAAATATTCAAACAAATCCTCAAGCTCCAATACTGACAAGAGAACAATCACTTTACTAATACTGACAATATTAGCCACTAACATCTCTATCCTAACTAATCCTTACAAGGTCAGAGTAACAACTTTGAGGAGCATAATCAAACCAACAATTCCTAAAACTTCACCCTTAAAGCAATGCCAACCATCACATAAATAACCTTCTTATAGGATATAGTATTGCTTAGAGAATATCTTCTTCATCAATATGTTCTTCTAAGGAGGCAGATTTGAAATAACATTTTCTTTTCTTTTTTTTCTTTTTTTTTTTAACCCCTTTTGTTCAGCAATAGCTACTTCCAGGAGCTAAACATAATATAGGAAGGTATTAACCAAAAGTTGTATGGTTGGTTGGAAGCTTCTAAGAAGAAAAAGAAGAAAGAAACTTGCTAGATACCCATTAGCAGTTGAGATTTGAATTTACTGACCTGTGGGTAGGCATATTCAGGTCCAAAAGATGCGTACCTGCCAAAGGAAAGATTAATGCCTTGATGTCAAAGAGCACATCAATCAGTTTAGGTTGTAACGCAAGTGGACGTCAGATGATCATGTAACTGAACACATGAAGCTCTGACATCATAAGAACAAGGCTTTTCTATCATACATAAATTACCATGACAATCATCTTGTGCTGATGCATATACCTTCGCTTTTTTGAATTAATAATAAAAACATAAAAGCGGACGAGTTCAAAAAAATATCACGAACAAACAAACTTTAATTCACAAAAGTTAACTTGATTTTCACAAGTGTCTGAATAAACTTTGCTAGTAAACATCAACTTCTACAAACCTCTGGTTGATAATCAACAATGACTTCAACAAAGAAAATGGACGCACAAGAATTTGCTCAATTAGCTATTTGTCTGGATAGGGGCAATTTAACTCTCCTATAGGCTCATTTTGCCCACGAAAGTGCAAAATCATGCGAGTTTGTAGAGATTGAGAACACCAACAGGTGGAAGTGGATTTTCACATAAGTCTTAGTTCATACTCGCCGGCCATGGTTATGTATCTCACACATGGAAGAGCCTGGTAGCCGCTTTTCTCGATAATCTTTAGGTAACGAACCTACAAAACACAACATTTACATAAATAAAGGATATTATTTTATTATGGTTGTTACGTTACGTTCAGAACCAAACTGAGCATCCAGAAGAACCAAACAGTAGGAATGCATCATCATGAAAAGTCACCAAAGCAGTTTCCCCAACCAACTTGAATAAAATAAAATAAATTTCAAAGTTAAAACCAGTGGCACTGTTCACTCCTCGGAACAAGAACAAGACCAGAACTAGGGCAAGTAGGCATCAACCCCTTCGCTTAAGGTTTAGAAGTTTCACATCCCAGCAGCAGAAAGCAGCAAGCAAGAATTAGAATAATTATAATACATAGGTTCAATCATGCTCAATCACTAACATCTGTGGAAAACCACATCTCTAAGAAGTTCAACAGGCTATTCTATTCTAAAAGGAAATACAGTGCAGGAGCAGGAATACCACTTCAGCAAGCACAGCTTCTGTCAATGGCTAATGACAAATTACAGTGCCAAAATGGCTGAGACAGACAGAGAGTAGTTTGGCCTTTTTTTGTATCCACATCTGTGAATTTAAAAAGCAGGTTGGCCCTTTTAATGTAGAGTGTGATGACCCAGAATTTCTCCTTCCGCTCGAGTGGGTCTCCAGGATGAGTTGTATTTCTGAGGCATGTGGACTCATTTTTGACATCCTATTAGTGTATTTGGAGCGTCTTATTTTAATTTGGGATTCTAGTTGAGGTGGTAATATGTTGGTAAAGTATGATTGAACCAAAGAATTTAATTCGGATAGTTATTTTACGAATAGCTTCCACTCTTTTTCCCTTTTCTTTTTCCACACTTTGAATTTGGATGTGAGGTTAGAACCATTGAAAGCTTATTTCCGGGGCTTCAATTTGGAACACAAGAATGACCTAAAACGGAGTCCGGATGGGAGAGTTACACCTATTTGAAGTTTTGGAATCTGTGCTGGAACAGGTCCGCTCGAGCGAGCATATGGACGCTCGAGCGAGGTTTTCGGGACAGCAGCTTTAAAATCGAGATTTTTGATCATTTATTGATATTTTCTTTTCCCCTCTCCTTTCCCCTTCTCCTAAGTCCGAAACCCTAGCTCCAAACCCTTGAATTCCTTTACTTTGATCAACAACCCACCATGATTCTTGTATCAAGGATGAAGAACAAGAGGAGATGAACATTTTCAACCGATTGGAATTCGAGATTGCGTAGGTTCTTCTCTAGGTTTGGTTTCTTGCTTGGTTCTTGAGGTAGGGATTCTCCTTGCTTTTTTTCAACTTCATCTATAGATAGACATGTGGTAATTTTTGTATTGCATGAAAACTATATCATGTTGGATTTTTGTATAAATTCATGAGGTTGAACTTTGGGTTGGTTGTTGGTTTTAGATCCATGATTATTAGATGTGTTTGGGGCTAATTGGGTGTTAATTAGCTAGTTGTTGTTGAAAGAGAGGAAACCCTAATATTTATTGATTTAATAATTTAATAGAGGGGTTTGATCTTTGGGTAAATACTTGGGTATTCTGGATTAATGGAAGCCATTGTTGGTTATTTTAGATGATTGAGGCCTTTTGTTCAATATTGAGAAAGAGGGAGGAAAACCCTAATTTAATGGTTATGATTTAATTTATATAATTAAATTGGAATGACTTTGAAAAGAATGTGGTTGATAAAAATGAGTTTTGGCTCTATTGCCTTTGGATTTGATTTTGTGGAAACAAAAGGGATGAAGTTGGTTTTGAAATAAAAAGGAAGTGGGATTGGTTTTGTGGAATGGGAAAAGTACTTTGGAATGGGTATGAATGTTGGATTGTTGTATCTTATACTACTATGTTAGTATTAGTGATAAGTTGATAATCTCATGACAATTGAGTATGTTTATAGATGTACAATATACCTGCATCTAGAGGTTTTGTCCTTGGTCATCGGTGGAGGATGACACGGTTGCGTTGAACTGTTGTGTATACATTACACTATTGATTGATTGTGTATATGACGTTGTGTTATATGCATTACTTGTGTATGGGGAGGAGATAGGGGATGTACTCCACGGTTTAGGGGAAGATAGGGGATGTACCTCTAAACCGGTTAATGATTATGGGAAGATAGGGGATGGACCCAGGGTTGCTGCTTATATGCGCGCCTATTGCAGAGATACAGCTCATATGCTTATCTATAGAAGTGTGATACAGCTCATATGCTTGTCCACCGAAGTGTTTGTTTATTTGATATGATATATCGCCAAAATGTGTATCAGTTGGGAAGTATGGAAGTGAGTTTGATTGTGATTGTTACGATACCAACATGTGTATTCGTTATGTTATCATATATGTTTAACTTGATTTGTTATCCCTGTTGAATTTGGAAATATTGTTAATGAGAGATGGAACCCTTGTTGAGTTATTTGGCCAGGTTCTGAGCCATAATTGGAAGGTGAATTGTGCCATAGACTATTGTTCATAGGCAATGTAGACATTCGTGTCATGAAATTGTAATTGGATTATCTTGTGTTAATCATGTATTAGTTGCTACCCCTTTGTCTTTTAGAAGTGTAAAGAGAATCAAACATTTTAGAAATATGTTCTAGAAAGGCACATCTGTTGTATGTGTGTGGAAATTGGAGAATAGTAGTGGTCTTAGTGAATTTATTTCCTAAGTAGTTGCTTATGTATAAAAGATTGGGAACGGGGTTAATGAAAGGAAAAAAGAAAGATGAATCGCTTATAGCGTTGAATGAAATAGTTGTTTTTGAGAAAAGTTTATATATATTTATATATATATATTTTGTCTAAACTGTCACATTACTATTCTAGTATAAGAATGAGTGTGCATGATCATAGCTATCTGTACTGTTGTTATTGTTAAGATCAAGTTGAGATCCCTACTGGACTATATGTTCATCCCACGTTGTTGAATCTTTTTCAGGTGTTTAGCAGGTTGAGCTGCAAGATTTGGATCTACTTATTTGTTGGCCACGGGCCTCTTTCTTGTTGGCGGAACGCCATATGTGTAAAAGGGTTACACCCTTCAGTTGTTTATTTAAAAGTTGTAAGCCTAAGGGCAATTATTAGTATGTCCATGAAACATTTACTTGTATACGAATGAGAGTACTGATATCCATTGCTATGGGTTGAATGTATGAGTTTATTTCCGCATATTATCTCTGAAATTGAATTAAGCTAATGAACTTGGTAATGACCTCGAGTAATAAAAAGTGGGGCGTGACATAGAGTCAAAAGGAGGTAATATTGGAATAGGTAGTTACAGGGGAGCAGTCGTTCACAGTCATTCATGACCTTTGTCGGGAGGACAAGCATTTCAGGGCATAATGAAACCCAAAAAAGAGTCATACAAAATGCAGATTTATGTATCCTGCAATCCTGGGAAGTGAGTGAAATAGTATTCTCAATCCAACAACCAAACTTTTTTATTATTATTATTTTTTTTTAATATTTGTTGATTTGATCAAGGAGAGTAGAGCAGTAATGGTAGGTGCATGGCTACATGCATGTAACAGGGAGTGATATCCTGCATCAGATTTGAGTGTTCAACCACATCAAGTATGAATCCTCCCACCTGATTGGAACACAAAGTTTGGTTTGGTTTTGGTTTATCATTCCTGATTGGAACACAAGGTTTGGTTTTATCCATTCCACCTTTGTCTAGATAGATTTTAAAAAATGAAAAAAAAAGACGCAAACACAGCAGACACAGAAAGAATGAAGCATTGCAGATATAAATGCAACAATATCTGAATTTTCTATTCAATAAAAAATTTAAATAAAAAAATAAAAAAAAATTGTATTTGAGAGGGGAAACTTGGATTCCTGAAACAGCAAAATATGGTATCTCAAACTTCACGCGTATAGGAGCTTTTCTCTCAGGAGCTGCGTCTTCAGATGTTATACTGGGAAGAGTATACTCCGCTCTAAGCATATATTCCTAAATTGAATTTGCAAAGAGTGTCAAAATCCCATGTCAAAATTGCAAGTGGAAAAGATACTATAGCCCCACATAACCAATAGCCATGAACAAGAAATTACTAGCAAACAATACACTGAGAAAAAATTGAGGTAAACTCTCACCTTACCACCAGGAAAATATTTAATTTTCCAGATCAAAGCATCCTTTTCTGGTGCATATGAAGCAGAACCCAATGATGTCCGAACATTTGGGTTGGTAGCATCGGCTGGAACAGGCAACTCAATCTCAACATTTGTAGCAGTGTTGTAAAATTGATTCAATGCATGAATTAGTTAAGAAAAATCTAATGATCAGGCATTTCAAACAGCCCAAGCAATTGACCCATAAATCCTTAGCCATACCGGCGAATGAACAACGGCATGGCTCGACACCACTTCTCCCCCAAAACAAAGCTTTTGTTGCTGAGCAAGGTCTCGGATCTCGGAACAGAGACCACCCATAGCTTCGACAAAGGAACTAGGAGTAGGTACCTCGGACTGAACCCCAATCGAAGCCCTAGGGCTCATACCCAAAACGATCTCGGAGGCAGAAGACTGATTTTTACCCCCATTTCGCTTCATGTCCATCAATGTTAAAAAATCCCTCTCCAGCAGTAAATGTTTCACGACGTGCGAACTCCCCTTAGGCGAAGGAGAACCTTCAGTCACTAACCCATCAACCATCGTAGCCAAATTGTGTAAATTAGATGTGAGATCAGCCATTATCAACGAAATGTTGAATGAGAAAACCCTAGAAATTTAGGCAATTTCTAGAGAGAAGGCAGACTCTCTCTCTCTCTAACCCATCTTTTCCCGAACCCTCAATCTTTCCTTTCACACCCACTTTCTTGTCGATACCCTCCGGCGACAGTGTTGCTGAGATTTTGGAGAAGTTTGGAGAGGATGCCAGGGGTGAGAGACGCCATTGTTGTGGTTGAAAATTATATTTTTAAAATTTTAAAAAGTATTTCTAAACGATAAAAATATACAAAAATAATAAGTATTTTTTTTTCACCCAATTTGTTTTTAGTTTTTTAGGAAAAAAAAAAACTTGAAACTAGTTTCTGAAAATAAAAACAAACATATTGAAATTGATAATCTAACCATATTCTTTGAAAAAGTTTAAATTATCTCAAATTAATCATCTCAACTTAAGAGTGTGTTTGGGCTCAATGGGTTCATTTTTTGTAATTCAATTAATAATGATTTTAATTTTACAATTCGGTAACTAAAATATTTAATTTAAACTCTTAAATTATAATAAAAAAACACAAATCACTAAATCACATCACACTAGCAAAACTTTTTACGACTAGTAATACATCGCTAAATGGTTAACTCTTTGCCCACGCCAACTTGTCATCGCCAAAAAGCAAGCACACTATAGCGACGCTCATTGTGTTGCTACAAAAAAAAGCCTCGTAGATAAAAGTTTTGAAATTTTGGCGCCAACCAAAAAATTTGGCGTTAAAATAATGTTATGCCTTTTTAGCGACGGTAACAAATTGCATCGGTAAAGGTATACTTTTACCAACGAAATTGATCACTGTGTCGCCAAAAATATACTTTTAGCAATGAAAAATTGACGTCATCGCCAAAAGTAGTCGCCAAAAGTGCAATTTCTTGTAGTGATGGGTTTGTCTCGCTCGATTGAGATGTTGATATGTATTGTATGCTTATGTGATAACATGCTTATACGATTATATGGGTATAGAATTTAGTTCCTAAGATATTGATTGGGTCTACGAGTTTCTAGAAGTCCTATTAAAAGACCATTTGATCACTACTGTTTCTAATTAGAACTCTAACAACGCCGCGGGATGATCATTATCTAGGAAGGAAATTCATATGTGTTTATGTGATTACGTGCTTATATGGGGTGATTTACTATTATCCATCGTATTAGGACGTGAGTGAGTTGGCTTTAGTACATTTGTGAATGTGCTAATCTTTTTGTTACCTTTATCAGGATGTCAAGACGTGGTCATGGTGGTAAGCATGGTAGGCCTAGGAGGCACGAGATGTCTATACTGAATGAAATTCGGGCATAGGAAGAAGGAATTGGTCAGGCCAACATGGCTGAGCCAGTAGGTCAATAGGCCATGGACTCTTTAGCCTGTGAAATGGTCGGAGCTTTGCAGGAATCTATGGACATTCTCTGAGCTGAGAATCAAGTCCAGGCCCAGGTTGCTGAGGCAGGGCCATCTTTTCTGAAAAAGGAGTTTTTCCAGTCGAACCCGGATGAGTTTTTGGGCGATCTTAAGGAACCACTGAAAGCGGATGAGTGGTTAGAGCAGATGGTGAAGACTTTTGAGATGCTCGGCATCGAGGACGGGGGGTTTAAGAGTGACCTTGGCGTCCTTCCAATTGAAGGAAGATGCGGGTCAATGGTGGAAGTATGCGAGGGGACGCATTGGAGGGACTTGGGAGGCTTTTGTGGATGCCTTCAAGGACAAGTTTTTGCCTCCCACTGTTAGAGGGAAGTTGAGGGACCAGTTTTCTAAGTTGGTGCAATTGAATACACCAGCGGCTGAGTTTGAAGCCACATTCACTAGCCTCTCTAGGTTTGCACCTGAATTGGTGGCAACTGAGGAGTGCCGTTGTCTGGAATTCGAGAAGAGGCTGAGGACTGGGCTCATGTTTAAAGTGGTCGGATCCATGATTAGAGACTATGGGAGCCTTGTGGAAGTGGCGGCCCATCTTGAGACCATTATGCAGGCAGAAGATGAGAGGATGAGGGGTTCTAGTAGGAGTTATAATAGTCAAGGAGACGGGAAGAGGCAGAGGGGTTCTAACCCTCAGTCATCCTAGGGAGCTCAGTCGAGGTCTACCTTTCCAGTGCCGAGTTCGGGTTCTGGGAGGAGTGGTCAGGGAGACATCACTTGTTTCAAATGTGATTAGTTAGGCCACGAATCTTCAGCCTGCCCACAGAGAGGAGGATGGCAGCGAGCAGCATCGTCTTCGGCTCATTCTCAGGGCCAGAGCAAAGGGAGAGGGCAACCACCTACTTGTTATCAGTGTGGGCAGGTAGGGCACCTGAAGAGATTTTGCCCACAGTTGAGTGGCACATCTAGTGCGTCTGGTTTAAGGCAGACACAGACTCACCAGCCTGCACAGTCAGCACAGGCCTTGAGGGCTAATCAAAGAGCCTCTTCGACTTAGTCAGTGCATCAGGCATATGCTCCAAAGGGTGAGTAGGTTGAGCAGAGACCTATTGGGTGTGTGTATGCTGTTACCACTCCAGAACTTGTACTGGCGCCTTCTGTAGTGAGAGTTACCTTCTTGTTTTGGAGTTTAGTTGCTAATGTGTTGATTGATATGGGTGCATCCCATTCTTTTATCTCGTCTACATTTGCATCGGTTTTAGGGTTGGAGTTGGCGTAGTTAGCATCTCCTATTTGTGTAGAGTCACTTATTGGTGGTGAGATTATCTTGAAACAAGGGTGTCAGGGTTGTGACATCGAGGTTACCGGTCGTTGATTACCTTTTGTATTTGTATTGCTTGATATGACTAGTTTTGATGTTATTTTGGGTATGGATTGGTTATCGTCATACCGTGCTATTATAGATTGTTACTGTCAGAGGATTACTGTATGTACCTTAAGCGGTGATTGTTTTTATTTCTTGGGGTACCGGGTGGATAGAGTCTTATCATCGGTGTACAATCCGCGTGGACGGAGTGAACTTAGTTGGCTCCTTGCTAGCTTCTTGAGTGGTGAGTGTGAAGAAGTCCGAGTTGAGTTGCTAATGGTGGTTTGTGAATACCCGGATGTCTTTCTCGAAGATCTTGCCAGTTTACCACCCCATCGAGAGATTGAGTTCTCTATTGATTTAGTGCCTGGTACAACACCGATTTTTATGGCTCCGTATAGATTTGCACCCACTAAATTGAGTGAGTTGAAGATTCAACTCTAGGAACTACTAGATAAGGATTTTATCCGCCCTAGTACTTCACCTTGGGGAGCACCAACTCTCTTTGCTGAAAAGAAAGATGGAGCATCGCGACTTTGTATTGATTACCGGAAGCTGAACCGGGTAACTGTTAAGAACAAGTACCCAATGCCTCGTATAGATGATCTGTTTGATCATTTGAAGGGGTCTTGCTATTTTTCTAAAATAGGCTTGAGGTTGGGTTACCATCAGTTGTGGGTAAGGGAGGAGGATATCCTGAAGATGGCATTCCGTACGCGATATGGCCATTATGAGTTTTTAGTGATGCCTTTTGGGCTGACCAATGCTCCAGCTGTGTTTATGGATTTGATGAATCGGATCTTCTGTGAGTTTCTAGACCACTTTATGGTCGTCTTTGTGGATGACATCTTGATTTATTCGCCCTCCGAGGAGGAACACGAGAAACACTTACGAGTAGTGCTTGAGTTGCTTAGAACACATAAGTTGTATGCTAAATTTGGAAAGTGTGAGTTTTGGTTAAAAGAGGTTAAGTTCTTAGGCCATGTGGTATCTGGGGAAGGGATGACTGTAGATTCATCCATGATAGAGGTAGTGCAGGATTGGGCGCAACCTAAGAATGCCTTTGAGATCCATAGTTTCCTGGGGTTGGCCGGGTATTATCGAAGATTTGTGAAGGACTTCTCTAGATTAGCTTCACCGTTAACTAGACTGATGAGGAAGGGAGTTAAGTATATGTGGAATGAGACCTGTGAGATGTCATTCCAAGAGCTTAAGGTTAGACTTACCATTGCTCCAGTCTTGATTATTTCGAAGAGGGATTTGGGCTATTCGGTATATTGTGATGCCTCACGGGGAAGGTTCGGGTTGTGTATTAATGCAAGAGGGGAAGGTAGTAGCCTATGGATCATAGCAGCTGAAAACACATGAGAGGAATTACCCTACCTATGATCTAGAGTTAGCAACAATGATATTTGCTATGAAGATTTGGAGGCAATATCTGTATGGTGAGAAATTCGAGGTATTTTCTGATCACAAGAGTCTGAAGTATCTATTCACTCAGAAAGATTTGAATTTGAGGTAAAGAAGGTGGATGGAGTTCATAGAGGACTATGACTTTGAGTTGCATTATCATCCTGGGAAGACCAATGTAGTGGTCGATGCCTTGAGTAGAAAATCTGTTAGTAGTGCGACTCGGGGAGTTTGACTTGCATCTTAGTGAGTCCATTGAATCTGCGGCTTTGTTTACGGTAGTTGCCCAACCTACACTTGTGAACCGAGTGATGGAGGCACAGAAGGGTGAACTTGAAATGGAAACCCTCCGGGAGAAGATCTCCAGTGGAAAAGTAGAACGGGGCTTGAGCGTGTATTCTGACTTGAGTGTTAGATACCGTGACCGTCTTGTCGTGCCGGAGTCTTGCCGAAAGGAAGTACTTCGAGAATTTCACCATTCGCGCCTTGCAGTGCATCCGGGAGGCACAAAAATGTATCATGACCTGAGTCGCCAGTTTTGGTGGAGAGGTATAAAGAATGATGTAGCTGTGTTTATATCAAAATGCCTTACTTGTTAGTAAGTGAAGGCCGAACATCAGAAGCCAATGGGCTTGTTGCAACCCTTGCCTATAGCCGAATAGAAGTGGGATCATGCCACAATAGATTTTGTTTTGGGCCTTCCAAGAACTCAACGGGGTAGTGATGCCATTTGGCTGGTAGTTGACCGGTTGACCAAGTCGGCGCACTTTATAGCTATGCGCGTAATCGATTTGGTAGACTATCTTACCGACCTTTACATTAGGGACATAGTGAGATTGCACGGGGTCCCTATAACAATTGTTTCAGATAGAGATCCACGTTTTACAGCTCGACTGTGGCGGAGCTTGTAGAGTGCCTTGGGTACTAGATTGACTTTTAGTACAGCGTATCACCCTTAGACCAACGGGCAGTTTGAGCATACCATTCAGGTCCTTGAGGATATGCTTCGAGGTTATGTCCTTGATTTTAAAGGGTCGTGGGAGAGGTATTTGCCCTTAGTGGAGTTTGCCTATAATAACAACTTCTAATTGAGTATTGACATAGCACCGTTTGAGGCCTTGTATGGCCGACCGTATAGATCCTCGGTGTGTTGGGCCAAGGTGGGTGATGCACCTTTGTTGGGCCCAGAGTTAGTTCGGGAAACGACAGAGAAGGTAGCACTTATTCGTAAAAGATTGGTTACGACTCAGAGTCGCCAGAAAAGTTATGTCGACTGTAAGAAGAGACCCTTGTCTTTTGAAGTGGGAGATCATGTCTTTTTGAAAATATCACCTAGGCGGGGTTTGATGAGATTTGGGAAGAGTAGGAAGTTGTCCCCTCGGTTTATTGGCCCTTTTGAGATCCTTGAGCGGATTGGGGAGGTTGGGGAGGTTGCTTATCGTTTGGCATTACCACCACAACTTTCTGGGGTTCATGACATGTTTCATATTAGTATGCTTCGAAAGTATGAGCCGGATCCATCGCACATGTTGGATTGGACCAACTTAGAGGTAGATGAGGATGTCTCGTGTGAAGAGAGACCAGTGAGAGTCTTGGATACTTGGGATCAAGTTTTGAGAGGCAAGACAATTCCCTTGGTTAAAGTATCGTAGAAACATCACAGAGTTGAGGAAGCAACTTGGGAACATGAATTGGAAGTCTAAGAGAAATATCCGGACTTATTTGTTGATGTGTAATTTTATATTGAGATTTCCATTATGTAAATAAAATGTAAAGACATTGTATATGTCATGGGCATTTTAGAAACATGGATTCAATATGAGTAATGTATATGCTTTGAGAATATGGAATATTGTGGGTGTTATACCAGTTTTGGAAGCATTGTATATATTGTGAAAATTTTGAAAACTCAGATTTTAATTAAACATTGTAAATGTTTTGGGAAATTGTATATTTCATTTTAATATGGGACTTGTGTGTCGAATTGATGAGAATGCATGACCGGAGAATGGGTCATGGTATTGAACTTGTGAGAATAACATTGTTATAAATGGTCTAATGTTGATTTTGAACTTGATTTGTAATTTCGAGAACGAAATTCCTTAAAGAGGGGAGGTTATAGCGATTCCGGCTTTGACCTGTCACTTGTAGTATTCCGGACTCGGGTTTGTATGGTTTTGAATAGAGATTCATATTTTGTTTCCCTTGTCTCCCCTTTGTTTTTGGTTATTGGATTGTAGTTGTGCGTTTGAAACAGGTTGGTTGCTTGTTTTTCCAAACCTTTATTGCCCAGATTTTTCCTCTTCCACTCGAGCGGCTATTTTCACCCTCAAGCGGGCTTTGCAATTTTTGCTCCTCCGCTCGAGCGGCCATTCTTGCGTTCGAGTGGGCTTTGCGAACTCTTAGTACTTTGCAAGTCTGCAAAACTACCGGGAGAGTGTTTTCTACCCTTAAGCAGCATTTTCTACGCTCGAGCGGGTGGGCGCTCGAGCGGCCCTTTCCTGTGCTCAAGCATCGGTTTGTTGTCTGCAAAACTTCTGGATGTGTGTTTTCTACGCTCGAGTGACCATTTCTTGCGCTCAAGTGATGAGCAATTGTTTTATCTTGGCGCTCGAGCGGAACAACTTTTTGTGTCTGACGCTCAAGCGTCAACTCTTCTACTCGAGCGGACTATGCGTATATTAGATCGCGAAAGTAACATTTTATATCACTTTTTCATTCTTCTCGCTCTCTAAAACTTTCCAAAAACCTAGATCTTGACTCTCTCTCTCTCTTTCTCTCTCTAAAATACCCTCTCTCTCTCTCTCTACATTTTCTCCTTGATCCATTGATCTCTCCGCCTTAGTCTCATTGGGAAAAGGGTAGAGCACCTTGAAAGCTTCTTTTTGATCCAATTGGAGTTTGGTTTTGGCATCGTTGAATTTTCGCCCTTGCTCCATTGATCTTCTAAACTTGAGGTCGGGATCTCCTACACTTTAATATGGTTTTTAATTTAGCTATTTGTCGTTCTGTAACAATGGTGGGATTTGGGGATAATGTGAACAAACCTAGGGTTTTAGTGTAAAATGGAAAGGGAGGTTTTGATAAATGAGGGATAAATAATTGTGGCGTTTGAAAGTGATGTTGTATGGGATCAAAATAGTTGATTTTTCTACATGGTTGATACTTTAGGAAAGAGGGTGTTTGCCCTAAAGTGATCATACCATTTATTTTGTATAAGTAAATGAAATTGATGTTGTGAACATGAAATTGAACGAGTTTTGAAATAAATAGTGGATTTGAGTAGATGATACGCCTCATCTTTGGAAATTTTGAATAAATTATCTATCTTGAGATTGTATACCTATTTAGAAATAACTATATTGGGCTATCGGTGGAGGATAGTTATGATTGTTGTACAAATTGCATAAGGATTAGTTTAATCCATAGTTGGTTATCCTCGAATATGATCATGTTGTAAATACATTGTATATGTATGATTGTTTGGGAGGAGAAAGGGGATGTACTCCATGTATGATTATGTGTTTAAATACATTGTATGTGTATGATTGTTTGGGAGGAGAAAGGGGATGGACTCGACTGTTTGGGAGGAAAAAGAGGGTGGACTCCATTATAATTAAGTTGGCTGGAGTGTCCTGGGTGAAAGTCCTGAAATTTATACATGGGTGCCGATCACGCGGATGAAATTTTCATAAAATGGCAGAACGAAGTGTTTATGTGTTAATGATGTGATTATAGAACCATTGAGTTATAGTCTCATTTGGGTTATTGAGAAATAATGAAATTGGCTCATGTATTGAAATGAATTGAATGGAAATGGATTAAGATTTATATTTGGTACCTTTTGACCATAAACTGTAAATGTTTTGTCATAGGCATTGTTTATGCATATTGTACTTATACCTTTGTTGAATCTCATATATTATGTTAGATTATTCCTACTGGGCTGTGACTCACCCTATTTGGGAACAACATTTTCAGGTAATGATGACATACCTACACCAAAGCAATAGCATTGGAGGGACTTTTGGGAAACAAGAGTTTCTTTGTTTTGTTTCACTTTTTGTATAGCCTAGGGCTTAAATTGTATGAGCTAGTCTCATTTTTGTTGTAACCAAGCCAAGGCTTGAAAAGGTGTAAGCCTATAAGACATTTATTTATGTTAAACTCTTTTGTACTATTAACTCTATGAATTGAAAGAATGTTACACTCTGATTTATTTATATTTCGGTTGAATCTATGGTTATATTTTGGAGGCGTTACACTTAAACGTATAAGTGACTACTATTTTGTGTAATTTTCACTTTAATGGGACTTTTGGGTTCATAAGAATAAAGAGATAACTAAACCGTTCACAAGATCATATTTTAAGATTTATTAGTGCTTTACCCTATATAAAATCACAATAATGAAATTAGTTACTGATCTTATTTATTTTAGAATGAATTAAATTTTAACTATTTTCACCAACCATCATCTCTCCAATTTTTATTTCCGCTCTTTTAACCACATTGACTCTTATTTAAAGTACCTCTACTATGCGGCCACCACTACTTTTAACTTCCATTCCTTACCTTTCTCCCAAGTCGACTTCTACTCCCACCAAAGCAACCTCTTTTCTCTAATCTAATGTTGTCTCCGCTTCATCCCATTGTTTGGCCATTAAAATTTTGATTTTTTTTTTTTTTGAGCAGCAAACAAAGGAAAATGTTTTATTAAGATAGAAAGATTGCACAATGGTTTGGGAAAATTTGCATCAATGTGAAACTAAGCATCCCAACTAGGTTAGCACCCAAACCTTAACTAATTATATGCATTTCCAAACCCCCCAATAGAGTTAGAGAGATTCCAATTCTCACAAATTTGACTCACCAAAAAAGCATTACATTACACTTCACATCCTTCCACCAATACACTTCCTAATCTGATAAATATTGAATAAAAAATCATTAACAGAGTAATGAAAATCTTTGAATGAAGCTTTTAGCCAAATAGTTAACCATTAAAATTCTGATTAACCATTAATTGATAATAGATTTGTTGAGTTGGTATAAATTCTCAAATAAATTTGAACTCGACTCATATAAAATAATGAATAATTTTGTATGCATTGTATATATAAATACTAATAAAATAAAAATAATAATAAAAAAAAATGCCTCTTAATTTTAGGAATTATTGTAGTGCTTTTTATGATTATTGTTCTTTTTTTTTTTAATCTATAAAATCCTAATAATGAAATTAATTACTCATCTTATTTATTTTAGAATGAATTAAATTTTAACTATTTTCATGATTTACATAATTTTTTGATTGTTATGTCATTAAATGTGTTTTAGGTTCTTAAGAAATACATATCATAGTTTTTTTTTGTTTTTTTTTTTTTTTAAGAAAGGCAAAAAACGCCGAACAACTAAACAGACTCAGACTGAATAATTCTGAATATCTCATTGTAACAAGCCCGCGGGGGATCTCGCTATAGCTCGGACTCGATTTGTGTCACGGTTCTTAATCTAAACCAAAGAGTCCAAATCCGGCAAATCGTTTTGAGAAAACAGGTTTTTTTGAAAGAAGTGCCAAACATGGACTGCTTTGCCAGATACAGAGTCGCCACCTAAATATTTTATTTTGGGAAATTTAGGAAACCCTGACTCGTGCCTAAGGCCACGTGTCCGTCATCACCAAAGTTGCCTCGGCTCGGGAACTTGGGTACGATTAGGGAAGGTCACTTCGTGAGCACCCCTGCTCGCCCGATCAAAGATCGGCCTCTACTAACCATGATATCTAGTTTTGAAGACATTGTGCGTTCTTATTCCGGTTATTAGCCTAGATTTACTATGTGATGCGCACAGCATACAAATATAGACTGGGTCACCTGAATTGGAACAAAACATTTCATGTTTGTTTATTTGAAAGATGGTTTGATGGTGCTAGTCGCAAGTAGGCTAAGACGTGGATTTGCCACCCTCGGGTGGGCTTAGAAAAGATGGTTTTGCCACTATCTAGTGGGCTTAAAACTCACAGTCAATGATTTGTCCCAATCCAAATAACCCAACCTTCACCCACAGGCATTCAGGCAGTTATATCACATAAGCAAATAGCCTCATAGTAAGCATGCTATTCATGGCAGTCACTCACACGCATGCAAGGATACTAAAGCATAAAAACTTACCGAGTACTCCAAGCCAAAACAGAAGCTAATTAGAAATCCATGCATGATCCTAATTATACAGAAATGTCTAATGCAACACATGCAAATATGCAATTATAGCAGGCTCGGCTATTCTAAACATGGCATATGAGATGCAACAGCTAACAAGTACTCAACTTGAAATTGAAATACAAATGCAGTTAGAATGATGCGCCGAGCCCGGTGCATGCAAGACAGATGAATGAATGCAAACATGCTATCATACTGTATGCTAATTGAAACATGCCCTAATCTAACCATCATAAGCTGGTAAATAAAAAGGGAAGAAAGACGTGGGGTTGGAAGACATATATCACACACACGCACACTTATTACAACGTTGCCCTCGCGCAGAGGGTCCGAATAAATAACATACAGTCCCGAATAGTACAGTCCAAATAAATAATACAGTCCAGATATGTACAAAAATCCTAATTACTTACCAAATTAACTAAGAAAACAATAAACTGGCATGCAAGCCAGGGACTGCCTTGACTCTTTTTCAGATGATGAATGATGCATATCCGGGTTGCCTTGCGCGGAAATCCACTGCGATGCTCCAATTAGCCTCTGTTTGCAATTGTTCTTGGAAAGCGCGCCAAGCTCCGGAAGGCTGCTGATTCTTGATTTGCTGCAACAGAGAGCAGGAAAGGGGCATAGCAATGTATTTTCACATATGTATGCATGTCTCGATCCTCGTGCCACCAATCACGCATCTCGATGCACGATGGCCGAGGAGTCGAATTGCACAACTCAATATGAAATGAATGCACATATAAACACAACAAGACCGAGACTCCATCATGGTTAATCCGGAGTGTCAGTGACTGGGAATTGAAACACGTCCCGTCACTCGAAGTACGAAACGTCCCTCGTTTCCCATGCTCGGGCTAACTCCTATCCCAAACACAATGCAATATGCATGACATGCATGGATGCAACTAATATACAACCTAATATGCACAATGCTATGAAATGGCATACACGATGCACGAGGTAACATGGCATACACAATGCGCTAACATACAGCCTAGCATACACAATGCATAATGGACTTACACCAACACAAGTGGACCTCAGCCACACTCACATAAGAGGCCATTAGATGAAAATGTGACACTTGAGATGCGTGCACACGTGCACGCAAACCGAGGACCGACCCTAAGGCACCAAATGCCACTCTAACAAGACACATGGCAAGACATGGAATATGACATACTAGCATGCAAATTTCAGTAGCAAAAATTGATGCAAAACAGCCCCGAAGCATGGCAAAATGGCACCCGATGCATGAAATGAATCCCGAAACATGAAATTAGACGCATGGAATGACCTATGGCTATGCAATGCATGCATTATTTGAACATGAAGTGTGAAGACAGAATCAAGACAGCCCCAAAACAAGCATATTTACAGTTTTAAGCAAGGCAAAACAGTGAACAAAAATGGGGCTAAATCAATATGCAAAAATGGCCCCGAAAGAGAGATAATGAAGCAAGTGGCAGCTGCTGGCCACAAACAGAGAAGGGCCCTTCAACAATGTTGAAGAGGGGCCCAAAACATGGCATTTTACAGTTGATGACCAAACCCAAAACAGTGCACAAGCAAGCCTAAAATACTATGCAAGATAAGGCCAAAAAGGAGGTTTAAACACAAAGAGCAAGAAGGAAGCCTCCAAAAACAAAATACCCTTGATAAAACATGAAGAGGGGATCAAAATAATGCTATTTACAGTTCGGACCAAAGCCCAAAAATACAAGCACAAGGGGCTAACAAATTATGCAAAAATAAGGCCAAAAGAGGGATACAAAGGCAAGTGACAAAAGGAAGCCTCAAACAGTGATGAGCCCTTCAATAATGTTGAAGAAGGACTCAAAATAATCCACTTTTCAGTTTATTACAGAGCTCAAAACAGTTTATAAATAGGCCTAAAATTCTATGCAAGAAAGAGGCATACAAGAGAGCTAAAGAGGCAAGTGGTACCTAGGGACCTTAAACAGGGAAGGACCCTTAAACAAACATGAAAAAGAGCTTAAAATATGATGTTTTACAGTTAGGGTCGGAGCCCAAAAATGCAAGCAAGAATGACTTATATATTGAGCAAAATAAGGCCAAAAAAGAGGAGAAATGTGCTTACCCTTGTAGACCAATTCTTTGACAGCCTCTTGGCTTGAGAAAAGATGCCTCCTAAGCTCTAAAAAGATCCTCCAAGCTGCTGGAATGGAGTGGTGGTGTGGTGCTAGGTGGTGGTGTAGAAATGGTGTAGGGTTTGGGAGGTTTTGATGGTTAGAGTATAGAGAGAGAGAGAGATATAGTGTAGGAGGCTCAAACCAATATTTTCTAACCCCTAAAACCAGAGCTGGGGGGGGGGGGGTGTTTATATAGGCAAAAGAGTGGGGGAAAAGGGGGGGAAATTGAAATTCAAATTTCCCCCCCAAAAAGGCCAAAAAGTGAGATAAAGAGGCAAGTGGTAGCTGCTGGCCTCAAACCAAAGAGAGCCCTTCAACAAAGTTGAAGAGGGGCTCAAAACAAGACATTTTTTAGTTTATGACCAAGTCCAAAACAGCTCACAAGTAAGCCTAAAATATTATGCAAAAAAAAGGCCTAAAAGAGAGTTAAAAAGGCAAGTGATAGTAGGAGGCCTTAAATAGCAAAAGGTCCTTAATCAAACATGAAAAAGAGGTCAAAATATGACTATTTACAGTTTGGGTCGGAGCCCAACAATGCTTGCAAGCAAGGCTCGGGGGCCAAAACGCGCAGCCCGGGGCCCCGAAAACTGACTGTTAGGCACCGGGAGTGGTGTTCGACCACGAAGTCGGTCTCTCGGACCACAGTGTCCCTCAAAAGGGAGGAAATAAGGTATGTGCCAAAAACCGGAGCAAACGGAGGTGGTTAAGCGGTCCCGAACTGAGACACACGGCCAACGGCTCCGAAAAATCGGAAACCGGGCTCCAAACGGGCAAAATGGCCTACGACCACGAAACGTAGCCTACGGCCACTGAGAGATGATCTACGAGACCTCTCCCTCCCTTCGGGAAGAGAAAACAGAGAAAACAGAGCCTGGTTCGCAAATCGAGGCAAGGTATGAAAGAGTCCGGAAGTCCGGAGGCAATGCTCGCAGCCGAGACTCTGAAACCTCTGAATGAGTAGGATATGCAACATCACCAAGTGCTCAATCGGTGACGTCTGAGTCTTAAGGTCGGTCAAAAATGGGGTGTCTACACTCATCCATCCAAACTCTCCGACTGATCACAGGGCCCGCCATACGAGCCAGCCCATGAGCAGCGTTATTACCACCTCGCAACACATGGATAACATAAGTCCATTAATCACATTGGAGCGCTTTAATGATTGACAATGAGTCCCCTCCAAATGTATATGAGTCAGTCCCAGCTTTGCACCAAATGCAATTGCACTAGCCGCCGCCAAAGCTTACGCACAATCCGCGTCAACCCAATGTGGAAGTCTTTCTGACATGACTGCAATAGCCTTGCCGTGTGCCCAGGCGGACGTAAAGAGGGTGTAGGGGGTCACGTGCATCTGGATTTTGGAATTATTTGTTTTGGTTGCAAATATAAATAAATTATTTTAAATAAAAAATTTATAAAAATATTATTTAGAGCGAAATGTCAATAACATTTTTAAAATTATGATAATAATAATTGTTATATTGATTGAAAATGAAAAGATTAGCTATCAAAATTTCAATATAATAGTATTGTCTATTATTATTGACATACAAATATAATTAATCTCAATAAAGATATGAAATTTATTAGATTGTTAATTAAATTTGATATGTGGTGTTCATCTCCCATGTGTTTTATTTATTATTGGTTGGTGATATCACATATTAATAATGACGTAGTATTACTATTATATTGAATTTTTACTCAAATTTTGTATAAAAAATTACTTTATCATTATATAATTTATTTTAAAACTGATATCCATGACTTTTATATATATATATATATTATCCATGATACACTAATTATAAATAATATTATTATTATTTTTATTTTTTTATCTTTCTTGAAATTAAATCGTAAAAATTTATGTGAAATATTTTTGTAAAAATTTTCAATGTTATAATTAATAAGTAAACCCTCAGATTTAATTTCTTAGCTCCGCCACTGTATGTGCCTCACGATGTAACGCCCTCAAAAATAACCCATAACATACACAATAATAAGATGCATTACTTAAGAAAATAAACCATAATTCATTCATCAGAGTATCCTTAAATAAAGACATTACATGTAATAATGAAAGTAAATGCCCTATGGGCTTACATCTTTCCAAGCCAACACTTGGACACAAAATGTGAGTACTAACTCAACTACAAATTAAGCCCTCGGCTTGTGATTACATGTAATATCAAAACAAAACAAATAACTAAACTAGTCTTCAAATCCAAGTCCTTCCAAACTAAGTCCTTGGAGGTAGCTTATCACCTGAACCTGAAAATGATGTTCCCATAAAGGGTGAGCCACAGCCCAGTAGAAAAATACTAAACCAAATATAAGCATTGAATAAAGCCCTAGCATTCAATAGATGGTTAACACTAAACATCACATTCACTTTTCATTATTTATTCAACTTTCCATTATTATCAACAAGGCTCAAAACCTGGCCAAACTACAACAGTGAACTATATATCAGATTCACATTACTTCCAATATCAACAAAACAAATGAGACACAGGCTCATATCAAAACACTTCCATACTTCCAATATGATACACATTTTAGTGCTGTATCAATAACATGTAAAAACACTTCAATATCAATAAGCACACATAATAGTGATGCTAATGGAGTCCATCCCCTATCTCCTCCCAAACAAAATCCGGTTTAGAGGTCTGTAGACACCCCATTTTTGACCGTCCTCAAGACTTGGACGTCACCGTTGGAACACTCGGTGATTATCCATGTTTGTGTTCGTTTGGAGTTCCTGGAGTTCTCGGCTCGCGTGCCTTGCCTCAGGACTTCCGAACTCGACCGTTTTGTGTTTGGTTTTGCACCAAACACTTATGTTTTGCCTTGGAAGGGCAGGGAATGCTTTGTGAGGCATCCCCACATACCACCGGCTGTGGCTAGAGGCCACCGGCTGGCTGGTGTTGCCATCGGCACTTTATTGTGCCGACCGGCACTCTTTTGTGCCGACCGGCACTGAGTTTTGTCAAAATGACACTCTTTGCCGGTCGGACACTGTGCAGTTGCTTTATGAGATATTTTCAGACAGCTGTATAGTTTTGGTTCCCCTCCATACACGTGTATGGAGGGATGACCCTCTTAGTTAGCTTAGCTTGTAAGCTTTGCAAGCTTTGCTTGCCTATAAGAGGACCACTCCTCTTCTTGGCTTAGGGTTACAAAAATTTTAGACATTTTAGATAGACCAAGCTCTGGTTTTTAGGGTTAGGATAGATACACATCCTATCTCTCTTCTTCTCTCTTGTTTTGTACACTAGGTGTTTGTGTCATACTTTTGCTCACCAACACCTAGTGTTCCACCTTCTTTGGGTTCTTGAGGGTTCAGAGGTTTGTTTTGGAGCTTTGAAGCTGGTTTGGTGCTCAAGGAAGCCAATACATCATCTTTGTTGAAGAGGCTCCAAGGGTAAGACACTAACTCACTTTTTACCCCATTCTTGCACCTTCTCTTTACCTAGTTTAGAACTATTTTTGTGCTTAGTGTTTAACACATAAAAGTTCTATTTTTTAAGCCTCTTTATTGTTTATTAAGAGTGTTTGGTGGTTTGAGTAAGTTTGACCACCCTTAGGCCTTGAAAAGGCCCCTTTTTGTGCTATTTTGTGAGAAATCCGAGACTTTGGTGCTTGGGCCTCTCCACCACTGAAATCTTGAGGGATTTCAGTGGTGGAGATGGTGCCTTGAAGTCTCCAAAAAGAGAGGGCCACCCCCTCTCCTTGATGTCCTTGGAAAGGGCAAGTTTTGGCCTCCAAAGGAGCACCATGTTTGATTGTGTGTTGAGCATGTTTGGTTTGTTTTTCATGCTTACATTGCCATGATATAACATGTTTCTAAGTTGGTTTAGGTCCCTTATGCATGCTTAGCATAGTTGCCTTGTAATGCCTTTTGACCCTCTAACATGCCTAGGTTGTATACCTTAGCTTCTAGCATGTTTTAGGCTTGCATTTGTGAAGCTTGTGAGCTTATTTTGTCATGTTCTAGCTCTGTCCATAGCCGTTTGGGTTGATCTTGGCATGCATTATATGGCCCCTTTGCATTTTAGGCTTGCTAGCCTTTGAGTATGCATGTGTAGCATGTATTACTTACCTCATTTTGGTAGTTTGGAACCACCTAGCATGCTATTTCAGTCCCTTTGGTGTGCTTGTGTGCTTGCCCTAGTGGCCTCTTTAATGCTTTAAGAGTATGTGTTAAATGCTCCATGTTTTGGCTTCTAATGCATGTCTTTGGATTCATGTCATCTAGATGCCATCTAGGTGGTCCTTTAGACTTAGTTTTATGTGTTAAAACTCTGTTTTTGAGTGTTTAAGTATTGCCATGTGTGGTTGTGCTAAGTACGGTTCAAAGCCTCATTGGCTTGCCTTAAGCCTTAGACCATTTGCATGCTTTGTTTGGCTTGTTTTATTGCATGATTTGGCATCATGTTTTGCATGATTTTCAGAGCTTTACAATGTGTGTTTATTGCCCTCGTTTGGTATCTCCAAGTGTGCTTGAGAGTTGCCATGCTTGTGTCTAAGTGTTGGATCATAATTGCATGCATGTGTGTGTGTATTTTAGCCTTCACTTTGGGGCACTTTGACCACTGATTTTAGGACTATTTGAGTTGCCTAATTCATGTATAAGACCATCCTTCCATTGGTTTGCATGCTTACCTTCTATGCTTGCTTGAACCCTTTGCATGAACGTATTGCATAGTCCATGTTGCATGCCTAGTTGACATGTTTAGGGTTGCATTTGTATTGTACATGTTTGGCCTCTTGAAGTGAAGTATGATGGAGGTTGAGCACCCTTGTTTGCTTGTTTGCATTGCATGCATTTGAAATCAAAGTTGCATCTTTGGTTCTTAGGGCCATCATGCATGGAAATGCGCGATTGGTGGTCCGGGAATCGAGACACATGCCCCCTTGAGTCAAAAACATGATAAGGGGTGTGTGTAGTGCATAAATATATTGAATTGCATTGCCATGCAAGTTTTGCCCTCTGTTGCTGTGAGTTGCAAGTTCTGCAGGTATTTTGTGCCGGCCGGCAGTGTTTAGTGCCGACCGGCAGTAAATTTTCAGCCGATGGATAAATCCAGTGCCGGTGGCCTCCTCCTTCAGCCGGTGGTGTCCTACCCCAGCCGGTGGTGATCCCCAGTGTCCTGAGAGGCACTCCTGGGACTTTGGTAATTTTCTGAGGAGGAGAGCAGAGGAAACAGAGGCAATCCGTGCATGGCAGTGCGGTTCCGAGCCAGTCCCGAGTGCACGCTGCATTTGGCCCTCATCCCGAGGCGGTTTACTGTTTAATTAGATTAATTATTTTATTTAATTAATTTAGTTGATTTGTAATATTTTAATTAGTTTGCGTAGCTAATTAATCTGTATTATTATTCGGTCCCTCCGAGTGAGGGCGTGCTTGTAATAAGTGTGTGTGAGTGGGTGTATGTCTTCCAATCCCCACTTCTTTCTCCCTTTTATTTACCTGCTTACATTGGTAGATTAGGGCATACTTATTTTAGCATACCTTATGCAATGCATGCGTGCATCCATGCATTTGTTTACATGCACCGGGCTCGGTACATCATTCAAACTGCATCGTACTTTCAATTCCAAATTGAATACGTGATAGTTGTAACATTTCACGTGCCATGTTTAGGGTTAGCCGAGCCTGTCTAGATTACACTCCGTATGCGTTGCATTAGCCACTTAACATGAACTAGGTCATGCATGTTTGCTAACCGGGTTATTGTTTTTGGCATGGAGTACGATGTAAGTTTTTCTGCTTTAGCACTTCGCATGCATGTGAATGTTGCCATGACAGTATGCTTACCATGCGGCTAAATGCTTATGTGATATTACTGTTTGAATGCCTGTGGGTGGAGGTTGGATTGCGTGAGTTGGAACAACTCATTGAAATCCGTATTTTAGCCTACTTGCGAGTAGCAAAACCAACACGTTTTTCGAGACAAAACGGATATGCAATGTTTATTCCCAAATTAGGCAATCTAGTCTATACTTTTGTGTTGTGCGCATCACATAGTAATTCTAGGCTAATAACCGGAATAAGAACGCATAATGTTTTCAAAATCGGATATCACGGTTAGTAGAGGCCGGTCTTCGGACCGGGCGAAAGGGGGTGCTCATAGCTGACCTTCCCCGATCGTACCCAAGCTCCCGAGCCAAGACATTTGGTGATGACGGACACGTGGCCTTCGGCACCGAGTCAGGGTTTCCTAAATTCCCCCTTTTAAAAAATATTTAGGTGGCGACTCTGTAATCTGGCAAAGCAGTCCATGTTTGGCACTACTTTTCAAAAAATCTGTTTTTCTTCAAAACGATTTGCCAGAGTTGGACTCTTTGGTTCAGATTAAGAACCGTAACACAAAAAGGGAGTCCGAACTGTAGAGCGAAGCCCACGGGCGCGTCTACAGTTTCTGGCGACTCCGCTGGGGAGTTTTTAGAGAGCTTGACTCGAACTCGTGATATCCTGTTTTGACTACACTCATGTGTTTCTTTGCATTGCATGTGCATTGGTGCGCCTAGGACGCCGTGTTGGCCATCTGCTATTCCTGAGCGGTTTGCCGGAGGCTTGTCTTGTCAAGGCATGTCCATAAGGCTGACCGGTTGCGAGCTCTGCCAGTATGGGAACACAAACCCCGGTTTTACCGGGGCACCCTTTCTGACCATTCGACCTAGTACATATTCGGATCCGTAGGGACCATTCCAAGCTAGGACAGGTTGCTTACCCGATATAGGTTGTCTGAAACCGCTGCGTGCATAGTGAAACCCTAGCTCCTGACAAAATAGGACAGGAAAACCCTACCCCAAACGTAGGGGTGTATTGGCTCTCTTCTACCTGTTATGTGCTTTTAGAGTGTATCTCTGCAGGGAACGCATATATCAGTTTGCAAGTTTGGGTATCCGGCCTGAGGACACCGGTAACAGTTGTTGAGAATCAGTTGTATCCGCGGGTATCAGTTCAGCTTGGAATAGTGATTCTGGGGAACAGTGATCAGTAGTAGAGTACAGTTATCCGGCTGCATCCGTGCTCGATCTGTCTGGGGCTGAAATACTGTTTGTTTTCCGTTTCAGTTCAGAGATTCAGAGAGCTAATCCAGAACAGTTAGTGTCTTCCCCTTGCTGCGGCAGGACTTAGCATGACGCAGAATTCAGAAGAAATCGTGGTCATGACGGCCGCGTTGGATCAAGGAATCACCCTACATGATGAGACTACTGTTGACATGCCGCATCCGCCCAGATCGCCGGCCGCGCACCCGGTTTGGGCCCCTCAGCTATATCAGGCTCGCGAGCCTACTACATTTGAACTAATGGGGATGATAGGTGATCTTCAAAGATCCGTGACGGATCTCGCCTATGGAATGTCAGTTTCGCCGCCAGCCGCACCATACGTCGGAGGCTTTGTACCCCAGGAGCCCCCGCTATTGGGACGAATTGTGATTGAACTCAACCAACCGGAGATGACCTCCAATTATGGTAACGACGCAGCAAACCAAACTCTAGATCAGGCCGAGGCCAGAGATAAAGGCAAGATGAAGACAGATGCCGACCCTATCGAACAACTGCTGTGGGCAGTAGAGGCTTTGAAAACCAGAGGGATGAACAAGCAACAGATATCTGCCAGTTGTGACAAAAGCTGTGGAGGGTGCTTCCCCACTCCGCCTGAGGGCAGTTCCAGTCAATCAGAGAATCGGGATAGGCCCGTCATACCAAAACAGTTTTCCCGCTCCAACCCTGCATCCGGGAAGGATCAGAAATCCAAGGCTGCTCCCGCCGATCCGTTCGCTAGTGTATCTAGCAAGAGTGCTCAGGCCCCGAAGTATCTGCCCGAGGGCACAGGGTCTTCCACTTCTTTTACATGCCTCTGTCTAGGGCACTGTTGATTTTGGCCAAAAAAGGGGCATCTCAAACCCTTGGAGCCCCGGCCCCTACCGAAGAATCTCCCTGCCGCACATGATGCTTCCCTGTACTGTGCGTACCATCAGCAGACAGGCCATGCCACTGACAATTGTTTTCGCCTCCGTCACGAGGTGCAGGATCTGATTGACAACGAGGTTATCCTCCCACCCACCTCGGCCAAGTCAGTCACTACGGAGTTCTTGGATTTTGAGGACACAGATACTGTGAGTATGTAATCAGAAGGTGAACCGCCTGTGGGCAATGCTTGGCGCATTTTTGGATGTAGCGTTTGGCACGCGTTTTTGGGCACCTGTTAATGTTAATTTTTGTAAATTCTGACTTGGGGTGTCGAGTCAGTCTTCTGTTTTGTCTTGAGCCTGTCTCATTGTTTTGAGACATTCCTTTTGCTTAAGGGTCTGTCTAATTGTAATGAGTCAGTCCTCTTGTATAGAGTACCATGGTGATTTCGGGGTTGTTGCCTCAAACACCGTTTTATCTTATAAACAGTTGTTTTTGCTTTTTGAGTCTGTTTCTGTCAAGGAGCCAGTTATGCCAACAAATCTGAATGAAACAGCCGTGGCTATCGTGTGCCATATTTGTTGCTATTCGAGTTAGCCGCGTCCAGAGGGTGTGAATGGAACGACAGTACATACCGCCTGCTCTCTTGTGCCTTAAACATCGTTATGATGACCTAAGCTTTTCATAAAACCCTTTTCGAACACTGCGGTGATGAAAACGAAGAGGAAGTAATTCCTCGGGTTTTGTAAAATTTTGATCATTTTGAGAAAAGGAATGCATGCTAAGCTTTTCATGAATGAATTTATGCTTGTCGGCGTGAGTACTGAGAAGGACCCTGGCTTGATCCAGACTGGTTTCACACTATCTTCAGCACGAGCGATTTGTCGCTTTCTTAAAAACTTTCAAAAACAAAATTTTGCGCGGTCCTGCGAAGACTTGTGTGGAATCGCTCTTGAGATTGTGTAGCCCAGGATCGCTCTCAGCCTCAGATCAATTTGCTTTGTGAACCGGAACTCCGTTCAGAACATTCAACGGTCAATGCAAAACGCCTGTGTGGCCAGATTTGAAGCAGCCCTGAGGGGCGAGAAATATCAGAAAGTCAAAGAAGCTTGTGAAGAAATCAAAGCCCCTCCCTAACTAGGGCAAAGGATCAGATCGTGCTCGAAGAGCCGAAGATGAGTCCTCTTGCAAATCAACAGCCACTCTCCTGGATACAGAGGGCTTCAAAACCTTAAAACCATTTGGCATGGGCTTGCTACACTTTTACCCTTTGAGAGGCTCGCTGGGCCGAAAACCCGGAAGGGCGGTCCAGGCAAAAGTTAGAGCAAAGAAAAGAAAAAGACAAAAGAAAAATACAAAAGAAGCAAAAAAAAAGAAAAAAAAAGAAAAAAGAACCAAAATAGCAAAGAAAAAGAAATGAAAATGCAAATAAAAGAAGAAAAAACATAGCTCGCAAGGTCGAAAACCCGCATTGGGCGCCTTGGCAAAAGTTAGAGCCTAAACAGTGAAGGTTAAAATACCCGAGTGTACCTTAACCGGAACTACGTAAGGCTTGATTCCCATGTTTGGGATACGTAGGCAACTTCATCCTGAAGTCCAGCCCCCAACGCTTCCATAGCGTCTCAGTCCATGTCATGGTTTTGATCACCTTTGCCTCCTCCGAATCCAGAGTCTCAATTACAAGCAACCGGGAGCTACGTGATTAACTTCCTCTCGAAGCCCAACCACCAACACCTTCCAGGTGACTGTGTCCATATATTGATTCAAACCGTCTTCGGCTCCTCCGCGACTGAGGGTCCGATCGTCATCAACAAGGACTGGCTTACAATGTGCCGCGCATCATCCCACAATGCGGCAACTTTCCGTTGCCATACAGTGCCATAAGTTGCCCTGAGTTACCGCCCAAACTAGGGGCAACTTTCCGTTGCCTTATCCCCCTTTAAGCCAGGGGCAATTTCCCATTGCCTCCGATCCGAGGTTGCATATCTCGAGGGTAAGTTCTACGCTCGTTGAGCGTTCACTGTTTGCAAAAATAGTTTTTGAAAATTTTCACTGAGGTTGACTCATTTTCTCGAAAACTATTTCATTTTTCAAAATAGGACCATGTTTGGACCCAAAAGGAGAATTTTCAGTGCGCACAGCCTGATTCGCATGATTTTCAAATCAAAAATTGAACAACCATGTCAATCTGACGTTCATTTTGATCAAAACTGTTTTAGAAAGAAAACAAAAAAAAAAGTGGTCAAAGTGACGAACTAGGGGCACAGTTTGAGTCAGGTGTTCTGTCTCTCCCTTGTCATCAACACGCCTGCCAGGAAAGCACTTTATCTATCAGAAGAAATAGCCGTGAGCTAGCTGTATTCGACATGAATCCACCGCTTCCTATTCATCCATCAACCATACTTGGGGAGGGATGAAAAATGAGAGAATAAAGAATAGAGAGGTGTAAGTCGAGAGAAAAGTGAACAAGAGGGTTTTGAGAGAAAAAAACAGAGCTTGAGGGCCGAGTGGCGTGAGAATCACACAAATCAGAAAGGGTGGGAAACCTACCCGTAGGAATTGGCTCCTCAAGGTCTTTTGTTTTCAAGCACGTCCGTGTGTCGTGTCCTTTGATTTATCGGTCTCAATTTAGCTTTGAGTCTTTTCCGAGTATATCTCGTTGTGTTTAGGTCGTGTGCCTTTTATTTTCTTCACTTGAGTCTTTTTCACTGTGTTCAGTTGTAGGCTCGATACCCCGGTAGTGAAACCCCTCTTCCAAAGATTAATCGTTTGTGCTCAGGATGATGTGCCATTCTCTACATTCGTGCGAAGCAAGAGAAAGAAAAGGAAATTTGGGACATCCGAGCGAGTTTCAACTTCAATCGTTTCAGTTTTGTGATCCGTCTTGTCAGATTGGGTTATTTGTTCAGGGTTTGCTGTGTGCAGAATGGACCGAGTGCTGTGTTATCGGCTGCATGCAGACTAATCCCCAGCAGAGTATGGGTTGTGTGTCCGGTTTGAGTAGTGTTGTTTTGCTGTTAATTGGTTATCCGATTATCCGATTATCATAGTACAAATGCTCAATTTTCAGACAACAGATCAATATCATTTACATTTGAGGTGTAATGTGATGCAATGCAGTGCAGGGTATGAAACATACACGAATGTAAATACTTTTTTAGACAAAAAGTGTGTTTCATTTCATATCATCTTTTCAAGTACATAAGTTTTGGAAACAAAATCTGCCTGCGGCAGTACAAAATACTCTATCTACCAACAAAAGAGAAAAGAATAAGAAAAGAAATAAGAAAAAACAGCAAAAGTCTGGGTCATCAGCATCATCAATGGCCTCACGCCGGGGGATCTGTCCTCGCCCTCTTCCTGGGCAGAAGTCCAGGAGCATCACCAGAAGTGTCACTATCTGAGCCCGAGCCCGAGCCCGAGCTACCCCCGGCCTCCTCCTCGGATGATTCCGCCTCCTCCTCAGACTCGTCATCTGGAACTGGAGCCCGCGAGCTACTCCCGACATGAACGCGCCCTCCTCTGGTACGAGGATATGCTCTGCCATCCCGAGTGGAAATGGGAGGTCCAGCTGGAGCGCCACCCACCGGGGGAATCTAGAAGGGAGGCTGAAAAAGCATGAAAAAACAAATGCATCAGTATATTGAGCAGTGAATCAGTGTAGAATGCAGTGTATGAGTACAGTGTATGTGAATGCCGTGAGCAGTGAATCAGTGTAGAATGCATGAGTACAGTGTATGTGAATGCCGTGAGCAGTGAATCAGTGTAGAATGCAGTGTATGAGTACAGTGTATGTGAATGCCGTGAGCAGTTAATTAGTGTAGAATGCAGTGTATGAGTACAGTGTATGTGAATACTGAGAACAGATGAATCAGTGCAGAATGCAGTGTATGAATACAGTGTGTGAGTGCCGTGAGCAGTTACCAGGTTTTGCGCAGTATATCAGATTGTATGAAACAGTCAGAGAAGACATACCGGAATGCTGTAAAGAGCCAAGATGTCAAAGGTCCGCTGCAACATCCCCATCATGGAGGCATTCAACTCCACGGACTGTCGGGTGTACTCCGAGGACGCCTGCATAAGTATCAGATGCATCAGTATTCTGTGGGATATCGAATAAACTGAAATGGAATGACAATGCAAGATACAAAATGAAGTGACACGTACCGGAGGCAAGTCGGGAATACTGGCTAACTCATGACCAGCCGGGGGAGGAGCAAAGGGGATCTGAAAGGTCTCCCCACCCTGCCCTCTGTATGTCAGCATAGTGGGCAGAGCGGGCCAACCGGCCCCCCGTCCCCTCTGAACCCCGCCCCTGCCGCGAACTCGAGCCCTCCTCGGCGCTCCTCCTCCTACTCTTGCTCCGGCCGCCGGCGCCGCAGGTCTCTCTCTCTCAGCTCGGCGACCACCACTCAGCGGCCGCATGATGAAGGTCTGGACGTACTCTGAGTAATCGCCCTCGCCTCTGAAGCCGTCTGCCTCCCAGCCGATGGTGTAGTCCGCCATCTGCTCGGCGGTGAACCTCTCCGTATCCCGCATATGCTCGGGAGGGTGCACCGGGACTATCTGCTCAGGCCCTAGGTCTGACGCAAGAAGCGCTCGCCTAGGTACCAAGCCGACAGACCGGGCCCTCGCGCAAAATCCGGTAACGCGAGGTATCAACGGCGCCGGCAAACCGATCCGCGCCACGGCTGGCAGTGGAGCCCAAGGCTGCCAGGTGATCTGAATTGAAATACAGTGTGTTACCTACTGTTATTGCTAATATACAGTGAAAAGACGAAGCTTAAATGAACTGCAAGTAAAACATACCTCGGCAGGGGTGATGGTGTCAAAGTAGCGGCGGAAGAAGCTGAAGGTCTCCCGGGGCCTCCGCACGCACCTCCCGTCGAAGCGGCGTGAGAAAGGAACGACCAGGGGGGTCTCTGCATCGGGTACAGAAGCGAGCCTAGGGAAGTAGGCGTAAACCCATAACTGCAAGATAAATACCAGTGCATTTATCAGATAAAGCAGAATACAGAATAAAAAGCAGAAATAGCAGAGCCGTGTGTTGTGCAATGAAAAAGCAGAGTATGTATGTACAGTGTGAGCAGTGTACAGTCAGTGTAAAGCAGAGTATGTTTGTGCCGTGTGTACAGTATACAGCAAGTGTAAAGCAGACTACAGTGTGTGCAGTGTGCAGAGTACAGAAAGTACAGAACAGAAATGTAAAGCAGAGAAGAAGACATACCTCCCAAGCCCGCCAGTAGCCCCCGAGCAACTGCCCGCTGCCATGAGAGACTGAGCTCATGTAGCCGTAGAGGGTGGCCAGAGCGGCGCCACCCCAGTCAAAACGCAAGATGTCTCGGACGTCCACCAGTGCGCTGAGTAGGCAGAGAGGCACGGTGTTCGCCCGGTCGGCGAAAAGAGTCGTCCCTAGCAAAAACATCAGAAAGCCGCGTGCGTACTGCTCTACAGCCGCCTCGGTCATTGGAGCCGTCGCCACCAACGCGGACTGCACTCTGAACTGCACCTCGAACCAGGAGTAGCGGACAAATCCTGGACGAGCTAGAGGTGGCGCCTCACCAAGCAAGTAGATCTGAGCGGCGGTCCACTCGTCCATGGCGGTGTCAAAGGGGATCGGATCCCCCCCTACCCCAATGCCGGTGAGCACCGAGAAATCGTAAGGGGTCATCGTCATATCCCCAGCTGCAGAAAGATGAAATGAATCGGTGGTGTCCCACCACCTCTCTGCCAAAGCGGCAAGGAGAGGCCTACAGGCGGAGAGCCTGGAAAGTCCCCTGCAAAAGGAGCTGAAGCCCGCATCGTCCACGATGCGTCGAACCGCCTCGGGAAGCTCCAAATACCAATCTCGAGCCGCAACATTCCCATACCCGCGGATGGCATGGGAATCTCCCTGTTTTCAAGCAAATAGTTGCAAAGCAATATGAAATGTACAGTTTCGAAGAAACAGTCAAAGTTGGTACAAATCTAGCATGCGTGCAAGTCTTTCAGATTCAAACAGAGACTAGGCACCGGTGTGCCTACAGTAAACTACGGCGCGTGATGCGTCAGCGTGTTTTGAGTGGTCCAGTGTAAACTTGGTGTACGTGTGCACGTTTTTCAGATGCAACCAAATGTCAGGTTTCAGTGCACCAGTAGGTGAACTACGGCCTGTGATGTGTCAGTACCCCCATTCGGGATCAGTGTAAACATAGCATGTGTGCGTATTTTTCAAAGTTCAAACGGATGCCAGGTCCCGGTATGTTTCAGTGAATTACCAACGTGTGATGCGTCTGCGTGTTTGTGTGATTCAGTGCAAGTCTAGCATGCGTGCGAGTTTTCAGAATTCAAATAAGCACCGGGTGTTGGTGAGTTCATGTCAAAAGTGCAATGTGTGCCGTGTGTTTGGGTAATTCAGGCTGGTGCAGTGTGTGTGCATATGTCGGTCCTAAGCAGATATCAGTTGTGAAGTTGTCTACAATCAACTACAGTATACGGCATGTCAGAATTAAGCAGTTAACGGGTGCAGTTAGCTACGGCAGTTGACAGAAAATTCTACATTGCAGAAAATAAAACAAAGTAGAGATGTTACCTCGGAAGCGTCGAAGGACAGGTGCGAGGTCGGCTCGCGCAGGAGAAGCTCCGGGTCCAGCGCTAGGTCGAAACCGCGGAAGTGGCGAAGTCCATCGGGTGGTAGAATGTGAATAGCCGGCCGGTAGGTCGCCGGATCGAACGGGCGCTCACTCAGCGGGAGGAGCTCGACCCCGGGATCCATCTCGTGATCCGGGGGAGTCCCGACATGTGGAACATCGTCAGCCATGGCAATGGAGATGAGAAAATAGCCGGAAAATGGAAACCGGGTCGGAATGTGAAAAGTCAACCGGAAAAGTCAACTCTGAGCGAGCCGGAAATGGCTGGGAAAGCCGGAAGATGAAAATACACGGAAATGCAGAGAAAATCGAGGGGAACAAGTCCCGAAAAGGCGAAAGTAGCGAAGGAGACACCGAAATGAGATTTCGATCGGTTGGAAATGTCCGAAACGCGATGAACTTGGCGAATCGAACGACAGAAAACACGCGTGAATGCAAAGAAACGGCGAAAAAGTGAGAGAACAAAGCTCTAGAAAGAGAGAGAGGGTGTTTTCGGCGGAAGAGGAAGTGAAGAATAGGGTTTAGAAGCCCTATTTTATAAAACCCAAGGTGAAATGCCGAATCTGCCCCCGATCAGGCATTTTCTGCCGGTCGGCACTATTTTGTGCCGGTCGGCACATTATTGTGCCGGTGAAGAAGTTTAGGCAGCCGGTGGCAGCCGGTGACCACCTAGCCCAGCCAGTGGTGTTCCCAAGGCCTTGTTTAGGCTAGATGAGGGGTTTTGGGTCTTCATAGCTCAAGAAAGTGCAAGAAAGTGCATCTCCGCCGCTCAACCGGCCTCCGTTTTGACCTCGGACCATGTCTTCTGTGCGTGGCACTCAAATTCAAGCAAAGATTGTATCCTTTTGTATCCTTTTGTCTTCTATAAGATTCAAAAGTTGCCCCGCGTGCGTTGCATGCATCCATCGCATTGTCCGGGGCGTCGCATCGCGCCGTTTCGCGCGTCCCTTGGGACTTGCATCTGTTTTGCACTTCATTTTCCATCAAATGAGGTACGCGTGCCTCATTTCGCATTTCATTGCATCTCGAGGCACGTATGCCTCGTTTTGCACTTCATTTTCCATCAAATGAGGTATGCGTGCCTCATTTCGCATTTCATTGCATCTCGAGGCACGTATGCCTCGTTTTGCACTTCATTTTCCATCAAATGAGGTATGTGTGCCTCATTTCGCATTTCATTGCATCTCGAGGCACGTATGCCTCATTTTGCACTTCATTTTCCATCAAATGAGGTACGCGTGCCTCATTTCGCATTTCATTGCATCTCGAGGCACGTATGCCTCGTTTTGCACTCCATTTTCCATCAAATCAGGTATGCGTGCCTTATGAGCATTTTATCTTACATGCCGGGTCCGGCGGGACCTTAAACACGCCCGGTCTAGGAGACCTTAAATCCTTGGAGGGTGCAAGACCTTCGGTACATTGACGCACACCGTTCATTGCATTTGGCATGCATTTCATCACGCTCTTTCGCGCATCTCATCATCATGCATTGCCCCAACACACCCGGTCCGGCGGGACCAAAAACACGCACGGTCCGGCGGGACCTAAAACACGCACGGTCTAGGAGACCTTAAATCCTCGGGAGGTGCAAGACCTTCGGTGCATTGAGGTGCACCCCATCGCATTTGGCATGCATCATATCGCACTGTCTTGTGCACTCGCGTTGTCTAACGCATCGCGCTATTGCATCGCGCTATTTTGCGCATCACACCATCCTGTGCATGCATGGTCCGGCGGGACCGAAAACACGCATGGTCTGGCGAGACCTTAAACCCGCTCATTTGCATTGTTATGCATCTCAAAAGCCGTGCGTTGGTGCGCATTTCAAACATCATGCATTGTCATGCATACATTCTGCATCCCGGTCTAGGAGACCTTAAATCCTCTGAAGGTGCAATTCCCTCGGTGTTTGTCGTGCCCGAACGACTTTCGGTGGTCTGGTAAAGCCACCTGCCTGTGTTTGCGGTGAGTTCCTAGAAGACCAACTGGGACGGTGAAAAACTAGAGTTTGAATGGCTTATGCCTAGAACGCAAAGGTTCGGGATTTCCGAAACTAAAGTCTGGTTTAAATACCCAGGGGGTGTACCCTCGGCTTGAAATCTGTATGGAAACCCCATAGGTTGAGGTGGCGTGTCTACGCCTCGATTCTGGATACTGAACCAACCTAGTATATCGCCCTGTTGGTAAGATAGGGAAAGCTGCAATCATAGTCATTGCATCACATGCATTTGTCATGCATCATTGTAAATACATGCACATGTCATGCATCACGCTAGATTTTGCATATGTCATGCATTTCAAAAAACAAAAAAACACATGCACATGTCATGCATATCATTGTAGTATAGTGCATATGTCATGCATTTCCATTCCGTCGTAGTTGCATGCATCCATTGCATCACTTCCATCTATGGCTTGCGCCTTTCCAGGTTGAGCTTGGTCTGGTATGTGCCCCTACTTTTCACGTCAAAGCACAGTTTTTGTGTACGCGCCTATTCCTTGATGAGCTTGGTTTGAGGGTTGCGGCACATTTTCTGTGTTAAGACGCGGTTCGTATGCGTACATGCCTTTCCTAGGCAAGATTCGGTTTGGCCCGCATGCCATATCCATTGTTTCCATATCTATATCCATTGCATCATAATTTGCATGCATCCATTGCATCACTTCCATCTATGGCTTGCGCCTTTCCAGGTTGAGCTTGGTCTGGTATGTGCCCCTACTTTTCACGTCAAAGCACAGTTTTTGTGTACGCGCCTATTCCTTGATGAGCTTGGTTTGAGGGTTGCGGCACATTTTCTGTGTTAAGACGCGGTTTGTATGCGTACATGCCTTTCCTAGGCAAGATTCGGTTTGGCCCGCATGCCATATCCATTGTATCTATTTCCATTGCATTGTAGTGTAATCATTGCATCCGGCTTTAGGATCATTATTCCTTCCTCAGCGGGTCGTTTCCCCACTTATGTCATTCCACCCAATACTTGTTCTTGTGTCCGTGCGAAGTACTCATAGATCAGACATCGTTCTATGGGAGACGGACTTTTTACCCCCATCAATCTATTTGACATTCGTGTGGTTCCGGACCGCTCATGATTGAATCATGATTCAATTGCCCTGCATGTAGTTTGCATTGCATATAGTTTCAATTGCATTGCATATTAGTTGCATTATTCATACATAGTTTTGTATATTTTGCATATCATCTTGCATTCAGTGCATTGTCATGCATGTTGCTAACAATATTGTACCTGTTAAGTTTGCTTTCTTTACAGGTACGATATTGTATGTACGGCTCATTTGAGGCCGGTGCAACCGGGAGAGCCGCACAGGTATTGTATTCTCCGAGTGAGACGTATTGAGAATTGCATAATTCTCTTACATCCTTTCTGCATTGTAGTGTAGATTGGTGCATGCTAGCTTATAACTGTCGCATGTGTGCTTCATTACAGCTTTCTTTGCATGATCATAAGTTATGCTCGGTCTTTTGCATCGTCAGTTGCATCTTGCCCCCGCCTACGGGCGCATACCTTATCTGCGGCTTGTATGCCTGTGCCTGAACTATGCTGGTTTGATTCCTAAAGGGATACGTAGGCAGCTTGCGAGTTCAACCATTTGCGCTTTGTATGATTGTCCAAGTCTTCGGCCTTGTCAAAAATGGGTCGTCTCTGGGCTTTGACATTCACTCCCGTCATTGTTATGACTTTCGAGTTCTGTCAAAGAGGGGCAACTGTAGACACCCCATTTTTGACCGTCCTCAAGACTTGGACGTCACCGTTGGAACACTCGGTGATTATCCATGTTTGTGTTCGTTTGGAGTTCCCGGAGTTCTCGGCTCGCGTGCCTTGCCTCAGGACTTCCGAACTCGACCGTTTTGTGTTTGGTTTTGCACCAAACACTTATGTTTTGCCTTGGAAGGGCAGGGAATGCTTTGTGAGGCATCCCCACATACCACCGGCTGTGGCTAGAGGCCACCGGCTGGCTGGTGTTGCCATCGGCACTTTATTGTGCCGACCGGCACTCTTTTGTGCCGACCGGCGCTGAGTTTTGTCAAAATGACACTCTTTGCCGGCCGGACACTGTGCAGTTGCTTTATGAGATATTTTCAGACAGCTGTATAGTTTTGGTTCCCCTCCATACACGTGTATGGAGGGATGACCCTCTTAGTTAGCTTAGCTTGTAAGCTTTGCTTGCCTATAAGAGGACCACTCCTCTTCTTGGCTTAGGGTTACAAAAATTTTAGACATTTTAGATAGACCAAGCTCTGGTTTTTAGGGTTAGGATAGATACACATCCTATCTCTCTTCTTCTCTCTTGTTTTGTACACTAGGTGTTTGTGTCATACTTTTGCTCACCAACACCTAGTGTTCCACCTTCTTTGGGTTCTTGAGGGTTCAGAGGTTTGTTTTGGAGCTTTGAAGCTGGTTTGGTGCTCAAGGAAGCCAATACATCATCTTTGTTGAAGAGGCTCCAAGGGTAAGACACTAACTCACTTTTTACCCCATTCTTGCACCTTCTCTTTACCTAGTTTAGAACTGTTTTTGTGCTTAGTGTTTAACACATAAAAGTTCTGTTTTTTAAGCCTCTTTATTGTTTATTAAGAGTGTTTGGTGGTTTGAGTAAGTTTGACCACCCTTAGGCCTTGAAAAGGCCCCTTTTTGTGCTATTTTGTGAGAAATCCGAGACTTTGGTGCTTGGGCCTCTCCACCACTGAAATCTTGAGGGATTTCAGTGGTGGAGATGGTGCCTTGAAGTCTCCAAAAGAGAGGGCCACCCCCTCTCCTTGATGTCCTTGGAAAGGGCAAGTTTTGGCCTCCAAAGGAGCACCATGTTTGATTGTGTGTTGAGCATGTTTGGTTTGTTTTTCATGCTTATATTGCCATGATATAACATGTTTCTAAGTTGGTTTAGGTCCCTTATGCATGCTTAGCATAGTTGCCTTGTAATGCCTTTTGACCCTCTAACATGCCTAGGTTGTATACCTTAGCTTCTAGCATGTTTTAGGCTTGCATTTGTGAAGCTTGTGAGCTTATTTTGTCATGTTCTAGCTCTGTCCATAGCCGTTTGGGTTGATCTTGGCATGCATTATATGGCCCCTTTGCATTTTAGGCTTGCTAGCCTTTGAGTATGCATGTGTAGCATGTATTACTTACCTCATTTTGGTAGTTTGGAACCACCTAGCATGCTATTTCAGTCCCTTTGGTGTGCTTGTGTGCTTGCCCTAGTGGCCTCTTTAATGCTTTAAGAGTATGTGTTAAATGCTCCATGTTTTGGCTTCTAATGCATGTCTTTGGATTCATGTCATCTAGATGCCATCTAGGTGGTCCTTTAGACTTAGTTTTATGTGTTAAAACTCTGTTTTTGAGTGTTTAAGTATTGCCATGTGTGGTTGTGCTAAGTACGGTTCAAAGCCTCATTGGCTTGCCTTAAGCCTTAGACCATTTGCATGCTTTGTTTGGCTTGTTTTATTGCATGATTTGGCATCATGTTTTGCATGATTTTCAGAGCTTTACAATGTGTGTTTATTGCCCTCGTTTGGTATCTCCAAGTGTGCTTGAGAGTTGCCATGCTTGTGTCTAAGTGTTGGATCATAATTGCATGCATGTGTGTGTGTATTTTAGCCTTCACTTTGGGGCACTTTGACCACTGATTTTAGGACTATTTGAGTTGCCTAATTCATGTATAAGACCATCCTTCCATTGGTTTGCATGCTTACCTTCTATGCTTGCTTGAACCCTTTGCATGAACGTATTGCATAGTCCATGTTGCATGCCTAGTTGACATGTTTAGGGTTGCATTTGTATTGTACATGTTTGGCCTCTTGAAGTGAAGTATGATGGAGGTTGAGCACCCTTGTTTGCTTGTTTGCATTGCATGCATTTGAAATCAAAGTTGCATCTTTGGTTCTTAGGGCCATCATGCATGGAAATGCGCGATTGGTGGTCCGGGAATCGAGACACATGCCCCCTTGAGTCAAAAACATGATAAGGGGTGTGTGTAGTGCATAAATATATTGAATTGCATTGCCATGCAAGTTTTGCCCTCTGTTGCTGTGAGTTGCAGGTTCTGCAGGTATTTTGTGCCGGCCGGCAGTGTTTAGTGCCGACCGGCAGTAAATTTTCAGCCGATGGATAAATCCAGTGCCGGTGGCCTCCTCCTTCAGCCGGTGGTGTCCTACCCCAGCCGGTGGTGATCCCCAGTGTCCTGAGAGGCACTCCTGGGACTTTGGTAATTTTCTGAGGAGGAGAGCAGAGGAAACAGAGGCAATCCGTGCATGGCAGTGCGGTTCCGAGCCAGTCCCGAGTGCACGCTGCATTTGGCCCTCATCCCGAGGCGGTTTACTGTTTAATTAGATTAATTATTTTATTTAATTAATTTAGTTGATTTGTAATATTTTAATTAGTTTGCGTAGCTAATTAATCTGTATTATTATTCGGTCCCTCCGAGTGACGGCGTGCTTGTAATAAGTGTGTGTGAGTGGGTGTATGTCTTCCAATCCCCACTTCTTTCTCCCTTTTATTTACCTGCTTACGTTGGTAGATTAGGGCATACTTATTTTAGCATACCTTATGCAATGCATGCGTGCATCCATGCATTTGTTTACATGCACCGGGCTCGGTACATCATTCAAACTGCATCGTACTTTCAATTCCAAATTGAATACGTGATAGTTGTAACATTTCACGTGCCATGTTTAGGGTTAGCCGAGCCTGTCTAGATTACACTCCGTATGCGTTGCATTAGCCACTTAACATGAACTAGGTCATGCATGTTTGCTAACCGGGTTATTGTTTTTGGCATGGAGTACGATGTAAGTTTTTCTGCTTTAGCACTTCGCATGCATGTGAATGTTGCCATGACAGTATGCTTACCATGCGGCTAAATGCTTATGTGATATTACTGTTTGAATGCCTGTGGGTGGAGGTTGGATTGCGTGAGTTGGAACAACTCATTGAAATCCGTATTTTAGCCTACTTGCGAGTAGCAAAACCAACACGTTTTTCGAGACAAAACGGATATGCAATGTTTATTCCCAAATTAGGCAATCTAGTCTATACTTTTGTGTTGTGCGCATCACATAGTAATTCTAGGCTAATAACCGGAATAAGAACGCATAATGTTTTCAAAATCGGATATCACGGTTAGTAGAGGCCGGTCTTCGGACCGGGCGAAAGGGGGTGCTCATAGCTGACCTTCCCCGATCGTACCCAAGCTCCCGAGCCAAGACATTTGGTGATGACGGACACGTGGCCTTCGGCACCGAGTCAGGGTTTCCTAAATTCCCCCTTTTAAAAAATATTTAGGTGGCGACTCTGTAATCTGGCAAAGCAGTCCATGTTTGGCACTACTTTTCAAAAAATCTGTTTTTCTTCAAAACGATTTGCCAGAGTTGGACTCTTTGGTTCAGATTAAGAACCGTAACACAAAAAGGGAGTCCGAACTGTAGAGCGAAGCCCACGGGCGCGTCTACAAGGTCCATCCCCTATCTCCCCCTAAACCGTGGAGTACATCCCCTATCTCCTCCCACACAATGCAATGTATGTAAACACATAACATATACAACACACAATCAATACATTTAATGTCTGTATTAATTCAACAGTCAAAGTTAATGACTAAACCAATGTAATTAGTTTCAGTTATCCCTAATCCACATGCAATGTCTACAACAATCACGACTATCCTCCACCGATAGCCCAAAACAGTTATTTCTAGACTGGAAATAAATAAACCAACAATACGATAGGCGAGTGATTTAAGTTAATCAACTACCCCATTTAATCAATAAATTCCTCAATTTCATGAATTTAACTAATTTCCCCAATTTTCCTTAAATTAAACATACAATTCAATTTAATAAAACAACTAGGGTTTTTCCCAAAATTACCAAAATACCTCCAACATATTAAAATACCAAAACTTAGAACAAAACTCATAAGTTGGAGTAGGAAATCCCTACCTCGAAGAAATAACCCAAAAGGAGAAGACGGAGATGAGGGCCCAAAATCCAAAGTGCTCCAAATCCAAGATTGTTCAGATTAAACAAAAGCCCTCGATCCACACTATCTTTTTAATAAAGGATCTAGGATAGAAACACCCTAAAACTAGATGAAACCTAGGGTAGAAGGTGTGTAGAGGAAGAGAAAAGTCGGACCTAGGGTTTAGAATCAAAAAGAAGATAAAAAAAAATGATTAAAAACCCGCTGCTGCCTATTTAAACCTGACAGGCTCGCTCGAGCGAAGACTTGGTCGCTCGAGCGACCAGACACAGAAAACCCTCGCTCGAGCGAAGAAAAGCTCGCTCGAGCCAAGAACTCGAAGCTTCAGGTCTGCAACCCAGAAGCACGCTCGAGCGAAGGACTGCTCGCTCGAGCGAAGAACTCGAAAACATACACCTCGCTCGCTCGAGCAAAGGAAAGCTCGCTCGAGCGAAGAAACACTGCTCTCAGGTCTATACTAGACGCAATCGCTCGCTCGAGCGAAGAACTCCTGGCTCGAGCCACCAGACACAAACAACACCCCTCGCTCGAGCGACGAAACCCTCGCTCGAGCGACCAACTCAAAAATTGAACAGCAACCCTTGGTTTCTAGACCTAACCAACCTGTAACAAAAACCTGCCCAACATATCCTATCACCCAAAAATAAGGAATTAAAGGACAACAAAACAATATAATAACAACTGAATCTACGGAACATAAGTCCGGGTACAACAACCAAATGGGAAAAGACCAGGGTCGCTATAACCTCCCCCCCTTAAAAGAATTTCGTCCCCGAAATTAAGCATAAGTTTTTGAAAACAGGTTTTTCTCAAATTCCAACAATATGACATGACAATAATGAACAACTTGACCCAATACCGGTCATTTCATCTCTTATCAAGAGGCATCTCACAATATGTATATAAAACAACATATATTCCAACCTGCATCAGTATTATGCATTTTTCCTTTCAATTTCAACAGTTTTCAATATCATATTCAATTTCATGATAGAACTCTAATTCAACAATATATTCAACAATTTCAATGTTATACTAAACTTCCATTATGAGGCAAGTTCCAAATATTTCCATTAAACCAAAACATTCTCAATGTTTTCCAACTTAAGACATATATAAAGTTCTTAAGTTCAACAATATTACAAAATCTAAATACAAGATTACAAATCAATAAACATGTCCGGATATTTCTCGCGGACTTCCAATTCACGTTCCCAAGCGGCTTCTTCAACCCCGTGATGTTTCCCCAGAACTTTTACCAAAGGAATGGTCTTGCCTCGCAAAACTTGATCCCGTCTATCCAAAACCCGAATCGGTCTCTCCTCATACGAGACATCCTCATCAACCACTAAATCAGTCCAATCCAACACATGTGATGGATCCGGCTCATACTTCCGAAGCATACTCACATGAAACACATCATGAACTCCGGACAACTGCGGTGGCAAAGCTAAACGATAAGCAGCTTCGCCAATCCTCTCGAGGATCTCAAAAGGACCAATGAACCGAGGGGACAACTTCCCGCTCTTCCCAAACCTCATCAATCCCCGCCTAGGTGATATTTTCAGAAATACATGATCACCCACCTCAAACACCAAAGGTCTCCTCCTACGGTCGGCATAAGATTTCTGACGACTCTGAGCTGTAACAAGCCTCTTACGGATAAGCTCAACTTTCTCCATCGTTTCCCTCACCAACTTCGGACCCAACAAAGGTGCATCACCCACCTCGGCCCAACAAACGGGAGACCTACACGGTCGGCCATACAAGGCCTCAAACGGTGCCATACCGATACTGGACTGGAAACTGTTGTTGTAGGCAAACTCCACTAATGGCAAGTGCCTCTCCCACGACCCACTGAAATCAAGAACACAACCCCGAAGCATATCGTCAAGGATCTGAATAGTACGCTCGGACTGCCCGTCAGTCTGAGGATGATAAGCCGTGCTAAAGGTCAACTTAGTGCCTAAGGCACTCTGCAAACTCTGCCACAACCTAGCAGTAAAACGAGGATCTCTATCTGAGACGATCGTCACTGGGACCCCGTGCAACCTCACTATGTCCCGAATGTACAAGTCGGCAAGATGATCTACTGAATCTCTCACGCGCATAGGAATGAAGTGCGCCGACTTAGTCAACCGGTCTACCACCACCCAAATAGCATCACTACCCCGCTGAGTCCTCGGAAGACCCACAACGAAGTCCATAGTGACATGCTCCCACTTCCACTCGGCAATAGGCAAGGGTTGCAACAAACCCGCTAGCCTCTGATGTTCGGCCTTCACTTGCTGACAAGTAAGGCACTTAGACACGAAAGCTGCCACATCTCTCTTCATACCCCGCCACCAAAACTGGCGACCCAAATCCCGATACATCTTAGTGCCTCCCGGATGCACCGCAAGGCGTGAATGATGAAACTCTCGGAGTACCTCTTCTCGACAAGATTCTGGCACAAACAGACGGTCTCGGTACCTCACACTCAGGTCGGGATACACTGTCAGACCCTTCTCAACCTTCCCATTGGAGATCTTTTCTCGGAGAGATTCTACCTCAAGGTCACCCCTCTGAGCCTCTAACACTCGAGTCACAAGTGTAGGCTGCGCAACAACAGAAAACAAGGCTGCAGCCTCAACGGATTCGCCCAGAAGCAAATCAAACTCCCCGAGTGCACCCAACATCTCCCACTCCCGAATGGCTATACTAGCTATGTCACCAACAGGTTTCCTGCTAAGGGCGTCGGCCACCACATTGGCCTTCCCCGGATGATAGTGCAATTCGAAGTCATAATCCTCAATGAACTCCATCCACCTCCTCTGCCTCAAGTTCAAGTCTTTCTGTGTGAACAGATATTTCAAACTCTTATGATCCGAGAATACCTCGAACCTCTCACCGTAAAGATAATGCCTCCAAATCTTCAAGGCAAATATCACAGCTGCTAACTCTAAATCATGCGTAGGGTAATTCTTCTCGTGAATTTTCAACTGACGTGAGCCATAGGCAACTACTTTCCCCTCTTGCATCAACACACAACCCAGACCCTCTCGTAAGGCGTCACAATAGACTGCATAACCCAACCCTCTCTCCGGAATAATCAAGATTGGAGCGGTGGTCAGTCTAACTTTCAACTCCTGGAACGACTTTTCACAAGTCTCACTCCATACAAACTTGACTCCCTTCCGAGTCAATCTAGTCAAAGGCGAAGCTAACCTGGAGAAATCCTTCACAAACCGGCGATAATACCCAGCTAACCCCAGAAAACTGCGGATTTCAAACACACTCTTAGGCTGTGCCCAATCTTGCACTGCCTCAGTCTTGGATGTATCAACAGACACTCCTTCCCCAGAAACTACATGGCCTAAGAACTTGACCTCTTCTAGCCAGAACTCACACTTCCCAAACTTTGCATAAAGCTTATGGATTCTAAGTAACTCAAGCACCACTCTCAAGTGTTCCTTGTGCTCTTCCTCTGAAGGTGAATAGATAAGGATGTCGTCCACGAAGACGACTACAAAACGATCCAAGAATTCCCGGAATATCCGATTCATCAAATCCATAAGCACTGCCGATGCATTGGTGAGCCCAAATGGCATCACCAAAAACTCATAGTGGCCGTACCGCGTACGGAATGCCGTCTTCGGAATATCCTCCTCCCTGACCCTCAACTGGTGGTAACCCGATCTCAAATCTATCATAGAGAAACAACGGGAACCCTTCAACTGGTCGAACAGGTCATCGATACGAGGCATAGGGTACTTATTCTTAACCGTAGCCCGATTCAATTTCTGGTAATCTATACAAAGTCTCAAAGCACCACCTTTCTTTTTAACAAAGAGGGCCGGTGCTCCCCACGGCGAAACACTAGGACGGATATAGCCCTTATCTAGCAACTCCTGGAGCTGAATCTTCAACTCAACTAACTCGGCTGGGCAAAACGATAAGGTGCCATAGAAATCGGCGCCGTGCCGTGCACTAAGTCAATAGAGAACTCAATCTCTCTGTGAGGTGGCAAACCAACAAGATCCTCGAGAAAGACGTCCGAGTACTCACAAACCACTCTTGGCAACACAGGCTGGATCTCATCACACTCACCACTCTCAAAGCTAGCAAGTAGACTACTAAGTTCACTCCGCCCTCGAAGATCATACCCCGATGGCAAAACACTACCAACCCGGTCCCCCAGAAAATGAAAACATTCCCCGCTCACGGTACAACAAGTGACCCTCTGGCGATAGCAATCAATAACTGCCCGGTATGACGATAACCAGTCCATACCCAAAATAACATCAAAGCCCTTCATGGGCATAACTAAAAAAGGAAACGGGAGTCTATGATAGTCGACCTCTATATCACAACCTCTAACACCTTGTTTCAAGATCAATTCACCCCCAAGGGGTGACACTACACAAATAGGAGATGCTAACTGTGCTAACTCCAACTCCAAAACAGATGCAAATGCAGCAGACACAAAGGAATGAGATGCACCCGTATCAATCAAAACACTAGCAACCGAATTGCAAAACAAGAAGGTACCTCTCACAACAGATGGAGCCGGTACAAGATCCTGCGCGGTAACAGCATACACGCGCCCAGATGGTCTCTGATCAACCTGCTCACCCGTAGGAGCATAAGACTGCTGCACAGACTGGGACGATGAAGCCCCCTGATTGGCCCTCGAGGCCTGACCCGACTGAGCTGGCTGCTGACCCTGAGTCTGCCTCAAACCAGATGCACCAGATGTGCCACCCAACTGTGGGCAATACCTCTTCATGTGCCCTGGCTGACCACACTGATAACACGAGAGCGGCTGGCTTCTACCCTGACTCTGGCTCTGAGATCGAACCGAAGATGACGCTGCCCTCTGTCTTCCTCCCTTCTGCGGGCAAGCTGGAGACTTGTGGCCCAGCTGACCACACTTGAAACAGGTAATGTCCCCCTGGCTGCCTTTCCCGGAACTAGCACTCGGCACCGGAAAAGTCGATCTAGAAAAGCTACCTTGAGACTGCTGAGGCTTAAAACCCTTCTGTCTCCTACCATCACTCTGACCATCCTGACTCCTCTTGGAGCCTTTCTGCCCTTCCTCCTCTTCCTGCATCATAATCTCAGTATGAGCTGCAGCATCAACCAGACGCCCATAATCTCGAATCATAGTCCCTACAATTCTCAACTTGAGGCCGCGCCTCAACTTCTTCTCGAACTCAATACAACGGCGTTCCTCAGACGCCACCAACTTAGGTGCAAACCTGGACAAGCTAGTAAACGAGGCCTCAAACTCGGCCACTGAAGAACTGTTCTGCTTAAGCTCGCAAAACTGCTCCCTCAACCTCTCCTTAACTGCTGAAGACAGGAACTTCTCCTGGAAAGCATCTACGAAAGCCTCCCAAGTCCCTCCTATATGGCCCTTAGTGAACTTCCACCACTGACCCGCATCCCCTTAAGCTGGAAAGATGCCAAGGTCACCTTCAGTGCCCCGTCTTCGATGCCTAGCATCTCAAACGTCTTCGTTGTCTATTCGAGCCATTCATCTGCTTTAAGTGACTCTTTAGGATCACCTAAAAATTCGTCCGGGTTGGACCGGAAGAACTCCCTCTTCAGAAAAGAAGGACCTGTATCTGCAACATGAACCTGAGCCTGATTCTCAGCTCTGAGAATGCCTACCGACTCCCTGAATGCCCCTGCTATCTCTCGGGCCAAAGCGCCCGCAGCCTGCTGTCCTACCGGCTCAGCCACATTGGCCTGGCCAACTCCCTCCTGTACTGCCGGAACCTCCTCCGGTATAGGCACTTCCTGCCTACCCTGTCTACCACGCCTACCGCGTCCTCGTCCTCATCCTGACATCCTAATAAAGGAAACAAAGACGTTAACACATTAATAGATGTGCCGAAACTAAACACTCGCGTCCTAATGCATTGGACAACAATAAATCATTCCACGTAAGCACATAATCACATAAGCACCTACGAATTTCATTCCTGGATAATGACAGTCCCGAGGCGTCACTAAAGTTCCGGTTGGAAACAATATTGATCAAGTGCCTTTCCAACAAGACTTTCAGAAACTCAAGGGTCCAATCAATATCCTAGAAACTACGTTCCATACCCATATAGTCACATAAACATGTTATCATATAATCATATAACAGTACATCTAAGTCTCTATCAAACGAGATGAACCCATTGTGATACTAATCACTTCCCACGTACCCAAAGTATTCGAACCCGGTACGCTCTGATACCAAGTTGTAACGCCCTCAAAAATAACCCATAACATACACAATAATAAGATGCATTACTTAAGAAAATAAACCATAATTCATTCATCAGAGTATCCTTAAATAAAGACATTACATGTAATAATGAAAGTAAATGCCCTATGGGCTTACATCTTTCCAAGCCAACACTTGGACACAAAATGTGAGTAATAACTCAACTACAAATTAAGCCCTCGGCTTGTGATTACATGTAATATCAAAACAAAACAAATAACTAAACTAGTCTTCAAATCCAAGTCCTTCCAAACTAAGTCCTTGGAGGTAGCTTATCACCTGAACCTGAAAATGATGTTCCCATAAAGGGTGAGCCACAGCCCAGTAGAAAAATACTAAACCAAATATAAGCATTGAATAAAGCCCTAGCATTCAATAGATGGTTAACACTAAACATCACATTCACTTTTCATTATTTATTCAACTTTCCATTATTATCAACAAGGCTCAGAACCTGGCCAAACTACAACAGTGAACTATATATCAGATTCACATTACTTCCAATATCAACAAAACAAATGAGACACAGGCTCATATCAAAACACTTCCATACTTCCAATATGATACACATTTTAGTGCTGTATCAATAACATGTAAAAACACTTCAATATCAATAAGCACACATAATAGTGATGCTAATGGAGTCCATCCCCTATCTCCTCCCAAACAAAATCCGGTTTAGAGGTCCATCCCCTATCTCCCCCTAAACCGTGGAGTACATCCCCTATCTCCCCCCACACAATGCAATGTATGTAAACACATAGCATATACAACACACAATCAATACATTTAATGTCTGTATTAATTCAACAGTCAAAGTTAATGACTAAACCAATGTAATTAGTTTCAGTTATCCCTAATCCACATGCAATGTCTACAACAATCACGACTATCCTCCACCGATAGCCCAAAACAGTTATTTCTAGACTGGAAATAAATAAACCAACAATACGATAGGCGAGTGATTTAAGTTAATCAACTACCCCATTTAATCAATAAATTCCTCAATTTCATGAATTTAACTAATTTCCCCAATTTTCCTTAAATTAAACATACAATTCAATTTAATAAAACAACTAGGGTTTTTCCCAAAATTACCAAAATACCTCCAACATATTAAAATACCAAAACTTAGAACAAAACTCATAAGTTGGAGTAGGAAATCCCTACCTCGAAGAAATAACCCAAAAGGAGAAGACGGAGATGAGGGCCCAAAATCCAAAGTGCTCCAAATCCAAGATTGTTCAGATTAAACAAAAGCCCTCGATCCACACTATCTTTTTAATAAAGGATCTAGGATAGAAACACCCTAAAACTAGATGAAACCTAGGGTAGAAGGTGTGTAGAGGAAGAGAAAAGTCGGACCTAGGGTTTAGAATAAAAAAGAAGATAAAAAAAAATGATTAAAAACCCGCTGCTGCCTATTTAAACCTGACAGGCTCGCTCGAGCGAAGACTTGGTCGCTCGAGCGACCAGACACAGAAAACCCTCGCTCGAGCGAAGAAAAGCTCGCTCGAGCCAAGAACTCGAAGCTTCAGGTCTGCAACCCAGAAGCACGCTCGAGCGAAGGACTGCTCGCTCGAGCGAAGAACTCGAAAACATACACCTCGCTCGCTCGAGCAAAGGAAAGCTCGCTCGAGCGAAGAAACACTGCTCTCAGGTCTATACTAGACGCAATCGCTCGCTCGAGCGAAGAACTCCTGGCTCGAGCCACCAGACACAAACAACACCCCTCGCTCGAGCGACGAAACCCTCGCTCGAGCGACCAACTCAAAAATTGAACAGCAACCCTTGGTTTCTAGACCTAACCAACCTGTAACAAAAACCTGCCCAACATATCCTATCACCCAAAAATAAGGAATTAAAGGACAACAAAACAATATAATAACAACTGAATCTACGGAACATAAGTCCGGGTACAACAACCAAATGGGAAAAGACCGGGGTCGCTATACGCGAACTACCACACCCCAATGGCCTCCAGCTCACCAAACGTTGCCGCATCAAAATACATGTCATAGTTTAATTAGTATTAAACAAAAATAAATTAAATTAAAAAACTATATTTACGATTAAATATAAATATATTTTATCTTAGGAGTTTTGTAATTTTAGTTCATCCTATGTCACAGTTGATATAGTAAATCACATTTGTCAGTGTGTTAATTACGTCTTGTTTATTTTGTAAAACTTAAATTTTGTTTACTAAAGCATAAAAATTAGACACCTTAGGTTATAATTCTCAAATAAAAACATATAAAAATTGGCTTCTGAAATTAAAATTGGGCTTGACATTAAAAGTTTATAGATCTTTACACCCACTTGATCCTAACTTAATCATTAAAAAATTGTCATTAGTCTATGGCCCCATTTGGTAGAGCTGTGGGAAAGTGATTATAACTTATAGCTTAACAGCTTATAACTTATAGCTGTGAACATAAGTTGATTTTTGATTTATAAATTAAACTTTTCCTCCCCCACTCAAAGAATAAGTTGATTTTTGACTTACAAAAAACTATAAGTTGTATTGTTAAGCTGAACTAAACACATCAAAATATCTTCAATTAAGCTAAAAGCTGAAATAAACTGGAAATAAGTCCTACCAAACAGGGCCTATACTGTAACGCCCCACTTCTGGGTCGTTAAATACACTAAAATAGCCTTAAAAAAATTACAAGTTTTGCTCTCAAAAATAATAACTACAAAATTGTCTCTAAATTGTACAATATTCTCCAAAATATTCTATAGTACAATTATCTCCAAAATAAACAATATTACAACTATCTCCAAAATTAATAATTACAGTGGTGGGTCCCAAATCTATGTATTAATAAATCTTTCTAATATCAATTTTTGATCTCTGCTAAAATCTGCTCCACACCTGAAAAATAAATTAATTTGGAAAGTATACAATACGACAGGAATACAAGGCTCGAATACAGAATAAATTAACAGGAATCCAACAATTTATGACATTAAATCAACGATACGATAATCAAGCGATTTACCAAATTACACAACAAATCAACCATAATTTATCTAGGACCAAATACCCGGTCCTACTCAGTACATAACCAGTATTTATTCACCCACCTCACCCAAGCTCGACGCTTATTCGGGCATATTGGTGTAAACAAATTAACAAGATTCACTCGATCCATGTACGGAGTATCACCATTTTAACACAAAAATATTTGTAGAGAATTTTACCAAATGATCAGAATATCAACGATTCGACAACAAATGATTTTACAAAATCTATTAATAACCACAATGATCAAGTGGATTACAAATTGAGGATAATTAAAAATAGAGAACTCTTTGTAAAGAGATTTAAATAGAACATATTGTATACAACCCGAATTTATCTCAAAATAATTAACTCCGTCACCATAAATCTAAAATTGCTCCATGGATCTCCAAAAGTAATTCTGATTAAACTTTTAAGACATAAAGTATGTATGATTTAATAAAATCTACAACGCTCAATTTTTTTTAATTTATTTATAAAATACTCATTTTCTCTCTAAACACTCCCATATCTAAACTTAATATTTCTACTCTACACAATCTATGAGAGGGAGAGAGTCAAATGCAGATAATGAATGAAGAAGAAGAAAGGAATGTGAGGAGCTCCCTCACTCTACTCATTTATATAGGAAATGAACAAGAGAAAGAAGATTGACAAAATTAAAAATAAATGAAAGGATGAAATAATGGGTTTGGTAGGTAAGGAAAGTTGTGGGTACGGTTTTGTTGTTTTCTTGTTGTTGTTGTTGTTGTTTTTTTTTTTTTTTTATTTATTGTTATTATTATTTCTTTTTCCACGTGATGGGGTGGGGGAATGGTAGAAAAAATGATTTATTATTAAATGAGAATAAATAACAATATGACTAATATAAAAGAGATGAGCTAAACACAAATAAATAATTTAAAATTAGATTCTTATCTAAAAATCTCACCACTAAATTATTATAATAAACCACCAATATCACTCACTAAATATTAATACTTCAAAATACGGGGTGTTACATATACTCAACCCATGGACCAATTGACCCATTTATTAAATTAGTAAAAACATAGCTCTTATTTTTTATAATAAAATAAGAAATATGTACATGTTTGTACATATTGATTAAAATTTATAAATTTATATATTATTGGTTAAAACTATTACTGGAATAGTTTGATATATTTATGTACAAAACAACTATCTAATAAGATCAAGTCCACCTAAACTATGGGTCATGTTCTAATCCAAGCCTTACGCCTGATATAAAAAATTGAATGGTTAATTAGTTGAAATATTTGGTAATAATAAATTTAAAATTTATATTTAAATTATATCTTAAATTCTGAAGTTGTGATGGATATAAGCTAGAGAGAAAGTACAAACATTGGATTAAACACTAAAAGTAACCTAAAAATCGAATTTGAGTCAATTTTTATGCCAATTCTTAGGCTGAGTTTGTTTAGGATGAAAGTGTTAAAAAGAGATGAAAAGATTAAAAAATATATATATAATATTTTATGAATTTGTTTAGTATGGAAGTGGTAAATATAGTTAAAAGATATTGTTAAAATCAAATCTAATTTTAAGCAGGATACCTATAAATTTAGACGTTGCATAAAAATATGCACAACACATTAAATTTTCTTTGACATGTATACGTGAAATTTCTTTTTTAATTAAAAAATTGGCTATAAATATTTAGTTGGCTAAATTTTTGAAAATTTTTCACATGATGCTTGTAATTTTTAGTTCTAAAAAATAAAAAAATTAAAATTTATATTTATATTTTGAAATTATATAAGACTAAAGTTACATTTAAACAATTCTTTTAAAATTTTTAAATTTTAAATTAAATATGAGTTATATATGGCTCATTTTTTATTTATTTTTTTACTTTATATATAAAGATTTTTAAATTCCAAAATTATAGATATGGTTAGATGTGCTAATATTTTTATGTTAGGTATATTTCTTAACTTTCAAAATTAAAATTTTTTTTTTTTGAAAATTTAGATTAATACTTTAAAGTTTATAGAGCCTTATGCTATTATAACATATAGATATAGATATAAATTATGTACTAAATTTTTAGGACAATTTATTAATTGAGCTCAGTTTTGACATAATTATTGAGATTTTGTCTGGTCTGATTATTAATATTGATATATAATATGTAAGTTATACTATGTAGTGTGTATCCCTAACAGGAATATCAAATAAATTATTAAAATTGACATAAATCAATATATACATAAATAAAATATTATAATATATTAGGTTAGAGAGCATAGATTGGAGAGAAGATATAATGTGAATATTTCTAATTTAAAAGCCTTAAATCATGCATTTTGAAACCCATAAATCAAATGATAATTACCTATTAAATAATTAATAAAATAGATTGGCCAATAGGCTTTTTTGTAATCTATTTAGTAAACAAAAATTCAACAATTTTAGGATAGAACTTTGAAGCTCTCATAGGTCTCCATATTAGAAACCCACTTTTGCTTATATAATATATAGATAGATGATAATATATATATATATATATAATAGTAGTAGTAGTAGTAGTAGATAGATTGAGCATAACATATTGGCAAAAAATTAAATTGATTGAATATCGGTAGTCCTTTTATCAATTCACATTTGTATTTTGTTTTATTCTTAAAATGATACTTATCATTTATTTTTTCAAATACAAATGTGATTTCATAAAAGGACTATCAATATTTGATCAATTTAATTTTTTATACATATATTACACTTGATATATCTTAAAAAATAAACGATTTAAATTATTAAAATAGAATTTAAAACGAGTGTAAATCATCGCATAATAGTAACTGATGTGCAGGTGTGCAGCAGTCCCTGATCCCATGCAAAAGGTACTTATATGATGGATTAGGAAAATTATAGAATAGTTTCGAAGTACCACGTAATCATACTCCCTCACCAATCACTATTTAATACCTTACTTCCTACACCAATTATACCACTACAGAATACACTGGACTACTAAACAATCAGCTGCTGAATTACAGTGGTCCAATGCCCCAAGTCTTGGTCTTTGCAAATATTTGCAACTTCGACATTTGTCGAGCGGAAAACTTGGAATGTTTTATGTGGACCATGCAAGAGAGGTTAGATATGAGCCCCCAGTCTTGGTCCTGGCAATTATTCTATGAGCCCGAAGTCTTGTCTTTTGTCGAACCAAAAACTTGGAATGATATATGTGGACCATGCAAAAGAGGTTAGATATGATCCATCGGCCGCCTTTTCTTACGGGGTTTCCTGCAGTGCCCCAAAACGAACTGCAGGAAGCCCCGCAGAAAATGACGGCTTTTGGGACAAAATTTCAAAAAAAAAAAGAAAAAAAAAGGCACATTTTAAAAATATTGATATTTCATATTTTCAGTTATGATTTTTGTTATTTTTAAATATGAATAATTGTGATTTTGTTATGATTTATTATATTGTGTTATAATTTAATTCTGAATTTTTTTAATTATTATTTTGGTTACAATTGAAGAATGTCTTTGATTATGTGTCAAGAGAGTTGTTTGATTACGATTTATTATGGCGTTAATTATAATTTATTGTGACTATTATTTTAGTTAAATCCGAAATTTTTAATCATGTTTTTAAGTAATATTTGGTTGTGACTCATTGTTTTTCTTTTAATTATGACTAAAAGTGATTATTTACAATACGAAAATGATATATATAGAACTTACTTTCTAGACCTATTTTAACACTTAGTGATAAAATAGATGATTAAAAAAAGTATGAGAGAGACAGAGAGTTATTTTAGATATTCTCATAAACTATCACATCATTAAGTTTAAAAAGTGAATATAACTTTTAGATTAGAATAGTACTATTCATTACAATATTTATAGACTATATTTGTAGTACCAACACCACAAATTATCATTACTTGTATATGGTAAATTACAATAAACTCTTTTAAACTATAACTCATTTGTACTTTATTTCCTGAATTTCAAAATTTAACAGTTAACCCCTTTAAGTATTATCTTATTACTGTTAGTGTTTTTTGTTAGAATTCTGTTAAACATTTATATAAAAAAGAAAAAAGAAAAAAAGATTATGTGTGAAACACAAATCACGTTTATTGAAAATTTTAAAAAATAATATCCGTCATTAATTGTTTTAGGATTATAATACTTTTATTTAGTATTATTGGCTGAGTTATTAGATGAGTTTTATTGGCTGCTTCAATGGGCTGGCTTGTGCTGGGTTTTGCTAAATTTTGTTGGTTGGATTGATTAGCAATGGCTGCATCTGCATCTTCAGAGTTATAGGTCTAATTTGAATAGAGTTCAAGGGAGCACTTGGTGCTTGGAAGCAGAGTTCTATTTGGAGGTTTGCGTGTTGCTGGGCTATGATTGGTTAATTTTGTTCTTGCTGTTTCTGTTTTGTGCTTTGGTTTCTTTGTCGTAGCTTTGTTTTTGTTGGTCTCTCACCAACTAGGAGGTTGGAGCTTCATATAGCTCCAAGCTCCTCTTTATTGATGTAATTTTTCATACCTTGTATGTGCTTCATCAATAAAGTCTTCTCTTTGCCGATCAAAAAAAAAATACTTTTATTTAGTGATTTCGTTTAAACTTTGTCTCTGTTATCTTAGTGACAAACTGTAAACGAAATCACCAAAGACAAAGTGCAAATAGTTCATAATTTAAGAAAATTGTAACAACCCTCATACTGTTTACCGACTAATGACTGATTGATTACCGATTACTGTTAAACTGAGACTGCTTATGAGAAGTAATTAAACTGACTGAATTACTGAACTAACTGACTGAAAACTGAAACTGATTGATTGAATGTATGTTAGTTAAATTGCCTTCTATCTGTCTGACTGTTTCATTATCTGTTTACGTTTTTATGTTTAAACTGCTAATTGAAGGCCTTATCGGCGGCCGAAACGAAAACCGATTGGTATTTCATGATCAGTAGAATTTATGTGATTTTATGGTAAACTCAATTGAAAGATGATTTAGTGTGATTAAACCGGATTAAATTAGATTGAATTGTGCAAATTTCATGAGTTAGGCTAATTACCTTTTTGCCACCACTAGTGGGCCATTATCTTGGACCCTACTTGAACTTCTTTACACTCAAACAAACATTTCCTCAGCCTCATTTCATTGCAATTGTCGACCAAGAGAGCTAGTGAGAGAGAAATTGAGTTTCTTCTTGGGAATTGCTTGGGGACTTGGAGATTTGGAAGAGTAATTGCATATTTGAGCTCCTACACCTCTAATTCAAGACCTAAGGTAGAATAACTACCCTTTTGTTTGTAATTTTGTTAGACTCTTGCATGATTTAGAGCCAAGTTGAAGTCTAGAGCCAATTTATGGCTTGTAATGTTGTATTGAAGCTTAATTGTTGCATGCATGTACACATATTGAAGTTTTGAGGTTATAGTTCATGTTTTCTCACATGCATGTTCATAATGTTGTTGTAATTCATGTTGTCATCATGTTTTTGAAAGATTTGAGCTCATTTGAGCTAGCATTGAAGCTTGAAAATTGTTTAAAGTTCATGCATGTCATGTTTGAAAATTGTTCATGAAAAATGGGTTTGAAATTGAGGTTGTTTGAACCTACTCTTGGGCCTTGATTTTACAATTGAGCTTTTAATCATGTTATAGTATGGGTTTTCAAAGGTTTTCCAGAAAATGGGCCCAAGAGGATTGAATTTGGTGCTTGAAAACTTGGTTTTTGGCTTGGACGTGCAATCTGGGTTTTCTAGATTTTGCACTCCCGCTCGAGCGGGGGAAGTGGCGCTCGAGCGGGGAATTCGAGCACCCAGCACTTTGCACTGCATTGCAGTCCGCTCGAGCGGGGTATTTGGCGCTCGGGCGGGACCTTGTGTCTTGCGCTCGAGCGGCTATCGAGCGCCCAATCGAGCGTGATTTTTAAGCATCCAGTACTTTTTGGTCCGCTCGAGCGGGAAAGTTTACGCTCGAGCGGGGACCTTTATTGCATGTCCGCTCGAGCGGGGGAAACCTGCGCTCGAGCGGGACTCTGTTTTACTGAAAATTCTGAACATGTTTTCTAAGTGCATCTTTGCGTCCTCTTTCCATCCTAGGCATTCCTAGGGCATATTTAGGCACCTTAAAGAGGATATAGATGTAGAACACACTGAGGCAAATTAGGGATTAAGTTATTATCTTTCCCAACTGTGAAACTTAGTGTGTGTTCAATCTGTTAACTGTTTAGGGTTGGCATCCCGAGGAGACGCTCTAGTTCACTGTAGCCCAGAACTCTGTGAGTAACAATTGTGTAAAGATATGTTCAAAATGATTATCTTTTGAATACTGAACTGAACAGCTTACTGCACTGATATTGATTACTGAATGAATGTATGTCATTTATTTCTGAACTGTACTGTGGCATCCTTAGCAACTACTGTTTACTGTTACTGTTACAGAGATCTCTGTCGGTCCCCTCGTGGAACCACTATTGTTTACTGATTGATGGCCATCATTACTGTTCAGTCTTTTAAGACCTACTGTTTACTGTTATGCTAATGGATGTACCACATATGACTGTTTACTGTACTGAACAACTGTTATACTGATTGAAATGAACTGTTTTCACTACTGTAAGGACATTCATTCTAAACCTCTTTACGCTTTATGTTATTCACTGGACTTTAGCTCACTGCTCATATATATATGTAGGTGTACAGGTACCGGACCAAAGCTAGAAGCGTCGGGGTAGATTCCTAGTTTTGCCAAGCCAACCAATGTGCCTCACTGCGAGGTTCCGAGCCTGCCAAGCTTAGGCTATGGGGTGTTTTAGTTTTCCCCCCCCTACTGTACTGTTTTGTTTACTGTATAGACTGAACGTTTGCACTGTACTGTTTATCAGGGATTAAGTCCCTGTACTGACTGCTTTGTATATATATATGCATACTGTTTTATACTGTTCCGTATAAATGTATGAAAAAATCTTTTTGGCATACAGATCGTCACAGCTCATTGGACATTGTTTATTTACTGTATTGGCTTCCGCCAAGCCCCTGTACTCTGTTTTACTGTATTACTGTTAAGCAGGCCATCGGTAATCTAGGATTACTGGCCGGTTACGGTGCTGAACCCATAGGGGCGGGTTTGGATCGTGACAAAAATTCACTGTAATTTACCATAAAGAGAAGAGATATTTATTTTAGAAGGAACCTTCATGGGAAATATATTTGCAGAGGTTTTTGTTTGGCTATTTGCAACTTGTTCTTTCTTGAGCCAAAAATTTGGAATGTTATATGTGGACCATGCAAGAGCGGTTAGATATGATCCTTCAGCCGCCCTTTTTTTGCTGGGCTTCCTGCAGTGCCCCAAAAAGAGCTGCAGGAAGCCCCGCAAGAAAGGACGCATTTTGGAGCAAAATTTCAAAAAAAAAAAAAAAAAGGCACATTTTAAAAATATTGATATTTCATATTTTCAGTTATGATTTTTGTTATTTTTAATTATGAATAATTGTGATTTTGTTATGATTTATTATATTGTGTGTTATAATTTAATTATGAGTTTTTTTTAATTATTATTTTGGTTACAATTGAATAATGTATTTGATTATGTGTCAAGAGAGTTGTTTGATTTTGATTTATTATGGTGTTAATTATAATTTATTATGACTATTATTTTAGTTATAATAGAAATTTTTAATTATGTTTTAAGTAATTTTTGGTTATGACTCATTGTGTTTCTTTTAATTATGAATAAAAGTGATTATATTACAATACGAAAATGATATATATAGAACTCACTTTCTAGACCTATTTTAACACTTAGTGATATGTAAAATAGATGATTAAAAAAAGTATGAGAGAGAGAGAGAGAGGGAGAGAGAGAGAGAGAGAATTGTTTTAGATATTCTCAAAGACTGTCATATCATTAAGTTTAAAAAGTGAATATAACTTTTAGATTAGAATAGTACGACTCTTTACAATATTTATAGACTATATTTGTAAAACCGACACCAAAAATTATCATTACTTGTGTATGGTAAATTACAGTAAACTCTTTTAAACTATAACTCTTTTGTACTTTATTTCCTGAATTTCAAAATTCAACAGTTAACCCCCTTAAGTATTATCTTATTATAGTTAACGTTTTTTGTTAGAATTCTGTTAAAAATTTATAATACATCAGATTATGTATGAAACACAAAACACATTTATTGAATTTTTAAAACAATAATCCCCGTCATTAATTGTTTTAGGATTATAATACTTTTATTTAGTGATTTTGTTTACATTTTGTCTCTGTTATCTGAGTGACAAAGTGTAAACGGAATCGCCAGAGACAAAGTCCAAATAGTTCATAATTTATGAAAATTCACTGTAATTTACCATAAAGAGAAGAGATGTTTATTTTAGAAGGAACCTTCGTGGGAAATATATTTGTGGGGTTTTTGTTTGGCTATGCGCAACTTGTCTTTTCTTGAGCCAAAAACTTGGAATGTTATATGTGGACCATGCAAGAGAGGTTGGATATGAGCCCCAAGTCTTGGTCTTGGCAATTATTCTATGAGGCCAAAGTCTTGTCTTTTGTCGAACCAAAAACTTGGAATGTTATATGTGGACCATGCAAAAGAGGTTAGATATGATCCATCAGCCACCTTTTCTTACAGGGTTTCCTGCAGTGCCCCAAAACGAACTGCAGGAAGCCCCGCAAGAAAGGACGGCTTTTGGGGCAAATTTTCAAAAAACAAATAAAGAAAAAAAAGGCACATTTTAAAAATATTGGTATTTCATATTTTCAGTTATGATTTTTGTTATTTTTAAATATGAATAATTGTGATTTTGTTATGATTTATTATATTGTGTGTTATAATTTTATTATGATTTTATTAATTATTATTTTGGTTACAATTGAAAAATGTCTTTGATTATGTGTCAAGAGAGTTGTTTGATTACGATTTATTATGGCGTTAATTATAATTTATTGTGACTATTATTTTAGTTAAATTCGAAATTTTTAATTACGTTTTTAAGTAAAATTTGGTTATGACTCATTGTGTTTCTTTTAATTATGACTAAAAGTGATTATTTACAATACGAAAATGATATATATAGAACTTACTTTCTAGACCTATTTTAACACTTAGTGATAAAATAGATGATTAAAAAAAGTATGAGAGAGACAGAGAGTTATTTTAGATATTCTCATAAACTGTCACATCATTAAGTTTAAAAGGTGTAACGCTCTCAAAATAATACATAAATCCCAACATTCTTGACATGTATAGACATGAGAGAATAAAACATAATTCTATTTATCAGAGTATTCATTACAAAAGTATTACATGTTGACAACAAAAGTAAATGCCCTATGGGCCTACAACTTTCCAAGCCAACACTTGGGTGCAAAAGAAGAGTTCTAACTCTTTATACAAAATAAGCTCTTGGCTTGAAGTTACATGTAATACCAAAATAACAAAACAAGCAAAAGAGTCTTCAACTCCCAAAACCTTCCAAGCTATGTCCTTGGAGGTTGCATATCACCTGAACCTGAAAATGATGTCCCATATAGGGTGAGCCAATGCCCAGTAGAGATATATTAAATCAGATATAAGCAATGACTAAAACAATAGCATTTGATAGATGGTTACCACTTATAAACCAATTTATATCACAATACAATTCCATGACAATCAAGTCCATGTTACGTCCCACTTTCCTTTACTTATCCAATTTTCCATTTATACAAACATGGCTCAGAACCTGGCCAAACAATTCTCATGAGACAACAGCTCATATAAAAATACTTCTAATATCAATAATTCAAATGAACCTAAAGCTCATATTAAAACACTTCCATTTCAAATGAGATAACAACTCATATTAAACACTTCCATACTTCAAGTGATACACATATTTGCTGTATCAATGGAGTCCATCCCCTATCTCCTCCCGAACGGGTTTGAGAGTCTATCCCCTATCTCCTCCCAAACAATATGCATATACAATGTAATTAAACACTTGTCATATACAAAAATCAATCAATACACATATTTGCTGTATTAATTCAACCGTCATATTCAATGACATATTCAAAGTGATTAGTTTCAGTTTTCCCTAATCAACATAACAATCAAGACTATCCTCCACCGATAGCCCAAAGCAATTATTTCTAAACAGATAATAAATGCCACACACAGATATAATATCCACATTCTCATGGGTGAGTGATTAACTAATCCAACTACACCATTTAACTCCATAATTTCTCAATTTCTTTATCCTCAACTCAATTCCACATTTCCCAAATTAATTATACGAATTAATTTATTACAATAATTAGGGCATTTTCCCATATTTCTCAATATCAACCCTAAGGTTCGATTTCACCATTTCAACAGCAATAATACCATTTTTCCAAGGTCTCATACACACATGGGTTTAAACATTTGAAAACCCCTCTTTATAAATTACAAAACCAAACCCTAACTTTTCCCAAAATTACCAAACACCACCAACTAATCAAAATGTATAAAACTTATGCCAAAACTCATAAGATGGAGTAGGTTATCCCTACCTCGAAATGGAGAGACCAAATGAAGAAGATGGTAAAAATCCAAAGTGCTCCAAACCCACAAATTTTCAGATTAAAAGGAAGCCCAAGTCACCCTCTATCTTTCTTACAAAGAGGTTAGGGTAGAAACACACTATAAGTAGATCAATCCCTAGAGAGAAGGCATATATAGAGAGAGAAAGAGTCGGTTCTAGGGTTTGCGTAAAAGAGAAGATGAAAAGTGAAGTGTAATCCTGCTGCTGTGTGCTGATATAACAGAGGCTCGCTCGAGCGAAGGACTGGTCGCTCGAGTGACCAGACACAAAGAACCCTCGCTCGAGCATAGAAAGCCTTGCTCGAGCCAACAAATACGAAGCTTCAGGTCTGCAACCCAGAAGCACGCTCGAGCGACAGTATGCACGCTCGAGCGAAGAAACCCAAAACATATAGCTCGTTTGCTCGAGTGAAGGAAAGCTCGCTCGAGCCAAGAATCAAAACCATCAGGTCAAAAAGAGACGCAGACGTAAGCTTGAGCGCAAGACTTCTCGCTCGAGCCACCAGACACAAGACCCAACTCTCGCTCGAGTGAAGGAACACTGGCTCGAGCGAAGGAACTAAAACGCAGAGCTCGCTCGAGCGACAAAAGCCTCGCTCGAGCGAAGAACCAAAATTCTGGGCAGCAACCATTTGTTCCCAATCACACCCAACCTGTAACAAACCTGCCCAAAACGTCCTATAACTCAAATACAAAGTATTGAAGGACAGAAAACAGGATATATACAACCACGCTCAATTACGGAACTCAAGTTCAGAATACTGTACATAAAGGGGAAAACCCGGGATCGCTATAAAAAGTGAATATAACTTTTAGATTAGAATAGTACTATTCATTACAATATTTATAGACTCTATTTGTAGTACCAACACCACAAATTATCATTACTTGTGTATGGTAAATTACAGTAAACTCTTTTAAACTATAACTCATTTGCACTTTATTTCCTGAATTTCAAAATTCAACAGTTAACCCCTTTAAGTATTATCTTATTACACTTAATGTTTTTTGTTAGAATTCTGTTAAAAATTTATATTAAAAAAAAAAGAAGATTATGTGTGAAACACAAAACACATTTATTGAAATTTTAAAACAATAATATCCGTCATTAATTGTTTTAGGATTATACCACTTTTATTTAGTATTATTGGTTGAGTTATTAGATGAGTTTTATTGGCTACTTCAATGGGCTGGTTTTTGCTGAATTTTGTTGGTTGGATTGATTATCATTGGCTTCATCTTCAGGGTTATTGGTCTAATTTGAATGGAGTTCAAGGCAGCACTTGGTGCTTGGAAGCAGGGTTCTGTTTGGAGGTTTGCGTGTTGTTGGGCTATGATTGGTTAATTTTATTCTTGCTATTTATGTTTTGTGCTTTGGTTTCTTTTCCTTACCTTTGTTTTTTTTTTTTTTGGTCTTTCACCAACTAGGAGGTTGGAGCATCACATAGCTCAAAGTTCGTCTTTATTGATGTAATTTCTCATACCTTGTATGTGCTTCATCAATAAAGTCTTCTCTTTGCCGATCAAAACAAAAAAAAAAAAAAAACTTCTATTTAGTGATTTCGTTTAAAATTTGTCTATGTTATCTTAGTGACAAAGTGTAAACGGAATCATCAGTGACAAAGTGCAAACAGTTCATAATTTAAGAAAATTCACTGTAATTTACCACAAAGAGAAGAGATGTTTATTTTAGAAGGTGCCGTTGTTGGAAATATATTTGTAGGGGTTTTTGTTTGGCTATTTGCAACTTGTCTTTTGTCGAGCCAAAAACTTGGAATGTTATATGTGGACCATGCTAGAGAGGTTAGATATGATCCCTCAGTCGCCCATTCCTGCGGGGCTTATAGCGACCCCGGTCTTTTTCCATTTGATTGTTGTATCCGGACTTAGGTTCTGTAGATCCTGTTACTATATACTTGCTGCTATTGTCCTTTAATTCCTTATTTTTGAGTTATAGGATGTGATGGGCAGGTTAGTTACAGGTTGGGAGTGTTTGGGAGCAAAGGGTTGCTGCCCAGAATTTTGGTCCTTCGCTCGAGTGAGCAGTTTGTCGCTCGAGCGAGCGACTGCGTCTAGGTATTAGACCTGAGAGCTTTCCTTTTTGGCTCGATCGAGCTTTCCTTCGCTCGAGCGAGCGAGGTGTATGTTTTCGAGTTCTTCGCTCGAGCGAGCATTATGTCGCTCGAACGTGCTTCTGGGTTGCAGACCTGAAGCACCGCATTGTTGGCTCGAGCGAGGCTTTCTACGCTCGAGCGAGTATTCTTTGTGTCTGGTCGCTCGAGCGAGCCTGTTTTATATAAATACGCAGCAGCGGTTTTAAATACACTTTTTCACCATCTTTTTGGTTTCAAAACCCTAGGTCCGTGTTCTCTCTCCCTCCACTCACCTTCTCTCTTAGGTTTCATCTCCTTTTAGTGTGTTTCTACCCTAAGCTCTTTATTAAAAAGATAGAGGGTCACGAGGGCTTTACTTTAATCTGAGAGTTTGGCGGTTTGGAGCACCTTGGATTTTGGGTCATCATCTCCATCATCTCCATTTGAGTTCTTCACTTCGAGGTAGGGATTTCCTACTCCATATTATAGGTTTTGTCCTAAGTTTTGGTATTTTTGATATGTTGGTATCGTTTGGTAATATTGGGAAAACTAGGGTTTGTATTATAATTTGAGAAATAGGGAATTGTTCATATATTAAATTCCATGTGACTGTGAATCATGAAAAAGGGCATTTGTAGTGTCAAGTTGATAAAATTGAACCTTAGGGTTGGTTTTTGATAAAAGGGGAAAAGCCCTAATTGTTGTAATATATTAATTTGTACAATTAATTTTGGGAAAATTGTGGAATTAAGTTTAATTCATGAAATTGGGGAACTATGGGATTAAATGGTGTAGTTGGATAGTTTAATCACTCACCTATGAAAATGTCGAGTTTACATTTGTTGATACATTTATTTCCTGTTTAGAAATAACTGTTTTGGGCTATCGGTGGAGGATAGTCGTGATTGTTGTAGACATTGCATGTTGATTAGGGAAAACTGAAACTAATCACATTGAATGAGTCATTAAATATGACAGTTGAATTAATACAGCGAATCTGTGTATTGATTGAGTATTGTGTATGACAAGTGTTTAATACATTGTATATGCATATTGTTTTGGGAGGAGATAGGGGATGTACTCCATGGTTTGAGGGAAGATAGGGGATGGACTCTCAAACCTGTTCAGGAGGAGAAAGGGGATGGACTCCATTAGTACAGCAAATATGTGTACTTATTGATTTATGGAAGTGTTTTAGTATGAGCCTTTGTCTCATTTGATTTGTGGATATTGGAAATAATGTTGATATGGGATGTAATCTCATTATTATTGTTTGGCCAGGTTCTGAGCCATGTCTGTATAATTGGCAAGTTGATTAATAACGTAAAGCGAAACATGTCATGGACATTATTGTCATGAAACGTAAAGTGATATAATGGATTTAACAGTGTTAACCATCTATCGAATGCTATTGCTTTAGTCAATTCTTATATTTAGTTTAGTATATTCCTGTTGGGCTGTGGCTCACCCTATACGGGAACATTATTTTCAGGTTCAGGTGATATGCTACCTCCAAGGACTTAGCTTGGAAGGATTTTGAGTTGAAGACTCTGTTTAGATTAGTTGTTATTTTGTTTTATTTTGATATTACATGTAAACTCAAGCCAAGGGCTTAATGTGTAATTGAGTTAGTACTCAGACTTTTGTGTCCAAGTGTTGGCTTGGAAAGATGTAAGCCCGTAGGGCATTGACTTTCGTTATTACATGTAATATCTTTTAATAAGATTACTCTGATGAATGGAATAAGGTTTTGTTTTTCTTAATCAATGCATGTTAATATTGTATATATTATGGGTTTATTTTGAGGGCGTTACAAGGCTTCCTGTAGTGCCTTCCTACCGTACCCCAAAATGAACTGCAAGAAACCCCGTAGGAAGGGGTGGCTTTTGGGGCAAAATTTCAAAAAATAAAAAAATAAAAAAATGCACATTTTAAAAATATTGATATTTCATATTTTCAATTATGATTTTTGTAATTTTTATTTATGAATAATTGTGATTTTGTTATGATTTATTACATTGTGTGTTATAATTTAATTATGAGTTTTTTTAATTATTATTTTGGTTACAATTGAAGAATGTCTTTGATTATGTGTCAAGAGAGTTGTTTGATTACCATTTATTATAGTGTTAATTATAATTTATTGCGACTATTATTTTAGTGGTAATCGAAATTTTTAATTATGTTTTAAATAATATTTGGTTATAACTCATTGTGTTTCTTCTAATTATGACTAAAAGTGATTATTTACAATACGAAAATGATATATATATATATATATAGAACTCACTTTCTAGATCTATTTTAACACTTAGTGATATGTAAAATAGATTATTAAAAAAAGTATGCGAGAGAGAGAGAGAGAGAGAGAGAGAGAGAGAGAGAGAGAGAGAGAGAGTTGTTTTAGATATTCTCATAGACTGTCACATCATTAAGTTTAAAAAGTGAATATAACTTTTAGAATAGAATAGTACTACTCTTTACAATATTTATAGACTATATTTGTAGTACCAACACCACAAATTAACATTACTTGTGTATGGTAAATTACAGTAAACTCTTTTAAACTATAACTCGTTTGTAGTTTATTTCTTGAATTTCAAAATTCAACATTTAACGTTTTTCAAAACTCTTTTAAGTATTATCTTATTATAGTTAACGTTTTTCGTTAGAATTTTGTTAAACATTTATAAAAAAATCAGATTATGTGTGAAACACAAAACACATTTATTGAATTTTTAAAACAATAATACCCGTCAATAATTGTTTCAAGATTATAATACTTTTATTTAGTGATTTCGTTTACATTTTTTCTCTGTTATCTTAGTGACAAAGTGTAAACGGAATCACCAGAGACAAAGTGCAAATAGTTCATAATTTAAGAATATTCACTGTAATTTACCATAAAAAGAAGAGATATTTATTTTAGAAGTAATCGTTGTGGGAAATATATATTTAGGGGTTTTTGTTTGGCTATTTGCAACTTGTCTTTTGTCGAGCCAAAAACTTGGAATGTTATATGTGGACCATGCAAGAGAGGTTAGATATGATCCCTCAGTCGCCCTTTCCTGCGTGGCTTCTTGCAGTGCCCCATAACGTATTGCAAGAAGCCCCGCAGGAAAGGTCAACTTTTGGGAAAAAATTTCCAAAAAAAAAAAAAATGCACATTTAAAAATATTGATATTTCATATTTTCAGTTATGAGTTTTGTTATTTTTAATTATGAATAATTGTGATTTTGTTATGATTTATTACATTGTGTGTTATAATTTAATTATGAGTTTTTTTTAATTATTATTTTGGTTACAATTGAAGAATGTTGTTGATTATGTGTCAAGAGAGTTGTTTGATTACCATTTATTATGGCATTAATTATAATTTATTGCGACTATTATTTTAGTTGTAATCGAAATTTTTAATTATGTTTTAAGTAATATTTGGTTACGACTTTAATTATGACTAAAAGTGATTATTACATTACGAAAATGATATATATAACTCACTTTCTAGACCTATTTTAACACTTAGTGATATGTAAACTATATGATTAAAAAATGTATGAGAGAGAGAGAGAGAGAGAGAGAGAGAGAGTTGTTTTAGATATTTTCACAGACTATCACATCATTAAATTTAAAAAGTGAATATAACTTTTAGATTAGAATAGTACTACTCTTTACAATATTTGTAGACTATATTTGTAATACCAACACCACAAATTATCATTACTTGTGTATGGTAAATTACAGTAAACTCTTTTAAATTATAACTCATTTGTACTTTATTTCCTGAATTTCAAAATTCAACAGTTAACCCCCATAAGTATTATCTTATTACAGTTAACGTTTTTTGTTAGAATTCTATTAAAAATTTATAAAAAATCAGATTATTTGTGAAACACAAAACACATTTATTGAATATTTAAAACAATAATACCCGTCATTAATTGTTTTAGGATTATAATACTTTTATTTAGTGATTTCGTTTACATTTTGTCTATGTTATCTTAGTGACAAAGTGTAAACGGAATCACCAGAGACAAAGTGCAAATAGTTCATAATTTAAGAAAATTCACTGTAATTTACCATAAAGAGAAGAGATGTTTATTTTAGAAGGAACCTTCGTGGGAAATATATTTGTAGGGGTTTTTGTTTGGCTATTTGCAACTTGCCTTTTCTTGAGCCAAAAAATTTGGAATGTTATATGTGGACCATGCAAGAGCAGTTAGATATGATCTCTCAGCTGCCCTTTTTTTGCTGGGCTTCCTGCAGTGCCCCAAAAAGAACTACAGGAAGCCCCGCAATAAAGGACGCCTTTTGGGGCAAAATTTCAACCAAAAAAAAGGGCACATTTTAAAAATATTGATATTTCATATTTTCAGTTATGATTTTTGTTCTTTTTAATTATGAATAATTGTGATTTTGTTATGATTTATTATATTGTGTGCTATAATTTAATTATGAGTTTTTTTTAATTATTATTTTGGTTACAATTGAAGAATGTCTTTGATTATGTGTCAAGAGAGTTGTTTGACTATGATTTATTATGGTGTTAATTATAATTTATTATGACTATTATTTTAGTTATAATAGAAATTTTTAATTCTGTTTTAAGTAATATTTGGTTATGACTCATTGTGTTTCTTTTAATTATGAATAAAAGTGATTATTTACAATACAAAAATGATATATATAGAACACACATTTTGTAGACCTATTTTAACACGTAGTGATATGTAAAATAGATGATTAAAAAAAGTATGAGAGAGAGAGAGAGAGAGAGAGAGAGAGAGAGAGAGAGTTGTTTTAGATATTCTCATAGACTGTCATATCATTAAGTTTAAAAAGTGAATATAACTTTTAGATTAGAATAGTACGACTCTTTACAATATTTATAGGCTATATTTGTAATACCAACTGCAAAAATTATCATTACTTGTGTATGGTAAATTACAGTAAACTCTTTTAAACTATAACTCTTTTGTACTTTATTTCTTGAATTTCAAAATTCAACATTTAACCCCCTTACGTATTATCTTATTACAGTTAACGTTTTTTGTTAGAATTCTGTTAAAAATTTATAATAAATCAGATTATGTATGAAACACAAAACACATTTATTGAATTTTTAAAACAATAATACCCCGTCATTAATTGTTTTAGGATTATAATACTTTTATTTAGTGATTTTGTTTACATTTTGTCACTGTTATCTTAGTGATAAAGTGTAAACGAAATCGCCAGAGACAAAGTGCAAATAGTTCATTATTTAAGAAAATTCATTGTAATTTACCATAAAGAGAAGAGATGTTTATTTTAGAAGGAACCTTCGTGGGAAATATATTTGTAGGGTTTTTGTTTGGCTATGCGCAACTTGTCTTTTCTTGAGCCAAAAACTTGGAATGTTATATGTGGACCATGCAAGAGAGGTTAGATATGAGCCCAAAGTCTTGGTCTTGGCAATTATTCTATGAGCCGAAGTCTTGTCTTTTGTCGAACCAAAAACTTGGAATGTTATATGTGGACCATGCAAAAGAGGTTAGATATGATCCATCAGCCGCCTTTTCTTAAGGGGTTTCCTGCAGTGCCCCAAAACGAACTGTAGGAAGCCCGCAGGAAAGGACGGCTTTTGGGGCAAAATTTCAACAAAAAAAAAAAAAAAAAAAAAAAGGCACATTTTAAAAATATTGATATTTCATATTTTCAGTTATGATTTTTGTTATTTTTAAATATGAATAATTGTGATTTTGTTATGATTTATTATATTGTGCGTTATAATTTAATTATGAATTTTTTTAATTATTATTTTGGTTACAGTTGAAGAATGTCTTTGATTATGTGTCAAGAGAGTTGTTTGATTACGATTTATTATGGTGTTAATTATAATTTATTGTGACTATTATTTTAGTTAAATTCGAAATTTTTAATTACGTTTTTAAGTAATATTTGGTTATGACTCATCGTGTTTCTTTTAATTATGACTAAAAGTGATTATTTACAATACGAAAATGATATATATAGAACTTACTTTCTAGACCTATTTTAACACTTAGTGATAAAATAGATGATTAAAAAAAGTATGAGAGAGACAGAGAGTTATTTTAGATATTCTCATAAACTGTCACATCATTAAGTTTAAAATGTGAACATAACTTTTAGATTAGAATAGTACTATTCATTACAATATTTATAGACTATATTTGTAGTACCAACACCACAAATTATCATTACTTGTGTATGGTAAATTACAGTAAACTCTTTTAAACTATAACTCATTTGTACTTTATTTCCTGAATTTCAAAATTCAACAGTTAACCCCTTTAAGTATTATCCTATTATAGTTAATGTTTTTTTGTTAGAATTTTGTTAAAAATCTGTACAAAAAAAGAAAAAGAAAAAGAAAAGAATATTATGTGTGAAACACAAAACACATTTATTGAAATTTTAAAACAATAATATCTGTCATTAATTGTTTTTGGGTTATAATACTTTTATTTAGTATTATTGGCTGAGTTATTAGATGAGTTTTATTGGCTGCTTCAATGGGCTGGCTTGTGCTAGTTTTTGCTGAATTTTGTTGGTTGGATTGATTATCATTGGCTGCATCTTCAGGGTTATAGGTCTAATTTGAATGGAGTTCAAGGCAGCACTTGGTGCTTGGAAGCAGGGTTCTGTTTGGAGGTTTGCGTGTTGTTGGGCGATGATTGGTTAATTTTGTTCTTGCTATTTATGTTTTGTGCTTTGGTTTCTTTGCCTTAGCTTTGTTTTTCTTGGTCTCTCACCAACTAGGAGGTTGGAGCTTCACATAGCTCCAAGCTCCTCTTTATTGTTGTAATTTCTCATACCTTGTATGTGCTTCATCAATAAAGTCTTCTCTTTGCCAATCAAAAAAAAAAAAAAAAAACTTTTATTTAGTGATTTCGTTTAAACTTTGTCTCTGTTATCTTAGTGACAAAGTGTAAATGGAATCACCAGAGACAAAGTACAAATAGTTCATAATTTAAGAAAATTCACTGTAATTTACCATAAAGAGAAGAGATGTTTATTTTAGAAGGAGCCGTTGTGGGAAATATATTTGTAGGGGTTTTTGTTTGGCTATTTGCAACTTGTCTTTTGTCAAGCCAAAAACTTGGAATGTTATATGTGGACCATGTAAGAGAGGTTAGATATGATCCCTCAGTCGCCCTTTCTTGCGGGGCTTCCTGTAGTGCCTTCTGCCGTACCCCAAAATGAACTGCAAGAAGCCCCGTAGGAAGGAGTGGCTTTTGGGGAAAAATTTCAAAAAATAAAATAAAATAAATGCACATTTTAAAAATATTGATATTTCATATTTTCAATAATGATATTTGTAATTTTTATTTATGAATAATTGTGATTTTGTTATGATTTATTACATTGTGTGTTATAATTTAATTATGAGTTTTTTTAATTATTATTTTGGTTACAATTGAAGAATGTCTTTGATTATGTGTCAAGAGAGTTGTTTGATTACCATTTATTATGGTGTTAATTATAATATAGCGACCCCGGTCTTTTCCCATTTGATTATTGTATCCGGACTTATGTTCCGTAGATTATATTATCATATTGTTGTTGTTGTTGTCCTTTAATTCTTCAATTTTGAGTTATAGGATTTGTTGGGCAGGTTGTTTACAGGTTGGTTGGGTTTAGAAACCAATAGTTGATGTCCAGTTTTTGGGTTGGTCGCTCGAGCGAGCTCTTCTTCGCTCGAGCGAGGTCTTTGCTTTTGGTCCCTCGCTCGAGCCAGGGTCCCTTCGCTCGAGCGAGCTTTGCGTCCAGTGCATAGACCTGAGAGCAGTGTTTGTTGGCTCGAGCGAGCTTTCTTCGCTCGAGCGAGCTGTTTTGCTTTTGGCTCGAGCGAGCTTCTCTTCGCTCGAGCGAGGCTTTCTTGTGTCTGGTCGCTCGAGCGACCAGGTCTTCGCTCGAGCGAGCCTGTCCAGTATTTAAGTGTAACAGCGGGATTTTTAGGGCAGTTTTTCATTCTTTTTGATCTCAAACCCTAAAGTCCGACCCTTCTTCTTCTCTAAACACCTTTTTCCCTAGGTTTGATCTAGTTAAGGTGGGTTTTTGCCCTAGTTGCTTTACAAATAAGATAGAGGGGAGTGAGGGCTTTCATTTAATCTGAGAAATTCGTGGTTTGGAGCACTTTGAAGTTTGGGCATCATCTCCTTCTTCTTCTTTCTGAGTTATATATTCGAGGTAGGGATTTCCTACTCCATTTATACGCTTTAATCTTAAGTGTTAGTATTTTGGTATATGGGGGGGGTAGTTTGGTAATTTTGGTATGTGGGGGTAGTTTGGTAATTTTGGGAGAAACCTTAGGGTTTTGGTTTAGATTAATTTGTATAATTAATTTAAAGGAATAATGTGGAATTTGGTTTAAATTCATGGAATTGGGAATGTTAAATTTACATTCATTGATGTATTTATTTCTTGTTTAGAAATAACTGTTTTGGGCTATCGGTGGAGGATAGCCATTGATTGTTGTAGACCTTGCATGCGGCTTAGGTATAACTGGAATTGAGTCAATTATTGACTGTTGAGTTATTACAGAACATTTGTGTATTAATTATGTGTTGTATATGGCAATTGTGTATTTTATTGCATATGCATTGGTTTGGAGGAGATAGGGGATGAACTCCACGGTTTAGGGGAAGATAGGGGATGGACCTCTAAACCGGATTTATTGGGAGAAGATAGGGGATGGACTCCAGTAGCATCACTCTTATGTGTGCTTATTGATTAATAGATATATGTCTATTTATTGTTGATATGATACATCACTAAAATGTGTATCAGTTGGGGAGTATGGAAGTGAATTGATTATGATTGATACAATACCAACATGTGTATTTGTTATGATTAGATCTAACTTGAATTGTTATTCCTGTTGAATTGGAAGTAATGGTAATAAAAGATGAAACCCTGTTGAGTTATTTGGCCAGGTTCTGAGCCATAAGTGGAAAGTAAAATGTGCCATAGACAATGTGTCATAGGCAGTGTAGACATTCGTGTCATGAATATTGTAACTTGATTATAGTGTGTTAACCATGTATCAGATGCTAATACTTTAGTTAATTCTTATGCTTGGTTTAGTATTTCTCTACTGGGTTGTGGCTCACCCTATATGGGAACTTTATTTTCAGGTTCAGGTGGTTCACTCCCTCCAAGGACTTAGCTTGTGAGGAATTGAATTTGAAGACTTGTCTTATTTCTATTTGTTTTATTTGAACAATGTAATCTTTCAAGCCTAGGGCTTTATCTGTTTTTGAGTTAGAACTCAGTGAATTGTGTCCAAGTGTTGGCTTGGCAAGATGTAAGCCCGTAGGGCATTTATTCTGATGTTTATTTCATATTACTCTGATGGATGGATTTATATTATTGTTTTAATATAATAATGCATGTTTATATTATCTATTATGGGTTTATTTTTGAGGGCGTTACATATAATTTATTGCGACTATTATTTTAGTTGTAATCAAAATTTTTAATTATGTTTTAAATAATATTTGGTTATAACTCACTGTGTTTCTTCTAATTATCACTAAAAGTGATTATTTACAATATGAAAATGATATATATATATATATCGAACTCACTTTCTAGACCTATTTTAACACTTAGTGATATGTAAAATAGATTATTAAAAAAAGTATGCGAGAGAGAGAGAGAGAGAGAGAGAGAGAGAGAGAGAGAGAGAGTTGTTTTAGATATTCTCATAGACTGTCACATCATTAAGTTTAAAAAGTGAATATAACTTTTAGATTAGAATAGTACTACTCTTTACAAGATTTATAGACTATATTTGTAGAACCAACACCACAAATTAACATTACTTGTGTATGGTAAATTACAGTAAACTCTTTTAAACTATAACTCATTTGTACTTTATTTCCTGAATTTCAAAATTTAACAGTTAACATTTTTCAAAACTCTTTTATGTATTATCTTATTACAGTTAATGTTTTTCGTTAGAATTTTGTTAAACATTTATAAAAAAAATCAGATTATGTGTGAAACACAAAACACATTTATTGAATTTTTAGAACAATAATACCCGTCATTAATTGTTTTAGGATTATAATACTTTTATTTAGTGATTTCGTTTACATTTTTTCTCTGTTATCTTGTGACAAAGTGTAAACGGAATCACCAGAGACAAAGTGCAAATAGTTCATAATTTAAGAAAATTCACTATAATTTACAATAAAAAGAAGAGATATTTATTTTAGAAGTAACCGTCGTGGGAAATATATTTTTAGTGGTTTTTGTTTGGCTATTTGCAACTTGTCTTTTGTCGAGCCAAAAACTTGGAATGTTATACGTGGACCATGCAAGAGATGTTAGATATGATCCCTCAGTCGCTTTTTCCTGCGTGGCTTTTTGCAGTGCCCGAAAACGAACTGCAAGAAGCCCCACAGGAAAGGACAACTTTTGGGACAAAATTTCAAAAAAAAAAAAATGCACATTTAAAAATATTGATATTTCATATTTTCAGTTATGATTTTTGTTATTTTTAATTATGAATAATTGTGATTTTGTTATGATTTATTACATTGTGTGTTATAATATAATTATGAGTTTTTTTTTTAATTATTATTTTGGTTACAATTGAAGAATGTTTTTGATTATGTGTCAAGAGAGTTGTTTGATTACCATTTATTATGGCGTTAATTATAATTTATTGCCACTATTATTTTAGTTGTAATCGAAATTTTTAATTATGTTTTAAGTAATATTTGGTTATGACTTTAATTATGACTAAAAGTGATTATTACATTACGAAAATGATATATATATATATATAGAACTCACTTTCTAGACCTATTTTAACACTTAGTGATATGTAAAATATATGATCAAAAAATGTATGAGTGAGAGAGAGAGAGAGAGAGAGAGAGAGAGAGGCAAAGTTGTTTTAGATATTTTCATAGACTGTCACATCATTAAATTTAAAAATTGAATATAACTTTTAGATTAGAATAGTACTACTCTTTACAATATTTATAGACTATATTTGTAATACCAACACCACAAATTATCATTACTTGTGTATGGTAAATTACAGTAAACTCTTTTAAACTATAACTCGTTTGTACTTTATTTCCTGAATTTCAAAATTCAACAGTTAACCCCCTTAAGTATTATCTTATTACAGTTAACGTTTTTTGTTAGAATTCTATTAAAAATTTATAAAAAATCAGATTTTTTGTGAAACACAAAACACATTTATTGAATATTTATAACAATAATACCTTTCATTAATTGTTTTAGGATTATAATACTTTTATTTAGTGATTTCGTTTACATTTTGTCTATGTTATCTTAGTGACAAAAAGTAAACGGAATCACTAGAGACAAAGTGCAAATAATTCATTATTTAAGAAAATTCACTGTAATTTACCATAAAGAGAAGAGATGTTTATTTTAGAAGGAACCTTCGTGGGAAATATATTTTGAGAGGGTAATTTAAGTAAAAATTGGGCCGAGCTGGGCCATGGGCCGTTAAGGGCCACGATACGAAGGACACATTAAAAAGGCTTTGAAAGTTAGACCGGTCCCAAGGCCTTGACCTTAGTCCGGTCTCAAACGGCCTTGAGTTAGACCGGTCCCAGAGAACCTTTCGTTATCTCGGCCTAGGAGAGTACTGCGGCTAACTCGGTCGCCAGGTTACCACACTCAGAGTTAGTCCGGTCGCGGCGTAGCACAGCTAGCTCGGTCAAGCATAGGAAATTATTAGCACGGTTTGTACAATTAGAACCGAAGTAAGAGCAGTAAAAGGAAGAACCGAACTAAGTGTAGCTCGGTCTATTCTGTAGCTTAGCATAGCCATGCTTACTTCGGTCATATTGGAATCCGGCCATGGCAAAACCATCTCACTTGGTTTAAGCAGTGAGGGGGTTGATAAAGGATAAGCATTATCTTTTAGGAGTATGAATCCTAGGAGGACTCTACATGGAGGAGTAAGAGTCCTACTAGGATTGTGCCACACGGAACCTATAAAAGCTCACAACATCACCTATGAAGAGGTAACTGAACTTTGATTCCCGAATTCATAGAGCTTTTTGTCTATTTGTCTATTTTTCTAACTTAGGCATCGGAGAGGTATCCGGCACACACCCGCCGGCTAGCTCATGTTTGTGCTTTCAGGGAGTAAAGCGTCGATGTACGGAGGAGCGCGATCTTGATCAACAGGATTATACGAGAAGGTTTATTTCTTTCCCGTACAATTGGGGCCATCTGTGGGAATTCAGACAAGAACAAAACCTCTTGATCAAGCTTTTCCTCTTTAGAATCAATGGCGCACAACGAAGATTTGCCACAATCCGCCATTGACGGACAAACACCAGAGGGGGGTGCAAGGCGCGAAGGTCTACCTTCTATCCCTCCTATGGCGGATTTAGAGCCACAGCGACAGAATCCTAGGAGGGATGCGAGGGGGAGAAGGCGGACTAACAGCCCTCGTCACTCTCGTTCACAAAGTCCTGAGAGACAAAGGCGGAGGATTGATCCTCAAACTCTGGAGGACCGTGTGAAGGAGCAGGACGAACTGATACGACGAATGGTGGCGGACATGGAGTCCATGAAGTGCCAGATAAAGGGAAAATGAGTGGCGACAGGAGAGGGGCGCAAAGGCAAGACGCCCCCTCGCCACTCGGAAGATCGTAGTAGACGTACCATACCATCTCAAGCAAAGAGTAGAAGCCTCAGGACAGGTGATACACAATCCACGACTTCCAGAACTCGTCACTCCAGGTCTGAGAGGATGAGATCTGAGAGGTCATACACGGAAGGAAGCACCTATCGGCCCTCGCGCACGCACCAGACATCATCCAGGCAAACAGAGTTGCCTAGATCGTCCGACTTACGAACCGTGCTAGAAGAAAGGGCACGATGGAAGGAGAATGCCAGGGTGCGTGACCTACACAAAGTTTCTGCCTTGCAGCGGTTGGCTCCTCGGACGCATGGAAGCGTCGAGGTTGGAATGCCAATTCCGCGCCCTGCATACGAACCGACGGACAAAGCATTAGCGAGGCTGCAAACCTCGCTGTTCGTTCCGGCAATTGAAAACGCGCCCCTGCCTTCAGGCTTCCTTCAGCCCAAATTCACCACGTACGAAGGGAAGACAGACCCCTACATGTACCTAAGCCACTTCCGCCAGGTTATGGCGGTATACCGACGTAACGAGGCCTTGATGTGTATCCTCTTCCCATCCAGCCTTGGTGACCTAGGCTTAACTTGGTTTGAAAAACTTCCAGAAGGCAGCATAGCCTCCTGGGCGCAATTGGCAAAGGCGTTCGTAACGAGGTTCAGAACGAACACCGAAACCCCGGTGGAGATCGATCAACTGCTCTCCATCGACATGGGCGACAAGGAGACCTTAAGATCCTACAATAGTCGCTACTGGGAGACCTTCAACCAGATTGGGGATTGCCCCACCAATCTCGCCATTGCACAGTACAAAAGAGGCCTTCCAGTCGGGAATAGACTAAGGGACTCAATCACCATGACACCGCCCCTCACCATGGAAGCCTTGATGGAAAGAGTGCATCAGCACATCAGGGTGGAGGAGGATGGCGCACGTGCCAAAACAAAATTTGGCATGACCGCAGTACCAGAGAAAAAGGCCTCAGCAAAGGTCAACGCGGTAGACCGTCCGAACAGAAACGGACGAGGCAAGTGAGACAACGGAGAGGACCAGGATAAAAGATGGTTGAGAGTCCGCACTGCCATAACCACGGTATTCAAGAAACCGATCTATCGGATTCTAAGCGAAATACGCGATGAGCCTTTCGTCAGATGGCCAGCTAAGCTAGGAGAAGCTCAGAAAGACTACGACGAAAGATCACGGTGCACCTTCCACAAGGAAAAGGGGCACCGTACTGAAAATTGCACGCCATTGAGACAGCACCTGGAGGAGTTGGTGGCAACAGGTCACCTGGATAAGTACATTGAAGGAGGGACGCAACCAGCCCCCCAGGACCACAATAACCCCAACGGGATGCCAATCGACGCCCCATCTCAAGGCGTAATCAATGTGATACATGAAATCTTCGAACCTGAGCGTGTATGCGAGCTCAGAGGGTCAATCAAGAAGGCTGAGCACTTAACGGAGGTACTAAGTGCACAACCTACCATCAAAAAGGGAAAGACTGAGGCCACGAACATCATGTCTTTTTCAGATAGAGACTTGGCGAGGATATACTGTCCTCACAATGATGCCCTGGTTGTCACTCTCCGAGTCAAGAATTTTGACGTCAAGCGGATTCTGATTGACCAGGGTAGTTCATGTGAGATAATGTATTACGAAACATTCAAACAATTGAAGCTACAAGACAAGGACTTGGCACCTGCCGTATCTCCCCTGATCGGATTCAACTCAATGCCAGAATGGCCAGTCGACAAAATAATTCTACCAATCAGAGCAGGAAGTGTGACAAAACAAGTGGAATTCTAGGTGTTGAAAGTCCCTTCCACTTACAACATAATCTTGGGAAGAACATGGCTACATGCCATGCGATCGGTAGCGTCATCCTACCATCAAGTAATGCGATTCCCCAACGATGCCGGGGTAATTGAAGAAGTCTTTGGAGACCAAATCATGTCCAAGCAATGCTTTGTTACGGTTAATGGCAGCCGCGCTGCCAAGGGATATGTTCATTCAGTGGAAGAACCTGAGAGCAATGAACTGTTCGCAGACGTTGGCAAAGCAGCTAATCAAAAAGCAGTGGAAGACTTGGTAGAGGTAAGAATAGATGAAAAGAACCCGGATAAGTTCTTTTTGCTTGGTTCGTCGTTGTCCAGCACTGAGAGATTAGAGGTCTTGGAATTTTTGACCTCTAACATCGAAGTGTTCACCTGGACACCATACGACATGCCAGGCATTGATCCCAACTTCATCTGTCACCAACTCAATGTCCACCCATCCGCCAAACCAATCATTCAACGCACACGCAGATCGGCACTCCACCATGCCGAGATAGTAGCGGAAGAAGTGGAAAATCTGCTAGAAGCAGGAGCTATCAGAGAGGTACACTACCACAGATGGATCTCCAACACAGTCGTGGTGCCAAAGAAGAATGGCAAATGGCGTGTCTGCGTCGACTACAAGACAGTTAACAAAGCATGCCCAAAGGACAGCTTCCCCCTACCACGGATAGATCAACTGGTAGACCTAACGGCGGGGCACAACCGACTTAGCTTTCTTGATGCGTACAGAGGCTACCATCAGATCGCCATGTATGAACCAGACCAGGAGGTCACGTCCTTTACAACTCCAAGAGGATTGTATTGCTACAAGGTCATGCCCTTTGGCCTAAAGAACGCAGGGGCAACATTCCAAAGAATGGTCACCAAGATGTTTGAGCCATTGTTAGGCAGAACAATGGAGGCTTACATCGACGACATGGTGGTCAAGAGCAAGGATGAGAACGACCATCTAAAGGACCTAGGTGAGATGTTCCAGATTCTGAAGAGGCACAAGTTGCGCCTTAATGCATCTAAGTGCGCGTTCGGTGTAGGATCTGGCAAATTCCTGGACTTCCTGGTGACCAACCGTGGTATAGAGGCAGACCCCTCCCAGATCAAAGCTATTCAGGATCTGGAGAGGCCTAACTCAGTAAAAGAAGTGCAGAATCTCACCGGTATGGCAGCTGCACTCAACCGATTCATTAGCCGGTCGTCAGACAGACTACGACCATTTTTTCAAGCACTAAAAGCCAAGTTTGAGTGGGACGAAGAATGCGACCGTGCTCTAGAAAGCTTGAAAGAATACATGTCTTCCCCACCACTGCTTGTCACCCCAATACTTGGAGAAGAACTCTTCCTGTACTTGGCGGTCTCACAGCACGCAATTAGCGCAGTGTTGGTCCGTGCGGAAGGAATCCAACATTTGCCTATCTTTTATGTCAGCAAGACATTGCTGGGCGCCGAAACCAGGTACTTGCCACTGGAAAAACTGGCCTTAGCCTTGATGATGGCCTCAAGGAAGCTATCACACTACTTTCACGCCCACAGCATAGTCGTCCTCACAGCTTTCCCATTAAAAGCTTTGTTTGAGAGGGTGAACTTTTCTGGGCAAATTTTGAAGTGGGCAGTAGAGTTGGGACAGTATGACATCAAGTTTCAACCCAGGACCGCGATAAAGGCTCAAGCTTTGGCAGACTTTGTCGTAGAATTCACCCCAGGAAGTCATCATATCTGCCCAGTCGACCTGACTAAAACAACCGAACTAGGGATGGAAGTTGACGTCAGAATAACGCAACCCCTGGTGCAAGTTACCCAGTCAGGTCCCAAGGCAGACCAGAATAAAGAAAACAAGGAAGAAGCAAACCATGCTACACCAAGCCAAGACTCACCAACAAATAAAGACTTGGTACAATCAGATAGCGAGGGGCAAACAGCAAGCATGGACCTTGAAGAAAACACCAGCAACATTCTGGACCCCAAGACATCATCTGATCCCTCCACTTGCTGGAAGTTATTCGTTGGAGAGATGTGGAAGCTCTTCGTGGATGGAGCATCCAACCGGCATGGAGCAAGACTCGGCATAGTCCTCATCTCCCCAGACGGCCTAGTAGTGGAGCAAGCAGTCAACCTGGGCTTCCCAGCATCGAACAACGAAGCGGAGTATGAAGCGCTTCTTGCAGGCCTCAAAACAGCATTCTACATGAAGGCCACCGAACTAATGGTTTACAGCGACTCACAGCTGGTGGTAAACCAAATTTTAGGCGACTACGAAGCAAAGGACGACAGGATGGCTAAATACCAGGAGTTGGTCAGAACAGAAATCAAGAAATTTGAAGTGGTCAGGATAGAACAAATCGGCAGGGAGGAAAACAGCAAAGCAGATGAATTAGCAGGCTTTGCTTCAATGGTAGATACTTCCATCCCTCATCCATTTCTGATCGACTACCTACCTAGACCAAGCATTGAAGACCCCGAAGCAGAAGAAGTATGTTGCGCCGAGTTAGGCCTTTCTTGGATGGACCCCATCATACTATTCTTAAAAGATGGCACCCTACCAGAAGAAAAGAAAGCGGCCAACAGAATAAGAGCAAAGTCACAACGATTTTGGCTCTTCCCATCTTTGGCATTATACAAGAAATCATTCTCAGCACCGTACCTAAAGTGTGTTCATCCCAGCAAAGTTGAAGCATTCTTGTTCGAAATACACGAAGGCGTGTGCGGAAGTCATCAAGGGGGAAGGTCATTAGTATACAGGGCAATCCCGCAAGGATATTGGTGGTCTTACATGCAAGCAGACTCAGAGAAGTACGTTAAGAAGTGCGAGAAATGTCAGAAGTTAGCACACCGAATACATCAACCTGCCAGAGAACTTCTACCCTTAACCAGCCCATGGCCCTTCGCAATGTGGGGGTTGGATATAGTAGGACCACTTCCAACAGCACCAGGCAACAGGAAGTTCTTTCTTGCAGCAACCGACTACTTCACAAAGTGGGTGGAGGCAGAAGCATTGGCATCAATCAAGGAAAAAGATGTGAAGAAGTTCGTCTAGCAAAATATCATTACTCAGTTCGGCATACCTAAAGCCCTAATATCAGACAACGACACTCAGTTTGATGGCAGAATCTTCAGGGGCTTTTGTGAAGAGTACAAGATAGAGTTCTACAATTCTACGCCGGCATATCCCCAAGCAAATGGTCAGGCAGAAGCATCAAACAAGGTCGTCTTGGATGGATTAAAGAAAAGGTTAGAGAAAGCCAAAGGCAAGTGGGCAGACGAGCTCCCTCATGTTTTATGGGCTTACCGCACCACACCTCGGCGGTCAACAGGAGAAACTCCATTTTCCTTAGCCTATGGTATGGAGGCAGTAATCCCACTAGAAGTTGGCCTCCCCACGATTCGAAGCGAGAATTTTGATCCAGACTTGAATGGCGAAGCCATAACATTGGAGCTCAACCTTGCAGAGGAAAGAAGAGACAGAACACTGGTTCACATTGCCTCATACCAACAAGAGTTATCCAGGAAATACAACAAAACAGTGCATCCAAGGCAATTCAAGATCGGAGATTGGGTACTGCGCAAAGTGATGAGAAACACCATGGTACCGGGGGATGGCAAGTTAGGGCCTAATTGGGAAGGACCTTACAAAGTGGTTGGACTAGCAGGCAAAGGGGCATACCACTTAGAAGATGAGGACGGCAAGGCAATTCCCAGGCCATGGAATACTGCCAATCTCAAGTTATTTTATTTTTAGTTTTTTTTTTTCTTTAAGTATGTGTAATTTTTACCTTTCTCAATAAAACAAGTAGTTTCTTTTCAGTATAGACGTTTCCTTCTGTAAAAGTTTGTTTTAGTAAGTTAGGTGAGTTAGGGGTATTAAAAACACAGTTGGCCGGAATAACCAATTGCGACCATTCCTAAGCCCAGGATAAGGATCCAGGCTGTAGGACGTTTGGTCGGAATAACCAAACATTTTATTCTAGGTTGGCTGGAAAAACCAACTTAGAGGTTGGCTGGATTAAACCAACACCCTTCCTAAGCCCAGGATAAGGATCCAGGCTGCAGGACGTTTGGTCGGAATAACCAAACATTTTATTCTAGGTTGGCTGGAAAAACCAATTTAGAAGTTGGCTGGATTAAACCAACTCTTAAGCACTCTTCAGCCGAAGTAAGGGTATGAGCTGAAAAGTGGTTGGCTGGATTAAACCAACTCTTAGTACTCTTCAGCCGAAGTAAGGATATAGGCTGAAGAGTGGTTGGCTGGATTAAACCAACTCTTATTACTCTTCAGTCGAAGTAAGGGTTTAGGCTGAAGAGTGGTTGGTTGGATTAAACCAACTCTTAGTACTCTTCAGCCGAAGCAAGGATATAGGCTGAAGAGTGGTTGGCTTGATTAAACCAACTCTTAGTACTCTTCAGCCGAAGCAAGGATATCGGCTAAAGAGTGGTTGGCTAGATTAAACCAACTCTTATTACTCTTCAGCCGAAGTAAGGGTTTAGGCTGAAAAGTGGTTGGCTGGATTAAACCAACTCTTAGTACTCTTCAGCCGAAGTAAGGATATCGGCTAAAGAATGGTTGGCTGGATTAAAACCAACTCTTATTACTCTTCAGCCGGAGTAGGGATATCGGCTAAAGAGTGGTTGGCTGGTATGGCCAGTCTGATTACAAGATTAAGACCGGGATGAATTATCTCGGCAAGAGAATGCACTACTTCATTCAAACTACAGTAAGAAAGCAAGTATAAGAAGAGCAGAAACCGAGATAACAGTTAGAGCAATAGAAGATTTTCATTGGCAAAGTTTAAAGCAAATACAAAGGAGGGGCCCCCAGCCCGGTTACATTTGTCCAGAAGTAGAAAAGAAAACAGAAGAGAAGATACAAAGTCAGTTGAACAATTCATCCAGATCAGCGTCGATATCAACCCGGAGCCCGGTTTCAGAATGGAGTACGGTCTCATTTGGGAGCTCGGTCTCAGTAGGCAGTTCGTTGGTCAGGTCTTCCGCTATTGGTTCCAACCGAACTGACTGATCGACGGAATCATTGACAGCCGGGGTATCCTTTGGTGCTGTCTCTTCTTCATCAGCATATGAGTCCTCGAGAAATTGTTGCTGAAGGGCAGCAGCATATTCCGTCATAGAGCTCGGAATGAAGTATGCTGGAGTGTTGAAGACCTCAGTCTCTGGACCGTGACCGAGCTTCTCTACAGCCGCTCTCCAACCGCACTTGAAGAAGAGATCCTTGGTAGCTTCACATTGTTTAATGTAAGTCGCCTCCCCCTCCTTGAAACCCCGTAGCTCGGCGTCGTCAGCACTCTTCTTCAGCTGCTCTATCTCGGCGTTTTTCTTGCCTTCAAGTTTAGCAAGTTCGCGCAGGTATTTGTCTTTGATCACAGTTGCAGCCTTTTGTTTCTCCACTTCAGCCGAGCTAATGAGTCCGGTCAGACGACCGTTCTCGGATTTTAGCTCGGCTATTTGTTGCCTGGCTTGTTCTAGCTCGGCCGTCTTCTCAGTCACTTCGGCCAGGGCTTGCCTTGTAGTCTTACGAAGTTCAAGCACACGCTTATGAGCAATGTGGCTCTTTTGCATGGCCTGCAAAAGAAGGGGGAGACTTGTAATCAAACCGAGATGAAAGTTGTGCAAATTAGAAAGGTTAACAGAAGAAGCTACTTACAAGCACCATGGACTTCGTGGCCGAACGGATGGCCCTTAGTTCGGTCAGGTGCTGGTGGTGCTCCATGTCTGCTGGAAGGTAGACACTTTTGGCAAGGTTAAATGCCATTAAGTGATCTTTTTCAGTGACCACTAAGTCAGTGTCCTGAATATCTCGATTTTGGAAAGTCAGTTTGGGTGCCCACTTGGAGGAACTGGCTCAGTCGGAGCGCTCCGGTTACGGGCTCGGTGGAGGGCTTGGTGGAAGAGTAGTTTCGTCTTCATCAACAAAGCGTTGCTCGGTTGGGGTAGTCCGGGCACGCTTGCTTGGGCGAGATGAGGAGGGTTGTTGAGATGGTAGGGCCACCACGGTTTCCTGAGTTTGGTTCGGTGGTGGTACCTCGGCTCTGTTTGTTTCGGTTAGGAGGGCCCTGACTCTGTTCCTCTTTGCCATCTCTTCTTCGGCAGTCAGAGGGACTAGGTTGATTTGAGGCAAGTTGGGGTCCGGTTCAGGGGAGGCTTCTAGTAAAAAATCTGTTACTCTGGCTTTTCGTCGACTACTGTATCTGTACGTCGGTTCGAAGTTCAGCAACTTGGCCCAACTTCTCTCAGGGTATCGTAGTGCGGCACGAAGTGTGTTTAGATTGGGATAGCTGTATAGTGATTTAAGGTGGGCCGAATCTGCATACAGAAGACAACTGTCAGTACGGTTCAGATATAGAAAACCGAAATAAAAAGAAGCATGCAACTAGCCGAGGTAATTATACCGGGGGTTCCTTTCTTCCAGTTTATACTACGGCCTGGAATCTGGGCTTGGTGGTCTTCGAAATTCCCAGATACCCAGAAAAAATCATCATCGTTTAAATCTTTGTCCGGTGTGTCCTTTATTATTTTCTCACGCCGGTGTCGTATTTTTAAATAATAAACCCAACCGTCCTCTTTTGAGCCTATAGAGTATTGATGAAAGAGTTCGGCTAAGCCAAGGTTAATGCCAGCTTGGCGGTTTAGCTCGGCAATACCATTTATTATGCGGTATGAGTTTGTGGAAAGCTGGGTTGGGCATATCCTAGTTTGCCTAAGGAATTCACAAAGTAAGGGCTGTACAGGGAATCTTAGGCCGGTTTCTACAATGGAAAAGAGGGTGAAGGGTACAAAACCAGGGTTTCCCCAAGGTGTGATATCTTGTTCGGCTAAGGTGAGATGGACGTCGTCAGGAATGTTATACTTCCTTCAGAATTCGGCCAAGCCACCAGGTGTTTCTACTAAAAACCTATATTTACCCATTTTCTCTTAAGTTATGAATAATTATACTTGTGTTAGCTCAGTCACAGAAGTGGGCTGAGTAGCTCGGTTGAGCGCTCAAAGGAGGGCCTGGGCAATCTAAAGTCTGCAAAGTGAAAAAAACAAAGGTGTTAAGCACAGACCGTTGGACCGTGCTAAAGAGAAATAAAGGCAAGATATATCAAATCTTAGCTCGACTATGTGAAATGCTACGTGTCTTAGCCCGGTTTGAGCAAGGGTTTGGTTATCTCGGTTTGCACTAGGGATTTGGTATCTCGGTTTGTACAAGGGGTTCGTTATCTCAATTCGTGCAAGGGTTTTGTTAGCCCGGTTGAGCCTCTAGGGGCAGCACTCGTAGTTCGGTTGAACTACGAAGGCTGGTTTAGCCCCAATCATAGCTCGGTCGTGGTTGAGGCTTTCAAACATAGTATTGTATAGACCTAGTATGGTTCAAAAGATCGGCTAGTTGAATCACAAGGAGGTTTTATTTCTTGAAACTAATGGCATAGCATGGAGTTCTAGTTCGGTTAGTTAGTCAGGCTGGTTTAACGTCAACTACAAACTACTTTTTAGTTCGGTTATATTGTGATTTTGGATCAACTACAGTGTCCTACAGGTTGTTTAATGAAATTCAGGTGGTTCTTATAAGTTTTTTCCATAAGACGCAAGGCAAAGCAAAAATGGAAAAGAGTGTGTTTTGCAAAAACACACAAAACAAAAATGCAGTGGATTGAACAAGAACGAAAACAAGAAAAATAGAACAGATTTATAATGCTTACCTGATGAAGATCGAATAGCCTAGAGGATGGGAGCAAATGGCAGCAGCAAAACACGAGCTTCACAATTGCAAGATTGAAGGACAGTGGAGGTTCGAAGAGAGAGAGAAGGAGATGAGTAGTGATTCAAAATAGCAAGGGTTTGTTTTGTGTAGATGGAAAGACGAAAAGGCGGGAACTGTTCAAAAAACAAGAGACACGAAGACGGCGTGACAACTATACCTGGCTAATCAGAGTCTGCCACGTGTATACGGAATAAGAAACAATTCAGTTGCTATGATTCTGAAGAGACGTTTTGACCGGACATGCAGAGCCCGGTGCGAAATTAGCTCGGTTGGAAAGGCTAAATGGCTTTAGCTCAGCTGGAAAGGCTTAAAAACTTTAGCTCGGCTGATAGACAGGTAATCCCTATCATTCTATGCAGATGGAATTAAGGGGCAATTGAGAGGGTAATTTAAGTAAAAATTGGGCCGAGCTGGGCCATGGGCCGTTAAGGGCCACGATACGAAGGACACATTAAAAAGGCTTTGAAAGTTAGACCGGTCCCAAGGCCTTGACCTTAGTCCGGTCTCAAATGGCCTTGAGTTAGACCGGTCCCAGAGAACCTTTCATTATCTCGGCCCAGGAGAGTACTGCGTCTAACTCGGTCGCCAGGTTACTACACTCAGAGTTAGTCCGGTCGCGGCGTAGCACAGCTAGCTCGGTCAGGCATAGGAAATTATTAGCACGGTTTGTACAATTAGAACCGAAGTAAGAGCAGTAAAAGGAAGAACCGAACTAAGTGTAGCTCGGTCTATTCTGTAGCTTAGCATAGCCATGTTTACTTCGGTCATATTGGAATTCGGCCATGGTAAACCATCTCACTTGGTTTAAGCAGTGAGGGGGGTGATAAAGGATAAGCATTATCTTATAGGAGTATGAATCCTAGGAGGACTCTACATGGAGGAGTAAGAGTCCTACGAGGATTGTGCCACACGGAACCTATAAAAGCTCACAACATCACCTATGAAGAGGTAACTGAACTTTGATTCTCGAATTCACAGAGCTTTTTGTCTATTTGTCTATTTTTCTGACTTAGGCATCGGAGAGGTATCCGGCACACACCCGCTGGCTAGCTCACGTTTGTGCTTTCAGGGAGTAAAGCGTCGACGTACGGAGGAGCGCGATCTTGATCAACAGGATTATACGAGAAGGTTTATTTCTTTCCCGTACATATTTGTAGGGGTTTTGTTTGGCTATTTGCAACTTGTCTTTTCTAGAGCCAAAATTTTGGAATGTTATATGTGGACCATGCAAAAGCAGTTAGATATGATCCCTCAGCCGCCTTTTTTTTGCTAGGCTTCCTGCAGCACCCCAAAAAGAGCTGCAGGAAGCCCCGCAAGAAAGGACGTCTTTTGGGGCAAAATTTCAACCAAAAAAAAGGACACATTTTAAAAATATTGATATTTCATATTTTCAGTTATGATTTTTGTTATTTGTAATTATGAATAATTGTGATTTTGTTATGATTTATTATATTGTGTGTTATAATTTAATTATGAGTTTTTTTTTTCATTATTATTTTGGTTACAATTGAAGAATGTCTTTGATTATGTGTCAGGAGAGTTGTTTGATTATGATTTATTATGGTGTTAATTATAATTTATTATGACTATTATTTTAGTTATAATAGAAAATTTAATTATGTTTGAAGTAATATTTGGTTATGACTCATTGTGTTTCTTTTAATTATGACTAAAAGTGATTATTTACAATACGAAAATGATATATATAGAACTCACTTTCTAGACCTATTTTAACACTTAGTGATATGTAAAATAGATTTTTTTTTTTTTTTTGATCAGTAAAGAAAAATTTCATTAACAGCATGAAATTAAAGGTACAGGAAGATGACATGCATCGAGAGAGATTCAGAAAGTACAAATAACCCTTACTACTGCTACTCGCATCCATACAACCATCCCCTTGGCCTCACGATTTTATTTTATTTTTTAAACAAAAAAGTTAAGAAGGACTTAACTAGAAAATAAAATACATGAATCCTCACAAAATCAACCCACACAACCCAAAACCAAATCCAACCCCAAAACACCCAAGCTGCTCCTACATTCCTCTTTTGCAACAAACTAAAATTTTCTTTTTCAACTCCCAAGCAGCTGCACTCCTCTTATCAATGAACTACACACTACTATTCAACCCGAATATTTTATTCACCCATGCTGCTGCACTCCCAATGCCCACACCACCCAAACTAAAATCTTTTCAACAGCCCACCAAAGCCAAGCCCTACGCCACCAAAGCCAAGGCCCACGCCTGACAGCACTCTTCCATAGCATCAAAAGCATTCCCCACGCTCCACCGATCCGACCGAGACCGTTCCATGGCCAGAAAAACTCCATAGCCAACAGCTCCATGACTGGAAAAAACTCCACACCCAGCTCCACTTCCATGGTCGGAAACTTCTTTTCTGAATAAAAACTCCAAGCACTCATTGCAACCGAACACACCCGAGGATGATCAAAACTCACGGCCACAGCCGAACAAGACCCACTGCTATCTCCACTTCCATGGTCGAACACATCTTTTCCGGTCCAAACTCCGAACACACCCATTGCAGAAGCTCCGATGTTGACAACCCAAAACATCGAACAACCACCGAGACACCTCCATACATCTGGATGAAGTTCACCCCTCAAACTCCCACTTGAAAAGGAGCGCTCGAATGAAATCTTAGATAGATCTGGATCTACTTCAACACTCATGTTTCCCCCCAAACAAAGCACCGAAGCAACTCCATAGATCCGAACTAGAGCTCATCCCTCAAATTCCCACTCGCAAAAAAGCGCCCGAGTGAAGATCCAAACCAGATCTGAACATCCTCTATTCCGGTCCAAAACTGACCTCCTTCTACTCTGTTTTGACCCTTATTCCAAGCACCCCCTGTTGAAACAAAACATACAACCCTAATGCATCAACCAAAGACAGACAACAAACACTAAAAAGTTTAAGATCAACAGCACAAAAAACACAACTAAGTGGGAAGACATTGTAGGAATCAAGTTTATTAAAAGGAAAAACCAACACACAAACACAAGAGAGAGCTGGGCCAGCCGACCACCATAGCCAAATGCGGCGATCGGCCGGCCAAAAGTGAGGCCCGAGGGTGGAGGTTTTTAGAGAGAGAGAGGGAGGTTTTTTTTTTTTTTTTTTGATATGTAAAATAGATGATTAAAAAAAGTATAAGAGAGAGAGAGAGAGAGAGAGAGAGAGAGAGAGAGAGAGAGAGAATTGTTTTAGATATTCTCATAGACTGTCATATCATTAAGTTTAAAAAGTGAATATAACTTTTAGATTAAAATAGTACGACTCTTTACAATATTTATAGACTATATTTGTAATACCAACACCAAAAATTATCATTACTTGTGTATGGTAAATTACAGTAAACTCTTTTAAACTATAACTCATTTGTACTTTATTTCCTGAATTTCAAAATTCAACAGTTAACCCCCTTAAGTATTATCTTATTACAGTTAACGTTTTTTGTGACGATCGGGTCTTTTCTTTCTTTCTTTTCTCCTCTTTCTCCCTTCCTTCGCTCCACCTTTCTTTTATGTTCTCTCTTTTTCGTTGGGCTTGAAACGTCCGGAAACATTTTTTTTTTCTAAATGAAGTTCTTGCTTTTGTGTTGTCCGGTGTTGAATTTCATTCGCCCGAACCGGAGAATCTTGGTCTGCTGGGCCAGGGCCGCACATGCAGGGCCCTAGGCCGCACGTGCGGGATGGGTGCCGCACGTGCGGGAGAGGGGTTTTTCCAGTGAGTTGCATACTGCTAGATATGCACGTGTGAGCAGGTGCGTGCGGGCCTGGGAGCGGCACATGCTGGAGGAAGGCTTTGCACGTGCGGGGAGCGTGCCGTACGTGCGGGACGTCTGGGTAGCTGAATCTCTGTTTTTATTTCTCATCTTGGTCGAATTGTATCTCATTTGGGACCCCTTTCTCTCACTCTAAAACCTATTTTTCTCCTCATCCTCTGTAGAAAAACATCCTCAAACATTAAAACTCTTAGATTCTTGCAATCTTTGGGTCAAGATCCTCATCATCTTCCTCTAAATCTTGAAGATCAAGAACTAGAGCTTTTCTTGGTGTTATGGAAAGTTGAAGAAACTTTCATCAAAGCTAGGGTTTCATCTTCTCTCTCTCTTCATCAAGCTTGAGGTAGGGACATTCTTGAGTTATATATACAAGTTGTGCTATTTGATGATGGTTTTAAGAGTTTTCTTCTAGTTCCTTGTTGATTTCAATCTTGTGTTTCAAAAAATGTAGAGAGTTTTAAATGTGGGTGGTATCTCAACTCTTTTATAAATCCTAGAGGGGTTTTCCTTTGAGATATTTATATATATGTGTTTAGGTAAGTTTTTGGTTGATTTTGTAACTCTCCTTGGAAATTTCGAAAATGGGTTTGGTGGCTCAAGGGATTGATGATTTCTATAAAACAAACTCTATCTTGTATTCATTTAGAGATTTTCTTGAAATTTTGGACAATATGAGTTGAGATTGAAGTGTATGATAAGATTCTATAAAAGAGGTGAACAATGTTAGGGTTTTTGTGAAAACCTAGAAATTTGGGGCTTTTTGAAAATATGGAAAATCCATGGAATAAACTTCTTTTCTTGTGCTAAAATGGGTGAGAGAGTGTAGAATTCACATCTTGGTAAAAGAAGTGGTAATCTCCTTGATATAAGAAAATGGAGTCTTTATCTTTAAGTTGTTGTTAGATGCATGAAAAATATTTAATTGTGAAATGATAAATGTTGTGCATAATGGATTGTGAGAATTATTAATGGTGGAGGTTAGTATTTGAAAACCTCACATGTGCCTTCGAAAGGATTAAATTGATGAGAGATTGATGTTGTGTGTTGAAGACACATGGTTATCTTGAGAAAGAGCAATGACAAGAGGTAATGGAAAATGTGATCGTTGGCATTGTTGTGGAGACTTTGAACATGGGGAAAAGTTACGAGTTATGGAAAACCATTGCATTGCATATTCATTCAATTATTATTTTTGCATTGTAAATTTTGGTGGAAGATATTTATTTCATGAAAGAAAATAACGTTGTGATCTGAATTATGGAAATATGTAAGGGGTAAATACGGTGGTAAGTTCGGTTAGGGGGTGTAGATGAACATTGTTAAGTTGGCCTGAGTGTCCATGGTGAAAGACCAGAAAACCGCGCGGATAGGTGTCGAGCCTTCCGATTAATACCGGTAAAAATAACAGTTTGGTAGTACTCGTAGAGTCTACTTGCAGACACCAGCCTAGGGATTACTAGTGTCGTATTTACTGCCCGTATTGATTAAAACTGGAAGTTTGAAATGTGTTGAGATTACAAGCTTTTATCGAAAAAATTGAAATCTTCAAAAAGAGCATGAAATGAAATTTCTTTAAAAAGAGTATGGCATGGCGTTGACATTTTCATTCAGAATTGCATAACTGTATATACTTTGTGGAATTCTCTACTGGGTTTTATGGTCACCCCTATGGGACTTTGGTACATGTAAAGACGAGATGATCCCGCCAAATTGAGGGTGTGGATAATTATAAAGAGTATATAGCTCTTATTTTGTTGTGATCTTTCTGTGAGCCAAGAGCTAATGTGTTTGGGTCCGAGAGACCATTTTGTGTAACTGGGCTATTACCTTGGAAGATGTAAGCCCATAAGGGTATTTTTTTTTGTTTTTGAGATTTAGATGTTTCATATGCTATAGATTTCATGTGTTCTTTTAATTAGTTGAATGTATATCGCAAGTAGAACTTTTGTATTTAATTCATTTATTATGTATGAGATGATGGAAGGATTATTGTTATAGATTAGTCAATGTTCATTAGTATGGTAGTTCATGCTGATTTATTTCGGGGCGTTACATTTTTTGTTAGAATTCTGTTAAAAATTTATAAAAAATCAGATTATGTATGAAACACAAAACACATTTATTGAATTTTTAAAACAATAATACCCGTCATTAATTGTTTTAGGATTATAATACTTTTATTTAGTGATTTTGTTTACATTTTGTCTCTGTTATCTTAGTGACAATGTGTAAACGGAATCACCAGAGACAAAGTGCAAGTAGTTCATAATTTAAGAAAATTCACTGTAATTTACCATAAAGAGAAGAGATGCTTATTTTAGAAGGAACCTTCGTGGGAAATATATTTGTAGGGGTTTTTGTTTGGCTATGTGCAACTTGTCTTTTCTTGAGCCAAAAACTTGGAATGTTATATGTGGACCATGCAAGAGAGGTTAGATATGATCCATCAACCGCCTTTACCAGCGAGGCTTCCTGCAGTGCCCAAAACGAACTGCAGGAAGCCTCGTAGAAAAGAGCGGCTTTTAGGGCAAAATTTCAAAAAAAAAAAAAAATGCACATTTTAAAAATATTTATATTTCATATTTTCAGTTATGATTTTTTTTTTTTTAATTATGAATAATTGTGATTTTGTGATGATTTATTATATTGTGTGTTATAATTTAATTATGAGTTTTTTTAATTATTATTTTGGTTATAATTGAAGAATGTCTTTGATTATATGTCAAGAGAGTTCTTTGATTACCATTTATTATGGTTTTAATTATAATTTATTGTGATTACTATTTAGTTATAATCGAAATTTTTAATTATGTTTTAAGTAATATTTGGTTATGATTCATATTGTGTTTCTTTTAATTATAACTAAAAGTGATTATTTACAATACGAAAATGATATATGTAGAACTCACTTTCTAGACCTATTTTAACATTTAGTGATATGTAAAATAGATGATTAAAAAAAGTAAGAGAGAGAGAGAGAGAGAGAGAGAGAGAGAGAGTTGTTTTAGATATTTTCATAGACCGTCACATCATTAAGTTTAAAAAGTAAATATAACTTTTAGATTAGAATAGTACTACTCTTTACAATATTTATAAACTATATTTATAGTACCAACACCACAAATTATATTTACTTATGTATGGTAAATTATAGTAAACTTTTTTAAACTATAACTCATTTGTACTTTATTTTTTGAATTTCAAAATTCAACAGCTAACCCCTTTAAGTATTATCTTATTACAGTTAACGTTTTTTGTTAGAATTCTATTAAAAATTTATAAAAAAATCAGATTATGTGTGGAATACAATACTCATTTATTGAATATTTAAAACAATAATACCCGTCATTAATTGTTTTATGATTATAATACTTTTATTTAGTGATTTCGTTTACATTTTGTCTCTGTTATCTTAGTGACCATGTGTAAATGGAATCACCAGAGACAAAGTGCAAATAGTTTATAATTTGAGAAAATTCACTGTAATTTACCATAAAGAGGAGATGTTTATTTTAGAAGGAACCTTCGTGGGAAATATATTTGTAGGGATTTTTGTTTGGCTATTTATAAGGTTTTTGTTTGGACAATGGATTACATTAGTTTGCTTTGATTTTTTTAAACCAAAAGATATATTAATAAATCTAGTGCATGGATATGAATCCTACGAAAGAAGTACCGCTCGAGAGGATGATGAAGCCGAGCGTGAGAGAAGCTAGGCTTTATGAAGTATCCCTGAGTGGGAGTGTAGCAGAATTAGAAAATTTGGTGGTAGAAGATCCACTGATTCTGGACAGAGCCTCTCTCACCTGCTTCGACCAAACTCCGTTGCACATAGCAGCATGGCGAGGTCACTCCGATTTCACGAGAGCGCTTCTGAGTCAAAAACCGGGACTCGCTACCGAGCGCAACTCGGATCGGCGCTTGCCTCTCCACTTGGCTTCCGCCGAGGGCCACCACGAGATCGTACAACAGTTGTTGGATGCGAACGACGACGTTTGCAAGGATGACGACGAAGATGAGGATGGTAGAACTCCACTCCACTTGGCAGCCATGAAAGGCCGGGTCGAGGTCATAAAACGGTTAACTCGGGCTCGGCCTGAGTCAATTCGTAAGAAACTCGGCAGAGGAGAGACTGTTCTGCACTTGTGTGTGAAGTACAACCGTTTGGAGGCTTTGAAGACTTTGGTTAAAGAATTGGGGAATCAAAACGACGCCGGGTTTGTGAACTCTGAAGACCAAGATGGTAACACCATCTTGCATCTTGCTGCAGCTCTGAAACAACTAGACGTAAGTGTGTCGATATATATATACATATCTATATATATATAATATACATTGATGCTCAAAAGATTTATGGCTAACTTTTTTTATATATAAATTAAGGCAAAATTCACTGGTTTTTCCTGCATTTTTCTCTTTATGTCACTTTTAATTAGCTCAGTTTGATCATAAATTTTAGGATAATTTACATTGATAATTTTTGTATTTTCGGCTTGTGCCATTTTGCTTTAGATACATCCTTGGCAATGCCAGGGGAAAAAAAAAAAAACGGTTCGCTGCCTTGTTTGTGACGAAATCGAACCGATAGAACTTCACCCTTTTGATTCTGAAGTGAAAAAAGATTCAAAGTCACTTCACTTGGGGTGTTATTCCCTTGACAAGGCATACTTCTAGTAGATTTGGCCAAAGACATAAAAACACCAATTCAAAAAATCATATAAGTTTCATGAATCTCAATATAGAATATGGGTCAAAATTGTAAGCAATGAATCAATCATCAAACAATAAAACAAAAAAACATGAGTTTTATAAGCAAGACACCAACAAATCACGTTCTTTTCATGGATTAAGTTTATCATGATCAACTTAAACATCCACAAAAACTTAGTATGACAATCTAGCCATTTGAATGTGAAAATTCTAAAAACTTCCAAATATTGATTTGTGATTATGATTCAATTTTAAATTATGAGTAGCAATCTCAATTAAACAATCAACAACAAATCGACACAACGATTTAACGTGAAAAAAAAATTACGAGTCAAAATCACAAAACAACCCACTAAGAAGATAAAAATGAATTACACACGAGAACCCTCAATTACCTAGCGAACCCACGCCAAAATTGAACTGAACCCGATGTGCCTCTTCCACCATCGCCTTTACCTCAGAATTGTTTTCCCTAACGTTAAATCCACTACACCGATGTCGATCCACGATGATGAACCACTCCGGAATCTACCAAAGTTTTAGGCCTAAGTTTTCCGGAATCCACCGATAAATATCTCTCTCTTTATGTGAATGAAAAAACAAAACCAATCCTTAATGTTCGTCGATATGTAGTATGTTGATAAATCGATCACCTTCTATACATCAAGGAAGCTCATATATAAACACTATCCAATATAGAATACTTTGTTGTTTACTCCTCTCTAAGAATCTGGACGAGTTGAACCTTAAAAATATCAAATGGAGCACTTTATACTAAACAAAGCCACGAAGACTGTTTGAGCGCTCACTTTACCGCTTGAGCGGTGTGATTAAAGGCGATGCTCACATATAGACCAACCACTCGAGCGCAACATCTACCATTCTAGTGGTAAAAACATGCTTCCTAGAAGCTCCTTGTGTTTAGTCAGCAAAGTGACAAACAAATAATGCTCAAGTCAAGATACAAAATGTCAACACAAACTCCTCTACACAGGTACAACTCAGGTTGGGTTTATATTAGAACTCTCATAACTTAGATACAATAGAACAAATAAAAATACAATTGAATAGAGTTTTGTCCAACAAGATTGTCAATTATAAAATCCTAAGATGGAACAAAGTAGGCAAAACACTTCTTAATAAATTCTAGTGTAATAGCCCTACAGCTTTAATACGTGTAATTAAATGATGATAATAGCCCTACAACTTTAATACATGTAATTAAATGATGATATCAATGCAATAACATGAAAAGAAAAGAAACATGAATTTCCACTAGCAATAATAAAATCAAATTTATTGACACAAAACTTATATGTAAGGAACAAAATGATGTAATAAAATATGTGGAGGCTACATGTATAATTTATCTTATAATATTTGACAACCATTGAATACTTGGGTGATTTTTTATGTACAAAAGCTTTGATTGTGAAAATTTAATACAGACTAACAAATCTTACAAAATTTTCTTAATAACCATTATATGTTATACAATAAAAAAACTTTGTAAACTGAGTCTCATTTCGTGTTTTTTGTTACGCTTTGATTGTTTCACTTTTGTTTTCTCTCTCAAAATTTCCAATAATGATGATTGGCTTGCAGACCATAGAATACTTATTAAAATTATCAAGTGTCAAAGAACAAGCCAAGAACCAGAATAAGAATGGTTGTACAGCTTTGGACATTGTGGAGCAGTCCCCTATCAAAGACTTAAAAACTGTGGAAATCCACGAGTTTCTTGTACAAGCTGGTGTTCCAAGCCGAAGAAGAGTTCGGGATATCAGAGAAGAGTTCGGGATATCATCATCGTCGGCTGATCATCCCCAAACTCTATTCATAAGATCATGGAAATCATTTTCTAGGTTTTGGAATAAGTATTTTAAGCCTGAGGATGGTTGGTTCAAACAAATCCGCGGGTATTTAATAACAGCATCCACCCTAACAACTACTATGGCTTACCAAGCTGGATTAAGTCCACCAGGCAATGTTTGGCAAGAAGTTCCAAAGAAAAATGAAACTACGAATATGTATGAGAACAACAATGATTATCTACCCGGGACATCCATTTTAGCCAAAACTTACCCCCTTCCGTATGAGGCATTCTTGTTGTGCAACACTGCATCCTTCATAGCATCTGTGTTCACTCTCATTCTGGCTTCAAGTGGATTTCCTCCTGAGAATAAGTTTTTCATAGTCCTAATGATGGTGTTAATGTTCTTCGCACTCACATGCATGACTTTCGCTTATCTGTTGACAATGCAATTGATTAGTCCACACAAAATTTGGGCTTTTGTCAGTCAAATAACTGGGTGGGCTCTACTTTTGTGGTTTGGCATATGTATTGCTACTGTTCTGTTGCAGATAATCCGCTGCTCATTGCTATGGCGGAAGTTGGGAAATCTTATACAATGTTTGACAACCATAATACGAGGATTTTGCTTATGGCTATGGCAAAAGTTGGGAGGACCGCATAATAATCCAAACAATGACAACCCATGACATGACTGGGATAATACTACAGTCAACTTTACTTGTACTTTCTCAATCTCCTCATGGTTATGGGGTTTAATTATTATTGTGTTTCGTTCTGTTTCATTCGGATATTATTTTATGAAAAATGATAAACAAATCTATTTTTTAAATTCACATTTTAGATTCAATAATGTATCAAGAAGATATTTGGTTAATAATTAAAGAATATTTAATTATCAATCAATTATCTTTTTGACACATTATTAGATTTAAAAAGTGATTTTAATTTTTAGAACTAAATAACAATACTCTTATTTTATGTGTAACTTTTTTATATTTAATTATTACTCGTGTACTTCTTGTTGTAATTGTTGAAATTTTTAATATTGATTGCAATATAAATTATGTATTGATTTAAATGTCTTTTTCTTTTTTCTTTTTTTTTTTTAAAATTTGAAATGTATGTTAATTTAGAGTTGTGAATTTCTATCAAATGCTGGTTTAATAGTCAGCATGCATGATGAGATTTATTAAACTAATGTCATATTGACATCTACTAAACAATACCATATTGACATGTAAAATCATAAATAAAATATAATAAAAAAATATAGGCTATGTTTGGTTTCGTTTTATTTTTCTAAAAAATTAAGAATTAATTTGGTGAAAGAAATAAAAAAAAAATTCAAAAAACACTTATAATTTTCATATAATTTTATCTTTTGAGAAGTTAGAAATAATTTTTAAAAGTTAAAAAATATTTCTTGATATTTATTTTTATCAAGTTAGTTTTTATTTTTTCAAAAAAAAAAAAAAACTTTTTCCCCCCTGTAGACGTCCCCGAACGCATCCGGGAGGGTTAAGTCCCGTTCCGTTCATATTGGGGTCACTACAGTTCAAGGACTCAAATGTCACGGTTCTTAATCTTGAACCAAAGAGTCCAAATCCGGCAAATCGATTTTGAAAACAGATTTTTTTGAAAAGAAGTGCCAAACATGGACTGCTTTGCCAGATACAGAGTCGCCACCTAAATGTTTTTTAACGGGAAATTTAGGAAACCCTGACTCGGTGCCAAAGGCCACGTGTCCGTCATCACCAAAGTTGCCTCGGCTCGGGAACTTGGGTACGATTGGGGAAGGTCACTTCGTGAGCACCCCCGCTCGCCCCGGTCAAAGACCGGCCTCTACTAACCATGATATCTGTTTTTTGAAAACATTGTGAGTTCTTGTTCCGGTTATTAGCCTAGATTACTATGTGATGCGCACAGCATACAAGTATAGACTGAGTCGCCTGAATTGGAACAAAACATTTCATGTTTGTTTGTTTGAAAATGGTTTGATGGTGCTACCCGCGGGTAGGCTAAGACGTGGATTTGCCACCCTCAGGTGGGCTTAGAAAACATAATTTTGCCACTATCTAGTGGGCTTAAAACAAACATTTGATGAATTTTCCGATCCAAGTAACTCAACCTCCACCCACAGGCATTCAAGGCAGTTATATCACATAAGCACATAGCCTCATGGTAAGCATGCTATTCATGGCAGTCACTCACACGCATGCAAGGATGCTAAAGCATAAAACTCACCGAGTACTCCAAGCCAAAACATAAACCGATTAGAAATCATGCATGATCCTAACTATACAGAAATGCCTAATGTAACGCCTGCAATAATGCAACTATAGGAGGCTCGGCTATTCTAAACATGGCATATGGAATGCTACAACTAACACGTATTCAATTTGGAATTGAAATACAAATGCAGTTAGTATGATGCGCCGAGCCCGGTGCGTGCAAGACAGATGAATGATGCAAACATGCTATCATACTGTATGCTAATTGAAATATGCCCTATATCTAACCATCATAAGCGGATAAATAAAAGGGAAGAAAGACGTGGGGTTGGAAGACATACATCGCACTCACGCACACTTATTACAATTATGCCCTCGCGCAGAGGATCCGAATAAATAATACAGTCCCAAATGAAAGAATAGTACAGTCCGAATAATACACAAATCCCTAATTAATTAACAAATTAACTAAGAAAAGCTGTAAACTGGCATGCAAGCCAGGGGGGGCGCCTTGACTTTGATGAATGCTGCAAGTTTGGGCTTGTAACAAGCCCGCGAGGGACCTCGCTACAGTTCGGACTCGATTTTGTTGCGGTTCTAAATCTCGAACCAAAGAGTCCAAATCCGGCAAATCGTTTTGAGAAAAACTGATTTTTTGAAAGAAGTGCCAAACATGGACTGCTTTGCCAGATAACAGAGTCGCCACCTAAATATTTTTTAAATGGGAAATTTAGGAAACCCTAACTCAGTGCCAAAGGCCACGTGTCCGTCATTACCAAAGTTGGCTCGGGAACTCGGGTACGATTGGGGAAGGTCACATCGTGAGCACCCCCGCTCGCCCGGTCAAAGACCGGCCTCTACTAACCATGATATCTGTTTTTGAAAACTTTGTGAGTTCTTATCCCGGTTATTAGCCTAGGTTACTATGTGATGCGCACAGCATACAAGTATAGACTGAATCGCCTGAATTGGAACAAAACGCTTCATGTTTGTTTGTTTGAAAATGGTTTGATGGTGCTACTCGCAAGTAGGCTAAGACGCGGATTTGCCACCCTCAGGTGGGCTTAGAAAACATGATTTTGCCACTATCTGGTGGGCTTAAAACAAACATTTGATGAATTGCTCCAATTCAGATAACTCAGCCTCCACCCACAGGCACTCAAGGCAGTTATATCACATAAGCACATAGCCTCATGGCAAGCATGCTATCATGGCAACACTCACACGCATGCAAGTATGCTAAAGCATAAAAACTCACCGAGTACTCCAAGCTAAAACAGAAAACTGATTAGAAATCATGCATGATCCTAATTATACAGAAATGCCTAATGCAACACATGCAAAAAATGCAACTATAGCAGGCTCGGCTATTCTAAACATGGCATATGGAATGCTACAACTAACACGTATTCAATTTGGAATTGAAATACGAATGCAGTTTGTATGATGCGCCGAGCCCGGTGCGTGCAAAACAGATGAATGATGCAAACATGCTGTCATACTGTATGCTAATCGAAATATGCCCTATATCTAACCATCATAAGCGGGTAAATAAAAGGGAAGAAAGACGTGGGGTTGGAAGACATACATCACACTCACGCACACTTATTACAATTACGCCCTCGCGCAGAGGGTCCAAATAAATATACAGTCCGAATAAAAGAATATTACAGTCCGAAATAAACAGTCCGAATAATACAGATTTCTAATTAATTAACAATTTAACTAATAAAGACTGTAAACTGGCATGCAAGCCAGGGGCTGCCTCGCTTCTGATGAATGATGTATGCTGGACTGTGTTGCGCGGAAATCCACTGGGATGCCCAATCTAGCCTCTGTTTGCAATATTTCTCGAAACGCGCGCCAAACTCCGAAAAATTGCTGATTCCTTATCTTGCTGTAACAGAGAGCAGGAAAGGGGCATAGCAATGTATTTCACAAATATATGCATGCCTCGATCCTCGTGCCACCAATCACGCATATCGATGCATGATGGCCGAGGAGCCGAATTACACAACTCAATATAGGATGAATGCACATAAATGCTACAGCAAAAAAAAACCTAACTCCATCATGGGTAATCCGGAGTGTCGGTGACTTGGGAATTGAGACCCGTTCCGTCACTCAGAGTACGGAACGTGCCTCGTTTCCCGTGCCCGGGCTAACGCCTATCCCGAACACGATGCAATATGCATGATATGCATGAAATGCAGCTAACATACAGCCTAGTATGCGCAATGCTGATGAAAATGAGATGCCTCGAAAAGCGTGCACGCGGGTACGCAAACCGAGGCGATGGCATGACATGCACATCGGATAAAAAAACTGAGTGCCTCGAAATGCGTGCACACGGGCACGCAAACCGAGGCGATGATGAAATGGAAAAAGAATAAAACCGAGGTGCCTCGAAATGCGTGCCCACGGGCACGCAAACCAAGGCAATGATGTGAGATGTAAATCGGATAAAACCGAAGTGCCTCGAAATGCGCGCCCACAGGCACGCAAACTGAGGCGATGATAAAATGAGAAATCGGATAAAACTGAAGCGCCTCGAAATGCGCGCCCACAGGCACGCAAACTGAGGCGATGATAAAATGAGAAATCGGATAAAACCGAAGTGCCTCGAAACGCGCGCCCACAGGCACGCAAACCGAGGCGATGATAAAATGAGAAATCGGATACAACCGAAGTGCCTCGAAACGCGCGCCCACAGGCACGCAAACCGAGGCGATGATAAAATGAGAAATCGGATACAACCGAAGCGCCTCGAAATGCGCGCCCACAGGCACGCAAACTGAGGCGATGATAAAATGAGAAATCGGATAAAACTGAAGTGCCTCGAAATGCGCGCCCACAGGCACGCAAACCGAGGCGATGATAAAATGAGAAATCGGATACAACCGAAGCGCCTCGAAATGCGCGCCCACAGGCACGCAAACTGAGGCGATGATAAAATGAGAAATCGGATAAAACCGAAGTGCCTCGAAACGCGCGCCCACAGGCACGCAAACCGAGGCGATGATAAAATGAGAAATCGGATACAACCGAAGTGCCTCGAAACGCGCGCCCACAGGCACGCAAACCGAGGCGATGATAAAATGAGAAATCGGATACAACCGAAGCGCCTCGAAATGCGCGCCCACAGGCACGCAAACTAAGGCGATGATAAAATGAGAAATCGGATAAAATTGAAGTGCCTCGAAACGCGCGCCCACAGGCACGCAAATCGAGGCGATGATAAAATGAGAAATCGGATACAATCGAAGTGCCTCAAAACGCGTGCCCACAGGCACGCAAACCGAGGCGATGATAAAATGAGAAATCGGATACAACCGAAGCGCCTCGAAATGCGCGCCCACAGGCACGCAAATTGAGGCGATGATAAAATGGAATGAAATGGCATACGGAATGCCGCGATGGGCTTACACCAACATGAGAGGACCTCAGTCGTACTCACATAGGAGGCCGTCGGATAAAAACGAAGGTGCCTCGAAATGCGTACCCGCAGGCACGCAAACCGAGGCAAAGCATTAAGGCACAAAATGACATGCAAACATGCAACATGGAATTTCAGCAGCTACAAGAGGGGGAAAACAGCCCCGAAACATAACCAAAGCACACCCAAAGCGAGAAATGGTCCCGAAATGCGATAATATACACCCGAAATGGCCTATAGCCATGCTATACATGCAAAAAATGGTCATGGCAGCAAGGACAGTAGCAAGGTAGTCCCAAATACAGCATATTTCAGTAACAATCATGGCCAAAATGGAGACATAGATATGGCAACAAAATCATACAAGATTAATGGCCAAAAGAGCATTACAATGGGAGGTGGTATATACAAACACCAAATGGACAAACTTTCTTCTACAACATGAAAGAGGGCCCAAAAATAAGCATATATGCAGTTTATGGCAGCCTCTAAATCATAAGACAAACTTGCTAGAAATGGAAGGCAAAATGGAGCCACAAAAGGGTATAACATAAGACATGCAATCTATACATCAAATGACCAAACCTTCTTCATGAAACATGTAAAGGGGGTCAAAAAAAGACTAAAACCAGTAGGGGTCGAAGTCCCAAAAACAAACACAAATAGGTCAAAAATTGCATGCAAAAATGGGCACACTTGATGAAATTTGAAGGAGGTGGTAGATATAATGGCCAAATGAAGTTGAGCTCCTCTACAATGTTGTAGAGGGGCTCAAAATAAGCAAGAAAGAAGTAGGGGTCGGACCCATAAAAACCAACACAAATAGGTCAATTTTAGCATGCAAAAATGTGACAAACTTGGTGAATATTGAAGGAACTAGTATATAGAAATACCAAATGAAGTTGAGCCCTTCTACAATGTTGTAGAGGGGCTCAAAATTAGCACAAAAGCAGTAGGGGTCGGAGCCCCAATTCTCAACCAATTAGAGTATAAAAAAAGATCAAGAAAAAGCCCTAAAAGTTGGTTTTGAATACTTACCCTTGAAGACTTGTCTTTCTTTGCTTCTTGGCTTTGATTTGTAGCTTCTCAACCTCTGAAATTCACTTCCTAGCTGCTGGAATGGTAGTGTTGATGGTGGAGCTAAGGGTTGATGAAGAGGAGAGCTAGGAACTTGGAAGTTTTTCAAGGTTTTGGCTATGGAAATGAAGCTTTGAGAGAGGGATGTCTTGAGGCAATTTTTTCTAACCCTAGAGAAGAAGGGGTTGGGCCCTTTAAGTAGACAACAAAGGGGTGTAAAAGGGGAGGGAAAAGCACCCAAGCTTTCCCTCCCAAAATATCTCCCGGAAGGGGTGATATTTTGGCAAAAACAGCTGGACAGCTGGAATGAGCTGGAAAGCAAAAAGCTGGCCGGCCAGGTGGTTTTCTACAAGGTGGCCGGCCAGCCACCCCACCTGGTCGGCCAGCCACCCACCATGGCCGGCCGGCCACCCTAAAAAAATGAAGTAATGATTTTCTGGCCGACCACCATGCAAAGGTGTCCTCCCAAGTGCGTAGAATAAGGCCCCAGGGTCGGAATCTGGCAACTCTGAAGCAGGAGCCACAACATAGAGCTTGAAGGAGAGGCTCAAAAATGAACTGCACAATTGCTGGCCGACCACCAACTTTTAGGGTCCTCCCAGATGTGTGCAACAAGGTTCCAAGGTCGGAAATTGGCAACACTGAAGCAGGAGCCACAACATAGAGCTTGAAGGAGAGGCTCAAAAATGAACTGCACAATTGCTGGCCGACCAGTAGTGTGTAGGGTCCTCCCATGTCCCCTGATCACAGATATGTAGCTTTGGTTGGAAGAAAATACCCCCAGGGTGTTCAACATTGGCCTGGAAGTGAGCAAAACGGGCGTCGGAGGAGCGCAACTGGTCATCTGGGATAATTGCTGACCTTCCACCCCCCAGTGATCTTCCTGATGTTGAAACAGAGGTACCTGCCAAGTTTTAACAAAAACTAATGAGAAATGAATACTCGGAGCCAAAACCGAGCAATTCGGGATCCCGAAAATGGGCTGCAGGTGCCGGAAGTGGTGTTCAGCAGCGAAGTGGGTATCTGCGACCCCAGTGTCCCTCGGAATAACAAAACAGAGGTTCCTGCCAAAAATCAGAGAAAACTGATGCAAAATGAATGCTCGGGGCCAAAACCGCGCGGTTCGGGGTTCCGAAAACCGGCTATGAGCACCGAAAGTGGCATACGGCCACGAAGTGGGCATCGGGGGCCCCAGTGTGCTCTGTTATGATGAAACAGAGGTACATGCCAAGAACCGGAGAAAACCGATGCGAAATGAATGCTCGGGGGCCAAACCGCGAGGTTCGGGGCCCAAAAACTGGCTGTAGGCACCGAAAGTGGCATACGGCCACGAAGTGGGCATCGAGGGCCCCAGGGTTTCTCAAAATGATAAAACAGAGGTACCTGCCAAGAACCGGAGAAATCGGAGACGGTTGGGCGGTTCCGAGCCGAGGCACACGGCCTGGTGGCCCCGAAAACCGGGAACCGGGCTCCGAAATGGGCAAAATGACCTACGGCCACGAAATGTAGCTCACGGCCACCGGGAGATAGTCTACAGGACTACTCCCTTCCCTCAGGAAAGAAAACAGAGAAAACCGAGTCTGGTTCGCAAACCGAGACAAGGCACAGAAGAGAATTCGGAAGTCCGGAGGCAGGGCACACGGCCGCGACTCTGAGACTTCTGAACGAGCACAGTATGCAACATCACCAAGCGCTCAATCGGTGACGTCTGAGTCTTGAGGACGGTCAAAAATGGGGTGTCTACAGGGCTGCCTTGCGTGGAAATCCACTGGGATGCCCCAATTAGCCTCTGTTTTGCAATGTTTCTCGAAATGCGTGCCAGACTCAGAAAAGTTGCTGATTCTCTATTTTGCTGCAACAGATAGCAGGAAAGGGCATAGCAATGTATTTCACAAATATATGCACGCCTCGATCCTCGTGCCACCAATCACGCATATCGATGCATGATGGCCGAGGAGCCGAATTGCACAACTCGATATAGGATGAATGCACATGAAAACATAACAAAACCTAACTCCATCATGGGTAATCTGGAGTGTCGGTGACTTGGGAATTGAGACCGGTTCCGTCGCTCGGAGTACGGAACGTACCTCGTTTCCCGTGCCCGGGCTAACTCCTATCCCGAACACGATGCAATATGCATGATATGCATGAAATGCAGCTAATATGCAATCCTAATATACACAATGTCATGGAATGGCATACACGCTGTACGAGGTAATATACAACCGGGCATACACAATGCTATGGGTGACATGGCATATGCAATGCAATAATGGGCTTATACCAACATGAGTGAGCCTCAGCCACACTCACATGGGAGGCCGTCGGATAAAAATGAGGTGTCTCGAAATGCGTGCACCCGTGCACGCAAACCGAGGCAATGGCATACGGAATGCAATGATGCTAAAATGGCATACAGAATGCAAAATGGACTTACACTAACATGAGAGAGCCTCAGCCACACTCACCTAAGAGGCCGTGAGATGAAAATGAAGTGCCTCGAAATGCGTGCACACGGGCACGCAAACCGAGGCGATGGCATACGGAATGCAATGACATAGGGAATGCAAAATGGACTTATACTAACATGAGAGAGCCTCAGCTACACTCACCTAAGAGGCCGTGAGATGAAAATGAAGTGCCTCGAAATGTGTGCACACGGGCACGCAAACCGAGGCAATGGCATACGGAATGCAATGACATAGAAAATGATATGCAAACATGCCAATGGAATTTCAGCACTGAAATATGGGGGAAAACAGTCCCGAAAGATGGCGAAATGACACCAAATGCAAGGAATGGTCCCGAAATGCGAATTTAGACACCCGAAATGGCCTATAGCTATGCAATGCATGCACAATATGGACATGGGATGAAAATACAGTAGTAAGGCAGCCCCAAAACAAGCATTTTCCAGTACAAATCAAGGCCAAACAGCAAGCATAGATAGGGCAACAATGGCATGCAAAAATAGGGGCCAAGAGAGGGGTATTGAAGTAGATGGTAAATGCAAAGCCCAAATGGAAAAACACCCTTCTAAAACACTGAAGAGGGACTAAAAATATGAACATTTACAGTAGATGACATCCCCCAAATCAGTATGCAAACATGCCAAAAATGCAATGCAAGGTTAAGGATAACAAGAGGCTATAACATGAGGTACCCCAAACATTCATCAAACAAGAAAGGACCCTTAAGGAGACATGCCAAGAAGATCAAAATATGACCATTTTCAGTTCTGATCATGGCCGAAAACAGAAGCTAGATAAGCCTAAAAAAGCATGCAAAAAATGAGGGGCAAAGAGGGGTATAATGGCAAGCACAACATGGAGGCCCCAAACAAGGTTGATCTCTTCTACAATGTTGTAGAGGGACCCAAAATAATCCTACTCACAGTTCATGACATGCTCCAAAACAATTTAAATATAGGCCAAACAAATCATGCAAATTTACGGTAAATAGGAGAGATTATGAAGCAAGTGCAAGATAGGGGGCCCAAACAGGGTTGAGCCCTTCTTCAATGTTGAAGAGGGGTTCAAAATAGGCCCAATTACAGTTTACATTATGCTCGAAAATAGATCACACATAGGCTAGAAATTTCATGCAAAATAATGGCATACCAAGGGGTATTGAAGCAAGTACCAAATGGAGGGCTCAAACAGGGTTGAGCCCTTGATCAAACATGAAGAATGGCTCAAAAAGGCCTAGTTTCAGTTAGGGTCGGAGCCCAAAACAGTAAGAAAATAGGCCTAAGAAATGAGGCAAGAAAATGCTACAAAAGAGGGGAATGGACTCTTACCCTTGAAGACCACACTTTTGCTACCTCTTGGCTTGAGGAATGTTGCTTCTAAGCCTCTGAAGAACCTCTCCTTGCTGCTGGAAATGGAGTGGTGATGGTGATGCTTGATGATGATGGAGAAATGGTACCAAAACTTGAGAGTTTGAGAGAGATAGAGATGGATATGAGTGTGTATGCTTGAGGCAAGTTTTCTAAGCCTTCTAGGAGAGCCAAAGCTGCTATATGGAAGCAAGGAAGGAGGAGCAAGTGAGTGCAAAAGTGTAGAGGCTTGGGATTAAGTTCCCTCTCTCTATCTAAGTCCCCCGAAATCAGATATTTTGGGGGATAAAGCTATGCAGCTGTAAAACACACCTCCCAAGAAGTATGGCCGGCCTGCTACCTTTCTTGCAGGTGGCCGGCCGGCCAAGGGTCAAAAATGAAAAGTTGAATTAATGGCCGGCCATAGGAGAAAAGTGTCCTCCCAGGTCTCCTCATTACAACCCTGTGGTTCATAGTTAGCAACTCTAAAACAGGAGAGAGAATAGGCCATTTTAAAGAGGGGTTCAAAAGGGTCAATAACAATTACTGGCCGGCCATGGACTTTTAGGGTCCTCCCATGTGTGTACAACACAAATATGTGGTTTGGGATTGAAGAAAATGGCCCTAGGGTGGTCAACATTGGCTCGGAAGTGAGAAAAACGGGCGTCGGAGGGCGCCGGAGGAGCATAACTGATTGCTGGGACAATTGTTGGCCTCCCACCCTTCAGTGACCTTCCTGGTGACAAAAGAGAGGTACCTGCCAAAAATGGACGAAAACCGATGCAAAACGAATGCTCGGGGACCAAAACACGCAGTTCGGGGTCCCGAAAATAGGCTGTTAAGCAACGAAAGTGACATTCGGCCACGAAGTGGGTCTCTCGGACCCCAGTGTCCCTCAAAAGGGAGTAAATAAGATGTATGCCAAAAACCGGAGGAATCGGAGATGGTTAGACGGTCCCGAACCGAGGCACACGGCCTGACGGCTCCGAAAACCGGGAACCGGGCTCCGAAATGGGCAAAATGGCCTACGGCCACGAAATGTAGCCCACGGCCACTGAGAGATGGTCTACGAGACCTCTCCCTCCCTTCAGGAAAAGAAACAGAGAAAACCGAGTCTGGTTCGCAAACCGAGGCAAGGTACAGAAGAGGGTTCGGAAGCCCGGAGGCAGGGCTCACAGCCGTGACTCTGAGACTTCTAAACGAGCACAATATGCAACATCACCGAGCGCTCAATCGGTGACGTCTGAGTCTTAAGGTCAGTCAAAAATGGGGTGTCTACAGTTGCCCCTCTTTGACAGAACTCGAAAGTCACAAGTGACGGGAGTGAATGTCAAAGCCCAGAGACGACCCATTTTTGACGAGGCCGAAGACTTAGACAATCATACAAGATGACAAGAGGTGTGTGCCCGCAGGCGTGCCCGCAGGCAGGGGGCGAAATGCAAAGCGATATGCATGGAGCCAGATGTAACTTAATGATCATGCAAGTGCAGCAAGCTGTAATGAAGCAGGTATTTGCAAATAGATGCAACAGTTTTAAGCAAGGATGCAAAGCAACAACTACATTTCATACAGTTAGGAATGCGGAGAATTATTCAATTCTCGTCGCGTCTCACACGGAGAAGATACGATACCTACGCGATTCATCTGGTCGCACCAGCCTCAAATGAACCGTACATACAATATCGTGCCTGCAAAAGAAAGAAACTCAACAAGAACAATATGCTAACAACATATATTCAATGCGATTCCTGTGATTCCTGAAAGTTTGACACACACAGTGTCGGTGAGTGAATGCAACACAATGCAAGAAAGGAACGTGCGTGACAACGCATGCTCGAGCACAGAGGTATGGTACACCAAGAAAACATGCATGACAATGCAAAATGTTGATGAGAATGCAAGTTATGAGCACAACAATGCAAAACGAGCAAAAATCAGGGTGCCCGTTTGTTGCGAAACAACGAGCAAGGAAACGCGCATTTCGGCGAAGGCGACTCGACCGCGGCCTCCGGTTCACCTCCCGGAGAGGTTACAACATGCTCAAAAAGGATACACTCTGATTTTGATGAGTAATGATGAGACACATGTCAGAAATTGCAGCTGAAGTTCCGGCGGAGCAATTTCGCGCCAGAAAGTACACTTTTCTTGAACTTTTTCAGGTCCCGGGAACTCCAATCTTCCTCAAAATTGGCAGAGAGCTAGGTGAGCATGTGGGGGACATGGCCGGCCAGGTGGTTGCCCTAGGGGAGGCTGCCGGCCAGGAACCAAAAAGCAAATGGCCGGCCAGCCAGAAAAGGTGGCCGGCCGGCCACCTGCCCAAAACAGGGGGCAGTTTTGTCATTTTACCTCATTATCTTTATATTCACTTGCCCAATGCCTCCGAGATCACACCCACAGCTGCGAAATCTTCCTCTCCACCTTCCCAAACCATTTTTTTCTTCAGATCTGCACTTTATACGCGTGTTTCAGCCTCCCACGCAAGTTGTTTTCGCAAAATCATTCGATTTTAAGCACTTTGGACCGATTAAATTTTGATTTCGGGGCTTCTTTTCTCATTTTCACCACTTGAGGTAAGTTTGTCTCAATATTTGGAAGATTTTCTCGGGAGTTGACTTTTGTTGACTTTTTCATTTCCCGGGAGTTGACTTTTGTTGACTTTTTCCAATTTTGGCTCATTTTTGCTCATTTTTGCTCCTTTTGCAGATTTTTTGAAATGGCAGGTAATTTCCCTCACGGCGGAGGTCCTCCAGGTGCCGGAGATGATTTTGATATCATGACGCTGCCCCCGAGGGTCCGTCCCTTTATCCCCGAGAGATACGCCCCGGCGGTGCATGTTCTTCCGCGAGCCGTTTTCCGTCATTTCACTGACTTCAATGATCGGGCACCCGGAGACTTGCTTCTACGAGAGCCGGAGCATCACCTCTCTTCCGAGGCACGAGAGGTATTTTACTTCATTTTCTGTATTTTCCGTGCATTTCATACATTTGCTATGCTTGAACACACAGTTTAGCCTATGACATAGTACTTTGCTTGCATCCTGAACATGTGGCTTAAACACTTGAACTTCTGAACACTAGGCTCATCGATTGGTTGTGAACGCACAGTACACATTAGTTAAGCATTGAACACACGGCTCAAACACTGATTTGTCGAACACACTGCCCGAATCTGAAGGTGAACTCACAGCACACACTGACTAAGAGTAGAACACACAGTCCCAAACTCTGATTTTCTGAACACACAGCTCTAGTTGATGGTGAACACACAGCCCAAAACACTGATTTTCTGAACACGCAGCCCAGAACACTGATTTTCTGAACACGCAGCCCAGATTAAATTAAGGTGAACACGCAGCCCACTGATTAAGGTTTGAACACGCAGCCCAAAACACTGATTTTCTGAACACGCAGCCCAGATATAAATTAAAGTGAACACGCAGCCCACTGATTATGATTTGAACACGCAGCCCAAAACACTGATTTTCTGAACACGCAGCCCAGATATAAATTAAAGTGAACACGCAGCCCACTGATTATGATTTGAACACGCAGCCCAAAACACTGATTTTCTGAACACGCAGCCCAGATATAAATTAAAGTGAACACGCAGCCCACTGATTATGATTTGAACACGCAGCCCAAAACACTGATTTTCTGAACACGCAGCCCAGATATAAATTAAAGTGAACACGCAACCCACTGATTTTCTGAACACGCAGCCCAGATTAAATTAAAGTGAACACGCAGCCCACTGATTATGATTTGAACACGCAGCCCAAAACACTGATTTTCTGAACACGCAGCCCAGATATAAATTAAAGTGAACACGCAGCCCACTGATTATGATTTGAACACGCAGCCCAAAACACTGATTTTCTGAACACGCAGCCCAGATATAAATTAAAGTGAACACGCAGCCCACTGATTTTCTGAACACGCAGCCCAGATTAAATTAAAGTGAACACGCAGCCCACTGATTATGATTATGATTTGCAGACGGCTCATTCGTTTCCTTTGCACACAGCTCATTCATTTCATTCTGACACAGCTCATTCATTTCATTTGCACACAGCTCATTTATTTCAATTGCACACAGCTCATTCATTTCATTCTGACATATGCATTCATTCATTTCATTCTGACATATGCATTCATTCTGAATGCAGGTTGGCTCTCGTACCGTGCGAGGATACGGCTCCACTGCTGCGAGAGAGTGGTACGCCGAGCTCCCGGAGGCTGTCCGGGATTTGGTTGACTCAGCAGGGTTCGGGGCCTTCTGCGTGGGGCTATCACATTGTCCTGCCAGTAGGACACTGTTAGCAGCTTTGGTGGAGAGATGGTGGGACACCACCAATTCCTTCCACTTCTCCGCCACCGGGGATTTGACCATGACCCCGCTAGACTTCGCCGTACTCACCGGTTTAGACATAGGAGGCTGGGCCATTCCTTATGATGAGGATATGGGCGAGTGGGAGGCCGCTTGGGTACACCTATTGGGGGCCCGCCCACCTGTGGACAGAGCTTCTGGGAGAGTCCGGTACACCTGGTTCTCCTCCCGTTTTCGGAGGCCGGAGATGGAGCCCGAGTCTCCTGAGGAGGTTGAGCAGTACGCCCGAGGTTTCCTTATGTTCCTCTTTGGCACCACTCTGTTTGCTGATAGGGGGAACACTGTTGGATTGTATCTTTTGAGTGCCCTAGTGGACCTATCACAGGTCAGTCGGTATGACTGGGGTGGCGCCGGCCTGGCTACCCTCTATTGCTATATGAGCGCGGCCTCTCGCGGGCGGGGAGACTTACTCGGCGGCTATTGGAGAGCCTGGGAGGTACGTTCTGTCCTTTTGATTTACATTTCTGTTTCTCATTACTTGTTCATTGCACACACGGCGCACTTTACATTCTGTACTTTGCCCTCAGCACTTTGTATTTACATTCCGCACTACTTTTCTCAGCTATGGGTCTACGTATACTTTCCGACGTTAGCCCCGGAGATGGAGGTGGCAGAGCTTCTTACGACCCCGTTTTCACTGGTATTCAAGGGCCCGCACCGACCGAGACCTCGAGAGACTCTCTTCTACCTGCGGCAGTACTTTGACACTGTTCGGACGACAGAGGTATTCCAGAACTCTCAGTTCTCTTCCGTTTTCATCTTTGATTTGCCCTGTATATTCCTGATTTCTGATTGATTTATGCACTGATTATCCGCAGATTACGTGGCAGCCCTGGGCAGTCTTGGGCGATGGTCTCCGGTTCCAGTACCCCGGAGGATCGGGCACCTCCCAGTATAGGGTCCTACTTGAGGGACCAGTTGGTAGAGCATGGTTCCTGGGAGAACGCTTTTTGTGTCAGGTATGGGGATACGTTTCTCAGGATCCTCCTGCCGCACCTCCAGCCACTATGCGGACTGCTGATAGACTCTCTACCCAGGAGGTCATTAGTGCTATGTAGGGCACCGATGCTTTGCTACATCTCACGGACGGGGACTACGCCACTTACCGTCACACATATCTGATGCCTCCCTTGACGGGAGTGCGTGCTCCGCCACGGAAGCCTGCTGATGTACCATCTTCGAGCCGGGCTCGTGCCACGGATATCCCCTCTTCCAGCAGGGCTAGCGCATCCAGAGGTGGGCGCGGATTCATTCCACCGATCCCTCCGACTCATCATCATCCTGGGTGGCCAGATATGCCGATCGAGTTGACGAGTTGGCGATTTGGGACGCCTTACCAGGTCTCGCTAGAGCCTCCTCTTCCTGACCACAGATATGTTAGAGACCCTGATTCACCACCGATATGTTTTACAGCTTTGATTTATTAGTCGAATATTTGGACATTCATTCATTTACTGATAGTTTTGCATTCGCATCTGTAGCCTCCAGTTGAGTACATGGACGAGATGCTTGGGATGCTGGCCACATTCGAGGGCATGATCCTACGGAGGGAGGCACAGCTGGCCATCATGGGCGTCCAGGTATTGTCCAGTTTTTCTGCAGTTACCATATTTCTGATGACATGCTGATTTTGAACATTCTGCTGTATTGATAGGTTGTGTAGAGCACATCTGACACATAACCCCACTCACATATTCTGCTTTTCATATTTGAACTGATGCATTGAACTCTTCACTTTCAGATGCCTCCTGTATACGCACCGCCGCAGGCCGGGCCACCCGGGCCTTCTCAGAGAGGTCGAGGTGCTGGGCCATCTGGGCCCTCTCGAGGAGCTGGGCCATCCAGGCCTTCTCAGGGAGCAGGGCCATCTAGGCCTGTCCGAGGAGCTCGAGGAGTGGGGTCATCTCGCAGACGTAGGGCACATGTTATTGAGGCAGAGCCCGATGAGGAAGAAGAGGAGGAGGTCGCAGATCGTGAGTCAGAGACATCTACTGAGGAGGGGGGCTCCGGCCTTGGTTCCGGGAGTGGAGGCGAGGCTGAGAGGGATCCTGAGGATGACAGCTCCGACCCGGATGGTGATGATGGTGCAGAGGTTGTCCCGCAAAAGAGGATGAGGGGACCTCCTCATTCCCGCTCCCGAGGATATTGATGTTATTTCCTGCTTTATTTTACTTTTTGCTAGTAGTTTGTAGCACTTTGCACATTGTTAAGCAGTTTTATTTTCTGTAAAACTTGTACCTTTATTTTGTTGCAAATCATGACGGAATGAAATAGCTTTTGAGAAGGTGTTTGTATTTGAAACTCTTAGCATCACATCGCATCATTTTGCACAAAAAAAGGAATTGAATGGGAATGTACCTTGTGTATTTACTGGGTCAGGTAATGAACCGACGCAACAAATCAAACAACTCGACTCACTAAGACATAACAGAATCTTAGCAAGTTTACAACTCGATAAGCAAAATACAATAATGTTAATCGACTCGATAAACAAGACTTAACAAAAATTGCGTAAACAGAGAGTAACAACTCAAAACACAATACGACAGCTCGACAAAACTTATAACTCGATAAACAAAACAACAACTCGATAAGCAAAATACAACAAAGCATACTTCGGACGGACGATCTGGATGATGGAACGCATCCGAAACTGAGAGAAATGGAGGCCTTCGACATCTTCGATGCACAGAAATGCCTCAAACTTCCTTCCGGAGGGTAAAACAGGACCAATGAGCATGGTGGGCCACATTTGCTTTTGGGGACTGAAGGGTGGCCGGCCGGCCGGCCATGTTTTGAGTCAAGGGTGGCCGGCCTGCTAGAATAGGTGGCCGGCTGGCCACCTTTCCCTGCAGCTCACAGAATCTTGCCACTTGTCCTTTGAATAGTGTTTCGCCCTCTATAAAAGCCCCAACCTTGGAATTCATTCATTTCATCACTGCTTTGCACAAAAATGGAGGCATTTCTCGTAGAAAATCTCACATCTTGGATTTCTTCTCTAGATGGCTCGGAAAAGTTGAACTTCCGAGGTTTCAGCTTGAATGCACTATTCACGCTGGGCCGGACTCCACTGAATCTCGCTTTCCTCCTTGCCGCGGCGAGGTTTTGGAACCCAGTGACGCATGTCTTTAGCTTTGGCGGGCAAGAGGTATGTCCGACTTTTGAAGATTTTCAAGCCTTGATGGAATCCGAGCGTGGCGAGGAAATCTTACCCCAGCTCAATTTTGGCTATGCCCAAACCTTAGGGCGGATGTGCGGACTCAACGCACATGATGCTCGATCCCTGATTTGTAATGGAATGTTGGATATCCCAAGCCTGATTTACCGGTTCTCCGATGCTGGCGACCGCAGCGACCATCATTGGCAAGGCTTCCGGCGACACGCCCTCTGTTTATGCATGTTATCTCATTTTCTGTTTGTCTCGAGCTTTGGAGGATCCAGCGTCCGTCTGATTGAAGTGGCTCAAGGCTTGAAAGAAGGAAAGAGTTGCATCGCCATAACATTGGCGGAGACACTGATGGGCTTGGATGCTTTCTGTCACCGGGAGACAACTAGGTTTGCAGGGAGTCCACTATTGCTGCAGGTAATGTTTCCCACCCGATCTCACATATGTATTTGCTCACATCACTCGGCCCTCAGGCTCGGTTTTTCTCACAAAACCCTTTTCTTACTTTTTCTCTCATTGTACATCTCTCTATTCTTTATTCTCTCATTTTTCATCCCTCCCCAGATATGGTTGATGGATAAATTGCAAGTTGTGGACTCTTGCTCTGCTTACTCAGCCCGCGGCTATTTCTTTCGACAACGCCTAGTCGACGCCCTTAATGAGGGGTGGTGGTTTGAATGGATGTGCAATTTGTCGGCAGATCGCATTGCGTGGCGCTGCCCTTGGCTCAATCTCCCGGCAATGAGCTACAGCATGTCTCGGCAGGTCGGGATTCGATTGATTGGCTTGACCCACTGCATATTCTATTTCCCATTCCGTATTCTGCGCCAGTTTGGCCATGATCAGACTTGCCCACCAGAGGGGATAGAATATCCGGCTACATTTCCGGTTCGAGGCGCACAGCTGGCTCGGCAGGCCGCAGCGTGGAGAATTAGAGAACTCCTGGCTCCCACTCCCACTTTTAGTTGCACCTTGTCTGACGAGTGCTGGGATTGTCTCAACGAAGAAGCACAGGTTGGGCCTAGGTTGGCATCAGAAGCTTCAACTAGCTCTGGCAGGGGGCGCAGGGACACCTGACTTGACTATGCCCCGGATTTATTGCTTTATTAGTACTTTCAAGTTTTCATTATGAGTGTAATAAAAAGCAACTTCAATTGTATGCAAGAGCAAGAGAACTCTGTTTTGAAATCAATGAAATTGAAGGTTGTGGTACTGAAAATTCTCCGCTTTGGTCCAAAAATGGTCTTAGTCGTAAAAAGATTAATTTTGAGCAAAGTCAACTTTTATTAAAACCTTTCAAAACTATTTTCGATGTGGATCAGAACTGGACACGCCTGAGATCTGTCACTGAGATGCACAATCCCGGATCCTAGCAACTGGAAAGTTGCCCCTAGTTTGAATGGTACCGCAGCACTTCATTGCAACGGAAAGTTGCCCCTAGTCTGAATAGCACTGTACCGGAGATCACGATAAATGCTGATGAATAGAGATGACTGAGATGATCAAATGGACAAAGTTGATCGGGGAAAAGGTTGTGGCTGAACTTCAAGATGAAGCTGCCTACGTATCCCAAAGATGGGAATCAAGCCTTACGTAGTTCAGGCTTAGGTTCGCTCGGGTATTTTTACTCTCCTTTTGCGCTCTAACTTTTGCCAAGGCCGCCCTTTGCGGGTTTTCAACCTTGCGAGCTCAGTTTTTATAATTTCAAATTTTCTGTGCTCTGAGTTTTGCCTAGGTCGCCCTTTCGGGTTTTCGGCCTAGCGAGCCTCTCAGGGGTAGTATTTCTTCAACTTATCCATGTTGATCGGTTGGGAAAACTCTAAGCCATCTAGATCCATCAGAACCACAGCTCCACCAGACCAGATTGACTTGATGATGTAGGGACCAGTCCAATTAGGTCTGAACTTGCCCCTTGGGTCGTGGATGGGAGCTCGATTGTCCTTGAGCACCAAATCTCCTTCTTTTAAATTCCTGGACTTAACCTTCTTGTTGAAAGCCCGGGCAATTCTGCGTTGATAGCCTTGGATGTGGTACAGTGCTTTCAGCCTTCTTTCATCGAAAAGCATGAGTTCCTCAAATCTATTCTGTTGCCAGTCTGCCTCGGCTATTTGACACTCGGCCAATACTCGTAATGACGGAACCTCAATCTCAATAGGTAGAACGGCCTCCATCCCATAAACCAAAGAATACGGAGTCGCCCCAGTAGAAGTTCTGATTGAGGTCCGGTAGCCCCACAGAGCAAACGGCAGCTTATCTGGCCAGTCCTGGTAGGTTTCCACCATCTTCTGTAGTATGCGCTTGATATTCTTGTTGGCGGCCTCAACCGCTCCATTGGTTTGCGGCCGATAGGTAGACGACTTATGAAAAGCCACATTGTATTTCTCCAACAAATCAATCACCTCCTTCTTGAAGTGGGAACCATTGTCTGAAACAATTTCATTTGGGACCCCGTAGCGACAGATGATGTTGTTTCTGATAAATTTTGCGACGTGCGAAGCCTTCAACACCGCATAAGATTGGGCCTCAACCCACTTTGTGAAATAATCTATCGCTACCAAGATGAACTCATGCCCATTCGACCCCTTCGGCGTAACTGCTCCGATCACATCAATTCCCCAGACTGAAAACGGCCATGGCGAAGTCATGTTGTACAGCTTTGACGGCGGGATGTTCATGCGATTTGCATGAATCTGACATTTGTGGCATCGCCGGACGAAACCAATACAATCCTCCTCCATGGTGGACCAGTAATAACCCTGTCTGAGAATCTTCCGTGCCAACATTACCCCATTCATGTGTGCACCACATTCTCCCCCGTGGATGGCTTCCATCAGACGTTTTGACTCTTCGGCATCAACACACAGTTTATGCATTCCCAGATGACCTCGTTTGTACAATTTACCCCCGCAGATAATGAACTGAACTGCCATTCTCCTGATTGCTCTTTTGTCTTTGGCATTTACCCCTGGCGGGTATGCTTCTTTCTCTAAGAAATTCCAGATGTCGTAATACCAGGGGTGTTCGTTCGGAACTTCATCTATGGTTGCAATTGACTCATAGGCAGGCGCAAATTTCTGGTCAATGATGATTGGACGCATTCGGACTCCACACGTGATGTCTATCATAGATGATAGAGTTGCTAAAGAATCTGTAAACTTGTTGTTCTCTCTTAGTAGATGAGTAAAACTTAGCTTCTCAAACCGAGGGATCAGCAAATCCAAGGTCTGGTGATACATCATCATCTTTTCCTCTTTCACTTTCCAGTCTCCTTTAGCTTGAGACACAACAAGGTTCGAATCCCCAATGACGTCCAACCGTTTTGCCCCTAGTTCCAGGGCTGCTTCTAGACCAACAATACACGCCTCGTATTTTGCTTCATTGTTTGAGACTTTGAATCGGAGTTTGAAGGCTAGAGGGATACGGGAATTGTCGGGTGCTATCAGCAACACTCCTATCCCATACCCATGTTGATTTGACGCTCCGTCAAAGTACATCGTCCAAGTTTCATCGTCGATATGCAGAATTGATTCATCCAGGAACAGGTATTCAACTGCTTTATCCCCCTCAACCGGGTGGTCGGCAAGGAACTCTGCCACTGCTCTTCCTTTCACTGACTTGCGTGTCACGTATGTGAGATCAAATTCGGAGAGCAACATCAACCAACGAGCTAGCCTACCTGTAAGTGCTGGTTTCTCGAAGAGATATTTGATGGGGTCAAGTCGTGAAACCAACATTACAGAGTGAGCTAACAGGTAGTGCCGCAGCTTCCTGGTAGCCCATACCAAAGCTAAGCAAGCCTTTTCCCGCGGTGTATATCGGGTTTCGTACTCCAGCATCTTCTTGCTGAGATAGTAGATGGCTCTCTCCACCTTATCTTCTGATTCTTGTGCAAGCATGCAGCCCATCATGGTTTCAGTCACTGACAGATACAAAATCAACGGTTTCCCTGGTTCTGGCGGTGACAACACGGGCGGGTTCTGTAAATATTCCTTAATCTGCTCAAATGCGGCTTGACATCGGCCGTCCCATTGGAACTTCTTGCCTTTCTTCAGGAGACCAAAAAGTGGTTCACAAGTCAAGGTTAATTTTGAAATAAACCATCTTATGAATTGCACTTTACCCAGAAAGCCTCGCACTTCCTTTTCAATCCTTGGTGGTGGCATTTCTAAGATGGCCTTGATTTTGGAAGGATCGACCTCGATGCCTCTTTGTGTAATCAGAAACCCCAGCATTTTTCCCGCTGTAACACCGAATGTACATTTCTGAGGGTTTAGCCGCAACCGAAATTCCCTGATCCTTTGGAAAAACTTATGCAAGGCGGTGTAGTGGCCCTCTCTTTCTTTGGACTTGACAATCATGTCGTCCACATACACCTCAACCTCTTTGTGGATCATATCGTGTAGTATCGTGGTCGCGGCCCGTTGATAAGTAGCTCCAGCGTTCTTCAACCCAAATGGCATTACCTGGTAGCAGTATGTCCCCCACGGGGTGGTGAATGCAGTCTTTTCCCGGTCTTCTGGCGCCATCACTATCTGGTTGTATCCTGAGAAGCCATCCATGAATGAGAGCAATGCATGCCCTGCTGTGAAATCCACCAACTCATCGATGTGCGGTAAGGGGAAGTCGTCCTTCGGACTAGCTCTATTCAAATCCCTGAAGTCCACACACACCCAGATCCTGCCGTCTTTCTTCGGCACCGGAACAATGTTGGCCAACCAAGTCGGGTACTCTGATACAAGCAGGAAGCCTGCGTCGATTTGCTTGGTGACCTCTTCCTTAATTTTGAGAGCCCAATCCGAGCGGATCCTTCTGAGTTTCTGTTTGACAGGTCGGGCCTCGGGGTCAAGGGGGATCCGATGCTGTACAATCTCAGGATCGATTCCAGGCATGTCTTCGTAGGACCACGCGAAAACATCTTTGAAATCTTTTAATAAAGCGACTAAGCGCTCGCGTTCCTCCGAAGACAACGTGGACCCGATCTGGACCAGCCGCGGGTCCTCCTCAGTACCAATGTTCACGGTAGTGATTTCATCCATTAATGGTTTAACAAATCTCTCTTGCTCTTGCTCAATTAAACGTTGTAAAACCGGAGGAACTTCGTCCTCGTCGTTTTCGTCAAAGTTTTGAAAGTCTGAATTAATGCAATAAATCAAGGGCACAGAGAAATACTCGGAAACCACATTCACCTCGTTCTCATTAAGTTCATCCAAATCGTCCGATTCATTTGTTACAACAGACTCAAATGAAAAGGAAAAAGACGACCTAGACAGGACTGTGGCATCCGGGTGATCATCCCCAGGAGTACCAGACTCAGACTCAGTCGAGCTGGAATCTGATTCCGACTCACAAGACTCGGTGGAATCAGATTCCGGCTCACTACCTGACCCGGTGCTGCTGGACAAAAATCCCTCATCGTATTGCCAAGTGAGAGAGGGTGCGATTGATGCATCCAAGATAGCTGCTGGTTGGCTCGCAGCCGTTTCATCCCCAATCATGGAAACCACGAAGCTATCCCCCAAGCACTCTTGGTCGATCGGAGGATCAGAGAGTAGACATGCCAGTGCTACCCCCATTTCAAATTCTGTACCCTCAGGATCCCCTGCTTTACACTGCTCAGCCTCAGCTGGTGGGTCTGTCTGCTCGGTGGCAACGTCATCCCCGGATAGTTGCAAATCAAAGAAGATCTCGAAGCCTGGGACGCGCTTCTTCTCCGCGTTTATCCACGGCTCTGGGAAACCGCAAAATGGAAAGTCCTCCCCCTCCCGGACAAAGCGTCCGTTCAGGGTACCCTGGATGGGCCTGTGCATTAAGTCAAAAGGCTTCCCAGCCTGCTTCGCTCTGGCTCTACCGGCCATTTCTTTTCCCTTCCTCACCCAGTCCTCCTTGGTGGGCAGATAACCCAGTCCAAAGGTATGCGGGTTGTGTGGCACTTCGGCCAACGCAGCGACTCCTTTCCTGCCGCTCCTTCCCAATCCAATTCCAGGGATATGTTGTAGCTTGTTCATGAGGTAGACGGATTGAGCACTGACATATACCCCCTCATTCACAGCCATAACATTCTGTACTACCCGGGCCTCAGCCAAAGTGAATCCTGATAAGAATACATCTTCTGTGCCATGCTCGATTTCTAGGACCGGCGTAGATACCTCCGGAGGCGGATGGATTGATGAGTTCCCGAACACAGTGGCTACTCCCTTTCCATAAGGGTATTTCACCATCTGATGTAGAGTGGAAGAGACTGCCTTTACTTGGTGTAGCCACGGCCGCCCCAAGAGTAAGTTGAAGGTTGCGGGAACGTCCAAGACATGAAATTCGATGTTGTGTTGTCCCGGACCAACCTTGGTTTGAATCTCGACAGTCCCCATCACTTCCCTGCTAGTATTATCGTAAGCTTTGATCACCTGAGTGGTTGGTGTGAAGTCCGCGGGCTTCAACCCAACTGCATATGCTGTTCTGACTGGGCAGACATTGATGGCGGACCCGGTATCAACAAGTACCACCGGTATCCACTTGCCTCTACACTCCACGGAGACATAGAGGGGTTTGTTATGGTTTGTGCCCTCAGGCGGTAATTCCTTGTCTGAAAAGGTTAATGCCGGGGAACCTCCTCCCGGAAAAACCAACCCAACCAGCTGCTCTGGTGTAGTGTCTATAGAGAGTTTGGCCTTGTCCATGGCAGATAGGACGGCCTGTCTGTGCACCCTCGACGCCATAAGCAGTCCCCAGATGGAGATGTCTGCTTGTATTTTCTTTAATTGCTTGAGCACAGCTTCTTCTTCAATCTGTTTCTCTCTCTGTTTCTCAGCTTCTCTGTCTTTCCCTGATGCCTCAGGTTGGTCTAAGTGTTGGGGCTTGAAATACCGCCCACTCCTTGTCATGTGAGCGATCTCATCAATATACCAGGTATCATCTGGTTGGCCACCTCCCCAGTCTTCATCTGTGTGGGCAAGACATAAGTCATCGTCTTCCCACCACATTCCGTCGGCAGCCGACAGACACCTGTCCGGCTCCGGTATGATCGTACTCGCAGTACCTTCAGTCTTTATGCCCGCAGCATTTCCTGTTCCCGTGCACACAGCACTCTCGACCCCCACATGGGCCTTAGCTTTTCTGATTCTCTCGGAATCCTCAAATTTTTGTTGTTCCAACTGCGTCAGTACAGCTGGTTGGTCAATATTCCCTATATTTACAATCCCCAAATCCTGAGCGAAATTCTTAACGCCGGCGCTCTCCGGCGGTGGATTCTGACCCTCGGCCCTTCCGGCCATCATTGATACTCTTGCCCCTGCCGGGCCCTGTTCTGATTGAAATTCTACAACGTCTGGCTGATTATCTAACCATCCGGTAACTTCTGCCGACTCCTCATAGTCGAACCAGTTGATTGCAGTATCTCCTGATTCTTGGTCGTTGAAAAATTGGAAGTTGGCAAAGTCCCCTTCCACTGTTGTCAGATCATCTACCCCTTGTTCAAGTTTGTCCCCCCGAATCATACACAGCTCAGCTTTTTCTGGCAGCCCCACATTCAGCTCAGACTGGCCCACTGATAAGATGTATTCGCTTGGATCATAGGCTCCTCCAGCATAATTCCCAGGCCGTTCCATCCCAGACTCAACAATTTTGCTCTCCTCTGAAACCTGCCCTGTTCCATCTTCGGTGGTCACCACCACTGGCTTAGATTGGGTTGTGAAGGCGTCCAACATGCACAAGTCAGTGCAGTCAGGAAGGATCACCTCCGGCTTGGGTAGGTGAGAGGGAGTAATATAGATACTAGGATCGTAGGACACGACCCCAGTTTGGATGAAGTTGATTCTGTTGGGAGGAGGGGCTTGGTTATGTGGTGGGAGGGGATTTGTTGTGACGTTGGGTTTTTCGGGAGGCGCGATCACCTGCTTGTCAATAAGATCCTGGATCTCATGACGCAATCTGTAGCAACGGTCGGTGTCATGACCATGCTGTTGGTGATACGCACAGTATTTTGCCGGGTCATGAGAGGGAGGGAGTGGATTTGGCAGTGGCCTCGGCTCTAGGGGCGTCAAATGCTTCTTCCTGATTAACACCCCCAGAGCTTTGGACAGGGGCATATAGAGGGGCGTAAAGGTTCTTTGGCCTCTGGGCTGAAATCTCGGGGCTTGGGTACTGCTCCCGGATGTACTGGAAAAGGGTGTGGCCGCCGCGGGCCTTGGATGGGGAGGGGGAGTAGTGGTGACCATACCGATCTCTGAAGTCCTTACGTTTGCAGCGCCACTCGGGCCTGCGTTGTTATTGCGGTTGAATGTCCTTCGGGGCTGCTCCCGGTCCTGGTCGATCAGGCCTTGCTTCATCGCATCCTCGATCTGTACCCCCATCTCGTGTAAATCTGAGAAAGTTGGAAAGGGGAGTACAATCATCTTCTGCATCAATTTCGGTTGGAGATTGCGCACAATCATCCGAATTTGATCTTTGTCTGTAGGCCTCAAGGTCATCATCGACGCCTTTGCCCTCCATCTAGTTACAAAATCGGAGAAAGACTCCTTGGGTTCCTGCCTCGTCGTTTCGAGATCACGGGTTGTAATCTCGATCTGTGTATTGTACGAGTACTGTGCAACGAAGGCCTCAGCCATCTCATCCCAGCTTCTTTTCACGTCATCTTCTAACTTTGCGTACCAAATGGCTGCCACACCCAACAAAGTTCGGCCAAACAGGGAAAGTTTTTGTGGTCGGGTTAGGCCCATTGGCCTCAGGATGTCTGAGAATAGCCGAAGATGGACCATGGGGTCCCCTGACCCATCAAAACGATCGATCTGTGGCATCTTAAATCTGTCTGGCAATGTTACGGCCACGTCGGTGTACCCATCTTCGATGTCTGGGATGGCCTTCACCCCCTGCGATTTCTTGAAAAGCTTCTCCAACTTACTCAGTTTTAGAGCTGTACGATCTACCTCGAACTCGAATGGAGAGTCCGGGTGGTTGGGTGTAAGATTCTTGGACAGTTGAGGCAGAAGCGGGGGCGGAGCCAGCCCCGTTGGAAGGTTGGTGTCCTCTTGAGCATTCTGGACATTGGGTAGGGTATTCTGGGTGTTCGGGAGGGTATTCTGAGGGTTTGGCAGGGTATTCTGACTAGTAGGTGCCTGTTCGGGTAATGGAGCTGCTGGTGGAGGAGGAACCTGATGTGAAGCTGATGCTGCATTCTGCTGTTGCAGCCTAGTAATCAGCTCGGCCTGCTGGGCCATAACTGCGGCTTGTTGTTTAGAAAATTCCGCTTGGCGGATGGCATCCTCTTGCATCTGTCTCATGCTCTCTTGCACCTGGCGCATCATCGCCTCCATTCCTGATGTATTCTGCTGTTCCATCTGAATGACCGGTAAATGTATCTCTATGGCAGACACAGAAATCTCAACCTGACTGTTTGCTGTCAAAGTAGCCCTCTGTCCCGGTGATCCCTGTTCTGACACACTGCGCCTCCTTGGCCTTCTTCTGATAATTGGGGGTAGAGAGTGGAACACTGGATGTCCGTCAACCAGATCCTCGGATCGATTGAGTTGGCGACCTCGAGTCCAAAGTGCTTGGGGAGTATCTACTGGTTCGGAAGCAATCGTGCTAAAACTGCCCTAGCAAAAAGATAATAAAGCGAAAAGAAAATAAATAACCAGATAAACGGGCAGCATAGCAGCTTAAATTAAATACACACAACACACAGTTGGGCATACAACACACAGTTGATAAGTTGAAAATACACGGTCCTCAATCACTGATTACTGTTCCTGTATCACTGTTCCCCAAAACTGAACCCGATATCTGCAGACAACTGATACTCAGATACTGACTGATGCCCGCAGGCCTGATGCCCAAACTCATAAACTGATACATGCATTCCTGTAGAGACGCACTCTAAAGCACATAACAGATAAGTGAGAGCCAGAACACCCCTATGTTGGGGTAGGGTTTCCCTGTCCTATTTTGTCAGGAGCTAGGGTTTCACTACGCACGCAGCGGTTTCAAACAACCTATAAACGGGTAAGCAACCTGTCCTAGTTTGGAATGGTCACTATGGATCCGAATATGTACTAGGTCGAATGGTCAAAAAGGGTGCCCCGGTAAAACCGGGGTTTGTGTTCCCATGTTGTCAGAGCCCAGAGCCGATCAGCCTTATGGACATGCCTTGACAAGACAAGCCTCCGGCAAATCGTTCGGGAATGGCATATGGCAAACACGGTGTCCTAGGCGCACCAATGCAAATGCAATGCAAAGAAACACACAAGTGTAGTCAAAACCAGATATCATGAGTTCGAGTCAAGTTCTCTAAGTCCCCAGCAGAGTCGCCAGAAACTGTAGACGTCCCCGAACGCATCCGGGAGGGTTAAGTCCCGTTCCGTTCATATTGGGGTCACTACAGTTCAAGGACTCAAATGTCACGGTTCTTAATCTTGAACCAAAGAGTCCAAATCCGGCAAATCGATTTTGAAAACAGATTTTTTTGAAAAGAAGTGCCAAACATGGACTACTTTGCCAGATACAGAGTCGCCACCTAAATGTTTTTTAATGGAAAATTTAGGAAACCCTGACTCGGTGCCAAAGGCCACGTGTCCGTCATCACCAAAGTTGCCTCGGCTCGGGAACTTGGGTACGATTGGGGAAGGTCACTTCGTGAGCACCCCTGCTCGCCCGGTCAAAGACCGGCCTCTACTAACCATGATATCTGTTTTTTGAAAACATTGTGAGTTCTTGTTCCGGTTATTAGCCTAGATTACTATGTGATGCGCACAGCATACAAGTATAGACTGAGTCGCCTGAATTGGAACAAAACATGTCATGTTTGTTTGTTTGAAAATGGTTTGATGGTGCTACCCGCAGGTAGGCTAAGACGTGGATTTGCCACCCTCAGGTGGGCTTAGAAAACATGATTTTGCCACTATCTAGTGGGCTTAAAACAAACATTTGATGAATTGTCTGATCCAAGTAACTCAACCTCCACCCACAGGCATTCAAGGCAGTTATATCACATAAGCACATAGCCTCATGGTAAGCATGCTATTCATGGCAGTCACTCACACGCATGCAAGGATGCTAAAGCATAAAACTCACCGAGTACTCCAAGCCAAAACATAAACCGATTAGAAATCATGCATGATCCTAACTATACAGAAATGCCTAATGTAACGCATGCAATAATGCAACTATAGCAGGCTCGGCTATTCTAAACATGGCATATGGAATGCTACAACTAACACGTATTCAATTTGGAATTGAAATACAAATGCAGTTAGTATGATGCGCCGAGCCCGGTGCGTGCAAGACAGATGAATGATGCAAACATGCTATCATACTGTATGCTAATTGAAATATGCCCTATATCTAACCATCATAAGCGGATAAATAAAAAGGGAAGAAAGACGTGGGGTTGGAAGACATACATCGCACTCACGCACACTTATTACAATTATGCCCTCGCGCAGAGGATCCGAATAAATAATACAGTCTCAAATGAAAGAATAGTACAGTCCGAATAATACACAGATCCCTAATTAATTAACAAATTAACTAAGAAAAGCTGTAAACTGGCATGCAAGCCAGGGGGGGCGCCTTGACTCTGATGAATGATGCAAGTTTGGGCTGCCTTGCGCGGAAATCTACTGGGATGCCCCAATTAGCCTCTGTTTTGCAATGTTTCTCGAAATGCGTGCCAGACTCTGAAAAGTTACTGATTCTCTATTTTGCTGCAACAGAGAGCAGGAAAGGGGCATAGCAATGTATTTCACAAATATATGCATGCCTCGATCCTCGTGCCTCCAATTACGCATATCGATGCATGATGGCCGAGGAGCCGAATTGCATAACTCGATATAGGATGAATGCACATGAAAACATAACAAAACCTAACTCCATCATGGGTAATCCGGAGTGCCGGTGACTTGGGAATTGAGACCCGTTCCGTCGCTCGGAGTACGGAACGTACCTCGTTTCCCGTGCCCGGGCCAACTCCTATCCCGAACACGATGCAATATGCATGATATGCATGAAATGCAGCTAATATGCAATCCTAATATACACAATGTCATGGAATGGCATACACGCTGTACGAGGTAATATACAACCGGGCATACACAATGCTATGGGTGACATGGCATATGCAATGCAATAATGGGCTTATACCAACATGAGTGAGTCTCAGCCACACTCACATGGGAGGCCGTCGGATAAAAATGAGGTGTCTCGAAATGCGTGCACACGGGCACGCAAACCGAGGCAATGGCATACGGAATGCAATGATGCTAAAATGGCATACAGAATGCAAAATGGACTTACACTAACATGAGAGAGCCTCAGCCACACTCACCTAAGAGGCCGTGAGATGAAAATGAAGTGCCTCGAAATGCGTGCACACGGGCACGCAAACCAAGGCGATGGCATACGGAATGCAATGACATAGGGAATGCAAAATGGACTTATACTAACATGAGAGAGCCTCAGCTACACTCACCTAAGAGGCCGTGAGATGAAAATGAAGTGCCTCGAAATGCGTGCACACGGGCACGCAAACCGAGGCAATGGCATACGGAATGCAATGACATAGAAAATGATATGCAAACATGCCAATGGAATTTCAGCACTGAAATATGGGGGAAAACAGTCCCGAAAGATGGTTAAATAACACCAAATGCAAGGAATGGTCCCGAAATGCGAATTTAGACACCCAAAATGGCCTATAGCTATGCAATGCATGCACAATATGGACATGGGATGAAAATACAGTAGCAAGGCAGCCCCAAAACAATCATTTTCTGGTACAAATCAAGGCCAAACAGCAAGCATAGATAGGGCAACAATGGCATGCAAAAATAGGGGCCAAGAGAGGGGTATTGAAGTAGATGGTAAATGCAAAGCCCAAATGGAAAAACACCCTTCTAAAACACTGAAGAGGGACTAAAAATATGAACATTTACAGTAGATGACATCCCCCAAATCAGTATGCAAACATGCCAAAAATGCAATGCAAGATTAAGGATAACAAGAGGCTATAACATGAGGTACCCCAAACATTCATCAAACAAGCAAGGACCCTTAAGGATACATGCCAAGAAGGTCAAAATATGACCATTTTCAGTTCTGATCATGGCCGAAAACAGAAGCTAGATAAGCCTAAAAAAGCATGCAAAAAATGAGGGGCAAAGAGGGGTATAATGGCAAGCACAACATGGAGGCCCCAAACAAGGTTGATCCCTTCTACAATGTTGTATAGGGACCAAAAATAATCCTACTCACAGTTCATGACATGCTCCAAAAAAATTTAAATATAGGCCAAACAAATCATGCAAATTTACGGTAAATAGGAGAGATTATGAAGCAAGTGCAAGATAGGGGGCCCAAACAGGGTTGAGCCCTTCTTCAATGTTGAAGAGGGGTTCAAAATAGGCCCAATTACAGTTTACATTATGCTCGAAAATAGATCACACATAGGCTAGAAATTTCATGCAAAATAATGGCATACCAAGGGGTATTGAAGCAAGTACCAAATGGAGGGCTCAAACAGGGTTGAGCCCTTGATCAAACATGAATAATGGCTCAAAAAAGGCCTAGTTTCAGTTAGGGTCGGAGCCCAAAACAGTAAGCAAATAGGCCTAAGAAAAGAGGCAAGAAAATGCTACAAAAGAGGGGAATGGACTCTTACCCTTGAAGACCACACTTTTGCTACCTCTTGGCTTGAGGAATGTTGCTTCTAAGCCTCTGAAGAACCTCTCCTTGCTGCTGGAAATGGAGTGGTGATGGTGATGCTTGATGATGATGGAGAAATGGTACCAAAACTTGAGAGTTTGAGAGAGATAGAGATGGATATGAGTGTGTATTCTTGAGGCAAGTTTTCTAAGCCTTCTAGGAGAGCCAAAGCTGCTATATGGAAGCAAGGAAGGAGGAGCAAGTGAGTGCAAAAGTGTAGAGGCTTGGGATTACGTTCCCTCTCTCTATCTAAGTCCCCCGAAATCAGATATTTTGGGGGATAAAGCTATGCAGCTATAAAACACACCTCCCAAGAAGCATGGCCGGCCTGCTACCTTTCTTGTAGGTGGCCGGCCGGCTACCCCCTATGGCCGGCCGGCCAAGGGTCAAAAATGAAAAGCTGAATTAATGGCCGGCCATAGGAGAAAAGTGTCCTCCCAGGTCTCCTCATTACAACCCTGTGGTTCATAGTTAGCAACTCTAAAACAGGAGAGAGAATAGGCCATTTTAAAGAGGGGTTCAAAAGGGTCAATAACAATTACTGGCCGGCCATGGACTTTTAGGGTCCTCCCATGTGTGTACAACACAAATATGTGGTTTGGGATTGAAGAAAATGGCCCTAGGGTGGTCAACATTGGCTCGGAAGTGAGAAAAACGGCGTCGGAGGGCGCCGGAGGAGCATAACTGATTGCTGGGACAATTGTTGGCCTCCCACCCTTCAGTGACCTTCCTGGTGACAAAAGAGAGGTACCTGCCAAAAATGGACGAAAACCGATGCAAAACGAATGCTCGGGGACCAAAACACGCAGTTCGGGGTCCCGAAAATAGGCTGTTAAGCAACGAAAGTGACATTCGGCCACGAAGTGGGTCTCTCGGACCCCAGTGTCCCTCAAAAGGGAGTAAATAAGATGTATGCCAAAAACCGGAGGAATCGGAGATGGTTAGACGGTCCCGAACCGAGGCACACGGCCTGACGGCTCCGAAAACTGGGAACCGGGCTCCGAAATGGGCAAAATGGCCTACGGCCACGAAATGTAGCCCACGGCCACTGAGAGATGGTCTACGAGACCTCTCCCTCCCTTCAGAAAAAGAAACCGAGAAAACCGAGTCTGGTTCGCAAACCGAGGCAAGGTACAGAAGAGGGTTCGGAAGCCCGGAGGCAGGGCTCACGGCCGTCACTCTGAGACTTCTGAACGAGCACAATATGCAACATCACCGAGCGCTCAATCGGTGACGTCTGAGTCTTAAGGTCGGTCAAAAATGGGGTGTCTACACCCCCTAAAAAACAAGCTAAACATGGCCATAATAATCACAAAATGGGGCCCAAAGTCATTGCTTAGATGGCTTAGGGGTAAATATGGCTATGTAACCAAGTGAGATAATGTCTCATTTTAATGGTAAATTATTGGATATTTCTGGAGTACCACATGTCCATCCTCATTCACTAATCATTATTTACCATACGCCCTTATATTTGTTAATCACTCAACACAAAATTATAAATTTCACCTTTTTCGCCAATCAGAATATCCCCGTAATCACGAGACCGTGTTCCAAAAGTATCCAATAACTTTCCCACTTTAATATATCTAACAGTAAATCTCAAAAAAGTTTGAGCAATTATCATAACAATACAACACGACACATATTCAACATGATAATGAGGGAAAAGAGAGTGAAATTTCCTTGCATGGTACTCCGATTTCACCTATTCTGAGTCAAAAACCCCGACTCGGTGCCGATTGATCTCGACCGACTTCGATGCTAGCTTCTCCACTGGGCAGCCTTGAAAGGGCGAGTCGAGGTCATACAACCATTAACTTGGGCCCAGCCTGAGTCGATTATTGTATTGCACTTGGTTGAATGAAAAAGATATTGAATTTGTGGACTCTTAACACCATCTTGTATCTTGCTCCAACTCTCAAACAAACACTACCGCTACAATTGTGCTTGAATCATAAATTTAAGTATAAATTTGCAAAATAAATTAGTCAAAAATGGGTGACATGTAAATAAAATATTGTTACATTTTTTTTTTAAAGTTTTATCCAAATTCAAAATTGAAACTGTCTTTGCTTTATTGGAATAAAGAGGAAACATTTTATTTGGAATGTCTATAGGGTCTTTCTAATGGAGGGAGGTCACCAAAAGCAAAAGTCAAGGAGGTTTAGGTGTGAGAGACTTAGGTGAGGTGAATGATTGCTTGTTACTAAAGTGGTGGTGGAGGTGTGGTAGTGAAGACAAAGCTTTGTGGAAATCTGTGGTGTGTTCACGGTATGGCAGAGCTGGTGGGGCCTGGTACCATTAGTGTCTCACACATGTGGGGTGTCCATTGTTTGGCAGGATATTATGAAGCTGTCTTCAGTCAACTAGCACTGGGGTGAATTTTATGGTGACCATTTTACAATAATTGTTGGTAATGAGAGGAGAATAAAGTTCTGGTCTGATGGCTGGGTTAATAACAAAGGTTTGAAAGAGGAATTCCCTATATTATATCACTTATCCACTTTGAAAGAGGAGTCTTTGCAACAACTCAATGCTAAGAAGAGCAACTTAGGGGTGTGGCAGCTTCAATTAAGAAGAAATCTATTAGCTTGGGAAGAAGAGGAGTTGCAGAGGTTGATTGGTGTGCTGGAGTCGTCCCCTGTAATCAGGTTCGATATTGAAGATTCTTGCTCATGGCCAGCAAACAGTTCGGGCCAGTTCTCTGTGTCCTCTATGTAGAGGTGGTGGATGGCAGCAAAAGGGCCTGGTTTGACTGTACCTGCAGGGATATGGAAAAATTTAGCTCCCCCAAAAGTGCAAGTTTTTTGTTGGCTGGCTTGGAGAGGTAGAGTGAAGACCTCATCCTTCCTACAAAGGATTGGGGTTTTAGCTGCCTGTGCAAATACTCTATGTATTTTCTGCCATGCTGAGGTAGAATCTCTGGATCATGTGTTACTATTTTGTCCAATGGTCTGGGAGTGCTGGTCTCATATGATAAAGTGGTGGGATCTGGTCTAGGTAATGCCTAGATCAGTACAGGGACTGCTGCATTGGTGGTCAGGTGGTAAGTTGAAGTCATGGGTATCTAGAATTTGGCAGATAGTTCCTTTAGTTGTATTATGGTATGTTTGGAAATTGAGAAATGATTGTCTGTTCAAGGGGGCTCAACCAGCCTTTGAAGACTTATGTGAACAAATAAAGGTGCAGATTGCTTTGTGGGCCAAATGGGTCTTGAAGATCGATTATACAGTTCATGACTTTGTTTTCAACCTATACCAGATCAGGTTGTCTGTTTGAGGTGTCTTTGGTTATGGGTTTGATAGTAGTGGGGCTGTACTGCTTGGGGTGGTAGCTGGGGTGGTTTTGGTGTATTGTGCTCTTTGTTTTGTTCTCTATTTTTTTGTTGGTTTCTCACCAACTTCTGAGGCTTGTGCTAGCATATGATAGGGTTCTCCTCTTGGTGCCAACCTAGTTGGGATTGAGGCGATATTCTGTGATGCTTTTTGCACTTCCTCCCCTTTATTGATGTATCTTCATACTTTGTATACTTTTTTCCATAAAGCTTCCTTTTGCGGAACAAAAAAAAGAAAAAAAACAAAAAAACAAAAAGGGTCTTTCTAATGGTAGTTCTAAATATTGTCAATAAATATCACAAAATATTAAAATATATTTTGGGTAAATTACATTTACCTTCCCTGAGGTTTCTGACAAATGTAAGGACCTCCCATGTGGTTTGAATAATTACAGTAACCTCCCCTACTCTACTTAACAATGTCAAGATTCCCCATTCCGTCTCGTTTGCACAAACGATGTTAGTATCCTTTAGAAAATGACTATATTACCCTTGCTTTTTTCATAAATTGACAAAATTAGCACGTACTACAACTATATTTTGGATGACAAAAGTGCATTATTAAACTGCTTTAAAATAGGGTCAAAAAATATAAAACATTCAATTCCTTCAATAGTTTTCCAAACACGATGACATCAAGGAACTAAACAAAGTCTTCGGAGAGTTGCTTCTTGCCGTGAATCGATCCAGCGTGGAGTCGATCGAACCATCGAAGTCCGGTTTCTCCCAAGCTGGATGGGAAGACTTTGCACATCAGTGCCTCATCTCGGCTCCATAGAGACATCATTTGTCTGTAATGGCTTAATATGTGTCAGAGGGTCCGACTTTCCATCGTATGAAGTGAACTTTGGTAGGGTGAATTTCTTTGGAGGTCTCATGGCCTCAATTTCCGGGGAGAATGGTGAGGAGACGAGCCTATCCAGGGCTCGGTGTTCTCTCTGGTGAACAGTACGATCTAGATGATCTCGATGTTGTTCGTTCTGCTTGTTGCCGATCAACCAAGTACGAAGGTCTTGAGGGGGGTATTCAGTTTGTTGACTAACCGTCTTTTGCCTTTTAGCCCTTCTCCGGGGTGACCCACGGGTGTGACTGCTTGCCGCCTCACTCTGTACTGGGATAGGCTGGCTTTGTTGCCCAGACTCATTTCTGGGGAACTTCTTCACTGGTGGCTCTCTAGATGAGCTCCTCCGTCGCAAGCGAGAGGGCTCTGCTTCAGTCTTCTTTTCTGTTGGATCACCCAGCACCCTTTTAAGTTGCGCTTTCAGCTCCTGTATCTCCATCCCCATGGAGTCTATGATTCGATCTCTGTAATCCTTTTCCAGAAGAAAGTGATGAGAAAAGCCTCCAGCGAAGGGTGACTGATGCTCGACAGATTCAGGGGTCCGGTTATTGTTTCCAGTTTGTTCTTCTAGGACTGTTGGGAGTGCCAAGCCTTTGTTGTTCGTCTTCTCCGTCTGTGGAGTATGTGTCGAAGACGGAATGTCCTCAATCTCCATCGCCGGAACTGAGTGCAAAGCTTAGAGATGAAGTGATCCACGTTCACCGTACCAATTGTGCGTACCGGATTTCGCACTAGATGAAAGTGGATCGGGGCTTCGCACTCGGTTGGACTATCCAGGGACTGAGGTTCTTGCCACAGAAAATACCGTTAGAGCTGCCCGGCCGGGGTTGGCCGGATAACCCCTCCGGTGTGGGAATTAACGATCGGAGCAAGAGTGTATAGAAGGTAGAGTTTGTATGTAAGTGTGGTTTTGCTTGGGATAGTTCAGTTACCTTCAATGTGAAATTCATGTATTATATATAGTGTTCCTTGCTTGCTTTTCAAGATGGTTTCACGGAGCTTGGGTGCTGCCAAGTGTCCTTTTAGCACTGTTCATGGTGGGAGACCACCTGGTAGTTGTCATTGAATGTATATAGTCATTGTAGTCATGCTGATAACAAACCACATTCCTTTGGTTCAACAACTTCCGTGATCCTAGGTGTGGAGGACCAGCTGTGGTGGCAGCTTGCACATGCACATGCTCACAACTTCCACGTTTCCCTGTGAGGTTTCCTCTGCTCAGTACCTCAGTACCTCGGTTCAGTCTTAGACCAGATTTCTATCGGGATAAGCCGGTCCATTCGGACATCTTTGTGTTGGCTCTGCCCACTTTCTGTTTGGTCCATAGATTCGGTCTCGCAGCTCGGCCCAGCCCAGCATCACGGCTGGATTAGCCTTTCTACTACGGGTTGGGCCCAAGTGCTTGAGGACTTGGGTTGACTGTTGATCATGAAGTTGGGTTCAACTGGATTGCCCATGTTCTCATCTAACCCACTTGGATTTGGGCTTTAGTAGATTGGGCTGACCCAAGGCTTGGATCCTGCCTATTTCATATTCAGCCCCTTCATTTGCCACCTAGCTCGCGCTAAGGTTCCCCTTGGGGGGAGCTATTGTTCTGCTTTCCAAACGTCACGTCGTTTCGGTTCTCCCCCAGTTTAGCCTTGGTGACGGTTCAATCCTGACACACAATCCCTGCATGCGTCCTTTCATGGTGACACGTGGTGACGTCGGATAGGTGTGCAGAGATAGAGCGTCGATTCCATACCGAAGGTCGTGCTTTGTGTACCTGCGCGCCGACTGGTGCAATTAATGCTCTGGCTGGCAATACAAATCCCCTCGTCTGCTATTTCGTTCTTTTAGAGAGTTTCAAAGAGAGAAGAAGGACTCTTCCCGTTCCTCTGAACCAGTCTTGTTGATGCTTTGTTCAGACTTTTTTCACCGCCGGTCTTGCTTTGCTACTGCGGGGGCTGAGAAGAGGGAGTCGTAGAGATTCCGGATAGTCGAATCTCGAAGAGTCGAGATTCGAAGCACTCAGCAATTGGCTCGCCAGTTGAAATCCAACTTTATTCAGCCAAAATAGCCGATTAGGCAAGGGGCCAAGTGAGGGTCGGTCAATTATAAGATGTGCCGAACATGAGTTGGAAATGGACCTAATCTCGAGGCCCATGGAAGAAAAGATATAAATAGAAGAACATCAACCAGAGAGAGGTATGTGAAAATTATAGTGCTTAAACTCAGAACACAGGTATTCCTGAGTGTGGCTACTGACTTGTCCGTCGGAGTGCTAATTCCGGCACCACCGACCGGAGTGTTTATTCCTTTTCAGGTGACCAGAAAAGGATCACGAGCGTTCACCAGGATCAGAGGAGTATTTCCAAACCACATCTCCACAGCTACCACTACTCTAATCTCTATAAGTCCTTTTGTGTTCCTTCTTCTATCCCGTTAGGTTTATTAGATGGGGAAGTCCCGCTCACTAGTTGATACCCCTGAGGCCATGGCTATGTTCCGCCTTGACTATAATATTCCCAATGACGTGACCCTTTCGCTGGCAAAGGTAGATGCCAAGCGTATGGGCACAAGGAGTACTGTTGCTTTTCCGATTGCGGCCATTGTCGAGGATGGGGTTTGGTTTCCCCTCGACCCTTTGGTGCACCGATTTCTGCATCAAGTCCAATTAACCCCAATGCAAGTGTCTGTGAACCTCTTTCGTGTCCTCTACGGCGTATCCACCCTTAACAGGCGGTTGGGTTTGAACCTTGACATATGGGATATTTTAGGTTGTTAAACTCTCTCACACAATAAAGACCACAGCACGTATTACCTGCGTGTTCGTTCGGCCGATTGTCATTTGGTGACTGGGTTGCCCGATTCGGATAAACACAACGATGATTTCCTGCAAGTTGGTGGCAACTGGGAGTTCCCTGCTGGGACCGAATTCCAGTCCAAACGAATGCCTCAGAAGGGCGGCTACCCAAGTTCAGGTCTTTCCCTCTAATATGTTTTGTATTTCTCACTTTGTTTTGGACATCACTCTAATGAGTCACTTCTTTTTTGCAGAGGCCTCTCGTTTTCAATGCAGACTGAACCGGGAAAACGCTGAAGCCATAAAAGCTGCTCTGAGGTATAAAAAGAGATCTACGCCCGAGTTGTTGGATTACCAGTCAACTTACCGCTCCACGATTCCAAAGAAGGCGAGGCTCGTTGCTTCCCTTTTTGATTCTGATACCGAGACTGACACATCTCTCACTCCTCTGGTTACGAGTCGTAGCAGAAGCCAGGGTGCACTGTCTGAGAGAACGCCCTCTCCTGCCTCCAGTTTCACCGGGGGCGGGTTTACGGCGAAGAGAAGGGTGTTGGTGGATTTAGAGGCTGAGGCTTTTGGTGCCTTCGATGTTTTGGAAACTCCTTTGGAAAGGGCCGAGGCGAAGAGCCTCATGGAAGTGAAAATGGAGGTGGGAGCTTTTGGGACTCCTGCGACTGCTGCAGAGCCCTCAGCTTCGGTTGCTGCGAGAGCAAAAAGGAGAAGAAGAGAGGCTGGCAAAGCAGTGGTGGGGGAAGCTTCTGAGGGTCCTGCTGAGGATGAGGCGTTTGAGAAATGGGAGCCGCCGATGTTGCATCAAGGCAGGCCAATTTCTATTTCTGATTCTGTTGTTGCTTTGCAAGATTTTGGTTTTGATTTGACTAGGTTTCTGTTGATGCCGGTTGACATGGCTGACCATAATGGGCCCCACGATATTCCTATTCTGAAGGGGACCCTCCAAATGATGACTGCTGTAAGTGTTTTCCTGTTTTACATGTTTTTGGTGTTATGCTACTGTTTCCTTTTCTTTTAATACTTTACTGTCCTTTGTAATGTATCTAGAGGATGCATCTGTCCATCACCCACGCTAAAGAACTAGAAAGGGCCGTGTTGGAGGCTGCAATGAATGCTGAGAGACTGACAGTAAGCCTGGAGACAGAGAAAGAGGGACGCCGAACTGCGGGCTGGGAAGCATTTTGTTTGAACAAGATTGTTGCTTCAGCTGAAAAATCGAAGGAGGCTGCTATTGGGACACATGCTCAACTCGAGGGAAAGGTGGCTGAACTGGAGGCCGTTATCACCGTAATGGCTGCCGAGCGCTCTGCGTTGGAGGCCAAGCATTGGCAACAAGGTTGGGATGAGGCTGGGGCTGCATATAAGGAGGAGGTGCTAGTGCTGCGAGACAAGCTCTTTTTAAAGGGTTGGACAAGTGCTTTAGCTGCTGCGCTGGTTCCTGAAGGCTCTTCCCTGTTTCAGGATGTCCTGGTTCCTTTAAGATCCTTGGGTTCAAAGGCTGTCTCCACCCCTGCTGTTCTTCCAGCTGAAGTTTCCCCAGAAGTTGATTCTGCAAACAAGACCCAGGACAGTAATGTTGCCGTTGAAACGGTGAATGTTGAAGGGGGTGAAACCCTGGAGACTAAAGCTGTGGGAGATGTGGTTAAGGAAGCTCCTGCTTCTCAAGAAGTTGGAGCTGCCTCTACTTTTCCTCCCTAACACGGCCTGGATGGACACTGCTCCTGAGGTTCCCTTTATTAATGAAAGTTGAAGTTCTTCTGAAAGGAATTGAAGTTTTTGCTTTTTTGTTTTGATGTACTGTGGCTCAGTCCCCTTGATGAGCTTTCTTTCTGTACTTGCCAAGGCAATTTTTCTTTTCTCTTTTCTTTTCTTTGTTGCTGGTTATGAGGCCATCTATGCCTTTTGTTGGATGATAGGATTTTCTCTTTGAACTTGCAATCTGATGTTGTTTGGCTTTTATGTCTGAATGTTTTCTATACTGCTTGCCCCTGGCCGAGCACTGTTGGGGCCTCCGGGCCGAATAGATGCTCGATCTGGTTCTGTACTGCTTGAAATAGATGCTCTGTCTAATTCTGTACTGCTTGCCCCCGGCCGAGCACTGTTGGGACCTCAGGACCGAACAGATGCTCGGTCTGGCTTAATGAATATGTTGCATGGCTATGCTTGATTTGGTAAGAGGGTCTTACTTAGGTCCAGGTTGGTTTGAAAAAAAAATTGTTTGCCCCCACCTGGAGCTAAGTAAGATTAGTACTGATGATTGTGCTCTTAGCTAGAACTGCTCAAGTCTGTTTCAACTTTGATAGTACAGGTGCATTTGAATGAGATAAAGGCGTGGAGAGGTGTCTTACTCAGGTCCAGGTTGGTTTGAAAAAATAATTGTTTGCCCCTAGCTGGAGATGAGTAAGACTAATGCTGGAAGTTTGCTCTTGACGGGGCTTAGCCGAGTTCGTTCCAACCTTGTTTGTTCGTATCAGTACTGAAGTGTTGTCGTGTTGATACTTAAGAAATTCTGTAGATTCAGAGATGTTTACTTAAGATATGTTAGTGTGGTTTCCACCAAGCAATTCCACTTGGCTAAAGTCCAATTTAGTTGCCAAACATTTTTTCACCAAGCAATACCACTTGGCATGTTTGAGTGCTAACCAAATTTAAATTTCGTCCAGTCGTTCTGAAACTAAGTCCATTTGGGTTAAAACCAAAGTTTACTCCGTTTGATAAACATCAAAGCTAATTCCGTTTGGTAAGAACCAAAGCTAATTTCGTTTGATAAACATCAAAGCTAATTCTGTTTGGTGAGAACGAAAGCTTATTCCATTTGATAAACATCAAAGCTAATTCCGTTTGGTGAGAACCAAAGCTTGTTCCGTTTGATAAACATCAAAGCTAATTACAAGGATTTGATAAAATTGAGAGAAGTGGGGAAACATTTGCATTGGACAACAGATAAATGCCTTTACATTCTGATAGAGAAGTTGGGGGATAATTCTATTGATAGTATTTTTTGAGATTCGCTACATTCCAGGGCCGAGGTATAGCTCTGCCTTTCAGATCCTCTAGGCAGTAAGCTCCATTCCCGACAACAACTGTGATTTTATACGGACCCTCCCAGTTAGGCCCAAGTTTGCCTTCGCCTGGTACCCGTTTGTGATCCATAACTTTTGTTAGAACCAGTTCCCCAGGTTTGAATTGCCTTGGGGAGACTTTTTGATTGAAACTTCTGATGAGCTGCTGCTGATACGCTTCAAGTCTGATCAACGCTGCTTCTCTTCGGCCCTCTGCCATATCTAGTGCTTGGGCAATAGCTTCCTCATTGCTGGTACTTTCAAACAATTCAGACCAAAGGGTTGGGAGACCTACTTCGAGTGGGATGATGGCCTCCATTCCATAAGTTAGGGAGTAAGGTGTTTCGCCCGTTCAGTGCCGTGCTGTGGTTTTGTAGGCCCATAATACGTGGGGAACTCTTCAACCCATTTGCCTTTTGCATGTTCAAGTCGTTTCTTTACTCCGTTGATGATGGTTTTGTTTGATACTTCTACCTGTCCATTACTCTGTGGGTACCCTAGAGAAGAGTTCCTATACTCGATCCTGAGGTCGGCACAAAACTTTCTAAAGATCTTACCATCGAACTGTGTTCCATTATCCGCAATCAGTATCCGCGGGATGCCGAAACGTACCACCACGTTTCTCATGACAAACTGCTTTGTATCCGCTTCTTTGATACTTGCCAACGCCTCGACTTCAACCCACTTAGTGAAATAGTTGGTTGCAGCAACGAAGAATCGCCTGTTCCCAGTGCCTCGCGCCAATGGTCCGACAATATCCAGACCCCATTGCGCAAAGGGCCATGGGCTGGTGAGTGGAGTGAGAGTTTTGGCTGGCTGATGAATGAGTGGAGCAAACGTCTGACATTTATCACACTTTTGTATGTACTGCTGCGCATCTTGTTGCATCTGTGGCCACCAATACCAGTGAGTGAGGGCTCGGTGCGCCAGTGACCTTCCGCCAACGTGGCATCCACAAATCCTATCGTGAATTTCGTAGAGAACATTCTCGACCAAATTTGGATGCACACATATAAGATAAGGGCCAAGATAGGAGCGTCTGTACAGCTTCCCAGATGGTGAGATCCAAAATCGAGCTGATCTGTGTCTGACTTTGTTGGCTTTCCTTTTGTCTTCGGGGAGAGTACTAGATTTCAGAAAAGCAAGTATTGGATCCATCCAGCTCGGCTCTAAGTTGTTGCAGAGGACTGGAGATGCAATACTTGGTTCTTGCACAAACTCAACCCAAACTTTTCTAGCATCCTTTGTATCCGTTGATGAGCCGAGGCACGCCAGAGCATCAACGTGGCTGTTTTTGTCCCGATTGATTAGTTCCACTCATATGGATTGGAATTTTTTGAGTAGGTCCTTGGCCTTGTCTGCGTACATGGCCATTCTTTCACCTCGTGTTTCATAGACCTCAGAAAGCTGGTTTACCACTAGTTGTGAATCACTGAAAACAAGAAGCTGTTCTGCACTGAAGTGCTCAGCACTACGTAAGCCAGCCAATAATGCTTCGTACTTTGCCTCGTTGTTTGAGGCCTTCCAACCAAGCCTGAGAGCCTGTTCCCAGATAAATCCTTTTGGTGAGATAAGTACTACTCCTGCCCCCAAGCCTCGATTATTGGACGACCCGTAAACATAAAACTACCAGATGTTTCCAATAAAGACTTTCCATGCTTCCGAAGCGCAGGGCTTTCCCTGTTCGGTGATGCGTGGCATCTGTGTCGAACTAGGATTCCCTGGTTCGGTACTCTGGGTGGGAGTAAATTCTGCGACGAAATCTGCTAAGACCTGGGCCTTGATCGCCGTCCTGGGTTGATACCGAATGTCAAACTCACCAAGTTCTACCGCCTATTTCGGTATTCGGCCAGAGAAATCAGCTCGGCTAAACACAGATCTGAGGGGGAATTCAGTGAGGATGTTAATGGTATGCCCCTGGAAGTAATGTTGCAACTTTCTTGAGGCGATAAGCAGCGCGTAAGCTAACTTTTCCAATGGTAGATACCGCGTCTCGGCATCTAGTAGAGTCTTGCTAACATAGTATACAGGCCTCTGTTCCTTGTTAACTTCTCGAATTAATACTGCGCTTACGGCATGATCTGAGACTACTAGATAGAGGTACAACTCCTCTCTTGGTTCTGGAGTGGATAGTAGGGGAGGTGTGCTGAGGTATCTTTTAAGACTTTGCAGTGCTTCGGTACACTCGCAACTCCATTCAAATGCTACCCTTTTCCTCAAAAGCTGGAAGAAGGGCTTCATCCAATCTGAAGATTTGCTGATGAACCGATTCAGTGCGGCCGCCATTCCTGCCAGTTTCTACAGCTCTTTAGCCTTTGTTGGTGCTTCAAGATCTTGTATTGCTTTTATTTGGTCCGGATTCGCCTCGATTCCTCTGTGAGTGACCATATATCCCAAGAACTTCCCTGTTCCTACCTCGAAAGCACATTTCGAAGCATTGAGGCGAAGCTGATGGTTTTTCAGGATGCTAAAAACTTCTCTCAGGTTTGTAAGGTGGTCTGTAGCGAGCTTGCTTTTTACTACCATATCATCTATATAAGCTTCCATGGTTTTTCCAAGTTGGTCCTTGAACATCCGAGTGATCATCCGCTGGTAGGTTGCCCTGGCGTTCTTGAGGCCGAATGGCATCACTTTGTAGCAATAAGTTCCTCTCGGAGTGATAAACGCTGTCTTTTCTTGATCCTGACCAAACAGTGGTATCTGATGATAGCTGCTATAAGCGACCAGAAAGCTCATGCGCTCATGCCCTGTTGTTGAGTCTACTAGTTGATCAATGCGAGGCAACAGAAAGCTATCTTTAGGGCAGGCTTTGTTCAAGCAAGTGAAGTCGACGCAAACTCTCTATTTTCCGGTCTTCTTCTTGACTACAACTGTGTTGGATAGTCATTGCGGGTACTGAATTTCTCTGATTGCTCCTGATGCCATGAGTTGTTCGACTTCAGCAATTACTGCTTCAGTGTGCTCAACAGAGGATCTTTGACTCTTCTGTACAACGGGCCAAGCGGAAGGGTTGATGTTGAGCTTGTGGCAAGCAAATCCTGGGTCCAACCCTGGAGTATCGCATGCTGACCATGCGAATACCTCCATATTTTCCCTCAGCAGTTCCAGCAGCTGAAGTTTCTCATCAGCACCTAGCGAGGTACCGATAAGGAAGTACTTTTCTGGATCATCCTCTTTTAGCAGGACTTTCTCCAAATCTTCTACTATCTTTTCCTTTGGGGCTCCCCCTACATCTTCTAAGATCGGCTGTTCGGCCACTTCCGCTATCTGTACCCGCTTGCAGAGTTGCTTTGCCTTTAGTGCTGCCATGAAGCAATGTTTGGATGCAACTTGATCCCCTGAGATCTGCTCTACTCCGTGTTCCATTGGAAAACGGATGAGCTGGTGGTAAGTTGAAGGGACCGCCTCCATTTGATGAATCCATGGACGGCCAAGTATGGCATTGTAAAGGGATGGTGTATTAATAACTAGGAACTCTATCTGAGGGTTTTTGTTCCTGCCATGATTGGCAACACTATTCTGCCAAGCAGCCATTCTGGCTGTGAATTGAAGCCAACCAACGGGGCTGCCGCTGGGGTGATGTGCTACTTGGAGAGACCAAGTTTTCTGAACAAGTGTGACAACCCTCACCTCTGATTACTGCTAAACTGTGACTGAACATGATAAGTAACTGATTAGGATGAAATCCTAAACTGATTGCATGAGTATGTTGCTTGATTGCATTTCTACCTGTTTATCAATGATTGATCTGTTCATGTTTTAAGTTTCGAACTGTAAATTGAAGGCCTTATCGGCGGCCGAATCTGAAATTGATTGGTATTTTATGTTAATTGGGATTTATGTGATTTTATGGTAGATTTAATTTAAATTTGATTTGGAATGATTAAATTAGATTAAATAATGTTAAATTACTTTGGATTGAGTTATTATGAATTTGCCATTGAGTGGCCATTTCCTACAAAACTTGTTTGGAACTTAATTTATGTATTTGAGGCATCATTCCTTCAGCCATTCCCTTAGACAAACCGGCAGAGAGAGAGAGAGAGAGAGAGAGAGAGAGAGTTAGAAGAAAACTTGAGTTCATCAAATTTAGCTTGGGAACTAGAAGAAATTGAAGAGAGATTGCATAATTGAGCTTGTAGACCTTGAATTCAAGACATAAGGTAGAGATTTCATCCTCTCATTTGTGAATTTGAGTTGTATCTTGCATGGTTCATGGTAATTTAGAGTTTAAAGTCAAGAATTGTTTTAAAGGGTTGAATTTGGAGTTGTTTTGTATGAATTCCATGCATGCATGTGCACATTCTTTAGTTTTGAGGTCTTTCCATGAAATTTGCTACATGCATGTCCATTTTCTAGTTGTAGTTCATGAATTCATCATGTTTTTGGAAGGATTGACTCATTTGGTCATGTGCTAGTAGCCTTGAATTCAATTGAACACATGCATGTTAAGTGTACATCTTGTTCTTGAAGTTTATTTGAAATTGGTGTTCAATTGGTTTACCTTTGGGCTTGATTTTACAAAATTGATCTTTGAAACATGTTGTATTATGGGTTTTTAAGTGTTTTCCAGGAAATTATCCCAAAAGGATCGAGTTTGAGGCTTAAATGCTTGAGTTTTGTGCTTGGGGATGAATCTGGAAATTCCAGATTTTGGACCCACGCTTGAGCGTAGGACTTCACGCTCGAGCGTACCCTCTGAGTCGTGCACTTCCGCTCGAGCGTGGAAAGTTGCGCTCGAGCGCGAAATGCATGTACCTAGAAGTTCTTGTGTTTTACAATCCGCTCGAGCGAGAGAGTTCACGCTCGAGCGAGGACCTGAGTCTCACACTCGAGCAGAGGTCGAGCGTCCGTCGAGCGTGAATTGCATGCATCCAGCACTTTTCATGAAGTTTACAGTCCGCTCGAGTGAAGGAAGTCATGCTCGAGCGGAGCTCCTTTGTCTGCATGTCCGCTCGAGTGTAGAAATCCATGCTCGAGCGAGACCCCTGTTTTATGAAAATCTTGAAAAGTGTTTTAAAGTGCATCTTTGCATCCTCTTCCCATCCTAGGCATTCCTAGGCCATGTTTAAGGCATCTTAATGAGGATATTGATGTAGAACCACACCGAGTCAAGATAGGGACTAAGTTGTTGATTCCCAAGTGTGTAACTTAGTGTGTGTTCGTTCTGTAACTGTGTGGGGTTGGCATCCTAGGACGTTCATTAGCTGCTTATAGCCCAGTGCTCTGTGAGTAACAATGTTGTAAAGATATGTTCAATTATGAATATTTTCTGAATGATCAACTGTTCTGTTTACTGAAACGTTATTGTTTAATGAATGAATGTTTGTCCTATTTGTAAACTGTATCCGTGGCATCCATAGCAATTTACTGTTACTGTACTGCTACTGTTACTGTCACAGAGATCTCTGTCAGTTCCCATGTTTGGAACCACTATTGTTTACTGTTATGATGGCCATCAACTGATTGCTTGGTCTGTTAAGACCTACTGTACTGTTTTGCTATGGGATGTACCACCTATGACTGCTATGGTTTCTAAGTGACTGATATGATTGTTTAATTATTGAAAGGACATTCATTCTTAACCTCTTTACGTAGCTGTTATTCACTGGGCTTTAGCTCACTGTTTATATATATATGTAGGTGTCCAGGCACCGGACCGATGCTAGGAGCGTCAGGCTAAGCTCCCGTTTTGTCAAAGCCAACCATTGTGCCTCACTTCGAGGTTCTGAGTGCGTCAAAGCCAAGGCTATTTTGGGGTGTTTTAGATTTCCCCTTTTGCCTCTGTTCAGTAATAAATGTTTAGACTGGCACTGTACTGTTATGATAGGGATTTGGTCCCTAACCTGAATGTCTGTATATGATGTATGTATATACTGTTTTGGTTTTGAATGTGAATATGTTTAGAAAAGTCTTTTTGCATTCAGATTGTCACAGCTCATTGGACATCTTTTATTTACTGTTTTGGCTTCCGCCAGCCCCTTTACTCTGTATTACTGTCTTTATTGTTAAGCAGGCCTTCGGTAATCACGGATTACTGGCCAGTTACGGTGCTAAACCCATAGGGACGGGTTTGGGTCGTGACAGAGTGGTATCAAAGCGATATCAAACCACGAGTTATACCACACACACGTGTCCAAATGAGCTATAGGATGTCCTAGAAAAGCGATTAGGGCATTGCATGAGCATTGAAAAAAGTGTGTGTGGCCATGACATGAATATATGTGCTAATGTGCTAATGTGTTTGAGTAAGCAATTCCCATGTTTATTATTACTGTATTGCATATAGTGAAATGGACAATGAAAGGAATACCGATGAAACAGAATCATCTGATGCCAGAATGGCAAGATTAGAAAGAACAGTTGAACTATTGTCTGAGGCCTTGAGGCTACAACAGAACCAATAGCCCCCACCTCCTCCAGTTCAACCCGAGCAGAATGTTAATGATGATATAACTGCTCTGACACAGAAGTTCAGTAAAATGAAATCACCATCCTTTGAGGGAGGCCTTGAACCGTTAAAGGCCGAAGCATGGGTTCTAGAAACCGAGAAATTGTTCGAAGTGTTTCCTTGTTCGGAGGCACATAAAGTTTTACTGGCTACCTTCACTTTACAAGAAGAAGCCAGAAGATGGTGGATGCTTGTTCGTGACACCAATACTGTTTTGACTTGGGCTCAATTTAAAGAAGCCTTCTTTGAAAAATACTTTCCTCAATGTGTCAGGGATCGCAAAGTGACTGAGTTTGAACAGTTGAAGCAAGGTACCATGTCTGTAGCCGAATATGAATCAAAGTTCACTGAACTTGCTCGATATGCACCACACATGGTGGACACTGATTACAAAAAGGCCAGGAAGTTTGAAGGCGGCCTTAATGTAGAGATACTTGACAGAATTAATGTGCTGAAATTGCTGAAATATATGGATGTTCTTGACCGGGCAATAATAGCTGAATTGAACATCGAGGCATTAAAACAGACCGAAACACCAGCGACTGAATGGCGTGGTAAGAGACAGGGTTTTAAGTTTAAGAAAGGCCGAAATAACTCATCGAATAAGAAGCAAAATATAGGGTCAACAACCAGTTCTAGTCAGGGGAGTGGTTCCATACCACCCTGCTCCGAATGTGGGAAAAGACATAAAGGGGTTTGTTATAAAATTTTTGGTGCTTGTTACAGGTGTGGCAAGGTAGGCCACATGGTTAAAGATTGCCCTTCCACATCTCAAGGCAATAGTAAAGCTGCAGGTAGCGCCGCAGCATCAACTGCTCCACTGAAACCCAACCCCAAAGTTATCGGAAAGGAGCCTCTAAGGCAAGGCCGGGTATTTGCACTCGTACCGGGAGATGTGCAGAATACCGAGACAGTTGTGTCAGGTACACTCTCAATTTGTGCTCAAAATGCATATATTCTGATTGATTTGGGGTCTACACATTCATATGTCTCGCATGCTTTTTCGCGAAAACTAAATAGACCACTGGAACCCATGAATTATTTGTTAGCTATATCTTCACCTGTTGGGGGATCCATGACTTGTGCTTATATGTACCCTGCATGTGAAATTATTGTTGGGGATGTGCATTTGTATATTGATTTACTACCTTTGAATATCGATCATTTCGATGTGATATTGGGAATGGACTGGTTAACAAAATATCATGCTCCCATAGACTGTGTAACAAAACAAGTTGTTTTCCGTCCACCTGGATTGCCTGAATTTGTATTTAACGGAGTTGGTGTAGTGCCTCCCTCATATCTGATTTCGTCTATGAAAGCTTTTAAACTGATTAAGAAGGGATGTAAAGGGTATCTATGTTGTATATTGACTGTACCTACTGATGCTAAAGCTAATGTGGACAATATTCCTATAGTTAGAGAATTCCCAGATGTTTTTCCAGATGATTTGCCAGGGGGTTTGATTGACAAGGACATTGAGTTCACCATTGATGTGATTTCGGGTACACAGTCAGTTTCCAAAGCTCCGTACAGAATGGCACCTACTGAATTGAAAGAACTGAAAATTCAGTTGCAAGAATTGTTAGATAGGAAGTTCATCAGGCCCAGTACTTCGCCGTGGGGCGCACCGGTTCTTTTTGTGAAAAAGAAAGACGGCTCATTGAGACTCTGTATTGACTACTGTGAACTGAACAAGATAACAGTGAAAAATAAATATTCATTGCCTCGGATTGATGATTTGTTTGACCAGTTACAGGGTGCCCAGGTTTTCTCAAAAATTGACCTTAGATCCGGATGCCACCAGTTGAAAGTCAAACCAGAGGACATTGAAAAGACTGCCTTTCGAACGAGGTATGGACATTACGAATTCCTTGTTATGCCTTTCGGAGTTACTAATGCACCTGCTGCATTTATGGACCTTATGAATAGAATTTTTAAACCATTCCTCGACGAATTTGTAGTTGTTTTTATAGATGACATCTTGATTTATTCCAAAAGTACAGAAGAACATGAACATCATTTGAACATTGCCTTACAGACCTTAAGAGAACAGGAACTGTATGCAAAACTAACGAAGTGTGAATTTTGGCTAGACAATGTAATGTTTTTGGGACATGTGATCAGTAAGGATGGCATTTCAGTTGACCCACAGAAGATTGAAGCAGTAGTGAATTGGCCCAGACCATCTAATGTTACTGAAGTCCGAAGTTTCTTAGGCTTAGCCGGATACTACAGAAGATTTGTGAAGGACTTCTCCAAAATTGCCCTACCGTTGACTCAATTGACTCAAAAAGGGATATCATTTGACTGGACTGACCAGAGAGAATCAGCGTTTCAAGAATTGAAAACTTGACTTGTGACTGCATCGATTCTCACCTTACCCTCAGGTACGGATGGATTTACTATTTTTAGTGATGCTTCTTATAAGGGTTTGGGATGTGTTTTAATGCAGAATGGTAAAGTTATTGCATATGCTTCCCGACAACTGAGACCACATGAAAAGAACTACCCGACCCATGACTTAGAACTTGCCGCAGTGGTATTTGCATTGAAAATCTGGCGTCACTACCTTTATGGGGCAACATGTGAAGTGTATACAGATCACAAGAGCTTGAAATATTTCTTCACACAGAAAGAATTGAACATGAGACAATGGAGATGGTTAGAACTGATAAAAGATTATGACTTGCAAATTTTGTACCACCCGGGGAAAGCTAACACCATTGCCGATGCACTGAGTCGGAAATCAGTTGGAAATTTAGCCTGTTTACTCACCGGACAGAAAGAATTGCTATGTGACCTTGAAAAATTTGAGGTTGAAATTGTTTTGCGTGAACAAGGTGGAACCTTAGCCGCTATTTCTGCTCAACCGGCACTGATTGAGGAGATTAAAGAGAAACAGCAACAGGATGACCTTTTGAAAAAGGTCATTGATGAACGGGAGTCCAAACCGAGGCCGGACTTTAAATTTGAGAACAATGTGTTGAAATTCCAGGGAAGGTTGTCTGTACCGAATGATTCTGAACTGAAAAGACGAATTCTACAAGAGGGCCACAATTCGAAACTGTCTATCCATCCAGGAAATACGAAAATGTACCAGGACTTGAAACTGAATTTCTGGTGGCCGGGAATAAAGAAAGAGATTGCTGACTTTGTATCGAAATGTCTTCATTGCTAACAAGTTAAAGCTGAACATCAACGACCCGCAGGCTTACTGCAGCCCTTACCAATATCGGAGTGGAAATGGGAACATATCACTATGGATTTCATTGTTGGGTTACCTCGCTCCAGTAAAGGTATGGACTCAATTTGGGTTATTGTTGATAGACTGACGAAATCTGCTCACTTCTTACCTGTCAAAACAATTTATAATGCGGACAAATTGGCCATAATTTATATTGATGAGATTGTTAGATTGCATGGAGTGCCTGTATCTATTGTTTCTAATAGGGACTCGAAGTTTACATCGAGATTTTGGCAAAGCCTACAGACAGCATTAGGTACTGAACTGAGACTGAGTAGTGCATACCATCCTCAGACTGATGGCCAGTCAGAAAGAACCATCCAAACTCTGGAAGATTTACTGCGGATGTGTGTTCTTGATTTCCAGGGAGATTGGGAAAGTCATCTACCTTTAGCTGAATTTGCCTATAACAACAGCTTTCACTCGAGTATTGGTATGGCGCCTTTCAAGGCTATATGGCAGAAAATGCCGATCTCCTATCTGCTGGGCAGAAGTTGGAGATGGGCCTTTGCTTGGGTCCGAAATTGTACATGAGCCCACCGAAAAAGTGAAACTGATTCAACAGAGATTGAAAACCGCACAAAGCCGACAGAAAAGTTATGCGGATGTCCGAAGGCGAGACAGGGAATATAAAGTAGGTGATCATGTTTAAGTTAAAGTGACACCAATGAAAGGGTAGACTCGTTTTGGAGTCAAGGGTAAGCTAGCACCGAGATATGTTGGGCTGTATGAAATCATTGAGAAGATTAATCCGGTGGCGTATCAAGTAGCGCTTACTCCTGAAATAGAGCATATGCATAATATCTTCCATATTTCAATGTTGAGGGATTATCTTCGGGATCCCTTCAATGTGATTGAGCCTACCTGTGTAGTGCTAAGTGATGACTACACTTATGAAGAACGGCCTATTCAGATTGTCACAACTCATTGGACATCTTTTATTTACTGTTTTGGCTTCCGCCAGCCCCTTTACTCTGTATTACTGTCTTTACTGTTAAGCAGGCCTTCGGTAATCACGAATTACTGGCCGGTTACGGTGCTAAACCCATAGGGGCGGGTTTGGGTCGTGACAACAAGTCATAATACAAAATGTCTGCTGCACTACCTTCATCTACCAGGACTCGTTTTACGTCAAACCATTTCTCAATTCCCACAGTTATAATCAGTGCATCAGTATATGGGTGCTGTATGCCTTCTAAATCCTTTCTAGTAAATGAAACAGTGCACAAGGGGAATTTAGGTGATGTGCGTACCTTTTTCGATGCAGGCTCTACTGACATGACCTGTTGGATTTGCACAGCTTTAGCAATCTCTTCTCTCAGTGTCTCCTCAGGTTCCTGAGTTGCTGTCCCATGGATCACATTTATTATCAACCGAGGTGGATGCTCAATATTCGGTTCTGGTGGTGGGTTCCCCTGTTCGGTCACTTCCTTATCCTGATCAATGTAGTCCTGAAGGTGCACAGCTGCTACTAAGTCCTCCAGGTGCTGCTTCAGTGCCCTGCAGTTCTGAGTCGCATGCCCCCTATCTTGGTGATAGGTGCATTTGAGCTTCTGATTGCGCCGAGCCGGATCTCCCAACATTTTCAGTGGCCAGACAAAGAAAGGCTCTCTCTTGATCTTTTCTAGGATTTGATAGATCGGCTCTTTGAATACAGTCACGACGGCTTCGTGGGATTTGGACTTATCCACTTCGTTCACTGCGATCCCTCAGTGTTCTCCTCGATCTGATCTCTTCTTGTGCCGAGCTGTTTGTTCTGCTGATGCTACCTCGATGGGGATCTGATCATCTTCGAGGCGAGCGTACTGCTCAATCCTGGCACGCAAGTCTTTCAATGCTGTGGCCGGACGCTTGGTAAGTGATTGTCTCAGCTTACTCTCCGGGCGCAGACCATGTCTGAAAGACATGACGGCCATCTGTTCACTGCACACATTTTCCTCCAGATCATTGTATTCTTCCCAGTACCTCCTAGCATAACTGCGCAGCGTTTCTTCCTGCTCCTTTCGAAGGCTGAAAAATGTATCCGGCTCCTTCGGGATCTTAGTATTGGAGACGAACCTGGCTAGGAACTCTTCGGAGAGCTGCTTCTAGTCGTGAATCGATCCAGCGGGGAGTCGATCGAACCATCGAAGTCCGGTTTCTCCCAAGCTGGATGGGAAGACTTTGCACATCAGTGCCTCATCTCGGCTCCATAGAGACATCATTTGTCTGTAATGGCTAATATGTGTCAGAGGGTGTGACTTCCCATCGTATGAAGTGAACTTTGGTAGGGTGAATTTCTTTGGAGGTCTCATGGCCTCAATTTCCGGGGAGAATGGTGAGGAGACGAGCCTATCCAGGGCTCGGTGTTCTCTCTGGTGAACAGTACGATCTAGATGATCTCGATGTTGTTCGTTCTGCTTGTTGCCGATCAACCAAGTACGAAGGTCTTGAGGGGGGTATTCAGTTTGTTGACTAACCGTCTTTTGCCTTTTAGCCCTTCTCCGGGGTGACCCACGGGTGTGACTGCTTGCCGCCTCACTCTGTACTGGGATAGGCTGGCTTTGTTGCCCAGACTCATTTCTGGGGAACTTCTTCACTGGTGGCTCTCTGGATGATCTCTTCCGTCGCAAGCGAGAGGGCTCTGCTTCAGTCTTCTTTTCTGTTGGATCACCCAGCACCCTTTTAAGTTGCGCTTTCAGCTCCTATATCTCCATCCCCATGGAGTCTATGATTCGATCTCTGTAATTCTTTTCCAGAAGAAAGTGATGAGAAGAGCCTCCAGCGAAGGGTAATCGATGCTCGACAGATTCAGGGGTCCGGTTATTATTTCCAGTCTATTCTTCTAGGACTGTTGGGAGTGCCAAGCCTTTGTCCTTCGTCTTCTCCGTCTGTGGAGTATGTGTCGAAGGCGGAATGTCCTCAATCTCCATCGCTAGGACTAAGTGCAGAGCTTAGAGATGAAGTGATCCATATTCACCGCACCAATTGTGCGTACCGGATTTCGCACTAGATGAAAGTGGATCGGGGCTCCGCACTCGGTTGGACTATCCAGGGACTGAGGTTCCTGCCACAGAAAGCAACGTTAGAGCTGCCCGGCCGGGGTTGGCCGGATAACCCCTCCGGTGTGGGAATTAGCGATCGGAGCAAGAGTGTATAGAAGGTAGAGTTTGTATGTAAGTGTGGTTTTGCTTGGGATAGTTCAATTACCTTCAATGTGAAATTCATGTATTATATATAGTGTTCCTTGCTTACTTTCCAAGATAGTTTCATGGAGCTTGGGTGCTGCCAAGTGTCCTTTTAGCACTGTTCATGGTGGGAGACCACTTGGTAGTTGTCATTGAATGTATATACTCATTGTAGTCATGCTGATAACAAACCACATTCCTTTGGTTCAACAACTTCCGTGATCCTAGGTGTGTGGGACCAGCTCAGGTGGCAGCTTGCACATGCACATGCTCACAACTTCTACGTTTTCCTGTGAGGTTCTCTCTGCTCGGTACCTCAGTACCTTGGTTCGATCTTAGACTAGATTTCTATCGGGATAAGCCGGTCCATTCGAACATCTTTGTGTTGGCTCGGCCTATTTTCTGTTCGGCCCATAGATTCGGTCTCGCAGCTCGGCCCAGCCCAGCATCACGGTTGGACTAGCCTTTCCGCTGCGGGTTGGGCCCAAGTGCTTGGGGACTTGGGTTGACTGTTGATCATGAAGTTGGGCTCAACTGGATTGCCAGTGTTCTCATCTAACCCACTTGGATTTGGGCTTTAGTAGATTGGGCCGGCCCAAGGCTTGGATCCTGCCCATTTCACATTCAGCCCCTTCAAATAATGTATCAAGAAGATATTTGGTTAATAATTAAAGAATATTTAATTATCAATCAATTATATTTTTGACACATTAGTAGATCTAAAAAGTGGTTTTAATTTTTAGAACTAAATAACAATACTCTTATTTTATGTGTAACTTTTTTATATTTAATTATTACTCGTGTACTTCTTGTTGTAATTGTTGAAATTTTTAATATTGATTGCAATATAAATTATGTATTGATTTAATTTTTTTTTTTAAATTTGAAATGTATATGTTAATTTAGAGTTGTGAATTTCTATCTAATGGTGGTTTAATAGTCAGCATGCATGATGAGATCTATTAAACTAATGTCATATTGACATCTACTAAACAATACCATATTGACATGTAAAATCATAAATAAAATATAATAAGAAAATATAGGTTATGTTTGGTTTCGTTTTATTTTTCTAAAAAACTAAGAACTAATTTGGTGAAAGAAATTAAAAAAAAATTCAAAAAACACTTATAATTTTCATATAATTTTATCTTTTGAGAAGTTAGAAATAATTTTTAAAAGTTAAAAAATATTTCTTGATATTTATTTTTATCAAATTAGTTTTTATTTTTTCAAAAAAAAAAAAAAAAAAACTTTTTCCCCCCTAAAAAACAAGCTAAACATGGCCATAATAATCACAAAATGGGGCCTAAAGTCATTGCTTAGATGGCTTAGGGGTAAATATGGCTATGTAACCAAGTGAGATAATGTCTCATTTTAATGGTAAATTATTGGATATTTCTGGAGTACCACATGTCCATTCTCATTCACTAATCATTATTTACCATACGCCCTTATATTTGTTAATCACTTAACACAAAATTATAAATTTCACCTTTTTCGCCAATCAAAATATCCCCGTAACACCACGAGACCGTGTTCCAAAAGTATCCAATAACTTTCCCACTTTAATATATCTAACAGTAAATCTCAAAAAAGTTTGAGCAATTATCATAACAATACAACACGGCACATATTCGACATGATGATGACGGAAAAGAGAGTGAAATTCCCTTGCACGGTACTCCGATTTCACCTATTCTTAGTCGAAAACCCCGACTCGGTGCCGATTGATCTTGACCGACTTCGATGCTAGCTTCTTCACTGGGCAACCTTGAAAGGGCGAGTCGAGGTCATACAACCATTGACTTGGGCCCAGCTTGAGTCGATTATTGTATTGCACTTGGTTGAATGAAATAGATATTGAATTTGTGGACTCTTAACACCATCTTGTATCTTGCTCCAACTCTCAAACAAACACTACCGCTACAGTTGTGTTTGAATCATAAATTTAAGTATAAATTTACAAAATAAATTGGTCAAAAATGGGTGACATCTAATTAAAATATTGTTACATTTTTTTTTAAAGTTTTATCCAAATTCAAAATTGAAACTGTCTTTGCTTTATTGGAATAAAGAGGAAACATTTTATTTGGAATGTCTATAGGGTCTTTCTAATGGAGGGAGGTCACCAAAAGCAAAAGTCAAGGAGGTTTAGGTGTGAGAGACTTAGGTGAGGTGAATGATTGCTTGTTACTAAAGTGGTGGTGGAGGTATGGTAGTGAAGACAAAGCTTTGTGGAAATCTGTGGTGTGTTCACGGTATGGCAGAGCTGGTGGGGGCTGGGTACCATCAGTGCCTCACACATGTGGGGTGTCCATTGTTTGGCAGGATATTATGAAGCTGTCTTCAGTCAACCAGCACTGGGGTGAATTTTATGGTGACCATTTTACAATAACTATTGGTAATGAGAGGAGAATAAAGTTCTGGTCTGATGCCTGGGTTAATAACAAAGGTTTGAAGGAGGAATTCCCTATATTATATCACTTATCCACTTTGAAAGAGGAGTCTTTGCAACAACTCAATGCTAAGAAGAGCAACTTAGGGGTGTGGCAGCTTCAATTAAGAAGAAATCTATTAGCTTGGGAAGAAGAGGAGTTACAGAGGTTGATTGGTGTGCTGGAGTCGTCCCCTGTAATCAGGTTCGATATTGAAGATTCTTGCTCATGGCTACCAAACAGTTCAAGGCAGTTCTCTGTGTCCTCTATGTAGAGGTGGTGGATGGCAGCAAAAGGGCCTGGTTTGACTGTACCTGCAGGGATATGGAAAAATTTAGCTCCCCCAAAAGTGCAAGTTTTTTGTTGGCTGGCTTGGAGAGGTAGAGTGAAGACCTCATCCTTCCTACAAAGGACTGGGGTTTTAGCTGCCTGTGCAAATACTCTATGTATTTTCTGCCATGCTGAGGTGCAATCTCTGGATCATGTGTTACTATTTTGTCCAGTGGTTTGGGAGTGCTGGTCTCATATGATAAAGTGGTGAGATCTGGTCTGGGTAATGCCTGGATCAGTACAGGGACTGCTACATTGGTGGTCAGGTGGTAAGTTGAAGTCACGGGTATCTAGAATTTGGCAGATAGTTCCATCAGTTGTATTATGGTATGTTTGGAAATTGAGAAATGATTGTCTGTTCAAGGGGGTCAACCAGCCTTTGAAGACTTATGTGAAAAAATAAAGGCGCAGATTGCTTTGTGGGCCAAATGGGTCTTGAAGATCGATTATACAGTTCATGACTTTGTTTCCAACCTATACCAGATCAGGTTGTCTGTTTGAGGTGTCTTTGGTTATGGGTTTGATAGTAGTGGGGCTGTACTGCTTGGGGTGGTAGCTGTGGTGGTTTTGGTGTTTTGTGCTCTTTGTTTTGTTCTCTATTTTTTTGTTGGTTTCTCACCAACTTCTGAGGCTTGTCCTAGCATATGATAGGGTTCTCCTCTTGGTGCCAACCTAGTTGGGATTGAGCCGATATTCTGTGATGCTTTTTGCACTTCCTTCCCCTTATTGATGTATCTTCATATTTTGTATGCGCTTTTCCATAAAGCTTCCTTTTGCGGAACAAAAAAAAGAAAAAAAAGAAAAAAACAAAAAGGGTCTTTCTAATGGTAGTTCTAAATATTGTCAATAAATATCACAAAATATTAAAATATATTTTGGGTAAATTACATTTACCTTCCCTGAGGTTTCTGACAAATGCAGGGACCTCCCCTGTGGTTTGAATAATTACAGTAACCTCCCCTACTCTACCTAACAATGTCAAGATTCCCCATTCCGTCTAGTTTGCACAAACGATGTTAGTATCCTATCGAAAATGACTATATTACCCTTGCTTTTTCATAAATTGACAAAATTAGCACCTACTACAACTATATTTTGGATGACATAAGTGCATTATGAAACTACTTTAAAATAGGGTCAAAAAATATAAAACATTCAATTCCTTCAATAGTTTTCTAAACACGATGACATCAAGGAACTGAACAAAGTCAACAAATTTAACACCAACTACTACAACTATATTTTTGATGAGATAAATTGATTATTAAAATGCCATATAATGACAAGTAAATGCATGAACACAACCGATTTGTAACAGAAAATTCCATTCTTTTTATTTATATTTTATAATTAAAAAGTCTACACTGTATTCATCAAGATCAAATCAAGAAAAATGAAATAGTCTACACTGTATTCATCAAGATCAAATCAAGAAAAATGAAATCTTGGGTACAAATTAAAAACTAAAAACTCATATCATATATCAAGAAACTTTCATCAAATGACATGAACTAAACAAAGATGAAATCTTTGTATGAAACTGATTTCAAAACAACATCTGAAATCACAAAACAATTCCCAAAAAAAAAAAAAAATGGTATTCCCCTCAAGATTACACAGATCAAACAATCATATTCATATACAATCATGAACGTAACACAATAAATTCCATTGTTATATTAATCATTAACAATGTCCAAATAGTACATCTTCCCTTCTATTCTTCGTTTTCATTTTTGTGTCAACATAAATTTTTGAAAATTCCAAACTAACTTCCAATAATATTTTATGAAAAAAGGGTAGTTTAATTTTCAAAAATAGATCACCAAACAAAAAATTATATATTGTAAGAAAACAGATCAAATACAGAGTCGAATTGAAGTTGAAGAATTCACCTAAAATGGTAAGAACCAAGGCCGTGCTTGACTCCACACTTGAATTCACCAACATAACTGCTTCCATCGGAGTAACTTTGCATTCCAACACCATGGCTCTACCCATTACACCACTCCTCTGCACAAGCATCCCCTGGATAAAACCTATAAACTCCATAACCATGCCGGAGACCTTGCCGATACTGTCCTCAAAACCGACTACCTCTCCCCCAGCTCTCAATCCCATACCCATCATACCTCCCATCAATCCAATCTCCCTCATACCTCCCATTCACAAAGTAATTGTACACTTCACTCCCATTACACCTCCCATTGTGAAACTCCGCTTCATAGAAATCACCATTGCTGTAAAATTCAACCCCTTCTCTTACAAGTCGCTTCGATTTTTGATCTTTTTTCGACAAAATTGACTCCCCGATGAACCATTGGACTGGTTTGTGGTTGTTCTGCGAGAACCCAAGTCGCTTGGAGAGAATCAAAAAGCTTTGGTGAATCAAACCCTTGTTTTTGCCAGTGAAGAAGAGAGCGATGGCGATGAAAATCAGGGCTAAGAGGAGGTTTTCTGAGGTGGGTATGTCGTCTCTGCTGAAATAGAGGAAGAGGGTGTAGAGAGAGAGAGAGGGAGAGAAGGGTGAGTGTCACGACCCGAACCCGCCCCTATGGGTTAAGGCCATAACCGGCCAGTAATCGTGTGATTACCTACGGCCTCAAACCAAATAAATCGAACTCATCAGAGATAAAGGGGGCCAAACGGAAGCAATTCAAAAACTTTGTCCATAGATCCGTGCTTAAATGCACACCATAACATTCCAAACATTTATATGTTAGTAACTCACACTAGATTATGTACTAATACAAGCACTGCACATACAGGTTTAAGTCGGTCAAACCCAAAACTTATATACAAAAGTGGTCCGATATCTTCACCAACAAAACTAAACTATAAACAAAGGACAAAAGGGCGAAGACAGTCTCATGCGTGAGACTTTTGGGCTGACTCTTCAAAACTCTGATTGGTTCTCACAATTCACCGGGGCTGGTTTTGGACGTTCCTTGGCTCACCTACATGTACATGAATGAGCGTGAGCGAATGCCCAGTGAATAATATCAATTAAGAAAGGTACATAAGCAATCATAGAAACAGTTATAGCAAACGGCCTTTGGCCTAATCATTTATGTCTATCGGCCTTCGGCCCAATCATCTATATCTATCGTTCGTATCCATCGGCCTTCGGCCCAGTCATTCATGTCAATCGGCCTTTGGCCCAATTAATTATATCAATCGGCCTTTGGCCCAATCATTCATATCAATCGGCCTTTGGCCCAATCAATCATATCAATCGGCCTTTGGCCCAATCATTCGTATCAATCGGCCTTTGGGCCAATCATTCGTATCAATCGGCCTTTGGCCCAATCAATTATATCAATCGGCCTTTGGCCCAATCATTCGTATCAATCGTTGTCCGCCATTCGAATTTATGAACATACAAAACTTACATATAAGTAAACAATTGGACAACGGTATACTTCAAATATCTTGTTAAGATATTACTCACAGTGATCGGCTTACGGAATTGTCCTAGAACTCGACCCTACACATGCCATGAACACAAAAGGGTCACTAACAATTCAATCCGTTCAAAATTCACATTTTCCTCTTTAGGCTTCATTCCTATCTCTTTAATTCAATTACAATGCTCAATGTATGCCTAAGAGTGTTTAGGAGTGAAAGGGAACGGAAAACAGAACGCAGAATACATAAACAAAATTTCAGGAAACAGGGTCCCCGCTCGAGCGTGGACTTCCCCGCTCGAGCGAACCCCTTAAGGCTGCAAAAGTTCTGGTTACCTCAAATTCACGCTCGAGCATGAACTCGGCCGCTCGAGCGGACCTCCTGCCTACATAGCTCCCCGCTCGAGCGCCAACTTTCCCGCTCGAGCGGGTTCCATGCCTGCAAAGAAAATGCTGGGAGCTCGATTTTCCCGCTCGAGCGGCCCTTTCCCCGCTCGAGCGGACATCAAAAATCTGGTTTTTCCAGATTGAGTTCTTGAGCTCCAATTCGAATTCCAACCATCCAAATATGCATGCAATGGCTCAAACCTCAAATATACACATTAATATGATACCAATGCAAGATCACGACATTAGGAAGCTCAATCTCTTATATCATTTACATGCATGTTTCAAATTAATCCCAATTCATCACCAACATATCAAATTCTATCATGCAAAGCGTATTCTTTCATGATCTACTCTTGCATGTAAGAAATACACATCATTCACAACTTATTTGGTGAGGAAATGGTCACACACATGGATTTCCTTCAAACTTCAACATAGATTACACAAATTAAGCTCAATCATGGAAATCTATAACAATTCTTCACATGCATGCTTCTATTAGCTTGAAATCCAACTTATACAACTCAATTCCCTCACATGCAAACTAATTCATGCTCTTGGCCATCTATTAAACTTAAATTCACAAGGTAGTGACTAAAAATGCATGAATTACTCACCAAGGAGCTCAATCTTCACAGTTTATGGCAATTCTTGAGCTTCTTGAGCTTAATCTCCAAAAGGTCCAAGTCTTGAACCACAAATGCACAATCCTCTCCTCTCTCTCTCTCTCTAACAGTCGGCTCTCTCTAAGTTTTAGAGCTCAAACTCAGCCAAAATGTAATAAGGAAGGAGAATTGAGGGTGTAGTGCCCCTTTACAACATAACCCACTAATTCAATATAATAATAATAAACAATTGGGCACTAATTCACTAAATTAGTCAACTTAATCTGGCTTGAATCAATTTTTCAATTAAACTTCACCGTAGGCTCTAAAAATTACGTTGATCACAAAGGCGTAATCAATTTTGGGTTCTGTGGCCGATAAGGCCCTCAATTAAATTTCCAAAGCAAATTATTCAAACAGATATTCCTACGGTGAACAGGTAAAATTCTCAAATCATATACATAATCACAAAATGGCACACAAAACCATATCAAAACATATAATCATATACGTATTAGGGACCGGTTAGCATAATACAGAACAGGGGTGTCACAGTCTTCCCCCCTTTAGGAAGTTTGGTCCTTCAAACTTAAATTACCTTCGTCGGGAAACAAATGTGGATAGCATAGTCGTATTTCCTCCTCTTTTTCCCACGTGGCATCCGTCCCATAGTGTTCCTTCCATTCCACTTTCACCATTGGGATGGATTTGTTTCGCAATTCTTTCACTTGTCGGTCAACAATTCTTTCCGGCCATTTAGCATATTCCATATTCTCATCAATAGCAACCCGGTGATAATCAATCACATGAAACGGGTCTCGGAGGTAACCCCTCAACATCGACACGTGAAACACATTATGGATTTGCTCGAATCCCGGTGGCAAAGCAACCCTGTAGGCAACTTGACCAAGCCTCTCCAAAATCTGAAACGGCCCAATGTAACGGGGCGACAACTTGCCCTTTCTCCCGAATCTGACTTGGCCCTTCATCGGAGAAACACGGATGAACACATGGTCGCCAACCTCATACTCAAGAGGTCTCCTCCGAACGTCGGCATAATTCTTTTGTCGGTCCTGAGCTGTTTTGAGCCTTTGACGAATGGTCTTAATTTTCTCAGTAGTGTCTTGTATAATTTCTGGCCCAAGCAACGCTCTATCCCCGACCTCCGTCCAACAGATAGGTGATCTACACCTCCTACCATACAAAGCCTCGTATGGTGCCATACCGATGCTGGAGTGGAAGCTGTTATTATAAGCAAACTCTGCAAGTGGCAAATAGTCTTCCCAACTCCCCTGAAAATCCAAAGCACACATGCGAAGCATATCTTCCAAAGTTTGTATCGTTCGTTCTGACTGCCCGTCTGTCTGTGGGTGGAATGCAGTACTGAACCTTAGTTCCGTTCCCATAGCTTCCTACAGACTCTTCCACAACCTAGACACAAATTTCGGATCTCTATCCGACACAATGGTTACCGGAACTCCGTGTAAACGGACAATCTCATCAACATAAATGGTTGCCAATCTATAGGCAGTAAATGTAGTTTTGACAAGCAGGAAATGTGCAGATTTAGTCAGTCTATCAACTATGACCCAAACAGAATCCATACCTCGAGAAGTCCAGGGTAGGCCAACAACGAAATCCATAGTTACATGTTCCCACTTCCATTCAGGAATAGGGAGAGGTTGAAGTAGACCGCCTGGTTTCTGATGTTCAGCCTTAACTTGCTGACACTGAAGGCACTTAGACACATATTCTGCAATTTCTTTCTTCATTTCAGGCCACCAATAGGTTTGTTTCAAATCCCGATACATTTTATTGTTACCCGGATGTATAGCAAATACGGACCTGTGGGCTTCATCTAAAACCCTCTTCTTTAAATCCGGGATATCTGGGACACATATTCGGTTCCGGAATTTCAACACTTCACCCTCAATACTGAATTCTGCTTTTGGACTTGTCTCGAATTCGTCAATCACTTTCCTAAGAAATTCATCCTCCTTCTGTTTCTGTTTAATTTCATCAATGATCGCCGGCTCGGCTACAATAGCGGCTATCAGTCCGTCCTGTTCACACATTACCACTTTAATTTCAGACTTCTCGAAGTCTTGCAAAATCTCCCTTTGTTCAGTAAGCAAACAAGCCATACTCCCCGTTGATTTTCTGCTCAAGGCATCAACAATTGTATTAGCCTTCCCGGGGTGGTATTGAATTTCTAGGTCGTAATCCTTTATCAGCTCCAGCCATCTTCTCTGACGCATATTCAACTCTTTTTGGGTGAAGAAGTATTTCAGGCTTTTATGATCCATGTAGACTTCACACTTTGCCCCATACAAATAATGCCGCCAGATTTTCAAAGCAAAAACAACTGCGGCCAATTCTAGGTCGTGCGTTGGATAATTCTTCTCATGTGGCCTCAACTGTCGGGAGGCATAAGCAATAACCTTTCCGTTCTGCATTAACACACAACCCAGACCCTTATAAGATGCATCACTGAAAATCACAAAATTTTCCGTACCTGAAGGTAGTGTCAAAATTGGTGCCGTGGTCAATCTTATTTTCAATTCATGAAAGGCTGATTCTCTTTCATCGTTCCACTTAAACGATTGCCCCTTGCATGTCAATTGGGTAAGAGGCACAGCTATTTTTGAAAAATCCTTCACAAACCTCCTGTAGTACCCAGCTAAACCCATAAAATTGTGAACTTCTATTACATTGGTCGGTGTAGGCCAATTCACGATCACCTCTATTTTCTGCGGGTCCACTGATATTCCTTCCTTGTTGATCACATGCCCTAAGAAAACAACTTCATCCAACCAAAACTCACATTTCTTTAGCTTAGCAAACAGTTTCCTTTCCCGAAGTATTTGTAAAACAGTTCTCAAGTGATGTTCATGTTCAAGCCTATCTTTAGAGTATATCAAAATATCATCGATGAAGACTACAACAAACTCATCAAGGTAGGTTTTAAAAATCCTATTCATTAAGTCCATAAATGCTGCCGGAGCATTAGTCGCTCCAAATGGCATAACAAGAAACTCAAAATGACCATACCTCGTTCTGAATGCGGTTTTCTTAACATCCTCTGCCTTAACTTTCAGCTGATGATACCCGGATCTCAAATCAATCTTAGAAAACACCTGTGATCCCTGCAACTGGTCAAATAAATCATCAATCCGGGGTAGGGGGTATTTGTTCTTTACTGTTACCTTATTCAATTCTCGATAGTCGATGCACAGGCGCGAGGTACCATCCTTCTTTTTCACGAATAACACTGGTGCACCCCAAGGCGAAGTGCTAGGTCGGATAAATCCCTTATCAAGCAAGTCTTGCAACTGTTCTTTCAATTCCTTCATTTCAGCAGTGGCCATTCTGTAGGGGGTTTTAGAAATGGGCTGTGTGCCTGGCACAGTTTCAATGGTGAACTCTATCTCCCTGTCTACCAATTCCCCCGGTAATTCATTCGGAAACACATCTGGAAATTCTCTAACAATAGGAATATCATTCAATTCAACATTCACAGATTGTTCGGTCAACACATAGCACGGATAACCCTAGCACCCTTTCCTGATCAGTTTACATGCTTTCATTGCAGATATCAAATAAGGTGGAGGCACTACCCCATTACCCACAAACACAATTTCTTTTTGTTCTGGCGGTTTAAATACAACCCTTTTTGTCACACAATCTATGGTGGCACAATACTTAGTCAACCAATCCATGCCCAAAATTACATCAAAACGTCTAAAGTTCAAGGGCAATAAATCTACATATAAGGTAGCATCCTCAATATGCATGTCACAAAATCGATATATATATATAATCACATAACATAGATTCCCCCCGATGGAGCAGACACACACAACAAATATGGCAACAACTCTAGGGGTCTTTTCAGTCTAGATGCAAACGTATATGTCACAAATGAGTGTGTTGATCCAGAATCAATTAATACAAAGGCGTCCTGATTACATATTGAAATGGTACCTGAGACAACGGCATTGGCATTCCGCGTATCGCCCGGGACAAGCGCAAAAACTCTCCCTGTCTCACGGTATCTCCGGTGGGAGTAGGTCCTGTAACATTTCCTGGTTTTGGGACTGATGCTGTTGAACTAGCAGCAAATTTTCCACGGTTCTGCTTACAGCCTCTGGTCATATGCCCTTGCTTACCACAATTAAAACAAGCTCCTGTCACACGGTAGCAAACCCCACGATGCCTATTTCCACAAGTGGTGCACGACGGGGTTGTGTCTCGGGAAGAATTAGAAGTATTTGAGGAGCCCGTATTTTGCTTCTTTGAAAACTTCTTCTTTGAGAAGAAGCCCTGCCTTTTGCTACCCTTCCAATCAGTTGTTGGTTTAGTTTGTCTGGCTATGTTAGCCTCAGATATTATGGCCTGGTCTAATACCCCAATGTAAGTCTCCAGCTTCAAGACATTCACTCTCTCTAGAATATCATCTCGGAGCCCACCTTCAAAATGTCGCGCCTTCTTATAATCCGTGTCAATCACGTGTGGCGCAAACCTGGCAAATTCGGTGAACTTGGCCTCATACTCAGCTACGGTCATGCTGCTCTGTTTCAGTTCCATAAATTCCGCCACTTTCCTATCCCGGACACACTGCGGAAAGTACTTGTCATAAAAGATTTCCAAAAACTTTGCCCAATCAGCATCCTTGTAACTCTCACGCATCAACATCCACCATCTTCTCGCTTCGTCTTCTAGCATGAAGGTGGCTAGGAGCACTTTCTGTGTTTCTGAACACGGGAATACTTCAAACAGTTTTTCAATGCCGAGGACCCAAGCTTCAGCTTTCAAAGGATCTAGTCCGCCATGGAATTGTGGTGGTTTCATTTTCTTGAACTCTTTGGTGAGGGCTATGATTCGGTCATCGTTCTGATTATCTGGCACAGGGGGTGCCGGAGGTGGAGGTGGAGGTGGAGGTGGTGGATGTGGTTGCTGCCACTATTGTTGCCACTCCTGTTGCTGTCTCAAAGCTTCGGCCATTTCCTGTAGCAGTCTTTCCATTCTATCTATCCTGGCAGTAGAGGATTCCTCTAACTCATCACCTCTTGTTCTCACCATCTGATTAAACTTGCATTATATTTCAGGCAACAAATTTCATACAAAGGATTTACAAGTATGCACATATCAAAAAGCATACATATCCAAATAAATTGCGATGCAGACAATTCATAACCTAAGGCACATAGTCGTTCATCTCAAAACAGTTATGCATATACTTGGTGCTTTCAGATTCATACTTATGAATGCATCCTAGATCTTTTCTAGACGCTTATTGCTCTTTTGGACAAGTGTGTGAGTTATTAACTCGTGCTCTGATACCACTCTGTCACGACCCGAACCCACCCCTATGGGTTAAGGCCATAACTGGCCAGTAATCGTGTGATTACCTACGGCCTCAAACCAAATAAATCGAACTCATCAGAGATAAAGGGGGCCAAACGGAAGCAATTCAAAAACTTTGTCCATAGAGCCGTGCTTAAATGCACACCATAACATTCCAAACATTTATATGTTAGTAACTCACACTAGATTATGTACTAATACAAGCACTGCACATACAGGATCATACAGGTTTAAGTCGGTCAAACCCAAAACTTATATACAAAAGTGGTCCGATGTTTTCACCAACAAAACTAAACTATAAACAAAGGACAAAAGGGCGAAGACAGTCTCATGCATGAGACTTTTGGGCTGACTCTTCAAAACTCTGATTGGTTCTCACAATTCACCGGGGCTGGTTTTGGACGTCCCTTGGCTCACCTACATGCACATGAATGAGCGTGAGCGAATGCCCAGTGAATAATATCAATTAAGAAAGGTACATAAGCAATCATAGAAACAATTATAGCAAACGGCCTTTGGCCCAATCATTTATGTCCATCGACCTTCGGCCCAATCATCTATATCTATCGTTCGTATCCATCGGCGTTCGGCCCAGTCATTCATGTCAATCGGCCTTTGGCCCAATTAATTATATCAATCGGCCTTTGGCCCAATCATTCATATCAATCGGCCTTTGGCCCAATCAATCATATCCATCGGCCTTCAGCCCAATCATTCGTATCAATCGGCCTTTGGGCCAATCATTTGTATCAATCGGCCTTTGGCCTAATCAATTATATCAATCGGCCTTTGGCCCAATCATTCGTATCAATCGTTGTCCGCCATTCGAATTTATGAACATACAAAACTTACATATAAGTAAACAATTGGACAATGGTATACTTCAAATATCTTGTTAAGATATTACTCACAGTGATCGGCTTGCGGAATTGTCCTGGAACTCGACCCTACACATGCCATGAACACAAAAGGGTCACTAACAATTCAATCCGTTCAAAATTCACATTTTCCTCTTTAGGCTTCATTCCTATCTCTTTAATTCAATTACAATGCTCAATGTATGCCTAAGAGTGTTTAGGAGTGAAAGGGAACGAAAAACAGAACGCAGAATACATAAACAAAATTTCAGGAAACAGGGTCCCCGCTCGAGCGGACCCCTTAAGGCTGCAAAAGTTCTGGTTACCTCAAATTCATGCTCGAGCGTGAACTCGGCCGCTCGAGCGGACCTCCTGCCTACATAGCTCCCCGCTCGAGCGGGTTCCATGCCTGCAAAGAAAATGCTGGGAGCTCGATTTTCCCGCTCGAGTGGCCCTTTCCCCGCTCGAGCGGACATCAAAAATCTGGGTTTTCCAGATTGAGTTCTTGAGCTCCAATTCGAATTCCAACCATCCAAATATGCATGCAATGGCTCAAACCTCAAATATACACATTAATATGATACCAATGCAAGATCACGACATTAGGAAGCTCAATCTCTTATATCATTTACATGCATGTTTCAAATTAATCCCAATTCATCACCAACATATCAAATTCTATCATGAAAGCTTATTCTTTCATGATCTACTCTTGCATGTAAGAAATACACATCATTCACAACTTATTTGGTGAGGAAATGGTCACACACATGGATTTCCTTCAAACTTCAACATAGATTACACAAATTAAGCTCAATCATGGAAATCTATAACAATTCTTCACATGCATGCTTCTATTAGCTTGAAATCCAACATATACAACTCAATTCCCTCACATGCAAACTAATTCATGCTCTTGGCCATCTATTAAACTTAAATTCACAAGGTAGTGACTAAAAATGCATGAATTACTCACCAAGGAGCTTAATCTTCACAATTTATGGCAATTCTTGAGCTTCTTGAGCTTAATCTCCAAAAGGTCCAAGTCTTGAACCACAAATGCACAATCCTCTCCTCTCTCTCTCTCTAACAGTCGGCTCTCTCTAAGTTTTAGAGCTCAAACTCAGCCAAAATGTAATAAGGAAGGAGAATTGAGGGTGTAGTGCCCCTTTACACATAACCCACTAATTCAATATAATAATAATAAACAAATTGGGCACTAATTCACTAAATTAGTCAACTTAATCTGGCTTGAATCAATTTTTCAATTAAACTTCACCGTAGGCTCTAAAAATTACGTTGATCACAAAGGCGTAATCAATTTTGGGTTCTGTGGCCGATAAGGCCCTCAATTAAATTTCCAAAGCAAATTATTCAAACAGATATTCCTACGGTGAACAGGTAAAATTCTCAAATCATATACATAATCACAAAATGGCACACAAAACCATATCAAAACATATAATCATATACGTATTAGGGACCGGTTAGCATAATACAGAACAGGGGTGTCACAGTGAGAATCGGGGCGAACCGGCAAGAACGGCAGCGAACTGCGGATGAACCGGGTTTGTCGGGCTTTTGTTCCTCTATGTCTTATTCATCCGGTCTGATCTCGTTTACAGAAGATAGGGTTTGGATTCGGGGGATTGAACCGGGTTTTAATAATTTCTGATGGCTTTGGGAGGAGCCACTTGGGTTTTGTGGAAAATTCTTGAATGAAAATTGCCTCAGACCCTACTGGGGGTGACCCCCACTGTTTTTTCATTGGTCCATATTTTTTTTTTTTGGTCTTTCACTGGCTGCCCCCCACGTGGAGGTGGGGGTGCTGGGGGTCACCCCCCACTGGAGGTCCCTAGCAGGACTCTTCTTGAATTGGTATTTTAGTGCATTATGGGCATTATGGACATTTCTGTGCTTACATTTGATGACACTACAAGAATTTGCACATTTGGCGACCACTTTTGGTGACTAAACAAAATTTAGTCGCCAAAAAGTTGACTTTGGGCGGCTAAAATATGTATTAGTCGGCGTTGGTATAGTTTTTAGCTACTAAATTTTTTTACTTGGGAAATATTATTTATTGGCGACTAAATTACCTTTTTGACAGCAAAAGTGACACTTTTAGCGACTAAAAAATTTATTAGTCGCCGTTAGTCTCAATCTTAGGCTACTAATTTTTTTTTTTAGTCGTTGCATATGAATTTTTGCCTACAAAATAAATGTTTGTAGCGAAAACTAGGTATATTTTTTTGTTAATCTTTAGCGACTAAAAAATTTAGTGGGCAAATACAAATTTTTTCCGACCAAATGGAGATTTAGTCGCCAAATATTCATTTGGCGACCAATAAAATAGTCGCTGTTTATTTTCCTATAGCTACCAAATAGGATAGTCACCCATAATAACTCTTTTGCCAACAAAAATTTCTTTTAGTCGCTAAATCTTCAAATTTTTTAGTGCACGCACGCGAACTCTTTAATTGTTGCCTACCCCTTTCTTTATGACACACAACAACATTCAAACCTCTGAATCAGACACCAAACCGAAGAGGCAAACACCTCACCGTAGCCCACCGTACGGAAGACATTTCCACGGTCATCGCCACCACCGCAAAGCACCACCGACACAACCGCAGATCACAAGTTCCCTCGCTCTCTCTCTCTCTCTCTCCCTCCTTCCCTTGCTCGCTCTCTCGATCTTGGTGTGTTTGTCTGTCTATCTTTCTCTCCCTCACTCGCTCTCTCGCTGTTGGTGTGTCTATTAGTCTATCTCTCTTTTGCTCACAGTCTCTCTGTCTCTGTCTCTGTCTCCATCTGTTTCCCCCTTTTCTGATTGCGGCTTTAGGGCTTTATATGTTTGATTTATACTTGCTTTAGTTGGTTTATATGCTTGATTCAGTTGATTTATTCTCTCAATCTCGCTCTCAGCCGAACCCATTTCAATACATCATTGTCTTGGTTTATATGCTTGATTCAGGTGCATTTACTGCTCATTTCTGAAATGGGTTTGTCCATATGATGACTGTCTCCCAAACCAGGGTTAAGAATGTAATCTCAGCAGTGATTTTTTCATTGCAGAGGAATTAACTTAGGACCTAAACCAGAGTTTTGAAATGGGTTTGTGCATTTACTGCTCATTTCTGAAATGGGTTTGTTGTTATTATTATTATTATTATACACTTTCAAAGAAACACCTGATATGGCCAAAAAGAAACACCAGATTCCAAAACATTTTTCAAACTTAAAACATTACCTTATTCTAACACGAGAGAAAAAAAAATCAAGGATCAACATTATTGCCCTACATTACCCCTGCTTACCCTATCTAACATTTCTTTTTCTTTTCTTGTTAGTGTACACAAGCATATCCAAGGAAGAAAGGGAAAAAAAAAAAAAAAAAAACAAATAAAACAAATAATCCTACCAAACTCCTAATGGGATGGCAAGAAGTGGCATCAAAGATAGAAATATGATCTTCACCATATTCATATCTACTAATATGTAATTATGTGCAGTATGTGCTTGAATATGGTTCTCATATATACAATGAGAAAATGTACAAGAAAGGTGTATGTTTTCTTTAATTATCTTCCTCTCTTTTTTTTCTTTTTTTTTTTTTTTTTGAGTGCACAGAGAGGAGAGGATTTGCGAAGAAAGGACTCGAAAAGTGATTAAGTTATTACATTTTAAAAATAAAATAAAAATTCATGCATCATAGAAATCTCAGGAATTAGCTTCTCACAAATTACTCATATCATATCTATGTTCCTATTTGTAATGATGAACTTTTATCACAATGATGCATGATATAATGTCTGAGAGTCAAAAGCTAGTATTGGAAAGTTTTGTATATTTAACAACATGCAAAGAACTAGAAGTTATGATATTCCACTGGTGATATTGTCTCAGAAGTCACATATGCTTTATGATTATTTCAAGCAGCGGTTTGCTCAGGTTTGCCAATTGTTTTTAATTTTTTTTTTGGTTTTAGATGAGCCTGAATATTCTAATGGTGTGGCTAGTTATTTGTTACTATAACAATATTTGACTGAATTGTGATGGAAACAATAGGGGATTTAATTGTTGGTTAATTTGTCAAAGGTGTAATTTACAAGTTGGATAGTGGTAGCAGTGGGGCTGTTGTGGCACAAGAAACCGCTAATACTAAGCCCCACTTCCAATGGAAGTTGCCCCCACTTGATCCCTTCTTGGCCAATAGTATGGTCTCATATCATACTAATGGAAGTTATCTCATCTGACTCACAAAATAGTCCTAATGGTGGCAGGGAAGGTTAGCTTAAGTAACTCTAATGATTGGCACCCTACTAGGAAAAAATTGATTCAGCACTTGGAGAATTTCCTAAATGACTAAGCTTATTAATTAAGATATCTGCATAGTTCATAATCGTTAAAGGGACAAGGTGCATTGAGTTTGGATTTTGAGCTTTGCTTGGGTCCAAGTGTGGAACTATTAACAAGGTATGAGCCTAGGTTCCAAAGTTGCATGCTTTTAGTCAAGGTGCAGAAAAGACCTGCCTTATTATCTACATTTATGTTTATGCAATTTATATATTTACGCTTGAATTTTATTTGATAGTTATGCTTGTATTTGACCTAAATTTGATGTTGACAAAAATACGATGTATTATCCAAATTATGCATTGTTATCTAGAGTGATGCTTCAGAAAACTTCATGTAAAACTTACCCTATATGCTATTACAGTATATACTTTTTTCTTCTCTCTTTTTTTTTTTTTTCCTTTTCCGTTTTTCACCTGAAAAACAATTATACAGATATATATTGTATTTTTTTCTATTTTTACTACTACATTGTGTCCTTTTTATCGATACTTTGTTTCTTGGTTATTCCCAAACATGTCTCTAGTAGCACAATGTTTATCTTTATCTAGCATTATGAGCTTAGAAATCAGAAGGTAGGGATTCTCTGCCATTATGTGCTAGCTTCTAATCCACATTAATTGCACTGGTTGGATTGGCAACTAATCCATATTCAATTAATTGCACTGGTTGGATAGTAGGCTTATTTCATGCCAAGCAGCTTTATACCTTGTTTTGTTCTTTTATGCCTGGACAATTTTTTACATTTTTCTATTATTATTAATTTATTGATTTTATATTTTTTGAAGAACCAACTCGGCCTGCCATTCCAATACTTCTTGTTGTAGGTGTTATGCACCAACACTTGATTCAAAGTGGCTTGCGAATGTCTGCTTCCATTGTAGCAGAAACTACTCAGTGTTTCAGTACTCATCAGTTTGCTTGTTTGATAGGATATGGTGCAAGGTTATTTTGCTTCTCTTTGACTATGGCGCTTCCAGCATTTTCCCTTAATGCTGATATAGTATTAGTTCTTTCACTGTGTATGTTGGAGAAATTATATATTCTTATGTGCATTATCTTCGAACTTAGATTCGGTCTATTCAAAAGATAAAGATAAGGTGGTTTTGATGCTGGTATCTTGATTCGTGTCCATTTCCTTTGTCTTATTTATTTATAACTTATCTCAGATCTTTATTTCTGTTCAGTTTTCTCATATGCTCCATAAGTCGAGTTGTTCCTTAACTCAAAGATACTGCACTCTCTTGACCAGACATATGTCCATCTCATTTCTAGTTGAGTAGTCAACCAATTGATGTTGATGAGTCTTTTCTAGTAATGGTCTAAATTAATGGGTTGCATGTGGATTGATAATAATTCTGCAGCGAGTGCCTCACCCAAGCCAAAGTCTAATGTGCTTAATGAAAGAGGGTTTAGGGTTTAAGGAAAATGATTTGAAGAATAAGATTTAGATTTCAAGTCTTCCTTCCTAGGGATTGTCTCGAAGATCTGTTATGTGTGGAATTCAAGCCTTTTTTGCTAGAAATTTCAGAAATAAGCTGTAAAATCAGAATTTTCAAATTTTCCCACCTTGGTTCAATTTTGTTTTGCCAGTGCTTGTAGTCGAAGGATTCTCTGCCAGGCTCATCATGTGACAGTGGCAGAAACCTAATCCTGCTAATAACAATTGTGAATCCTTTTATATCGTTCTTCTAAACTTTTTTAGAAATTTGAATGGAAAGGATCCTTTATATCTTCTGTTGTTTCCATTCTTTCAGCTTGTTTCTTACACCAACATGAATGATCATAGTGCACACATTAAAATCATTGCATGTCTTTATCATCCTGACAATGCATTTAATTTTTCTTTATAATTTTCTTTTCAGTGCCCGTGTGTCTGTACTTAGCGTTGGAGACGTGGAGGCAATGGCGTTTAAGCAATAAAACTATAAACCTAATGCGCAATGGCAAGATGCCAACTATTACAATTGAGCAAGCTTAAAAGAACTTCTGCAAGGTCTGTGCATTGTATCTAGAAGGAATGTTTTTGTGTTGCACATAAGTAGTGGTGCATCCATTACTTATGTCAATTTAAGTATCTATGCAAAGTTTGATTGATTTTGTACACCTTAGGTGGTGAATTAATCAAGCATTGTTTAAACTTTGGTTCTTGATATTTAGGTGTCACTAACTTGATTATTCCCTTATTGCTTCTATTTCATCACTTTGACGTGAGTACTTGGAGATGATAAACTATTGGAGCTAGATGTCCTTCTTAATCGCTTGCATGTGGGGTAACTTACTCGTTATAATCTGTAGTTTGACAGCTATTGCAATCCATGGATAGTGTCAACCATAGTGATGTGGATTAATAAATTCATTAAAGACATTTTTATGGAAGCAGTAAACTTGTGACAAAGATCTTGTTACCATCTTGTGACTTCAACCACTAATATACACAAGAGAAGTTGAATGCAATGTGGTACAACGTAATGGAATTCTAGAATGCAATGTGGTACTGTATGGCTGTCACAAACAACTTCCCCATGACAATTAGGACCTGTGACAACATATGGAATGTAATTCAGGCCCGTAGGTTGGGAGTTAGAACCAAAAATGCCTTAAACTTGGTCGAAAAAGGGCTTTCTGGGGGCAAAAATTCAAAATAGCCCCTGAGCCAAAGTATGGTTGCCACGGAAAGCATCCCCGTGATAAATAAGACATGTGAGAATTTAATTCAGACCCGTAGGTTAGGAGTTAGAGTCGAAAATGCCTTACACTTAATAGAAAAATGGCGTTCTAGGAACGAAAAATCAAAACAGTACCCTTACCACTGTATGGCTGTCACGGACAGCTTCCCCGTGACAATTAGGACCTGTGACAACAGATGGAATGTAATTCGAACCCGTAGGTTGGGAGTTAGAGACGAATACACCCTAAACTTACTCGGAAAAGGACATTTCAGGGGCAAAAACAGCCCCCAAACCACAGTGTAGGTCACACGGATAGCTTCGCCATGACAAATAGGACATGTGAGAACTGACGGAATGTAATTCGGACCCGTAGGTTGGGAGTTAGAGCCGAATACGCCCTAAACTTACTCGAAAAAGGGTGTTTCAAGGGCAAAAATTCAAAACGGCCCCTGAACCACCATGTGACTCTCACAAACAGCTTCTCCATGACAAATAGGACATGTAACAATTGACAGAATGTAATTTGGACCCGTAGGTTGGGAGTTAGAGCCGAATACGCCTTAAACTTAGTCGAAAAAGGGCATTTTGGAGGCAAAAATTCAAAATAACCCCCGAACCACCGTGTAGCTCACACAAACTACTTCCCCATGACAAATAGAACTTGTGACAACTGACGGAATGTAATCCAGACCCGTAGGTTGGGAGTTAGAGCCGAATACACATTAAACTTACTCGAAAAAGGGTGTTTCGGGGGCGAATATTCAAAATAGCCCCCGAACCACCGTGTGGCTCTCACGAAATGCTTCCCCATGACAATTACAGCCTGTGACAACTGACGGAATGTAATTCGGACCCGTAGGTTGGGAGTTAGAGCCGAATACGCCCTAAACTTAGTCGAAAAAGGGCGTTTCGGGGGTGAAAATTAAAAACAGCCCCAAAATGACTATGTGGCTCACACAGATAGCTTCGCCATGACAAATAGGACTTGTGAGAACTAATGGAACGTAATTCGGACCCGTAGGTTGGGAGTTAGAGCTGAATATGCCCTAAACTTAGTTGAAAAATGGCGTTTTGGAGGCAAAAATTGTAAACAGCCCCCGAACCATCGTGTGACTCACACTGACAGTTCTCCCATGACAAATAGGACATGTGACAATTGACAGAATGTAATCCGGACCCGTAGGTTGGGAGTTAGAGCCGAATACGCCCCCAACTTAGTTAAAAAAGGACATTTCGAGGGCGAAAATTCAAAACAGCCCCCGAACGACCGTGTGGCTCACACGGATAGCTTCGCCATGAAAAATAGGACTTGTGAGAACTGAAGGAACATAATTTGGACCCGTAAGTTGGGAGTTAGAGCCGAATACGCCCTAAACTTACTCGAAAAAGAGCTTTCTGGAGGGTGAAAATTCATAACAGCCCCCAAATACGCCTTACACTTAGTTGAAAAACTCGCAACACTTAGTTTAAAAAGTGTCAACTTTATGAAAATAACGTCTACATATTCTAATAATTGCCTTTATATATTTATAGGACGAAGAAATTACATATTACATTGTTTGTGCAGTTGGTTGGAATAAATATTGCATGATACATATATATATATATACTTTCTTTTATTTCCAAGAAGACATTTCTCGATTGTTCTATCTTAAATGCATGTTAGAACATGTTCCATATAGTTGATTGAATTGATATTTTGTAACCAATTCTAATGTTTCATTTTTTGTGTTTCTTTGTAGATGGCTTTGTTGTCTGGACTTGTGGATCATCCATATTGGTGTATGGAGAAGAATTTTCAATTTTGTGTAGAACTAATATAATACGTTTGTCGTCCTTAGCTCTTGTGTAGTTCATTATTACTAATACAGAAAACTTTTGGCAATCAACAGATAATGACTGTCGTGGTACATAGATCACCTTCTGTCATGGTACATATATACCATTTGTCGGCGTACATATAGGACGTTTTGTCATGGTCTATAAAAAAACTTTTGTCATGGTACATATATCACCTTTTGTCGTGGTACAGATTATGATAGTAATTTGTACCATGCCAAATGGTAATTTCGCTTGGTAGTAAATGTATTTTTTGTATACGGAGGGCTTTGATTTTTGTATGATATATTTTGTATGGAATTATTATTTTAGTTTGGACAATAGTTGATTTCTATGGACTTTGACATTTAAAGTTATTTATTTTTGATATATGGATGCATATTGTGGAATGATTGATAGTATGTATCATTTTGTTTATATACGTATTACAGGCTGTATTGAATATAGACAGGTTGTGGAGAAATTATAATTTTGTGATAAAACATAATATCATGTTTTTGGCAACTAAACAATTAGTAGCTAAAAAGAAATTGGGAAAAGACATTTGGCAACTAAAAGTTTTGTAGCAAAAAAAAAAAAAAAAAAAAAAAAGACATTTGGCGACTAAAAGTTTAGTAGCCAAAAGAAAATCAAACATTTGGCGATTAAAATATTTCGTAGCTAAAAACAAAAAACTAAAGGATAAAAGCACTTTTGCCGACTAAAATTTTAGTAGCAAAAAATGTAGAATTTTAGGTGACCAAATATTTAGTAGCCAAAAGAGGAACTCTTTGCCGACTAAAAATTTAGTAGCCAAAGATGTGGGACTTTCAGCGACTAAATTTTTAGTAGCCAAAAGAAGAACTCTTTGCCGACTAAATTTTAGTAGCTAAAAATGTGGGACTTTAGGCGACTAAAAGTTTGGTCGCCAAAAAGGGTCTAATTTGATTTAATGTCCAACCTTTTTGCTACTAAAATTTTAGTCGGGAACTGTATACATTTGGCGACTAAAATAATTTTAGTCGCTAATTACCTTTACCGACAATTTTTTGGCGACTACTTTTCCGACCAAATAATTTAGTCGCTAAAACCATTCGGCGACTAAAAATTAACTTTTGGCGACTAAAAATTTAGTCGTCAAAAGTGAAAATTCTTGTAGTGTGACATCAGCAAGGTCTGTTAGGTGTATAAACAACTGTCAAATTTTGGGGGATTGTTGACATTGTCAGGTAAGGCAGGGAATGTTATTGTAATTATTCAAACAACAGGGGAGGTCCCTGTATTTGTCAAAAACCTCAAGGGAGGTAAATGTAATTTACCCATATATTTATAATTAAAATGCACTTATCGTATTTAAAAGTTTTATTATTTATGTGAATGCATATATATACACACACAATGATGGTGCACAAAAGAAAAAATATATATATACATATATATAAAAATCATATTCTCTCCAATCACTACAAGAAATTAGTCTTTTAGAGACTAATATTTAGGGACTAATTAAATTTGATAGCTAAAAATAATCTTTTAGGGACAAATTTAAACATATGATAATTTACTTATAAGATTGTAAAAATGACTATTAATATTCTCACTTAATAGTTACATAATTTTTTTAGACCAATAAATTTGGTTGCTAATATATTATTAACATATTTAGAGACCAAATATTTTCATCATTATCAATTAAAAATATTTTCAGACCAAATATTTTTATCATTTTATTGATTAAAAAGTCCGGACCTCACTTCAACCCTAACTTGTTCATTCTCTCTTCAACGGGTTTGCTCAATCTTCAGCCCTAAAGTCGGGAGCTCCAAGGCAGATTGGGAGCTCAATCTTCTTCAAATTTTAGTGCGTCTCTCTCTCTCTCTCTCTCTCTCTCTCTCTCTCTTCGTAATTGATCTCCGTAATCGACCTGTAAGAGCTCCAATTCGAAATTTCAATTTCTTATTATTTCATAGATTGAACTTTTTTTGTGTGTATATATATATATCTTAATGTGTGTTGGAATTGAAGAATTCTTTACATAGATTGAACTTGTGTTTGTGTATATATGTATATCTAATCTAATGTGTGTTGGAGATGAAGAATTGTTTTCTCGCGCAGTTCGATCAATACTGTATTTCATATGCTGTTAATTTGTTGTTTCAGTGAGTTTTCAGGTGTTACACAATCATTTTCTTTTTTTGATTTTCAATTTTTGATTATTACATGGATTGAACTTGTGTGTGTGTGTATATATATATATGGCCTTCTTTTCTGTTTTCTCTGACTAAGAATAAGAATGATGAATGAATCATCTCTCACTAGGCCATATGTATGTAGTATTGCTATCAAACTCTTAAGATCTTAATGACAGTAAATTGCCTACTACTCAACTAATGACAGTAGCAGTAGGAATGACGATTTTTGAACTTCTAACAATTGATCTTAAACATTAGGAATGACAATTTTTAAACTTTCCCTTCTTGCGAATCACAAGAGTTAATGTCGATGCTAGTTTCACCTCCATTTTCCAATTTTTGGTTATTTATAAATTTCTTATTTATGTATTCTTGTTTTTGTTTTTTTTTTTTTTGGCTGTTTACAGGATAAAAATGTGTCCAGTGATATACAGAACATTAGAATCGTATATGTTTTTGTTGTTATTTTTCGAGCCTCTTAGTATTGCTTTTGAGACATTACAGGTACTCTTACTGGGAAGTCTTTTCATTTTCATAATGGATAGATCTATCTGTAGATCATGTAACATTTTCCCCATGGAACATATAATAAACACAGGCTGAAGGTTCTTTGGTCTGCAAATTGTTTTTTATAGGCTATTGTGATTCATGGTTTTTAGTTGCTCAATATATGGCTCCACGATTCGGCAGGGAACAACACAAATTGCCAAAGGTCCAAAATCCTTGATATAAGCAGCAGGTTGTTTGCGAACTTTTTTTTGTGTGGCCATGTTATTTTGTTGTTATGTTACCAAGTGGTTGGGGGTTTTCATGCTTTTTGGTCCCGTTATTCATTTTTTTCCTTATTTGCTCATAGCTCCTAAAATTTTTTTGTGATGCATTTATTTTGTTGTTTTCTTTCTTCATCCCTTTAACTCAGTATTCCCTGTTCTTTAAAGAAGATGTGTTTTGTGAAGCATGGCACTGCGTAGTTTTCTTTATATTCTTTTCCTTTTTCCCCCAATAAAAATAAAGTTATTTGAATGAACAGGTAAAACATGTTAAGTCAACTATGTTATCATTTTTTTTCTTGTCTGCTTACATCTCATAAAAAAAAAAAAAAATTAGTGCTGCATTTATTTTGCTGTTTTCTTTCTTTCTTCCTCTAAGCCAGTATTTTATGATCTTGAAAGAAGGTGTGTTTTGTGAAGCGTGGCACTGTATAGTTTTCTTAATTTCTTTTCCTTTTTTTTTTTCTTTTTTTTTTCTTTCTTTCCTATAAACATAAGGGGGCTTGTTGCTTGGTGCAACAGTAAAAGCTCTACTGAACCTTTTTACCTATGCCTAGCTTGCTCAGTTAGTGTCAATGTCAAGAAAATGCACCAATCTCTATCTTTTTTTACTTAAAGGTTTATATGTTTATGATTATTTTAATTTGACATGTTTTTAGTTGGTGGGTTGTCTTGGCAATGTTTATATATTTAGTAATTCTTTCTAAGACCAAGGCTTTCCATGATTCTTGCCAATCATTCGTTTTCTATTGTTATTGTTGATGCTGTTGCTAAATGTTAGGTTTTTATTCTTGGCAATCCCATTTGACAAAACTCCGTTCAGTTGTAATTTTGTTCAACTTTTATTTCAGTGAGGCTATGAGTTTTTAGATGTGAATCTTTTGCAGTCGAACTTGCTTGTTCGCTCGAGCGGTCATTTGTGCACTCGAGCGAAGAATCTTTGGTTCTAGAAGTTTGAACTGTCTACAAAAGTACTGGAAGTTGTGTTTTTGCGCTCGAGCGGAACTTCCTACGCTCGAGTGTCAGTCCGCTCGAGCGGCCATTCTTGCGCTAGCGAAGATCGCGGATCACTTTTCTATAAATATGTTGTTTCATCCGTTTTTAGGGTTACGGTTTCTAGATCATCTTCTTGGATATTAGGGTTTATATCTGGAGGTTCTTTGCTAGTTTCTTTCATGTTTGTTTGAGTTTAACTCATGGTATGAAAAGTATACATCAAATGATTGTTTGTTTTGTCCAATACAAAAGAGAGTGTTGTTCTTCAGTGGATTCCGGAGAATTTGGGCCTAAAGCTTTGGTGGATTTCGAAGTGGCTCATCGTCATGATTCGACATCGGCGTTGTGGAATCAATGGTGGGCAAGACAATTCCGAGGTGAAGACGAGGCTGGAAGAGGCACATAGGGGTCGGTTCGATCCGGGCGTGGATTCGATAGGTAATTGAGAGTACACTTGTGTAATTCCTTTATGTCTTCGTAGTAGATTGGTTTGTGGCTTTTGCCCATGGTTTTTTTTTTTATCACAATTAGAGGCGCTCCAATTGTGGTTTTTTCACATAAAATCATTGTGTCAATTTGTCTTGATTGTTTGATTGGGATTGTGATTAACTACTTAAAATTGATACATAGTCACAAATCAATATTTAGTGGATTTCTAGATGTTTCAATTGGTATCAGAGCAAGTGGCTCTATTTAAAAAAAAAAAAAAACTTTTAGAGCGAGATCTTGTTTGATTTGTGATAATGGATTCAATTCGTAAGGGAAATTCTATGGTTCGACCACCCCTACTTGACGGATCAAATTTTTCTTTTTGGACAGCTCGGATGAGATCGTTTTTAAAATCTATTGATGAAAAAGTTTGGCAATCTGTCATATATAGGTGGACCGAACAGACGATTACGATTGATGGAGTATCTTTCCCCAAACCAATTGATAAGTGGGACACAATTGATTACAAAAATAGTAGTTGGAATAGTAAAGCTATCAATTCTCTCTTTTTGCGTCGTCACACCTGAAGAGTTTAGTCGTATTTGCAATTGTGAAGTCGCAAAAGAGGCTTGGGATATCTTACAAACTATTCTTGAGGGTACTCCTTCAGTTAACCACTCAAAACTTCAAAGGCTCACGTCTAGTTTCGAAAACCTTTCGATGAAAAATAGTGAGACCTTTGATGAATTTTATGCATAGTTGAGTGACATTGTAAATTCCAGCTTCAATTTAGGTGAAAAAATACTGAAATCCAAGATTGTGGGAAAATTTTTTGAAGTCCTTGCCCGATTGGTTCCAACCAAAAGTTACGGCTATTGAGGAGGCTCAAGATGTTGACAACCTCAAGCTGGATCATTTGGTTGGAAATCTCCAAACTTATGAGGTACATAGGAATTTCAAAAAGAAACAAAATGATGATATTGCTTTGAGTAGTGCTCATAGAGTTGGAAAGGATTCTGATGAGGATTATGAGATTGATTCCAAGATTACGAAGGCTTTTGTACAACAATTTAAAAAGTCATTTTGAAAAAGAATCATAATCTTTTGGAATCAACTTATAAATCCAAAGGCAAAGATAAAATCAAAATTAATTCTATAACCAAAAAGGAGAAAGGAAAGATACAAGGGAACTATGAAACAGTCCAATGCTATGAATGCCAAGGATTTGGTCACTTCGCTTTAGAATGCCCTAATTGGTTGAGGAAGAAGAAAGCCTTCGTTATCACTTGGGATGATTAATCCGAGTCTAATAAAGATGAAAGTGACAACGAAGCACAAGGTGAAGAGGGGGATGAACAATTCCTTGCTTTCATGGCGGCTTCTGAAACTAAAAGACAAATAGAGTATTCGAAGAGTCTGGTTAAGAATGCCACTGATGATGAATCCTCGGGGAGTGAAGATGGAGAGCTTTAGCAAGCTTATAAAAAGTTGTATAAAGAATCTCTTAACTTATCCAAATTGAATGACAAACTCACTACGAACTCAAAGCATATGAAAGTGAGAATGTCAAATTAAAGAAGAAGATTTTCGAGGCTAGGAATGATGCCATTAAGATTTCTAGTGATCAACAAGCTCTTTGTGCAAAACTCTTGACTTATGAGACAGAGAGGAATGAGCCACAACAAATCTATGCAACGTATGAAGAAAAGATTGAAACTCTCGAGATGTCTCAAGTTGCCTTGGAAGAACTAACGATCAAGAAAGAGGAAGAGGTCAAGTGTGCTATAGCTGCCATTTGTCTTTGGAACAAAGGATCAAAGACTTTGGACAATATCATTGGGTCTCAACAAATGTGTTATGACAAGAGTGGCAATGGCTTTGGTGATAATTGAAAAATCTAGAAATCCCCTAGATATGATTTGTGATTAGGTATCAATTTTAATCAGTAAATAGCAATCCCAATCAAACAATCAAAGACAAATCAACACAACAATTTTACGTGGAAAAACCACAATTGGAGCGCCTTCAATTGTGATAAAAAAACCACGAGCAAAAGCCACAAAACAATGTACTAAAAAGGCATAAAGGAATTACACAGGTATACTCTCAATTACCTAGCGAATCTATGCCCGAATTGAACCAACCCCTATGTGCCTCTTCCAGCCCCGTCTTCACCTCGGAATTGTCTTGCCCAATGTTGAATCCACAACGCCGATGTCGAATCACGACGATGAGCCATTCTAGAATCCACCAAAGCTTCAGGCTCGAATTCTCTAGAATCCACCGAAGAACAATTCTCTCTTTTGTATAGAATAAACAAACAATCCTTTGATGTATACTTCATAAACCATGAGTTGAATACTCAATCAAACATAAAAGCAAACTAGCAAAATAACCCCAGATATAAACCCTAACATCCAAGAAGAAGATCTGGAAGCGTAACCTTAAAATCTGATTGAAACACATATTTATAACAACCTGTTCCGCGATCTCCGCTCGAGCGCCATAATGGTTGCTCGAGCGGATCGATGCTTGAGCACAGTAATTTCTGCTCGAGTGGAAAAATGCAACTGCCAGTATTTTTCCAGGCGATCAAACTTCTGGAACTAAGGATTCTTCGCTCGAGCACCCAAACCGCCGCTCGAGCGCCCAAACCGCCGCTCGAGCGGACCTGCAACTTTGAATGCATTTTTGTATTTTGAAAGAATTATGTTTTGAAACTTCTCTGCAAGGCACAATTCAGGTTGGATTTGCATCTAAGTACTCATAACCTCATTGAATTAAAAGATCGAATACAATTACAACTGAAAGGAGTTTTGTCAAATGGGATTGCTAAGAATAAAAACCTAACAATAACAAAGAACAAAAAGGGAGTGCATCCACATCTCATGATACAAGAACTTAGGGCAAGGGAGAACAAAAAATTCAACATGAGGATGGACTTATCAAACTTACTAGAGTTGGTAAGGCCAAAGAAAAGAAGGTACACCCTATTTTTATTTGTCATTATTGTGGTATGTATGGTCATATTCATCCTCATTGTTATGAGTTGCATGGGAGAGTGTCTCATAGAGATGGAAGAAATTCCAACATCTCATGGGATAGGAGACACTTCATTGGTCGTAATGAGGTTAAGGGTCATATTGGACCTTGCTATTTTAATGTGCTTGAGACCAAACATGGAGTGAGTTTGCATTTGCTTAGACCTAGGAATAGGAAGTTAGAAACCACGCCGAGATGGGTTCCCATTGAAGGGGAAGGGAACCACAATGTCAAGACACTACCCAAGAACCACAATTCTCACAACTTTGTTCATACTAAAGCGGTTTGGGTGAGAAAGCATGACTCGTGTTAATTTGTTTATTCGTTTTAGTTTTTGGGTTTTTGTGTGTTTTTTTCTTTTTGAGTCATTTAATGTGTGCCTGTTCGTTTTCTGTCTTGCTTTGTTTTAAAAAACAAAATCCAAAAAGATTTTCTTAGTATGGTTTTACAAGCTTGAAATTTTTGAGACGGCCTTAGTGCATATTGGAATTGATGAGAATATCCATTACATGTTAATATGTGTGTGCTTTCTATGGTCATTACTCATTTCGGAGTGTGTGTTCTTTGATTAGTATGTCTCATTCTGTACACACTCTTGGATTAGCAAATATTAGAGTCTTCCGCCTTACTGATCTTTTTCTCTATGGACTTCTGGCATTGTCTCTTTTGCTTTTCTAGAGAAATTGACCTATACTAGCATATCATGGGTGATGTTGAGTCTCTTAATCACCTTCCATCTTTTTATATCTCCACGGCTTTCCCCTCTGTTCTTTGTAGTCCAGCCATGAGGAAAAGGCTACCTTAGAGTCACCGACCAGGCAATCCTTATTATATCCATGCTTTTCTAGTTCGTGTCCATACTCTTGAGCGTGTCAGCCGCCAATGAGTGTGCAAAAGAAAGAAAAAAAATGTGCAAAAGAAAGAAAAGAAAAAAAAAAGTGCAAAAGAAAAAAAAAAAAAGATTCATTGATTGAGGGAGAGCCTCCGCTTTTACTCACCAAATACCCCTTGATTCCTAGTGGTTTGACTTTCCTTAGTTGTGCTTAGATTCTGTTGCCAGAGGTCTAGCTTTCAGATCACTACTAGGCTTTGAATCTAGTGTTTGTCGAACTCCAAGAGTCACACACATATTTTTATCATGGGATCTATGCTTTTCATATGATGCATCACTTTCTTTTATGAGGAATCTTCTAGAGGCTGTGCACATTGTGTTTTCAAGTAATTGTGTTTCTTGGATAATCCTGTGTGTTTTTAAGGTACAAATTTGAAATTCCTTACTTGCTTCACGATATATATATATTTTTTTCTTGTTCATCGTTTTCAGTATAATGTTTGTGGTTTCTTTTAGTGAGGGGGAGTTTGGTTTATCATTGCAAGAGTTTGCTAGCATGAACATTTTGATTTGTTTGGTAAGGGAGATTGGCTTTAGCTGTTTTGTATGTTGCTATGCACTACTTCTTTATTGTTTCCTTCTTGCATGCTACTGCTAATTACATCATCATATCCTTGCTTGTGTGATTTATGCTTTTACTATAGTTGATTGAGCTTTCTTTGACAATTCATGACAAAAGGGGGGAGAAAGTTTGAGGGTGCATGTGTCTTAGGATTTTCATCTATTCATGTCTACATGTTCTTAAAGTCTTAGGATTTTCATCTATTCATGCTACATGTTCTTAAAATCTCCAATTTACATCTATTCAGATTTCCATCTCATGCTTCAAGATAATCTTGTCATATCTCTATTGCTTTTTCATAAACTCTTGTGGCACTAATAGTTGTTTTGTAGATCATGACCTTGAGAAAGAAGTTTGCTTTTGTTGGTTGTAATGGGTTGGGGTGATTAGGATTTTATTTGTTAGGTGTGATTTGTCACGGCATTGCCAAAGGAGGAGATTGTTAGGTTTTTATTCTTGGCAATCCCATTTGACAAAACTCCTTTCAATTGTAATTTTGTTCAACTTTTATTTCAGTGAGGCTATGAGTTTTTAGATGCGAATATTTTGCAGTCGAAGTTGCTTGTCCGCTCGAGCAGAGAATCTTTGGTTCTAGAAGTTTGAACTGTCTGCAAAAATACTGGAAGTTGTGTTTTTGCGCTCGAGCAGAACTTCCTACGCTCGAGCATCAGTCCACTCGAGTGGCCATTCTTGCACTCGAGCGGAGATCGCGGATCAGTTTTCTACAAATATGTGGTTTCATCCGTTTTTAGGGTTACGATTTACAGATCTTCTTCTTGGATATTAGGGTTTATATCTGGAGCTTCTTTGCTAGTTTCTTTGATGTTTGTTTGAGTTTAACTCATGGTTTGAAAAGTATACATCAAAGGATTGTTTGTTTTGTTCAATACAAAAGAGAGTGTTGTTCGTCGGTGGATTTCGGAGAATTTGGGCCTGAAGCTTTGGTGGATTTCGGAGTGGCTCATCGTCGTGATTCAACATCGGCGTTCTGGAATCAACATTGGGCAAGACAATTTCGAGGTGAAGATGGGGCTGGAAGAGGCACATAGGGATCGGTTCGATTCATGCGTGGATTCGCTAGGTAATTGAGAGTGCACTTGTGTAATTCCTTTATGTCTTCTTAGTGGATTGTTTTGTGGCTTTTGCTTGTGGTTTTTTTTTATCACAATTGGAAGTGCTCCAATTGTGGTTTTTTCACGTAAAATCATTGTGTCAATTTGTCGTGATTGTTTGATTGAGATTGTGATTAACTGCTTAAAATTGATATATAATCACAAATCAATATCTAAGGGATTTCTAGATTTTTCAATCTAAAGACCAAAGGTGCTTCTGATTGTTGTTGTGGATTGGATTTGTCATTATTATAACTTAACGAATTTGAGTGCAGCTTCATTCTGTGAATGGAAAGACATTCTCATATAGAACTTGGGTTTTCTTTTTGACATCATGACGTTATTGATGGCACTATGTCATTATGTGCATATCTGGTGGCTTCATGGCATGAAATTTCATCTTGTGGATGTAGTTCTTTTCCTAAATATACATGTAAATTTTCTCGCTATATTTTTATAGCAATATATTGACATTCATTTGACTTGGACTTTTCAACATTATTATTTCATGTTTATTTTATTTAACACTTCATATTATTGACTAGGCCTTGTTAGGTGCAATTGTAAAACGTATCAAAGGATTTATTAGGTGTAAGATAGCTTTAGGTGCCCTTCATGGGGCACTTCCAGATGCAACACCTGAGGAGATTGAAGCATATAATGATGAATGTGCTATTTGTAGGGTGAACTTGTTAGCTTAGTTCATTCTCAATTCCCTATTTGATTTTCTGTTAATCTCCAAGCTTTTTTACGATGGGCAAATGACAGGAACCAATGGCAAAGGCGAAGAGACTATCTTGTAGACATCTTTTCCATCCAACATGTTTGAGATCTTGGTATGATCTATGTTCTTTGTTACGATCTTGGACCCCACCCCCATCATGAGTAGAGAGGAATTTGAAGCTCGGAAAGCTGATCTATGGAGGAAGCGTGCAATGGAATCTATTGCTGCAAAGTTACTATCAATAAGCATCATTTCTTATTATCTATTATTATTGCTTGGGTTTTTGTTCCTAGGAAATTTAGCAAGAAATAAAACTTAAAAGTTTTACTAGCAATAATGCTTCCTCATATTTATATTTATCTATGGAAGTGGTTTAGTTTGAAGTGGATATCAGATGCTACTCTATTTTTGCTGGTTGAAATCTGAAATAGAGAGAGACTTCTTGGGTTTGAGTTTTTGTTCCTAGGAAATTGGCTCTATTGGGAGCTGTCTTTAATCATACTGCATAAATTTCTCTTAATACTCACTTTATTATTTTAAAGGCACAACGATTTCTGAGAAGCACAATAATTTGATGTTAGAAAATTTTAAAATATTATCTCTAAACAAAAAACTGACCTTTAAATCATAGGGTTACATGGCACTTTTTTTATTTCTTTTATTTGGTGATGTATGTACTCCATAGGATACTAACTATAAAGGTTTTGACAGTGAGACAAGGATGGAAAGGAGCTTAAACTTGTTGATTTGTATCATAAGACACACTTTAGTTAGAAAGGCAAGCATGGGTCCATAATGAAGCTGAAATTAGACATGTAAGAATTTTCTAATGTTAAATATAAGTATTTTCTTGTTAATGATTACTTTCCTAAGGCATTAGTAGTGAACATAAAAAAATAAAAATAAATAAATAAGTAAAAAAAAAAAAAAAAATGCTATATATATAATGGACAAGTAGCTTCCTTGTTAGGAAATGGTTTGAGAATTTAGCTTTTGGGGTTCGCTTCTCACTATTGTTTCACACTTACACATTTCAATTAGCTCTCTTAATAGATAGTGTTGCTTCTATGAATCTTTATCACTTGTTAGTAAATCTTGTGGGATTTGGAAATCTTGGTTTGTTTGTGTTAATTATTTGCAGTGTTTGGAGGATATAATATCACTATAGGACTAATAAGAGTAAATAAACTAACTAAAAAGCAAGAGTTTTTCCAGTGAAGTTTTCTACTACTTGAATGTGAACCTGTTGGTGCCTAACCAAACATGAGTTGCATTAATGTTTGGGCTAACTTTCTTTTGGGAAGGTGCTCCAACTAGTTTTCTAATTAAAAAAAAAAAAGAAAAGAAAACGGATATGCTTGAGAAAACAAGGGGGGAAAAATGAAGAAAAAAAAAAACTATCTATTCAATTCTACTATTTGTGGGACAACGTCCATGTTTCTTTTTTTTTTTTTTTTTTTTTTTTTTTATGATCGGCAAAAGAAAGAAACTTTATTGATGTAAGAATAAAGTACAAAGTGCAAACACATTGCATCAAAAAAGGAAACAGAAGTGCAAAGGCATCACAATGAGCTAAATCATCCCAACTAGGTTGGCACCATAAAGCCCATCTGTAGACACCCCATTTTTGACCGTCCTCAAGACTTGGTTGTGCTTGTAGGTACATCCAGCCACAAGTTCGATTGCTCGTCGAGTACTCGACTTTCGCGGCAGAACGTCGTAGGTTTGAGCTTTCCAAACCCGGTATCCTTTCTGCCCCATTTTTGGACCATGTGTTGGTCCTTTCAGCATGCTCCTCATAGTGCATTGCTGGCCACTGTTTGGCACTGCCGGCCTTGCTTTTTTCCCTGCCTGCTACTGATGATGCCTGCCGGCCATCAGTGAGCCATTGCTGGCCACAACTGATGGCTGGTAGAACCCTTTGTCTCAGCTGATTTCGCTCCAGATCTTTTGAGCCAGCTGGTTTTCACTCGTCCCTCCTCCATATGGACGGATGAGGCCCCTTTTCAAGCTTGTTTGACAAGCTTTGCTTAGCATTCCTCTATAGAAGGAGAGGCCTCTCCTCCCTTACAGAGGTTCAGTCATTTTAGAGAAGTTATCTCTCTCTCTCTCTCTCTCTCTCTCTCTCTCTATATTTCTCACACTTTCTCTATATTGTTGTTGGTTTTGTGCCTTATAGTCCATTTTCTTCTCAATTTTGCACTACAACATATAGTAATACACCACCATCTTTGAGCTGAGGTTCTTGGGAGTGTTACTTGAGCTCTGAAAGTTGGTTCTTGGCCTCAGAGATTGCTGGTTTCGAAGTTAAGCTTCAAGGGTGAGTGTATTTCCCATTTAAGCCTTTTTTTGTATACCATTTTGGCCATCCTTGCATATTGTTTTATGCCTTGCTTTCAACTGAAAAAAGTTATGTATTTAAGTCCTTTTGATGATTGTTTAAGGTCTCTTTGGTGTTAAGGGTGTACAACCCTCTTGTGTGCCTTGCTTGGCCTTGTTTTGTGCCATGCCTTAAGGCCTTTGGGTTAGTCTTTGTTTGGCCTTTTAACCACTGAAATCCAGTGGATTTTCAGTGGTAGGCATGTGGTTTTGAGTCCTCAAACCAAAGGGTGGTGACCCCCTCTCGTTTTGTTTTGTTTTGTTTACTTGAGTTATTGGCCTATCAAAGGAGCATGTATCTCTATACTTTTGAGGCTTAGTTCAGGTACTTTTTTGTGACTTTTAGGACCTGCCTTAACTCTATCCATGGCTGGTTTGGTCACCTTGTGCATGCTTCTTATATGTGTAGTGTAATCCCATTTGTGGCTCATCAAAGTAGCATTTCTTGCTAGCATGTATTGGCTCCATTTCAGTAGGTTTTTGATCATCATTTGACATGTAATAACTCTGATTTGGGTTGGTTTGGTTGTCTCTTGAGTGGCTCATGTACTTGTAGTGCAAATCTTGTTTACTAGCCTTGTATGCATGTTGTTTTGGCTCATCATTCTAACATATTTTGGCTATGCTCCAGCATGATTTTATTCATATTTTGGGCTGTTCTAGGACTGTTTTGGGCTGCCATGGTCATATGACTCATGTTTTGTATAGTTATAGTGCAAATGCTTTGACTAGTCTTGAGCTTTGAGGCCCCTACCATGCCATACTTGTGATGTTTGCATGCTTTGGCATCATTTGAAATGTTATATCAGTGCATATTTCATGGTCATACACTTGTGCTTGCCACTCTTTTAATGCCTTGGAAGTTTGGCTTTTTATGCCTCATGAATGGATCATTGTCCATGCCTCTATGCTTAGGTCCTTAGGATGCCATCTCAGCGGGTTTTTGGGCTTATTTTATCATGCCATAACTCTGTTTTTTATTGGTTAAGTCATTCCATGTTTGGTTGTAATAGGTGTAGTGCAATCCCCCTTGTTGGCCTTACTTGCACCATGCTTTTTGCCTTCCATGTTGACTTGTTTTGGCCTTGGTACATGCATGTTTTAGATTCATTTTGGCATGATCTAGAACTATTTTGGTTGTCCTTGGCCCTTTGGGGTTTGATTCATGTGGCCTTGGTACAAGCTCCTTGGCTAGTCTTAAGCTTTGAACATCCTAGCATGCTATGCTTGCATTGTTTCGTTGGTTTGGCATCAATTTACATGAGATTTCAGAGCTTACCTCATTGCCACATTATCATGATTGTCACTCCTTACTCATGTTTGAGAGTTGTGTCCTTATGCCTTAATTCTTGGGCCATTGCGTGTGCATGCATTTTTCTCACTTTTCGTGTCATCAATTCATCATATTGGCCACTGTTATGGGCATGACTGAGGTCTGTCCATTTTTAGTTTAAGTCCATTTACCATGTTGTTCAAATGTTGTTACATTGCATCATGCTCGCATGCTTGAATTGCATGACATTTGCATGCTTGTTGCATTGCTTAGTACATTGCATGTTATGGCATGTTGTATGCTTGACATATAGCATGTTGTTGCATGCTTGTTCCATTGTATTGTTGTTGCATGCTTGAGTTACATTGCATGCTTGTATGCTCATATTGCATTAGCATTGTGTTTGGCACACCTTGCATTGCATTGTGTTTGGTTTGGGTGCTAAGCCAAACACGAGGAACGAGGGACGTTTCATACTTGAAGTGATGAAACGTGCCTCAATTCTCGGTCACCGACGCTCTTGACAATGCATGATAGAGTTCTAGGCATTTATGTGTTTTTTTTTTTGTGCATTCATTTTACATTGAATTGCACAAGTTGGATCTTTGGCCATCATGCATCGAGATGCGTGATTGATGGTCTTGGATCCGATTATGCCTCTCCCTTGATGTTTCGAGGTGATATGGGGTGGCATAGTGCGCACATATCCTTGGGAGACCCTCCCTTTCCTTTGTTTTCTGCTCTGCTGCAGCTTGGTATCACAGCACACTAGTGGCCGGCAGCCTCCTTTTGTTGGCCGGCAGACCCTCATCCTTGGCCAGCAGATTGCATCCTTGGTCGGCAGTGGGGTCGGCAGTAGCTCCTCATGGCCGGCAGGCCACTGGTGCATTCCTCAGCATGGTGTTGGTAAGATCCAGCAGCTAGTTCTCAAGGACACCTTGCAGACAGAGCCGCTAAAGAGCATTTGGAGAGCTTTTCGGGACGGCAACCGAGAGCATGCATCTTCTAACTTCAAGCAGAGCTGAGGCAGCATTGTTTATTGCTTTTCTTATTAGTTAGCATGAATTTGTAATTAATTAATTAATTTGTTAATTAGTTAAGTGATGTAATTATTAGGAAGTAGTTCGCTTATTAATTCAATTTGGTTTGTAATAGTCTAATTAGTTTAATTAGATTAGTTGATTAGCCTAGTTTAATTAGCGTAGCTAGTTAGCGTATTCATTTGGACCCTCCGTCGAGAGGGCGAATTTTGTAATAAGTGTGCGTGAGTGTGTGAATGTCTTCCAACCCCACGTCTTTCTCCCTTTTACTTATCTGCTTTCAGTGGTTAGTTCTAGGTCATGTTTCAATTAGCATACTTATGCTTCGCATGCGTGCATCCATTCATCTGTATTACAGGCACCGGGCTCGGTGCATCATACTAACTGCATTGTATTTCAATACCAAGTTGAATACATGTATCAATTGTTGCATTTCACATGCCATCTTAGAATAAGCTGAGCCTATTTCTAGTTGCATTTTGCATGTGTTGCATTAGCTATCTCAACATAGCTAGGATCATGCATTGATTACTAACTAGCTATTGTTTTGGCTCGGAGTACTAGGTAAGTTTTTTACGCTTTAGCATACTGCATGTGTGTTGTTGATTGCCATGATAGCATGCTTGCTATGAGGCTAACTGCTTAGTTGATATAACTGCCTGAATGCCTGTGGGTGAAGGTTGGGATTGCTTGAATTGGAACAATTCATTGAAATCCTCGATTTAGCCTACTTGCGAGTAGCAAACTTCAAACAATTTTCAAACAAACGGATATGCAATGTTTTGTTCCAACTTAGGTGATCTAGTCTATACTTGTATGCTGTGTGCATCACATAGTAATTCTAGGTTAATAACCAGAATAAGAACACATGTGTTTTCAAAAACAAGATATCATGTTAGTAGCGGCCGATCTTTGATCGGGCGAGCGGGGGTACTCATTGCATGACCTTTCCCTCTCGTACCCAAGTTCTCGAGCCGAGGCAACTTTGGTGATGATGGACATGTGGCCTTAGGCACGAGTTAGGGTTTCCTAAATTCCCCTAAAACAAAATATTTAGGTGGCGACTCTGTATTTGGCAAAGCAGTCCATGTTTGGTACTTCTTTATAAAAATCAGTTTTCCAAAACAATTTGCCGGATTTAGACTCTTTGGTGATTTATCGGTCTTACATCGCACATTGTAAGATTAGATTCAGAACCGTGACATTGAGTCTGAGCTGGAGTAAGCCCAATAAACAAAACGGGATTTCGGGCCCAATTCGCGCGCGGAGCCCGAAACGTTCGGGGCGCGTGTACAGTTTCTGGAGACTCTGTTGGGGAGTTTAGAGAACTTGACTCGAACTCATGATATCTTGTTTTGATTACACTTATGTGTCTCTTTGCATTGCATTTGCATTGGTGCGCCTAGGACACCGTGTTTGCCGTATGCTATTCTTGAACGGTTTGCCAGAGGCTCGCTTTGAGAAGCGTGCCATAAGGCTGACCGGTTGCGGGCTCTGCCACGATGGGAACACAAACCTCAATTTTTACAGGGGCACCCTTTTTGACCATTCAACCTAGTGCATATCGGAATCCATAGTGACTATTCCAAAGCTAGGACAGGTTGCTTACCCGATTATAGGTTGTTTGAAACCGCTATGTGCATAGTGAAACCCTAGTTCTTGACGAAATTAGGACAGGGAAACCCTACCCTAACATAGGGGTGTTTTGGTTCTCACTTGCTTGCTATGTGCTTTTAGAGTGTGTCTCTACAGGGAATGCGTATATCAGTTTGTAAGTCTGGGTATCAGGCATACGGGCATCAGTATTTGGGAATCAATTTTTTTACCTGCGGGTATCAGATTCAGATTTGGGGCAGTGATTTGGGAACAGTGATCAGTGGTTGAGAACAGTTCTTTCAGCTTGTGTTTGCCTACTGTGTGTTGTTTTTATTTAAGCTGTTATGCTGTCTATTTTTCTGTTCATTATTTTCTTATTATGCTTTATTTATCTTTTTGCAAGGTAGTTTAGCACCATTGCATCCGACCAGGTAGATATTCCCCGAGCACTCTAGGTTAGAGGTCGTAGACTTAATCGATCCAAGGATCTGATTAACGGACAAGCAGTGTTCCTTTCTTTACCCCCGGTTACGAGACGGAGATCAGTAAGGCGCAGTGTATTGGTACAGCGATCGCCAGATCAGTGGTCTACCCCATTAGTGAACAGTCAGGCTGAGGTCTCAGTTTCTATTACAGGGACAGATATACCAGTTATTCAGATAGATCAGTACAATATGGCAGGTATGGAAGAGATGATGCGTCAACTCCAGGAAAGTATGAAAACCATGCAGCAGGATGCTGCCCGTCAAATAGAATTTGCTACACGCCAGGCCGAGGTTATGGCCCAACAGGCAGAGGTAATTGCCAGGTTACAGCAGCAAACCGGAGCATCTGCTTCACACCAAGCTCCTCCCCCACCAAGAGTTCCAATACTCGGGGAAACAGCTAATGTCCAGGACAATACGGACGTTCCAATAGGGCCCGCTCGGCCCCTGGTTCTACCCCAGCTATCCAAAGCGCCCACTAACCTAGTGGATTCCCCCTTTGAGTTCGAGGTGGACCCCACAGCGCTAAAAGTGAGCAAGCTAGAAAAGCTGTTCAAGAAATCTCAAGAAGGTCACTCCATCGCGGATATAGAGGACGGGTACACCGACTCGGCCGTGACTCTGCCAGACCGGTTTAAAATGCCGCACATAGACCGTTTCGATGGGTCTGGAGATCCTATGGTGCATTTGTGGCTGTTTTCGGACATACTAAGGCCGATGGGCCTCTCTAGATTGCAGAAGCTTTCTTTGTTTGGCCGGACCCTGTCGGGTGTAGCGGCTATTTGGTATGCAAAATTGGAAGACTCTGTAAAGAGAAGTTGGGAGGAGATGGCTGAGGCCTTCATAGCTCAATACTCTTACAATACACAGATCGAGATCACAACTCGTGATCTTGAGACAACTAGACAAGAGCTGAAGGAGAGCTTCTTCGATTTTGTAACCCGTTGGAGGGCTAAGGCCTCGATGATGACCATCAGGCCTGTTGACAAAGATCAGATTCAGATGGTTGTGCGCAACCTCCAGCCTAAGCTCATGCAAAAGATGATCGTTCTCCCCCTCCCCACCTTTGCAGATCTACATGAGATTGGGGTGCAGATCGAGGACGCCATGAAACAGGGCCTCATTGATCATGAGAGAGAGCAGCCCAAGAGGGCATTCAACCGCAGTACAAATGTAGGCACAAGCAGTGCTGTAGCTGCCAGATCTTCAGATGTGGGTATGGTTACCACCACCAGCACTCCAAGAACCCTTGCAGCTACACCATTCACCGGCGCGTCCGGAAGTAGCTCACAAACGACCAAGTATCCCCCCCAAGGCCAAAGAACCTTCACTCCACTATATATGCCCCCGTCCAAAGCTCAGGGGGTTTTGATCAGGAAAGGGCACTTGAAGGCCCTAGAGCCGCGGCCACTACCAGACAGGCTTCCTGCTTCCCATAACCCAGCCAAGTACTGCACCTTTCACCAACAGCATGGTCATGACACCGACCAGTGCTTTCGATTACGTCATGAGATTCAGGATCTCATTGATAACAGGGTGATCGTGCCTCCGGAGAAAACGAATGTCACAACCAACCCTCTCCCACCACACAACCAAGCTCCACCTTTCAAACGCATCAATTTGATCCAAACTGGGGTTGTGTCATACAATCCTAGCATATATATCACCCCTTCTCACCTACCCAAGCCGGAGGTGTTCATTCCGGACAGCACTGACTTGTGCATGTTGGACATCTCCCAAACCCAACCAGAAACGGTGATGGTGGCTATCGAAGATAGAATTGGGTTAACTGCAGGAACAAATGAGAATGATCAGTCAGAGCCTGAGGGGTCTGCGAGCTTCATGTGCAACCCGAGCGGTTACATTACATCAGCAGGCCAGGTTAGGCCAAATGTGGAATTGCCAGTGGAGGCAGAGATTTGTGTAGTACGGGAGGATAGACCTAATCAGGGGCTAGATGACCTAGCGAATCTGGAAGAGGACATTGCTAACCTTCAGTTTTTCAATGAACAAGACTCAAGGGACGTGGCACTCAATTGGTTTGATGGGTCAGCAGAGTTTATTGGGTGGCTTGACGACCAGCCGGATGTTGTTGAACAACCTCAACTAGAACAAGGTCTGTCAGGGACGGGGATATCAACAGTGGCTGGAAGGGTTGGGAATCAGTCTGCATCGCCGGAGAGCACCGGTGTTAAGAACTTTGCTCAGAGCACGGGCAGTCTGGGTACGAAAGATACTGAACAGCATGCTGCACTGAAGCAGTCTGAACGGGAAAGGATCGAAGATTCTGAGAGGGCTAGGAAGGCCAAAGCCCCTGCGGGGACAGAACTTGCGGTGTTCACAGGAACAGAGCGTGCTGCGAACACAGGAACGGAAGGTGCTATGGGTACATGAATAGCTGTAACGGAGCCGGACAGGTGTCTGTCGGTTGCCGATGGCATGTGGTGGGAAGATGACGTGTGAAGCCCCTAAAAAATGTTTTCTCTTTAAAAACTCTAATGTTTAAATTATTTTCTTAAAGCCCTTAGTTATTTGAATTATTTCGAATCTTGTCAGTTAGTATTTTTTTTTATCAAAACCGGAATATCCTAGCTGGATTAGGTTCCTTAGCCTAATTTAATTAAATTCTACATGAGTATGGTTCCAATACATGAATTTAACTTCAAGCCCTCACTTCTTTGTTTAAATTCAGAATTTCTCCAAAACTAGTACATGTACCTTATACTATAAGTACCATCAATTAATTGAGATCTATATAAATATATACGTTGAGGAATGTGCTCCTAGTACCTAGATTGATTAAAAAAAAATGGCCCCATCACCCTTCCCAATGGCCGGCCACCCTAGAGAGAAGTGAGAAGCCTATTTTCAAGATTTATAATCATGGTATTCTAGAAACCAAAAAAAACTATTCAACTAGGAATTAACTAGGTGTTGCCTAATCCCAAGGTTGAGCTCCCTAATCACTCCTAATTCATTGAACTTCCCAAGGTTAAGCTCCCTAATCACTCCTAATTCGTTGAACTCCAAGTAAATCCTAGCTTGTCCATTCAATTCCAACTAGTTGGCTTCTATGTCATTTTACACCAAATTTGCCTATAAATATCACCACTCCCTAGCATGGCAAACACAAGCATCACACTCACACAGACACTTTCGGCTAGAGGAGGGGAAGGAGAACAAGAGAGAAGTCTTGAGAGGAAGAGGAAGGGAGAAGAGAGCCATCTTGTTCAAAGCTTAGCAAGTAAGCCACAACACAACATTCTCTTTCATTTTCCTTTTTCAAATACATGTTCTTAAGAGCTCTAAATATTGTTTTCAAATGTGTCATTGATATATGTTAGTTAGCATGTTTTCATTATAAAAGAGACAAAAATTTTCCCTTAGTGGATCCCTTTTCCCATAAATCTTCTTGTTTTGGGTATTGTACCTTAGAATCTGTTTTTGTATCCACTTTCGAAAATTCTAGCAAAATGTATAAAATTATTCTGGACCTCTATTTTATGTAAAAATCTTCCTTAAGGAGTTATCTTTCAACTAAAATTAGTTTCATGGAAAAACAGCAAGCGGTTTGCAAGCAAATCAACTTTTCGCAACGATCGACGAATCTGGACAGCGCTGGAGTGTTTTCTAAATAACCTAAATCTAGAAAAGCTATCCCATTTCCGTAATATGTTCTGGAAACTAGATTAGATTCTCTACGAACCATAGGAAGGCCGAGTCCGGTAAAAATTCTAAAATAGCCCTTCTATTCTAATCCTTTTGTGATATCGAATCTGGAAATCTTGTTATGCATAGGTGTTTTATGCTCTTGTGTTCATGAAAATGTTTATTAGCGTATGATCATATCATGGCATGATGTTGCACATATTATGGTTATGTTCTTATTCACCTTCATCTTAATGATGCATGCTTATGTGGATATTATTATCTTGTTAAGATTGGTTTAACCTTGTTTTAAAACATTTAACTCAACGGGAAACTTAATTGGGATGGTATTGGGTTTTCGATCACTTGAGTAATGATGATAATGTGTGATGTGTGGATTGTTGGGATGCATTCCCTACTTGGAAGTTAAAGTCTTGCGCAAGTGGTTTTCGTAACCCTTGAACGGAGCGGTTGTATTCGGACCCTAGGTGGCTTGGTGTGAGGAGGGATTTGGGCAAGGCCCATTATTACCGTCTCTTTTGAGGCACTGCGGTTGGCGCTACGCGGTATATAACCGATGGTAGGCATCCGAGGTTAGTTCTGCAACAAAGCAGCAAAAGAGGGGGCATACCGAATAATCCGAATCCGATTTTTGTGGTTGGGAGGATGAAATCTCTTTGGGGGATTTCTAGTTTACTGACATCTAACTTGTAACCCTTTGTTTATCTATTTTGAGTATCATGCTTTACTACTTGTTGTTATATTTGAGATTGTGTATTGGACTGGAAAAAAAAAAGGACGGGGTGTGTGTGTGTTTACTGGGCATTCAAAGCTCACGGCGTATCATGCCAGGTGACGAAGAGGAACTTATAGCTGGAGACGAAGAGCCTGAAACCTTCGAAGACTTTTGGCTATCTTAGTAAAGTTAGAAATTTCCTTTTGATGTTTTGTAAGACTCATGTGAAGATTTAAATTTTCTTGGGATGTAATGTAACGAAACAAGCTTTTGAATTAAGGATATTCATGGTTGTTATGTATTTATATTCTACGTATATGTATGAACCTTATCGTTGCTTATGAGACCTTGTGCCAATGCCTTTTAAGATCTATCAAAAGGGTAGTGCGCTGCCTAAGAAAGCTGGACTTAGAAGGGAGGCTAATTTGACTCTTCTGGCGAACTGGGATCTTACTTGGTTATTGACCACATGACTCATTCGTGAAGACACAACTACAGGAATTGCTCGAGAGAGGATTCATTAGGCCAAGTACTTCGCCATGTGGAGCACCCGTGTTGTTTGCTAAAAAGAAGGATGGGTCGTTGAGGTTATGCATTGATTATCATCAACTCAATCGAGTCACGATTAAAAATCGATACCAACTCCCAAGGATTGATGACCTTTTTGATCAACTTAGAGGCTCAAGGTGCTATTCAAAGATCGATCTCAGGTCAGGTTACCATCAACTACGAGTCAAGGAGGAGGATATACCAAAAACTGCCTTTCGTACTAGATATGGCCACTATGAGTTTGTAGTAATGCCTTTCGGACTAACCAATGCACCGGTAGTATTCCTGAGCCTAATGAATAAGATCTTTAGACCATACCTCGACCAGTTTGTAGTAGTGTGCATTGATGACATCTTGGTATATTCAAGGTCTGAAGAAGAGCATGAGCAACATTTAAGGACTGTCCTTCAAGTTCTTAGGGATAATCGGTTATATGCCAAGGCAAGCAAATGTGAGTTCTGGTTGAATGAAGTAAAATTCTTAGGGCATGTAGTGCCGGAGAATGGGATTGCGGTGGATCCAACCAAGGTGGAGGCAGTATTGGATTGGAGACAACAAAAGACCGTGTCAGAAATCCGCAGTTTCTTAGGATTGGCCGGTTATTACCGGAGGTTCATCCAAGATTTCTCCAAACTAGCTAAACCAATGACTCGTTTGATGCAAAAAGGAGTAAAGTATGAGTGGGATGAAGCTTGCGAAAAATCCTTCCAAGAGCTAAAGAAGAGGTTAACTAGTGCGCCAATTTTGACCATCCCAGAATGAGAAGTGGGGTATACTGTGTATTGCGATGCGTCTAAAGAAAGGTTAGGGTGCGTGCTCATGCAAAATGGAAAGGTAGTTGCGTATGGATCCAGACAGTTGAAACCTCATGAGTGTAACTACCCAACACATGACTTGGAGTTAGCGGCCGTAGTTTTTGCTCTAAAGCAATGGTGACATTACCTGTATGGGGAACAATTTGAGATTTTCATAGCTCACAAGAGTTTGAAGTATTTATTTACACAGAAGGACCTCAACTTGAGACAGAGACGATGGATGGAGTATCTTGAGGATTTCCAGTTCACTCTCTCATATCATCCCGGTAAAGCCAATGTAGTAGCAGATGCTCTCAGTCGCAAGAGCAGGGGGATGATGGCTAGAATTTTCATCAAAGAATGGGATATGGTTAAGACAATGTATTCAGGATCCAAATAGAATCTCAAGATACAACAGCATATCTTAGTGCACAGAAGGTGATGCCTAAGTTGATGAATGAGATCATGGAGGCCCAGAAGCCCGATGAAGAGGTAGCCTATATCAAGGGACATCTGGAATCAGGAGAACCTATGCTCAATTGGGTAATTCGCCCCGATGGTAGTTTAAGATACCAAGGTAGATTGTTTGTACCAAGTGACGAGTTGCTTAGAGAAAAGGTACTTAAGAAATGTCATCATTCTGCATTTGCGGTACATCCAGGAGGGACTAAAATGTACCAAGATTTGAAGAGGCAGTATTGGTGGAATGGAATGAAGAAGGAAGTGGCTAAATTTGTAGCGAAATGTCTGACATGCCAACAAGTGAAGGCGGAACATCAGAAACCAGGGGAAATGTTGCAACCCCTATCAATAGCTGAATGGAAGTGGGAGTTTGTGACGATGGATTTTATGACAGGGTTGCCTAAGTCACCTAAAGGACGCGATGCTATATGGGTAATAGTGGATCGCCTCACCAAGTCAGCACATTTCTTACCCTATAAGATGACCTACACTTTAGAGTCTATGTGTAGGCTTTACATCGTGGAGATCATTCGGCTACATGGAATTCCGGTGTCTATTGTGTCAGATCGTAATCCACGGTTCACCTCTCGATTTTGGGGAAGCCTGCAGGAAGCTCTTGGTACAGAGTTGTGTTTTAGCACCGCCTTTCACCAACAAACAGATGGACAATCTGAACGCACCATCTAGACACTCGAAGCTATGTTGAGAGCTTGCGCAATGGATTTTCAAGGAAGTTGGGAACGACACCTACCCCTAATTGAATTCGCCTATAACAATAGCTTTCAAGCTAGCATCGGTATGGCGCCCTTTGAAGCATTATATAGATGACCTTGTAGATCGCCGATTTGTTGGGCGGAAGTGGGTGATGCAAATCTGATAGGACCCGAACTTGTTCTAGAAACTACTGAGAAGGTCAAATTGATCCGACAATGGTTAAAGACTGCTCAAGACCGTCAAAAGAATTATGCAGATAGCAGAAGAAGGCCATTGATGTTTGAAGTAGGCAGCCACGTGTTCCTAAAGGTGCAACCTAGGCGTGGAGTCGTACATTTCGGGAAAAAGGGAAAGCTGTCACCACGATATATTGGGCCTTTTGAGGTATTGGAAAGAGTGGGCGAAGTAGCATATAGACTAGCTCTACCTCCGCAGTTAGCAGGGATACACGACGTCTTGCACGTATCTATGTTGAGAAAATACATCGCCAACTCATCACACGTCCTCAAATGGGAAGAAATTAGTCTTGACAAAGATGTTACATTTAAAGAAGGACCGGTAGCAATACAGGATAGCCGAGAGAAGAACCTTAGAGGCAAAACGGTTCACTTGGTAAAAGTGCTATGGCGTCATCGGGGAATTGAGGAATCTACTTGGGAACGCCAGGATTGGGTGAAGGCAAACCACCCCGAACTTTTCGAAGGCAGTATGTAGTTGAATTTCGGGGACGAAATTGTTTTAAGGGGGATAGGTTGTGAAGCCCTTGAAAAATGTTTTCTCTTTAAAAACCCTAATGTTTAAATTATTTTCCTAAAGCCCTTAGTTACTTGAATTATTTCGAATCTTGTCGGTTAACATTTTTTTTTATCAAAACCGGAATATCCTAGCGGGGTTAGGTTCCTTAGCGTAATTTAATTAAATTCTACATAAGTCAGGTCCCAATACATGAATTTAACTTCAAGCCCTCACTTCTTTATTTAAATTCAAAATTTCCCCAAAACTAGTACATGTACCTTATACTATAAGTACCATCAATTAATTGAGATCTATATAAATATATACATTAAGGAATGTGCTCCTAGTACCTAGATTGATTAAAAAAAAATAGCCCCATCACCCTTCCCAATGGCCGGCCACCGTAGAGAGAAGTGAGAAGCCTATTTTCAAGATTTATAATCATGGTATTCTAGAAACCCAAAAAAACTATTCAACTAGGAATTAACTAGGTGTTGCCTAATCCCAAGGTTAAGCTCCCTAATCACTCCTAATTCATTGAACTCCAAGTAAATTCTAGCTTGTCCATTCAATTCCAACTAGTGGGCTTCTATGTCATTTTACACCAAATTTGCCAATAAATATCACCACTCCCTAGCATGGAAAACACAAGAATCACACTCACACACACACTTTCGGCTAGAGGAGGGGAGGGAGAACAAGAGAGAAGTCTTGAGAGGAAGAGGAAGGGAGAAGAGAGCCATCTTGTTCAAAGCTTAGCAAGTAAGCCACAACACAACCTTCTCTTTCATTTTCCTTTTTCAAATACATGTTCTTAAGGGTTCTAAATATTGTTTTCAGATATGTCATTGATATATGTTTGTTAGCATGTTTTGGGTATTGTACCTTAGAATCTGTTTTTGCAGCCACTTTCAAAAATTTTACCAAAATGTATAAAATTATTCTGGACCTCTATTTTATGTCAAAATCTTCCTTAAGGAGTTAACTTTCAACTAAAATTAGTTTCATGGAAAAACAGTGAGCGATTTGCAAGAAAATCAAATTTTTGTAACGATCGACGAATCTGGACAGCGCTGGAGTGTTTTCTAAATAACTTAAAATCTAGAAAAGCTATCCCATTTCCAAAATATGTTCTGGAAACTATATTAGATTCTCTATGAACCATAGGAAGGCCGAGTCCAGTAAAAATTCTAAAATAGCCCTTCTATTCTAATCCTTATGTGATATCGAATTTGGAAATCTTGTTATGCATAGGTGTTTTACGCTCTTGTGTTCAAGAAAATGTTTATTAGCGTATGATCGTATCTTGGCATGATGTTGTACATATTATGGTTATGTTCTTATTCTTCTTCATCTTAATGATGCATGCTTATGTGGATATTATTACCTTGTTAAGATTGGTCTAACCTTGTTTTAAAACATTTAACTCAACGGGAAACTTAATTGGGATGGTATTGGGTTTTCGATCACTTGAGTAATGATGATAATGTGTGACGTGTGGATTGTTGGGATATGTTTCCTACTTGGAAGTTAAAGTCTTGCGCAAGTGGTTTTCGGAACCCTTGAACGAAGCGGTTGTATTCGGACCCTAGGTGGTTTGGTGTGAGAAGGGATTTGGGCAAGGCCCATTATTACCGTCTCTTTTGAGGCCCTGCAGATGGCGCTACGTGGTGTATAACCGTTGGTAGGCATCCGAGGTTAGTTCTGCAACAAAGCAGCAAAAGAGGGGGCATACCGAATAATCCGAATCCGATTCTTGTGGTTGGGAGGACGAAATCTCTTTCGAGGATTTCTAGTTTACTAACATCTAACTTGTAACCCTTTTTTTATTTATTTTGAGTACCATGCTTTACTACTTGATGTTATATTTGAGATTGTGTATTGGACTGGAAAAAAAAAAAGGATGGGGTGTGTGTGTGTTTCTGGGCATTCAAAGGTCACAACGTATCATGCCAGGTGAGGAAGAGGAACTTATAGCTGGAGATGAAGAACCTGAAACCTTCAAAGACTTTTGGCTATCTTAGTAAAGTTAGAAATTTCCTTTTGATGTTTTGTAAGACTCATGTGAAGATTTAAATTTTCTTGGGATGTAATGCAACGGAACAAGCTTTTGAATTAAGGATATTCGTGGTTGTTATGTATTTATATTCTACGTATATGTATGAACCTTATCGTTGCTTGTGAGACCTTGTGTCAATGCCTTTTAAGATCTGTCAAAAGGGTAGTGCGCTGTCTAAGAAAGCCAGACTTAGAAGGGAGGCTAATTTGACTCTTCCGGCGAACTGGGATCGTACTTGGTTATTGACCACAGGACTCATTCGTGATTCTTCCTTGACTACAACCAACAGTGTAGAATCGGGGCGTCACAACTTAAACTGGGATCTTACTTGGTTATTGATCACAGGACTCATTCGTGATTCTTCCTTGACTACAACCAATAGTATAGAATCGGGGTGTCAATACTTATGAGACCTTGTGTCAACTTAAGTTGTGACGCCTCGATTCTACACTATTGGTTATAGTTAAGGAAGAATCACGAATGAGTCTTGTGGTCAATAACCAAGTAAGATCCCAGTTCGCCGGAAGAGTCAAATTAGCCTCCCTTCTAAGTCCAGCTTTCTTAGGCAGCGCACTACCCTTTTGATAGATCTTAAAAGGCATTGACACAAGGTCTCATAAGAAACGGTAAGGTTCATACACATACGTAGAATATAAATAAATAACAACCACGAATATCTTTAATTCAAAAGCTTGTTCCGTTGCATTACATCCCAAGAAAATTTAAATCTTCACATGAGTCTTACAAAACATCAAAAGGAAATTTCTAACTTTACTAAGATAGCCAAAAGTCTTCGAAGGTTTCAGGCTCTTCGTCTCCAGCTATAAGTTCCTCTTCGTCACCTGGCATGATACGCCGTGAGCTTTGAATGCCCAGTAAACACACACACACCTCGTCCTTTTTTTTTCCAGTCCAATACACAATCTCAAATATAACAACAAGTAGTAAAGCGTGGTCCTCAAAATAGATAAACAAAGGGTTACAAGTTAGATGTTGGTAAACTAGAAATCCCCCCAAGAGATTTCGTCCTCCCAACAACAAGAATCGAATTCGGATTATTCGGTATGCCCCCTCTTTTGCTGCTTTGTTGCAGAACTAACCTCAGATGCCTACCATCGGTTATATACCATGTAGCGCCATCTGCAGGGCCTCAAAAGAGACGGTAATAATGGGCCTTGCCCAAATCCCTCCTCACACCAAACCACCTAGGGTCCGAATACAACCGCTCCATTCAAGGGTTCCGAAAACCACTTGCGCAAGACTTTAACTCCCAAGTAGGGAATGCATCCCAACAATCCACATATCACACATTATCATCATTACTCAAGTGATCAAAAACCCAATACCATCCCAATTAAGTTTCCCGTTGAGTTAAATGTTTTAAAACAAGGTTAAACCAATCTTAACAAGATAATAATATCCACATAAGCATGCATCATTAAGATGATGGAGAATAAGAACATAACCATAATATGTACAACATCATGCCAAGATATGATCATATGCTAATAAACATTTTCATGAACACAAGAGCATAAAACACCTATGCATAACAAGATTTCCAGATTCGATATCACATAAGGATTAGAATAGAAGGGCTATTTTAGAATTTTTACCGGACTCGGCCTTCCTATGGTTCGTAGAGAATCTAATCTAGTTTCCAGAACATATTTCGGGAACGGGATAGCTTTTCTAGGTTTTAAGTTATTTAGAAAACACTCCAGCGCTGTCCAGATTCGTCGATCGTTACGAAAATTTGATTTTCTTGCAAACCGCTCACTGTTTTTCCATGAAACTAATTTTAGTGTAAAGATAAGTCCTTAAGGAAGATTTTGACATAAAACAGAGGTCTAGAATAATTTTATACATTTTGCCAGAATTTTCGAAAGTGGGCTGCAAAAACAGATTCTAAGGTACAATACCCAAAACAAGAAGATTTATTGGAAAAGGGATCCACTAAGGAAAAATTTTCGTCTCTTTTATGATGAAAACATGCTAACTAACATATATCAATGACACATCTGAAAAGAATATTTAGAACCCTTAAGAACATGTATTTGAAAAAGGAAAATGAAAGGGAAGGTTGTGTTGTGGCTTACTTGCTAAGCTTTGAACGAGATGGCTCTCTTCTCCCTTCCTCTTCCTCTCAAGACTTCTCTCTTGTTCTCCTTCCCCTCCTCTAGCCGAAAGTGTGTGTGTGAGTGTGATGCTTGTGTTTTCCATGCTAGGGAGTGGTGATATTTATTGGCAAATTTGGTGTAAAATGACATAGAAGCCCATTAGTTGGAATTGAATGGACATGCTAGAATTTACTTGGAGTTCAATGAATTAGGAGTGATTAGGGAGCTTAACCTTGGGAAGTTCAATGAATTAGGAGTGATTAGGGAGCTTAACCTTGGGATTAGGCAACACCTAGTTAATTCCTAGTAGAATAGTTTTTTTGGGTTTCTGGAATACCATGATTATAAATCTTGAAAATAGGCTTCTCACTTCTCTCTAGGGTGGCAGGCCATTGGGAAGGGTGATGGGTCCATTTTTTTTTTAATCAATCTAGGTACTAGGAGCACATTCCTTAATGTATATATTTATATAGATCTCAATTAATTGATGGTACTTATAGTATAAGGTACATGTACTAGTTTTGGGGAAATTTTGAATTTAAATAAAGAAGTGAGGGCTTGAAGTTAAATTCATGTATTGGGACCTTACTTATGTAGAATTTAATTAAATTACGCTAAGGAAGCTAATCCAGCTAGGATATTCTGGTTTTGACAAAAAAATTGATAACCGACAATATTCGAAATAATTCAAGTAACTAAGCGCTTTAAGAAAATAATTTAAACATTTAGGTTTTTAAAGAGAAAACATTTTTCAGGGGCTTCACAACCTATCCCCCTTAAAACAATTTCGTCCCCAAAATTCAACTACATACTGCCTTCGAAAAGTTCGGGGTAGTTTGCCTTCACCCAATCCTGGCATTCCCAAGTAAATTCCTCAATTCCCCGATGACACCATAGCACTTTTACCAAGTGAACCGTTTTGCCTCTAAGGTTCTTCTCTCGGCTATCCTGTATTGCTACCGGTCCTTCTTTAAATGTAACATCTTTGTCAAGACTGATTTCTTCCCGTTTGAGGACGTGTGATGAGTCGGCCGTGTATTTTCTCAACATAGATACATAGAAGACGTCGTGTATCCCTGCTAACTGTGGAGGTAGAGCTAGTCTGTATGCTACTTCACCCACTCTTTCCAATACCTCAAAAGGCCCAATATATCGTGGTGACAGCTTTCCCCTTTTCCCAAAATGTATGACTCCACGCCTAGGTTGCACCTTCAGGAACACGGGGCTACCTTCTTCAAACATCAATGGCCTTCTTCTCCTATCGGCATAATTCTTTTGACGGCCTTGAGCAGTCTTTAACCATTGTCGGATCAATTTGACCTTCTCAGTAGTTTCTAGAACAAGTTCGGGTCCTATCAGATTTGCATCACCCACTTCCGCCCAACAAATCGGCGATCTACAAGGTCGTCCATATAATGCTTCAAAGGGCGCCATACCGATGCTAGCTTGAAAGCTATTGTTATAGGCGAATTCAATTAGGGTAGGTGTCGTTCCCAACTTCCTTGAAAATCCATTACGCAAGCTCTCAACATAGCTTCGAGTGTCTGGATGGTGCGTTCAGATTGTCCATCTGTTTGCGGGTGAAAGGCGGTGCTAAAACACAACTCCGTACCAAGAGTTTCCTGCAGGCTTCCCCAAAATCGAGAGGTGAACCGTGGATCACGATCTGACACAATAGACACCGGAATTCCATGTAGCCGAATGATCTCCCCGATGTAAAGCCTACACATAGACTCTAAAGTGTCGGTCATCTTATAGGGTAAGAAATGTGTTGACTTGGTGAGGCGATCCACTATTACCCATATAGCATTATTGGTTGTAGTCAAGGAAGAATCACGAATGAGTCCTGTGGTCAATAACCAAGTAAGATCCCAGTTCCCCGAAAGAGTCAAATTAGCCTCCCTTCTAAGTCCGGCTTTCTTATGCAGCGCACTACCCTTTTGACATATCTTAAAAGGCATTCACACAAGGTCTCATAAGCAACGATAACGTTCGTACAAATAGAAAGAATATAAATACATAACAACCACGAATATCCTTAATTCAAAAGCTTGTTTCGTTACATTACATCCCAAGAAAATTTAAATCTTCACATGAGTCTTACAAAACATCAAAAGGAAATTTCTAACTTCACTAAGATAGCCAAAAGTCTTCGAAGGTTTCAGGCTCTTCGTCTCCAGCTATAAGTTCCTCTTCGTCACCTGGCATGATACGCCGTGAGCTTTGAATGCCCAGTAAACACACACACACCCCGTCCTTTTTTTTTCCAGTTCAATACACAATCTCAAATATAACAACAAGTAGTAAAGCATGATACTCAAAATAGATAAACAAAGGGTTAGAAGTTAGATGTTAGTAAACTAGAAATCCCCCAAAGAGATTTCGTCCTCCCAACCACAAGAATCGGATTTGGATTATTCAGTATGGCCCCTCTTTTGCTGCTTTGTTGCAGAACTTACCTCGGATGCCTACCGTCGGTTATATACCATGTAGCGCCAAGCGCAGGGCCTCAAAAGAGGCGGTAATAATGGGCCTTGCCCAAATCCCTCCTCACACCAAACCACCTAGGGTCCGAATACAACCGCTTCGTTCAAGGGTTCCGAAAACCACTTGCGCAAGACTTTAACTTCCAAGTAGGGAACGCATCCCAACAATCCACACATCACACATTATCGTCATTACTCAAGTGATTGAAAATCCAATACCATCCCAATTAAGTTTCCCGTTGAGTTAAATGTTTTAAAACAAGGTTAAACCAATCTTAACAAGATAATAATATCCACATAAGCATGCATCATTAAGATGAAGGAGCATAAGAACATAACCATAATATGTACAATATCATGCCAAGATATGATCATACGCTAATAAACATTTTCATGAGCACAAGAGCATAAAACACCTATGCATAACAAGATTTCCAGATTCGATATCACATAAGGATTAGAATAGAAGGGCTATTTTAGAATTTTTACCGTACTTGGCCTTCCTATGGTTCGTAGAGAATCTAATCTAGTTTCCAGAACATATTTCGGGAATGGGATAGCTTTTCTAGATTTTAAGTTATTTGGAAAACACTCCAGCACTGTCCAGATTCGTTGATCGTTATGAAAATTTGATTTTCTTGCAAACCGCTCATTGTTTTTCCATGAAACTAATTTTAGTTGAAAGATAACTCCTTAAGGAAGATTTTGACACAAAATAGAGGTCCAGAATAATTTTATACATTTTACTAGAATTTTTGAAATTGGGCTTCAAAAACAGATTCTATGGTACAATACCCAAAACAAGAAGATTTATGGGAAAAGGGATCCACTAAGGGAAAATTTTCATCTCTTTTATGATGAAAACATGCTAACAAACATATATCAGTGACACATCTGAAAACAATATTTAGAACCCTTAAGAACATGTACTTGAAAAAGGAAAATGAAAGAGAAGGTTGTGTTGTGGCTTACTTGCTAAGCTTCGAACAGGATGGCTCTTTTCTCCCTTCCTCTTCCTCTCAAGACTTCTCTCTTGCTCTCCTTCCTCTCCTCTAGCCGAAAGTGTGTGTGTGAGTGTGATGCTTGTGTTTGCCATGCTAGGGAGTGGTGATATTTATAGGCAAATTTGGTGTAAAATGACATAGAAGCCCACTAGTTGAAATTGAATGGACAAGCTAGAATTTACTTGGAGTTCAATGAATTAGGAGTGATTAGGGAGCTTAACCTTGGGAAGTTCAATGAATTAGGAGTAATTAGGGAGCTTAACCTTGGGATTAGGCAACACCTAGTTAATTCCTAGTTGAATAGTTTTTTTTTGGGTATCTAGAATACCTCGATTATAAATCTTGAAAATAGGCTTCTCACTTCTCTCTAGGGTGGTTGGCCATTGGGAAGGGTGATGCGGCCATTTTTTTTTAATCAATCTAGGTACTAGGAGCACATTCCTCAATGTATATATTTATATAGATCTCAATTAATTGATGGTACTTATAGTATAAGGTACATGTACTAGTTTTGGATAAATTTTGAATTTAAATAAAGAAGTGAGGGTTTGAAGTTAAATTCATGTATTGGAACCTTACTTATGTAGAATTTAATTAAATTTGGCTAAGGAACCTAATCCAGCTAGGATATTCCGGTTTTGATAAAAAAAAATGCTAACTGACAAGATTCGGAATAATTCAAGTTACTAAGGGCTCTAAGAAAATAATTTAAACATTAGGGTTTTTAAAGAGAGAACATTTTTCAGAGGCTTCACAACCTATCCCCCTTAAAACAATTTCGTCCCCGAAATTCAACTACATACTGCCTTCGAAAAGTTCGGGGTAGTTTGCCTTCACCCAATCTTGGCATTCCCAAGTAGATTCCTCAATTCCCCGATGACGCCATAGCACTTTTACCAAGTGAACCGTTTTACCTCTAAGTTTCTTCTCTCGGCTATCCTATATTGATACTGGTCCTTCTTTAAATGTAACATCTTTGTCAAGACTGATTTCTTCCCATTTGAGGACGTGTGATGAGTCGGCGATGTATTTTCTCAATATAGATACATGGAAGACGTCGTGTATCCCTGCTAACTGCGGAGGTAGAGCTAGTCTATATGCTACTTCGCCCACTCTTTCCAATACCTCAAAGGGCCCAATATATCGTGGTGAAAGCTTTCCATTTTTCTCGAAACGTACGACTCCACGCCTAGGTTGCACCTTTAGGAACACGTGGCTGCCTACTTCAAACATCAATGGCCTTTTTCTCCTATCTGCATAATTCTTTTGACGGTCTTGAGAAGTCTTTAACCGTTGTCGGATCAATTTGACCTTCTCAGTAGTTTCTAGAACAAGTTCGGGTCCTATCAGATTTGCATCACCCACTTCCGCCCAACAAATCGGCGATCTACAAGGTCGTCCATATAATGCTTCAAAGGGCGCCATACCAATGCTAGCTTGAAAGCTATTGTTATAGGCGAATTCAATTAGGGATAGGTGTTGTTCCCAACTTCCTTGAAAATCCATTGCGCAAGGTCTCAACATAGCTTCGAGTGCCTGGATCGTGCGCTCAGATTGTCCATCTGTTTGCGGGAGAAAGGCGGTGCTAAAACACAACTCCGTACCAAGTGCTTCTTGCAGGCTTCCCCAAAATCGAGAGGTGAACCGTGAATCACGATCTGACATAATAGACACTGGAATTCCATGTAGCCGAATGATCTCCCCAATGTAATGCCTACACATAGACTCTAAAGTGTCGGCCATCTTATAGGGTAAGAAATGTGCTGACTTGGTGAGGTGATCCACTATTACCCATATAGCATTATTGGTTGTAGTCAAGGAAGAATCACGAATGAGTCCTGTGGTCAATAACCAAGTAAGATCTTAGTTCGCCAGAAGAGTCAAATTAGCCTCCCTTCTAAGTCCAGCTTTCTTAGGCAGCGCACTACCCTTTTGACAGATCTTAAAAGGCATTGACACAAGGTCTCATAAGCAACGATAAGGTTCATACAAATACGTAGAATATAAATACATAACAACCACAAATATCCTTAATTCAAAAGCTTGTTCTGTTACATTACATCCCAAGAAAATTTAAATCTTCACATGAGTCTTACAAAACATAAAAAGGAAATTTCTAACTTTACTAAGATAGACAAAAGTCTTCGAAGGTTTTAGGCTCTTCGTCTCCAGCTATAAGTTCCTCTTCGTCACCTGGCATGATACGCCGTGAGCTTTGAATGCCCAATAAACACACACACACCCCGTCCTTTTTTTTTCCAGTCCAATACACAATCTCAAATATAACAACAAGTAGTAAAGCATGATACTCAAAATAGATAAACAAAGGGTTACAAGTTAGATGTTGGTAAACTAGAAATCCCCCAAAGAGATTTCGTCCTCCCAACCACAAGAATCGAATTCGGATTATTCGGTATGCCCCCTCTTTTGCTGCTTTGTTGCAGAACTAACCTCGGATTCCTACCATCGATTATATACCGCGTAGCGCCATCTGCAGGGCCTCAAAAGAGACGGTAATAATGGGCCTTGCCCAAATCCCTCCTCACACCAAACCACCTAGGGTCCGAATACAATCGCTCCGTTTAAGGGTTCCGAAAACCACTTGCGCAAGACTTTAACTTCCAAGTAGGGAACGCATCCCAACAATCCACACATCACACATTATCATCATTACTCAAGTGATCAAAAACCCAATACCATCCCAATTAAGTTTCCCGTTGAGTTAAATGTTTTAAAACAAGGTTAAACCAATCTTAACAAGATAATAATATCCACATAAGCATGCATCATTAAGATGAAGGAGACTAAGAACATAACCATAATATGTACAACATCATGCCAAGATATGATCATACGCTAATAAACATTTTTATGAACACCAGAGCATAAAACACCTATGCATAACAAGATTTCCAGATTCGATATCACATAAGGATTAGAATAGAAGGGCTATTTTAGAATTTTTACCAGACTCAGCCTTCCTGTGGTTCATAGAGCATCTAATCTAGTTTCCAGAACAAATTTTGGGAATGGGATAGCTTTTCTAGATTTTAAGTTATTTAGAAAACACCCCAGCGCTGTCCAGATTCGTCGATCGTTACGAAAATTTGATTTTCTTGCAAACCGCTCACTGTTTTTCCATGAAACTAATTTTAGTGTAAAGATAAGTCCTTAAGGAAGATTTTGACATAAACAGAGGTCTAGAATAATTTTATACATTTTGCTAGAATTTTTGAAAGTGGGCTGCAAAAATAGATTCTAAGGTACAATACCCAAAACAAGAAGATTTATGGGAAAAGGGATCCACTAAAGGAAAATTTTTGTCTCTTTTATGATGAAAACATGCTGACTAACATATATCAATGACACATCTGACAACAATATTTAGAACCCTTAAGAATATATATTTGAAAAAGGAAAATGAAAGAGAAGGTTGTGTTGTGGCTTACTTGCTAAGCTTTGAACAAGATGGCTCTCTTCTCCCTTCCTCTTCCTCTCAAGAATTCTCTCTTGTTCTCCTTCGCTCCTCTAGCCGAAAGTGTGTGTGTGAGTGTGATGCTTGTGTTTGCCATGCTAGGGAGTGGTGATATTTATAGCCAAATTTGGTGTAATATGACATAGAAGCCTGTAGACGCACTCGTGGGCTTTCGGCTACAGTTCGGACTCAAATGTCACGGTTCTGAATCTAGTCTCGCAAAGTGCAATGCAAGACCAATAAATCACCAAAGAGTCCAAATCCGGCACATCGTTTTGGAAAACTGATTTTTGTAAAAAAGTGCCAAACATAGACTGTTTTGCCAGATACAGAGTCGCCACCTAAATATTTTGTTTTGGGGGAATTTAGGAAACCCTGACTCATGCCTAAGGCCACGTGTCCGTCATCACCAAAGTTGCCTCGGCTCGGGAACTTAGGTACGATTGGGGAAGGTCATCAATGAGCACCCCCGCTCACCCGATCAAAGATCGGCCACTACTAAACATGATATCTTGTTTTTGAAAACACATGCGTTCTTATTTCGGTTAATTAGCTAATCTTACTATGTGATGCGCACAGCAAAAACAAGTATAGACTAGATTGCCTAACTTGGAACAAAACATTGCATATACGTTTATTTGGAAAATGGTTTGAAGTTTGCTACTCGTAAGTAGGCTAAAATGCGGATTTGATGAATTGTTCCAATTCAAGTAATCCAACCTTCACCCACAGGCATTCAGGCAGTTAAACACTTAAGCAAATAGCCTCATGGCAAGCATGCTATTATGGCCACACTCACACACATGCAGTATGCTAAAGCATAAACACTCACAGTGTACTCTGAGCCAAAACAGAAACTAGTTAGTAATCAATGCATGATCCTAGTTCATGTTAAGATGGCTAATGCAACACATGCAAAATGCAACTAGAAATAGGCTCGGCTATTCTAAAATGGCATAGGAAATGCGACATTTGATAACGTGTATTCAAATTGGAATTGAAGTACAATGCAGTTAGTATGATGCGCCGAGCCCGGTGCATGCAATGTAGATGAATGATGCAAACATACGAGCATAAGTATGCTAATTGAAAATGACCTAGAACTAACCATCAAAAGCAGGTAAGTAAAAGGGAGAAAGACGTGGGGTTAGAAGACATGCACACACGCACGCACACTTATTACAAAATTCGCCCTCTCGACGGAGGGTCTGAATGAATAATACATGCCAACTAATTAACTAACTAACAAGCTAATTAATTATTACATAACTGAATGAATAACTAGCTACAACTAATTATTACAAAACTTAATTAATTAACTAACTACAAATGAAAAGCAACAAACAATGCTGCTCCAGCTCTTTTAGAGAAGCAGAAGGTGCGTGCTCGGTTCTTGTCCTGAAAGCTCTCAGGTTGCTCTTTAGTGGCTCTGTCTGCAGGGTGTCCTTGAGGAATTCCTGTTGAACCTTACCAAAACCAGTCTAGGGAATACATCAGTGGCTTGCCGACCACTGATGTGTTGTGACACCAAGCTACAGTAGAGCACCAAAAAAAGAAAAAGGAGGGTCTCCTAAGGATATGTACGCACTATGCCACTCCATATCACCTCAGAACATCAAGGGAGAGGCATAGTTGGATCCACGACCATCAATCGCGCATCCCGATGCATGATGGCCAAAGATCCAACTTGTGCAAATCAATGTGAAATGAATGCACAAATAAAACACATAAGTGCCTAGAACTCTATCATGGATAATCAAGAGCGTTGGTGACCAAGAATTGAGACACATTTCATCACTTGAAGTATGAAACGTTCCTCGTTTCTCGTGCTCGGATTAACACTTAATCCAAACGATAATGCAATGCAGGGATGGCATACACAATGCTAACTCGAACATGCAATCATGCAATATGACTTAAGCATGCAAAATGCAGTGTAATAAACATGCAACAACATGTAATGGAACTAGCATGCGACAACATGCAAAGATGGAGCGAGCATACAACAATATGCAAGACAAGCATGCAACAACATGCAAGGGTGGACTTAAAGCAAAATGGGCAGACCTTAACTATGCCCAAATCAGTGGCCAAAATGCATCAAAACTAAGGCATGAAAGCATATATAAGCATGCACAATGCAATGGCTTAACAACTAGACCTCGAAACACAAACCTCAATCATGATAAAGAAGCGATAAACATGGAAGTGTGACAACACTAAAGGCTCTGAAATCAAGTGTGAAATGATACCAAATCATTCAAACAACACAAGTAAGGCATGCAAGAGGACCTAAGGCACAAAGCCATCAAAGGGACTACACAAAGGGCTTGCAATACATGGCACAAATGATTGAACCAAACATGGATAGAGGTTAAATAGGTCTAAACAAAGACCTAAACATGCTGAGATAAAGGCTCAAAGGTCAAGGTATGCAAGCATATAAGCTAGGCCGCAAATAAGGCAATAATGCACAACACTCAAAGACGCTTAAAGAGTAAATGAAGTGCTAATATGGCAATGCTAAAAGCTCTGAATTGAAGTATTAAATGATGCCAAATCATCTAAATAGCTCAAAGATAGCATGCATGAGTCATTAAAACATAAAGCTAACAAGGCCAATTGCACTACAGCTATACAAAACATGGAGCATATGGCAAAGGCAACCCAAAATAGTCATATAACATGTTAAAATGAGACTAAAACATGTATGGAGGTAAGCCAAAACAAGCTAGCATGAAGAGCATGAGGCATGATGCATACAAGGCAAATAAGGTGGATTACACTACACCTATTAAGACCAAGCATGGGATGACTCAACTAACAAAAATCAGAGTTAAGGCATGTCAAAATAAGCCCAAAAACCCACTGAGATGGCATCCCAAAGACCTAAGCATAGAGGCATGCATAATGATCCATTCATGAGGCATAAAACACAAACTCTCTAAGACATTGAAAGCATGTCAAATGCAGGTGTATGACCACATTTCATGGATTGAAATAACATTCAAGATGATGGCAAAGCATGGAAACATCACATGCATGGCATGGTAGGGGCCTCAAAACCTAAGGCTAGCCAAAGCATTTACACTATAGCTATACAAAACATGAGTGATATGACTATGGTAGCCCAAAACAGTCCTAGAACAGCCCAAAATAAAAATAAAATCATGCTGGAGCAAAGCCAAAACATGCTGGAATGATGAGTCAAAACATCACGCACATAAAGCTAGTAAGCAAGATTTGTTCTACAAGTATATGGAGCATGCAAAAGATGACCAAAACCACTTTAGACAGAGTTATGTGATGGAAAAACATCACCAAAAACATGCTGAAATGGACTCAACATAAGCTAGGCAAACATGCTAGTTTGATGAGCCACAAATGGGATTACACTACACATACAAGAAGCATGCAAAATATGACCAAACCAGCCATGGACAGAGTCAAGGAAGGTCCTAAAAGTTACAAAAAATGGCCTGAACCAAGCCTCAAAAGTAAATGGATACATGCTCCTTTGATAGGCCAAAAACTCAAGCAAACAAAACAAAAAGGGAGGGGGTCACCCCCCTCTGGTTTTGGGCCTCAAAACCACATGCCTACCACTGAAAATCCACTGGATTTTAGTGGCTAAAAGGCTAAACAAAGCCTAGCTCAAAGGCCTGAAAGCATGGCTCAAAACAAGGCCAAACAAAGCATACAAGAGGGTTGTACACCCCTAACACCAAAAAGACCTTAAACAAATTTCAAAAGCACTTAAATACAGAACTTATTTCAGTTGAAAGCAAGGCCTAAAATAATATGAAAGGTTGGCCAAAATGAGGTACAAATAAATGCTAAAAAAGGGAAGAAACTCACCCTTGAAGACCAACTTCAAAACCTGCAATCTCAGGGGCCAAAAACCAAGTTTCATAGCTCAAGTAACCCCCTCAAGAACCTCAGCTCAAAGATGGTGGTGTATCTCTATGTGTTGTAGTGCAAAAGTGCAAGAAAAATGGACTTTAGAGCACTATTCTATGCAATATATAGAGAGAGAGTGAGAAATATAGAGAGAGAGATACAACTCCTTCAAAACATTATTCAACCTCTGATATAGAAGAAGGCTCCTTCCTTATATAGAAGAATACAAGAAGAAGCTTGTTAAACATGCTTGGCAAGAGCTTCATCCCTCCATACACGTGTGTGGAGGGGAAATGAGTGAAAACCAGTTGGCTCAAAAGATCTGGCGTGAAACCTGCTGAGACAGGGGGTCTGCCGGCCATCAGTGGTGGCCGACAGTGGCTCATTGATGGCCGACAGGCATCATCAATGGCCGGCAGTTGCAAAGGCATGGCCGGCAGGGCCAAAAAGGGGCTGGCAGTGCCTTCCACAGAGCATGCAGAAAGGGCCATTACAAGGTCCAAAAATGGGGCAGGAAGGATACAGGGTTTGGAAAGTTCAAACTTGTGACGTTCCGCCGTGAAAGTCGAGTACTCGGCGAGCAATCGAACTAGTTGTTGGGTGTACCTGCAAGCACAACCAAGTCTTGAGGACGGTAAAAAATGGGGTGTCTACAGTTACCCCTCTTTGACAGAACTCGAAAGTCACAAAGCGATGGGAGTGAATGTCAAAGCCCAGAGACGATCCATTTTTGACAAGGCCGAAGACTCAGGCAAACATTCGATATAACCATGCAGAGATGCGCCCGTAGGCTGGGGCAAAATGCAAATGACATGCAATATGCAAGAGCATAACTTATGATTATGCAAAGATAGCTATAATGGAGCAATTATATACAATAATTGCAACAGTTTTAAGCAAGTGAATAACTGTCCTACATATTCCAACAGAAAGGATGTAAGAAAATTATGCAATTCTCACCACGTCCCACGCGGAGTGAATACAATACCGTCTGGTTCGTCTGGTCGCGTCAGCTTCAAATGAACCGTACATACAATATCGTGCCTGTAAAAGAAAGTGACTCAATAGGTACAATATCATTAGAAACATGCATAGCAATGCAAGTGAAAAGTGCGTGACAACGTAAGTGAAGGGGTGCAAGACAATGCAATCCCGACGGTGCGAGACAACGCAGGTGGAACATACGTAACAGTGCAAAGAAAATATGCGTAACAGCACAAGATAGAGACATGTGCGTAACAACGCAAATAAGACATGCGTAACAGTGCAAGTAAAACACGTAAGACATGCGTAACAGCGCAAGTAAAACAAATAAAACATGTGTGACAGTGCAAGTTAAAACATGCATAACAGCGCAAGTTAAAGATATGTGTAACAGCGCAAGTAAAACAAGTAAAACATGCGTGACAGCGCAAGTTAAAGAAGTAGACAAGCGTAACAACGCAAGTAAAACAAGTAAAACATGCGTAACAGCGCAAGTAAAAAAAATAAAACATGCGTGACAGCGCAAGTTAAAGAAGTAGACATGCGTAACAGCGCAAGTAGAAGAAATAAAACATGCGTGACAGCGCAAGTTAAAGAAGTAGACATGCGTAACAGCGCAAGTTAGATGTGCATAGCAATATAAGTAATATGCATGACAGTGCAAGACAGATGAAGTGCGTAACAGCTCAAGTAATGAGAAATGCGAAACAACGCAAGTTAGATGAGTGCAAAACAACGCAAGCTAGTGGGGTGCGAAACAACACACTTAACGAGCGTAACAGCGCAAGTTAGAGAGGGGTGCGAAACAACGCACTTAACGAGCGTAACAGTGCAAGTTAAAAGGGGGGTGCGAAACAACGCACTTAACGAGCGTAACAGCGCAAGTTAAAGAGCGGTGCGAAACAACGCAAATAGGGGTGCATGACAATGCAACCCAAGCGCGACGCACAACAACGCGAAAGGGATGCAAGACAATGCAACCTAAGTGTGATGCATAACAATGCGGAAGGGATGCAAGACAATGCAACCTAAGTGTGACGCATAACAATGCGGAACACTAACAAGTGCAGGTAAGGTGTGCAAGATAGCGCGAGCAATGCACTAACAGGTGCAGGAGGGGTGCGCAAAATAGCACGAACAATGCACTAACAGGTGTAGGAGGGTGCACAATATAGCGTGAACAATGCACTAACAGGTGCAGGAGTGTGCGTAAAATAGCGCGAACAATGCACTAACAGGTGTAGGAGGAGGATAGTACAGTAGATACAAAAGGGGACAAACTCCAAGTATACTGGAATCACCCTTGGGTATTCATACAGATTTCAAGCCGGGGATACACCCCTGGGTATTCAAACAAGACTTTAGTCTCGGAAATTCGAAACCTTTGTATTCTAGGCAACAACCATTCGAACTCTAGTTTTCACCGTCGCAATTGATCTCCTAGGAACTCATTGCAAACACAGCCAAGATGCCTCAGACAAGGACTGATTTTCGGAGGGAGCACTTTTGATCGCCATTCTGGCTTTGAAGTAGTCGACATAGTATTCAGTTTACTCTGAACACACAACTCATTCTGAATACACAGTTCATAACAGTACTCAGTTTATTCTGTACACGGCAAATTCTAAACACACTGCTCATTCTGAACATGCAGCTCATAACGCAGTACTCAATTTATTTTGCACACGGCGAATTCTGAACAAACAGTTCAACCTGAACAGACAGGACGCAAAAATGGAACATGCAAAAGTTGAAACAAACTCGGATGCTCCAAATTTTCCCTCTTTTTCTTTTGCTTCGTAGTCCGGAACCCATATAGCTTCAGATAGGTCCTGGTTCTACTGTTCTCATATGACCTAGGTGGAGCCCTGCGGTTTATGAAAGAAATCTTGTTTTGCACATATGTGGAGAATGGCACAGCACTCTAAGCACAAAACGATTTATTTTTGAAATTGAAATTGAACATGATCTTTAACCGGGTATTGAGTCTATGACTGAACACAGCGCACTACGACTCAACAAAAGAAAACAAAAGGTAAACAGCCTAAACACATCGATTGACGCATGAAACGACTCAAGACAAGAATCGAGATAGACAAAAACATGACACTCAGATGTGCACGGGGAGCCTGTTTCTCTGGGTATTGTTCCCCACCCTTTCTCATTTGTGATTCTCACATCACTCGGCTCTCAAGCTCTGTTTTTCTGAAAAAGCCCTTTTCTCACTTTTTCTCTCAGCGCACATCTCTCTATTCTTCAATCTCTCTTCTTTTTTATCCCTCCCATGGGTGGTTGATGGATAAATAGGAAGTTACGGGCTCTTGCCCCTAGCATTCCGCTAGATTCCTCTTCTTTTGCTCACAACAGTGAACTTCCCCCACAGAGGGGTTGCGCTACAACTGGGTGTGTAGCCAATCTGCAGCTGACATCGGTTGACGATGCTCTACTGGGGAGTTTGGACGTGATCACATGTATCTAGACGAGGGAGTGGAATATCTAAATCCATTCCAATTCGTGCTTCGCACTTGGCTTGATACCTCGTTGCTCGGAGGATGAGATAGCTTTCGGCATTTTGTTGTTAGCTCAGTTGTCCCATTTTCTGGCAGGTAGAGTGCCCTTTCTGGCAAGTGTGGTGACAATGGGGAAAAGGCAGAACACCTGACTCAACTGTGCCCCTAGTTCATCATTTTGACCATTTTTTGTTTTGGTTTTCTACTAAAACAATTTTGATCACTATAAGAGTTAGATTAGCATACTTGTTCGATTTTCTCATTTGAAATCATGCTAGTTAGATTGTGAGCACTGAAAATTTTCCTTTTTTTGGATCCAAGAAATGGTCCATTTTTGGAAAAATGGAATAATTTTCGAGAAAATTAGTCAACCTCAGTAAAAATTCTCAAAAACTGTTTTTGCAAATGGCCACTGCTCCACCAACACAAAATCTACTCTTGAGATGCAAAACTTCAGATCCAAAACATTGGAACATTGCCCCTTGTTTGAATAACACCGCAGCACACTGTACGGTAACAGAAAGTTGCCCCTTCTTTGAATAGTACCGCGGCGCACTGTAACCAGTTCTCATGGTGAAGGTCACAACCGAACTCTTGGATACAGAAATGACAAAGATGACCCGTTCATTCTCATAGACAGGACAGTTGAATTTGAAGTGTTTTACGACTGGACTTCATAATGAAGTTGCCTACGTATCCCAAACATGGGAATCAAGCCTTACGTAATTCGGGGTTAAGGTACACTCGGGTATTAACCTCTCCTTTTACGCTCTAACTTTTGCCAAGGCTGCCCTTCTGGGTTTTCAACCTTGCGAGCTTTGTTTTTCTTTTCTTTTCATTCTTTTCATTTCTTTTTATCTTTTCTTTTCAGAATTTTTTTTTTCATTTCTTTTTCCATTCTTTGCATTTTTTCTTTTTTTTTTTTCATTTGCTCTAACTTTTGCCTGGGTCGCCCTTCCGGGTTTTTGGCCCAGCGAGCCTCTCAAGGGTAAAAGTATAGCTTTGTCCATGCCAAATGGTTGTAGGATCTCGAATCCATCTGAATCCTAGAGAGTGAATGCTATTCGCTGATGATGTAGAAGTTCATCCAATGTGGGGCTGAATTACCCCCGGTGTTGTGGATAGGAACTCGGTTGTCCTTTAGCAATACTTTCTTCTTTCCTCCCTTCTGGGATTCAGCATTCTTGCCGATATTCATTGGCTTGAGAAATGATCCATCTTTGGCTCTTTGAGCACATTTGGCATTTTTGCCCCTAGTTTGAGGGGGGGCTTCTGATCTAGCTTCACAAGCTTCTTTTTGACGACGTCTGACCTTCTTGATCTGACTTTTCTTGCCCTTAGTTTGTGGGCTGCTTCGAATCTGGCTATACAAGCCTCACATTGTGGTTGACCGTTGAACATTCTGAATCCAAGTTCGAGGTTTGAAAGCAAAGGGGTTGAGTCTCGATGCTGAGAGCGATCCTAAGCTGCACAATCTCAAGAGCAATTCCACACAGGTCTTCATAGGACCGCGCAAAACATTTTTTGAAATTTTTTAAGAAAGCGACAAATCGCTCGCGCTGAAGACAGTGTAGAACCAATCTGGATCAGGCCAGGATCCTTCTCAGTACTCACGTTAACAAACATGATCTCATTCATTAAGGGCTTAGCATGCCTCTCTTCCTCTCAATTGATCAAATTTTCCAAATCTAGAGGAATTCCTCCCTCTTTGTTTTCATCACTGTGTTTGAAAAGTTTTGAAAAACTTAGGTCAATGTAATGATCTCAAGGCACAGAAGAGCAGGTGAAATGCACTGTCGTTTCATTCAAAACTTCTGGCACAACTGGCGCAAGGCAGAAGCAAGCACAAGAGTATGAAAATTACTACTGTTTCATTCAGATTTATTGGCACAACTGGCTCCACGGCAGAAACAGACTCAAAAGAAAGTGAAAAGACAAACACAAAACAAAATAGTGATATCCGAGGTAACATCCCTGGAATCACTCGACTTTTATACAATAGGACTGACTCGATACAACAAGACAGACCCCACTGTCTTAGTACAAAAAGACTGACTATATACAAGACAACAAAACTGACTGAACACCCAAGTCAGAAAGTACAAAAACTAGCATTCGCAAATGCTCAAAATAGTGCATGCCATACGCCATATCTGGAGTAAATTGAGCACCGCCCGCAGGTGGTTCATCCCTTGATCACATCACATTATCCTCCAGATTGACTGATCCAGTGGCGATGGACTTTGCTGAGCTTGGTGGGAGGACAACCCCGTTATCAAACCAATCATGTACCTCGTGGCGAAGACGGAAGCAATTGTTAGTGGTATGACCGGTCTGTTGATGGTACGCACAGTATTGGGTAGCGTCATGACTAGGTCGAAGACGACTAGGGAGAGGTCAAGGCTTGAGGGGTTTAAGATGCTTCTTTTCAGTAAGGATCTGAAGCGCCTTGGACAAAGGCATGTAGAGGGCATGGAAGACCTTACGACCTCGGGGTAAATACTTCGAGGTTTGCAGATTTTTGTTGGGCGCACTAGCAAAGGGGTTGGCAGGTGCTGACTTGGTTTTCTCATCTTTTCTGGGTGCAAGATTAGATCTGACAAGGTCGCTTCCAGTATGACGGCCCTTCTCCCGATTCTCCCCTCGGCTTGAACTGCCCTCAGTCTGAGTGGGGAAAGTGTCATTCATAGTTTTTGCAACAACCGTGAGCACTTGTTGTTTGTTCAGTCTCCCGGCTTTCAAAGCCTCAGTGGCCTGCAAAAGTTGTTCATAGGGATCAGTGTCTACCCCCATCTTGTTCTTTCCACTAGCCTCAGCTTGGTCGAAGGTTTGGGTTGCTACATCAGAGCGGAACCCGATTGTTGTTGACATGGCATTGCCTATACTTAGGATGGGTTCTGGTTGGCTGAGTTCAATTACAATCCGCCCCAAGAGTGGAGGCTCTTCCGGCATGAAGTTCCCGGTATGTGACATGGTCGACGGCGGAGCCGATATTCCGTAGGCTAGATCAGCAACAGATCTCTGAAGATCACCGATCATTCCCATCAGTTCAAAAGTGGTGGGCTCACGGGTTTGAAATAATTGAGGTTCCCAGATTGGATGTGCGGTAGACGACCTGGGCGGGCATTGCATCTCAACATCGGTCTCACCTTGCATGGCGATTCCCTGGTTTAATGCCGTTGCCATGACCACAATTTCTTCTGAATTCTATGTCATCATGAGTCTGCTGAACTGAACAGAGGTGATGTGACTAGTGGCTGACGGATCTGATGAACCGGTGAGCCTTGACTGGCCCTTTTTCTGCCTTGCCTTAGCGAAGGAGAACACTGGTTGCCCTGAATCAAATCTCTGAACTGAAAGAGAAAACAGGTAGCATCTCAGCCCAATTTCACCAGAACAGACATAAGCATAGCTGAATAACTGTATTCGACCACTGGTCACTGTTTCCCAAATTACTGCCCCAAAACTGAATCTGATACCCGCAGATATAACTGATTCTCAAAATACTGATGCCCGCAGGCCTGATACTCAGAATTGCAAACTGATACGTGCATTCCTTGTAGAGGCCAACTCAAAAAGCACATAGCAAGGAAATGAGAGCCAAAACACCCCTTTGTTGGGGGTAGGGTTTCCCTGTCCTATTTTCTCAGGAGCTAGGGTTTTACTACGCACGCAGTGGTTTCAAACAACCTATATTCGGGTAAGCAACCTGTCCTAGTTTGGAATAGTCACTACAGTTTCTGATATGCACTAGGTTGAATGGTCAAAAAGGATGCCCCGGTAAAACCGAGGTTTGTGTTCCCGTCGTCGCAGAGCCCACAACCGGTCAACCTTATGGCACGCTTTTCAAAGCAAGCCTCTGGCAAACCGTTCAGGAATAGCATACGGCAAACACGGTGTCCTAGGCGCACCAATGCACATGCAATGCAAAGAAACACATAAGTGTAATCAAAACAAGATATCATGCGTTTGAGTCAAGTTCTCTAAGTCCCCAGCAGAGTCGCCAGAAATTGTAGACATGCCCGTGGGCTTCATGCTATAGTTCGGACTCAAATGTCACGGTTCTGAATCTAGTCTCGCAAAGTGCAATGCAAGACCGATAAATCACCAAAGAGTCCAAATCCGACAAATCGTTTTGGAAAACTGATTTTTGTAAAAAAGTGCCAATCATGGACTGCTTTGCCAGATACAGAGTCGCCACCTAAATATTTTGTTTTAGGGGAATTTAGGAAACCCTGACTCATGCCTAAGGCCACGTGTCCGTCATCACCAAAGTTGCCTCGGCTCGGGAACTTGGGTACGATTGGGGAAGGCCATCTATGAGCACCCCCGCTCGCCCGATCAAAGATCGGCCACTACTAAACATGATATCTTGTTTTTGAAAAAACATGTGTTTTTATTCCGGTTAATTAGCTAATCTTACTATGTGATGCGCACAGCAAAAAACAAGTATAGACTAGATTGCCTAATTTGGGACAAAACATTGCATGTCCATTTGTTTGGAAAATGGTTTGAAGTTTGCTACTCGTAAGTAGGCTAAAATGCAGATTTGATGAATTGTTCCAATTCAAGTAATCCAACCTTCACCCACAGGCATTCTGGCAGTTAAACACTTAAGCAAATAGCCTCATGGCAAGCATTATAGTGATCCCAGTTTCCCTTTTCTTTATTTGTTGTATCCGGACTTAGGCTCCGTGGAGTTGGTTGTTGTGTATATCTTGTTTACATCCTTTACTCTTTATATTTGAGTCTTGGGTGGTGTTGGGAAGGTTTGGAATAGGTTGGTTGAGCTTAGGAACCAAGTCTAGTTGCCCAGATTTTGGCTTGTCCGCTCGAGCGGGACTTTTAACGCTCAAGCGGGGAATACGCCAATCCAGTATTTCCTGTGTAGTATTGGACGCTCGAGCGGGGGGTTGAGCGCTCGAGCGGGGAACCTGTCTGCAAAAGTGCTGGGAGTGTGCATCTGATGCTCGAGCGGGGTATTGGCCGCTCGAGCGGGAGTCTGTGAGTGCCGCTCGAGCGGGGGTTTGGACGCTCGAGCGGGGCGACTGGGTTAAAGCTCCGTGTTTTGACTTTTAAAAATCACTTTTTCACTTCTCTTCTCTCTCTTACTTTTCCAAAAACTCCATTGTTGAGCTTCTCTCTCTAAATCCTTCCCTTCTCTCTAGGGATTGATCTAGTAAGAGTTGTTTCCTCACCTTTGGCCTTTACAAAAAGGTTGTTGATCGTCGAGGGCTATCTTTTGATCCGAGAAATTTGCGATTTGGAGCATTTCCGTTTTCTTCATCTTCTTCATTGGGTTCCATCTTTTGAGGTAGGGATTCCTACTCACTATTATGGTCTTTGACTTAGATTTTTGGTTGTTTTGGTAAAGTGTTGAAGTTGGTTGATTTTGGGACTTAGGGTTTCAAAATGGTATAATAGAGGGTTTATTATTTGGATTCTTAAATTTGTATTTTAGGGTTAAAAATGATGATTTGGGTGTTGGTTGTTGATATTTGAACCTATGGGTTATTATTGAGGGTTGGGAAAGAAAACCCTAATTTGTATATAAATTCATTGGTATAATTAATTTGGAAAGTTATGGATTTTATGAAATCGAATTCGAATTAATGAAATTGATTCATTATATTGTGAAATGGTGGAGTTGGATTTATTAATCGCTCATTTTTGGGAAACATTGTTATTTTATCTGATTGGAGCTTTTATTTCCTGTTTAGAAATATTTGCTTGGGCTACCGGTGGAGGGTAGTTTTGATTGTTGTAGATAATGCATGATGATTAGGCAAATTGGAACTAATCAAGTGGATAAGTCATAAAGTATGACTGATGAAAGAATGCATTAACGTTATGTGTTGATTGAGTATGTATATGACCTTTGTGTATATATATATGTTGTGTTGTGTGGGAGGAGATAGGGGATGTACTCCACGGTTTAGGGGAAGATAGGGGATGGACCTCTAAACCAGTTGTTGATGGGGAGGAGATAGGGGATGGACTCCACTGATACAGCTTATATGCTTGTCAGTTAATGTGTTGATATAGCTAATATGCTTATCTAAGGAAGTGTTGATATAACTCATATGTTTATCATTGGAAGTGTTGATATAGCTAATACGCTTATCTGTTGAAAAGTGGATACAGCTTGTATGCTTATCTGTTGAGATGTTGATACAACTATTATGTTTATCTATTGTAAATGGAAAACGTTTAATATAAGTCACTGTCTCATATAAGTGGTTGGCCAGGTTCTGAGCCGTTGACTTAAATTGTGAAGTTGATAAGAAATGGGTTATGAATTGATTTATGGGAATTGAACATTTATCAATTGCTAATGTCTTAGTCATTGCTCATACTGTGTTTAGCATATCTCTACTGGGCGTTGGCTCACCCTATACGGGACATCATTTTCAGGTACTGGTAGCATGCCACCTCCAAGGACATAGCTTGGATGATGAGGATGAGAGTTGAAGACTCTTTTGTTTCTTTTGTTTGTATTACATGTACATCAAGCCAAGGGCTTCTTTTGTATAGAGTTAGTACTCTTTTTTGTGTGTAACCAAGTGTTAACTTGGAAAGCTGTAAGCCCGTAGGCCATTTGCTTTTGTTGTTAACATGTAATACTTTTGTAAGAACTACTCTGATGAATAGAAATAGTTAATTTCTCTTGTATCAATTCATGTCTTTAGTGATGGGTTTTATGTATTTTTTTGAGGGCGTTACAACTTGGTATCAGAGCGTACCGGGTTCGAATACTTTGGGTACGTGGGAAGTGATTAGTATCACAATGGGTTTGTCTCGCTTGTTAGAGACTTAAGTGTGATGTAATGTGTTTATGTGATAGCATGTTTATGTGACTATTTGGGTATGAGATTTGATTTCTGGGATATCGACTGGATCCTTGGGTTTCTGTGAGTCTTGTTGGAAAGGCACTTGATCAATGCTGTTTCTAACCGGAACTCTAGTAACACCTTGGGACTGTCATTATCCGGAAATGAAATTCGTAAGTGCTTATGTGTTTATGTGCTTACGTGGAGTGAATTACAGTTGTCCATGCATTAGGACGTGGGTGTTTAGTTTCAGCACATTTTTTTTGAATGTGCTAACGTCTTTGTTACCTTTAATAGGATGTCAGGACGAGGTGGTAGGCGTGGTAGGCCTAGGAGGCAGGAGGTGCCTTTACCGGATGACATTCCGGGGATGCAGGAGGGAGTTGGCCAGGCCAATGTGGCCGAGCCAGTGGGTCAGCAGGCTATGGGTGTTTTGGCCCGAGAGATAGCGGGAGCTTTGGGTATTCTCAGAGCTGAGCATCAGGTTGCAGAGGCAGGGCCTTCTTTCTTGAAGAGGGAATTTTTCCGGTCTAACCCGGACGAATTTATTGGAGATCCGAAAGAGCCACTTAAGGCTGACAAGTGGTTGGAACAGATGGAGAAGACATTCGAGATGCTTGGCATCGAGGATGGGACTCTAAAGGTGACCTTGGCATCCTTCCAGCTGAAGGGAGATGCGGGTCAATGGTGGAAGTATGAGAAGGCCCGTGTTGGTGGTGGATGGGGGGCTTTTGTAGAGGCTTTCCAGGGGGGGTTTTTATCTGCAGCTGCTAGGGAGAAGCTGAGGGATCAGTTTAGCCGGCTTAAGTAGCAGGGTTTGTCAGTGGTCGAATTTGAGGCTACTTTTACTAGCTTGTCCAGGTTTGTACCTGAACTAGTGGCGTCCGAGGAACGCCGTTGCTATGAATTTGAGCGGAAGTTGAGGCGGGGCCTCAAGTTGAGAGTTGGTGGGTTTTACATCCGAGAGTATAGACATCTGGTGGATGCTGCTGCTCATATGGAAATTATGATGCAGGAGGAGGATGATGAGAAACAGCAAGGTTCCAAGAGGAGCCAAGAGGGCCAGGGTGATGGCAGGAGACAGAAGGGTTTTAACCCTCAGCAGTCTCAGAGTGGCTTGGCTAGATCGACTTTTTCGGTACCGAGTGCAGGCTCCGGGAGAGGTAGTCAGGGAGGCTTGACTTGTTTTGCATGTGGCCAGCTGGGTCACAAGTCTTCAGTTTGCCCGCAGAAGGGAGGGGGTCAGCGAGCTGCTTCTTCTTCAGCCAGACCTCAGGGCCAGAGTCAGGGCAAGGGCTAGCCTTTGTCTTGTTATCAGTGTGGACAGCCTGGGCACCTGAAGAGATTTTGCCCACAGTTGAGTGCCACTTCAGGAGCGTCTGGTTCTAGGCAGACGCAGAGTTATCAGCCAGCTCAGTCTGTGCAGGCCTCGAGGGCCAATCCGGGAGCTTCGTCATCCCAGTCTGTGCACCAGTCGTATGCTCCTAGAGGTGAGCAGGTGGATCAGGGGCCTATAGGGCGCGTGTATGCTGTTACCGTGCAGGACCTAATACCGGCTCCATCAGTAGTGAGAGGTACCTTTCTGTTTTGCAACTCGGTTGCTAGTGTATTGATTGATACGGGTGCGTCTCATTCTTTTGTATCTGCTGCATTTGCATCTGTGTTGGAGCTGGAGTTAGCACTATTAGCGTCTCCTATTTGTGTCATGTCTCCTATTGGGGGTGAGCTGATTTTGAAACACGGATGTAGAGGTTGTGATATAGAGGTTGACGATCATAGGCTTCCGTTTCCTTTTGTAGTTATGCCCATGAAGGGCTTTGATGTTATTTTGGGTATGGACTGGTTATCGTCATACCGGGCAGTTATTGATTGCTACCGCCAGAGGGTCACTTGTTGTACCGTGAGCGGGGAGTGCTTCCATTTCTTGGGGGACGGGTTGGTAGTGTTTTGCCACCGGGGTATGATCCGCGAGGGCGGAGTGAGCTTAGTGGTCTACTTGCTAGCTTTGAGAGTGGTGAGTGTGATGAGACCAGAGTGTACTGCCGAGGGTGGTTTGTGAGTATTCGGATGTTTTTCCCGAGAACCTCGTAGATTTACCACCTCATCGAGAGATTGATTCTCTATTGATCTAGTGCCCGGCACGGCGCCGATCTCTATGGCACCTTACCATTTTGCTCCAGCAGAGTTGGTTGAGTTGAAAGTTCAGCTCCAGGAATTGCTAGATAAGGGCTTCATTCGCCCTAGTGTTTCACCGTGGGGAGCACCGGCCCTCTTTGCTAAAAAGAAAGATGGTGCCCTGAGATTGTGTATCGACTACCGAAAGTTGAATTGGGCTACGGTTAAGAATAAGTACCCTATGCCCCGTATAGATGATCTATTTGACCAGTTGAAGAGTTCCTGTTGTTTCTCTAAGATAGACTTGAGATTGGGTTACCACCAGTTGAGGGTCAGGGAGGAGGACATTCCAAAGACGGCATTCCGTACGCGGTATGGCCATTATGAGTTTCTAGTGATGCCATTTGGGCTTACCAATGCATCGGCAGTCTTTATGGACTTGATGAACCGGATCTTCCGGGAATTCTTGGATCGTTTTGTGGTCGTCTTCGTGGACGACATCCTGATTTATTCACCTTTAGAGGAGGAGCACGAGGCACACTTGAGAGTGGTGCTTGAGCTGCTTAGAGCCCATAGGCTATACGCCAAATTTGGGAAGTGTGAGTTCTGGCTAGAAGAAGTCAAGTTCTTAGGCCATGTGGTATCCGGGGAAGGGGTGTCTGTTGATACATCCAAGACTGAGGCAGTGCAAGATTGGACACAGCCTAAGAGTGTGTTTGAGATCCGCAGTTTTCTGGGATTGGCTGGGTATTACCGTCGGTTTGTGAAGGATTTCTCCAGGTTAGCTTCACCGTTGACTAGACTGACTCAGAAGGGAGTCAAATTTGTATGGAGTGAGACTTGTGAAAAGTCGTTCCAGGAATTGAAAGTTAGATTGACCACCACTCCAGTCTTGATTATTCTGGAGAGAGGGTTGGGTTATGCGGTTTATTATGATGCCTCACGGGAGGGTTTGGGTTGTGTGTTGATGCAAGAGGGAAAAGTGGTAGCGTATGGCTCACGTCAGTTGAAAATTCATGAGAAGAATTACCCTACCCATGACCTAGAGTTAGCAGTGGTGATCTTTGCTTTGAAAATCTGGAGGCACTACCTTTATGGTGAGAGATTCGAGGTGTTCTCGGATCATAAGAGTCTGAAATATCTGTTTACATAGAAAGACTTGAACTTGAGGCAGAGGAGGTGGATGGAGTTCATTGAGGATTACGACTTCGAGTTGCATTATCATCCGGGGAAGGCCAATGTTGTGGCCGATGCCCTTAGCAGAAAATCCATAGGTGATGTAGCTTGTATAGCCATCCGGGAGTGGGAGATGTTGGGGGCACTTGGTGAGTTCGATTTGCATCTGAGCGAATCTGTTGCGGCTGCGGCCTTGTTTTCTGTTGTTGCGCAGCCTACACTTGTGACTCGAGTGTTAGAGGCACAGAGGGGTGACCTTGAGGTAGAGTCCCTCCGAGAGAAGATCTCCAGTGGGAAAGTTGAGAAGGGTTTGACGGTGTATCCCGACCTGAGTGTGAGATACCGAGACCGTTTGTTTGTGCCGAAGTCTTGCCGAGAGGAAGTACTCCGAGAGTTCCATCATTCGCGCCTTGCGGTGCATCCGGGGGGTACTAAGATGTATCGGGATTTGGGTCGCCAGTTTTGGTGGCGGGGTATGAAGAGAGATGTTGCAATTTTCGTGTCTAAGTGCCTTACTTGTCAGCAAGTGAAGGCCGAGCATCAGAGGCCAGCGGGTTTGTTGCAACCCTTGCCTATTGCCGAGTGGAAGTGGGAGCATGTCACTATGGACTTCGTTGTAGGTCTTCCGTGGACTCAGCGGGGTAGTGATGCAATTTGGGTGGTTGTAGACCGGTTGACTAAAGTCGGCGCACTTCATTCCTATGCGCGTGAGAGATTCGGTAGATCATCTTGCCGACTTGTATATTCGGGACATAGTAAGGTTACACGGGGTCCCAGTGACGATCGTCTCAAATAGAGATCCTCGTTTTATTGCTAGGTTGTGGCAGAGTTTGCAGAGTGCCTTGGGCACTAAGTTGACCTTTACTACAGCTTATCATCCTCAGACTGACGGGCAGTCCGAACGTACTATTCAGATCCTTGAGGATATGCTTCGGGGTTGTGTCCTTGACTTTAGTGGGACCTGGGAGAGGCACTTGCCCTTGGTGGAGTTTGCCTACAACAACAGTTTTCAGTCTAGCATCGGTATGGCACCGTTTGAGGCCTTGTATGGCCGACCTTGTAGATCCCCAGTTTGTTGGGCCGAGGTGGGTGACGTACCTCTGTTGGGTCCGGAGTTGGTGAGAGAGACGACGGAGAAAGTTGAGCTTATCCATAGGAGACTGGTTACAGCCCAGAGTCGTCAGAAATCCTATGCAGACCGTAGGAGGAGACCTTTGGTGTTTGAGGTAGGTGATCATGTTTTCTTGAAAATATCACCTAGGCGAGGTTTGATGAGGTTTGGAAAGAGTGGGAAGTTATCCCCTCGGTTTATTGGCCCCTTTGAGATCCTTGAGAGGATTGGGGAAGTTGCTTACCGTTTGGCTTTGCCACCGCAGTTGTCCGGAGTACATGACGTGTTTCATGTGAGTATGCTTCGGAAGTATGAGCCGGATCCGTCCCATGTGTTAGATTGGACCGACTTAGAGGTAGATGAGGATGCCTCGTATGAAGAGAGACCGGTTCGGGTCTTGGATAGGCGAGATCAAGTCTTGTGAGGCAAGACCATTCCTTTAGTGAAAGTCTTGTGGAAACATCACGGAGTGGAGGAAGCCACTTGAGAACGTGAGTTGGAAGTCTGCGAGAAATATCCGGACATGTTTGTTGATGTGTAATCATGTATTGAAATTTTGTAATAATATTGAACTTTAAGAGCATTATATATGTCTTAAGTTGCAAAAAAAATTGTGAATGTTCTGATAAATGGAGGTTTGTTTTAACATTGTACATGTTAAGTATATTGTGGAAATGAAAGCATGATATTAATGTTGCATGTGTTATGGGATTGTGGAAAATGAATTGAAATTGGTAGATTTCAAAGTAAAGCATGTTGATAATGCAGGTTGTTATGCATAATGTGAAATGCCTCTTGAGAAGAGATGGGATTGACCGATAGTGGGTCGGAATGTCTAATATTATGTGGTAATATTGTTGGAAATGGAGAAAACCTGTTTTTCGAAAAACTTGTGTTTAATTTCGGGGACGAAATTCTTTAAGGGGGGGAGGTTATAGTGATCCCGGTTTCCCTTTTCTTTATTTGTTGTATCCGGACTTAGGCTCCGTGGAGTTGGTTGTTGTGTATATCTTGTTTACATCCTTTACTCTTTATATTTGAGTCTTGGGTGGTGTTGGGAAGGTTTTGAACAGGTTGGTTGAGCTTAGGAACCAAGTCTAGTTGCCCAGATTTTGGTTTGTCCGCTCGAACGGGACTTTTAACGCTCGAGCGGGGAATACGCCCATCATCCAAGGGCTTCTTTTGTATAGAGTTAGTACTTTTTTTTGTGTGTAACCAAGTGTTAACTTGGAAAGCTGTAAGCCCGTAGGGCATTTGCTTTTTTTGTTAACATGTAATACTTTTGTAAGAACTACTCTGATGAATAGAAATAGTTGATTTCTCTTATATCAATTCATGTCTTTAGTGATGGGTTTTATGTATTTTTTTGAGGGCGTTACAAGCATGGTATCATGGCAACACTCACGCACACGCAATATGCCAAAGCGTAAACACTCACAGTGTACTCCGAGCAAAAACAGAAACTAGTTAGTAATCAATGCATGATCCTAGTTCATGTTAAGATGGCTAATGCAACACATGCAAAATGAAACTAGAAATAGACTCGGCTATTCTAAAATGGCATAGGAAATGCGACATTTGATAACGTGTATTCAAATTGGAATTGAAGTACAATGCGGTTAGTATGATGTGCCGAGCTGTAGACGTCCCCGAACGTCTCGGGAGGGAATCCCGTTTTGTTCATTGGGCTCACTACAATTCAGGATTCATGTCACGGTCCTGTATCTAATCTCGCAGAGTGCAATGCAAGACCGATGAATCATCAAAGAGTCCAAATCTAGCAAATCGTTTTGAAAAATAGATTTTTAGAAAGAAGTGCCAAACATGGACTGTTTTTCCAAATACAGAGTCGCCACCTAAATATTTTATTTTTGGGGGAATTTAGGAAACCCTGACTTGTTGCCTAAGGCCACGTGTCCGTCATCACCAAAGTTGCCTCGGCTCGGGAACTTGGGTACGATTGGGGAAGGTCACTTCGTGAGCACCCCTGCTCGCCCGATCAAAGATCAGCCTCTACTAACCATGATATCGAGTTTTGAAAACATTATGTGCTCTTATCCCAGTTATTAGCCTAGAATTACTATGTGATGCGCGCAGCATACAAGTATAGACTGGATCGTCTGAGTTGGAACAAAACATTTCATGTTTGTTTTTGAAAGCGGTTTGCTACTCGCAAGTAGGCTAAAATGCGGATTTTGCCACCCTCAAGTGGGCTTAGAAAACATGGTGATTTGCCACTATCTAGTGGGCTTAGAACTCGCAATCAATGAATTGTTCCAATCCAGATAATCCAACCTCCACCCATAGGCATTCAGGCAGTTATATCACATAAGCACTTAGCCTCATGGTAAGCATGCTATCATGGCAGTCACTCACACACATGCAAGGATGCTAAAGCAAAAACACTTACCAAGTACTCCGAGCCAACGAAAGAAGCTAATTAGAAATCATGCATGAATCCTAACTATGCTGAGATGCCTAATGCAACACATTCAGGTATGCAACTAAGATAGGCTCGGCTATTGTAAGATGGCATATGAAATGCAACAAATGATACACGTATTCAACTCGGAATTGAAATACAATGCAGTTAGTATGATGTGTCGAGCCCAGTGCATGCAATACAGATGAATGAATGCAAACATGCGAACATATAGATGCTAATTGAAACATGCCCTAAAACTAACCATCATAAGCTGGTAAATAAAAGGGAGAAAGACGTGGGTTGGAAGACATGCATCACACACACGCACACTTATTACAACATTGCCCTCCTCGGAGTGTCCGAATAAATATTACACAACCAAAATGAATAACTAATTATTACACAACACTAGCTAATTAACAAATTAACTAAGAAAGCGAGTAAACTAGCATGCAATGCTATATGAAGTAGACTGCCTCAGCTCTGTTCGGAATGATGAAAGATGCATGCATGCTCGAGTCGCCTTGCCGGAAAATCCATCGCGATGCCCCGATTTATCTCTGTTTGCAATTGGTCCCAGAATACTGTACACAACTCCATGGGAACTTGTAGGGATACTGCTGATCATTTTTTGCTGTTGGCTTTCGGTTTGCTGCAACAGAGAGCAAGAAAGGGGCATGCCAAAGTATTTTCAACATATGTGTGCACAACCACTATCCCCGTCATTGCATGAGCTCTAGGGAGTGTAGTCCTCGATCCTCATGCCACCAATCACGCATCTCGATGCATGATGGCCGAGGAGTCGAATTGCACGACTCAATGTGAAATGAATGCACAAATGGACATCTAAAGCCAACAACTCTATCATGGATAGTCAAGAGTGTCGGTGACCGGGAATTGAAGCACGTTTCGTCACTTTGAGTACGAAACGTCCCTCGTTTCTCGTGTTTGGACTAAACCCTACTCCAAACACTATGCCATAACTAGAATGGCATGGCATGCAAACACAATGCAACAACTAGCATGCAATCCTAAACGAAATGCAACTAAGACACGCAAACAAGCAAGGAGTGATATGCAAAGGTGCAACTAGCATGCGAAATGCTATGAACTATCAATGGCATACTCAATGCACATGACATAATATGGCATACACAATGCAAGATGGACTTAAACCAATATGAGTGGACCTCAGCCACACTCAAATCAGTGGCCAAACATGATGAAATGAAGCAACAACACTCATGCAAACATGCCCAAATGCAAGGGACCAAAACTAAGGCACCAAGTGCAACTCTACCAAGGCATGGCAAGCATGTAATATAGCATACAACAACACATTTTCCAGCTCTGAAATGACATATAAAAGGGTCCCGAATCATGCAAACACCTCACACAATGCATGCTAGGTGGCCCAAATACCGAAACTAGTGAAGTGGATTACACTAGAGGTATGCAAAGCGATGCTCAAATGGAAAAACCAGCCCCAAACAGACCCTAGGCAGGTCCAAGACAAGGGGAAAATGGTCTCAAATGATGGCTCGAAAGGCATGGAAATGAAGCTCATGCAATGGTCCAAAAACGAGGCATACAAGTACAACTCTCAAATGCACTTAAGGAGTGGAAAACATGGGAATATGGCATACATACAAGCTCTGAAATATGATGCACAATGGCCCCAAAACATGGAAACACCTCAATATAAGCATGCAATAGGCTCCAAAAGTCAAAGCTAGGCAAGGGTATTGAACTACAACCATGCATAGCAAGCATTATTTGACCATGAGGCACAAAAACAGAGCTAAGGAAGTCCAAAACATGCAGAAAATCAGGTTAAGGCATGGCCAAAAAGTGCTAAAATCAAGCGCCAAAACAACATGCAATACAAGCTAGTGAAGAGGGTTTACACTACAAGTATATTAAGCATTCAAGAGGCCACTAAACCAGCAAAATTTAGAGGTATGACATGCCAAATAAAGCCCAAAAACCACTGAAACATGATCTATGCATGCAAGAATGATAGGCTCCTTTGATAGGCTATGAATGGGATTACTCTACACATGCAAGATGGACACCCAATATGACAAAGCCACCTCTGGACAGAGGTTATGCAAGCCTTGAAATTCACTGAAAAGGGCTTGAAATGAGGCTAGGAAGCATGCAAGTATAGGCTTCATTGATATGCTATGAAGAGGGTTATTCTACACATGCAAGAGGGACACCTAATATGGCAAAAACAACTCTGGACAGAGCTCATGCAGGTCCTAAAACTCACCAAAAATGGCCTGAAACATGGCTTGGAAGCATGCACACATGGGCTCCCTTGTTAGGCCAAATATGCCAGAAAATGAGACAAGGGGTGAGAGGGCCACCCCTCTTTGATTTTGGCTCTCAAAAACACATAACAACCACTAAAAATCTGCTGGATTTTAGTGGTCAAAAGGGCCAACAAAGCTTAACACAAAGGCCGTAATGCATGGCTCAAAACAAAGGGAAATGAAGCATGCAAGGGGGTAGATGACCCCCAAAAGAAAAATGGTCTTAAACAAACACTTTAAGAAGCTCAAAATAAGACTTTTTTCAGTTTATTACAAAGCCCAAATATGATTGCAAGTATGGCTAAAAGATGAAGCAAAACAATGCTAAGAAAAGGGAAAGAGAGTGTTACCCTTGTAGCCAAAGGGACCAGCAGCTTCTGGACCAAAATAGCACACCTTCAACCTCTAAAAGCCAGTTCCAAGGTGCTTAGGTTGATGTTGGAGGTGTTAGGCTGAGAGGTGATATGCAATGGTGCAAGAACAAGGGGCTTTAGAACACCTAATAGAGAGATATAGGGAGAAGTGTATGCATAAGCCTTAAACAATTTTCTGAACCCTTGCAAGGGAAGAGGAGCCTTCCCTTTATAGACAAGAGGGCTTAAAGCTTCTCCAAGAAGCTTAAAACCAAGGTTAAACATCCTCCATACACGTGTGTGGAGGATGCAATCTGCGGCTTCCAGCTGGCACAGCTAGCACCAACTTAGTGAGACAGAAAAGGAGAAAGCTGGCCGACCAGTTCAGGTGGTTGGCCGACCAGGGTCAAAAGGTTTAGGTGGTCGGTTGGCTCCTAGGGTGGTCTCCACACTCAAAGCAAGCAAGTGGTGTGGTGGAGACCAGTCAAAAGTGGCTCAAAAACCAAGGAGACCAGCTTCCAGACAAGAAAATCGGCCAGCGGGAGAAAAGGTGGTCTCCAAGAGAAAAGGTGGTCTCCTACCCTTGTACCACCTTCCAAACAATGAAAATAGGGTCGATACCAAAAATGAACCAAGACGGATGCAAAACGAGGGTTTGGGGGCCAAAACGCGCAGTCGGGTGCCCCGAAAACTGACTATTAAGCATCGAAAGTGGCGTGCGACCACGAAGGTGGTCTCCCGGGCCACAGTGTCCCTCGAGAGAGAGGAAACAAGGTGTGTGCCAAAAATCGTAGAAAACGGAGAAAGTTAAGCGGTCCCGAACCGAGGCGCACGGCCGACGGCTCCGAAAATCAAAAACTGGTCTCCAAACGGGAACAGTGGTCTACGACCATGAAAAGTATCCTACGGCCACTGAGAGGTGGTCTACGAGACCTCTCCCTCCCTTTGGTAAGAGAAAACAGAACCTGGTTCGCAAACCGAGGCAAAGCACAAAGGAATCCCGAAGTCCGGAGGCAAGGCTCTCAGCCGAGACTCCGTAACCTCAGAACGAGCACAACATGCGCAATCACCGAGCGCTCAATCGATGACGTCTGAGTCTTAAGGTCGGTCAAAAATGGGGTGTCTACAGTTGCCCCTCTTTGACAGAACTCGGAAGTCATACGTGACAGGAGTGAATGTCAAAGCCCAGAGACGACCCATTTTTGACAAGGCCGAAGACTTAGACAAACAGGCAAGATAAACGAAGAGATGTGCCGACAGGCATGCCCGCAGGCAGGGGCAAAATGCAAAAGACATGCACAAAGCTGAACATAACTTATGATCATGCAAAGCAGCAAGCTGTAATGAAGCAAATATTCACAATAAATGCAACAGTTTTAAGCAAGAATGCAAAGCAAAACTACATTTCATGCAATAAGAGTGTAAGAGAATCACCATTCTCATTACGTCTCACACGGAGAAGATACAGTACCTGTGCGGCTCGTCTAGTCGCACCAGCTTCAAATGAACCGTACATACAATATCGTGCCTGGAAAAGAGAGAAACTTAACAGGCACAACATAGTTAGCAACATATGTTCAATGTTACATCAAACGCAGACAAACATGGTGTCGATGAAAAGGTGCAACGCAATGCAAGAAGAAACGTGCGCGACAACGCGAGTTAAGCATGAAGGTATGACAATACTAGTTAAATATGCACAACAATGCAAGTGATGTGCATAACAATGCAAGTGATGTGCATGACAATGTAGGATAAGTGCAACTTCAAAAGCGTATTTGAAACAAAACATTTGAGCAAAGAAATGCAAGCCTCGACGAAGGTAACTCAAGTGCGACCTCCGGTTTACCGCTCGGAAGGGTCGCAACGTACTCAAAAAGGATACACCTTGCTTTTGGCGAGCAACAACGAGCCGCGCATCGAAGATGAGATTTGAAGTTCCCGCGGAGAGATTTTGTGCCGAAAAGTGCACTTTCCTTGTACTTTCTTGAGAGCCGGGGACTCCGATCACCACCAAAATTTGCAGAGAGAACAAAGAGACATTGGAGACCACCCAGGAGGGCCACCGACCACCCTAGAGAGCCACCGACCAGGTTTGGTGCAAGGGGGTGGTCGGCCTACCAGAAAAGGTGGTCGGCCGACCACCTGTCCAAATTAGGGACAGTTTGGTCCTTTTGCACTTGTTTCTTTAAATATACTTGGCCAAAGCACTTTTTGCTCACACCTTCAGATCCGAAATTAGTCCCTCTTGCTTCCTAGACCATTTTCTCTCTCAGATCTGCGCTCTATATGCATTTTCCAACGCCCCACGCAAAGTTGTTTCACGAAATCTTTCAGTTTTCTTCACTTTGGATCGATTAAAATTTGATTTCGGAGCTTCTTTCTCCGTTTTCACCACTTGAGGTAAGTTTGTCTCGACATTTGGAACATTTTCTCGGGAGTTGACTTTTGTTGACTTTTTCATTTCCCGAGAGTTGACTTTTGTTGACTTTTTCCAATTTTGGCTCATTTTGCTCATTTTTGCTCCTTTTTGCAGATTTCTCGAAATGGCAGGTCATCTTCCTCATGGTAGAGGTCCTCCAGGTGCCGAGGGTGAGCCGGACATCATGTCCTTGCCTCCGAGGATCCGCCCCTTTGATCCCGAGAGGTACGACCCTCCGGAGCACATCCTTCCCCCGAGTACTTTCTACCATTTCACCGACTTTGATCGCCGGGCGCCTGCAGACCTGCTGTTACGAGAGCCAGAGTCCCACCTCTCTCACCAGGCATGAGAGGTACGTACTTCATTTTTACATTTTCTGCAATGTATTCTACATTTCTTGCGCGTTTCATGCTTTCACTATGTATGCATATCCGCTCGTTCTGAACACATTTGCGCACCATACTTCTGCTTATTTTAGCACATATCTCACAACACAGACTTCCGTTGAGTTGGCACACAGCTTGTTCTGAACACTTAGTCTATAACATAGCATTCTGTTTGTATTTTGAACACACAGCTAAATCACTCGAATTTCTGAACACGCAGCTCATACTTTTTATCGTGAACACGTAGCCCACAGTTTTTGAAAGTTGAACACGCAACCCAAACTCTTGACGGTAAACACACAGCCCACTTTTTGAAAGTTGAACATGCAGCCCAAACTTTTGATGGTGAACACACAGCCCACATTTTCTGAGATCTGAACACACAGCCCAAACTCTTGATTATGAACACACAGCTCAAACTCTTGAGGTGAACACACATCCCACATTTTCTGAAATCTGAACATGCAGCCCAAACTCTTGATTATGAACACACAGCCCATAGTTTTTGAAAGCTGAACACGCAGCCCAAACTTTGGAGGTGAACACACAGCCCACATTTTCTGAAAGTCTGAACATGCAGCCCAAACTCTTGATTATGAACACACAGCCCATAGTTTTTGAAATCTGAACACACAGCTCAAACTCTTGAGGTGAACACACAGCCCATAGTTTTTGAAAGTTGAACACGCAACCCAAACTTTGGAGTTGAGCACACAGCCCACATTTTCTGAAAGTTGAACACGCAGCCCAAACTTTTGAGGTGAACACACAGCCCACATTTTCTGAAAGTTGAACACGCAGCTTAAACTTTTAAGGTGAACACACAGCCCACAGTTTTTGAAATCTGAACACACAGCTCAAACTCTTGAGGTGAACACACAGCCCACAGTTTTTGAAATCTGAACACACAGCTCAAACTTTTCACTTCAACTCTGAACACACAGCTCATATGCTTCATGTTTAACACGCAGCTCACACACTTCAATTCTGAACACACAGCTCATATGCTTCATGTTGAGCACGCAGTCCACACACTTTAATCCTGAACACACAGCTCATATACTTTACTGATGAATACACAACTCATTCATTGCATTTGTATCCAGCTCATACTGAACACGCAGTCCACAACATTGTATCTGATTTGGTTTGCACACAGTTCATACTTTCATTTTGAAACTGAATACATGTGTTCATTCTGAATGCTGGTATCTTCCCGTATTACAAGAGGCTATGGCTCGATCATTGCTAGGGAGTGGTATGCGGAGCTCTCGGAGACCGTTCGTGATTTGGTTGACCAGGCAGGGTTTGGACCCTTCTGCGCGGGGATATCACGTTATTCGACGAACAGGACCTTGATGGGCGCCCTTGTAGAGAGATGGTGGGACACCACCAACTCCTTCTATTTTTCAGCTACCGGGGATATGACGATGACCCCGTTCGACTTTGCGATGCTGACTGGCCTTGATTCGACCGGCCGACCGATCCCCTATGACGAGGATATGGGCGAGTGGGAGGTTGTCTGGATCTATCTGTTGGGAGCTCGCCCACTGATTGACAGATCTTCGGGCAGAGTCAGGTATACTTGGTTTTCCACACATTTCAGAGAGATTGTGCCCGAGACTCTCGAGGAGATAGAGCAGTACGGTCGAGGGTTTTTAATGTTCCTCCTAGGGACTACTTTGTTCTCTGACAAGGGGAACACAGTTGGGCTATATTTGCTCAGTGCTCTAGTGGACCTATCACAAGTCATTCAATACGACTGGGGTGGTGCCGACCTTGCTACCCTTTATTGTTACATGAGTGCGACCTCCCGCGGGCGGGGGAACATAGTCGACGGCTATTGGAGAGCCTGCGAGGTACTTTCTGCCCTCTTGATTTACATTTATGCTTTTCATTATCTGTACACTGCACACACAGCACACTTTACGTTCTGTACTTTACACTCCGCTCTCAGCATTCTGCATTCTCTGTACATTCTGCATTCACATTCTGCACTCAGCATTCTGTATTCTGATGGCTATTGCCCTGTTTTCCACAGCTATGGGTTTTCACGTACTTTCCGACGCTAGCCTCGGAGCTCGAGGTAGAGGTACCTCTTGTGATTCCTTACTCGCTCGTATTTAAGGGCCAGTACCGACCGAGGGCTCGGGAGACTCTACCCTACCTGCGACAGTTTTTTGATATAGTGCGAACGACCGAAGTAATTCAGAACTCTCAGTTTTCACCTTTGATTCATCTTGCACATTTACGATTTCTAATCGGCTTATCCATTTGATTATCTGCAGATCACCTGGCAGCCCTGGGCGCCCTTGGGTGGAGATACCCGATTTCAGTTTCCTGGGGCATGGGCCGCTTCTCGGTACAGGATCCTATTTGAGGGGCCAGTTGGCAAGGCCTAGTTTCTAGGGGACCGCTTCATGCGCCAGACGATGGGCTACCCTGAGCAGAGTGTCCCTGCAGCACCTCTGGACGATATGCGGTCCACTAAGAGACTCACTCCCTAGGAGGTTGACATGGCTATGATGGGCACTGATGTAGTTCTACATTTGGAGGAGGGGGAGTATGCGACCTACCGTTACACATACTTGATGGCCCCATTGATAGGTGTCCGTACTCCCACGAGGAGGTCTGCTGGCATGCCGTCATCGAGTCGATTCCAGGCTGCAGGTGCCCCTTCGACTAGCAGGGCTGGCACATCGAGAGGTGGGGCTGGACTGGTTCCCCCGATTCCCCCGACTTATCATCACGCCGGGTGGCCAGATCTTCCGACCGAGTTGACCGGATGACGATACGGGTCACCTTACCCGATTCCATTGGAGCCCCCAGTACCGGATCACTGATACGTCAGAGACCCTAACTTGCCACCGGTATGCTTTACAGTTTTGATTTATCACTCAGGTATTTGGACATTTGTTCATTCACTGATAACTTGCACTTGCATCTGCAGCCCCCTATCGAGTACATGGATAGGATGCTCGGAGTGGTGGCCTCACTCGAGGGCATGGTTCTGCGGAGGGAGACACAGCTATTCATTGCCGGCGTCTCGGTGCTTTTCAATTTCCTTGCATTTATCATACTTCTGATGACATGCTGTATTTACCCATTTCACTGCATTGCTTGACTGTATGCGTAGAGCACATCTGACACACACCACATTCATATACTATATCTGCATACATCCACTCCATGTAGCTTTCTTGTCTCTACATCTGATATACATATTGGCTAATGTATTCAAATTGCACTCTTCCTTTTCAAATGCCTCCGTTACAGACTGAGCCACATGCCGGGCCATCTAGGCCTTCTCGGGGAGCTGGGAGAGGGGGTTCGACTCGCAGCCGAGGTGGACGTAGAGCGCCTGTCATAGAGAAGGAGTCCAGCGAGGAGGAGGAGCCTGCGCATCCCCAGTCAGAGACATCCGCTGACAAAGAGGGTGACTCTGGATCCGGTTCTGATAGTGGAGATGATGCCGAGGAGGGTTCCGAGGACGGCGGCTCTGATTCAGATGATGATGATGGTGCAGAGGTTGTTCCGCAGAAGAGGACGAAGAGGGCCTCTTATTCCTGCGCTTGATAGCACTGATGCAGTTGTTCCTGCTTTATTTTCCTTTTTTACTAGTAGTTGTAGCACATTGTACATTGTTAGGCAGTTTTATTTTCTGTAAAAAACTTGTACCCTTGTTGTAAAATGTTGTAACAAAGGAAGCATGATGGAATGAAATAGCTTTTTGAAAAAGTGTTGTATTTTATGTTCTTAGCATCGCATCACATCATTTTGCACAAAAATGAGATTGAATGAAAATTGAGCATTGTGTATCACCAAGTCAGGCAGTGAACCGACGCAACAAACAAAACAACCTAACTTACTAAGAAACAACAAAACCTTAGCAAGTTTACAACTCGATAAGCAAAACACGAAATTGTTTGATAAACAAACAACAATTCAACGGACAAACTCCTCAACTTGACAAAACCTAATGATTCGATAAACAAAACAACTTGATAAGCAAAACTACAACTCGATAAGCAAAACAACAACTTGATAAGCAAGACTTAACAACAACTTGATAAGCAAATGTATTTCGGAGAAAACGGACGATGGAATGCGTCCGAAACAGAGGGAAACGCGGGCGGGCCTTCGACACTCCCAACACATGGAAAAGCTAGGAGCCCTCTTCTAGAGATTGGGACAAGGCCAAAAACCAAATTTTCTCCATGGCCGACCACCAGAGAGAGCTGGCCGACCAGCTTTCTGCCTTGGAGACCAAAGGGGTGGTCGGCCTACCAAAAAAGGTGGTCGGCCGACCACCTGGTTTGGCGACCACCAGATTTTCGACACGTGTCCCCAAACAATGCCTTATCCTCTATAAAAGTTCCAGCTTCGTGGTTCTTTCATTTCATCTCAGTTTTGCATCAAAATGGAGGCATTCCTCATCGAAAATCTCGCAGCTTGGACTGCTACTTTAGACGGCTCGGAAAAGTTGAACTTCCGAGGCTTCGGCTTGAATGCACTATTCACGTTGAGTCGCACTCCGCTGCATCTTTCCTTTCTCCATGCCGCGGCGAGGTTTTGGAATCCGGTAACACATGTCTTTAGTTTTGGCGGGCAAGAGGTGTGTCCTACCTTCGAAGATTTCTAAGCTTTGATGGAATCCGAGCGCAATGAAGAAATCTTGCCCCAGTTTCGCTTCGACCACGCCCAAGCTTTAGGACGGATGTGTGGGCTCACTATGCATGACGCTCGATCTTTGATCTGCAACAGGGAATTGGACATCCTCAGCTTGATTCATCGCTTTTTCTAACGCCGGTGACCGCGGCGACCATCATTGGCAAGGTTTTTGGCGTCATGCCCTTTGCTTGTGCATGCTATCACACTTTTTGCTTGCCTCAGGCTCCGGAGGATCTAGTGTCCGGTTGATCGAGGTTGCCCAAGGCTTAAAGGAGGGCAAAAGCTGCATTGCCATGTCATTGGCTGAGACATTGATGGGCTTGGATGCTTTCCATTGCCGGGAAACAATCAGATTTGCAGGGAGTCCACTACTGCTGCAGGTAATGTTTCCCTCCCTATCTCACATATATATTGCTCACATCACTCGACCCTCAGGCTCGATTTTTTCTCTTGAAACCCTTTTCTCACTTTTCTCTCATCGTACACCTCTCTATTCTTTAATCTCTCATTTTTCATCCCTCCCTAGGTGTGGTTGATGGACAAATTGCAGGTTGTGGACTCTTGCCCAGCGTACTCAGCTCGCGGCTACTTCTTTCGACAGCGTCTAGTCGATGCCCTGGATGAGGGATGGTGGTTTGACTGGATGTGCAATTTGTCCGCAGACCGCATTGCTTGGTGCTGTCCTTGGCTCAATCTACCGGCAATGAGCTACAGCATGTCCCGGCAGACTGGGATTCAGTTGATTGGTCTGACGCACTGCGTGTTTTACTTTCCTTTTCGGTTCCAGCGCCAGTTCGGCCATGATCTGACTTGCCCACCAGAGGGGATAGAGTACCCTGCTGCATTCGCGGTCTGAGGCGCACAGCTTGCTCGGTATGCCACGGCATGGAGGACGAGAGAACTCCTGGCCCCCGCTCCCACTTTCAGTTGCACTTTGTCTGATGAGTGCATAGATTGGCTCAATGAAGAGGCACAGATTGGGCCCACTTTGGCATCCGAAGCTTTGACCAGCTCTGGGAGGGGGCGCAGGAACACTTGACTTAGTTATGCCCCAGATTTATTGCTTTATTAGTACTTTCAAGTTTTCTTTATGAATGTAACCAAAAGCAACTTCAATTTGTATGCAAGAGCAAGAGGACTCTGTATTGAAATCAATAAAATTGAAGGTTGTGGGTACTAAAAATTTTCCACTTTGGTCCAAAAATGGTCTAAGTTGTAAAAAGATTAATTTGAACAAAATCAACTTTTATTAAAACTTTTCAAAACCATTTTCGATATGGATCAGAACTGGACACGCCTGAGATCTGTCACTGAGATGCACAATCCCGGATCCCAGCAACTGGAAAGTTGCCCCTAGTCTGAATAGCATTGCACCGGAGATAACAACCGAAGCTCTTGAATGCTGAATAGACAAAGATGACCGAGATGATCAAATGGACAAAGTTGATCGGGAAAAAGTTTATGGCTGAACTTCAGGATGAAGTTGCCTACATATCCGAAAGATGGGAATCAAGCCCTACGTAGTTTAGGCTCAGGTTCACTCGTGTATTAACCCTCACCTTTTGCGCTCTAACTTTTGCCAAGGCCGCCCTTTGCGGGTTTTCAACCTTGCGAGCTCAGTTTTTGTAATTTTAAATTTTTCATGCTCTAACTTTTGCCTAGGTCGCCCTTTCGGGTTTTTGGCCTAGCAAGCCTCTCAGGGGTAATATTTCTTCAACTTGTCCATGTTGATCAGCTGTGAGAACTCTAGGCCATCTAGGTCCATCAGAACGACAGCTCCACCTGACCAGATAGACTTGATGATATAAGGACTAGTCCAATTGGGTCTGAACTTGCCCCTAGGGTCATGGATGGGAGCTCGGTTGTCTTTGAGCACCAAATCTCCTTCTTTCAAATTCCGGGACTTAACCTTCTTGTTGAAAGCCCTGGTAATTCGTCGCTGATAACCTTCAACATGGTACAGTGCTTTCAGTCTTCTTTCATCAAAGAGCATGAGTTCTTCAAATCTGCTCTGCTGCCAATCTGCTTCGGCTATCTGACACTCAGCCAGCACTCGCAATGACAGAACTTCAATCTCGATAGGTAGAACGGCCTCCATCCCATAAACCAATGAATACAGAGTCGCTCCAGTAGAGGTTCTAATTGAAGTCCGATAGCCCCACAGAGCGAATGACAACTGTAGACGCGCCCCGCGTGAGGGCCTCCATGCTACAGTTTGGACTCTAATTGTCACGGTTCTTAATCTTAACCAAAGAGTCCAAATCCGGCAAATCGTTTTGGGAAAAACAGATTTTTAGAAAAGAAGTGCCAAACATGGACTGCTTTGCCAGATACAGAGTGGCCACCTAAATATTTTTTAATGAGGGAATTTAGGAAATCCTAACTCGTTTGCCTAAGGCCACATGTCCGTCATCACCAAAGTTGCCTCGGCTCGGGAACTTGGGTACGATTGGGAAAGGTCAGCTATGAGCACCCCCTCTCGCCCGATCCGAAGATCGGCCTCTACTAACCATGATATCCGATTTTGAAAACGTTATGTGTTCTTATTCCGATTAATTAGCTAATCTTACTATGTGATGCACACAACACAAAAGTGTAGACTAGATCGCCTAATTTGGAACGAAGCATTGCATATCCGTTTATTTGGAAAATGATTTGAGATTTGCTACTCGCAAGTAGGCTAAAACACGGATTTCAACGAGTTGTCCCAACTCAAACAATCCAACCTTCACCCATAGGCATTCAAGCAATTTATATCACATAAGCATCTAGCCACATGGTAAGCATGCTGTCATGTTAACATTCACACTCATGCAAGATGCTAAAGCATGAATACTTACATCGTACTCCGAGCCAAAACAAAGGACATGTTAGCAATCATGCATGATCCAAGTCCATGTTAAGTGGCTAATGCAACGCATACAGAATGTCACTAGAATAGGCTCGGCTAATCTTAGGATGGCATGTGGGATGCAACATGTAGCACATATTCAAGTTAGATTTGGAATACTATGCTGTTAGCATGATGCGCCGAGCCCGGTGCATGTAATACTGATGAATGATGCACGCATGCATAGCATAAGGATGCTAAATTAAACATGTCCTAATACTAACCATCAAAAGTAGGTAAGTAAAAGAGAGAAAGAAGTGGGGGTTGGAAGACATGCACACACGCACCCACACTTATTACAAATACGCCCCCACTCGGAGGGACCGAAAGAATAATACAGATTTAACTAACCTACGAGCTAATTAAATATTACAGACCAATTAAACTAGTTAAGCAAATTAACTAATCTAATAAAACAGTAAACAGCCTCGGGAAAAGGGCCCAATGCAATGCGTGCTCGGCTCCTCTCGGAAGTCCACTGCCATGCATAAGTTGCCTCTGTCCACACTGTTTTCCTTATCTGATCATTGCAAAATTCCCAAGGTGCACTCTATGAGCACTAGGGAACACCACCGGCTAGGGGGAAACATCACCGGCCAAAGGAAATGAACACCGGCCAAAGGTTAAGCTATCGGCCACCAATTGTTGGTCGGTTTGCACTAAATATGGCCGGCCGGCCAAACCTTCCTGCAAAATCCTATTTTGACAGCAGCAGAGGGCAAAACAAGGCATAGCAATGCATTCCAAGCAAATGTGTGCACCAACACATCCCTTATCATGTTTGCGACTCAAAGGGACATGGTTCTCGGTTCTCGGACCACCAATCGCGCATTTCGATGATTGATGACCCAAGAAACCAAGTTATGCACTTTGATTTCAAATGAAATGCACATAAACAAGCAAGGAGCTCAACCTCTATCATATTCAATTCAAGAGGCTAAGCATGCATGTCAATGCAATGCAACCTAGACATATGAGCTAGTATGCAACATGAACAATCCAAACGAGCATACAAGGCATGTGACAATCATGCTAACCAATAAGTATGCCAAATACAATTGGGATGTTCAAGCATGCAAGCAAGCATGTGACTTCATTCAATCATGCCACAACACATGGAGCAAACATGTTAAACAACCTAAACATGTGACAACACACAAGTATGCAACAACACACAAGGTGAGCATGCAACAACATGCGAACTATGGACTTAAACTAATTTGGGCAGCTCTATACTAAGCCCAAAACAGTGGCCAACATGCTCAAGAATGAAGGCAAAATGACACGCAAACATGCATGCACACAAGGACCAACACTTAAGCATCAAAGAGACAACTTTTAAGCACACTTAAAAGAAGATAAACATGGACACATAGCATGCATAGAAAGCTCTGAAAATCATGTTATAAAGGTGCCAAACCAAGTAAACAAGACAAGCTAAGCATGCAACCAAGCCCAAAAACTTAAACCATGGTCATATGACATATGAAGCAAATGACCAAAATGAACTAAAACAGTCCTAAATCATGCAAAAGTAAGCCCCAAAAACCACTTAGATGGCATCTAAATGATCTAATCTTAGAGGCATACACAATGGCACAAACATGGAGCAAGAAACACCAACCTTTTAAAGCATGAAAGGGGCATCAAATGCAAGCATACGAGCAAACCATGAGGACTGAAATAACATGACAAGTGGTTCCAAACCACTGAAATGATGCAAGGATGGCATGCTAGAGGGGTCAATGCTTAAGGCATACAAGGGGGATTACATGGTAGCTATACAAAGCAAAGCATGGATGACCCAAATAACCAAAAACAGACCTCTAGCACATCAAAACAAGCATAAAAGCTTCACAAAGCTAAGCCAAAAACATGCTAGAAACAAGGCTCAAAGCATAAAGCATGTTAAGGCAAATCATGGCATTACATGACAAGCATGCAAAGCAAGCATGGTGTGTCTAAACCAAGCAAAAACAGAGGTAATACATGGCAATATAAGCACAAAAAATAGCTAAGGCATGGCCATCATACACTTAAACAAGATGCTCACACATGAGGCAAAAATGGCCCTTTTCAAGGACAACAAGGAGAGAGGGTGGCCCTCTCCTTCTTAGGACCTTACGGCACCATCCTCACCACTGAAATCCCTCAAGATTTTAGTGGTGAGGAGACCCAAACAAAGTGGTCCCGGAGCTCACCAAAATAACACAAAAAAGGGGCCTAACAAGGCCTATGAGGGGTCAAACAACCCCAAACAACAAAACACTCTTAAACAACTATTTAAAGCACTCAAAATCAAGACTTTTATTAGTTATATATAAAGTCTAAAAACAGTTGCAAGGTTGGTTAAAAAGCTATGCAAAAATGGGGAATAAAGGGTGAAGTTCTTACCCTTGATGACCCTCTTCACAAACAATGCTCTAGCTGCTCCTTCAAGCTTGAATCCACTCAAGAACACCAAGAACAGCTCTCCAGCACCTCAGTAGCCAAGGTAAGGTGTAACACTAGGTGTTTATGAGCAATAGTAAGACTAAAACACCTTAAGGCAAAAGACAGAGAGATATAGAGATAGAATAGCTACAACTATGATCTAACCCTAACTCAGAGCTCCCTCTGGAAATTTTGTCTAACCCTAAGGGAGGGAGAAGAGGCTCCCTCTTATAGACAATCCCTCTTGCAAAGCTTCTCAAGTAAGCTAGTCAAGAGGGAAATCCCTCCATACATGTATGGAGGGGAGCAAAGGTGTATGCCAGCTAGCACAGCTGGCATAAAAATATCTACAAAAGCAGATGCACAACGGTCGGCCGGCCAAAAATGCAATTTGACCAAAATAGATGGCCGGTCGACTACAAAAAGTGCCGGTCGGCCAAACATTTGGCCAGTGGCAACAAACCAGTGGCCGGTGGCCTCAAGCCATGGCCGGTGATGTGTGGGGATGGTCAACAAGCCATTCCCTGCCCCTCAAAGGCAAAACACAGGTGTTTGGTGCAAAACCAGACACAAAACAGTCGAGTCGAGAGATCCTGAGGCAAGACGCGTGACCGAGACCTTCGGGAACTCAAGACAAACACGAACATAAATGATCACCGAGTGTTCAAACGGTGACATCCAAGTCTTGAGGACGGTCAAAAATGGGGTGTCTACAGCAACTTATCTGGCCAATCCCGGTAGGTTTCCACCATCTTCTGCAATATGTGTTTGATGTTCTTGTTGGCGGCCTCAACTGCTCCATTGGTCTGCGGCCGATATGTAGATGACTTATGAAAAGCCACATTGTATTTTTCCAACAAGTCAATCACTTCTTTTTTGAAGTGGGAACCGTTATATGAAATAATCTCGTTTGGGACCCCGTAGCGACAGATGATGTTGTTTCTGATGAACTTCGCAACATGTGAAGCCTTCAACACCGCATAAGATTGGGCCTCAACCCACTTTGTGAAACAGTCTATCGCGACCAGAATGAACTCATGCCCATTAGACCCCTTCGGAGTGACAGCCTCGATCACATCGATTCCCAAACTGAAAATGGCCATGGCGAAGTCATGTTGTACAGCTTCGACGGCGGGATGTTCATGCGGTTTGCATGTATCTGACATTTGTGGCATCGCCGAACAAAGCCGATGCAATCCTCCTCCATGGTGGACCAGTAGTTACCCTGTCTGAGGATCTTCCGAGCTAACATCACCCCGTTCATGTGTGCTCCGCACTCTCCTCCATGGATGGCCTCCATTAGGTGCTTTGATTCTTCGGCATCAACACACAGCTTATGCATTCCCAGATGACCTCTTTTATACAGTTTACCCCCCCAAACGATGAACTGAGCAGCCATTCTTCTGATTGCCCTCTTATCCTTGGCATTTGCCCCTGGTGGATACGCTTCTTTTTCCAAGAAGTTCCAGACATCGTAATACCAGGGGTTCTCATCTTGGACTTCTTCTATGGCAGCAATCGACTCGTAGGCAGTCGCAAACTTCTGGTCAATGATGATCGAACGCATCCGGACTCCAAAAGGGATGTCTATCATAGAAGATAGAGTTGCTAGTGCATCTGCGAACCTGTTGTTCCCTCTTAATAGATGAGCAAAGTTTAGTTTCTCAAACCGAGGAATTAACAAGTCCAAGGTCTGGTGATACATTATCATCTTTTCTTCTTTGACTTTCCAATCTCCTTTCGCTTGAGATACAACAAGGTTCGAGTCCCCGATGACGTCCAACCGTTTTGCCCCTAGTTGTAGGGTAGCTTCTAAACCAGCAATGCATGCTTCATACTCTGCTTCGTTATTCGAGACCTTGAACCGTAGTTTAAACGCTAGAGGGATACGGGACTTGTCGGGTGCTATCAGCAACACCCCTACCCCAAACCCGTACTGGTTTGACGCTCCGTCAAAATACATCATCCAAAACTCATCGTCGATATGTAAAATGGCCTCATCTGGGAATAAGTACTCAACTGCTTCACCTCCTTCCACTGGATGATCGACTAAGAACTCCGCTACTGCTCTTCCCTTGACTAACTTGCACGTCACATATTTCAGATCGAATTCGGAGAGCAACAGTAACCAACGAGCTAGCCTACCCGTAAGTACCGGTTTCTTGAAGAGATATTTGATGGGATCTAATCTTGAAACCAACATTACAGAGTGAGCTAACAGGTAGTGTCGCAGCTTCCTGGTAGCCCATATCAAGGCTAAGCAAGCCTTTTCGAGTGGAGTGTAGCGGGTCTCGTATTCCAACATCTTCTTGCTCAGGTAGTAGATAGCTCTTTCCACTTTATCCTCTGATTCCTGCGCAAGCATGCAGCCCATTGTAGTTTCGGTCACTGAAAGGTACAAAATCAACGGTTTTCCCGGCTCTGGTGGTGACAACACGGGTGGGTTCTGTAAGTATTCCTTGATCTGTTCAAAAGTAGCTTGGCATCGGCCGTCCCATTGGAACTTCTTTCCTTTCTTCAGGAGACCAAAAAGTGGTTCACAAGTCAAGGTTAATTTTGAGATAAACCGTCTTATGAATTGCACTTTACCCAGAAAGCCTCTCACCTCCTTTTTCAGTCATTGGTGGTGGCATTTCTAAGATGGCCTTGATTTTGGAACGGTCGACCTCAATACCTCTCTGTGTAATTAAAAACCCCAGCATTTTCCCTGCTGTAACACCGAACGTACACTTCTGAGGATTCAGCCGCAACCGAAATTCTCTGATCCTTTGGAAGAACTTTTGCAAGGCGGTGTAGTGGCCCTCTCTTTCTTTGGACTTGACAATCATGTCGTCCACGTACACCTGAATCTCTTTGTAGATCATATCATGTAATATCGTGGTCGCGGCTCATTGATATGTAGCTCCAGCGTTCTTCAACCCAAATGGCATCACCCTGTAACAGTAAGTCCCCCACGGGGTGGTGAAAGCAGCCTTCTCCTAGTCTTCGGGTGCCATCACAATCTGATTATAGTCCGAGAATCCATCCATGAACGAAAGCAAAGCATGCCCCGCTGTGAAGTCCACTAACTCATCAATATGCGGCAAGGAAAGTCGTCCTTCAGACTGGCTCTGTTCAAATCCCTGAAATCCACGCATACCCGGATCCTGCCATCCTTCTTCGGCACCGGAACAGTGTTGGCCAACCAAGTTGGGTATTCGGATACCAGCAGGAACCCTGCGTCAATTTGCTTGGTGACCTCTTCTTTAATCTTGAGGGCCCAGTCCGGGCGGATCCTTCTGAGTTTCTATTTAACGGGTCAGGCCTCGTGGTCAAGAGGGATCCGGTGCTGTACAATCTCAGGATCGATCTCAGGCATGTCTTCGTAAGACCACGCGAAAAACATCTTTGAAATCTTTTAATAAAGCGACTAAGCGCTCGCGTTCCTCCGAAGACAACGTGGACCCGATCTGGACCAGCCGCGGGTCCTCCTCAGTACCAACATTAACAGTAGTGATTTCATCAACTAAAGGTTTAACAAATCTTTCCTGCTCTTGATCAATTAAGCGTTGCAAAACCGGAGGAATTTCTTCCCCGTCGTTTTCATCAAAATTTTGAAAGTCCTGATTAATACAGTAAATCAAGGGCACATAAAAGTACTTAGAAACCACATCCATTCCATTCTCATTAAGCATTTCCAAATCGTCCGATTCTTCTGTTACAACAGACTCAAAAGAGAAAGAAAAAGACGACCTAGACAGGACTGTGGTATCCAGGTTATCACCCCCAGGATTACCGGACTCAGACTCAATCGAGCTGCAACCTGATTCCGACTCTACAGACTCGGTGGAATCAGATTCCGGCTCACTACCTGACCCGGTGCTGCTTGACAAAAATCCCTCCTCGTATTGCCAGATGAGAGAGGGCGCGATAGATGCATCCAAAATGCTTGACGGTAGGCCCGCAGCCGTTTCATTCCCGATCATGGACACCGAGAAGTTATCCCCCAAGCACTTCTGTACGATCGGAGGATCTGAAAGTAGACAAGCCAGTGCTACCCCCATTTTAATTTCAGCGCTCTCGGAATCCACATTTTTACACTGCTCAACCTCAGCTGACGGGTCTGTCTGCTCCTCGGCAACATCATCCCCGGATAACTGTAGGTCAAAGAAGATCGCAAAACCCGGCACGCGCTTCCTCTTCGCATTCAGCCACGGCTCTGGGAAGCCACAAAATGGAAAGTCCTCCCCCTTCCAGACGAAGCGTCCGTTTAGGGTACCCTGGATGGGTCGGTGCATTAACTCAAAAGGCTTCCCAGCCCGCTTTGCTCTGGCTCTCCCAGCCATCTCCTTACCTTTCCTAACCCAGTCCTCTTTGGTGGGCAGATAACCCAAGCCAAAGGTATGCGGGTTGTGCGGCACTTCGGCCGATACTGCGATGCCTTTCCGGCCACTCTTTCCCAATCCCATCCCAGGGATGTGTTGAAGCTTGTTTACGAGGTATATTGATTGTGCGCTGACATACACCCCCTCATCAATAGCCAAGATGTTTTACACGACTCGAGCCTCAGCCAGCGTAAACCTCGATAAGAACACATCCTCCGCGCCGTGCTCGATTTCCAAGACTGGTGTAGACAGTTCTGGTGGTGGATGGATTGACGAATTCCCGAAAACAATGGCCACCCCCTTCCCGTGGGGGTATTTCAACATCTGGTGTAAGGTGGAAGAGACTGCCTTTACCTGGTGTAACCACGGTCACCCCAAAAGTAGGTTAAAGGTTGTGGGAACGTCCAGGACATGAAAGTCAATCTCGTGTTGTCCCGGACCAACCTGGGTCTGAATTTTGACAGTCCCCATCACCTCCCTGCTTGTGTTATCATATGCCCTTATCACCTGGGCTATGGGCACGAAGTTCGCGGGCTTCAACCCGATTGCATATGCCGTCCGTGACGGGCATACATTAATAGCGGATCCCGTGTCGATAAGAACTACCGGTATCCATTTGTTTCTACATTCCACAGAGATATAGAGCGGTTTGTTATGATTCGCGCCCTCAGGCGGCAGTTCTTTGTCAGAAAAGGTCAACATCGGGGAACCTCCTCCCGGAAAGACCAATCCCACCAGCTGTTCAGGCGTGGTGTCTATTGAGAGCTTGGCCTTGTCCATGGCCGATAGAACAGGCTGTCTGTGAACACATGAAGCCATAAGCAGTCCCCAGATGGAGATGTCTGCTTGTATCTTTTTCAACTGCTTCAGTACAGCCTCTTCTTCGAGTTGCTTCTCTTTCTGTTTCTCCACCTCCTTGTCCTTCCCAGACGCCTCTGGCTGATCTAGGTGTGGGGGCTTGAAATACCGCCCACTCCTAGTCATATGGTCAACTTCGCCTATGTACCAGGTATCGTCCGGTTGGTTACTCGCCCAATCCTCATCTGTGTGGGCAAGACATAAATCATCGTCTTCCCACCACATTCCATCGGCAGCCGACAGACACCTGTCCGGCTCCGTTACCACTGTCCTTGTACTTACGGTACCTTCAGTCCACATGCTCGTAGCATCCTCTGTTTTTGTGCACACAGCACTTTCAATGCCCACAGGGGCCTTGGCTTTTCTGGCTCTCTCGGAGTCTTTAACTCCTTCCGGTTCTAACTGCGTCAATGCAGCCTGCTGTTCAAAATTTCCTGTATTCAAAATGCCCAAATCCCGAGCGAAATTCTTGGCATCGGTGTGCTCCGGCGATGTCTTCTGATCCCCGGCCCTTCCGGCCACAATTGATGTCCTTGCCCCTGACGGGCCCTTTTCCAGCTAAGATTCTTCAACAATATCTGGTTGGTCGTCAAGCCACCCTGTGACCTCTACTGACTCCTCAAAATCGAACCAGTTGACTGTGCTGTCCCCCGGGTCTTGTTCATTGAAAATCTGAAGGTTAGCAATGTCCGCTTCCAGAACTGCTAAGTCATTATCCTCTGATCAAATCCATCCCCCCGCAGTATGCAAATTTCTGTCCCCACCGACAATCCCACATTTGGCCTAATCTGACCCGCTGATGCAATGTAGCCACTTGGATTGTACGCCCTCTCAGCAAGGCTCACAACTTCCTCAGACTCTGACTTAACAATCCCCTTCTCCTCCGAAGTCACCCCTGTTCTGTGTTCGATGGTCACCATCATTGGTTCAGGTTGGGCTCGGGAGATGTCCAACATGCACAAGTCAGTGCTGTCGGGAAGGAACACCTCTGGCTTGGGTAGGTGAGAAGGAGTGATATAGATGCTAGGATCGTAAGACACGACCCCAGTCTGGACAAAGTTGACGCGTTTGGGAGGTGGAGCTTGGTTGTGTGGAAGGAGAGGGTTGGTTATGACATTGGGTTTCTCTGGTGGCACAATCACCCTGTTGTGAACGAGATCCTGAATCTCGTGACGCAATCTAAAATACTGGTCGGTATCATGACCATGTTGTTGGTGAAAGGCGCAATACTTCACCGGGTTATGAGAGGGAGGTAGTGGATTTGGTAATGGCCTCGGCTCTATGGGCTTCAAGTGCCCTTTCCTGATTAATACCCCCAGAGCTTTGGACAGGGGCATATATAATGGAGTGAAGGTTCTTTGGCCTCGAGGTTGGAATTTGGTTGTTTGTGTGTTACTCCCGGATGCACCGGAGAATGGTGTAGCTGACGGGGTTCTTAGAGGGGTGGTGGTGACCATGCTTACTTCTGAAGCTCTAGCAGTTGCAGCACTGCTTGTGCCTGCATTGTTGTTGCGGTTGAAGATTCTCCTTGGTTGCTCTCTGTCTTGGTCAATCAGACCCTGTTTCATAGCATCCTCAATTTGTACTCCCATCTCATGTAGATCTAAAAAGGTAGGGAAGGGGAGAACAATCATTTTCTGCATAAGCTTTGGCTGGAGATTGCGCACAATCATCCGAATCTGATCTTTGTCGGTGGGCCTAGTGGTCATCATTGAGGCCTTGGCCCTCCAGTGGGTTACGAATTCAGAGAAACTCTCCTTAGGCTCCTACCTTGTTGTCTCGAGATCACTGGTCATAATCTCGATTTGCGTGTTATAGGAGTACTGTGCAATGAAAGCCTCGGCCATCTCATCCCAGTTCCACTTGACATCGTCTTCCAATTTTGCGTACCAGATGGCCGCCACACCCGACAGGGTTCGGCCAAACAATGAAAGCTTTTGTAGTCTGGTGAGGCCCATCGGCCTTAGTATGTCTGAAAACAAACGGAGATGCACCATGGGATCCCCGGACTCGTCAAAGCGGTCGATTTGTGGCATCTTGAACCAATCTGGCAGCGTCACAGTCGCGTCGGTATACCCGTCCTCAATGTCTGGGATGGACTTTACCCCTTGGGATTTCTTGAACAACTTTTCAAGTTTGCTCAACTTCAACGCTGTATGGTCCACCTAGAACTCAAAGGGAGAGTCCGGCTGATTGACAGGTGTAGGTGCCTTGGATAGTTGAGGTAGAATTGGGGGCGGAGCCGGCCCTGTCAGGATGTCTGTATCCTCCTGGATGTTCTGGACATTTGGTGTCTCCACGAGTAGTGGGACCCTTGGTGGGGGAGGAGCTTGATGTGAGGCTGATGCTCCGGCGTGTTGCTGTAGCCGGGTAATTAGCTCTGCCTGCTGGGTCATGACCATAGCCTACTGTTTGGCAAATTCCGCTTGACGAGCAGTGTCCTCCTGCATAAGTTTCATACTTTCTTGGAGTTGACGCACCATTTCCTCCATCCCTGCCATGTTCTGCTGTTCTAGCTGACTGACTGGCATATCTATCTCTGTGGTAAAAACTGAAGCCTCAGCCTGACTGTCCACTGACGGGGTAGACCACTATTCTGGCAACCTCTGCTCGGATACACTGCGTCTTCTCGACCTCTGTCTGATAACCGGGGGTAAGGAATAAAACACTGGTTGTCCGTCGACCAGATCCTCAGATCGATTAAGTCGGCGACCTCTAGTCCAGAGTGCTTGGGGAATATCTGCTTGGTCTGAAGCAATTGTGCTAAACTACCTAGCAAAAAGATAAATAAAGCAATAATAAGGAAATAAACAACCAGACAAACGGATAGCGTAACAGCGTTAAATAAACACACAAACACACAGTTGGGTATCACAACACACAGTTGATAAGCTGAATAGACTGTTCTCAAATACTGATCATTGTTTCCAAATCAATGCCCCCAAAACTGAATTTGATACCCGCAGATAACTGATTCCCAAAATACTGAACTGGTGCCCGCAGGCCTGATACCCAAACTTGTAAACTGATACATGCATTCCAGTAGAGACGCACTCTAAAAGCACATAGCAAACAAGTGAGAGCCAAAACACCCCTATGTTGGGGTAAGGTTTCCCTGTCCTATTTTATCAGGAGCTAGGGTTTCACTACGCACGCAGCGGCTTCAAACAACCTATAATCGGGTAAGCAACCTGTCCTAGCTTGGAATGGTCACTATAGATTCCGAATATGCACTAGGTCGAATGGTCGAAAAGGGTGCCCCAGTAAAAATCGGGGTTTGTGTTTCCATCGTGGCAGAGCCCGTAACCGGTCAGCCTTATGGCACGCAGCCTCCAGCAAACCGTTCAGGAATAGCAGATGGCAAACACGGTGTCTTAAGCGCACCAATGCAAATGCAATGCAAAGAAACACATAAGTGTAGTCAAAACAAGATATCATGAGTTCGAGTCAAGTTCTCTAACTCCCCAGCAGAGTCGCTGGAAACTGTAGACGTCCCCGAACGTCCCGGGAGGGAATCCCGTTTTGTTCATTGGGCTCACTACAGTTCAGGACTCATGTCACGGTCCTGTAACTAATCTCGCAGAGTGCAATGCAAGACCGATGAATCATCAAAGAGTCCAAATCTGGCAAATCGTTTTGAAAAACAGATTTTTAGAAAGAAGTGCCAAACATGGACTGCTTTGCCAGATATAGAGTCGCCACCTAAATATTTTATTTTGGGGGGAATTTAGGAAACCCTGACTCGTTGCCTAAGGCCACGTGTCCGGCATCACCAAAGTTGCCTCGGCTGGGGAACTTGGGTATGATTGGGGAAGGTCACTTCGTGAGCACCCCCGCTCACCCGATCAAAGATCGGCCTCTACTAACCATGATAGCGAGTTTTAAAAACATTATGTGCTCTTATCTCGGTTATTAGCCTAGAATTACTATGTGATGCGCGCAGCATACAAGTATGGACTGGATCGTCTAAGTTGGAACAAAACATTTCATGTTTGTTTTTGAAAACGGTTTGCTACTCGTAAGTAGGCTAAAATGCGGATTTTGCCACCCTCAAGTGGGCTTAGAAAACATGGTGATTTGCCACTATCTAGTCGGCTTAGAACTCGCAATCAATGAATTGTTCCAATCCAGATAATCCAACCTCCACCCACAGGCATTTAGGAAGTTATATCACATAAGCACTTAGCCTCATGGTAAGCATGCTATCATGGCAGTCACTCACACACATGCAAGGATGCTAAAGCATAAACACTTACCAAGTACTCCGAGCAAAAGAAAGAAGCTAATTAGAAATCATGCATGAATCCTAACTATGCTGAGATGCCTAATGCAACACATACAGGTATGCAACTAAGATAGGCTCGGCTATTCTAAGATGGCATATGAAATGCAACAAATGATACACGTATTCAACTCGGAATTGAAATACAATGTAGTTAGTATGATGCGCCGAGCCCAGTGCATGCAATATAGATGAATGAATGCAAACATGCGAACATATAGATGCTAATTGAAACATGCCCTAAAACTAACCATCATAAGCTGGTAAATAAAAGGGAGAAAGACGTGGGGTTAGAAGACATGCATCACACACACGCACACTTATTACAACATTGCCCTCCTCGAAGGGTCCGAATAAATATTACACAACCAAAATGAATAACTAATTATTACACAACACTAGCTAATTAACAAATTAACTAAGAAAGCGAGTAACTAGCATGCAATGCTATATGAAGTAGACTGCCTCAGCTCTGTTCGGAATGATGAAAGATGCATGCATGGTCGAGTCGCCTTGCCGGAAAATCCATCGCGATGCCCTGATTTGTCTCTGTTTGCAACTGGTCCCAGAATACTGTACACAACTCCATGGGAACTTGTAGGGATACTGCTGACCAGTTTTTGCTGCTGGCTTTCGGTTTGCTGCAACAGAGAGCAAGAAAGGGGCATGGCAAAGTATTTTCAACATATGTGTGCACAACCACTCTCCCCATCATTGCATGAGCTCTAGGGAGTGTAGTCCTCGATCCTCATGCCACCAATCACGCATCTCAATGCATGATGGCCGAGGAGTTGAATTGCACGACTCAATGTGAAATGAATGCACAAATGGACACCTAAAGCCAACAACTCTATCATGGATAGTCAAGAGTGTCGGCGACCGGGAATTGAAGCACGTTTTGTCACTTTGAGTATGAAACGTCCCTCGTTTCTCGTGTTTGGACTAAACCCTACTCCAAACACTATGCCACAACCAGAATGGCATGGCATGCAAACACAATGCAATAACTAGCATGCAATCCTAAACGAAGTGTAACTAAGATACGCAAACATGCAAGGAGTGATATGCAAAGGTGCAACTAGCATGCGCAATGCTATGAACTATCAATGGCATACTCAATGCACATGACATAATATGGCATACACAATGCATGATGGACTTAAACCAATATGAGTGGACCTCAGCCACACTCAAATCAGTGGCCAAACATGATGAAATGAAGCAACAACACTCATGCAAACATGCCCAAATGCAAGGGACCAAAACTAAGGCACCAAGTGCAACTCTACCAAGGCATGGCAAGCATGTAATATAGCATACAACAACACATTTTCCAGCTCTGAAATGACATCCCGAATCATGCAAACACCTCACACAATGCATGCTAGGTGGCCCAAATACCGAAACTAGTGAAGTGGATTACACTAGAGGTATGCAAAGCGATGCTCAAATGGAAAAACCAGCCCCAAACAGACCCTAGGTAGGTCCAAGACAAGGGGAAAATGGTCTCAAATGATGGCTCGAAAGGCATGGAAATGAAGCTCATGCAATGGTCCAAAAATGAGGCATACAAGTACAACTCTCAAATGCACTTAAGGAGTGGAAAACATGGGAATATGGCATACATACAAGCTCTGAAATATGATGCACAATGGCCCCAAAACATGGAAACACCTCAATATAAGCATGCAATAGGCTCCAAAACTCAAAGCTAGGCAAGGGTATTGAACTACAACCATGCATAACAAGCATTATTTGACCATGAGGCACAAAAATAGAGCTAAGGTAGTCCAAAACATGCAGAAAATCAGGTTAAGGCATGGCCAAAAAGTGCTAGAATCAAGGGCCAAAACAACATGAAATACAAGCTAGTGAAGAGGGTTTACACTACAAGTATATTAAGCATTCAAGAGGCCACTAAACCAGAAAAATTCAGAGGTATGACATGCCAAATAAAGCCTAAAAAACCACTGAAACATGATCTATGCATGCAAGAATGATAGGCTCCTTTGATAGGCTATGAATGGGATTACTCTAGACATGCAAGATGGACACCCAATATGACAAAACCACCTCTGGACAGAGGTTATGCAACCCTGAAACTCACTGAAAAGGGCCTGAAATGAGGCTAGGAAGCATGCAAGTATAGGCTCCATTGATATGCTATGAAGAGGGTTATTCTACACATGCAAGAGGGACACCTAATATGGCAAAAAAAAGCTCTGGAAAGAGCTCATGCAGGTCCTAAAACTCACCAAAAATGTCCTGAAACATGGCTTGGAAGCATGCACACATGGGCTCCCTTGTTAGGCCAAATATGTTAGAAAATGAGACAAGGGGTGAGAGGGCCACCCCTCTCTGATTTTGGCTCTCAAAAAAAACATAACAACCCTGAAAATCCGCTAGATTTCAGTGGTCAAAAGGGCCAACAAAGCTTAACACAAAGGCCCTAATGCATGGCTCAAAACAAAGGGAAATGAAGCATATAAGGGGGTAGATGACCCCCAACAGAAAAATGGTCTTAAACAAGCATATTAAGAAGCTCAAAATAAGACTTTTTTCAGTTTATGACAAAGCGCAAATATGATTGTAAGTATGGCTAAAAGATGAAGCAAAACAATGCTAAGAAAAGGGAAAGAGAGTGTTACCCTTGTAGCCAAAGGGACTAGCAGCTTCTGGACCAAAATAGCACACCTTCAACCTCTGAAAACCAGCTCCAAGGTGCTTAGGTTGATGTTGGAGGTGTTAGGCTAAGAGGTGATATGCAATGGTGCAAGAACAAGGGGCTTTAGAACACCTAATAGAGAGATATAGGGAGAAGTGTATGCATAAGCCTTAAACAATTTTCTGAACCCTTACAAGGGAAGAAGAGCCTTCCCTTTATAGACAAGAGGGCTTAAAGCTTCTCCAAGAAGCTTAAAACCAAGGTTAAATATCCTCCATAGACGTGTATGGAGGATGCAATCTGCGGCTTACAGCTGGCACCAACTCAGTGAGACAGAAAAGAAGAAAGTTGGCCGACCAGTTCAGGAGGTCGGCCGACCACTCCCCCTGGTCGGCCGACCAGGGTCAAAAGGTTCAGGTGGTCGGTTGGCTCCTAGGGTGGTCTCCACACTCAAAGCAAGCAAGTGGTGTGGTGGAGACCAGTCAAAAGTGGCTCAAAAACCAAGGAGACCAACTTCCTGACAAGAAAATCGGCCGGCGGGAGAAAAGGTGGTCTCCAAGAGAAACGGTGGTCTCCCACCCTTGTACCACCTTCCAAACAATGAAAATAGGGTTCATACCAAAAATGAACCAAGACGGATGCAAAACGAGGGTTCGGGGGCCAAAACGCGCAGCCGTGTGCCCCGAAAACTGACTGTTAAGCATCGAAAGTGGCGTGCGACCACGAAGGTGGTCTCCCGGGCCACAGTGTCCCTCTAGAGAGAGGAAACAAGGTGTGTGCCAAAAACAGGAGCAAACGGAGAAAGTTAAGCGGTCCCAAACCGAGGCGCACGGCCGACGGCTCCGAAAATCGAAAACTGGTCTCCAAACAGGAACAGTGGTCTACGACCACGAAAAGTAGCCTACGGCCACTGGGAGATGGTGTATGAGACCTCTCCCTCCCTTCGGGAAGAGAAAATAGAACCTGGTTTGCAAACCGAGACAAAGCACAAAAGAGTCCCGACGTTCGGAGGCAAGGCTCTCAGCCGAGACTCCGTAACCTCAGAACGAGCACAACATGCGCAATCACCGAGCGCTCAATCGATGACGTCTGAGTCTTAAGGTCGGTCAAAAATGGGGTGTCTACACGAGCCCGGTGCATGCAATGTAGATGAATGATGCAAACATGCGAGCATAAGTATGCTAATTGAAAATGACCTAGAACTAACCATCAAAAGCAGGTAAGTAAAAGGGAGAAAGACGTGGGGTTAGAAGGCATGCACACATGCACGCACACTTATTACAAAATTCGCCCTCTCGATGGAGGGTCCGAATGAATAATCCATGCGAACTAATTAACTAACTAACAAGCTAATTAATTATTACATAACCGAATGAATAACTAGCTACAACTAATTATTACAAAACTTAATTAATTAACAAATTAATTAACTAACTACAAATGAAAAGCAACAAACAATGCTGCTCCAGCTCTGTTCAGAAAAGCAGAAGGTGCATGCTCGGTTCATGTCCCGAAAGCTCTCAGGTTGCTCTTTAGAGGCTCTGTCTGCAGGGTGTCCTTGAGGAATTCCTGTTGAACCTTACCAAAACCAGTTTGGGGAATACATCAGTGGCCTGCCGGCCATGGGGAGCTGCTGCCGACCACCTACCGACCAAAGATGGTACATTGTCGGCCAAGGATGAGGAGGTGCCAGCCATCTGTAGGGCACTGCCGGCCACTGATGTGCTGTGACACCAAACTGTAGCAGAGCACCAAAAAGAGAAAAAGGGAGGGTCTCCCAAGGATATGTACGCACTATGCCACTCCATATCACCTCAGAACATCAAGGGAGAGGCATAGTTGGATCCACGACCATCAATCGCGTATCTCGATGCATGATGGCCAAAGATCCAACTTGTGCAAATCAATGTGAAATGAATGCACAAATAAAACACATAAGTGCCTAGAACTCTATCATGGATAATCAAGAGCATCGGCGACCGAGAATTGAGACACGTTTCATCACTTGAAGTATGAAACGTTCCTCGTTTCTCATGCTCAGATTAACACTTAATCCAAACGACAATGCAATGCAAGGATGGCATACACAATGCTAACTCAAACATGCAATCATGCAATATGACTTAAGCATGCAAAATGCAGTGTAATAAACATGCAACAACATGTAATGGAACTAGCATGTGACAACATGCAAAGATGGAGCAAGCATACAACAATATGCAAGACAAGCATGCAACAACATGCAAGGGTGGATTTAAACCAAAATGGGCAGGCCTCAACTATGCCCAAATCAGTGGCCAAAATGCATCAAAACTAAGGCATGAAAGCATATATAAGCATGCACAATGCAATAGCTTAACAACTAGACCTCAAAACACAAACCTCAATCATGATAAAGAAGCGATAAACATTGAAGTGTGACAACACTAAAGGCTCTGAAATCAAGTGTGAAATGATACCAAATCATTCAAACAACACAAGTAAGGCATGCAAGAGGACCTAAGGCACAAAGCCATCAAAGGGACTACACAAAGGGCATGCAATACATGGCACAAATAATTGAACCAAACATGGACAGAGGTTAAATAGGTCTAAACAAAGACCTAAACATGCTGAGATAAAGGCTCAAAGGTCAAGGTATGCAAGCATTCAAGCTAGGCCGCAAATAAGGCAATAATGCACAACACTCAAAGACGCTTAAAGAGTAAATGAAGTGCTAATATGGCAATGCTAAAAGCTTTAAAATGAAGTATTAAAAGATGCCAAATCATCTAAATAGCTCAAAGATAGCATGCATGAGTCATTAAAACATAAAGCTAACAAGGACAATTGCACTACAGCTATACAAAACATGGAGCATATGGCAAAGGCAACCCAAAACAGTCCTATAACATGTTAAAATGAGACTAAAACATGTATGGAGGTAAGCCAAAACAAGCTGGCATGAAGAGCATGAGGCATGATGCATACAAGGCAAATAAGGTGGATTACACTACACCTATTAAGACCAAGCATGGGATGACTCAACTAACAAAAATCAGAGTTAAGGCATGTCAAAATAAGCCCAAAAATCCACTGAGATGGCATCCCAAGGACCTAAGCATAGAGGCATGCACAATGATCCATTCATGAGGCATAAAACACAAACTCTCTAAGACATTGAAAGCATGTCAAATGCAGGTGTATGACCACATTTCATGGACTGAAATAACATTCAAGATGATGGCAAAGTATGGAAACATCACATGCATGGCATGGTAGGGGCCTCAAAACCCAAGGCTAGCCAAAGCATTTACACTACAGCTATACAAAACATGAGTGATATGACCATGGCAGCCCAAAAAAGTCCTAGAACAGCCCAAAATAAGAATAAAATCATGCTGGAGCAAAGCCAAAACATGCTGGAATGATGAGTCAAAACATCATGCACATAAAGCTAGTAAGCAAGATTTGTTCTACAAGTACATGGAGCATACAAAAGATTACCAAACCCACTTTAGACAGAGTTATGTCATGGAAAAACATCACCAAAAACATGCTGAAATGGACTCAACATAAGCTAGGAAAACATGCTACTTTGATGAGCCACAAATAGGATTACACTACACATACAAGAAGCATGCAAAATATGACCAAACTAGCAGTGGAAAGAGTCAAGGAAGGTCCTAAAAGTCACAAAAAAGGGCCTGGACCAAGCCTCAAAAGTAAATGGATACATGCTCCTTTGATAGGCCAAAAACTCAAGCAAACAAAACAAAAAGGGAGGGGGTCACCCCCCTCTGGTTTTGGGCCTCAAAACCACATGCCTACCACTGAAAATCCACTAGATTTCAGTGGCTAAAAGGCTAAACAAAGCCTACCTCAAAGGCCTTAAAGCATGGCTCAAAACAAGGCCAAATAGAGCATACAAGAGGGTTGTACACCCCTAACACCAAAAAGACCTTAAACAAACTTCAAAAGAACTTAAATACAGAACTTATTTCAGTTGAAAGTAAGGCCTAAAACAATATGCAAGGATGGCCAAAATGAGGTACAAATAAATGCTAAAAGGGAAAGAAACTCACCCTTGAAGACCAACTTCGAAACCTGCAATCTCAGGGGCCAAAAACCAAGTTTCACAGCTCAAGTAACCACCTCAAGAACCTCAGCTCAGAGATGGTGGTGTATCTCTATGTGTTGTAGTGCAAAAGTGCAAGAAAAATGGACTTTAGAGCACTATTCTATGCAATATATAGAGAGAGTGTGAGAAATATATAGAGAGATATACAACTCCTTCAAAACTTTGTTCAACCTCTGATAGAGAAGAAGGCTCCTTCCTTATATAGAAGAATACAAGAAGAAGCTTGTTAAACAAGCTTGGCAAGAGCTTCATCCCTCCATAGTGAAAACCAGCTGGCTCAAAAGATCTGGCGTGAAACCTGCTGAGACAGGGGGTCTGTCGGCCATCAGTGGTGGCCGACAGTGGCTCATTGATGGCTGGCAGGCATCATCAATGGCCGGCAGTTGCAAAGGCATGGCCGGCAGGGCCAAAAAGGGGCCGGCAGTGCCTTCCACAAGGCATGCAGAAAGGGCCAATACAAGGTCCAAAAATAGGGTAGAAAGGATACAGGGTTTGGAAAGTTCAAACCTGTGACGTTCCGCCGTGAAAGTCGAGTACTCGACGAGCAATCGAACTAGTTGTTGGGTGTACCTACAAGCACAACCAAGTCTTGTGGACGGTCAAAAATAGGGTGTCTACAAAGTCCACTAGTTGGAATTAAATGGACAAGCTAGAATTTACTTGGAGTTCAATGAATTAGGAGTGATTAGGGAGCTTAACCTTGGGAAGTTCAATGAATTAGGAGTGATTAGGGAGCTTAACCTTGGGATTAGGCAACACCTAGTTAATTCCTAGTTGAATAGTTTTTTTTGGGTTTCTAGAATACCATGATTATAAATCTTGAAAATAGGCTTCTCACTTCTCTCTAGGGTGGCCGGCCATTGGGAACGGTGATGGGGCCATTTTTTTTTTAATCAATCTAGGTACTAGGAGCACATTCCTCAATGTATATATTTATATAGATCTCAATTAATTGATGGTACTTATAGTATAAGGTACATGTACTAGTTTTGGGGAAATTTTGAATTTAAATAAAGAAGTGAGGGTTTGAAGTTAAATTCATGTATTGGAACCTTACTTATGTAGAATTTAATTAAATTTGGCTAAGGAACCTAATCCAGCTAGGATATTCCGGTTTTGATAAAAAAAAAAAATGCTAACCGACAAGATTCGAAATAATTCAAGTAACTAAGGGCTTTAAGAAAATAATTTAAACATTAAGGTTTTTAAAGAGAAAACATTTTTCAGGGGCTTCACAACCTATCCCCCTTAAAACAATTTCGTCCCCGAAATTCAACTACATACTGCCTTCGAAAAGTTCGGGGTAGTTTGCCTTCACCCAATCCTGGCGTTCCCAAGTAGATTCCTCAATTCCCCGATGACACCATAGCACTTTTACCAAGTGAACTGTTTTGCCTCTAAGGTTCTTCTCTCGGGTATCCTATATTGCTACCGGTCCTTCTTTAAATGTAACGTCTTTGTCAAGACTGATTTCTTCCCATTTGAGGACGTGTGATGAGTCGGCATGTATTTTCTCAACATAGATACATGGAAGACGTCGTGTATCCCTGCTAACTGCAGAGGTAGAGCTAGTCTATATGCTACTTCACCCATTTTTTCCAATACCTCAAAAGGCCTAACATATCGTGGTGACAGCTTTCCTTTTTTCCCGAAACGTACGACTCCACGCCTAGGTTGCACCTTTAGGAACACATGGCTGCCTACTTCAAACATCAATGGCCTTCTTCTCCTATCTGCATAATTCTTTTGACGGTCTTGAGCAGTCTTTAACCGTTGTCGGATCAATTAGACCTTCTCAGTAGTTTCTAGAACAAGTTCCGGTCCTATCAGATTTGCATCACCCACTTCCGCCCAACAAATCGGCGATCTACAAAGTCATCCATATAATGCTTCAAAGGGCGCCGTACCGATGCTAGCTTGAAAGCTATCTCGTTAAGATTGGTTTAACCTTGTTTATTTAACTCAACGGGAAACTTAATTGGGATGGTATTGGGTTTTCGATCACTTGAGTAATGATGATAATGTGTGATGTGTGGATTGTTGGGATGCGTTCCCTACTTGGAAGTTAAAGTCTTGCGCAAGTGGTTTTCGAAACCCTTGAACAGAGCCGTTGTATTCGGACCCCAGGTGGTTTGGTGTGAGGAGGGATTTGGGCAAGGCCCATTATTACCGTCTCTTTTGAGGCCCTGCGGTTGGCGTTACGCGGTTTATAACTGATGGTAGGCATCCGAGGTTAGTTCTGCAACAAAGCAGCAAAAGAGGGGGCATACCGAATAATCCGAATCCGATTCTTGTGGTTGGGAGGACGAAATCTCTTTGGGGGATTTCTAGTTTACTAACATCTAACTTGTAACCCTTTGTGTATCTATTTTGAGTATCATGCTTTACTACTTGTTGTTATATTTGAGATTGTGTATTGGACTGGAAAAAAAAAAGACAGGGTGTGTGTGTGTTTACTGGACATTCAAAGCTCACGGCATATCATGCCAGGTGACGAAGAGGAACTTATAGCTGGAGACGAAGAGCCTGATACCATCAAAGACTTTTGGCTATCTTAGTAAAGTTAGAAATTTCCTTTTGATGTTTTGTAAGACTCATGTGAAGATTTAAATTTTCTTGGGATGTAATGTAACGGAACAAGCTTTTGAATTAAGGATATTCGTGGTTGTTATGTATTTATATTCTACGTATATGTATGAACCTTATCGTTGCTTATGAGACCTTGTGTCAATGCCTTTTAAGATCTGTCAAAAGGGTAGTGCGCTGCCTAAGAAAGCCGGACTTAGAAGGGAGGCTAATTTGACTCTTCCGACGAACTGGGATCTTACTTGGTTATTGACCACATGACTCATTCGTGATTCTTCCTTCACTACAACCAATAGTGTAGAATCGCGGCGTCACAACTTGGTATCAGAGGATGGACTCCTTGATACACCGGGCTTTGACCACCATAGCATACCACTGACCACCAACTCAGGCTGAAAGCCACGCATCCTATTATCGGGGACCAGGCAACAATCAACCAATGAATATGGAGCAGCCACCAGAACTGCAAGGAACAACCCCAGCCTACCCTATAGAGGTGTCATCTGAACACAATTCCGCCTCACCAACGTACACCCCCTGCTCTCCTGACCAAGCCACTGACTCCGCTGATGAAGACCCAGAAGAAGACTTTGATTGGTCGGGAAACGAGAACTAGTTCGAGGAATAGTAAAACTTGACTTTTGTATGATCCGCTGATAGGGATCCTCAGAATAAGATAGCCTGAACTTTGTAATGTGTAGATGCCCTTTGAATGTAACTCCGATTTAGGAGCCCTTTTGTAATGATGCCTATTATAAGATATGAATGATTTGTTGATCTATGTTGTTGACTGTTACTTGTTTTAGTACAGCCTAAGGAAACTGAACCTTCATTTCAAATCTAAGTAGTAAGATTATCTAAAACTGGAAACCAACTCACCACGTGCCATGAACAGAATGGTGGACACGCGAGCTAATGGCTATACCGAAACCAGCAATAACGCACGGAACCGCCCCAGAAACGAACACAGACCTGTCCCCATAAGGGCTGACATTCCCAATAATCTAGGACATCAAATTTTGGAGGAATTAGGGCAAGTAAAGAACAATCGGCAGAATGAGAGGACTCAACTCTTTTCTGAGTTTCGAAAGCAGAGGCCCCCAAAGTTCATAGGTGTATCGGACCCAAAGGTAGCTGAAAATTGGCGTCGACAGATAGAGAAAATGCTAGACACCATGGCCATAACTGAGGCCATTGATAGAATAGCTTTGGCAGTATTCAAGCTTGATGAGGAGGCTGACCACTGGTGGGAGTTAATCAAGAATACTCGTGACGTGGCGAGCCTATCATGGAACCAGTTCAGGGAACTGTTCCTAAATAAATATTTCCCAAGTATGGTCTGCCGAGAACGAGCCAAGGAATTCCAAAACCTGGAACAAGGAAATATGACCGTGACCCAGTATGCTGCAAAATTTGAAGAGTTAGCCTGTTACGCAACTAGATATGTAGCAAATGATGAAGAGCAAGCAAGGATGTTTGAGTGGGGGTTGGACTTTACAATGAGGGGAAGAGTTCTTCCGCAACAACTCCCCCCATATGCCGAGGTATTGGAAAGCCGAGAGAGGAACCTTAGAGGAAAAACGGTTCACTTAGTAAAAGTGCTATGGCGTCATCGGGGAATTGAGGAATCTACTTGGGAATGCCAAGATTGGATGAAGGCAAACTACCCCGAACTTTTCGAAGGCAGTATGTAGTTGAATTTCGGGGACGAAATTGTTTTAAGGGGGATAGGTTGTGAAGCCCCTGAAAAATGTTTTCTTTTTAAAAACCCTAATTTTTAAATTATTTTCTTAAAGCCCTTAGTTACTTGAATTATTTCGAATCTTGTCAGTTAGCATTTTTTTTTATCAAAACCGGAATATCCTAGCTGGATTAGGTTCCTTAGCCTAATTTAATTAATTTCTACATAAGTAAGGTTCCAATACATGAATTTAACTTCAAGCCCTCACTTCTTTATTTAAATTCAAAATTTCCCCAAAACTAGTACATGTACCTTATACTATAAGTACCATAAATTAATTGAGATCTATATAAATATATACATTGAGGAATGTGCTCCTAGTACCTAGATTGATTAAAAAAAAAAATGGCCCCATCACCCTTCCCAATGGCCGGCCACCCTAGAGAGAAGTGAGAAGCCTATTTTCAAGATTTACAATCATGGTATACTAGAAACCCAAAAAAAAAAAACTACTCAACTAGGAATTAACTAGGTGTTGCCTAATCCCAAGGTTAAGCTCCCTAATCACTCCTAATTCATTGAACTCCAAGTAAATCCTAGATTGTCCATTCAATTCCAACTAGTGGGCTTCTATGTCATTTTACACCAAATTTGCCTATAAATATCACCACTCCCTAACATGGCAAACACAAGCATCACACTCACACACACACTTTCGGCTAGAGGAGGGGAAGGACAACAAGACAGAAGTCTTGAGAGGAAGAGGAAGGGAGAAGAGAGCCATCTTGTTCAAAGCTTAGAAAGTAAGCCACAACACAACCTTCTCTTTCATTTTCCTTTTTCAAATACATGTTCTTAAGGGTTCTAAATATTGTTTTCAGATGTGTCATTGATTTAGCATGTTTTCATCATAAAAGAGACGAAAATTTTCCGTTAGTGGATCCATTTTCCCATAAATCTTCTTGTTTTCGATATTGTACCTTAGAATCTGTTTTTGCAGCCCACTTTCAAAAATTCTAGCAAAATGTATAACATTATTCTGGACCTCTATTTTATGTCAAAATCTTCCTTAAGGAGTTAGCTTTCAACTGAAATTAGTTTCATGGAAAAACAGTGAGCGATTTGCAAGAAAATCAAATTTTCGTAACGATCGACGAATCTGGACAGCGCTGGAGTGTTTTCTAAATAACTTAAAATCTAGCAAAGCTATCCCATTTCCGAAATATGTTACGGAAACTAGATTAGATTCTCTACAAACCATAGGAAGGCCAAGTCCGGTAAAAATTCTAAAATAGCGCTTTTATTCTGATCCTTATGTGATATCGAATCTGGAAATCTTGTTATGCATAGGTGTCTTATGCTCTTGTGTTCATGAAAATGTTTATTAGCGTATGATCATATCTTGGCATGATGTTGTACATATTATGGTTATGTTCTTATTCTCCTTTATCTTAATGATGCATGCTTATGTGGATATTATTATCTTGTTAAGATTGGTTTAACCTTGTTTTAAAACATTTAACTCAACGGGAAACTTAATTGGGATGGTATTGGGTTTTCGATCACTTGAGTAATGATGATAATGTGTGATGTGTGGATTGTTGGGATGCGTTACCTACTTGGAAGTTAAAGTCTTGCGCAAGTGGTTTTCGGAACCCTTGAACGGAGTGGTTGTAATCGGACCCTAGGTGGTTTGGTGTGAGGAGGGATTTGGGCAAGGCCCATTATTACCATCTCTTTTGAGGCCCCGCGGTTGGTGCTACACGGTTTATAACCGTTGATAGGCATTCGAGGTTAGTTCTGCAACAAAGCAGCAAAAGAGGGGGCATACCGAATAATCCGAATCCGATTCTTACTGTTGGGAGGACGAAATCTCTTTAGGGGATTTCTAGTTTACTAATATCTAATTTGTAACCCTTTGTTTATCTATTTTGAGTATCATGCTTTACTACTTGTTGTTATATTTGAGATTGTGTATTGGACTGGAAAAAAAAAAAGGACGGGGTGTGTGTGTGTTTACTGGGCATTCAAAGCTCACGGTGTATCGCGCCAGGTGATGAAGAGGAACTTATAGCTGGAGACAAAGAGCCTAAAACCTTCGAAGACTTTTGGCTATCTTAGTAAAGTTAGAAATTTCCTTTTGATGTTTTGTAAGACTCATGTGAAGATTTAAATTTTCTTCGGATTTAATGTAACGGAACAAGCTTTTGAATTAAGGATACTCGTGGTTGTTATGTATTTATATTTTACGTATATGTATGAACCTTATCGTTGCTTATGAGACCTTGTGTCAATGCCTTTTAAGATCTGTCGAAAGGGTAGTGCACTGCCTAAGAAACCCGGACTTAGAAGGGAGGCTGATTTGACTCTTCCGACGAACTGGGATCTTACTTGGTTATTGACCACAGGACTCATTCGTGATTCTTGCTTGACTACAACCAATAGTGTAGAATCGGGGCATCACAACCGATGGTAGGCATCCGAGGTTAGTTTTGCAACAAGGCAGCAGAAGAGCGGGCATACCGAATAATCCGAATCCGATTCTTGTGGTTGGGAGGACGAAATCTCTTTGGGGGATTTCTAGTTTACTAACATCTAACTTGTAACCCTTTGTTTATCTATTTTGAGTATCATGCTTTATTACTTGTTGTTATATTTGAGATTGTGTATTGGACTGGAAAAAAAAAAGGACGGGGTGTGTGTGTGTTTACTGGGCATTCAAAGCTCACGGCGCATCATGCCAGGTGACGAAGAGCAACTTAGAGCTAGAGACGAAGAGCCTGAAACCTTCAAAGACTTTTGGCTATCTTAGTAAAGTTAGAAATTTCCTTTTGATGTTTTGTAAGACTCTTGTGAAGATTTAAATTTTCTTGGGATGTAATGTAATGGAACAAGCTTTTGAATTAAGGATATTCGTGGTTGTTATGTATTTATATTCTACGTGTATGTATGAACCTTATCGTTGCTTATGAGACCTTGTGTCAATGCCTTTTAAGATCTGTCGAAAGGGTAGTGCGCTGCCTAAGAAAGCCGGACTTAGAAGGGAGACGAATTTGACTCTTCCGACGAACTGGGATCTTACTTGGTTATTGACCACAAGACTCATTCGTGATTCTTCCTTGACTACAACCAATAGTGTAGAATCGGGGCGTCACATGACGACCTATGTCTTGCTCACACAGATGAAGACTGGGGACAAAGCCAGCCGGATGATACCTGGTATGTGGGAAAGGTTGACCACATGACTAGGAGCGGGCGGTATTTCAAGCCCCCGCACTTAGTTCAACCAGATGCGTCCGGGAAGAACAATGAGGCGGAGAAGCAGAAAGAAAAGTTACTCGAAGAAGAGGCTGTGTTGAAACAGCTTAAGAAGATACAGGCAGACATCTCCATCTGGGGACTGCTTATGGCTTCAAGAGTTCATAGACAAGCTGTCCTTTCTGCAATGGACAAGGCCAAACTTTCGATAGACACCACACCTGAACAGCTGGTAGGGCTGGTCTTTCCGGGAGGAGCTTCCCCGACGTTGACCTTTTCTGACAAGGAACTGCCGCCTTAGGGCGCAAATCATAACAAACCCCTCTACATCTCTATGGAGTGTAGAGACAAGTGGGTACCGGTGGTTCTTGTCGACACGGGATCCGCCATTAACGTGTGCCCGTCAAGGACAGCATATGCAATCGGGTTAAAGCCCGCGGACTTGGTGCCAACTGCCCAAGTAATACGGGCGTATGATAACACCAGCAGAGGTGATGGGGACTGTGCAGATTCAAACCCAGGCTGGTCCAGGACAACATGATGTTGACTTTCATGTCTTGGACGTTCCTGCAACCTTCAATCTACTCCTAGGGCGGCCGTGGCTGCACTAGGTGAAGGCAGTCTCTTCCACCCTGCACCAGATGTTGAAATACCCCCACGGGAAGGGGGTGGCTATAGTTTTTGGGAATTCGTCAATCCATCCGCCGCCAGAAGTATCTACACCGGTTTTGGAAATCGAGTATGGCGCGGAGGATGTGTTCCTATCAGGATTTACCCTAGCCGAGGCCCGGGTCGTACAGAACATCTTAGCTATTGAGGAGGGGTTGTATGTCAACGCACAGTCAGTATACCTCATGAACAAGCTCTAGCATATCCCCGGGATGGGATTAGGGAGAAGTGGCCAGAAGGGCATTACAGCATCAGCCAAAGTGCCGCACAATCTGCATACCTTTGGCTTGGGTTATCTGCCCACCAAAGAGGACTGGGTAAGGAAAGACAAAGAGATGGCTGGAAGAGCCAGAGCCAAGCAGACCAGGAAGCATTTTGAGTTGATGGATCGGCCCATCCAGGGTATCCTAAACGGACACTTTGTCTGTGAGGGGGAAGACTTTCCATTCTGCGGCTTCCCCGAGCCATGGCTAAATGCAGAGAAAAGGTGCCTGCCGGGATTTGAGATCTTTTTCGACTTGCAGTTGCCCGGGGTTGATGTTGCCGAGGAGCAGACAGACCCATCAGCTGAGGTTGAGCAGTATAAGGAAGTGGATTTCGAGAGCACCGAGATTGAAATGGGGGTAGCACTGGCTTGTCTACTTTCAGATCCTCCAATCGTACATGAGTGCTTGGGGGATGACCTCTTAGTGTCTATGATCAGAAATGAAACGGCTGTGAGCCCACCTTCAAACATTTTGGATGCATCCATTGCACCCTCCCTCGTCTGGCAGTACGATAAGGGATTCTTATCGAGCAGCACCGGGTCAGGTAGTGAGCTAGAATCTGATTCCACTGAATCTGTAGAGTCAGAATCAGGCTCCAGCTCGTCTAAGTTTGAGTCCGGTATTCCTGGGGGTGACAACCCGGATGCCACAGTCCTGTCTAGATCGTCTTTTTCTTTTTGCTTTGAGTCTATTGTAACAGAGGAATCAGGCGACTTGGAAGTGATTAATGAGAATGGAATGGCTGTGGACTTTGAGTATTTTTCTGTGCCCTTGATTTATTGTATTAATTCAGACTTTCAAAATTTCGATGAAAACGATGAGGAAGAAATTCCTCCGATTTTGAAATATTTGCTAGAACAAGAGCAGGAGAGGTTTGTAAAACCGCTGGTTGATGAAATCACCCAAATTAATGTTGGTACTGAGAAGGACCCGCGGCTGGTCCAGATCGGGTCCATGTTGTCTTCGGAGGAGCGCGAGCGCTTAGTCGCTTTATTAAAAGATTTCAAAGATGTTTTTGCGTGGTCCTACGAAGATATGCCTGGAATCGATCCTGAGATTGTACAGCACCGGATCCCTCTTGACCTAGAGGCCCGACCTGTTGAGCAGAGGCTCAGAAGGATCTGCCCGGATTGGGCTATCAAGATCAAAGAAGAGGTCACCAAGCAAATTGATGTAGGGTTCCTGCTGGTATCTGAATACCCAACTTGGTTGACCAATATCATTCCAGTACCGAAGAAGGACGGTAGAATTCGGGTATGTGTGGATTTCAGGGATTTGAACAAAGCCAGTCCGAAGGACGACTTCCCTCTGCCGCATATCGACGAATTAGTGGCCTTCACTACAGGGCATGCGTTGCTTTCATTTATGGATGGCTTTTCAGGCTACAATCAGATTCTGATGGCACCCGAAGATCGGGAGAAGACTGCTTTTACCACCCCGTGGGGGACCTACTGTTATAGGGTGATGCCGTTTGGGCTAAAGAATGCTGGAGCTATATATCAACGGGCTGCGATCACAATATTGCATGACATGATCCACAAAGAGGTTGAGGTATACGTGGACGACATGATTGTCATGTCCAAAGAAAGAGAGGGCCACTACACCGCCTTGCAAAAGTTCTTTCAACGGATCAGAGAGTATCGGTTGCGGCTGAATCCTCAGAAGTGTACGTTTGGTGTTACAGTAGGGAAAATGCTGGGGTTCTTGATCACACAGAGAGGTATCGAAGTTGACCCTTCCAAAATCAAGGCCATCTTAGAAATGCCACCACCGAGGACTGAAAAGGAGGTGCGAGGCTTTCTGGGTAAAGTGCAATTCATAAGACAGTTTATCACAAAATTAACCTTGACTTGTGAACCACTCTTTGGTCTCCTAAAAAAAGGAAAGAAATTCTAATGGGACGGCCGATGCTAAGTTGCTTTTGAACAGATCAAACAATATTTACAGAACCCACCTGTGTTGTCACCACCTGAGCCGGGGAAACCGTTGATCTTGTATCTTTCAGTGACTGAAACTACAATGGGCTGCATGCTTGCACAAGAGTCTGAGGACAAGGTGGAGAGAGCTATCTACTACCTGAGCAAGAAAATGCTGGATTAGGAAACCCGCTACACTCCACTGGAGAAGGCTTGTCTGGCCTTGGTATGGGCTACCAGGAAGCTGTGGCACTACCTGTTAGCTCACTCTGTAATACTGGTTTCAAGATTAGATCCCATCAAATATCTCTTCGAGAAACCGGCCCTTACGGGTAGGCTAGCTCGTTGGTTGCTTCTGTTTTCCGAATTCGATCTTAAGTATGTGACGCGCAAGTCAGTGGAAGGGAGAGCGGTAGCAGAGTTCCTAGCCGATCACCTAGTGGAAGGGGATGAAGCAGTTGAGTATCTATTCCCGGACGAGGCCATTCTGCACGTCGAAGAAGAGTTTTGGACGATGTACTTTGACGGAGCGTCAAACCAATACGGATATGGGATAGGGGTGTTGCTGATAGCACCTGACAATTCCCTCATACCTTTAGCATTCAAACTCCGTTTCAAAGTCTCGAACAATGAAGTATAATATGAGGCATGCGTTGCTGGATTAGAAGCCGCCCTAGAACTAGGGGCAAAACGGTTGGACATCATCGGGACTCGAACCTCGTTGTATCTCAAGCTAAAGGAGATTGGAAAGTCAAAGAAGAAAAGATGAGAATCTGTCACCAGACCTTGGACGTGCTGATTCCTCGGTTTGAGAAACTGAATTTCGCTCATCTGTTAAGAGAGAACAACAGGTTCGCAGATTCACTAGCAACTCTATCTTCCATGATAGACATCCTTTTCGGAGTCCGGATGCGTCCGATCATCATCGAATAGAAATTTGTGCCGGCCTACGAGCTGATTGCTGCCATAGATGAGGTTCAAGATGAGAACCCCTGGTATTACGATGCCTGGAACTTCTTGGAAAAAGTGGTGTATCCACTAAGGGCAAATGCCAAAGATAAGAGGGCAAATCAAAGAATGGCTACTCAGTTCATCGTCTGCAGGGGTAAACTGTACAAGAGAGGTCATCTCGGGATGCATAAACTGTGTGTTGATGTTGAAGAGTCCAAGCGCTTGATGGAGGCCATCCATGGAGGAGAGTGCGGAGCGCACGTGAACGGGGTGATGCTAGCCCGGAAGATCCTTAGATAGGGTTATTACTGGTCCACCATGGAGAAGGATTGTATTGGCTTTGTCCGGCGATGCCACAAATGTCAGATCCATGCAAACCGCATGAACATCCCGCCGTCGAAGCTGTACAACATGACTTCGCCATGGCCGTTTTCAGTCTGAGGGATTGATGTGATTGGGGTTGTCACTCCAAAGGGGTCCAATGGGCATAAGTTCATTCTGGTCGCGATAGACTATTTTACAAGTGGGTTGAGGCCCAATCTTCCGCGGTGTTGAAGGCATCACATGTTGCAAAGTTCATCAGGAACAACATCATCTGTCGTTACGGGGTCCCGAACGAGATTATTTCAGATAATGGTTCCCACTTCAAGAAGGAAGTGATCGACTTGTTGGACAAGTACAACATGGCTTTTTCACAAGTCATCTACATATTGGCCGCAGACCAACGGAGCAGTTGAGGCCGCCAACTAGAACATCAAACACATTCTGCAGAAGATGGTGGAAACCTACCGAGACTGGCCAGATAAGCTGTCATTTGCTCTGTGGGGCTACTGGACTTCATTTCGAACTTCTACTGGGGCAACTCTGTATTCGTTGGTTTATGGGATGGAGGTTGTTCGGCCTATCGAAGTTGAGGTTCTGTCATTGCGAGTACTGGCTGAGTGTCAAATAGCTGAGGCAGATTGGCAGCAAAGCAGGTTCGAAAAACTCATGTTGTTTGACGAGAGAAGGCTGAAAGCACTATACCATGTTTAGGGTTATCAACGAAGAATTGCCAGGGCTTTCAACAAGAAGGTTAAGTCCAGGAATTTGAAGGAAGGGGATCCAGTGCTCAAAGACAACCGAGCTCCCATCCACGACCCTAGGGGCAAGTTCAGACCCAATTGGACTGGTCCTTACATCATCAAGTCTATCTGGTCGGGTGGAGCTGTCGTTCTGATGGACCTAGATGGCATAGAGTTCTCCCAGCCGATCAACATGGACAAGTTGAAGAAATATTAATACACGAGTGAACCCAAGCCGAACTACGTAAGGCTTGATTCCCATCTTTGGGATACGTAGGCAACTTCATCCTAAAGTCCAGCCATAAACACTTCCCTGATCAACTTTGTCCATGTGATCCTGTTTGGGTCATCTTCATCCATTATGCATTCAAGAGCTCGGTTGTGATCTCCAGTGCAGTGCTATTCAAACTAGGGGCAACTTTCCAGTTGCTAGGATCCGGGTTGGGCATCTCAATCATAGATCTTAGGCGTGTCCAGTTCTGATCCATATCGAAAATGGTTTTGGAAAGTTTTAATAAAAGTTGATTTTGCTCAAATTAATCTTTTTACAACTTAGACAATTTTGGACCAAACGGAAAATTTTTAGTACCCACAAGCTTCAATTTCATTGATTTCAACACAGAGTTCTCCTACTCTTGAATACAAATTGAAGTTGCTTTTTATTACATTCATAAGAAAGCTTGAAAGTACTTATTAAAGCAAATAAATTTGGGGCATAGTCAGGTGTTCCTCCGTCCTCTCCCAGAGCTCGTGGAAGCCAATGATGCGAAAGTGGGCCCAACCTGTGCCTCCTCATCAAGCCAAGCTATGCACTCATCAGAGAGGGTGCAACTGAAAATGGGAGTGGGGGCCAGAAGCTCTCTCGTCCTCCAGGCTGTGGCATACTGAACTAGTTGTGCGCCTCGGACCGAAAATGTGGCAGGGTACTCTATCCCCTCCTCTGGGCAAGTCTGCTCATGTCCGAACTGGCGCCGGAATCAGAATGGAAAATAGAACATGCAGTGTGTCAAGCCAATCAACTGAATCCCGGGCTGGCAGGTCATGCTGTAACTCATTGCTGGTAGATTGAGCCAAGGACAGCGCCAAGCAATGTCTGTAGCGGACAAACTGCACATCCAGTTGCACCACCATCCCTCATCAGGAGCATCGACTAGACGTCGCTGGAAGAAATAGCTGTGAGCTGAATATGCGGGGCAGGAGTTCACAATCTTCAATTTATCCATCAACCATATCTGGGGAGGGATGAAAAATGAGAGATTAAAGAATAAAGAGGTGTACATTGAGAGAAAAGTAAGAAAAGGGTTTTGAGAGAAAAACCGAGCTTGAGGGCCGAGTGATGTGAGAAATATATGTGAGGTGGGTGGGAAACATTACCTGCAGTAGTAGTGGACTCCCCGCCAAGCTAGTTGTCTCCCAGCGATGAAAAGCGTCCAAACCTATCAACGTCTCAGCTAGTGTCATGGCGATGCAGCTCTTGCCCTCTTTTAAGCCCTCGGCGACTTCAATCAAGCGATTGCTAAACCCATCGGAGCCTGGGGCAAGCAAGAAATGAGACAACATGCACAAGCAAAGTGCATGACGCCGATAACCCTGCCAATGATGATCGCCACGGTCACCGGCATCAGAGAAACGATGAATCAAGCTTGGAATGTCTAGCTCTCTGTCATGAATCAATGACCGGGCGTCATGCAAAGTAAGGCCGTACATCTGTCCTAGGGCTTGGACGTAGCCAAAGCGGAATTGAGGCAAGATTTCTTCATCGCACTCGGATTCCATTAAAGCTTGGAAGTCCTTGAAAGTGGGACACATCTCTTGCTCACCAAAGCTAAAGACATGTGTCACCGGATTCCAAAACCTTGCCGCGGCATGAAGGAACGGAAAATGCAGTGGGGTGCGACTCAACATGAATAGTGCATTTATTCCGAAGCCCCGGAAATTCATCTTTTCCGAGCCATCTAAGTTGGCAATCCAATTTGTGAGGTTTTGGACAAGAAATGCTTTCATTTGGTGCAAAATTGAGCTGAAATGAAGAGAATCCTGAAGCTGGAACTCATATAGAAGATAAGGCAGTGAGTGGAGGACAGATGTCGACGTTTCAGAGAGCCTGCCATCGATGGCCGGCACCTGCTTGTTGATGGCCGGCAGTGGCCTATCAGTGGTCGGCAGTGGCACACTGATGGCCGGCAGGATTTCCCCAATGGCCGGCAGCCTCTCTCTCATACTCACTGACCTTCTTGGTGAAGATCCAGTTGTTTGCTGTAGTGGAGTCTCGTTACTCGTGTCTTTTAAGGTCTTGTTTTTGTCCTGTTGGACTCTGTTGTGTCTCGTTTAAGACGTATTAGTTTCCATTTTTGTGTCGAGTTGTAACCATCTTCCTCTCATTTATCGAGTTGATGTAACTTGCTTATCGAGTTGTTGTAACTTGCTTATCGAGTTGTAAACTTGTTAAGACTTTGTTTTGCTTATTGAGTTGTTTTGTCGTTAGTCGGTTCACTACCTGATTAATGCGATTCGAGTGTTTAGTTTTCAAAACAGAGTTCAATCTCATTTACATTGTTGTGTAAAGTGATGCGATGCGATGCGATGCACAGAATGTACAAATGTAACACTTTTTCAACAAAAAGAGCGGTTTCATTCCATCATATTTTCTTTTGCAAAAAGTACATAGTTTTGAGGAAAATAAAACCTGCTTGACGCAGTACAAGGTGCTAAACTACTAGTAAAAAGAGAAACAAAGCAAAAACAGAGCATCTGAATCGGTGCCAGTCGCCTCAAGGCTGAGAGGTCCTCCTCGCCCTCTTCCTCGACTGAGAGGACTCCGGAACATCATCACCATCAGCACCTGACTCTGAACCTGAACCATCCCCAGCCTCATCTCCATCCTGAGATGACTCTGACTGCGGACTCACTGCCTCCTTGTCAGACTCATCATCATCTAGGGCAGGCCCCCATGAACTACTCCCGGCGTGAGCACGCCCAACTCTGCTACGGCTGTGCACTGGAGTCTCTCGTCCCGCTCCCTCTACTGCTCGGGGAGGTGCTGAAGGACCCGCCTCTGCTCCTGCTGGGGCATCTGATGGGCCTGGCATCAGGAAAGGAAACTGAAAAAGGGCAATTTGCCAAAATGCATTAGTATCAAAATGTATCAGATGCAAAGAATAATATGTTGTGATCAGTGAATGATTTGTAGTGTGTGTGTGCCGTAAGCAGTGTATAGGAACAATGTATCAGGTCAGTGCAATGTGGAACTGTGCAAATGATGGCGTGTCAAGACAAGACTTTGTGGCATGAAGTGTAGTTTGAAAGAACTTATCGGAATACTGTAAATATTGAGCAGGTCCATGCTCGTCTGCAGCATCTCCATCACTGAGGCCGCCAGCTCCGGAGACTAACTAGTGTACTCAATGGAAGCTTGCAAAGTGTTGAGATAATTAGTAATCTGCGGCATATCAAATGAAATGAAATGACTGTACAGAATGAAAAGTATAGCACATACCGGGGTCGAGCCTCGAACTCCGACAAGCTCATGACTAGTTGGAGGAGCAGCGATGGGAATCTGATAAGTCTCTCCAACCCGCCCTCGGCATGTCATAATAGTAGGCAGCGCTGGCCATGCAGTCCCCTGTCTCCCCTCAGGACCTCTCCTCCTACGAGATCTGGACGCTCTCCCTCTCGCAGCTGGAGCCCTCGCTCCCTCTCCTCCTCGGACACTGGACAAAGGTGGCATCAGATGTGTCTGAATAAAGGTCGCGTAGTCGCCCTCTGCACGGAAGAAATCCATCTCCAGTCCTACCATGAACTGGATCACCTGGTCGACAGACAGCCTGTGTGTCTCCCTCATCGATGGTGGAGGTGCCGTCGGTACAAATGGAGCAGGCAATCCCAAGGTCTGCCGTGCGAAGCGCTCACTCAAAAACCAAGCGTGACAGATCGGGCCATCGAAGAGGATATGGCAGTGAGAGAAAATCCGGGCAGTGTGGTACTGATCTCGGAGTCCTGACGGAATCACCTCTCATGGCTGCCACGTGATCTTAGGAAAGAGAATGAACAGGAAGATCAGTTGTCAAATAACTAATGTAGGTGCATCAGGTTAATTGAAATAATTTCATTGCAGAATTACCTCACGCGCCGTGACCGAGTCAAAATACTGTTGGAAGAACATAAAGCTCTCTCGGGTCCTACGACGAAGCTGGCCGTCGTATACATCAGAGAATAGGACTGTCGCTGGGGTCTCCTCCACAGGCTCTGGAGCAAGTGTCGGGAAGTATGCATACACCCACAGCTGTAAGAAAGATGTGATCAGTACAGTGTATGAACAGAGTGTTGAACATGCAGAAAGCAGAACGCAGTACAATGCCTAAGGAGTGCAGGTCTAGAGCCGACATTAGATTTTGTGTGTGCAGTGTATGGTATGCAGTGTGCAGTATGTATGGTGTACAGAAAATGCAAAGCAGAAAGCATACAGTGCAAGAGCAGATACAAAAAATGCAGAAAGTACAAGTGTTGAACACAATGAAAGCAGGAAATGCTAAGCAAAATAACGAAAAGGGAAAACTAAGTTGTGTACCTCCCAAGCTCGCCAGCAGCCGCCGATCAACCTCCCACACATCTGAGAGGTCGAGCTCATGTATCCGTAGAGGGTAGTAAGGCCGGTTGCACCCCAGTCATAGAAATGGACTCGCTGGAGCACTACCAGAGCGCCCAGGAAGCATAAACCCACGGTATTCCACCTGTTGGAAAACAAGGTGGTACCAAAAAGGAAACAAGAGGAAGCCCCTAGCATACTGCTCCACCTCCTCATCAGTCTCGGGATCCTCCCCACTGTAATGCTCCTCGAACCAAGTATATCTAACTATACCCACTCGAAGTGTCGGTAGACGCGCTCCAAGTAATGTATCCCATGCGGCCACCCACTTTTCCATGTCGGGATCAAGGGGAATCAGATCACCTCCTACGCCCAGGCCAGTGATCATGGCGAAATCGAAAGGAGTCATCGTCATCTCTCTCACCGTGGAGAAGTGGAAAGAGTTGGTGGTGTCCCACCACCTCTCCACAAGAGCCCCTAGGAGAGGACGACTCGCTATGACCCATGTCAAGCTGGAGCAAAATAGGCCGAAGCCGGTCCCGTCGATGATCCGGCGGACCCTCGCGGGAAGCACATCATACCAATCCCAAGCGGTCGTCGCACCATAACCTCTGAAGGAGCGGGATCCATCCTGTGGCAAAACAGTGATGTAATCAGGTCAAGTGACGAAAGTATAGTTGAAAATACAGTTACATGCAGATCAGTGATGTATCGAAGATACAGTTGAATTCAGAATAGTGACGCATGAGGTGCGGTTGCATACAGTACATATAGGGCAGTGATGTGTGAAGTACAGTTAAATGCATCATGACAAAGTATGAAATACAACCAGATCCAAGCATGTGATGCAATCAGATCAAAACAGTGCAAGAAATGCAAATAGTTGAAAGTAATACTGCAGAAAAGCAGAGTTGGTACCTCCATAGCAATGGCCGACAAATGAGACATCGGCTCTCTCAGTAAGAGGTCGTCAGGCGCGTCCTCATCGAAATCAGTGAAAGTGTGGATGCCTCCCGCCACTGGTATAATGTGAGTCTCCAGGTGATACCTCGCGGGGTCAAAGGGGCGCATGCTCAGCGGTAAAGGCTGAGGCTCAACCCCCGGCTCAGCCGCAAAGTCCGCGGCGGGCTCCACTGGAGGGAGTGCCAGGAAACCCCCATCATGCGGGATATCGTCAGCCATCTAAAATAGCTGCAAAAATGAGCAAAATGTTGAAGTTTTGAATAAATCAAACCCTAAGAGAGAGAAAAATTCAAATAAAGTTGAAAACCCGAGAAAAGTGAACTAACCTTGAGAGAAGCTCGGGAGAAATGATCCTTGAATGGGGGAAATGACGACAGACACCTCAGATTCAAATTCTGATCGGTTCAAATCGAAGAGAACGAAGGGGTTTTAACTATTCAAGGTTGTTTAGGGTGTTGGGAAACGCGTAGAATGCACGAATCTAGAGAGAAGGCACACCTAGAGGGCAAGGGAAATGATTCTTGTGCAAAGGGTGTGGAGGAAATGAAGTGATTTTGAGTGTATTTAAAGACTCATGGCCAAAATGACCAAAATGGCCGGCACCCCCGTCATCGGTGGCCAGCACCCCCGTCATCGGTGGCCGGCACCCCTTTGTTGATGGCCGGCAGTGTCCACTTGTGGCCGGCAGGGGGCCGACAGGCTTCCCTGAGGGCCGGCAGGCCTTCACCAGCTTCTACTGCCTATTTTACCTTGATATGTGAACTTGGGTTCCAACAATTCCGAGGAGTGTTCAAAATTTGATTCAAAATGCCTCCGTGGAATCCCGGAATCATGTTCTCAACATACGGTGGTCATCGCCCATCAACGCGCACAAGGTGTATCCTTTTGACGCATCACAAATCTTCCGGGAGGTAAACCGGAAGTTGCCTTCAAGATGGCTTTATCAAGCATGCTTTTGTTGTCACCTAGCATTTGCTTGTTGCATTAAATATCCATTCTATGTACTCGCATTGTTTTGCATACCTATCTTGCGCTGTCACGCATGTCACCCGCATTATTTTGCATATCTTTACTTGCGCTGTTACGCACATTACTTGCGCTGTTGCGCATTTCTCTATCTTGCGCTGTTACGCATTTCTCTATCTTGAGCTATTACGCATTTCTCTATCTTGCGATGTTACGCATTTCTCTATCTTGCGCTGTTACGCATTTCTCTAACTTGCGCTGTTACGCATGTTTTACTTGCACTATTACGCACTTCTCATTACTTACACTGTTACGCATTTCTTTAACTTGCGCTGTTATGCATGTTTTACTTGCGCGGTTACGCACATTACTTACGTTGTTACGCATGTTTTTACTTGTGCTGTTACGCATGCCTTCCTTGCGCTGTTACGCACTTCTTTAACTTACGCTGTTACGCATGTTTTTACTTGCGCTGTTATGCACTTCTTTAACTTGCGCTATTACGCATGTTTTACATGCGCTGTTACGCATGTCTTTAAGTTGCGCTGTTACGCATGTTTTACTTGCGCTGTTATGCACTTCTTTAACTTGCGCTCTTACGCATGTATTTACTTGCGTTGTTATGCATGTTTTCCTTGCACTGTTATGCATGTCTTTAACTTGCGCTGTTACGCATGTTTTATTTGCGCTGTTACGCATGTTTTTTAACTTGTGCTGTTACGCATGTTTTCCTTGCGCTGTTACGCACTTCTTTAACTTGCGTTGTTACGCATGTTTTACTTGCATTGGTATGCACTACTTCATTCGCGTTGTCACGCACGTTTCACTTGCATTGTTATGCATGTTCTACCTACATGTGTTTCTACTATATTGTATTTGTCAAAGTTTCTTTTTGTGCAGGCACGATATTGTATGTACGGTTCATTTGAAGTTGGTGCGACCAAACGAACCGGACGGTATTGTATTTACTCCGCGTGAAACAGGGTGAGGATTGCATAATTCTCTTACATCCTTTCTATTGAAACGTGTGAGATTTCTACAACTTGTCAGTTTGCTAAAAATTATTTTGCATAAATGCTTCATTACAGCCCTCTTTGCATAATCATAAGTTATGTTCGGCATTGTGCATGTCATTTGCATTTTGCCCCAGCCTGCGGGCACATCTCTACATGGTTATATTGAATGTTTGCCTGAGTCTTCGGCCTTGTCAAAAATGGGTCGTCTCTGGGCTTTGACATTCACTCCTGTTACTTTGTGACTTTCGAGTTCTGTCAAAGAGGGACAACTGTAGTCACCCCATTTTTTACCGTCCTCAGGACTTGGTTGTGCTTGCAGGTACATCCAGCCACAAGTTCGATTACTCGTCGAGTACTCGACTTTCGTGGCGGAACGTCACAGGTTTGAGCTTTCCAAACCCTGTATCCTTTCTGCCCCAATTTTGGACCATGTGTTGGTCCTTTCAGCATGCTCCTCATAGTGCATTGCCGGCCACTGTTTGGCACTGCTGGCCTTGCTTTTTTCCCTGCTTGCTACTGATGATGCCTGCCAGCCATCAGTGAGCCACTGCTGGCCACAACTGATGGCCGGCAGAACCCTTTGTCTCAGCTGATTTCGCTCCAGATCTTTTGAGCCAGCTGGTTTTCACTCATCCCTCCTCCATACACGTATGGAGGGATGAGGCCCCTTTTCAAGCTTGTTTGACAAGCTTTGCTTGGCATTCCTCTATATAAGGAGAGGCCCCTCCTTCCTTACAGAGGTTCAGGCATTTTAGAGAAGTTATATCTCTATCTCTCTATATTTCTCACACTCTCTCTATATTGTTGTTGGTTTTGTGCCATAAAGTCCATTTTCTTCTCAATTTTGCACTACAACATATAGTGATACACCACCATCTTTGAGCTGAGGTTCTTGGGAGTGTTACTTGAGCTCTGAAAGTTGGTTCTTGGCCTCAGAGATTGCTGGTTTCGAAGTTAAGCTTCAAGGGTGAGTGTATTCCCCATTTAAGCCTTTTTTGTATACCATTTTGGCCATCCTTGCATATTGTTTTAGGCCTTGCTTTCAATTGAAAAAAGTTCTATATTTAAGTTCTTTTGGTGATTGTTTAAGGTCTCTTTGGTGTTAAGGGTGTACCACCCTCTTGTGTGCCTTGCTTGGCCTTGTTTTATGCCATGCCTTAAGGCCATTGGGTTAGTCTTTGTTTGGACTTTTAACCACTGAAATCTAGTGGATTTTCAATGGTAGGCATGTGGTTTTGAGGCCTCAAATCAAAGGGGGGTGACCCCCTCTCGTTTTGTTTTGTTTGCTTGAGTTATTGGCCTATCAAAGGAGCATGTATCTCTATACTTTTGAGGCTTAGTTCAGGCACTTTTTTGTGACTTTTAGGATATGCCTTAACTCTGTCCATGGCTGGTTTGGTCACCTTGTGCATGCTTCTTATATGTGTAGTGTAATCCCATTTGTGGCTCATCAAAGTAGCATGTCTTGCTAGCATGTATTGGCTCAATTTCAGTAGGTTTTTTATCATCATTTGACATGTCATAACTCTGATTTGGGCTGGTTTGGTTGTCTCTTGAGTGGCTCATGTACTTGTAGTGTGTAGACACCCCATTTTTGACCGGCCTTAAGACTTGGGCACTTTATTTTGACCACCCTCACCAGAAAAATCAAATTGAAATTTTAATCCGAAACCTCTCCCATTTTGGCCAAATTAAAACATTTTTATTTTATAAATTTGTAGTATTGTATAATTTTATATAATTTTGTGTGTTCATACATAATTGTAGATGTTTGGTATAAATAATACATTTTTGATATTTGATAAAAAGAAAAGGATAAAAAAAAATAGAAAAGAAAAGATTAAAAAAAAAGGGATGGTCATTATGATTATGGTTTGTTTTGGGTGGGATAATAATAATAATAAAAAACAAAAAGAAATGGTGTATCGTGAGTGGGGCTTTGGAGAATATCATTCCAATGATTAAGGGAGTGATGGAGGCAATTTTCAAAAAGAGAAAGGAGCAGGTGAAGAAGATAGAAAAAAGAGGAGCAGGTGAGAGTGAGTGGGGGAATAAAAAAAGAAAAGAAAAAAGAGAGATAAGAGAAAGGAGTGAGTGGGGAGGTTGGTTTAATAATCATATCTCCCTCTCAAATAGAGGGCTGGGGGGATAGACGGCCAAGGGGGGAGAACACACACAAGCATACACGGCCTTTCTCTCTCTAAAAGAGGAGACCCAACACCACTGCCATCCACACACGGCGCACACACAGCCACGATGAACACATGACACACTGAGCCGACTGACTCTCCTTCCACAGCACACCATTCACACATGCATGGGCTTTCTCTTCTCTCTCTATAACACATACTGACTCACGGCAGAGGGGAGAGGGAGGAGGAGAGACACACGGGTTTAGAGAGGGAGGAGAGAATCACACAGCCACACAACCCACCTCTCTCTCCCTCTCAGCAGACCACACACCCACAAACCCAGCACACACTTACACAACACAGACACCACACAACACACACCTGAATACACACACTGCAATTCACACCACTCAACACACCACCCTTGATCGCACATACACCCAGCAGACCCATCACCACCACGGCAGCAACACACACACACCCACTGTGATCTCTCTCACACCACCCGTGCACACACGGCAACCCAGCTATCACACATACCTCTCTCTCACCCACGGCTCTCACACACGCCACTCACAGCAAACACACCTAGTCACCATACACCTCTCACCCACGGCACTCACAGCATACACACCTAGTCACCATACACGTCTCACTCACGGCAAGACACACACACACCCATACACAACACACCACACACATTAGCTTACACACACAAATACGGTTTTGAGGAGGAAAAACAAAAGAGAGGGCACCACCAAACACAGCAGCACACACACATAGGAGGCTCGGCCTCCTTGGCTGAGTTCTCTCTCCAGCTGGGTCTCTCTCTCTACAATACACATTTTGCTCTCTTCTCTCTCTCTCTTTCTTTTCGAGGCCATGGAGTCATGAAGGGTGATGCTGGTTCGGTTTCACTGACCCTCTCATCAACAACACAAAGCACACACCATGCCAGACACGGTCTCTCTCTCTCTAATCTTTCTCTCGGTGTATGCATGGGGAGAGGGTGCTTGAGCTAAAAAAAAAACAAGAGAACCCACAGCTTCAAAACCCATTTCGAGGGCTGCCTCTGAGGTCCTCTCCCTCTCTCTCGACAGTTTGAGTTTGAAAAAGGAAGAGATACACATGCAGATTTTTCTCTTTCTCTGTAGCCGAGACCAATATATCTCTCTCCCTCCATCACATGCAGGCCAACATATGTAAGAACGCCATCCTTCCATCCATGGTGATCTGAGAAAATATCTATATAGAGAGTGAAGACCAGACCTTGGGGAGTGAGAAAGAGGGATGGACTACCAAACTTGAGTTGGTTTCGCATGGACTATTAGTATGGGCTTCAAGGCTTGAGTTGGTTTTACATGGGCTCAATTTGTGGGCTTAATATATGGGTTTTATCAGCAGGTGCTTAGTTATACAGGGTGTGTCCCTACTTCATTTTATTTTTATTTTTATTTATTTTATTTTTATTTTGAGTGTTTGTGAGAATTTTATTTTATTTCTCTCTCATTCGGATATGTAATAATTCAGGTGTTGTAATAATCCCCCCACCCTGCTTCTTTCTATCCCATTCTTTTATCGCTTTCCCTAACTGTACATATGTATATATCTGACATGCCATGCATATCCATGCTTTGCATCTATGTTTCATGCATTAAGATTCGGCTAAATTTATATGTGTGGATTTAATCAATTCTTCTGTGATTTTATGCGCTACCTCATGTTATTGAGATGATTCACATGCCATATTTTAGAAGCCGAATCTTTAGTGCATCTCATGAGTGAATTGCATTAGGATTCTGTATATAAGATCATGCATATTTTACTAATTTTGTTTTGTAGCTGTTCGAGGGACGTCGGTTAATCTGTGAGTTTTTATGCTTTAGCATCCCATTTGTGTGTGTTTTTCTTACTATGTGTTAGTATTCTACCATGAGGCTACTTGCTTACTTGATATAACTGTATGAATGCCTATGGATGAAGGCTTGTTGTTTGAATTGGAATAATTCAATAAATATACGTTTTAAGCCCACTTTGCAGTGGCAAATTCACAAACTTTAAGCCCACTTTGTCAAGTGGCAAATTCAAACCCTTTTCGAAAAACAAACATAAAATTGAATTGTTCCAATTTGAGCAAACTAGTCTATACTTGTATGCTTCACATAGTAAATTTTAGGATTTATTCAATAATCAGAACATGAACATATAAAGAAAATAAAAAGTCATATCATGGTTTAGTAGAGGCCGATCTTTTGATCGGGTGAGCGGGGGTGCTCATTATTGACCTTCCCCTCTCATACCTAAGGTTCCGAGCCAAGCATCCTTAGTTACGACGAACAGTGGCCTTGGCACTGAGTCATGGGTTTCCTAATTTCCCAAAATATTAGGTGGCAACTCTGAGATCTGATGACGCAGTCCATTTTTGACAAAATTGCAATAAAATGGATTTTCAATAAAAGTTGCCAAATCTGGACTCTCATCTATGTTTCACATTGCACTCGTGAAACTTGAGATCAAAGAGATCTCGGGAGTCCAAACTGTTTAACGCGCGCGGGCACCCCCCGGGCATGTTACATAGTGCAAATCTTGTTTACTAGCCTTGTATGCATGTTGTTTTGGCTCATCATTCTAGCATATTTTGGCTATGCTCCAGGATGATTTTATTCATATTTTGGGCTGTTCTAGGACTGTTTTGGGCTGCCATGGTCATATGACTCATGTTTTGTATAGTTATAGTGCAAATGCTTTGACTAGTCTTGAGCTTTGAGGCCCCTACAATGCCATACTTGTGATGTTTGCATGTTTTGGCATCATTTGAAGTGTTATATCAGTGCATATTTCATGGTCATACACTTGTGGTTGCCACTCTTTTAATGCCTTGGAAGTTTGGCTTTTTATGCCTCATGAATGGAACATTGTGCATGCCTCTATGCTTAGGTCCTTAGGATGCCATCTCAGTGGGTTTTTGGGCTTATTTTATCATGCCATAACTCTGTTTTTTATTGGTTAAGTCATGCCATGTTTGGTTGTAATAGGTGTAGTGCAATCCCCCTTGTTGGCCTTACTTGCACCATGCTTTTTGCCTTCCATGTTGACTTGTTTTGGCCTTGGTCCATGCATGTTTTATATTTTTTTTTGGCATGATCTAGGACTATTTTGGTTGTCCTTGGCCCTTTAGGGTTTGATTAATGTGGCCTTGGTACAAGCTCCTTGGCTAGTCTTAAGCTTTGAACATCCTAGCATGCTATGCTTGCAATGTTTAGTTGGTTTGGCATCAATTTACATGAGATTTCATAGCTTACCTCATTGCCACATTATCATGATTGTCACTCCTTGCTCATGTTTGAGAGTTGTGTCCTTATGCCTTAATTCTTGGGCCATTGCGTGTGCATGCATTTTTCTCACTTTTCGTGTCATCAATTCATCATATTGGCCACTATTATGGGCATGACTGAGGTCTGTCCATTTTTAGTTTAAGTCCATTTACCATGTTGTTCAAATGTTGTTACATTGCATCATGCTCGCATGCTTGAATTGCATGACATTTGCATGCTTGTTGCATTGCTTAGTACATTGCATGTTGTGGCATGTTGTTGCATGCTTGACATATAGCATGTTGTTGCATGCTTGTTCCATTGTATTGTTGTTGCATCCTTGAGTTACATTGCATGCTTGCATGCTCATATTGCATTAGCATTGTGTTTGGCACACCTTGCATTGCATTGTGTTTGGTTTGGGTGCTAAGCCAAACATGAGGAACGAGGGACGTTTCATACTTGAAGTGATGAAATGTGCCTCAATTCTCGGTCGCCGATGCTCTTGACAATGCATGATAGAGTTCTAGGCATTTATGTGTTTTTTTTGTGCATTCATTTTACATTGAATTGCACAAGTTTGATCTTTGGCCATCATGCATCGAGATGCGTGATTGATGGTCTTGGATCCGATTATGCCTCTCCCTTGATGTTTTGAGGTGATATGGGGTGGCATAGTGCGTACATATCCTTGGGAGACCCTCCCTTTTCTCTATTTTGTGCTCTGCTGCAGCTTGGTGTCACATCACACCAGTGGCCGGCAGCCTCCTTTTGTTGGCCGACAGACCCTCATCCTTGGCCGGTAGATTGCATCCTTGGTCGGTAGTGGGGTCGGTAGTAGCTCCTCATGGCCGGCAGGCCACTGGTGCATTCCTCAACATGGTTTTGGTAAGATCTAGCAGCTACTTCTCAAGGACACCCTGCAGATAGAGCCTCTAAAGAGCATTTGGAGAGCTTTTCGGGACGGCAACCGAGAGCATGCATCTTCTAACTTCAAGCAGAGCTGAGGCAGCATTGTTTATTGCTTTTCTTATTAGTTAGCATGAATTTGTAATTAATTAATTAATTTGTTAATTAGTTAAGTGATGTAATTATTAGTAAGTAGTTCGCTTATTAATTCAATTTGGTTTGTAATAGTCTAATTAGTTTAATTAGATTAGTTGATTAGCCTAGTTTAATTAGCGTAGCTAGTTAGCATATTCGTTTGGACCCTCCGTCGAGAGGGCGAGTTTTGTAATAAGTGTGCGTGAGTGTGTGAATGTCTTCCAACCCCACGTCTTTCTCCCTTTTACTTATCTGCTTTCAGTGGTTAGTTCTAGGTCATGTTTCAATTAGCATACTTATGCTTCGCATGCGTGCATCCATTCATCTGTATTACATGCACCGGGCTCGGAGCATCATACAACGGCATTGTATTTCAATACCAAGTTGAATACATGTGTCAATTGTTGCATTTCACATGTCATCTTAGAATAAGCCGAGCCTATTTCTAGTTGTATTTTGCATGTGTTGCATTAGCCATCTCAACATAGCTAGGATCATGCATTGATTACTAACTAGCTATTGTTTTGGCTGGGAGTACTAGGTAAGCTTTTTACGCTTTAGCATACTGCATGTGTGTTGTTGATTGCCATGATAGCATGCTTGCCATGAGGCTAACTGCTTAGTTGATATAACTGCCTGAATGCCTGTGGGTGAAGGTTGGATTGCTTGAATTGGAACAATTCATTGAAATCCTCGATTTAGCCTACTTGCGAGTAGCAAACTTCAAACAATTTTCAAACAAACGGATATGCAATGTTTTGTTCCAACTTAGGCAATCTAGTCTATACTTGTATGTTGTGTGCATCACATAGTAATTCTAGGTTAATAACTGGAATAAGAACACATGTATAGACGCGCCCTTGGGCCTCATGCTACAGTTCGGACTCAAATGTCACGGTTCTTAATCTGATCGCACAATGTGCGATGTGAGATTGATAAATCACCAAAGAGTCCAAATCCGGCAAATCGTTTTGGAAAACTGATTTTTAAGAAAGAAGTGTCAAACATGGACTGCTTTGCCAGATACAGAGTCACCACCTAAATATTTTATTTTGGGGGAATTTAGGAAACCATGACTCGTGCCTAAGGCCACATGTCTATCATCACCAAAGTTGTCTCGGCTCGGGAACTTGGGTACGATTGGGGAAGGTCGTCTATGTGCACCCCCGCTCGCCCGATCAAAGATCGGCCTGTACTAAGCATGATATCGGATTTTTGAAAACACATGTGCTCTTATTCCGGTTAATTAGCTAATCTTACTACGTGATGCGCACATCAAACAAGTATAGACTAGATCGCCTAATTTGGAACAAAGCATTGCATATCTGTTTGTTAGGAAAATAGTTTTGAAGTTTGCTACTCTCAAGTAGGCTAAAATGCGGATTTCGATGAATTGTTCCAATTCAAGTAATCCAACCTTCACCCACAGGCATTCAGGCAGTTAATCACGTAAGCAAATAGCCTCATGGCAAGTATGCTTTCATGGCAACATTAACACACATGCAGTATGGTAAAGCGTAAACACTCATAGTGTACTCCAAGCCAAAACAAAGAACCAGTTAGAAATCATGCATGATCCTAGTTCATGTTAAGATGGCTAATGCAACACATGCGAAAATGCAACTAAAATAGGCTCTGCTATTCTAGAATGCCATGTGAAATGTAACTTGATACATGTTTTCAAATAGGAATTGAAAATACAATGCAGTTAGTATGATGCGCCGAGCCCGGTGCATGCAAAACAGATGAATGGATGCACGCATGCAAGCATAAGGTATGCTAAATGAAACATACCCTAAAACTAACCATCGTAAGCGGTTAAGTAAAAGGGAGAAAGAAATGGGTATTGGAAGACATGCATCACACGCACACACGCTTATTACAACAATGCGCCCTCTCGAGAGAGGGACCGAATAAGGAGCTAATTAGCTAATCTAAGCTAATTAAACTAACTATTACAACACAATTAATTAACTAATCCTAGTTAACTAATTATTACAAAACGAATTGAAATAGCTAACGCATTAACTTCTAAAGGTACAGACCAAAGCAAAACCTAGCTATCTAAGCATGGCAGCTAAGGAAAGCAATAAATCAGGAGCCTCAGAGGTAGAGGAATGCATGCATGTCCGGTCGCCTCGTTCGAAAATCCAATGCGATGCCCCGATATGCCTCTGTTTTCATTTGTTCTCAGAAACTTGCACTAAGCTCCAGAAAGATGAAACTCCACCTTGGGAATCCTGTGGGAGGGTGGCCGACCACTTTCGGTCTCTAGAAACACCTGCCGACCACTTTTGATTGCTGAAAATCAAGAAAAGTGGTCGGCCAGCTACTTTTTCTGGTTGGCTGACCAGTTGTTGCTGCTGAACTGCAATCTGCTGCAACAGAGAGCAAGAAAGGGCATGGCAATGTATTTGCAAGATATGTGGGCACAACCACCCTCCCTATCATGTCATGGACTCAAGGGAGTGTAGGTTCTCGACCCTCGGGCCACCAATCATGCATTTCCATGCGTGATGGCCGAGAGGCGAAGTTGCATAATTCAATATAAAATGAATGCACAAGTAAACACATAAAGCCTAAAACTCTATCATGTATGATCAAGAGCGTCGGCGACTAGGAATTAAGGCACGTTTCATCACTTTGAGTATGAAACATCCCTCGTTTCCCGTGTTTGGACTAACGCCTATTCCAAACACAATGCAAGCAAGCATGGCATACACAATGCGACTCAAGCATGCAAGTATGCAATATGACTTAAGCATGCAAACATGCAATGCAATATGAACAACCTAACAAGGCTAATGGCATGCATAATGCCAAAGCATGTAACAACTAGCATACACAATGCTAAATGCTAAGAACTAGATGACATACTCAATGCAAGGCATTCACAAGGTTCTAAGCATAATGTAATGCATGCATGCACAATGCAATGCAACAAGGGCAACTTATGTAATATACCAATCATGGCATGCTCAATGCAATATTCATGGTATACTTAATGGACTTAAACCAAAAGGGTAGACCTCAATCATGCCCAAATCAGCGGCCGTTGGTGATGAAATGAAGGCACATAAAGCAAGGCATGCATGCACAATGCATTGGCGATCAAAGAGGCCAAAGAGCACAACTCTCAAGAGTGCTCAATGAGTGACAAAAGTGGAAGTGTAACAACACTAAGTGCACTGAAATGAAGCAAGAAATAATGCCAAATCATTCAAACAACATAAGTAAAGCATGCTAGGGTCCTAAGGCATGAAAGCTAGTAAAGAGCAACACAAAGGAGGCATGCAATACATGGCACAAATGCATGAACTAAGCATGGACAGAGCTCAAGTAGGTCAAAACAATGACCAAAACATGTTGAGATAAGGGCCTAAAGGCCTAGGCATGCAAGCATACGAGCTAAGGCATAAGCTAGGCAAATATGCACAATACTTGAAGGCACTTAAAGCATGATTGAAGTGGGAACATGGCAAGTCTATATGCTCTGAAATGTCATGTTAGGTGATGCCAAATCATGTACACAACACAAATGAAGCATGCAATGGTGCTCAAAGCTTGAAGCAAGCAAGAGCACTTGTACTATAAGTATACAAAACATGAAGCATGTGATTGAGGCAACCTAAAACAGTCCTAGTACATGTTAAAATGTGTCTAAAACATGCATGGAAGGAAGCCAAAATATGCTAGCATGAAGGGCATGAAGCATGGTGAATGCAAGGCATGTAGGGTGGTTTACACGACACCCATTAGGACCAAGCATGGCACGACTTAAGCAATAAAAATCAGAGTTATATCATGGTAAATAACCCCAAATAACCACTGAAATGATGACTCGTAAGCAAGGGCATGAAGGCATACGCAATGGTTCATGTTAAGACATAAAGGGGCCAACCCTCCAACGCATTGAAATAGCAACAAATGTGAATGCATGGCCATGAAACATGGACTGAAATCACATAACTAATGATGCCAAATCATTGAAATAAGCCAAGTAATGCATGCTAGAGGATTCAATACACAAAGCTTACAAGCTAGATTGAACTATAGCTATACAAAGCAAGTCATGGATGACCAATACAACCAAAATCAGACCTCAAACATGCTAAAACATGAACAAAGTCTTCATGAATCTGGGCCAAAAGCATGCTAAAATGACATGTCACAACATGATGCATGTTAGGCTATTTCATGGGATTACACTACATGTGCAAGGAGCATGCAAAGGCTAACCAAACCAAACCTAAACAGGGGTATGACATGGTAAAAAAAGCCCAAAAACATGCTGAAATGGACACAACATAGGCTAGAATGAGATGCTACTTCATGAAGCATACAAAGCTAGTGTGTGTGATTTACACTACAAGTGTATAAGGCATGCATGGAGTGACCAAACTAAGCAAAAACAGTGGTATGCCACAGCAAAATAACCACAAATAAATGCTAAGAACAAGCCAACATACACTTAACAAAGGTGCTCAAACATGAGGCTTTCAAAGCCAGTAAACAAGACACAAAGGAGAGGGGACCCTCTCCTATTTAGGACACCAAGACCACCTTTCCACCACTGAAAATCCTTTGAATTTCAGTGTTAGAAAGGTCATGCAAAGGGTTCAACAAGAGCCTAAAGGTGTGGCTCAAAATAATGCCTAACAAGGCCTAAAAGGGGGTAAAACACCCCGAACGAAAAAGTGACCTAAAACAATTATTTTAAGCACTTAAAAATAGAACTTTTTCTAGTTAAGAGTTAAGCTTAAAAATAGATGTAAGAAGGGCTAAAAGCCTAAGCAAAAGGATGGTGTTTGAGTGTGTGTTTGTGTGTTAAACGAAGACAAAATAACACTTTTATGCACAAAAATGAAGAACAACAGTGATATAGAGACAAAGCTATATCTAACTCTCTTAGGGTTATTTTTCTGAACCTCAAGGAGGGAAGAGGAGCCTCCCTCTTATAGAAGAGGAAAGCCAAAGTTTCTTGGAGAAGCTAAGGTTGAATGCCATCCCTCCATATACGTGTATGGAGGATGGCTCAAATGCTCTCCAGCTATGCCAATTGTCCCAAAATATCTCCAAAAAGGTGTCAAAAAGCAGCCGACCACTTGAAGTGGACGGCCTGCTAGTAAAAGTGGTCGGCCGACCACTTTAGGTGGTCAACCAGAGTAGAAACTGGTCGGGCATAGGTGGGAGAGGTCACCACACTAAATGCAAGGTGGTGGTGTGGTGGTCGACCAGAAAAGATGGCCCAAAGACCAAGAAAGCAGTTGTCTGACAAGAAAACTGGCTGGCAGAAGGAAAAGTGGTCGGCCAAAAGAAATACTGGTCACCCACCCTTGTGCCTTCTTCCAAACAAGGAAAACAAGGTTTGTACCAAAAACAAACCAAAGCGGATGCAAGACAAGAAATCGGGAGGCAAAACGCGTGGCCAAAAGCCCTGAAAACTAGCTGATGAGCATCAAGAGTGGTATGCAACCACAAAAGTGGTCTCTCGGACCACAGTGTTCTTCTAGGTAGAGGCAACAAGGTGTGGTTCAAAAACCACACCAAACGGAGAATGTTAAGCGGTCCCGAGACAAGGCGCGCGGCCAAAGGCTCCAAAAACCAGAAACTAGCCTCCAAACGGGAAAAGTGGCCTACGACCACGAAAAGTAGTCTACGACCACAGAGAGATGGTCTACAAGACCACTCCCTCCCTCTGGGAAGGGAAAACAAGACTTGGTCTGCAAACCGAGCCAAAGCACAAAGAGTTCCAAGGCCCGGAGGCAAGACTCTCAGCCAAAACTTCGAAACCTCAAAATGAGCACAACATGCACCATCACCGAGCGCTCAATCGATGACGTCTGAGTCTTAAGGTCGGTCAAAAATGGAGTGTCTACAGTTGCCCCTCTTTGACAGAACTCGGAAGTCACAAGTGACGGGAGTGAATATCAAAGCCTAGAGATGACCCATTTTTGACAAGGCCGAAGACTTAGACAAACAAGCAAGATAACAAAGAGATGTGCCCGCAGGCAGGGGCGAGATGCAAATGACATGCACAATGCCGAACATAACTTATGATCATGCAAAGAAAGCTGTAACGAAGCAAATATGCACAATAAATGCAATAGTTGAAGCAAGCGAAAACGAACCAAACTACATTACATGCAGAAAGGATGTAAAAGAATTATACAATTCTCGCTACGTCTCATGCGGAGTACAATACCGTTCGGTTCGTCTGGTTGCGCCAGCTTCAAATGAATCGTACATACAATATCGTGCCTGCAAAAGAAAGAAACTCAATAGGTACAATATCATTAGAAACATGCATAGCAATGCAAGTGAAAAGTGCGTAACAACGCAAGTGGAGGGGTGCATGAAAATGCAACCTAAGTGTGACGCATAACAATGCGGAAAGGATGCAAGACAATGCAACCTAAGTGTGACGCATAACAATGCGGAAAGGGATGCAAAACAATGCAACCTAAGTGTGACGCATAACAATGCGGAAGGGGTGCATGACAATGCAATGCGGAAGGCGTGCATAACAATGCAACCTAAGTGTGACGCATAACAATGCAGAAGGGATGCATGACAATGCAATGCACGAACGAGTGCAGGTAAGGTGCGCAAGATAGCGCGAATAATACTATGCAATGCACAAAACAGTGTGATGCGCAAAATAGCACGATAAAATGCATGCATAATGCAAGACAGTACAATAGATGCAAATGGGGAAACACTCCGACCATGCTGGAATCGCGAGAGAGGGAAAAACAAATCCCCAAAACAACCAAATAGGAGTGTGCTCAATGCAGCCTGAGACAAATTCCAAACACGCCGAAATCGTGTGAGGAAGAACCAAACTCTAACCATGCTGAAATCGTGAGAAGAGGTCAACAAAATTCCAAACACGCTGAAATCGAGTGAGAAACGGGACACTCAAACCATGCTAAAATCGTGAGAGGAGGTCCAAAACAAACCACCCAGGTCTGTGCAAAACACAACCTGAGATAAAACACGCCAAGGCCCGCGCACACGCATCCTGAGATAAATTCCAAATACGCTGAAATAGTGCGAGGAACGGGACACTCAAACCACACGGAAATCGTGAGAGGAGGTCCAGAACAACCCGCCCAGGTGTGTGCAAAACACAACCTGAGATAAAACACGCCCAGGCCCGTGCACACGCGTCCTGAGATAAATTCCAAACACGCTGAAACCGTGTGAGGAACGGGACACTCAAACCACGCTGAAATCGTGAGAGGAGGTCCAGAACAACCCGCCTAGGTGTGTGCAAAACACAACCTGAGATAAAACACGCCCGGGACCGCGCACACGCGTCCTGAGATAAATTCCAAACACGCTGAAATCGTGCGAGGAATGGGACACTCAAACCATGCTGAAATTGTGAGAGGAGGTCCAGAACTACCTGCCCAGGTGTGTGCAAAACACAACCTGAGATAAAACACGCCCAGGCAAGCGCACACGCGTCCTGAGATAAATTCCAAACACGCTGAAATCGTGTGAGGAACGGGACACTCAAACCACGCTGAAATCGTGGGAGGAGGTCCAGAACAACCCGCCCAGGTGTGTGCAAAACACAACCTGAGATAAAACACGCCCAAGCCCGCGCACACGCATCCTGAGATAAATTCCAAACACGGCAAAATCGTGTGAGGAATGGGACACTCAAACCACGCTGAAATCATGAGAGGAGGTCCAGAACAACCTGCCCAGGTGTGTGCAAAACACACCCTGAGATAAAACACGCCCAGGCCCGCGCACACGCGTCCTGAGATAAGTTCCAAACACGCTGAAGTCGTTTGAGGAACCGGACACTCAAACCACGCTGAAATCATGAGAGGAGGTCCAGAACAACCCGCCCAGGTGTGTGCAAAACACAACCTGAGATAAAACACGCCCAGGCCCACGCACACGCGTCCTGAGATAAGTTCCAAACACGCTGAAGTCGTGTGAGGAACCGGACACTCAAACCACGCTGAAATCATGAGAGGAGGTCCAGAACAACCGGCCCAGGTCTGTGCAAAACACAACCTGAGATAAAACACGCCCAGGCCCGCGCACACGCATCCTGAGATAAATTCCAAACACGCTAAAATCGTGCGAGGAACGGGACACTCAAACCACGCTGAAATCGTGAGAGGAGGTCCAGAACAACCCGGCCAGGTGTGTGCAAAACACAACCTGAAATAAAACACGCCCAGGCCCGCGCACACGCGTCCTGAGATAAATTCCAAACACGGTAAAATCGTGTGAGGAATGGGATGCTCAAACCATGTTGAAATCATGAAAGGAGGTCGAGAACAACCCGCCCAGGTGTGTGCAAAACACAACCTGAGATAAAACACGCCCAGGCTCACGCAGACGCGTCCTGAGATAAATTCCAAACACGCTGAAATCATGTGAGGAACAGGACACTCAAACCACGCTGAAATCGTGAGAGGAGGTCCAGAACAACCCGCCCAGGTGTGTGCAAAACACAACTTGAGATAAAACACGCCCAGGCCCGCGCACACGCATCCTGAGATAAATTGCAAACACACTGAAATTGTGTGAGGAAGAAGGAGAGAGGGAGAAACATGGGGACATATCCCCATGTCTCGGAATGAAAGAGAAACGTAGGGATGTATCTCCACGTTTCGGAAAGAAGAAGAAACATAGGGACGTATCCCCGTGTTTCAGAGTGAATGAGAGTGGATCTCTCAGCGTATCACACGCAAGAGGGGAAAGGGAAAATCTCTCAGCATAGCACACGTGAGAGAGGAAAGAGAAAACCTCTTAGCGTGGCACACGCTAGAGAGGAAAGAGAAAAACCTCTTAGCGTAGCACACACTAGAGAGGAAAGGGAAAACTCTCAGCGTAGCACACGCGAGAGAGGAAAGGGAAAACCTCTCAGCGTTGCACACGCGGGAGAGGAAAGGGAAAACCTCTCAGTGTAGCACACACGAGAGAGGGGGGAAACGGAAAAAGAAAACGTCTCTTAGCGTAGCACACGCAAGAGAGGAAAGGGAAAATCTCTCCGCGTAGCACACGCGAGAGAGAGGAAAAAGAAAACCTCTCAGCGTAGCACACGTGAGTAGGGAAAGAAAGCATCTCTCAGCATATCACATACAAGAGAGGAAAGGAAGCATCTCTCAGCATACCACACGCAAGAGAGGAAATGAAGCATCTCTCAGCGTATCACACGCAAGAGAGGAAAGAACTGCATCTCTCAACATATCACACGCAAGACAGGAAAGAAAGCATCTCTCAGTGTATCTCACACAAGAGAGGAAAGATATCCAAACGCGCGCCAAATGCGAGGGGAGAAAGGTATCAGTCAAACTGAACCGAGAACTTCTCTGAATGAATAGTACATACAATGCTGTGCATGAATGAGAAAGAAAATGATAGGTATAACGATGCAATACAATGCATGACGTTAAAGGAATTTAGTAGACAGACCAAGCGGCGCTTTAGAAAGCACCTCAAGAGGTGAGTGGTGGTGAACCGCTCTACTCTGACGGGGATCCCCCCCTTTGTGTTCTTCGAAGTCTTACCTTCAACTCATAGTACAAAGGTCCTGAAATGCTGACAAGGAGCAACATATACTGGGGAAGCCATGGATGCCGCTTTTCTTCCTGATCATGCTCACAACTTTTCCTATTCTCCAACGGGGTGACAGACTAGGTTGGTTCAGTATCCAGAATCGAGGCGCATACATGCCGCCTCAACCTATGGGGCTTCCATACAGATTTCAAGCTGGGGATACACCCCTGGGTATTCTAACTAGACTTTAGTCTCGGAAATTCCAAATCTTTGTGCTCTAGGCAACAACCATTCGAACTCTAGTTTCCACCGTCGCAATTGATCTCCTAGGAACTCATTGCAAACACAGCCAAGATGCCTCTGGCAGGGATTGGTACTCCGGGAGAGCACTTCTGATTGCCATTTTGGCGCGAAAATAGTCAACACAATATTCTATTCATTTTGAACACACAGCCCGTATTGCGCACTGTTCCTTCTGAACACACAGCTTATAACACAGCACTCTATTTATTTTGAAACACACAGCTTATGTAGGACATTGTTGATTCTGAACACACAGCCCATAATACTGTATTCTAGTTTATTTGGCACACAGCTTATTCTGAACACACTGCTCACTCTGAACACACAGCTCATAACACAGTACTCGATTTACTCGGCACACAGCTAATTCTGAACACACAGTTCATTCTGAAGATAGTTCATTCTGAACACACAGTTTATTCTAAATGTACGGGATGTAGTAATGGAACATGCAGAAGTTGAAACAAACTGAGATGCTCCAAATTTTCCTTCTTTTGCTTTGTTTCACAGTCTGGAACCCATATAGCTTCAGATAGGTGCTGGTTCTACTGTTCTGACATGACATGGGTTGAACCCTGCGGTTTTATGAAAGAAAGAATTCTTGTTTTGCACAAATGTGGAGAATGGTACAACACTCTGAGCACAAAATGATTTATTTTTGAAATTGAAATGAGAAAGGGGTTCTCAACTGGGTATTGAGCCTACAACTGACTACAGTCAAAACGACTCAACAAAGAAAAACAAAAGGTAAACAACCTAAAGCACATCGAGTAACACTCGAAACGACTCAAAACAAGAATCGAAAAAAACTAAACAACACACACGACACTCAGACGTATTCCAAAGACAAGAGACCTCTCAGGTCAGGAGGAGCCAGTTTCTCCGGGTATTGTTTCCTACCCTTTCTCATTTGTGATCCTCACATCACTCGGCCCTCAGGCTCTATTTTTCTGAAAAAGCCCTTTTCTCACTTTTTCTCTCATCGCACATCTCTCTATTCTTCAATCTCTCTTCTTTTTTTATCCCTCCCCTGGGTGGTTGATAGATAAATAAGAAGTTGCGGGCTCATGCCCAACATATTCAGCTCACGGCTATTTCCTCCGGTGGCGTCTAGTCGATGCCTCGGATGAGGGAGTGGAGTATCTTGATCCATTCCGGTTTGTGCTTCGCACTTGGCTTGATACCTCTTTGCTCAGAGGATGAGAGAGCTTTCAGCTCTTTGTTGTTAGCTCCAGTTGTGCACTTTGTAGCGAGTATGATGTCAATGGGGAAGGACAGGAAGCCTAACTCAACTGTGCCCCTAGTTCATCATTTTGATCATTTTTTGTTTTGGCTTTCTACTTAAACAATTTTAATCAAGATGAGAGTTAGATTAACACACTTGTTCAACTTTTCTGATTCAAAATCATGCAAGTTAGGTTATGAGCACTGAAAATTTTCCTTTTTTGGGTCCAAGAAATGATCCAGTTTTGGAAAAATGGAATAATTTTCGAGAGAATTAATCAACCTCAGTAAAAATTCTCAAAAACTGTTTTTGCAAACGGCCACTGCTCAACGAGTACGGAACTTACTCTTGAGATACACAACCTCAGATCCAAAACAATGGAAAATTGCCCCTTGTTTGAGGAGAGCTGCATGGCAACGGAAAGTTGCCCCTTATTTGAATAGCACCGCAGCACATGTATGGCAACGGAAAGTTGCCCCTTGTTTGAACAGCACTGCAACACACTGTATGGCAACGGAAAGTTGCCCCTTGTTTGGATAGCGCCGCAGCATGCTGTAATCAGTCGCCAAAGTGACGATCACAACCGAATTCTCGGATATAGCGAAGACAAAGATGATCAAAACCATTACATGGACACAATCGATTTGGAAGTGTTTGTGGCTGGACTTCATAATGAAGTTGCCTACGTATCCCAAACATGGGAATCAAGCCTTCCGTAGTTCAGGTTAAGGTACACTCGTGTATTAACCCTCACCTTTTGCGCTCTAACTTTTGCCAAGGCCGCACTTTTCTGGGTTTTCAACCTTGCGAGCTATGTTTTTCTTTTCTTTTCAATTCATTTGTTTTTTCATTCTTTTTTGCTGTTTGCATTTTTCTTCTTTCTTTTTTTGTTCTTTTTGCTTTTTCTTCCTCTAACTTTTGCCTGGGTCGCCCTTCCGGGTTTTCGGCCCAGTGAGCCTCTCAAGGGTAAAAGTGTAGCTTTGTCCATGTCAAATGGTTTTAGGATCTCGAAGCCATTTGAATATAGGAGAATGGTTGTTGTTCGCTGATGATGTAAGAGTCCATCCAATGGGGGCTGAATTTGCCCCTAGTGTTGCGGAGAGGAACTTGGTTGTCCTTCAACAATACTTTCTTCTTTCCTCCCTTCTGGGATTTGGCATTCTTGCCGATCTTCGTTATCTTGAGAAATGTCCCAATTTTTTGACTCTTCGAGCGCATTTGACATTTTTGGCCCCTAGTTCGAGGGGTGCTTTTGATCGAGCTTTGCAAGCTTCTTTTGACGACGTCTGACCTTCTTGATCCGACTTTGTTGGTGCCAATTCATGGGCTTCTTCGAATCTGGCCACACAAGCCTCCTTTGATGGTGGACCATTGAACATTCTGAATCTAAGTTCAAGGTTTGAAAGCAAGGGGTCGAGTCTCGAGGCTGAGAGCGATCCTAGGCTGCACAATCTCAAGAGCGATTCCACACAGGTCTTCACAAGACCGCGCAAAACATTTTTTGAAATCTTTTAAGAAAGCGACAAATCGCTCGCGCTGAAGACAGTGTAGAACCAATCTAGATCAAGCCAGGATCCTTCTCAGTACTCACATTAACAAGCATGATCTCATTCATTAAGGGCTTAGCGTGCCTCTCTTTCTCTCAGTTGATCAAATTTTGCAAATCCCGAGGAATTCCTCCCTCTTTGTTTTCATCGCAATGTTCAAAAAGTTTTGAAAAGCTTAGGTCAATGCAATGAATTCAAAGCACAGAAAAGTAAGTGAAAAGCACTGCCGCTTCATTCAAATTTTCTGGCACAACTGGCTCAAAGCATAAACAAGCACAAAATCATGAAAACCACTGCTGTTTCATTCAAATCTTCTGGTGTAACTGGCTCCGTGGCAGAAACAGACCCAAAAGAAAGCAAAAAGACAAACACAAAACAAAATAGTGATACCCGAGGTAACATTCCCGGAATCACCCGACTCCTATACAACAGGACTGACTCGATACAACAAGACAGACCCCAAACAAAAAGACTGACTCAAAACAAAGAGGCAGACTCAAAACAACACAACATGACTGACTCAATGCCCAAGCCAGAACGTAAAATAAACAGCATTCGCAAATGCTCAAAACAGTGCGTGCCATACGCAACATCTGGAGTAAACTGAACGCTGCTCGCAGGTGGTTCGTCCCCCCGATCACATACTCGTACTATCCCCGAAGTCCACTGATCCAGTGACGATAGACCTTGCTGAGCTTAGTGGGATGATAACCTCGTCATCGATCAAATCTTGCACTTTGTGGTGAAGAAGAAAGCAATTGTTGGTGCTGTGACCAGTTTGTTGATGATATGCACAGTACTGGGTACCATCATGCTTAGCTGGAAGGGGATTCGGGAGGGGGCGAGGCTCAAGAGGCTTGAGATGGCCTTTCTTAACAAGGATTTGAAGAGCCTTGGACAAAGGCATATAGAGGGCATGGAAGACCCTGCGACCCCAGGGTTGGTACTTCGAGGTTTATGGATTTTTGCTGGACGCACCAGCAAAGGGGTCGGCAGGTGCTGACTTGGTTTTCTGATCTTTTCCGGATGCAGGATTAGATCTGACAGGATCGTTTCCAGTATGACGGCCCTTGTCCCGATTCTCCCCTTGGCTTGAACTGCCCTCAGCCTGAGTGGGGAAAGTGTCATTCATAGTTTTTGCAACAACAGTGAGCACCTGCTGTTTGTTCAGTCCTCTGGCTTTCAAAGCCTCAATAGCCTACAGAAGTTGTTCATAGGGATCAACGTCTGCCTCCACCTTGTTCTTTCCACTAGCCTCAGCTCGGTCGAAGGTTTGGGTTGCTATATCAGAGCGAAACCTGGTTGTTGTTGACATACCATTGCCTATACTTAGGATGGGTTCAAGTTGGTTGAGTTCAATTACAATCCGCCCCAAGAGCGGGGGTTCTTCTGGCATGAAATTTCCGGCATGTGCTATGGTCGACGGTGGAGCTGACATTCCGAAGGCTAGATTAGCTACAGATCTCTGAAGATCGCCGATCATTCCCATAAGCTCGAAAGTGGTGGGCTTACGAGTTTGAAATGGTTGGGGTTCCCAGATCAGATGTGCAGCAGGTGACCTGGGTGGATGTTCCATTTCAACATCGGTCTCACCCTGCATGGCGATTCCCTGGTTTAATGCTGCTGCCATGATGACAATTTCTTCTGAATTCTGTGTCATCATGAGTCTGCTGAACTGAACAAAGGGGATGTGACTGGTGATTGACAGATCAGATGAACCGGTGAGCCTTGACTGGCCTTTTTCGGCCTTGCCTCAGCGAAGGGAAATACTGGTTACTCTGAACCGAATCTCTGAACTGAAAGAGAAAATAGGCAGCGTCTCAGCCCAATTTCACCAGAACAGACATAAACATAGCTGAATAACTATATTCGACCACTGATCACTGTTCCCCAAATTGCTGCCCCAAAACTGAATCTGATACCCGCAGATATAACTAATTCTAAAAATATTGATGCCCTCAGGCCTGATACCCAGACTTGCAAACTGATACATACAACCTGTAGAGGCACACTCTAACAGCACATAACAAGCAAGTGAGAGCCAAAGCACCCCTATGTTGGGGTAGGGTTTCCCTGTCCTATTTTGTCAGGAGCTAGGGTTACACTACGCACGCAACAGTTTCAAACAACCTAAAATTGGGTAAACAACATGTCCTAGTTTGGAATAGTCACTATGGATTCCGAATATGCACTAGGTCGAATGGTCAAAAAGGGTGCCCCAGTAAAACCGGGGTTTGTGTTCCCGTCATGGCAGAGCCCGCAACCGATCAGCATTATGGCACGCTTCTCAAAGCGAGCCTCCGGCAAATCGTTCAGGAATAGCATACGGCAAACATGGTGTCCTAGGCGCACCAATGCAAAAAAACACGTAAGTGTGAACAAAACACGATATCATGAGTTCGAGTGAAGTTCTCTAAATCCCCAGCAGAGTCGCCAGAACACATGTGTAGACGCGCCCTTGGGCCTCATGCTACAGTTCGGACTTAAATGTCACAGTTCTTAATCTGATCTCACAATGTGCGATGTGAGATTGATAAATCACCAAAGAGTCCAAATCCGGCAAATCGTTTTGGAAAACTGATTTTTAAGAAAGAAGTGCCAAACATGGACTGCTTTGCCAGATATAGAGTCGCCACCTAAATATTTTATTTTGGGGTAATTTAGGAAACCTTGACTCGTGCCTAAGGCCACGTGTCCGTCATCACCAAAGTTGCCTCAGCTTGGGAACTTGGGTACGATTGGGGAAGGTTATCTATGAGCACCCTCGCTCGCCCGATCAAAGATCGGCCTGTACTAAGCATGATATCGGATTTTTGAAAATACATGTGCTCATATTCCGGTTAATTAGCTAATCTTACTATGTGATGCGCACAGCAAACAAGTATAGAGTAGATCGCCTAATTTGGAACAAAGCATTGCATATCCGTTTGTTAGGAAAATAGTTTTGAAGTTTGCTACTCTCAAGTAGGCTAAAATGCGGATTTCGATGAATTGTTCCAATTGAAGTAATCCAACCTTCACCCACAGACATTTAGGCAGTTAATCACGTAAGCAAATAGCCTCATGGCAAGCATGCTTTCATGGCAACATTAACACACATGCAGTATGGTAAAGCGTAAACACTCACAGTGTACTCCAAGCCAAAACAAAGAACCAGTTAGAAATCATGCATGATCCTAGTTCATGTTAAGATGGCTAATGCAACATATGCGAAAATGCAACTAAAATAGGCTCGGCTATTCTAGAATGCCATGTGAAATGTAACTCGATACATGTTTTCAAATAGGAATTGAAAATACAATGCAGTTAGTATGATGCGCCGAGCCCAGTGCATGCAAAACAGATGAATGGATGCACGCATGCAAGCATAAGGTATGCTAAATGAAACATGCCCTAAAACTAACCATCGTAAGCGGTTAAGTAAAAGGGAAAAAGAAATGGGTATTGGAAGACATGCATCACACGCACACACGCTTATTACAACAATGCGCCCTCTCGAGAGAGGCACCGAATAAGGAGCTAATTAGCTAATCTAAGCTAATTAAACTAACTATTACAACACAATTAATTAACTAATCCTAGTTAACTAATTATTACAAAACGAATTGAAATAGCTAACACATTAACTACTAAAGGTACAGACCAAAGCAAAACCAAGCTATCTAAGCATGGCAGCTAAGGAAAGCAATAAATCAGGAGCCTCAGAGGTAGAGGAATGCATGCATGTCCGGTCGCCTCGTTCGGAAATCCAATGCGATGCCCCGATATGCCTCTGTTTTCATTTGTTCTCAGAAACTTGCACCAAGCTCCAGAAAGATGAAACTCCACCTTGGGAATCCTGTGGGAGGGTGGCCGACCACTTTTGGTCTCTAGAAACACCTGCCGACCACTTTTGATTGCTGAAAATCAAGAAAAGTGGTCGGCCAGCTACTTTTTCTGGTTGACCGACCAGTTGTTGCTGCTGAACTGCAATCTGCTGCAACAGAGAGCAAGAAAGGGCATGGCAATGTATTTGCAAGATATGTGTGCACAAGCACCCTCCTTATCATGTCATGGACTCAAGGGAGTATAGGTTCTCGACCCTCGGGCCACCAATCACGCATTTCCATGTGTGATGGCCGAGAGGCGAAGTTGCACAATTCAATATAAAATGAAAGCACAAGTAAACACATAAAGCCTAAAACTCTATCATGTATGATCAAGAGCGTTGGCGACTTCGAATTAAGGCACGTTTCATCACTTTGAGTATGAAACGTCCCTCATTTCCCGTGTTTGGACTAACGCCTATTCCAAACACAATGCAAGCAAGCATGGCATACACAACGCGACTTAAGCATGCAAGTATGCAATATGACTTAAGCATGCAAACATGCAATGCAATATGAACAACCTAACAAGGCTAATGGCATGCACAATGCTAAAGCATGTAACAACTAGCATACACAATGCTAAATGCTGAGAACTAGATGACATACTCAATGCAAGGCATTCACAAGGTTCTAAGCATAATGTAATGCATGCATGCACAATGCAATCCAACAATGGCAACTTATGTAGTATACCAATCATGGCATGCTCAATGCAATATTCATGGTATACTTAATGGACTTAAACCAAAAGGTAGACCTCAATCATGCCCAAATCAGCGGCCGTTGGTGATGAAATGAAGGCACATAAAGCAAGGCATGCATGCACAATGCATTGGCCATCAAAGAGGCCAAAGAGCACAACTCTCAAGAGTGCTCAATGAGTGACAAAAGTGGAAGTGTAACAACACTAAGTGCACTGAAATGAAACAAGAAATGATGCCAAATCATTCAAACAACATAAGTAAAGCATGCTAGGGTCCTAAGGCATGAAAGCTAGTAAAGAGCAACACAAAGGAGGCATGCAATACATGGCACAAATGCATGAACTAAGCATGGACAGAGCTCAAGTAGGTCAAAACAAGGACCAAAACATGCTGACATAAGGGCCCAAAGGCCTAGGCATGCAAGCATACGAGCTAAGGCATAAGTTAGGCAAACATGCACAATACTTGAAGGCACTTAAAGCATGATTGAAGTGGGAACATGGCAAGTCTATATGCTCTGAAATGTCATGTTAGGTGATGCCAAATCATGTACATAACACAAATGAAGCATGCAATGGTGCTCAAAGCTTGAAGCATGCAAGAGCACTTGTACTATAAGTATACAAAACATGAAGCATGTGATTGAGGCAACCTAAAACAATCCTAGTACATGTTAAAATGTGTCTAAAACATGCATGGAAGGAAGCCAAAATATGCTAGCATGAAGGGCATGAAGCATGGTGAATGCAAGGCATCTAGGGTGGTTTACACTACACCTATTAGGACCAAGCATGGCTGTAGACGTCCTCGAACGTCCCGGGAAAAATCCCGTTTTGTTCATTTGGGCTTACTACAGTTCGGACTCAAATGTCACAGTTCTTAATCTGATCTCGCAAAGTGCAATGCAAGATTGATAAATCACCAAAGAGTCCAAATCCGCCAAATCATTTTGGAAAACTGATTTTTAAGAAAAAAGTGCCAAACATGGACTGGTTTGCCAGATACAGAGTCGCCACCTAAATATTTTCTTTTTGGGGAAATTTAGGAAACCCTGACTTGTTGCCTAAGGCCGCGTATCCGTCATCACCAAAGTTGCCTCGGCTCAAGAACTTGGGTACGATTGGGAAAGGTCAGCTATGAGCACCCCCGCTCGCCCGATCAAAGATCGGCCACTACTAAACATGATATCTCGTTTTTGAATACACATGCGTTCTTATTCCGGTTAATTAGCTAGAATTACTCGATGATGCGCACAACACACAAGTATAGACTAGACCGCCTAATTTGGGACAAAGCATTGCATATCCGTTTGTTTGGAAGGCAGTTTGAAGTTTACTACTCGCAAGTAGGCTAAATCACGGATTTCAATGAATTATCCCAATTCAAGCAACCCAACCTTCACCCACAGGCATTCAGGCAGTTATATCACATAAGCAATTAGCCTCATGGCAAGTATGCTGTCATGTTAACACTTACACACATGCAAGATGCTAAAGCATAAACACTCACAGTGTACTCCGAGCCAAAACAAGAAACTAGTTAGAAATCATGCATGATCCTAGTTCATGTTAAGATGGCTAATGCAACACATGCAAAATGCAACTAGAATAGGCTCGGCTAATCTAAGAATGGCATGTGAAATGCGGCAACTTGATACACGTATTCAAGTTGGAATTGAAATACTATGCAATTAGTATGATGCACCGAGCCCGGTGCGTGCAATACGGATGAATGTATGCAAACATGCTAACACAAGTAAGCTAATTGAAACGTGACCTAAAACTAACCATTGAAAGCAGGTAAGTAAAAGGGAGAAAGACGTGGGGTTGGAAGACATTCACACACGCACGCACACTTATTACAAAATTCGCCCTCTTGACGGAGGGTCCGAAAGAATAATACAAACCAAATGATTAATCAACTATCCTAGCTAATTAATTATTACAAACCCTTTATTAAGTAACAAATTAATTACAAAAGGAGGCCGCCGTAGCTCCACCTCGGAATGATTGAATGACGCATGTTCGATCGCCTCGCTCGGAAACTCGTTGCCATGCCACATGATGCCTCTGTTTGCACTGTTTTGCTCCTCTTAAAACTGCACAAGTCCCAAGGATGCTTCCGAACCACTCCCTAAGCATTGTGTGATGTCACCGGCCAAGAGATAGGACCACTGGCCATTGGAAAATGGTTATCGACCATTTGTAAGGCTCTCGGCCAGATTTTGGTAGTCGGCTGGCACTGAAGATGGCCAACCGGCCATATCTTCCTGCAGAATTTTGTTTTTGCTGCAGCAAAGGACAGACAGTGCATGGCAAGGCATTTACAAGATAATGTGTGCACAACCACCTTCCCAGCAATTACGCATTTCAATGCATGATGGCCAAAGGTGCCAAGTGTGCAAATTAATGTGGAATGAATGCAACAAAACATATGAATGCCTAGAACTCTATCATGATTGATCAAGAGCGTCGGCAACCGAGGGTTGAGGCACGTTTCGTCACTTGATGTACGAAACGTCCCTCGGCCCTCATGTTTGGTTTGACACCCCAAACAAACACAATGCAATGCATGCGACCAAGTACAATGCAACATGGGAATGTAAGGCCATGTAACATGAGCATGCCAAGTGCAATGTGATGCAACCTAACATGCAAACAGCATGGCAATGCAACAAGTATGCAATACTACAATGCAACCTAGATATGGAAATACACGAAGTGATAGGCATGCAACAATGACACCAGCCAAAAGGATGCAACAACATGCAACGCGATAAGCATACAACAATACACAAATGCATGATCCATGGACTTACACTAAAGATGGGTAGACCTTAGCCGTACCAAAAACAGCAGCCAATACACCCAAATCAAGGTACCAAAAAGGGAGTCATGCATGCACATACATGGATCCGTAAGCTAGGCAACGATGCACAATCCTCAACCATGAGCAAAATGGGACAAACATGAGAACATGACAATGCAATGAGCTCTGAAATCATGTGAAGAATGATGCCAAATCATATACACAAGTGAAGCATAGCATGCTAATGGGCTCAATGCCCAAAGCTAGTCAAGGGGCTCTCACCATGGCCATATCAACCAAGCCCCAAAGGGTCAAAGTGACCTAAGATAGTCCTACGGCAGGCCAAAACAAGGCTAGAACATGCATGGAATGAGGCCAAAACACGCTAAAAGATGGGCACAAACAAGGGGCATGCAAGGCTACAAAGGGAGCACTACACTACGCCTATCACAACCAAACATGGCATGAATTATGCAATGAAAAACAGAGTTATAATATGTTAAAATAAACCCCAAAACCCAATGAGATGGCATCCCAAAGACCTAATCATGGAGACATACGCAATGGCCCAATCTTAAGGCACAAAACAACAACTCTTCAAAGCATTGACAAGATGGCAAATATAAATGTGTGGCTACACTACATGGACTGAAATGTGATTTCAAATGATGCCAAATCATGAGAATAGTCAAAACAATGCATGCTAGCAACTTGGTGCACAAAGCTTAACAAGCTAGGATGAACTAAGGCTATACAAAGCAATGCATATATGATCAAATCAACACCAAACAGAACTTAAACACGGTGAAACATGACTAAAAGTTCCTTGGAGTTGAGCCGAAATATGCAAGCATGATGGTCTGAATATAAGATACATGTTAAGGAAATAGAAGAGATTACAAGGCAAGTACATGGTGCATGCAAGAGACCAACAAACCAACTTAAAACAGAGGTATATCATGCCAAGATAACACCAAATACTTGCTGAAATGGGGCCAAAACATGCTAAGCAAATATGCTACTATTGTGAGCCAACAATGCAAGCAAATGAGACACAAAGGGAGGGGGGTGTCCCTCCCCTATTCAAGACTTCAAAACCACTTCTCCACCACTAAAAATCCTCTGGATTTCAGTGGTGAGAAGGTCAAAACAAAAAGGTTTTGAAGCTCAAAAAGAAGGTCACAAAATAAGGCGAAACAAGGCCTAAGAGGGGATAGACAACCCCCAACCCAAAAGTAACCTTAAACAAACATATTTAGCACACAAAAACAGAACTTTTTTTAGTTGGACACTAAGCTTAAAACAGTATGTAAGTATTACTAAAAGCTTAAGCAAAAATGGGGAATAAAAGAGTAGTTTCTCACCCTTTAAGAACACTTCAAGAACACCAACTCCAGCACCTCCTTCTGATCAAAACCAACTCAAAAACTCTGAAATCAACTCCTTAGCACCTCAGTAACTAAGGGATAGTGTACCACTAGGTGCTTTAGTGCAAAAATATGAACAAAAACACCCTTTCGAACACTATTACACACACAACTAAAGAGAGAGAAGAGATATAGAGAGAGAGTGATATATATCTTCTATATCAGTTGGCTGAACCCCTAGAAAGGGAGAGGAGGCTCTCCTTTTATAGGAAGTCCAATTCAAAGCTTCCAAGAGAAGCTAAGTGCTGGTTCAAATCCCTCCACACATGTGTATGGAGGGGGGGAATTGGGCGTGCCAGGTGGCACAAAATATCTGCCAAAAGCAGATGGAAATGGGTCGGCCGGAAAATATGGCCGATCGACCAACAAAGGTGGCCGATCGACCAAAAAAGGTGCCGATCGGCCAACACTCTTGGCCGATGGCAAGAAAAAAGGGCCGATGGCTTCAAGCCTTGGCCGATGGGTTGAGGAAATGGCCAACAAGCCACCCTCTTCCTTAAAAGCAAAAACACAAGTGTTTGGTCCACAACCAAGCACAAAACAGTCAAGTTGAGAGATCTTGAGGCAAGGCGCGTAGCCGAAACCTCTGAGAACTCAAAACGAACACGAGCATGGATGATCATCGAGTGTTCAAACGATGACGTCCAAGTGTTGAGGATGGTCAACAATGGGGTGTCTACAGTTGCCCCTCTTTGACAGAACTCGAAAGTCACAAAGTGACGGGAGTAAATGTCAAAGCCCAGAGACGACCCATTTTTGACAAGGCCGAAGACTTAGACAAGCATGCAAGATAGCAAGATATGTGCCCGAAGGCAGGGGCAAGATGCAAGTGACATGCATGATGCCGTTCATAACTCATGATCATGCAAAGAGAGCTGTAATGAAGCATTCATGCAAAAAAAATGCAACAATTTAAGCAAGCGAATAAGAGATAACGGTCCTACACATTCCAACAGAAAGGGTGTAAGAAAATTATGCAATTCTCACTGCGCCTTACGCGGAGAAGATTAAAGGCGACTGTCGAGGACACCCGGAGTCTCAAACACAACATCTCTCAACGTATCATACGCAAGAGAGGCAAAGGAGTACCTCTCAGCGTGGCATACGCATGAGAGGAAATGAAGCATCTGTCAGCGTGGCACACGCACGAGAGGAAGGAGAGCATCTCTCGGCGTGGCACATGCGTGAGAGAAAAGAGAGCAATAAAGCACGATGCACATAACAGTGCGAATACGTCCAAACGCGGCATGCGAGTGGAGAAAGGTTGCGCAAGAAAGCGCGATGCACATAATAGTGCAGGTGCGTCCAAACGCAGCACGCGAGTGGAGAAAGGTTGTGCAAGAAAGCGCGATGCACATAACAGTGCGGGTACGTCCAAACGCGGCACGCGAGTGGAGAAGGGAGTACGTCCAAACGCGGCACGCGAGTGGAGAAAGGGATACATCCAAACGCGGCACGCGAGTGGAGAAAAGAGTACGTCCAAACGTGTCACGCTAGTGGAGAAAGGAGTATGTCCAAATGCGGCACGCGAGTGGAGAAGGGTACGTCCAAACGTGGCACACGAGTGGAGAAAGGAGTACGTCCAAATGCGGCACGCGAGTGGAGAAAGGGATACGTCCAAACGCGACACGCGAGTGGAGAAGGGTTTACGTCCCAAACACAGCACGCGAGTGGAGAAAGGAGTACGTCCAAACACGGCACGCGAGTGGAGAAGGGAGTACGTCCAAATGCGGCACGCGAGTGGAAAAGGGTTACATCCAAACGCGGTACGCAAGTGGAGCAGGGTACGTCCAAACGAACCGGAGCTTCTCTTGAATGAACTGTACACACAATACTGTGCCTGGTTTCACCATCTTCAAATGAACCATACATACAATATCATGCCTGCAAAAGAAAGAGACTTAACAGGTACAATTTTGTTAGAAACATGCATAACAATGCAATTTAAAGCTGCATGACAACGCGAGTAAAGTGTGCATAGCAATGCAGGTAGAACATACGAAACAACGCGAGTTAAAGACATACATAACAATGTAAATAACGAACATAACAACGCAAGTTAAGGGTATACGAAACAACGTGATTTAGAGAAGTTTGCAAAACAATGCAAGTTAGATGAGTTTGCAAAACAATGCAGGTTAGAGTGGTGCAAGACACTGCACATAATCGAACAAAACAATGCCAGTTATAGGGAATGCAAGACAATGTGAATCAAATATGCAACAATGCGAGAGATTGAAATGTATAATAATGCAAATGAAAGATGCATGACACTGCGAGTTGTGGAAATGTATGACAATGCAAACGAAAGATGCATGACAATGCACGTTGTTGAAATGCATGACAATGCAAATGAACTGAAATGCACGACAATGCATGTTGTTGAAATGCATGACAATGCAAATGAAAGATGCATAACAATGTAAATGAAAGATGCATGACAATGCATGTTGTTGAAATGCATGATAATGCAAATGAACTGAAATGCATGACAATGCACGTTGTTGAAATGCATGATAATGCAAATGAACTGAAATGCATGAAAATGCACGTTGTTGAAGTGCATGACAATGCAAATGAAAGATGCATGACAATGCAAGTTGTTGAAATGCATGACAATGCAAATGAACTGAAATGCATGACAATGCATGTTGTTGAAGTGCATGATAATGCAAATGAAAAATGCATGACAGTGCAAGTTGTTGAAATGCATGACAATGCAAATGAACTGAAATGCATGACAATGCATGTTGTTGAAGTGCATGACAATGCAAATGAAAAATGCATGACAATGCAAGTTGTGTGTGCTACAACGCATATAGACGTGCATAACGATGCAAGTGAACAATGCATAACAATGCAAGAATGGTGTGCGCTACACTGCATGTAGACGTGCATAACAATGCAAGTGAACAATGTATAACAATGCAAGAATGGTGTGCGCTACAACGCATGTAGTACGTACATAACGATGCAAGCTATGTATGATTATCATAAGCGAGACAAAACATTGTAATGCAACACATTTAAAGCAGTTATTGAATCTCGCAAGATACAAAAGGATACGAAAAAGGATACACCTTGCGCGTACCAAACATCACATTCGGAAGGCACGATTCGAGGTCAACACGAAGGTCGGTTGAGCTTCGAAAATGTACTTTCTTGCACTATCTTGAGTAATGAAGGTCCCAAACCACATAACTGACCCAAACAAGGGTGTGGCAGGTGCATCGACCACAAGAGAAGGCCACTGGCCATCAATCGGCCACAAAATAAGCTCATCGGCCAACTATTTAGCCAATCGACTAACAATTTGGCCGATCGGCCAAAAATGGCAATGTAGGGGCAGTTTTGTCCTTTAGCCGCGGGTCTTTAAATATAAGGTTCCAAACCTTATATTTCCACTTCACCCTAGCTCGAAAATCCCTTCTCTCTCTCCCTAGGTGATTTTTCTTCCTTCGATCCGTGTTTTTCTCTTGTTTTCGACACTTTTCCATCGTTCGATTCGCGAAACTCTCCCCGTTTTGCACACTTCGAACGGAACAAATCTTGGTTTCAGTGCCCTTTTCTTGGTTTCCACCATTTGGGGTTTGTTTTCCCCGAGTCATACCTCGATCTTTGTGCCTTTCCCACACCCCGACCTTTCCTCCCATTTTTCATCCTCTCGGGGTTGACTTTTGGGTTGACCTTTCGCATTCTTGCCCGTTTTTCACATTCTCGGCCATTTTCATGCTCCTTTTGAGATGGCGGACGACATTCCACGTGGTGGGACTCCCCCGGAGATGGATGTGGATCCCGAGGTCAAGCTCCTAACTCTTCGCATTCGGCCGTTCAATCCGGCGACTTACAGGCCAGCGTTACATGTGTTGCCTCCCGATGGCATCCGCCACTTCAGGAGCTATGCGCGGGGTGCACCACTGGAGCTTTTGTTGCGCGAGCCAAAGTCACATCTATCTTACGGCGCTTCTGAGGTACACTCTTTGTCTGTTTCATTTTCTGCAATGTAGAGTAGAACACATAACTACGATAGTCGATTCTGTTCTTTAACTGCTTAACTCAGACACACTGATACATCACATGTTGTAGTTCACTATGAGCACATCCACACCCGATATCTGTGTAGACTCTGACACATGCACACACACTGCATTCTCAGCTGAACAATTCAAACACACTGATACATCATATGCTGTAGGTCACTGTGAGCACGCCCACACCCAATATCTGTGTAGACTCTGACACATGCACACACACTGCATTTTCATCAATTCTGAGCGCATTCAACACTGTATTTGGAACACTGCTTCGCAACTGTTTGTTTTGATCCCAGGGAGATTCCCATGCCTTCCGGGGGTATGGGAACACTGTCGCCCGAGGTTGGTATATAGAGCTGCCCGACGCGGTCCGTCATATTGTCGACCAGGCTAGTTTTCGGACCTTCTGCATGGGACTCTCGTGCCTCACTACGAGCAGGCCCCTTCTTGCTGCTTTGGTGGAGAGGTGGTAGGACACCACCGACTCCTTCCACCTTTTTGCCACTGGGGAGATGATGATGACTTTCTTTGACTTCTCCATGCTCACAGGCATCGGAGTGGGGGGTGATCCGATCCCCTTTGACACAGATATGGATGAGTGGGACATCGCTCAGCTATACTTGCTTGGCACTCAGGCACCTCTTGCCCGGGCAGGATTTGTGAGGTACTCATGCTTCGAGGATCACTTCTGGATCCAAGCGCTTACTACTCAGGAGGAGGAGGAGGAGCAGTATGCTCGTGGCTTCATCAAGTTCCTGCTGGGGACCATGCTCTTCACCGACCAGGTGAACACCGTCGCCCTTTACCTACTGAGTGCGCTTGTGGATGTGACCAGGATCCGCGGCTATGACTAGGTTGGCGCCGGCTTGGCCACTCTTTACGGGTATATGAGCTCGTCCTCCCGCCGCAGCGGGCAGGTGCTTGGAGGCTACTGGAACCCTGCGTCAATTTGCTTGGTGACCTCTTCTTTGATCTTGATGGCCCAATCGAGGCAGATCCTTCTGAGCTTCTGTTTGATAAGTCGGGCCTCTAGGTCAAGAGGGATCCGGTGCTGTACAATCTCAGGATCGATTCCAGGCATGTCTTCGTACGACCACGCAAAAACATCTTTGAAATCTTTTAATAAAGCGACTAAGCGCTCGCCCTCCTCCGAAGACAACGTGGACCCAATCTGGACCAGCCGTGGGTCCTTTTCAGTACCAACGTTAATTTGGATGATTTCATCAACCAAGGGTTTAACAAATCTCTCCTGCTCTTGATTAAGCAAATATTGCAAAACTGGAGGAATTTATTCCTTGTCGTTTTCATCAAAGTTTTGAAAGTCTGAATTAATGCAATAAATCAAAGGCACCGAAAAATACTCAAAGGCCACAGCCACTTCATTCTCATTAATCACTTCCAAGTCGCCTGATTCCTCTATTACAACAGACTCAAAGGAAAAAGAAAAAGATGACCTAGACAGGACTGTGGTATCCGGGCTGTCACCCCCAGGAATACCGGACTCAGACTCAGACGAGTTGGAACCTGATTCTGACCCTACAGACTCGGTAGAATCAGATTCCAGCTCACTACCTGACCCGGTGCCGCTGGTTAAAAGCCTTCCTCGTACTGCCAGACGAGGGAAGGTGCAGTGGATGCATCCAAAATGTTTGCAGATGGGCTCGCAGCCGCTCCATTTCCAATCATGGACACTAAGAGATCATCCCCCAAGCACTCATGTACGATCGAAGGATCTAAAAGTAGACTAGCCAGTGCTACCCCCATTTCAATCTCGGTGCTCTCGGAATCCACTTCCTTACAGTAATCAACCTCAGCTGATAGGTCTGTCTCCTTCTCGGCAACATCATCCTCGGACAACTGTAAGTCGAAGAAGCTCTCAAATCCCGGCAAGCGTCTCCTCTCAGCATTCAACCATGGCTCTGGGAAGCCGCAGAATGGAAAGTCTTCCCCTTCCCGGATGAAGCGCCCGTTCAGGGTGCCCTGAATAGGCCGATGCATCATATCAAAATGCCTCCCGGTCTGCTTGGCTCTGGCTGTCCTAGCCATTTCTTTGCCCTTTCTTACCCAGTCCTCTTTGGCGGGCAGATAACCCAGACCAAAGGTATGTAGGTTATGCGGCACTTCGGCCGATACTGCAATGCCCTTCTGGCCACTTTTTCGTAGTCCCATCCCAGGGATATGCTGAAGCTTATTCATGAGGTACACAGACTGCGCACTGACATATAACCCCTCATCAACAGCTAAGATGTTCTGAATGACTCAGGCCTCGGCTAGGGTAAAACCTGATAGGAACACATCCTCCGTGCCATGCTCGATTTCCAAAACTGGGGTAGACACTTCTGGCGGCAGATGGATTGACGAATTCCCAAAAACTATAGCCACCCCCTTCCTGTGGGGGTATTTTAACATCTGATGCAGGGTGGAAGAGACTGCCTTTACCTGGTGCAACCACGGCCGCCCCAATAGTAGATTAAAGGTCGCAGGAATGTCCAAGACATGAAAATCAATCTCATGTTGTCCCGGACCAACCTTAGTGTGAATCCTCACGGTCCCCATTACCTTTCTGCTTCTATTGCCATATGCTCGTATCACCTGGGCAGTTGGCTCAAAGTCCACGGGCTTCAACCCGATTGCATATGTTGTCCTTGACGGGCACACGTTAATGGCAGATCCTGTGTCGACAAGAACTACCGGTACCCACTTGTCTCTACACTCCACAGAGATGTAGAGCGGTTTGTTATGGTTTGCGCCCTCAGGCGGCAGTTCCTTGTCAGAAAAGGTCAACGTCGGGGAAGCTCCTCCCGGAAAAACCAATCCTACCAGCTGCTCAGGCGTGGTGTCTATTGAGAGTTTGGCTTTGTCCATTGCAGATAGGACAACTTGTCTATGTACTCTTGAAGCCATCAGTAGTCCCCAGATGGAGATGTCTGCTTGTATTTTCTTCAGTTGTTTTAGCACAGCCTCTTCTTCGAGTAGCTTTTCTTTCTGCTTGTCTGCCTCCCTGTCCTTCCCGGACGTCTCTGCTTGATCTAGGTGTGGGGGTTTGAAATACCGCCCGCTCCTAGTCATGTAATCAACTTCGCCAATGTACCAGGTATCATCCGGCTGGTTACTCCCCCAGTCCTCATCTGTGTGGGCAAGAGATAGATCGTCATCCTCCCACCACATGCCATCAGCAGTCGACAGACACCTGTCCGGCTCCGTCACAACTATTCTTGTACCCATAGCACTTTTTCTTCCCGTGCCCGCAGCATGCTCTGCTCCTGTGCACGCAGCACGTTCTGTCCCCGTAGGGGCCTTGGCCTTTTTGACCCTCTCAGAATCTTTGATCCTTTCCTACTCAAACTGCTTCAGCTCAGCTTGCTGTTCAACATTTCCTATATTCAAATTGCCCGGATCCCGAGCGAAATTCTTAACACCGGCGCTCTCTGGCGATGCATCCTGATTCTCGGCCCTTCTGGCCATAGTTGATGTCCCCGTCCCTGACGGACCCTGTTCTAGCTGAGGTTGTTCAACAACATCCGACTGGTCGTCAAGCCACCCAGTAGACTCCGCTGCCCTATCTGAATCAAACCAGTTGACTGTCACGTCTCCCGAGTCTTGTTCGTTGAAGAATTGAAGGTTCGCGATGTCCTCCTCCAGATTGGCTAAGTCATCTAGCCCCTGATTGAATCCATCCTCCCGGACTACACAAATCCCTGCCCTCACTGGCAATTCCACATTCGGCCTAGCCTGGCCTGCTGATGTAATGTAACCGCTCAGGCTGTACACGAAGCTTGCAAACCTCTCAGGCTCTATATTTGCATTCTCATCTGCCTCTGCAGTCAACCCACTTCTATCTTCGACAGCTACCACCACCGTTTCAAGTTGGGTTTGGGAGATGTCCAACACGCACAAGTCAGCGCTGTCAGGAATGAACACCTCCGGCTTGGGTAGGTGAGAAGGGGTGATATATATACTAGGGTCGTATGACACGACCCCAGTTTGGATCATATTGATGCGTTTGGGAGGTAGAGCTTGGTTATGTGGTGGGAGAGGGTTGGTTGTGACATTCGGTTTCTCCGGAGGCACGATCACCCTGTTGTCGATGAGATCCTGAATCTCGTGACGCAATCTATAGCACTGGTCGGTGTCATGACCATGTTGTTGGTGAAACGCACAGTAGTTCACCGGGTTATAGGAGGGGGAAGTTTTTCTGGCAATGGCCACGGCTCTAGGGGCTTCAAGTGCCCTTTTCTGATTAAAACCTCCAAAACTTTGGACAGGGGCATATATAGTGAAGTGAAGGTTCTTTCGCCTTTGGGTGCGTATCTGGTTGCTTGCGATCTACTACCGGACGCACCGGTGAATGGCGTAGCTCCAAGGGCTCTTGGGGTATTGGTGGTGGTAACCATACTCACATCTGAAGATCTAGCAGCTGCAGCGCTGCTCGTGCCTACATTCGTACTACGGTTAAATGTTCTCTTGGGCTGTTCTCTCTCATTATCAATGAGGCCCTGCTTCATAGTGTCTTCGATCTGCACCCCTATCTCATGTAAATCCGCAAAGGTGGGGAGGGGGAGAACGATCATCTTCTGCATAAGCTTGGGCTGGAGGTTGCGCACAACCATCCGAATCTGATCTTTGTCAACAGGCCTGATGGTCATCATCGAGGCCTTGGCCCTCCACCAGGTCACAAAATCGGAGAAGCTCTCATTCGGTTCTTGCCTGGTGGTCTCGAGATCACGAGTTGTGACCTCGATCTGTGTATTGTAGGAGTATTGAGCTATGAAGGCCTCGGCCATCTCCTCCCAGTTCTTCTTGACGGAATCTTCTAATTTTGCATACCAAATGGCCACTACACCTAACAAGGTCTGGCCAAACAAAGAAAGCTTCTGCAATCTGGAGAGGCCCATCGGCCTCAGTACATCCGAAAACAACCGTAAATGCACCATAGGATCCCCAGACCCGTCAAAACGATCGATGTGTGGCATTTTAAACCGATCTAGCAGCGTCACGGCCAAGTCGGTGTACCCATCCTCAATATCTGGAATGGACTTTACACCCTGAGATTTCTTGAACAGCTTTGGAAGCTTGCTCACTTTTAATGCCATGGGGTCCACCTCAAACTCAAAGGGGGAATCCGGCAGGTTGATAGGTGTTTTGGATAGCTGGGGTAGAATTGAGGGAGAAGCCAGCCCGATCGAAACGTTTGTATCATCCTGGACGGGTGCTGGCTCCCCGAGTATGGGAACTCTTGGTGGGGGAGGAACTTGGTGTGAAGCAGATGCTCCAGCTTGCTGTTGTAACCTGGCGATTAACTCTGCCTATTGGGCCATGACCTCGGCCTATTGTTTGGCAAATTCTGCTTGACGAGTATCGTCCTGCTGCATAGTTTTCATACTTTCCTGGAGCTGACGCATCATCTCCTCCATTCCTGCCATGTTATGCTGATCTAGCTGAATAACTGGTATATCTATCCCTGCAGTAGAAACTAAGACCTCAGCCTGACTGTCCACTGATGGGGTAAACCACTGATCTGGCGACCGCTGCACCGATACACTGCGTTCTCTTGACCTTCGTCTGGTAACCGGGGGTGAAGAGAGGAACACTGCTTGTCCGTCTATCAGATCCCTAGATCGATTAAGCCTACGACCTCGGATCCAGAGTGCTCGGGGGATATTTGCCTGGTCGGAATCAATGATGCTAAACTACCTTGCGAAAAGATAAATAAAGCATAATAAGGAAATAATGAACAGAAAAACGGGCAGCATAACAGCTTAAATAAAGACAACACACAGTTGGCAAATATAAACTGAATGGACTGTTCTCAACCACTGATCACTGTTCCCAAATTACTGCCCCTAAATCTGAATCTGATACCCGCAGATATAACTGATTCTCGAAGTACTGATACTGATGCCCGAAGGCTTGATACCCAAACTTGCAGACTGATATGTGCATACCTGTAGAGGTTAACTCAAAAAGCACATAACAAGCAAGTAAGGGCCAAAACACCCCTATGTTGGGGTAGGGCTTCCCTGTCCTATTGTCAGGAGCTAGGGTTTCACTACGCACACAGCTGTTTTCAAACAACCTACAATTGGTTAAGCAACCTGTCCTAGATTTGGAATAGTCGCTATGGATTCTGAATATGCACTAGGTCGAATGGTCACAAAGGGTGCCCCGGTAAAAATCGGGGTTTGTGTTCCCGTCGTGGCAGAGCCCGCAACCGGTCAGCCTATGGCACGCCTCTCAAAGCAAGCCTCCGGCAAACCGTTCAGGAATAGCATACGGTAAACACAGTATCCTAGGCGCACCAATGCACATGCAATGCAAAGAGACACATAAGTGTAATCAAAACAAGATATCATGAGTTCGAGTCAAGTTCTCTAACTCCCCAGCAGATTTGCCAGAAACTGTAGACGTCCCCGAACATCCTGGGAAAAATCCTGTTTTGTTCATTTGCGCTTACTACAGTTCGGACTCAAATGTCACGGTTCTTAATCTGATCTCGCAAAGTGCAATGCAAGATTGATAAATCACCAAAGAGTCCAAATCTGCCAAATCGTTTTGGAAAACTAATTTTTAAGAAAGAAGTGCCAAACATGGACTGCTTTGCTAGATACAAAGTCGCCACCTAAATATTTTATTTTTGGGGAAATTTAGGAAACCCTGACTCGTTGCCTAAGGCCGCATATCCGTCATCACCAAAGTTGCCTCGGCTCGGGAACTTGGGTACGATTGGGGAAGGTCAGCTATGAGCACCCCCGCTCGCCCGATCAAAGATCGGCCACTACTAAACATGATATCTCGTTTTTGAATACACATGTGTTCTTATTCCGGTTAATTAGCTAGAATTACTAGGTGATACGCACAACACACAAGTATACACTAGACCGCCTAATTTGGGACAAAGCATTGCATATCCGTTTGTTTGGAAGGCAGTTTGAAGTTTGCTACTCGCAAGTAGGCTAAATCACGGATTTCAATGAATTATCCCAATTCAAGCAACCCAACCTTCACCCACAGGAATTTAGGCAGTTATATCAAATAAGCAATTAGCCTCATGGCAAGTATGCTGTCATGTTAACACTTACACACATGCAAGATGCTAAAGCATAAACACTCACAGTGTACTCCGAGCCAAAACAAGAAACTAGTTAGAAATCATGCATGATCCTAGTTCATGTTAAGATGGCTAATGCAACACATGCAAAATGCAACTAGAATAGGCTCTGCTAATCTAAGAATGGCATGTGAAATGCGACAACTCGATGCATGTATTCAAGTTGGAATTGAAATACTATGCAATTAGTATGATGCGCCGAGCCCGATGCGTGCAATACGGATGAATGTATGCAAACATGCTAACATAAGTATGCTAATTGAAACATGGCCTAAAACTAACCATTGAAAGCAGGTAACTAAAAGAGAGAAAGACGTGGGGTTGGAAGACATTCACACACGCACGCACACTTATTACAAAATTTGCCCTCTCGACGGAGGGTCCGAAAGAATAATACAAACCAAATGATTAATCAACTATCCTAGCTAATTAATTATTACAAACCCTTAATTAAGTAACAAATTAATTACAAAAGGAGGCTGCTGCAGCTCCACCTCAGAATGATTGAATGATGCATGTTCGATCGCCTCGCTTGGAAACCCGTTGCCATGCCACATGTTGCCTCTGTTTGCACTATTTTGCTCCTCTGAAAACTGCACAAGTCCCAAGGATGCTTCCGAACCACTCCCTAAGCATTGTGTGATGTCACCGGCCAAGAGATAGGACCACCAGCCATTGGAAAATGGTTACCGACCATTTGTAAGGCTCTCGGCCAGATTTTGGTAGCCGGCCGGCACTGAAGATGGCCGACCGGCCATATCTTCCTGTATAATTCTATTTTTGCTGCAGCAGAGGACAGACAGTGCATGGCAAGGCATTTACAAGATAATGTGTGCACAACCACCCTCCCTATCATGCTATAATCTCACGGGAGTATGGCTCTCGACCCTCGAACTAGCAATCACGCATTTCAATGCATGATGGCCAAAGGTGCCAAGTGTGCAAATTAATGTGGAATGAATGCAACAAAACATATGAATGCCTAGAACTCTATCATGATTGATCAAGAGCGTCGGCAACCGAGGGTTGAGGCACGTTTCGTCACTTGATGTACGAAACGTCCCTCGGCCCTCATGTTTGGTTTGACACCCCAAACGAAACACAATGCAATGCATGCGACCAAGTACAATGCAACATGGGAATGTAAGGCCATGTAACATGAGCATGCCAAGTGCAATGTGATGCAACCTAACATGCAAACAGCATGGCAATGCAACAAGTATGCAATACTACAATGCAACCTAGATATGGAAATACAGGAAGTGATAGGCATGCAACAATGACACCAGCCAAAAGGATGCAACAACATGCAACGTGATAAGCATACAACAATACACAAATGCATGATCCATGGACTTACACTAAAGATGGGTAGACCTTAGCCGTACCAAAAACAGCAGCCAATACACCCAAATCAAGGTACCAAAAAGGGAGTCATGCATTGTAACAACGCCCGCGGGGGACCTCGCTACAGCTCGGACTCGATTTTTGTCACGGTTCTAAATCTTGAACCAAAGAGTCCAAATCTGGCAAATCGTTTTGAAGAAAAACAGATTTTTGAAAAGTAGTGCCAAACATGGACTGCTTTGCCAGATTACAGAGTCGCCACCTAAATATTTTTTAATGGGAAATTTAGGAAACCCTGACTCGGTGCCAAAGGCCACGTGTCCGTCATCACCAAATGTCTTGGCTCGGGAGCTTGGGTACGATCGGGGAAGGTCAGCTATGAGCACCCCCTTTCGCCTGGTCCGAAAACCGGCCTCTACTAACCGTGATATCTGATTTTGAAAACGTTATGTGTTCTTATACCAATTTTTAGCCTAGAATTACTATGTTATGCGCACCCCAAACAAGTATAGACTAGATTGCCTAATTTGGAAACAAGCATTGCATATCCGTTTGTTTTGAAAACACTGTGGAATTTGCTACTCGCAAGTAGGCTAAAACACGGATTTCAACGAGTTTTCCAACTCAAACAATCCAACCTTCACCCACAGGCATTCAGGCAGTTTATCTCATGTAAGCATTTAGCCGCATGGTAAGCATACTGTCATGTTAACATTCACACACATGCGAGATGCTAAAGCATAAATACTTACATCGTACTCCGTGCCAAAACAATAAACTGGTTAGCAAACATGCATGTCCTAGTTCATGTTAGAATGGCTAATGCAACACAGGCAAGGATGCAATTTAGAGTAGGCTCGGCTAACCCTAAAATGGCACATGAAATGCTACAACTATCACGTATTCAATTTGGAATTGAAAGTACGATGCAGTTTGTATGATGTACCGAGCCCGGTGCATGTTTAGACAAATGCATGGATGCACGCATGCATTGCATAAGGTATGCTAAAATAGACGTGCCCTAATCTACCATCATAAGCAGGTAAATAAAAGGGAAGAAAGAAGTGGAGGTTAGAAGACATACAAACCACTCACCCACACTTATTACAATTATGCCCTCATACGGAGGGACCAAAAGAATATACAGATTAATTAACTACGCAAGCTAATTAAAATATTACAGTCCAACTAAATTAATCAAATAAATTAATTAATCTAATTAAAGCAGTAAACCGCCTCGAGATGAGGACCGGATGCAACGCATGCTCGGGACTTGCTCGGAATTGCACTGCCATGCCTAGCTTGCCTCTGTTTTCCCTGCTCTGCTTTTCTGAAAACTGCCAAAGTCTCAGAACTACTTCTCAAGGCACTGGGGGACACCACCGGCTGAGGGGAATATCCACCGGCTGCTATATGTGGCCATCGGCACAGAATTCATCCATCGGCTGATAATTGATTGCCGGTCGGCACTAAATACTGCCGGCCGGCACTTAATGTCTGCAGAACCTGCAACTCACAGCAGCAGAGGGCAAAAACTTGCATGGCAATGTAATTCCAACAATGTGTGTACCAATCATGCCCCTTATCATATTTGTGACTCAAAGGGGCATGTGCCTCGATTCTCGGGCCACCAATCACGCATTTCCATGCATGATGGCCCACAGAACCAAGTATGCAACTTTTATCTCAAATGCATGCAAACCAAACAAACATAAAAGGGTGCCAAACCTCCATCATGCTCATCTCAAAAGGCCAAGCATGTGCATTGATGTAATGCAATCTTAAAACATGTTAGCTAGCATGCAAAATGGACAATGTAATGCAAGGATGTTAATATGCAAACACACCTACAAGACAAACACGTAAACCAAACAATGGGGTGGGCTTAAACATGACTTAGGCCATTCCAAATAGGCCTAAAATCAGTGGCCAAAGTGCCCAAAAATGAAGGCCAACACACACACACACATGCATATGTTAAGACTTAACACTTAGGCACCAAGTAAGCAACCTTCAAGCACACTCGAGAGGGGGTATCATGGACACTTAGCATGCAACATGAGCCCTAAAATCATGCTATAAAATGATGCTAAATCATGTTAAACAAGACAAGCAAATGCATGCAAAGGAGGGCCAAGTATTCAAAGCAAGTCAAAGGAGTATTGAACTACACTTGACGAGACTAAGCATGGCAAGACTTAAGCAACTAAAAACAGATTTTTAGCACACAAAATCAAGCCCAAAGGACCACTTAGATGGCATCTATATGGTTTAAATTGAAAGGCATGCACACATGCACTCTCAAGGAACATACAACATGAGCTCTTGAAACATCAAAGAGGTATGCAATGCAAACATATGAGCATGTTAAATGGATTGAAATAACATGGCAAATGGTCTCAAACCATTGAAATGATGCAAACAAGGCATGCTACATATTCATGCTCAAGGCTAACAAGCCTAAAATGCAAAGAGGCTATACTAAGCATGTCAAGACCAACCCAAACACTTATGGACAGACCTAAAGCATGTCAAGATAAGCACAAAATCTTCATGGATCTAAGCCTAAAGCATGCTCAAATTAGGGCTAACAACCTAAGACATGTTAAGGCAATACAAGGCATTACATGGCAACTATGCTAAGCATGCATAAGGGACCAAAACCAACTTAATACAAAGTTAAAACATGGCAATATAAGTATAAAATATAGCCATGGCATGCTCAACACACACTTGAAACATAGGCTCTCTTAAGAGGCCAAAACTTGTCCTTTTCAAGGGCAACAAGGAGAGGGGGTGGCCCTCTCCTTCTTGGGACTTCAATGCATCATCTACACCACTGAAATCCCTCAAGATTTCAGTGGTGAAGAGACCCCAACACCAAAATCCCGGAGCTCTCACAAAATAGCACAAAATGAGCCCTTTCAAGGCCTAAGAGGGGCCAAACTTCCCCAAGGCACAAAGCACCCTTAATAAACTATCAAGAGGACTAAAAAACAGAACTTTTTTGTATTAAACACCAAGCACAAAAACAGTTCAAAGGTAGGTAAAAATGGAGTGCAAGAATGGGGTAAATAAAGCAAGTTTCTCACCCTTGTTGACTTTCTTCACCAAAGATGATGTTGTTGCTTCCTTAAGCTCTAATCCAGCCAAAAACACCAAGAACAACCTCTTGGAACCTCAGTAGCCAAGGGAAGGTGAAACACTAGGTGTTGATGTGCAATAGTGAGACACAAACACCTAGTGTACAAACAAGAGAGCAAAAGAGAGATAGAATAGATATAGAATCCAAACCCTAAAACCAGAGCTCCTCTGAGGTCTTTTCTCTCTAAAAATGTCTAACTCTCCTAACCTTTGAGCCAAGAGAAGATAGCCTTCTCTTATAGGCAACAAAGCTTACAAGCTAAGCAAACCAAAGGCTCATCCCTCCATACACGTGTATGGAGGGGAAACAAATGCTATACAGCTGCTTCAAAATATCTCAAAAAGCAACTGCACAGTAGTCGGCAGGGCAAAATTGTCATTTTGACAAAATTGACTGCCGACCGGCACAAAACAGTGCCGACCGGCACAATATAGTGCCGATGGCATCATCAACCAACCGGTGGCCTCTAGCCACTGCCGGTGGTGTGTGGGGATGCCTCACAAGGCATTCCCTGCCCCTCCAAGGCAAAGCACAAGTGTTTGGTGCAAAACCAGACACAAAATGGTCAAGTTCGGAGGCCCTGAGGCAAGGCGCGCAGCCGAGAACTCCGGGAACTCCAAATGAACACGAACATGGATAATCACCGAGTGTTCAAGCGGTGACGTCCAGGTCTTGAGGACGGTCAAAAATGGGGTGTCTACAGTTGCCCCTCTTTGACAGAACTCGAAAGTCATAACAATGACGGGAGTGAATGTCAAAGCCCAGAGACGACCCATTTTTGACAAGGCCGAAGACTTGGACAAACATACAAGACAAATAAGGTATGTGCCCGAAGGCAGGGGCAAAGTGCAAGACAAATGCAAGAAGCCAATCATAACTTATGATCATGCAAAGAAAGCTGTAATGAAGCACGCATGCAACAGTTATAAGCTAGCATATACCAATCTACACTACAATGCAGAAAGGATGTAAGAGAATTATGCAATTCTCAATACGTCTCACTCGGAGAATACAATACCTGTGCGGCTCGTCCGGTTGCACCGGCCTCAAATGAGCCGTACATACAATATCGTGCCTGCAAAGAAAACAAACTTAACAGGTATGATATTGTTAGCAACATGCATGAATGCAATGATGAATGCAAAATGATATGCAATATATACAAAGCTAAGTATAAACAATGCAAATGATAATGCAATGCAATTGAAACTATGCAAACTACATGCAAAGCAATTGAATCATGATTCGATCGTGAGCGATTCGAAACCACACAAATGTCAAATAGGTTGATGGAAGTAACAAGTCCGTCTACCATAGAAAAGGTGCCGCAACCTCAAACCAACATACCAGCGTGGAATAGGCGCGATACACATGCAGAACTATGAGTGATGTAGACGGACACAAGGACGAGTATTGGGTGGAATGACATAAGTGGGGTGACGACCCGTTGGGGAAAGAACAGTGATCCTAATGCCGGATGCAACAATTACACTACAATGTAATATGCGATTATGGCGCGCGGGCCAAACCGTATCTCGCTTAGGAAAGGCATGCACACATACAAACCATGTCTAACACAGAAAAGGTGCCGCAACCTCAAACCAAGTTCATCAAGGAATAGGCGTGATACACATGCAGAACTGTGTTTTGACGTGAAAAATATGAACACATACCAGACCAAGCTCAACAAGGAAAGGTGCAAACCATAAATGGAAGATGATGTAGTGGATGCATGCAACTATAATGGATACAATGGATATGGCACGCAGGCCAACCAAGTTTTGCCTAGGAAGGGCATGTACACGTACAAGCCATGTCTAGCACAGAAAAGGTGCCGCTACCCTCAAACCAACATACCAACGTGGAATAGGCGCGTACACATGCAGAACTGTGTTTTGACGTGAAAAGTATGAGCACATACCAGACCAAGCTCAACAAGGAAAGGTGCAAGCCATGGATGGAGGATGATGCAGTGGATGCATGCAACTACAATGCAATGGAAATGGATATTTACAAAAAATGCATGACATATGCATGTGTTTTTGTTTTTTTTTTTTTAAATGCATGACATATGCAATATTTAGAAATGATGCATGACAATGCACTATGATGCAACGACTATGATTGCAGCTTTCCCTATCTTACCAACAGGGCGATATACTAGGTTGGTTCAGTATCCAGAATTGAGGCGTAAACATGCCGCCTCAACCTATGGGGCTTCCATACAGATTTCAAGCCGAGGGTACACCCCCTGGGTATTTAAACCAGACTTTAGTCTCGGAAATCCCGAACCTTTGCGTTCTAGGCATAAGCCGTTCGAACTCTAGTTTTCACCGTCCCAGTTGGTCTTCTAGGAACTCACCGCAAAAACAGGCAGGTGGCTTTACCAGACCACCGGAAGTCGTCGGGCACGACAAACACCAAAGGAATTGCACCTTCAGAGGATTTAAGGTCTCCTAGACCGGAATGCGAATGTATGCATGACAGTGCATGTTTTCTTGTTTTATGCCGATGATGCATGATGTTTTTGAAATGTGCGCCAACACGCGGCTTTTGAGATACATGCCAAATGCAATGAGGTGTGCATCTTAATGCACCGAAGGTCTTGCACCTCCCGAGGATTTAAGGTCTCCTAGACCGGGCGTGTTTAAGGTCTCGCCAGACTGGGATGCAATGCATGAATTGAGATGCGGTGCACAAGACAGTGCGATGTGTAGGATTGCGCGATAGAATGCATGCCAAATGCAATGGGGTGCGCAAAACAGCGCGGCGCGTTAGACAACGCGGGTGAAGGTCTTGCACCTCCCAAGGATTTAAGGTCTCCTAGACCGTGCGTGTTTAAGGTCTCGCCAGACCGGGATGAATGAACAGAACAATGCGATGTATAATGCAAGTGGGACATGCATGCCATGGAGGAATGGAAAACGATATGAAAACGAGACACGCATGCCTCAAGGATTTGAGGCACGCGTACCCCAAGATTTGAACTGAAACGTAGATCGAAAAATGCATGACAATGCGAAAGAACTAAAGTGCGTAACAACGCACATTTTTCAAAATGCACCGAAGGTCTTGCACCTTCTGAGGATTTAAGGTCTCCTAGACCGTGCGTGTTTAAGGTCTCGCCAGACCGGCGGCGAAAAAACAATGAGGTGCGCGAAATAGCGCGATGAAATGCAAAATGAGATGCAAGATGAGGCACGCATACCTCATGGATGCAAAATGCAAAATGAGATGCAAATGAAATGAAAAGTGAGGCACGCATACCTCAAGATGCAAAATGCAAAATGAAATGCAAATGAAGTGCAAAGTGAGGCACGCACACCTCAAGATGCAAAATGCAATATGAAATACAAATGAAATGCAAAGTGAGGCACGCATACCTCAAGACGCAAAATGCAAAATGAAATGCAAATGAAATGCAAAGTGAGGCACGCATACCTCAAGATGCAAAATGCAATGAAATGCAAAGTGAGGCACGCATACCTCAAGATGCAAAATGCAATGCAAAACGAGGCACGCGTACCTCGAGATGCAATGAAATGCAAAATGAGGCACACATACCTCATTGCATGGAAAATGAAATGCAAAACGAGGCACGCGTACCTCGAGATGCAATGAAATGCAGAATAAGGCACGCATACCTCATTGAATGGAAAATGAAATGCAAAACGAGGCACGCGTACCTCGAGATGCAATGAAATGCAAAATGAGGCACGCATACCTCATTGAATGGAAAATGAAATGCAAAACGAGGCACGCGTACCTCGAGATGCAATGAAATGCAAAATGAGGCACGCATACCTCATTGAATGGAAAATGAAATGCAAAACGAGGCACGCGTACCTCGAGATGCAATGAAATGCAAAATGAGGCACGCATACCTCATTGGATGGAAAATGAAATGCAAAACGAGGCACGCGTACCTCGAGATGCAATGAAATGTAAAATGAGGCACGCATACCTCATTGAATGGAAAATGAAATGCAAAACGAGGCACGCGTACCTCGAGATGCAATGGAATGCAAAATGAGGCACGCATACCTCATTGAATGGAAAATGAAATGCAAAACGAGGCACGCGTACCTCGAGATGCAATGAAATGCAAAATGAGGCACGCATACCTCATTGAATGGAAAATGAAATGCAAAACGAGGGACGCGTACCTCGAGATGCAATGGAATGCAAAATGAGGCACGCATACCTCATTGAATGGAAAATGAAATGCAAAACGAGGCACGCGTACCTCGAGATGCAATGAAATGCAAAATGAGGCACGCATACCTCATTGAATGGAAACTGAAATGCAAAACGAGGTACGCGTACCTCGAGATGCAATGAAATGCAAAATGAAATGCAAATGAAATGCAAAACGAGGCACGCGTACCTCGAGATGCAATGAAATGCAAAATGAGGCACGCATACCTCATTGAATGGAAAATGAAATGCAAAACGAGGCACGCGTACCTCGAGATGCAATGAAATGCAAAATGAGGCACGCATACCTCATTGAATGGAAAATGAAATGCAAGTATGACACGCATGCCACACGAAAATGCGAAACGGTGCAAGTCGCAAAGGACGTACAAGACGGCGCGATGCGACGCACCAGATAATGTGATGGATGCGTGCAACGCACACGGGGCAACTTTTGAATCTTGTAAAAGACAAAAGGATACAAAAGGATACAATCTTTGCTTGAATCTGAGTGCCACACACAGAAGACACGGTCCGAGGTCAAAACGGAGGCCGGTTGAGCATCGGGGATTCACTTTCTTGCACTTCCTTGGGCTATGAAGACCAGAAACTACCCACATGGCCTAAACAAGGCTTTGGGAACATCACCGGCTGGACTAGGTGGCCACCGGCTGCAGAATTACTCCATCGGCACAATATTGTGCCGACCGGCACAAAATAGTGCCGACCGGCCAAAAGTTGCTGATCGGGGACAGTTTTGGTATTTTGCCACGGGTGTTTTAAAATAGGGCCTCCAACCCTATTCTTTTCACTTCTCCACCGCCGAAAATCCCTCCCCCTTCTCTCTAGAATATTTTCGACCTTGGATCCTCGCATTTTCTCGCGTTTTAGGCTCGATTTCGTCGTTCGATTCGCGAATAAGTTCGCGTTTCGCACATTTTCGACCGATCAAAATTTCATTTCGGCACATCCTTTGCCATTTTCATCTTTTTGGGACTTGTTCCCCTCGATTTCCTCTTCATTTCCATACCTTTTCCGTCCCGACCCTTTCCGGCCATTTTCTACCCTGCCGGGGGTTGACTTTCGAGTTGACTCTTCGTATTTCGAGCCTATTTTCATTCCTCGACCATTTTTCCATCATTCCTGACATGGCCGACGACGTTCCACGCGGCAGGACTCCCTCGGATCACGAGATGGATCCCGGGGTTGAGCTCCTCCCGCTGAGCGAGCGCCCGTTCGATCCGGCGACCTACCGGCCGGCGATCCATGTTCTACCACCTGACGGACTACGCCAGTTTCGCAGCTTTGACCGAGCACTGGACCCGGAGCTCCGCCTACGCGAGCCGACCTCTCACCTATCCTTCGGCGCTTCCGAGGTAACACTCTTCTCTGTTTTATTTTCTGCAATGTAGAACTGTTAACTGTCAACTGCCATAGTTGATTCGGTTCTTTGACTGTTTAGTTCTTTAACTGCCTACACTGTATATTGTAGTCGATCACAAACAAACTTGCAATTGATATCTGTTTAAGAGCAACACGTGCACACATTGCACTAGCCTTGAACCACTCAAACCACGGCACACACCGCATTTCACTGCAAACACCGACACCCGACAATTGTTTGAATCTGAAAATATTGCACGCATGCCATATTTGCACTGAGCCACTCAAGCACACTGACGCATCATATGTTGTAGTTCACTATAAACACACTGGCATCCGATATCTTGAAAAACTTGCACGCATGCCGGATTTGCACTGAAACCCTCAAACACGCTGACGCATCATACGTTGTAGTTCACTGTAAGCACACTGGCACCCGGTATCTGTTTGAATCTGATAAGCTTACACGCATGCCATATTTGTGCCGATTTTTGACTGTTTCTTCAAAACTGTACATTTTATACTGCTTTGCAACTATTTGTTTGAAAACAGGGAGATTCCCATACCATCCGCGGGTATGGGAACGTCGCGGCTCGAGATTGGTACGCGGAGCTTCCCGAGGCGGTTCGCCACATTGTAGACGAGGCGGGCTTCGGTTCCTTTTGCAGGGGACTCTCCAGGCCTACTGCTTGCAGGCCTCTTCTAGCTGCGCTGGCAGAGAGGTGGTGGGACACCACCGATTCATTCCACTTGCCTGCGACCGGGGACATGACGATGACCCCTTACGATTTCTCGGTGCTCACAGGCATCGGGGTAGGGGGTGATCCGATCCCTTTTGATATTGCTATGGATGAGTGGACCGCAGCTCAGGTCTACTTACTTGGCGCGGCTCCACCTCTCGCCCGTCCTGGCTTCGTCCGGTATTCCTGGTTCGAGGTGCAGTTCCAGGTGCAGCCTCTTCTTGTTGACGCAGCTCCGATGACCCCGGAGGCCGTGGAGAGATATGCACGCGGCTTTCTGATGTTCTTGTTCGGGACGACTCTCTTCACCGACCGGGCGAACACAGTGCCCCTCTACCTCCTCAGCGCACTGGTAGATGTCCGGGACATCTTGCGTTTTGATTGGGGTGGTGCGGCTCTGGCCACCCTCTACGGCTATATGAGCTCAGTCTCTCGCGGCAGCGGACAGTTGCTCGGGGGCTATTGGCGTGCTTGGGAGGTACATTTCCTTTTCTGCTTTTCATTTCAGTTCTATACTTTCTGTACTCTGTACACTGCACACACTGTAGTCTGTTTCACATGGACTGTATACTGTACACACGGCACACACATACTCTGCTTCATACTGACTGTACACTGCTCACACTGTACACTCTGCACAATACACTGCACAACACACGGCTCTGCTATTTCTGTTTTCTCTTCTGTATTCTGCTTTATCTGATAAATGCACTGGTATTTATCTTGCAGTTGTGGATTTACGCCTACTTTTCTAGGCTGGAGCCAGTGCCGGAGACGGAGACTCCTCTAGTCATCCCCTTCTCACGCCGCTATGACGGGAGATGCACCCAGAGGCCATGGGAGACATTCAGCTTCTTCCGCCGCTACTTCGACACCATCACCCCCGCCGAGGTATGTTTTACTTGCAGTTCATTTAAGCTTCGCCCTTCCACTGTATATTACCAATAACAGTAGGTAACAAACTGTATTTCAATTTCAGATCACCTGGCAGCCGTGGGCTCCTCTGCCAGCCGTGGCGCGGGATCGGTTTGCCGGCGCCGTTGATACTTCACGTTTCCGGATTCTGCTCGAGGGCCCGGTCTGTCGGGCTTGGTACCTGGGTGAGCGCTTCTTGCGTCAGACCCTAGGCTTGCATGAGCAGATAGTCCCGGTGCACCCTCCCGAGCACATGCGGGATACTGAGCGCTTCACTGCCGAGCAGATGGCAGATTATACTATCGGCTGGGAGGCAGACGGCTTCCGAGGCGAGGGCGATTACTCGGAGTACGTCCGGTCCTTCATTATGCGACCTCTGAGTGGCGGCCGCCGAGTAGAGAGAGGGGGACCAGCAGTGCCAGCGGCTGGAGCAGGAGTTGGAGGGGGAGCGCCGAGGAGGGCTCGAGTTCGCGGCCGGGGTGGAGTTCAGCGGGGGCGAGGGACCGGTTGGCCTGCTTTGCCCGCTGCATTGACTTTCAGGGGGCAGGGTGGGGCGACCTATCAGATCCCCTTTGCTCCTCCACCAGCTGACCATGAGTTTGTCGGTGTCCCCGACTTGCCTTCGGTATGTATTACTGCATTCCTCGTCTTGCACTGTTATTTCTTTTCAGTTTATTTGATATTCCACAGAATATTGATGCATCTGATACTTTTGCAGGCGTCTTCTGAGTACACCCGGCAGTCATTGGAGATGAATGCCTCCATGATGGGGATGCTCCAGCGGACATTCGACCTCCTAGCCCTCTACAGCATTCCGGTATGTTGCTCCTGACCACAACCTCAAACCATACACAAACTGCTTCGCATAATCTGATGCATAGCACAACATCTGATAAACTGCTCACAGCATCTGATACACGATATTTATACACCGCATTCTGCATTGATTCACTGCTCACGGCATTCACATACACTGTACTCATACACTGCACTCTGCACTGATTCACTGCTCACGGCATTCATATACACTGTACTCATACACTGCATTCTGCACTGATTCAACTGCTTTCAGTATTCTCATACACTGTACTCATACACTGCATTCTGCACTGATAAACTGCTCCATATATACTGATGCATTTGCCTTTCATGCTTTTTCAGCCTCCCTTCCAGATTCCTCCGGTGGGTGGCGCTCCAGCTGGACCTCCCATTTCTACTCGGGATGGCAGAGCATATCCCCGCACCAGAGGGGGGCGCGTTCATGTCGGGAGTAGCTCGCGGGCTCCGGTTCCGGATGATGAGTCTGAGGCAGAGACAGAGGCGGAGGAGACCGATGATGGCTCGGACTCAAGCTCAGACGGCGATGCCCCTAGTGGTGCCCCTGTTGATGACGCTCCTGGACCTTCGTCCAGGAAGAGGACCAGGACAGATTGATGGCCTTGGAGGCATTTTTGACATTTGATACAGATTTTGCTGTTTTCTTTCTTTTTTTTTTTTTTTGTTTCTTTGCATTTTCCCCTTTTGTTAGTAGTTAGGGTACTTTGTACTGCCACAGGCAGATTTTGTTTCCAAAACTTATGTACTTGAAAAGACGATATGAAATGAAACAAACTTTTTGTCTGAAAAAGTGTTTACATTTGCGTATATTTCATACCTTGCACTGCATTGCATCATATTACACCTCTAATGTAAATGATATTGATCTGTTGTCTGAAAAGTGAATATTTGTAATTTGAGCACTTGCACTGTGATAATCGGATAACCAACCAACTAACAGCAAACAAATCATACAAAGCACTACTCAAACTGCATAATACAGCCCATACTCTACTGGGGATTGATCTGCATACAGCTCATAACACAGCTCTCGGCTCATTCTGCACACAGCAAACCCTGAACAAATAACCCAATTTGACAAGATGGATCACAAAACAGACGGATCACAAAACTGAAACGGTTGAAGTTGAAACACACTCGGATGTCCCAAATTTCCTTTTCTTTCTCCTGCTTCGCACGAATGCAGAGAATGGCACAGCATCCTGAGCACAAACGATTAATCTTTGGAAAAGGGATTTCACAACCGGGGTATCGAGCCTACCGCAGAACACAGCGAGACAGACTCAAGCAGAGAAACAAAAGGCACACGACCTGAACACAACAAGACACACTCGGAAAAGACTCAAAGCTAAAGCCGAGACCGACAAATCAAAAGACACGACACACGGACATGTTTACAAAAGACCTCAAATCTCGAGGAGCCAATTCCTCCGAGTATTATTTCCCACCCTTTCTGATTTGTGATTCTCACATCACTCGGCCCTCAGGCTCGGTTTTTCTCTCAAAACCCTTTTCTTACTTTTCTCTCAACTTACTCCTCTCTATTCTTTATTCTCTCATTTTTTATCCCTCCCCGGGGTGATTGATGGATGAATAGAAAGTCATAGGTTCACACCCAGCACTGTTAGCTCACGGCTATTTCTTTTGACGAATGGAGCGCCTTCTTGGCAAGCATGTTAGCGGGGGAAAGACAGAAGACCTGACTCAATTGTGCCCCTAGTTCGTCACTTTGACCATTTTTTTTGTTTTCTTCCTAAAACAGTTTTGATCAAGAATGAGAGTCGGATTAACACACTTATTCAATTTTTGATTTGAAAATCATGCGAATCAGGCTGTGAGCACTGAAAATTCTCCTTCTGGGTCCAAACATGGTCCAATTTGAAAAATGAAATAGTTTTCGAGAAAATAAGCCAACCTCAGTGAAAATTTTCAAAAACTATTTTTGCAAACAGTCAACGCTCAACGAGCGCAGAACTTACCCTCGAGATATGCAACCCCGGATCGGAGACAATGGAAAATTGCCCCTGGCTTAAAAGGGGAGAGGGAATACGGCAACGGAAAGTTGCCCCTGGTTTGGACAGCAACTCAGGGCAACTTATGGCAATGTGTGGCAACGGAAAGTTGCCCCTTGTTTGGATGATGCCGCGGCACATTGCAAGCCAGTCCTTGTTGATGACGATCGGATCCTCGGACGCGGGGGAGGCGAAGACGGTTTGAATCAATATATGGACACAGTCACCTGGAAGGTGTTGGCGGTTTGGACTTCAAGAGGAAGTTGATCACGTAGCTCCCGGTTGCTGCAGTCGAGACGTTGGATTCAGAGGAGGCAAAAGTGATCAAAACCATGACATGGACTGAGACGCTATGGAAGCGTTGGGGGCTGGACTTCAAGATGAAGTTGCCTACGTATCCCAAACATGGGAATCAAGCCTTACGTAGTTCCGGTTAAGGTACACTCGGGTATTTTAACCTTCACTGTTTAGGCTCTAACTTTTGCCAAGGCGCCCAATGCGGGTTTTCGACCTTGCGAGCTATGTTTTTCTTTTTCTTTTTCTTTTCTTCTTTTCTTTTCTTTCGTATTTTCATTTTTTTTGTTTGTTCTTTTCTTTTCTTTTTTTGCTTCTTTTTGTATATATTTTTTTTATTTCCTTTTTTCTTTTTTTCTTCTTCTTTTTTTTTTGCTCTAACTTTTGCCTGGGCCGCCCTTCCGGGTTTTCGGCCCAGCGAGCCTCTCAAAGGGTAAAAAGTGTAGCAAGCCCATGCCAAATGGTTTTGAGATTGAAGCCTCTCTGTGTCCAGGAGAATGACTGCTGTGTTGATTTGCAGGGAAGTCCATCACGGTTGCTTTACGAGCCTTGCCGGGTGGGATCTGATCTTCTTAATCTGACTTTGGTGCCTCTTGCTCGAGGGCTGCTTCAAAATGGGCCACACAGGCGTTTCATGGCACTGTTGAATGTTTTGACCGGATTCCAGTTTGCAACAGATAAATTGAATCTTGAGGCTGAGAGCAATCCTGGGCTGCACAATCTCAAGAGCGATTCCACACAGGTCTTCGCAAGACTGCGCAAAATATTTTGTTTTTGAAAGTTTTTAAGAAAGCGACAAATCGCTCGTGCTGAAGACAGTGTGGAACCAGTCTGGATCAGGCCAGGGTCCTTCTCAGTACTCACGCCGACAAGCATGATTTCATTCATTAAAAAGCTTAACATGCCTCTCTTTCTCTCAAAATGATCAAAATTTTACAAAACCCGAGGAATTACTTCCTCTTCGTTTTCATCACCGCAGTGTTTGAAAAGGTTTTTTATGAAAAACTCAGGTTATCGCAACGATGCTCAAGGCACAAGAGAGCAGGCGGTACGCACTGTCGTTCCGTTCACATTCTCTGGCACGGCTGACTCAAATAGCAACAAGTACGGAACGTGATAGCCACAGCTGTTTTATTCAGATTTGTTGGCATAACTGGCTCCTCGGCAGAAATAGACTCAAAAAGCGAAAACAACTATTTATAAGACAAAACGGTGTTTGAGGCAACAACCCCGAAATCACCTGGTATTCTATACAAGAGGGACTGACTCATTACAATTAGACAGACCCTTAAGCAAAAGGACTGACTCAAAACAATGAGACAGGCTCAAGACAAAACAGAAGACTGACTCGACACCCAAGTCAGAATTTACGAAAATTAACATTTAACAGATGCCCAAAAATGCGTGCCAAACGCCACATCCAAAAATGCGCCAAGCATTGCCCACAGGCGGTTCACCTTCTGATTACATACTCGCAGTATCTGTGTCCTCAAAATCCAAGAACTCCGTAGTGACTGACTTGGCCGAGGTAGGCGGGAGGATAACCTCGTTGTCAATCAAATCTTGCACCTCGTGCCGGAGGCGGAAACAATTGTCAGTAGGGTGGCCTGTCTGCTGGTGGTACGCACAGTACTGAGCAGGATCATGCGTAGCAGGGAGATTCTTCGGGAGGGGTCGAGGCTCCAGGGGTTTAAGGTGCCCCTTTTTGGCCAAAATCAAAAGTGCCCTAGACAAATGCATGTAGAGAGGATGGAAGACTCGGCGCCCTCGAGGCAGGTACTTTGGGGCCTGAGCACTCTTGCTAGATGCACTAGCGAACGGATCGGCAGGTGCGGCCTTGGATTTTTGATCTTTTCCGGATGCAGGGTTGGGAGCGGGAAGGACTGTCTTGGCATGACGGGGCCTATCCCGGTTCTATGATTGACTGGAACTGCCCTCAGGCAGAGTGGGAAAAGCATCCTCCACAGTTTTTGTCACAACTGCAGATATCTGTTGCTTGTTCATCCCTGCGGCTTTCAAAGCCTCGACTGCCCGCAGCAGTTGTTCGATAGGGTTAGCATCTGCCCTCATCTTGTCTTTCCCTCTGGCCTCGGCCTGATCTAGAGTTTGGTTTGCTGCGTCGTTACCATAGCTGGAGGTCATCTCCGGTTGGTTGAGTTCAATTACAATTCGTCCCAATAGCGGGGGCTCCTGGGGTACAAAGCTCCCGGCATACGATGCGGCTGGCGGTGAAATTGACATTCCATAGGCGAGATCCGTCACGGATCTTTGAAGATCACCTATCATTCCCATTAGTTCAAATGTAGTAGGCTCGTGAGCCTGATATAGTTGAGGGGCCCAAACTGGGTGTGCGGCAGGTGATCTGGGCGGATGCGGCATGTCAACAGTAGTCTCATCGTGTAGGGTGATTCCTTGATCCAACGCAGCCGTCATGACCACGATCTCTTCTGAATTCTGCGTCATGCTAAGTCCTGCCGCAGCAAGGAGAAGACACTAGCTGTTCTGGATCGACCCTCTGAACCTCTGAACTGAAACGGAAAACAAGCAGCATTTCAGCCCCAAACGGATCAAACACGGGTGTAGCCGAACGACTACACTCTACTACTGATCACTGTTCCCCAGAATCACTATTCAAAACTGAACTGATACCCACAGACACAACTGATTCTCAACAATACTGATACCAGTGCCTTCAGGCCGGATACCCAAACTTGCAAACTGATATATGCGTTTCCCTGCAGAGATAAACTCTAAAAGCACATAACAGGTAGAAGAGAACCAATACACCCCTATGTTGGGGGAGGGTTTCCCTGTCCTATTTTGTCAGGAGCTAGGGTTTCACTACACACACAGCGGTTTCAAACAACCTAAAATCGGGTAAGCAACCTGTCCTAGTTTGGAATGGTCACTATGGATTCCGAATATGCACTAGGTCGAATGGTCGAAAAGGGTGCCCTGGTAAAACCGGGGTTTGTGTTCCCATGCTGTCAGAGCCCATAACCGGTCAGCCTTATGGTCATGCCTTGACAAGACAAGCCTCCGGCAAACCGTTCAGGAATGGCAGATGGCAAACACGGTGTCCTAGGCGTACCAATGCAAATGCAATGCAAAGAGACACATAAACGAAATCAAAACAGGATATCACGAGTTCGAGTCAAGCTCTCTAAACTCCCCAGCGGAGTCGCCAGAAACTGTAACACGCCCGCGAGGGACCTTGGCTACAGTTCGGACTCAATTTTTGTCACGGTTCTAAATCTTGAACCAAAGAGTCCAAATCCGGCAAATCGTTTTGAAGAAAAACAGATTTTTGAAAAGTAGTGCCAAACATGGACTGCTTTGCCAGATTACAGAGTCGCTACCTAAATATTTTTTAATGGGAAATTTAGGAAACCCTGACTCGGTGCCAAAGGCCACGTGTCCGTCATCACCAAATGTCTTGGCTCGGGAGCTTGGGTACGATCGGGGAAGGTCAGCTATGAGCACCCCCTTTCGCCCGGTCCGAAAACCGGCCTCTACTAACCGTGATATCTGATTTTGAAAACGTTATGCATTCTTATACCAATTATTAGCCTAGAATTACTATGTTATGCGCACCGCAAATAAGTATAGACTAGATTGCCTAATTTGGAAACAGCATTGCATATCCGTTTGTTTTGAAAACACTGTGGAATTTGCTACTCGCAAGTAGGCTAAAACACGGATTTCAACGAGTTTTCCAACTCAAACAATCCAACCTTCACCCACAGGCATTCAGGCAGTTTATCTCATGTAAGCATTTAGCCGCATGGTAAGCATACTGTCATGTTAACATTCACACACATGCGAGATGCTAAAGCATAAATACTTACATCGTACTCCGTGCCAAAACAATAAACTGGTTAGCAAACATGCATGTCCTAGTTCATGTTAGAATGGCTAATGCAACACAGGCAAGGATGCAATTTAGAGTAGGCTCAGCTAACCCTAAAATGGCACATGAAATGCTACAACTATCACGTATTTAATTTGGAATTGAAAGTACGATACAGTTTGTATGATGTACCGAGCCCGGTGCATGTTTAGACAAATGCATGGATGCACGCATGCATTGCATAAGGTATGCTAAAATAGACGTGCCCTAATCTACCATCATAAGCAGGTAAATAAAAGGGAAGAAAGAAGTGGGGGTTGGAAGACATACAAACCACTCACCCACACTTATTACAATTATGCCCTCATACGGAGGGACCAAAAGAATATACAGATTAATTAACTACGCAAGCTAATTAAAATATTACAGTCCAACTAAATTAATCAAATAAATTAATTAATCTAATTAAAGCAGTAAACCGCCTCAAGATGAGGACCGGATGCAACGCATGCTCGGGACTTGCTCGGAATTGCACTGCCATGCCTAGCTTGCCTCTGTTTTCCCTGCTCTGCTTTTCTGAAAACTGCCAAAGTCTCAGAACTACTTCTCAAGGCACTGGGGGACACCACCGGCTGAGGGGAATATCCACCGGCTGCTATATGTGGCCATCGGCATAGAATTCATCCATCGGCTGATAATTGATTGCCGGTCGGCACTAAATACTGCCGGCCGGCACTTAATGTCTGCAGAACCTGCAACTCACAGCAGCAGAGGGCAAAAACTAGCATGGCAATGTAATTCCAACAATGTGTGCACCAATCATGCCCCTTATCATATTTGTGACTCAAAGGGGCATGTGCCTCGATTCTCGGGCCACCAATCACGCATTTCCATGCATGATGGCCCACAGAACCAAGTATGCAACTTTTATCTCAAATGCATGCAAACCAAACAAACATAAAAGGGTGCCAAACCTCTATCATGCTCATCTCAAAAGGCCAAGCATGTGCATTGATGTAATGCAATCTTAAAACATGTTAGCTAGCATGCAAAATGGACAATGTAATGCAAGGATGTTAATATGCAAACACACCTACAAGACAAACACGTAAACCAAACAATGGGGTGGGCTTAAACATGACTTAGGCCATTCCAAATAGGCCTAAAATCAGTGGCCAAAGTGCCCAAAAATGAAGGCCAACACACACACACACATGCATATGTTAAGACTTAACACTTAGGCACCAAGTAAGCAACCTTCAAGCACACTCGAGAGGGGGTATCATGGACACTTAGCATGCAACATGAGCCCTAAAATCATGCTATAAAATGATGCTAAATCATGTTAAGCAAGACAAGCAAATGCATGCAAAGGAGGGCCAAGTATTCAAAGCAAGTCAAAGGAGTATTGAACTACACTTGACGAGACTAAGCATGGTAAGACTTAAGCAACTAAAAACAGATTTTTAGCACACAAAATCAAGCCCAAAGGACCACTTAGATGGCATCTATATGGTTTAAATTGAAAGGCATGCACACATGCACTCTCAAGGAACATACAACATGAGCTCTTGAAACATCAAAGAGGTACGCAATGCAAACATATGAGCATGTTAAATGGATTGAAATAACATGGCAAATGGTCTCAAACCATTGAAATGATGCAAACAAGGCATGCTACATATTCATGCGCAAGGCTAACAAGCCTAAAATGCAAAGAGGCTATACTAAGCATGTCAAGACCAACCCAAACACTTATGGACAGACCTAAAGCATGTCAAGATAAGCACAAAATCTTCATGGATCTAAGCCTAAAGCATGCTCAAATTAGGGCTAACAACCTAAGACATGTTAAGGCAATACAAGGCATTACATGGCAACTATGGTAAGCATGCATAAGGGACCAAAACCAACTTAATACAAAGTTAAAACATGGCAATATAAGTATAAAATACAGCCATGGCATGCTCAACACACACTTGAAACATAGGCTCTCTTAAGAGGCCAAAACTTGTCCTTTTCAAGGGCAACAAGGAGAGGGGGTGGCCCTCTCCTTCTTGGGACTTCAAGGCATCATCTACACCACTGAAATCCCTCAAGATTTCAGTGGTGAAGAGACCCCAACACCAAAATCCCGGAGCTCTCACAAAATAGCACAAAATGAGCCCTTTCAAGGCCTAAGAGGGGCCAAACTTCCCCAAGGCACAAAGCACCCTTAATAAACTGTCAAGAGGACTAAATAATAGAACTTTTTTGTATTAAACACCAAGCACAAAAATAGTTCAAAGGTAGGTAAAAATGGAGTGCAAGAATGGGGTAAATAAAGCAAGTTTCTCACCCTTGTTGACCTTCTTCACCAAAGATGATGTTGTTGCTTCCTTAAGCTCTAATCCAGCCAAAAACACCAAGAACAACCTCTTGGAACCTCAGTAGCCAAGGGAAGGTGAAACACTAGGTGTTGATGTGCAATAGTGAGACACAAACACCTAGTGTACAAACAAGAGAGCAAAAGAGAGATAGAATAGATATAGAATCCAAACCCTAAAACCAGAGCTCCTCTGAGGTCTTTTCTCTCTAAAAATGTCTAACTCTCCTAACCTTTGAGCCAAGAGAAGAGAGCCTTCTCTTATAGGCAACAAAGCTTACAAGCTAAGCAAACCAAAGGCCCATCCCTCCATACACGTGTATGGAGGGGAAACAAATGCTATACAGCTGCTTCAAAATATCTCAAAAAGCAACTGCACAGTAGTCGGCAGGGCAAAATTGTCATTTTGACAAAATTGACTGCCGACCGGCACAAAACAGTGCCTACCGGCACAATATAGTGCCGATGGCATCATCAACCAGCCGGTGGCCTCTAGCCACTGCCGGTGGTGTGTGGGGATGCCTCACAAGGCATTCCCTGCCCCTCCAAGGCAAAGCACAAGTGTTTGGTGCAAAACCAGACACAAAATGGTCAAGTTCGGAGGCCCTGAGGCAAGGCGCGCAGCCGAGAACTCCGGGAACTCCAAACGAACACGAACATGGATAATCACCGAGTGTTCAAGCGGTGACGTCCAGGTCTTGAGGACGGTCAAAAATGGGGTGTCTACATGCATGCACATACATGGATCCGTAAGCTAGGCAACCATGCACAATCCTTAACCACGAGCAAAATGGGATAAACATAAGAACATGACAATGCAATGAGCTCTGAAATCATGTGAAGAATGATGCCAAATCATATACACAAGTGAAGCATGGCATGCTAATGGGCTCAATGCCCAAAGCTAGTCAAAGGGCTCTCACCATGGCCATATCAACCAAGCCCCAAAGGGTCAAAGTGACCTAAGACAGTCCTAGGGCAGGCCAAAACAAGGCTAGAACATGCATGGAATGAGGCCAAAACATGTTAAAAGATGGGCACAAACAAGGGGCATACAAGGCTACAAAGGGAGCACTACACTACGCCTATCACAGCCAAACATGGCATGAATTATGCAATGAAAAATAGAGTTATAATATGTTAAAATAAACCCCAAAACCCAATGAGATGGCATCCCAAAGACCTAATCATGGAGACATACGCAATGGCCCAATCTTAAGGCACAAAACAACAACTCTTCAAAGCATTGACAAGATGGAAAATATAAGTGTGTGGCTACACTACATGGACTGAAATGTGATTTCAAATGATGCCAAATCATGAGAATAGTCAAAAAAATGCATGCTAGCAACTTGGTGCACAAAGCTTAACAAGCTAGGATGAACTAAGGCTATACAAAGCAATGCATATATGATCAAATCAACACCAAACAGAGCTTAAACATGGTGAAACATGACTAAAAGTTCCTTGGAGTTGAGCCGAAATATGCAAGCATGATGGTCCGAATGCAAGATACATGTTAAGGCAATAGAAGGGATTACAAGGCAAGTACATGGTGCATGCAAGAGACCAACAAACCAACTTAAAATAGAGGTATATCATGCCAAGATAACACCAAATACTTTCTGAAATGGGGCCAAAACATGCTAAGCAAATATGCTACTATGGTGAGCCAACAATGCAAGCAAATGAGACACAAAGGGAGGGGGGGTGTCCCTCCCCTATTCAAGACTTCAAAACCACTTCTCCACCACTAAAAATCCTCTGGATTTCAATGGTGAGAAGGTCAAAACAAAAAGGTTTCGAAGCTCAAAAAGAAGGTCACAAAATAAGGCCAAACAGGGCCTAAGAGGGGGTAGACAACCCCTAACCCAAAAGTAACCTTAAACAAACATATTTAGCACACAAAAATAGAACTTTTTTTAGTTGGTCACTAAGCTTAAAACAGTACGTAAGTATTGTTAAAAGCTTAAGAAAAAATGGGGAATAAAGGAGTAGTTTCTCACCCTTTAAGAACACTTCAAGAACACCAACTCCAGCACCTCCTTCTGATCAAAACCAACTCAAAAACTCTGAAATCAACTCCTTAGCACCTCAGTAACTAAGGGATAGTGTACCACTAGGTGCTTTAGTGCAAAAATATGAACAAAAACACCCTTTCGAACACTATTACACACACAACTAAAGAGAGAGAAGAGATATAGAGAGAGAGTGATATATATCTTCTATATCAGTTGACTGAACCCCTGGAAAGGGAGAGGAGGCTCTCCTTTTATAGGAAGTCCAATTCAAAGCTTCCAAGAGAAGCTAAGTGCTGGTTCAAATCCCTCCATATATGTGTATGGAGGGGGGGAATTGTGCGTGCCAGCTGTGCCAGCTGGCACAAAATATCTGCCAAAAGCAGATGGAAATGGGTCGACCGGAAAATATGGCCGATCGACCAACAAAGGTGGCCGACTGACCAAAAAAGGTGCCGATCGGCCAACACTCTTGGCCGATGGCTTCAAGCCTTGGCCGATGGGTTGAGGAAATGGCCAACAAGCCACCCTCTTCCCTTAAAAGCAAAAACACAAGTGTTTGGTCCACAACCAAGCACAAAATAGTCAAGCTGAGAGATCTTGAGGCAAGGCGCGTAGCCGAGACCTTCGAGAACTCAAAACGAACACGAGCATGGATGATCATCGAGTGTTCAAACGATGACGTCCAAGTCTTGAGGACGGTCAAAAATGGGGTGTCTACAGGCACGACTTAAGCAATAAAAATCAGAGTTATATCATGGTAAAATAACCCCAAATAACCACTGAAATGATGACTCACAAGCAAGGGCATGAAGGCATACACAATGGTTCATGTTAAGACATAAAGGGGCCAACCCTCCAATGCATTGAAATAGAGACAAATGTGAATGCATGGCCAGGAAACATGGACTGAAATCACATAACCAATGATGCCAAATCATTGAAATAAGCCATGTAATGCATGCTAGAGGATTCAATACACAAAGCTTACAAGCTAGATTGAACTATAGCTATACAAAGCAAGTCATGGATGACCAATACAACCAAAATCAGACCTCAAACATGCTAAAACATGAACAAAGTCTTCATGAATCTAGGCCAAAATCATGCTAAAATGACATGTCACAACATGATGCATGTTAGGTTATTTCATGGGATTACACTACATGTGCAAGGAACATGCAAAGGCTAACCAAACCAAACCTAAAAAGGGGTATGACATGGTAAAAAAATCCCAAAAACATGCTGAAATGGACACAACATGGGCTAGAATGAGATGCTCCTTCATGAAGCATACAAAGCTAGTGTGTGTGATTTACAGTACAAGTGTATAAGGCATGCATGGAGTGACCAAACTAAGCAAAAAAAGTTGTATGCCACAGAAAAATAACCACAAATAAATGCTAAGAACAAGCCAACATACACTTAACAAAGGTGCTCAAACATGAGGCTTTCAAAGCTAGTAAACAAGACACAAAGGAGAGGGGATGACCCTCTCCTATTTAGGACACCAAGACCACCTTTCCACCACTGAAAATCCTCTGGATTTCAGTGGTAGAAAGGTAATGCAAAGGGTTCAACAAGAGCCTAAAGGTGTGGCTCAAAATGAGGCCTAACAAGGCCTAAGAGGGGGTAAAACACCCCCAACGAAAAAGTGACCTAAAACAACTATTTTAAGCACTTAAAAATAGAACTTTTTCTAGTTAAGAGTTAAGCTTAAAAACAGATGTAAGAAGGGCTAAAAGCCTAAGCAAGAAAGGGGGTTTTAAGGCTTAGAAACTCACCCTTGTAGAACCTCTTTACAACTGCAACTCCAGCAGGTTTTTCAAGCTCAAGGCAACCCAAGAACACCAAAATCAGCCCCTAAGCACCTCAGTAGCAAAAGGATGGTGTTTGAGTGTGTGTTTGTGTGTTAAACTAAGACAAAATAACACTTTTATGCACAAAAATGAAGAACAAGAGTGATATAGAGACAAAGCTATATCTAACTCTCTTAGGGCAATTTTTCTGAACCTCAAGGAGGGAGGAGAAGCCTCCCTCTTATAGAAGAGGAAAGCCAAAGTTTCTTGGAGAAGCTAAGGTTGAATGCCATCCCTCTATACGTGTATGGAGGATGGCTCAAATGCTCTCCGGTTGTGCCAGCTGTCCCAAAATATCTACAAAAAGGTGTCAAAAAGCAGCCAACCACTTGAAGTGGTCAGCCTGCTAGTAAAAGTGGTCGGCCGACCACTTTAGATGGTTAACCAGAGTAGAAACTGGTCGGCCATAGGTGGGAGAGGTCAACACACTAAATGCAAGGTGGTGGTGTGGTGGTCGACCAGAAAAGATGGTCCAAAGACCAAGAAAGCCAGTTGTCTGACAAGAAAACTGGCTGGTAGAAGGAAAAGTGGTCGGCCAGAAGAAATACTGGTCTCCCACCCTTGTGCCTTCTTCCAAACAAGGAAAACAAGGTTTGTACCAAAAACAAACCAAAGCGGATGCAAGACGAGAAATCGGGAGGCAAAACGCGCGGCCAAAAGCCCCGAAAACTAGCTGACGAGCATCAAGAGTGGTATGCAACCATAAAAGTGGTCTCCCAGACCACAGTGTTCCTCTAGGCAGAGGCAACAAGGTGTGGTTCAAAAACCACGCCAAACGGAGAATGTTAAGCGGTCCCGAAACAAGGCGCGCAGCCAAATGCTCCAAAAACCAAAAACTAGTCTCCAAACGGGAAAAATGGCCTACGACCATGAAAAGTAGTCTACGACCACAGAGAGATGGTCTACAAGACCACTCCCTCCCTCCGGGAAGGGAAAACAAGACTTGGTCCGCAAACCGAGCCAAAGCAGAAAGAGTTCCGAGGCCTGGAGGCAAGGTTCTCAGCCAAAACTCCGAAACCTCAGAATGAGCACAACATGCACCATCACCAAGCACTCAATCAATGACGTCTGAGTCTTAAGGTCGGTCAAAAATGGGGTGTCTACAACATGTGTTTTCAAAAAAAATATATCATGTTAGTAGCGGCCGATCTTTGATCGGGTGAGTAGGGGTGCTCATTGCATGACCTTCCCCTCTCGTACCCAGGTTCACGAGCCGAGGCAACTTTGGTGATGACGGACACGTGGCCTTAGGCACGAGTCAGGGTTTCCTAAATTCCCCCAAAACAAAATATTTAGGTGGCGACTATGTATCTGGCAAAGCAGTCCATGTTTGGTACTTCTTTATAAAAATCAGTTTGCCAAAACGATTTGCCGGATTTGGATTCTTTGGTGATTTATCGGTCTTACATTGCACATTGTAAGATTAGATTCAGAACCGTGGCATTGAGTCCGAACTGTAGTAAGCCCAATGAACAAAACGGGATTTCGCGCCCAGTTCGCGCGCGGAGCTCGGGACGTTCGGGGCGCGTCTACACCATCCTATAATTTGCTAGCACCCCCAGAGTTGGTGAGAAACCAACAAGAAAGCAAACCAAATACCACACCAGCAGATCATAACCTCTATGTTTTGAGTTTATTAACCGTGTAGTGTAGACTTCTTCATTACTATAACAATTTGTTTCTTATTTTAGAGCTATTCCACTAGAGCAACATGAGTAAATGATAGATTAAAAAGAGTTCTTTCATTTTATGTGATGAAAAGATTTACTAATCCTTCTTGCCACAATTTTTTTGCTGCTTTTGGTTTCAACCAAACAAATAGCAAAGAGTTTGAGCAGCACACTCATTTTTGTTTGATCAGCAAAATAAAATAACTATATTTAATTTCATGAACAATTGTAGAAAAAGCTTAAAGAGCGGGAGAATGAAGCTATAGAAGATGGATCTAGCCCACTATCTGATGAGCAGCTTTCCATTGAGGTGTTTGGGAGTAAGTCTAGCTGAATAAGTGGTTTAGGACATGGTCCGAAGCCTAGTATAACAACATCTGGTCGACATACTCGTGCTGCTCTTGAGATAGAAAATGAAGAAACTATAATGGAGCTTGAAGAGCAAAGGAAAATCAATGAGGAACTGAATGCAAGAGTGCACAACTTGGAGTCCAATAGTGTGGAGGTCAATGCCAAGATTGATTTGGTGCTGCAACAGATTAGTCAGGGAGGTTTTACTTCTGATTTACCACCACAGTAAGTACCTTTTGCTCTAGACAGATCTGTCATATTTATAAATTTAGTGTGTTTGTTATTTAGAACATTTGATTATGATAACATGCTTGGAGTAGCTATAATAATAATCAACACAACAAGAAAGTGAGGCACCTACAATCACAACAATGTCAAATAATACTGGATGATGAAATATGTGTCCTTGCTTGAACATGATATGTTCTATAGGCTCGTACCTCTGCTTCCCTGGCTTCTAATAGGAACCTAAGCATGATGAAATATCAATTCGTTATATTGTTCCAATGTGGATTTCTTGTGCTGGTAGTGGGCACATAATGTAACAAAAATATTTTAAGGCAATAGTGAAGTAGATTGAAAAACTTATTTCAGCTTTAATATGATATTGTTGTTTTTTGGTATTGTACAGTGCCAATGATAGGAATGTGAGAATTGAAAAATGATTAGTCCACAGTTTGTCAATGGAAAGACATAAGGTCCATGCCTTGTCTTTATAGAGATCAAGGTTTAATCTTAGACAATAATGATCTTTAAACCTCAAATTGTTTGAGTTTTTATGATGCCTCAACCTAAATCTGGTCATTTAGCTGGAATAATCTGCTAATGTTTCAGCTAAATGTTGTAGACTTTTGAATTTGTGGGGTTTGTTTTCCTTTGGTTAGTTTTGAATTTGTTATGAAACAACATACCAAGAATCACCCTCGCCACCCTCCAATATTTATTGTCTCTCCCCTTGTAAACAAGAGAGAGACAGACAGATATACAAATCTCCCTTGGTGGAGGTCCATGTATTATTGTTAATTTATTATGTCACAAAACAATTGATCCCATAAATTAGAGATAGCTTGTTCTAATAGTAACTAAAGAACAACTAAACGTCCTAGTAATTGCACGAGTCTAGTTGTTGAAACCAAGTTTCAAAAAGCATTAATGTGATTCTAGGTGACTCACTTTCTTGTTGTGTTGATTCTTATTATATCTCACTACTACTCCAAGTACACTGAGATAACATGCTTTTCCATTATTTGTAACTTATTTGATTATGAATGACTATTGATTATTTAATGAGGTTATGTTGTGTTGATTCTTATTATTTGATTCTTCTTTTTGAATTTTGGGTTGCAGGGATGTCCAAAGGGTGTCACACCTAAGTACAGCTTGAAGCCTCTTGTTGTCTGATATAAAGCCTGATATTGATGTTGAGAAAATGTTTTTCTAGAGATTCTCTTTGAAGAAATTGCTGCTATTCTTCATTTGAACTATTACTACTTTGATTTGTATTTGGAAACTTTCAGTTTTAATTTTTTTTACTTTCTGTATACTCATTATGGTTTGGGAATAGAGTGTCTTTGATGTGTGGATGTCAATTTTTTTTAATACGATTGGATGACATTTAATTTTGTGCATTTTTAGCTATGAGATTAAATGATTTCAAAATTCTCAACTTTTATTTTTAGCGACGAAAATGTGTTGTAGAGAAAGTTAGTTATCTTTTAGCAACCAAATATCATTGCTTTAAAAATGTCATTATTTTGTTTTTTGCGACCAAATTGGGACATTTTGTGACGAAGTATTAACGACCAAATGTTCAGTCTTGTAAAATTAAACATTTTGTGACAATATAAAATTGGTCCCTAATTGTCATTTTCAGTGACACTTTCAAAAATTCGTCGCTAAAGACTTTTCTGGACGCACTTTTAGTGACTTTTTTAGTGACAGATTTAATTTTGTCACAAAAACCATTTAGAGACCAAAATAATGGTTTTAAGGACCAAAATAATTGGTCGCCAAAAGTCTTATATGTTGTAGTGAATCCATACTATACTTTGGATTTGTGGAGTCAGTTGAAAAGCCCAGCCCACACTTCTCCTTAAAACCCAAGTATTAATGAGAGGGAAACTAGAGCCTTATAACTAGCATAGATGGGGCAACTCCAAGCGATGTGGGACATATTCCAACACACCCTCCTGGACCACAACACTCACTAGTTGGACAAATAGTCCACCAGTCATAGGCCCAACCGAGCTCTGATACCAAGTTGATAAAGGTGCCAAGAAGAAGAGGCAGCCAAGGAAATAAGTAAATGAACAGTAGTCAATTTAGCAACCGGTGCAAACGTAGCCAATTAAAATTACAAAGACCAAAATAACACAAGGACCAAAGTACAGGGACTATTGTTGCAATTTTTCCTTTTTTTATTTAAAAACAAAAAGACTCATCAAAATTTTCTTTGTAACAAATGAGATAAATTGAAGAAGTTACGACTATCAAATTGATCTAATTTTTGTGTGTGGATGATATACCCACATTGTCGGACAAAATGAATAGTTTGATTTATCAAAACCCGACCCGTGATAAGGCCCACATACCTGAACATCGCCTATAGACCAGAGGAAATCCGCCTCCAAATAAAAAATAAACGCACAGTTAGAAACAAATAAAAACCAAATATTTTGAAGCTAATGGAAATGGAAACAAATTCACTTTTGATTTCCATTTTCAGAATTCACCTTTCAGAAAATTTTACATATTATTTTTCGTATTTTTTTTGTTTTCACTGAATTTTTTTTAATATTTTAAGAAATTTTTTAATTTTTACACACACCTAACATAAATACACTTAAAAAGTATAATATTTTTTAAAAAAATCTTAAAAAAATTCGGTAAATGTTTTCACAAATATTTTATTATTTAGATATATCTAAGTAAAGTGTATCTAAAAAAGTTAAAAACTTACTTAAAATTTTAACAATATTCACTAAAAACAAAAAGATACGAAAAACAAAAAACTCAATTTTTATAAAATTGAATTCAAAAAATTGAAACCAAACATACTAATACATAGAAAAATAATATGCAAGCCCACTTTGTATACAAGTTTTCTAGACTCAATAATGTGTCAACAAGATGGTTGATTAATGAATAGAAAATAAATGAATGAGAGAATTGACTTAAATATTTTAATAAAGTGGCACATCATTGAGTCAAAGTAAGTCCAATTTTTGAATCTAAATAGCAATACTCTAATATATATTATATAAATTTATTATATTTATTTGTTAAAAAAACTTTAAAATTTGTAATATAAAATAAATATTATTAAATTGTATGATTACAGTTATTTGATTGATTTGATTTTTTTTTAATGAATGATTTATATATACAAGTTTTAAAAAAATGAGTAGCAATACCAAATCATAATCATGAGAATAATATATGCAATACAACTTTTGTCGGGATATATTTTTTCAAAATAATTTTAACATGGATTTTAAAGCAATACAATGGAGAAAATTCTTAGCTCTTTGAAAGTTAATTGTAACCGCTTCAAAATATACAATAAATACAACCTATAAGTGGAAAGATAATAGAGATAATATAATTCCATTCATTAGAGTTTGTACACAAAAGATAACACATGCGATATTGTAAACACCTCATTTTTGATCGTTCTAAAGACTTGGACGTCATCGTTTGAGTGCTCGATGATTGCGCATGACCGCAGTCGTTTGGAGTCCCCGAGGTTTTCGGCTGCGCTCCTTGCCCCTGAGTCTCTGAGCTCGCTTGGTTTTGTGCTTGTTTTAAGCCAAACCATGGTGCCCCCTTTTTTGCCTAGAGGGAGAAATAGAGGTGTAGACCACTTTTCTCTCTTGCCAGCCAGTTTTCTCCCCTGTAGACCACTTGTGGTGGTTGGTCAGCTAGGGTGGGTGGTCGGTCGACCACATGAAGTGGTCGGCAGCATGCCACCACCTTCTTATCTTTGTGTAGACCACCTTTCCCCCCCTGTCGACCAACTTTTGTCTCTGTCGACCACATTGGTTGGTCAGTCGGCTAGGTTGGGTGGTCGGTCGACCACGTTAACTGGTCGGCGGCCTTTCTGCACTTTCTGCATATATTTTTGGTGCCAACTGTGGCAGCTGTTTGGCACAGAATAGGGAGGGATTTGAGCAAGCTTTGGCTTGCATTGCTATATAAGGGGAGGTGCTTCCCCCTTATTACGGGGTCAGATTTTTTTAGAGCAAAAATCTACTCTCTCTCTATATTTTTGTGCTTAAAAGTGCTTGAAAGTGGGAATTCTTGGTGGATTTGCAAAGGAACTCTTGATCAAACACCACCATCATTGAGCTAAGATACTTGGGGGCCTTATTTGAGTGACTTTGACCTGATTTTGCCTCAGAAGTGGCTGGTTTTGAAGATTGGGCTTTACAAACCTCTTATGCTCTTGATCAATCAAACGTTGTAAAACCGGAGGAATTTCTTCCTCATCGTTTTCATCAAAATTTTGAAAGTCTTGATTAATGCAATAAATTAAAGGCATAGAAAAGTACTCGGAAGCCATAGCCGTACCATTCTCATTAATAACATCCAGTCCGCCTGATTCCTCTGTTACAACAGACTCAAAGGAAAAAGAAAAAGACGACTTGGACAGGACAGTGGCATCCGGGTTATCACCCCTAAGAATACCGGCCTCAGACTCAGACGAGCTGGAACCTGATTCCGAGTCCACAGACTTAGTGGAATCAGATTCCGGCTCACTACCTGACCCAGTACTGCTCGATAAAAAGCCCTCCTCGTATTGCCGGACGAGGGAGGGTGCGATGGATGCATCGAGAATGCCTGAAGATGGGCCCACAGCTGCTTCATTCCCTATCATGGAAACTGAGAAGTTATCCCCCAAGCACTCTAGTACGATCTGAGGATATGCGAGGAGACAAGCTAGCGCTACCCCCATTTCAATTTCTATGCTCTCGGAATCCTCATCCTTGCACTGCTCAGCCTCAGCTGGTGGGTCTGTCTGCTCTTCGGCAACTTCATCCCCAGACAGTTGTAAGTCAAAGAAAATCTCAAATTCCAACAAACGCCGCTTCTCTGCATTTAGCTATGGCTCTAGAAAGCCGCAAAATGGGAAGTCTTCCCCCTCCGGAATAAAGCGTCCGTTCAGGGTCCCCCTGGATAGGTCAGTGCATCAACTCATAATGCTTCCCGGCTTGCTTTGTCCTGGTTCTTCCGGCCATCTCTCTTCCTTTCCTCTTGCAATCCTCTTTGGTAGGCAGATAATCTAGGCCAAAGGTATATGGCTTGTGCGGCACTTCAGCCGATGCTGCAACACCTTTCCGACCACTTCGCCCCAACCCCATCCCGGGGATGTGTTGAAGCTTCTTCATAAGGTAGACAAACTATGCACTGATGTATAGCCCCTCATCAACAGCTAGCATATTCTGTACAACCAGGGCCTCAGCTAGGGTGAATCCTGACAAAAACACATCCTCTGTGCCATGCTCAATCTCCAGAACTGGTGTAGAAACCTCTGGCGGAGGATGTATCAAAGAATTTCCAAAAACGATTGCCACCCCCTTCCCGTGGGGGTATTTCAGCATCTGGTGCAGGGTGGAAGAGACAACCTTCACCTGGTGCAGCCACGGCCGCCCCAGGAGTAGATTGAAGGTTGCGGGAACGTCCAAGACATGAAACTCAATGTCCCATTGCCCCGGACCAATTTGAGTCTGAATCTGTACAGTTCCCATCACCTCTCGGCTGGTATTATCATAGGCCCGTATCACCTAGGCCGTAGGCACAAAATTCACGGGCTTCAACCCGATAGCATATGCCGTTCTCGACGGACACACATTGATAGCAGATCATGTGTCAACAAGAACCACCGGTATCCATTTCTCTCTACACTCGACAGAGATATAGAGAGGTTTGTTATGATCTGAGCCCTCATGCGGCAATTCCTTGTTAGTGAAGGTGAATGTCGGGGAAGCTCCTCCCAGGAAAACCAACCCTACCAACTGCTCAGGAGTTGTATCAATTGAAAGTTTAGCCCTGTCCATTGTAGAAAGGACAGCTTGTCTGTGAACTCTTTAGGCCATAAGCAGTCCCCAGATGGAGATGTCTGCTTGAATTTTCTTAAGCTGTTTCAGTACAGCCTCCTCCTCGAGCAGTTTTTCCTTCTGCCTCTCCATTTCTTTGTCCTTTCCGGGCGCCTCTAGTTGATCCAAGTGTGGGGGCTTGAAGTACCGCCCACTCCTAGCCATATGGTCAACCTCCTCAACATACCAGGTGTTATCCAGTTGGTTCTACCCCCAATCTTCGTCAGTGTGGGCAAGACGTAAGTCGTTGTCTTCCCACCACATCCCGTCGGCAACTGACAGACAGCTGTCTGGTTCCGTTGCAATTGTTCCTGTGCTCACAGCACAATCCATCCCCGTAGGGGCTTTGGCCTTCCTAGCCCTCTCAAGATCCTCAATATTTTCCTACTCAAGCCGCTTCAGTGCAGCCTCTTGTTCAACGTCTACTGTACTCAAACTGCTTGGATCCCAAGCAAAATTCTTTACGCTGGTGCTCTCTGGCGATTTCTCCTGATTCTCGGCCATTTCGGCCACTGCTGATATCCCAGCTTTTGATTGCCCTTGTTCTGGCTGAGGCGCCTCAACAACATCTGGCTCGTAGCTGAGCCACCCAGTATTTTATGCCGACCTATCCAGATCAAACCAGTTAACAGTCACGTCCCCCAGATCCTGTTCATTGAAGAATTGCAGATTCGCAATATCCTCTTCCAGCTCTGCTAGGTCATCTAGCCCCTGACTCGGTCCATCTTCCCGAACCACACTGATTTCTGCCCCAACCGGCAACTCTACCCTCGGCTTAACCTGATCTGTTGATGTGATATAACCACTCGGGTTTTTCACAAAGCTCCCAGACCTCTCGGGCTCTGAATCAACATTCCCATCTGCTCCCAAAGTCATCCATGTTCTGTATTCGACAGTCACCACCACCGGTTCGGGTTGGGCTAGGGAGGTGCTCCACATGCACAAGTCCGTGATATCTGGGATGAACACCTCGGGCTTGGGTAGGTGGGAGGGTGTGATGTATATGCTTGGGTAATATGGAATGGCCGCGGTTTGGATCATGTTGACGTGTTTCGGTGGTGGAGCTTGGTTATGTGGTGGGAGTGGGTTGGTGGTGACATTCGGCTTCTCTGGAGGCGCAATCACCTTGTTGTCAATAAGATCCTGGATCTCATGACCCAGTCTATAGCACTGGTCAGTGTCATGATCGTGCTGTTGGTGAAAGGCACAGTATTTAGTCGGGTTATGGGAAGCAGGAAGTTTGTCTGGTAATGGTCGCGGCTCCAAGGGCTTTAAATGCCCTTTCCTGATTAGAACCCCCAGAGCTTTGGATAGGGGCATGTACAGTGGAGTAAAGGCTCTCTAGCCTCGGGGTGGATATCTGGCTGTTTGTGAGCTGGTTCCGGACGCACCGGTGAAGGGTGTAGCTGTAAGTGTTTTTGGAGTAGTGGTGGTGACCATGCCCACATCGGAAGTTCTGGCAGCTGTAGCACTACTCGTGCCAGCATTCGAATTGCGGGTAAATGCCCTCTTGGGCTGCTCTCTCTCGTGGTCAATCAGACCCTGCTTCATAGCGTCCTCAATCTGTACCCCAATCTTGTGTAAATCTGCAAAGGTGGGAAGGGGTAAGACGATCATTTTTTGCATCAGCTTGGGTTGGAGGTTGCGTACAACCATCCATATCCGATCCTTGTTGACCGGCCTAATGGTCATCATAGAAACTTTGGTCCTCCAACGAGTTACAAAGTCGGAGAAGCCCTCTTTCGGCTCCTGTTTGGTTGTCTCAAGATCATGAGTTGTGTTCTCGATCTGTGTGTTGTAGAAGTATTGAGCTATAAAGGCCTCAACCATCTCTTCCCAGCTTCTCTTGATAGAGTCCTCCAGCTTTGCGTACCAAATAGCCGTAACATCCGATAGGGTCCGGCCCAAGAGGGAAAGCTTTTGCAATCTGGAGAGGCCCATTGGGCTTAGGATATCTGAGAACAACCGCAGGTGTACCATGGGATCCCCAGAACCGTCAAAACGGTCTATATACGGCATCTTCAACCAGTCCGGCAAAGTCACCGCCGAATCGATGCATCCATCCTCTATGTCCAGAATGGAATTAATGCCTTGAGCCTTTTTGAACAGCTTTTCTAACTTGCTCACTTTCAACGCTGTTGGATCTACCTCGAAGTCAAACAGTGTATCCACTAGATTAGTCAGTGCTTTGGACAGCTGAGGTAGGATTGGGGGTGGAACTGGCCCCGTTGGGATGTCCGTATTTTCTTGGGCGTTTGCAGTCTCCCCGAGTATTGGAACTCTAGGTGGGGGTGGGGGTGGATGTGAAGCAGATGCTCCGGCTTGCTGTGGTTGTTGCTGTTGCTGAAGTCTGGCAATCAGCTCTGTCTGTTGAGCCACAACCTCTATCTGACATGCGGCAAACTCTGTCTGTCGGGCAGCATCCCGCTGCATGGCTTGCATGGTCTCTTAGAGCTGACGCATCATGTCTTCCATACTTGCCATAGGGTGTTGATCTGATTGAACAATAGGTATATCTCTCTGCGGTAGAAACGGAGACCTCAGCCCGACTACTCACTGGTGGGGTGGATAAGGACCATTGATCTGGTAACTGCTGTACTGATGAACTGCGCCTAACCGACCTCCGTCTAGTAACCGGGGGTAATGAAAGGAACATTGCTTGTCCGTCAACTAGATCTTGGGATCGATGAAGTCTTCGACCTCTGATCCAGAGTGCTTAGGGAATATCTGCCTGGTCGGAAGCAATGATGCTAAACTACCTTGCAAAAAGATAAATAAAGCATAATAAGGAAACAATAAGCAGAAAAACGGACATCACTTCGGCTTAAATTAAGACAACACACAGTTGACATTGTAAGCTGAAACACACTGTTCTTAATACTGATCAATGTTCCCAAATCACTGCCCCAAATTTGATACCCTCAGGTAAATCTAATTCCCCCAAATACTGATGCCCGCAGGCCTGATACCCAAACTTGCAAACTGATACATACAACCTGTAGAGACACACTCTGACAGCACATATCAAGCAAGTAAGAGCCAAAACACCCCTATGGAGGGGTAGGGTTTCCCTGTCCTATCTTCTCAGGAGCTAGGGTTTCACTACGCACGCAGCGGTTTCAAACAACCTACAATTGGGTAAGCAACCTATCCTAGTTTGGAATGGTCTTTATGGATTCCAATATGCACTAGGTCAAATGGTCAAAAAGGGTGCCTCTGTAAAAACCGAGGTTTGTGTTCCTATCGTGGCAGAGCCCGTAACCGGTCAGCCTTATGGCACGCTTTTCCAAGCAAGCCTCCGGCAAACAGTTCAAGAATAGCATATGGCAAACACGGTGTCCTAGGCGCACCAATGCAAATGCAATGCAAAGAAACACATAACTGTAAACAAAATAAGATATCATGAGTTCGAGTCAAGTTCTCTAAGTCCCCAGCAGAGTCGCCAGAAACTGTAGACCGCCCCGAACTCGCTCCGCGGGCCCCCTTTCGGAGAGGGCGCGAATTGTAGCTCTAGCTACTACAGTTCGGACTCCTGTCACGGTTCGGAATCTAATCTTCCAAAGTGCAATGTAAGACTGATAAATCACCAAGGAGTCCAAATCTGGCAAATCGTTTTGGAAAATCGATTTTAATCAAAAAGTACCAAACATGGACTGATTTGCCAGATATCAGAGTCACCACCAAAATATTTTATTTTGGGAAATTTAGGAAACCCTGACTCGTGCCTAAGGCCACGTGTCCATCATCACCAAAGTTGTCTCGGCTCGGGAACTTAGGTATGAGAGGGAAAGGTCATGCAATGAGCACCCCTGCTCGCCCGATCAAAGGATCGGCCTCTACTAACATGATATGTTATTTTTGAAAACACATGTGTTCTTGTTCCGGTTTATTAGCTAACTTACTATGTGATGCGCACAGCACACAAGTATAGACTAAATCACTCAATTTGGAACAAAACATCTCATGTTTGTTTTTAAAAAATGGTTTGAAGTTGCTACCCTCAAGTAGACTAAAATGCGTATTTGCCACCCTTAAGTGGGCTTAAAACATGATTTGCCACTCTCAAGTGGGCTTAAAATGCACATTTTGATGAATTGTTCCAATTCAAGCAATGAAGCCTTCATCCACAAGCATTCATGCAGTTAAACACATAAGCACATAGCCTCATGGTAAGCATGCTATCATGGCAGTCACTTACACACATGCAAGGATGCTAAAGCGTAAACACTCACAGTGTACTCCGAGCCAAAACAGAAGCTAGTTAGAAATCAAGCATGATCCTAGCTATGTTAAGATGCCTAATGCAACACATGCAAAAATGCATCTAAAATAGGCTCGGCTATCTAGAATGGCATATGAATGCAACACTTGATAACATGCTTTGAAACACATATTCAAGTAAGTGTTTTGAAATACAATACAGTTTGAATGGTGCGCCGAGCCCGGGTGCATGCAAGACGAATGAATGATGCACGCATGCAAACATAAGTATGCTAATTGAAACATGCCCTAAACTAACCACTGAAAGCGGATAAGTAAAAGGGAGAAAGAAATGGGGTTGGAAGACATGCATCACACATACGCACGCTTATTACAAAATTTGCCCTCTTGACAGAGGGTCCGAATGAAAGCTAAGCTATTCTAAGCTAACCTACTTAACTAATCTAATTAGACTAATTATTACACAACATAAATGAATAACTAAGTGCATTACCTACTTAAGTACATAACCAAATAGTTAACTAGCTAAGCAAAACAGTTAAAAGGCCTCGGGACGAGGGATGCATGCTCGGTCGGCTTCGCTTGGAAATCCACTACCGTGCCTCGTGATGCCTCTGTTTGCACTCTCTTAGACTTTTGAAAATTGTGACAACTTCCAAGATGCTTCTGATCCACCTTAGGAACATGCTGAGGGGTGGTCGGCCAAGAGGGATGGCCATCGGCCAGAGCTTATGGCTATCAGCCAATTTTGATAGTCGATCAGCAGCCTTGGTGGCCGGTCGGCAGCTTTGATGGCCGGTCGGCCACTGCTTCCTGCAATTTCTCCTTTTGCTGCAACAGAGCACAAACAGAGGCATAGCAGTGTATTTGTAAAAAAATGTGCGTGCAACCACACTCCTTATCACATCTCAAGCTTAAAGGAGTGTAGTGCTCGGCTCTCAAGCCACCAATCACGTATCTCAATGCATGATGGCCAAAGAGGCCAAGTCGCACAAGTCAATAAGTGCACAAATAACACATAAGAGCCTTTGCCTCTATCATACATGATGAAGAGGGTTGGCGACCGAGAAATGAGGCACGTTTCATCACTTCAAGTATGAGACGCCCCTCGTTTCTCGTGTTTGGATTAACACCTGATCCAAACACAATGCAACACACACAACATGCTCAACCTATCAATGTTAACATGGCATGCACAAGGTTCCATCACATGAACAATGCATGCAAGGCATTTTTGGAGGCTAAAGCATCAAAGCAAGTAAAGAGCATCATACAAGAGGCATGCAATACAATGCTCAAATGGCTAAACCAAATACAAACAGACCTCATGCATGCCAAAACAGTGGCAAAAATGCTCCGAAATGCTAGCATTAAAAGCAAGAAAATGCATGCTCATGGATTGGCCCATGAATAGGGCATAAAGGTGCAACTCTTAAGAGCACTTAAAGAGTGAAAAACATGGAAGTGTGACAACACTATATGCTCTGAAATATCATTCCAAATGATGCCAAAACATGCACATATGAGAAATGAGGCATGCTAGGAGGCTCAAAGCTTAAAGCTAGCAAAGGTACTTATACCATAGCCATATCAAGACAGCCCCAAAGGGCCAAGGTGACTCAAAATAGTTCCAAGGTAGATCAAAACAAGGCCAAAAACATGCTTGAACATAGCCAACACATGCTAGAATTAGAGGCATGAAGCATGGGGCATACAAGGCCAATGAGGATTACGCTACACATGTAAGAAGCAAATGAGGGATGCTCTAATCAACCAAAAACAGAGTTGTATCATGGCAAAATAGGACCCAAAACACATTGAAATGGTAGCCCAAAAGCTTAGGCAAGATGGCATACATATTGGCTCATGTTTAAAGCATAAAGCACAACCCACCAAAAGCATTGAAAGAGTGAAGCAAGGAAGAGTATGACCACACTACATGCACTAAAATCATGTATCAAATGATGCTAAATCATGCAAATAGCCCAAGCAATGCATGCTAGTGGCTTGGAAACTCAAAGCTAGTGAACAAGATTGAACTATGGCTACACAAAGCAAGGCATGCATGACCAAAAAAACTTAAAACAGAGCTTAAGCATGGAAAAACATGAGTAAAAGCTTGCTGGAGTGGAGACAAAAACATGCTAGAATGATGGTTTAAAGCATGATGCATGTTAGACTAGTAGGTGGAATTGCACTACAAGTGCAAGAAGCATGCAAGAAGTAACCAAACCAACCCAAAATAGTGTTATGCCATGCTAAAATAAGGCCTAAGACATAATAATATGGAGCCTCAAGGAGATAGAAAAACATGCTAACTTGGTGAGCCATTAACACAGGCACAAAAGAGAAGAGGAGGGGGGACAACCCCCACCTATTTGGGGCCTCAAAACACACTTTCTACCACTGAAAACCCACTGGATTTCAGTGGCTAAAAGGCCAAGAGAAGACGATCACGAAGGCCTAAAGAGATGGCTCAAAACAAAGCAAACTAAGGCACAAAAGAGGGTAGACCACCCCCAACACCAAAGAGGCCTCAAACAAACACTTTAAGCACTTGAAAATGAAGCTTTTTTCAGTTGAAAGTTAAGCCAAAAGAAGCATGCAAAAATGGCTAAGTACTTAAGCAAAACAAAGCTTAAAAGAAGATATGGGACTCACCCTTGAAGAACAGCAAAACCAGCAGCTTTTCTGAGCCAAAACCAACCTTAGGATGCTAAAACAAGTCCTATGGAATCTCAGCTCCAAGGTCAAGAGGTTTGGCTAAGGATTGTAGGCAAAAATGGAGAAGAACACTCACTTTCAAGCAATAGAGAGAGAGAGAGAGAGAGAGATATATTTTATCTAATGCAAATTTTTAGAACCTCTGGAAAGGTGGAGGGACCACCCCTCTTATAGAAATCCAAGTCTCAAGCTTGTTGAACAAGTTAGATGCTTGGTTCAATCCCTCCACACACGTGTGTGGAGGATGCAATCTATGCTCACCAGCTGTCACAGCTGGCAACAAAATATCTGCAAAAGCAAGAAAAAGGGCCTCAGCCAAAAAGTATGGCCGACCGGCCATCAAAGGTGCCGACCGGCCACCACTGATGGCCGATGGAAAGAGACACGGCCGATGGGCACAGGGCCTGGCCGATGGGTTGTAAGGATGGCCAAGAAACAAAGTCACAAGCTCTTGGTCCACAACCAAGCACAAAATAGGCAAGTTGAGAGGCTCCAAGGCAAGCCACATAGCCGAGACCTTCAAGTATTCAAACGATGACGTTCAAGTCTTGAAGACGGTCAAAAATGGGGTGTCTACAACTACCTTGTTGCTAAGGTACTTGGAAGACTTAATTGAATTCTAAAAGTTGATTTCGGCTCAAAGAAGTTGCTGTTATTGTTGTGCTTCAAGGGTGAGTCTCATATCCTCTTTAAAGCTTCACTTTCATTGCTTATTTGGCCATCCTTGCATGCTATTTTTGGCCTAACTTGCAACTACAAAAACTTTCATTTTTAAGTGCTAAAAATGGTTGTTTGAGGCCTTGTTTGAGTTAGGAGTGGTCTACCCCCTTTTGTGGCTTATTTTGCTTTGCTTTAAGCTATCTTTTAAAGCCTTTGAGATCACCTTTTCTTGGCCTTTTAACTACTGAATTCCAGAGGAGTTTCAATGGTGGAAAGTGGGTTTTGGGTCCCAAAATAGGTAGGGGTGGTCCCCCTCCTTTGTACCTTGTTTGCATGTGTTGTTGGCCTATCAAATGAGCATGTGTTTCTACCCTCTTCAGGCTTAGTTTGAGCATGTTTTTTGTGACTTTTTTGACCTCCTATAACTCTATTTTTGGCTGATTTGGTCACCTCTTGCATGCTTCATACACTTGTAGTGTAATCCTACTTGCTAGCCTAACATGCTTCATGTCTTAACCTTTAATTCTAGCATGTATTGGCTCCACTCCAGCATGTTTTTGGCCATTATTTAACATGCTTGAACTCTGATTTTAGTTGGTTGGATCACCTCTTGCTTGGTTCTTGCACTTGTAGTGCAATCATGCTCCTTAACCTAGTGTACTTGGTGTTTTGGCCTTTCATTCTAGCTTGTCTTGGCTATACTCCATGCATGTTTTGGTACTATTTTGACATGCTTTAGGAATATTTTGAGTGTTCTTGGCCTTTTGGGGCATGCTTTGTATAGCTATGGCATAGATGGCTTCACTAGTCTTGAGTTTTGAGACCACTAGCATGCTATATTTGTGATGTGTGCATGATATAGCATCATTTGGTATGTAATTTCAGAGTATAAACTTATGTCATTCTCTCATGTTCATCACTCTTTCATTGTGTTTAAGAGTTGTGCCTTTATGCCTTGTTTGTGAGCTAATACATGAGCTTATCTTTCTTGCCATCTATGCTGTGAGTCTAGCATGCTTTTGCTACTATTTTTGACCTGCCTTAGGTCTATTTTGAATGGTTAAGGCCATTTGAGCATTGCGTAGTATGGTTGCAGTGTAAAGGGCCTTAACTAGCCTTGAGTTTTGGGGCCTTTAACATGTTGTATATGTGTTGTTTGCATGATATGTCATCATTTGGTATGCAATTTCAGTGCCTACATCTCTGCCATACTCTCTTGTTTATCACTTATTCATTGTGTTTGAGAGTTGTGTTTAATGCCAAGCTTGTGAGCCGATGCATGAGCATGTTGTTATAGCTTTCGGTGCTTCATTTTCAGCATGATTGTACCATTGTTGTGGCATGAGGTAGGTTTGACCATTTCAGATTGATGATGCATGCCTCATGTGTAATGTCTTTCACTTGCTTTAATGCTCTTAGCCCCGTACCATGTCTTGCATGCCACTCTAGCATTGATAGATGTGCATGTTGTTTGCATGTGTGTTGCATTGCATTGTGTTTGGATCGGACGTTAATTCAAACACGAGAAATGAGGAGCATTTCATACTTGAAGTGATGAAACGCGCCTCATTTCTTGATCACCCGTCCCCTTTGATTGTGCATGATAGGGTGGAGGCCTCTTGAGTCTTATATGTTACTTGTGCATTCATTAATTTGCACAAACTTGGCTTCTCGGCCATCATGCATTGCGATGCTCGGTTGGTGGCCCGAGAGTCGAGTACCGCACTCCTTTGAGCTTGAGAAATGATAAGGGGGGTGGCTGTACACACATACCCTGCAAATGCCTTGCTTTGCCCTTGTTGAACTCTATTTGCAGCAAATTGGAAGTGTGTAGAAGCAACTGGCCGACCGGCCAGAGGAAGTGGCCGACCGGCCACTTTAAGTGGCCTACAGCCTCCTTAAGTGGCCGACAAGTGGCCTACAGCCTCCCCTGGTGGCCGACAGTCCACCAGCTTGAAGACGATTCAAAGTTGTTCTGGTTCTAGAGCAGAAGTAGTCTGGGAATTGGTTTCGTGTTCAGAATCAAAGCGAATGCAAACAGAGGCAACCGGTGGTAAGGTGACGGATTTTTGGGAGGAAGCCGATCAAGCATGCATGCATCCCTCGTCCCGAGGCCTTTTAACTATTTTTCTTAGCTGGTTAATTCGTTGGTTCTGTACTTAATTAGTTAATGTGCTTAGCTAGTTATTCAATTGTGTTGTAATTAATTAGCTAGAATAGTTAGTTAATTAGTTTTGTTTTGTAATAAGTAGCTTAGTGTAGCTTAGCTTCTTATTTGGACCCTCCGTCGAGAGGGAAAATGTTGTAATAAGTGTGCGTGTGTGTGCATGTCTTCCAACCCCACGTCTTTCTCCCTTTTAGTTAACCGCTTTCGATGGTTAGTTTTAGAGCACGTTTTGATTAGCATCCTTATGCTTTGCATGTTTGCATCCATTCATTTGCCTTGCATGCACCGGGCTCGGCGCATCATTCAAACTGCATTGTATTTCAATACCTCTTTGAATACATGTATCAAATTGTTGCATTCATATGCCATCTTAGATAGCCGAGCCTATTTAGTTGCATTTTTGCATGTGTTGCATTAGGCATCTTGTATAGTTAGGATCATGCATTGATTTCTAATTAGTTCTCTGTTTTGGCTCAGAGTACACTGTAAGTGTTTACGCTTTAGCATACTTGCATGAGTGTGAGTGTTGCCATGATAGCATGTTTGTCATGAGGCTATTTGCTTAATTGCTATAACTGCATGAATGCCTGTGGATGAAGGCTTCATTACTTGAATTGGAACAATTCATCAAAATGTGAGTTTTAAGCCCACTTAGAGTGACAAATCATCATATTTTAAGCCCACCTTGTTTGGTGGCAAATCCGCATTTCTAAGCCCACTTGAGGGTGGCAAATTCAAACCATTTTCGAAAACAAACATTGAATTGTTTTGTTCCAATTTAGGCGATCTAGTCTATACTTGTATACTGTGCGCATCACATAGTAAGTTAGATTAATAATCAGGATAAGAACACATGTGTTTATAAAATAACATATCATGTTAGTAGAGGTCGATCCTTTGATCGGGCGAGCGAGGGTGCTCATTTCAGGACCTTCCCCTTTCGTTCCCAAGTTCCTGAGCTGAGGCAACTTTGGTGATGACGGACATGTGGCCTTAGGCACGAGTCAGTGTTTCCTAAATTTCCCAAAATAAAATATTTAGGTGGCGACTCTGTAATCTGGTAAAGCAGTCCATGTTTGGCGTTTTTTATTCAAAATCGATTTGGCAGATTTGGACTCTTTGGTGTTTATTAGTCTCACATTGCACTTTGTGAGATTAGATTCAGAACCGTGACAAGAGTTCGAACTGTAGTAGCTATGAACTCAAATTCGTGCCCTCTCCGAAAGGGGGGCGCGCGGAGTGAGTTCGGGCGGTCTACAGATGGCTATCCAGGTTTGAGTCCTTCATTCTAGTGTTCCTGCGTTTTTTGCCTTGTTTTGAATGTTGCTCTAATGTTGCCTTTCTTTTCTGCAGAGGCTTCCCATTTTCAGAGCAGGCCAAATCGAGAAAATACCAAGGCCATCAAAGTTGTTTTGAGGTACAAGAAGAGGTCCGCGCCCTGTAGACGTCCCCGAACGTCCCGGGAGGGAATCCCGTTTTGTTCATTTGGGCTCACTACAGTTCAGGACTCAATGTCACGGTCCTGTATCTAAACTCGCAGAGTGCAATGCAAGACCGATGAATCATCAAAGAGTCCAAATCCAGCAAATCGTTTTGAAAAACAGATTTTTAGAAAGAAGTGCCAAACATGGACTGCTTTGCCCGATACAGAGTCGCCACCTAAATATTTTATTTTGAGGAAATTTAGGAAACCCTGACTCGTTGCCTAAGGCCACGTGTTCGTCATCACCAAAGTTGCCTCGGCTAGGGAACTAGGGTATGATTGGGAAAGGTCAGCTATGAGCACCCCCGCTCGCCCGATCAAAGATCGGCCTCTACTAACCATGATATCTAGTTTTGAAAACATTATGCGCTCTTATTCCGGTTATTAGCCTAGAATTACTATGTGATGCACACAACATACAAGTATAGACTCGATCGCCTAATTTGGAACAAAGCATCGCATATCCGTTTGTTTGGAAAATGGTTTGAAGTTTGCTACTCGCAAGTAGGCTAAATCATGGATTTCGTCGAATTATTCCAATTCAAGCAACCCAACCTTCACCCACAGGCATTCAGGTAATAAATCAACTAAGCAATTAGCCTCATGGCAAGCATGCTTTCATGTTAACACTCACATACATGCAATATGCTAAAGCGTAAACACTCACAGTGTACTCCGAGCCAAAACAAAGAACATGTTAGCAATCAATGTATGATCCAAGTCCATGTTAAAATGGCTAATGCATCGCATACAAAATGTCACTAGAATAGGCTCGGCTAATCTAAGGATGGCATGTGAAATGCAATAACTCGATGTACGTATTCAAATTGGAATTGAAATACTATGCGGTTAGTATGATGCGCCGAGCTCGATGCATGCAATATAGATGAATGGATGCACGCATGCATAGCATAAGGTATGCTAAATCAAATACGCCCTAAAACTAACCATCATAAGCGGTTAAATAAAAGCGAGAAAGAAATGGGGATTGGAAGACATGCATCACACACACGCACGCTTATTACATAATTCGCCCTCTCTGGGAGGGACCAAAACAATAATACAAATTAACTAACTAATAGGCTAATTAATTATTACACAACACTTAACTAATTAAACAAATTAATTAAGCTATTAAAGCAGTAAAACAGCCTCGGGGAGAGGGACGAATGCGTGCTTCAACGGTTTCGCTCAGAAATCCATCGCCATACTCATGCTGCCTCTGTTTACACTGCTCTGCACTTCTGAAAACTGCACAAGTCTCCAAGATGTTTCTGAACCACCTTCTGAGCATTGTGGAAGGTCACCAGCCAAAAGGCAAGGCCACCGGCCATGGGAAACTGGTCATCGACCATGTGTGAGGCTCTCGGCCAACAATGCATAGCCGGCCGGCACTGAAGATGGCCGATCGGCCATATCTTCCTGCAGAATCCTGTTTTTGCTGCAACAGAGGACAGACAGAGTATGGCAAAGCATTTTCAAAGCAATGTTTGCACCACCACACTGCTCATCATGTTTATGACTCAAAGGGAGTTTGGTTCTCGACCCTCGGACCATCAATCATGCATTTCCATGCGTGATGGTCCAAGAAGTCAAGTGTGCAATTTAATGTCGAATGAAATGCACAAAAGCACATAAGGAGCCCCAACCTCTATCATGGTTGATCAAGAGGCAAGGGATGCACACACCATGCAATGCAACCTAAGCATGTGAACAAGCTAATGCAACATGAGCATGTGAACAAGCATGCAAACATGGAGTGTGCCATAGGCACACAACCTAAACCAATGGGCATGCAAGGCATGTAACAACAATGCTAGTGACAAACATGCAACAACATGTGAGGGGACTAGCATGAAAACATGCGAAGCAACTTAACAATGAAAAGCATGCCAAATGCAATATAACTCAAGCATGCAACAACATGCGATAGGCCAAGTATGCAACAACACGCAAGGCTAGCATACAACAACATGAAAAAGATGGACTTACACTAACATGGGTAGCTCTCAAGCATGCCAAAATTAGTGGCCAAAGTGCTAAGACAAGGCCACAAACAAACATGCATGGTAATTGGCCTAACACTTGAACATCAAAGAGGTAACTTTTAAGCACACTTAAAAGGGACAAACATGGACATAAGACCAACATGTTAAGCTCTGAAAAACATGTAAAGGATGATGCCAAATCAACCAAATGATGCAAGCATGGCATGCAATAAGGCCTAAAACTTGAAACTATTCGAGGGACTCAAACCAAGGCTATATGAAGCAAAGAGCATATGTCAAGTATGACTCAAAACAGTCTCAAATCATGCTAAAGTAAGCCTAAAACATGCAATAACCAAGGCCAAACAAGCCAAAACATAGGGGCAAAAACATGAAGCATGCAAGGCCATCAAAGAGGTGTTACACTACACCTAATACAACCAAACATGGCATGATTTAAGCAACTCAAAACAGAGTTATGGCATACCAAAATGAGCCTAAAAACCCACTTAGATGGCATCCCAAATGCCTAGACACAATGGCATACACAATGTCATGTTCATGAGGCATAAAACACAAACTATCCAAGGCATGGAAGGTGTAAAAAATGCAAGCATTCAAGCATACTATATGGACTGAAATAACATTCTAAGTGATGCCAAACCACTGAAATGATCCAAATTAAGCATGCTAGAGGATTCAACACTCAAAGCCTACAAGCTAGATTGCATGGCAGCTATACAAAACAATGCAAGCATGGCCAAATCAATGAAAAATAGAGCTTAAGCATGCTACAACAAGCCTAAAAGCTTCATGAAGTTGAGCCAAAATCATGCTAAAAACACATGTTATAACATGATGCATGTTAAGGCCAAAACATGGGATTACAAGACAAGTGTATGAAGCATACAAGGCATGTCTAAACCAACTTGAAACAGAGGTATAACATGGCTAAACAAGGCCTAATACCTACTGAAATGAAGCTAAAACAAGCTAGGCATACAAGCCACAACACAAGCCATTTGTGCAAACATCAAAGACAACAAGGAGAGGGGATGACCCACTCCAATTTTGGACCTCAAAACCACCTCTCCACCACTGAAAATCCTCTGGATTTCAGTGGTAGAGAGGTCATGCAAAGACGAAAACAATGCCCAAAATGTATGGCCTAAAACAAGGCCTAACAAGGCCTTGGAGGGGGGAGACAACCCCAAACCTCAAAGTAACCTTAAACAATGTTCTAAACCACACAAAATCAAAACTTTTATCAGTTATAGTCAAAGCTTAAAACAATAAGCAAGAATGGCTAAAAGCCTATGCAAGAAGGGGGGAACTAAAGTAAGGATGCTCACCCTTGAAGACCTCCTTTAGAAACAAAGCTCCAGCACCTTTCTTTGGTCAAAACCAGTCCAAGAACCCTAAGAACAACCTTCTAAGGCTTCAACAACCCAAGGATGGTGTAATGCTAGGTGTTCTAGTGCAAAAGCAAGACAAAACTCACTTTAGGTCACAAAATGGGTCAAATAAGGGAATATAGATACAAAGTTGTATCTCACTCTCTAACCCTAATTCTCTGAACCTCTGGAACCCTTGAGGAGGGGGGGAGAAGCTCCCTCTTTATAGAATTCCAAAATTGCAAAGCTTCCAAAGCAAGCTAAACAAGAGGCAAATCCCTTCATACACGTGTATGGAGGGGGTGTATTGTGGATGCCAGTTGTTACAGCTGGCATAAAATATCTGCCAAAAGCAGATGGAAAGGGGTCGACTAGCAGAAATGGCCAATTAATCAACAAAGGTGGCCGACCGACCACAAAATGTGCCGACCGGCCATAACCTTTGGCCGATGGAAAAAAAAACAGGACCGGTGGCCTCAAGCCAAGGCTGGTGAGGTGTGGGGATGGCCAACAAGCCATTCCCTACCTTCAGAAGCAAAAACACAAGTGTTTGGTGCATAACCAAGCACAAAACAAACAAGTCGAGAGGTCTTGAGGCAAGGCACGCGGCCGAGACCTCTAAGAACTCGAGACGAACACGAACATGGATAATCATCAAGTGTTCAAACGATGACGTCCAAGTCTTGAGGACGGTCAAAAATGGGGTGTCTACAGTTGCCCCTCTTTGACAGAACTCGAAAGTCATAACAATGACGGGAGTGAATGTCAAAGCCCAGAGACGACCCATTTTTGACAAGACCAAAGACTTAGACAAAGCATACAAGTTACAGACAAAGATATGCACCCGAAGGCAGGGGCAAAATGCAAGAACAATGCACAAAGCTGAGCATAACTTATGATCATGCAAAGAAAGCTATAACGAAGCATAACGTGCAACAGTTTTAAGCTAGCATAAACCAAACTACATTACAATGCAGAGAGGATGTAAGAGAATTATTCAATTCTCGCTACGTCTCACACGGAGAATACAATACCTGTTCGGCTCGTCTGGTCGTGCCAGCTTCAAATGAACCATACATACAATATCGTGCCTGAAAAGGAAAGAAACTTAACAGGTACAATATTGTCAGAAATATGCATAGCAATGCAATTGAAAAGTGCGTAACGACGCAAGTTGAGGGATGCATGACAATGCAACCTAAGTGTGATGCATAACAATGCTGGTATAAGATGCAAAATGATATACAATATTTACAAAACAATGTAATAAACAATGCAAGTGATATGCAGTGTATTTGAGATGATCAAACCAAAAGCAGTACAAAAACCTCACAAATATCATAAAGGGATGGAGATGCAAAATCCGTCTACCATAGAAAAGGTGCCGACACCCTCAAACCACAATCCTATCAGTGGAATAGGTGCGTACACATGCAGAACTATGTGTGTGTAGACGGAACACAAAATACAATAAATTGGATGGCATGATATAAGTGAGGAATGACCCGCCGAGGAAAGATCGTGATCCTAAATGCTGGATGCAACACACTGCACTACAATGCAATGAATGTAATGGATAAGGCGCGCGGCCAAACCGTATCTTGCCTAGGAAAGGCATGGACGCAAACAAACCACGTCTAACACGGAAATGGTGCCGTCACCCTCAACACTAGGTGCGTACACATAATATCATAACCGTGCGTCAACGTGAAAAGTATGGGCACATACCAAACCAAGCTCAACATGGAAAGGCGCAAGCCATAGATGGATAATGCAGTAAATGCATGCAAACTACAATGCAATATATATTCTATATGCAATGGAATGTAATAGATAAGGTGCGCGGCGAAAGCATATCTTGCCTAGGAAAGGCATGGACACAAACAAACCACGTCTAACACGAAAATGGTGCCGTCACCCTCAACACTAGGTGCGTACACATAATATCATAACCGTGCGTCAACGTGAAAAGTATGGGCACATACCAGACCAAGCTCAACATGGAAAGGCGCAAGCCATAGATGGATAATGCAGTGAATGCATGCAACGAGATGCATGACAATGCAGGTGGAGGCAAAACATACGTGTCGATGCAAGTGAAGAGTGCATGACAATGCAGGTGGAAGCGAAACATGCGTGTCGACGCAAGTGAAGAGTGCATGACAATGCAAGTGGAAGTGAAACATGCGTGTCAACGCAAGTGAAGAGTGCAGGACAATGCAGGTGGAAGCGAAACGTGTGTGTCGACGCAAGTGAAGAGTGCACGACAATGCAGGTGGAAGCGAGACGTGCGTGTCGACGCAAGTGAAGAGTGCATGACAATGCAGGTGGAAGCGAGACGTGCATGTCGATGCAAGTGAAGAGTGCAGGACAATGCAGGTGGAAGCGAAGCATGCGTGTCGACGCAAGTGAAGAGTGCACGACAATACAGGTGGAAGCGAGACATGCGTGTCGACGCAAGTGAAGAGTGCATGACAATGCAGGTGGAAGCGAGACATGCGTGTCGACGCAAGTGAAGAGTGTAGGACAATGCAGGTGGAAGCGACACATGCGTGTCGATGCAAGTGAAGAGTGCACAACAATGCAGGTGGAAGCAAAACATGCGTGTCGACGCAAGTCAAGAGTGCATGACAATGCAGGTGGAAGCGAAACGTGTGTGTCGACGCAAGTGAAGAGTGCATGATAATGCAGGTGGAGAATGTATGACAATGCAAAGTAAAGAAATGCACGACAATGCATGTTTTAAGGAAATGCATGACAATACAAATGAAATGCATGATAATGCATGATTTATTGAAATGCATAACAATGCAAATGAAATGCATGATAATGCATGATTTATTGAAATGCATAACAATGCAAATGAAATGCATGATAATGCATGATTTATTGAAATACAGATGAAAGATGCATGACAATGCGTGTATTTGAAATGTATGATAATGCATGAGACACGCATGACAATGCATGAACTCAAATGCGCGACAACGCACGTTTGTCTTTTGAAATGCATATCAATGCAAATAAACTCAAATGCGCGACAACGCACGTTTGTCTTGAAATGCATGACAATGAAAATGAACAGTGCATAACAATGCAAGTTGTGTGCGTTACAACGTGTGTAGACGTGCATAACGATGCAACCTATGTATGTCTATCATAAACAAGACAAAACATGCAATGTAACACACTTAAAGCGGTCATTGAATCTCGCAAGATACCAAAGGATACGAAAAAGATACACCTCGTACGTATCAAGTGCCATGCACAGAAAATACGGCTCGAGGTCAACACGGAGGCCGGTTAAGCTTTGAAAATGCACTTTCTTGCACTGTCTTGAGTAATGGAGGTCCCAAACATCACAGATAGGGCTTCAAGCCCTTATTTTGTCACTTGCCCTAGCTCGAAAACTTTCCCTCTCTCTCTCTAGGTGATTTTCTCGCCCTCGATCCGTGCTTTTCCTTGGTTTTAGAGGCCTTTTCGTCGTTTGATTCGCGAAACCCTTCGCGTTTCGAACATTTTGAACCGAACAAAACTCGTTTTCGGTGCCTCCTTCTCGATTTCCACCACTTGGGGTTTGTTTCCCCCAAGTTTACCTCGATCTCAGTGCCCTTTCCGGACTTTGACCTTTCTGCCCATTTTTCACCCTCTCGGGTTTGACTTTTCAGTTGACTTTTCGCAGTCTTGCTCATTTTTCGCGTTTTCGGCCATTTCCACACTATTCTTGAGATGGCAGATGACATTCCAGTCAATGGGAGTCCTCCAGCGATGGACATGGACCCTGAGGCCGAGCTCCTGCCTCTTCACATTCGGCCGTTCGATCCGGCGACCTACAGGCCGGACGATACACGTATTGCCTCCCGACGGCATCCGCCATTTCAGCAGCTTTGCGAGGGGCGTGCCACCGGAGCTTCTATTACGCGAGCCAGAGTCACACCTATCCTTCGGCGCTTCTGAGGTACACTCTTCTCTGTTTCATTTTCTGCAATATAGAACATATAACTGCAATAGTCGAACTTGTTCTTTAACTGCTTGAACCAAATACACTAACACATCATACGCGGTAATTCACTGTGAGCACACCCGCACCCGATATCTGTTTGAATCTAAATACGTGCACACATGCTGTATTTTTACTGAATCACTCAGACACACCGATACATCATATGCTGTAGTTTACTGCGAGCACACCCGCACCTGATATCTGTTTGAATCTGAATACGTGCACACACACTGTATTATTACTGAACCACTTAAACACACTGATACATCATATGTTGTAGTTCACTGCGAGCACACCCGCACCCGATATTTGTTTGAATCTGAATACGTGCACACACACTGTATTTTCACTGATTCTGAGCGCATTCAACACTGTATTTGTAATGCTGCTTCGTAACTTGTTTGTTTTGAAAACAGGGAGATTCCCATGGAGCTACCATCGCTCACGAATGGTACATGGAGCTACCTGACGCGATTCGTCGGATCGTTGACCATGCTGGCTTTGGGCGTTTCTGTATGGGGCTCTCGCGCCTCACTGCGAGCAGGCCTCTTCTTGCTGCCTTGGTGGAGAGGTAGTGGGACACCACCGATTCCTTCCACTTTTCTGCCAGCAGGGAGATTACGATGACTCCCTTCGACTTCTCCATGCTCACAGGCATCGGAGTGGGGGTTGATCCGATCCCCTTTGATACAGACATGGATGAGTGGGACGCCGCTCAGCTCTACTTGCTCGGCACTCAGCCACCTCTCGCTCAAGCAGGGTTTGTGCGATACTCATGGTTCGAGGATCACTTTCGGATCCAGGTGCCTACTACCCGGGAGGAGGAGGAGCAGTACGCTCGTGGCTTCATTATGTTCTTGCTGGGGACTACGCTCTTTGCCAACCGGGTGAACACCGTCGCCCTCTACCTGCTGAGTGCACTGGTTGACGTGACCAGGATCCACGGCTACGACTGGGGTGGCGCTGGCCTGGCCACACTTTATGGATATACGAGCTCATCCTCCTGCCTCAGCGGGTAGCTGCTTTGAGGCTACTAGCGAGCCTGGGAGGTACATATTCCCTTTTCTGCCTTTTCAATTCTGCCTTTCATTATCTGTACACCATATACACTGCGCACACGCAATTTGTTTTACACTAATTGTACATTGCACACACTGCACAACACACTCCACACATTGCACAATACATTGCACACTGCACACTATTCTCTGATTTCTACCTTTATCTGTATATTGCTTTATCTGATAGGCCTGCTCATGTTTGTTCTGTCACGCTGTACAACTGTGGGTGTATGCCTACTTCCCGAGGCTTGCCCCAGGGCCAGATGAGGAGATTCCTCTCAGTGTTCCATTCTCTCACCGCTTCGACGCGAGGTGTGAGCGGAGGCCACGGGAGTCCTTCATATTCTTTCGTCGCTACTTCGATACCATCACCGCAACCGAGGTATGTCAAACATTATAGTTCATTTCAGGTTCGCTTTACATTGCTCTTTCAATATCAGTAGGTAACAAGCTGTGTTTTATTTGCAGATTACCTGGCAGCCTTGGGCCCCATTGCCTGATGCAGTTCGGGATCGGTATGCTGGTGCCCGAGAGACAGCCCGATTTAGAGTTCTACTAGAGGGCCCCGTCTGCCGCGCCTGGTACTTGGGGAAGCGCTTCTTGCGGCAGACCTTAGGCGTGCTAGAGCAGACAGTCTCGCAGCCACCTCCTACTCATATGAGGCATACCGAGAGGTACACTCTCGAGAAGATGATAGACTACACGATCCGCTGGGACTCCGAGCCTTTCAGGGATGAGGGTGACTACGCCTAGTACATTCGGGCTTATCTGATGCCACCTTTGACCGGTCCTCGCCGAGCCGAGAGGGAGAGGCCTGCGGCGCCAGCGGTCGGAGTAGGAGTACGGAGGGCGGCTCAGGCCCGTGGCAGGAGCGGATCTCGGAGAGAGCAGAGAGGTGAGTGGCCAGCGTTACCTACGATGATGACATGCCGAGGGCAGGGTGGGGAGACTTACCAGATCCCCATTGCTCCCCTTCTGGCTGATCACGAGCTAGTCAGATTCCACGGTTTGCTTCCGGTATGTATTACTGCACTTTGCATCCTGTACAGTTATTTCATTTCATTTCTTTTGATATTCCGCGGAATACTGATGCTTCTAACACTTTTGCAGGCTTCCGCTGAGTACACTTACTAGTCTCTAGAGTTGACCGCCTCCGTGATGGGGATGTTACAGCGGAGCCTCGACCTGTTGGCTATTTACGGTATCCTGGTAAGCTCTTTCGACCGCAATCTCAAACTGTGCATAATCTGACGTATCGCATTATCAACACAGCACTTAATACACAGCCCTCGCGGCATTTGACACACTATAACCCTCAGATTGTTCACAGCATTGCTCACGGCATTCATACACTGCACTGTATTATGTACTGACACACTGCTCACAGCATTCATACACTGTACTCATACACTGCATTCTGCACTGATATACTGCTCACGACTTTCATACACTGTACTCATACACTGCATTCTGCACTGATATACTGCTCATGGCTTTCATACACTGTACTCATACACTGCATTCCGTATTCATATTTTGCCTTGCGTAGCATAACTGATGCATTTACCATTTGTCCTTTTCAGGCCCCATTCCAGATGTCGGCTGCAGGAAGTGCTCCAGCAGGACCATCTGCACCTGCCCAAGGAGGAGGGAGAGCAGGGCGAGGGAGCGCAGTACACCCCCGCACCAAAGCGGGGCGTACTCATGTTGGGAGTAGCTCGCGGGCACCGATTCCGGACGATGATGAGTCCGAGACAGAGGCAGAGGTGGAGTCGTCTGAGGAGGAGACCGGAGATGACTCGAGCTCGGGTTCAGATGGTGGGGCCGACGACAATGCTCCTGGACCTTCGTCCAGGAAGAGGACGAGGACAGACTCTCATGCCTGAGATGATTGATGCTGATTCAGACTTTTGCTGCCCTTTTTTCTTTTCCTTGCTTTGTTTTTCTTTGAGCACACTGTACTACTTCAAGCAGATTTTGCTTTCTCAAAACTATATACTTTGCAAAGATGATGGAATGAAACAAGTTTTTTTTTGCTAAAAAAAAATGTTGCATTTACCATTTCACGCATCGCATTGCATTGCATTACATCATATTACATAACAATGTAATCGAATGGTAATTGAACATACATGTGTTACCAGGTCAGGTAGTGAACCAACATAATAAATTGACTCAACAAGCAATAATAAAACCTTGACAAGTTTACAACTCGATAAGCAAAGAGCAACAACTCGATAAACAAAATTGCGACAACTTGGTAAACAAATGAGCAACAACTCGATAAGCAAATGAGTAACAACTCGATAAGCAAATGGGTAACAACTTGATAAGCAAATGAGCAATCAACTCAATAAGCAAATGAGCAACAACTTGATAAGCAAATGAGCAACAACTCGATAAGCAAATAGAAGTAACACCAGGTGTGACTTTGCAGAATCAACACCGGAAGGCACTAGAAGTGGAACCAATCACAAGTTCCCAGCATGTTCAACACATAGACTACCCATTCTGAACACAACCCGTAACACAACGCTTGGTTCCTTCGGCACACAGCTCATACAACACACTGCTCATTCTGAACATTCAGCCCATAGCACAGCGCTTGGTTTATCCTGTATACAGCTAATCCTGAACAAACAGTCCAATCTGAAAAGACGGGATGCAAAGGTGGAATCGGCAGAAGCTGAAACATACTCAGATGCTCCAAATTTTCCCCTTTTCTTTGTCTTCGCAATCCAGACCACAAATATTCACTGTTCTCATATGACCTGGGTTGGACCCTGCGGTTTTATGAAAGAATAAAGCTTGTTTTGTACAAATGTAGAGAATGGCACAGCACTCTGAGCACAAAACGGCTTTGTTTTGAAATCGATTTTTTTTTTTTAACCGGGTATTGAGCCTACGACTGACCACGGCGCACTACGACTCAACAAAGGAAAACAAAAAGGTAAACAACCTAAACACAAAACTGAAGCTGCGGGAGATGTGGTTAAGGAAGCTTCTACTTCTCAAGAAGTTGGAGCTACCTCTACTTTTCCTCCCCAAGATGGTCTGGACAAGATTGTGGACACTGCACCTGAGGTTCCTCCTGTTGATGGAAGTTAAAGTCTTCTTTGGAATGATTCGAAGTTTTTGCTTTTTTTCTCTTTCTTTTGTTTTCACGTTCCTGCTGTACTGGGGCTCGGTCTTCTTGACGAGTTGCCCCCTTGTGTTTGCCAAGACAATTTTCTTACTTTTTTGTTGCTGTTTGTGAGGCTAGCTTGTGCCTTTGTTGGATGATGGAATTTTCCTTTTGACTTTGCAATCTGATGCTTTCTTGCTTCTATGTCTGAATGTTATCTGTACTATTTGCCCCCGGCCGAGCACTGTTGGGACCTCTGGGCCGAATAGATGCTCGGTCTGGTTAACGAATATGTTGTACGACTGTGCTTGGTTTTGTAATGAAAGGAGAGGGTCTTACTTAGGTCCAGGTTGGTTTTGAAAAAAAACAATTGTTTGCCCCTACCTGGAGCTAAGTAAGGTAGGTACTGAAGATTATGCCCTTTAGGCAGAACCATTTAAGTCTGTTGCGACTTTGGTAGCACAAGTGTATTGGAAGTTTACTCTTCATATAGTTTAGCCAAGTTTGTTCCAACTCTGCTCGTATGCAGCAATACTGAAGTGTCGATGTGATGGTACTTAAGAAATTATGTGGACTCAGAGATGTTTACTTAAAATATGTTAGTGCGGTTTCCACCAAGTAGTTCCACTTGGCTAAAGTCCAATTTAGTTGCCAAACATAATTCTACCAAGCAATTCCACTTGGCATGTTTGAGTGCTAACTAAAATTAAATCCCGTTCAGTCGTTCTGAAACTAAGTCCGTTTGGGTTTAGACCAAAGCTAAGTTCGTTTGATAAACATCAAAGCTAATTCCATTTGATAAACATCAAAGCTGATTCCGTTTGATAAACATTAAAGCTAATTTCGTTTGGTAAACACCAAAGCTAATTCCGTTTGAGAAACATCAAAGCTAAATCCGTTTGGTGAATACCAAAGCTGATGACAAAGTTCTCTTGCAATGAAACTGGTCAGATAAAAATTTGAGAGAAGTGGGGAGGCATTTGCATTGATCAAAAGATAAATTTCTTTACACTCTGATAGAGAAGTTAGGGGACAATTCTATTGATAGTATTTCTTCAGATTTACTACATTCTGGGGCCAAGGTATGGCTCTGCCTTTGAGATCTTCTAGGTAGTAAGCTCCGTTTCTAGCAACAACTGTGACTTTGTATGGGCCCTCCCAGTTAGGTCCAAGTTTTCCTTAACCAGGCACCCTTTTGTGATCCATAACTTTCCTCAAGACCAGCTCTCCTGGTGTGAATTTCCTTGGGAAAACTTTTTGGTTGAAACTCTTGATAAGCTGCTACTGGTACGCTACAAGTCTGATCAGTGCTACTTCCCTTCGGCCTTCTGCCATGTCTAGTGGTTGTGCGATGGCTTCCTTATTACTTGTCCTTTCAAACAGTTTCGATCTGAGGGTCGGGAGACCAACTTCAAGTGGGATAACAACCTCCATTCCATAAGATAGGGAGTAGGGTGTTTCCCCCATTGAGGGCCGTGCTGTGGTTCGGTAAGCCCATAACACATGGGGTAACTCTTCAACCGAATTTCCCTTTGCATGTTCGAGCCACTTCTTTACCCCGTTGATAATGGTTTTGTTTGACGCTTCTGCCTGCCCATTACTTTGTGGGTAGCCCGGAAAAGAGTTCTGATATTCGATTATGAGGTCGACACAGAATTTTCTGAAGATTTTTCCATCGAACTGTGTTCCATTGTCTGCAATCAGTATCCTCGGGATTCTGAAATGGACCACGACATTTCTCGTGACAAACCTCTTTGTGTCTGCTTCTTTAATACTTTCTAGTGTTTCAACTTCAACCCACTTAGTGAAATAGTCGGTTGCAACAATGAATAATCATCTGTTCCCAATGCCTCGTGCCAATGGTCCAACAATATCCAAACCTCACTGGGCAAAGGGCCATGGGCTAGTAAGTGGGGTAAAATTTTTGGCTGGTTGATGAATCAGTGGAGCGAACCTCTAACATTTGTCGCACTTCTGAACATATTGTTGTGCATCTTGTTGCATCCATGGCCACCAGTACCCATGAGTAAGGGCTCGGTGCACTAATGACCTTCCACCAATGTGGCATCCACAAATCCCATCATGAATTTTGTAAAGATCAATTTCAACTAGATTTGGATGCATACACAAAAGATAAGGATCGAGATAGGAGCATCTGTATAGTTTCCCGGATGGTGAAACCTAGAACCGAGCTGACCTATGTCAGATTTTGTTGGCTTTTTTCTTGTCTTCGGGGACAATGCCAGATTTCAGAAAAACTAGTATTGGATCCATCCAGCTTGGCTCTAGATTACTGCAGAGGACTGGAGATGCAATGCTTGGTTCCGGCATGAACTCAACCCAAACTTTTCTAGCGTCTTTGGCATCTAATGATGAGCCGAGGTAGGCCAGAGCATCAGCGTGGCTGTTTCTGCCCTGGCTGATTCGTTCCACTCGTATGGATTGGAATTTTTTGAGTAGATCCTTAGCCTTGGCTACATACATGGCCATTCTTTCATCTCGTGTTTCGTAGACCCCAGTTAGTTGGTTTACCACCAATTGAGAATCGCTGAAAACCAAAAGTTGCTCTGCACTAAAGTGCTCGGCACTGCGTAAGCCAGCCAGCCAGTAGTGCTTCGTATTGTGCCTCATTGTTTGAAGCCTTCCAACCAAGCCTAAGAGCTTGCTCCCAAATAAACCCTTCTGGTGACATAAGTACTGCCCCTGTTCCCGAGCCTCGGCTATTGGATGATCTGTCGACATAGAGCTGCTAGATGTTACTAATAAAGAGTTTCCATGCTTACGAAGTGCATTGTTTTCCTAGTTCGGTGGTGCGTGGCACCTGCGCCGAACTGGAGTTCTTGGGCTCGGTGTTCTGGGTGGGAGTGAATTCTGCGACGAAATCAGCCAAGACCTGGGCTTTGATTGCTATCCTGGGTTGATATCGAATGTCAAACTCACCAAGTTCAACCGCCGCTTTTGCGGTTCGGCCGGAGAAATCAGCTCGGCTGAAGATAGATCTGAAGGGGAATTCAGTGAGGACATTGATGGTGTGACCCTGAAAGTAGTGTTACAGCTTTCTTGAGGCAATTAGCAGTGCATAAGCTAACTTTTCCAAGGGTAGATACCATGTCTCGGCATATAGTAGAGTCTTGCTAACATAGTATACTGGCCTTTATTCCTTGTCAACCTCTCGAATCAATACGACACTTACAGCGTGATCTGAGACTGCTAGATATTGGTACAGTTCCTCACCTGGTTCTGGAGTGGACAAGAGAGGTGGTGTACTGAGGTATTTTTTGAGACCTTGCAATGCTTCAGTACATTCAGGACCCCATTCGAATGCAACCTTTTTCCTTAGCAGCTGGAAGAAGGGCTTCACCTGATCTGAAGACTTGCTGATGTACGGATTCAGGGCAGCCGCCATTCCAGCCAGCTTCTGTAGCTCTTTAGCCTTTGTTGGTACTTTAAGCTCTTGTATTGCTTTGATTTGATCCGGATTTGCCTCGATTCCTCTGTGAGTAACCATGTATCCCAAGAACTTCCCTGTTCCTACGCCGAAAGCTCATTTCGAGGCATTAAGGCAAAGCTGATGGCTTTTCAGGATACCAAAGACTTCTCTTAAGTCTGCAAGATGGTTTGGAGCGAGCTTACTTTTCACTACCATATCATCTATGTAAGCTTCCATGGTTTTTTCGAGCTGGTCTTTGAACATTCGAGTGATCATTTGTTGGTAGGTTGCCCCCGTGTTCTTGAGGCCGAACGACATTACTTTGTAGCAAAAAGTGCCTCTTTGAGTGATGAATACTGTTTTTTCCTAATCTGGGCCGAATAGTGGTATCTGGTGATAGCCGCTATAAGCGTCCAGAAAGCTTATATGCTCATGTCCTGCCATTGAATCAACCAGTTAATCAATGCGAGGTAGAGGAAAACTATCCTTGGGGCAGGCTCTATTCAGGCAGGTGAAGTCAACGCAGACTCTCCATTTTTCATTCTTCTTCTTGACTACAATTGTGTTGGACAGCCATTGTGGGTACTAAACTTCTCTAATCACCCTCGATGCCAGGAGTTTTTCTACCTCAACAACTACTGCTTCAGTGTGCTCAACTAAGGATATCCGACTTTTCTGCACGATAGGCCGAGCTGAGGGGTTAATATTGAGTTTGTGGCAAGCAAAATCTGGGTTCAACCCTGGAGTATCATATGCTGACCATGCGAATGCCTCCATATTTTCCCTTAGTAATTCCAGCAGCTGAAGTTTCTTATCAGCGCTTAGCGAGGTACCAACAAGGAAGTACTTTTCTAGATCACCCTCCTTTACTAGGACTTTCTCCATATCCTCGACTATCTTTTCATCTGGGGTTCCTCCTACGTCCTCCAAGACTAGTTGTTCGGCCGCTTCCACTGTCTGCACCCGATTGCAAAGTTGTTTAGCCTTCATAGCTGCCATGAAGCAATGTTTTGACGCAACTTGATCCCCTGAGATCTACTCTACTCCGTGTTCCATTAGGAAGCGGACGTGCTGGTGGTAGGTTGAAGGGACCGCTTCCAATTGGTGAATCCAAGGTCAACTGAGTATGGCATTGTAAGGAGAAGGTGTATTAATCACTAGGGATTCTATTTGGAGAGTCTTTGTTCCAGCCACAACTGGCAACACTATCTTGCCAAGTGGCCATTCAGGCTGAGAATTGAAGCCAACCAATGGAGCTGCCACCGGGGTGAGGTGCTGCTCAGAAAGACTGAGTTTCATGAACAAGTCGTAATACAATATATCTAAACTGCCTTGATCTACCAGGACTTGTTTTACATCAAACCATTTCCCAATTCCCACAGTTATAATCAGTGCGTCAGTATATGGGTGTTGAATACTTTCTAGATCCTTTCTAGTGAATGAAACAGTGCACGAGGGGGATTTGGATACTGTGCATACCTTTTTCGGCGCGGGCCCTACTGACATGACCTGTTGAATTTGCAAAGCTTTGGAAATTTGTTTCCTGAGTGCCTCTTCTCGCTCTTGAGTAGTTGTTTCGTGGATTACATTTATTACCAACCGGGGAAGATGCTCAATGTTCGGTTCCGGTAAAGGGTTCCCCTGTTCAGTCACCACTTTATCCTGATCAGTGTAGTCTCAGAGGTGTCCAACAGCTACCAAGTCTTCCAAGTGTTGGTTCAGTGCCCTGCAATTCTGAGTCATATTCCCCCTGTCTTGGTGATAGGTGCATCTGAGCTTCTGATTGCGCCGAGCTGGCTCTCCCAACATTTTTGGTGACCAAACAAAGAATGGCTCTCTCTTGATCTTTTCCAAAATATGATAGATTGGTTGTTTGAATACGGTCACAACTGCTTCGTGAGATTTAGACTTGTCTACTTCATTCACCGTGAGTCCTCAGTGTTTCCCTCGGTCCGCTCTCTTCATGTGCCGAGCTGTTTGTTCAGTTGACGCTACCTCGATGGGGATTTGGTCGTCTTCGAGGCGTGCGTACTGCTCAATCCTGGCACGCAAATCTTTCAGTGCTGTGGCCGGGCGCTTGGTAAGTGACCGTCGCAGCTTACTTTTCGGGCGCAAACCGTGTTTAAAGGACATCATAGCCATCTGTTCACTACAGACGTTTTCCTCCAGGTCATTATACTCTTCCCAATTCCTCCTAGCATAATTGCGCAGCGTTTTTTCCTGTTCCTTTCTGAGACCGAACAGTGTATCTGGCTCTTTTCGGGATCTTTGTGTTGGAGACGAACCTGGCTAAGAACTCCTCAGAGAGCTACTTCCAGTCGTAAATTGATCCAGTAGGGAGTCGATCAAACCATCGAAGTCCATATTCTCCCAAGCTGGATGGGAAGACTTTGCACATCAGTGCTTCGTCACTGCTCCATAACGACATCATCTGTCTATAATGGCTGATGTGCGTCAATGGGTCCGACTTCCTGTCGTACAACGTGAACTTTGGTGGGGTGAATTTCTTGGAAGGTCTCATGGCCTCTATTTCCGGGGAGAATGGGGAGGAGATGAGCCTATCCAACACTCGATGCTCTCTCTGGTGGATGGTACAGTCAAGGTGATCTCGTCGTTGCTCATTTTGCCTGCTACCAATCAGCCAAGTACGAAGGTCTTGAGGGGAGTACTCTGTCTGCTGGCTAGCTGTCTTCTGCCTCTTAGCTCTTCTCCGACATAAGCCACGGTTGTGGCTGCTCACCACCTCACTTTGTACTGGGATTGGCTAACTTTGCTGCCCAAACTCATTTCTTCTTTATTGGCGGTTCACGGGATGGGCTTCTCTGTCGCAGGTGAGAGGGCTCTGTATCAATCCTCATCTTCGTCGGATCACCCATTACCCTTTTGAGTTGTGCTTTCAGCTCTTGTATCTACATTCCCATGGAGTCTATGATTCGATCCCTATAATCCTTCTCCAAAAGAAAGTGATGAGAAGAACCTCCAGCGAAGGGCAATCGATGCTCAACAGATTCGGGGCTCCGATTGTTGTTACCGGTTTGTTCTTCCAGGATTGGGAGTGCCAAGCCTTTATCCTTTGTCTTATCCGTCTGTGGAGTCTGTGTCGAAAGTGGGATGTCCTCAATCCCCATCGCCGAAATCAAGTACAGAACCCGGAGGCAAAGCAGTCCACGCTCACCGCACTAATTGTGCGTATTGAATACCGCACTAGATGATTGTGGATCGGAGCTCCGCACTTGATTGGACTGTCCAAGAATTGAGGCCCTGCAACAAGGAGCACCGTCAGAGCTGCCTGGCCGGGGTTGGCCAGATGACCCGTCCGGTGTGGCAATGAGTAATCAGAGAAGAAGAAAGGTGCTCTCTGAGTGCAGAGAGTTAAGTTTTAGTGAGAGGAGTTTAGCTTAGATCAGTTACCTCCAATGTGAAGTCAATGTAGTTTATATATATCTCCTTACTTGTTACCCAAGATGGTTTCATGGTGCTGCCAGCTTTACTTTTAGCATTGCCCAAGGTTAGGGACCATTTGGTAGTTGTCATAGGGTGCTTTATACTCATTGTTGCCATGCTGATAACAAACCACATTCCTTTGATTAACTATTTCTGTGATTCTAGATGTAGGGGACCAGCTGAGGTGGCAATTCGTACATGCATTTGCTCACAACTTCCACGCTTCTCCGGTGTGTTCCTCTAGCTTGGCATTGTTGTGCCTCAGCTCGGTCCTCTATGGGATTGCTTGTAGAGACAGGCCAGTCCAATATGATATCTTTGTGTGGGCTCAGCCTGTTTCGTGTTCTATCCAAGGGTCAGGTCTTGCGGCTCAACCCAGCCCAGCATTGTGGCTGGACTGACCTTTCCACCACATGTCGGGCCCAAGTGCTTGAGGACTTGGGTGGATTGTTGATTATGCAATTGGGCTGAACTGACTAGCCCACTTACATATCCTGTTTCTCAGGTCTGGAGTCTAATGGATTGGGCCGGCCCAAGGCTTGGATCCGATCCATTTCGTATGTAGCCCCTTTAATTGGTGAGAAACCAATCCAAAAAAAAAGGGAAAAAAAAAAAAGAAAACAATACAGAAGCAGGCTAAAAGAGCAACCAAGTGCTGCTTAGTAACCAAACACTAGTGACAATCTGTCTCTCACAACAGCACAGACCAAAAGAGCAGCAGCAGCAACACGACACCAATACAACATCACATCTAAGACCAAGAAATAAGTCTGAGCCAAGAAAACACAACAATCCACATAGCAGATGCACCTCTTCAAAATATATATGTCAAGTTGTCACACCTCTTCACTTTTAGAGATCTTAGATTTCTGAAACACTGAATTTGTTGGGGAACACATTTCCATATATGCTTTAGCATAGGCAAATACTTCAAATCCAAATTATTTAAAAGAATTATTGATGTTTCTTCCTCACCGACACCAGCACATACACCCCCTTGGAGGTCAAATATAATTTCCAGCGAATCATACCACTATACTTTTAGCCCTTTTATTTTGTGCAGTCTTCGCATTAAATTAGACGAGACAGCACTTGATAATTTCCCACAACATTGGACCGTTATGAATCTTATTTTGTGAAGGAATCCAACTTCAAGTTGGTTGTGCCATATCTCAGTTTGCCCATCTACTCCTGTGATAACAAGTTCCCTATTGCCGCTTAAACTAAACAGAGCCACCCCAAAGTAGCAGCACACACCAGCAGCAAGCAACAACAAACAAATTTGCACCAGACAGCAACATATAGAACACACAGATCTGCATACATAACAATCCCCAAAAACAAGACATAACCCTCCATCTCCAAAGTGATAGAATAGATATGCACATCCCAAAATTTGTAGAACCTGAATAGCTAAGAGTTATATCTAATCAAATTGGCCCAAAATAGAAAACAACAGCAGCAACAATTGGTCCAAATAGAAAGTAGCAATAGCATCTAGCAGCATTAGTATGAAGTAGCAGCAACAACATCTTTACTTTAAATAGTATTTGACCTGTTGAAGATTAGCCACCAAATCATGTTTAATGTATAATGTTTCTTCCTTCATCACCCACAATACCACTCTTATTTTTATCAGTTCAAGCAACTCATCAACCGCCAAATGTTTACCATTAAACATCACCTCATTTCTCATCTTCCACACAGACCACATCAGAATCAGAGGCATAACCTTCCATATTTTTCTCTCCATTTTCTTCATCCTCACTCTATCCCACCATTGCTATACCTCAGCCACTGATCCTGGTATTGCTCACCATAGATCCCACCATTTTATCACACCAGACCATATTAACCAAATCTTTAGGCAATGAAAAAGAATATGATTTAAAGACTCTGTTTCATTTCTACAAAACAAACATAGAATATTAGCATTATCATTTAAAACTCTAATTCTCTGCATGAAGACAGATGTTTTGATTCTACCAAGCCAAACTAACCAACAGAAAAACTTCACCTTGGGAGGGGCGACATTTCCCCATACCAGCTTAGATATTTTGAGTGCGAAGTCCCTATCTTCCACTTTCCATCTCCAGATTAAAGCTACAAAAAACCACCCAGATGAAGATGTTGTCCACCTCAAGGAATCCTCCACTAAATCTCTAACAATTGGGGCCTCTAGCAACAGAGCATCCAACCTCCTCACCTCTTCCATTTCCCAAGCAAACAAAGGTCTTCTAAACTCTAAAACCCAATTGCTTGAATTACTCCTTCTCAAACTAATTTCGTTCAGAGATACCTCCTTCTCCACAGAAATATTAAACAATCTAAGAAACTCCTTTTTGAGGATTATATTCCTAAACCACTTGTCACTCCAGAATTTAATTCTATTCCCATCGCCAACCACAATGCTTGCATTTTCCTTAAAGAACTCCACTAGTTGTGGGTTAGAATAAGCAAGATTCATAATACTCTGCCACAATGCAGAAACCACACCTGAACCCCTCTGAAATGGTAACTGCCTTCCTCTAGAAGAACCATATTTACTGCATAAAATCTGTTTCCATAGTGACCTATCTTCAACCCCATATCTCCACCACCATTTCAAGAGCATGAAATCATTCACTTCTATAATATTCTTCACCCCAAGACCACCATGGCTTTTTGGGCTTAGTTACTACCTCCCAACTGACCATATGCACTTTTCTTTTTGTTTCTGAGTCTCTCCAAAGAAAAGCAGCTTGCAGCCTATTAATCTTCTTAGCCACACCCTTAGGTACTTTAAAAATAGACATGTAATAAATAGGTAAATTAGCCAAGACTGATTTTATTAAAGTTACTCTCCCAGCAAAAGAAAGCAGTCTCCTCTTCCAAGATGACAGTTTCTTTTTAACCTTCTCCAATACTGGCTACCATGTTACTAGTTTCTTTGGATTTGCTCCAAGAGGTAGCCCCAAATACTTCAAGGGAAGCTTCTGACTCATGCAATTCAATTTTACAGCGAACTCATTAACCAGGTTATACTTAACACCAATCCCACACACCACACTTTTGTAAAAATTAATTTTCAGCCCAAACATAACTTCAAAACACCTTAGTATTCTCTTTACTATTACAATCTCTTACCAATTTTCCTCACAGAAAATAATGGTGTCATCCGCAAACTGTAAGTGAGGAATACATATCTCATTTGTTCCAACCCTGGCTGCTTGAAATAAACCAATTTCTTTTGCTCTTTCGAGTAATAAATTCAAACCTTCAGCAACAATGTTGAATAGGAAAGGGGATATTGGATCCCCTTTCCTAAGACCCCTTTGAGGAGAGAACTCATCTGTAGGTGATCCATTAACCAACACAGAAATCCTAGCAGATATCACATAGCACTTCAGCCAACTAATCCATTTGTCACCAAATCCAAAATTTGCCAACAAGGAGAATAAAAAGCCCCAATTCACTAAATCGTATACTTTCTCAAAGTCAAGCTTGAGTATTATTCCTTTCAACCTATTCACTTTCCACCAATCAATTATTTCATTTGCAATCAAAACCCCATCCATTATAAATCTTCCTCCCAAGAATGCCGATTGCACCTCTCCAAGCACCCTAGGCAATATCTTTTTCAATCTCCTAGCCAACACCTTAGCCAGAATCTTATAAGTAGAGTTGACTAAACTAATTGGCCTGTAATCACCTAACCCATTTGGATTATCCTTTTTAGGAATCAAAGTGATAAATGAGCTATTGCAACCTTTAACCAACTTTCCATTAGAATGAAAATCTTGCATTAGTTGTATAATTTCACCTTTCATCAATTTCCAGCACTTTTGAATGCAAGATAAATTGAACCCATCTAGTTCTGGGGCTTTATTGCCATCACACTCCTTCAAGGCAGACCAAATTTCCTCCTCTGTGAAAGCTGCTTCAAGTTCCTCCAGTTCATCCCTATTTGCAACAAACTTGCACTGCCCAGAAAGCTTTGGTCTATTGCTGTAATTTTCAGATTATACCCTTTTGAAGTGCCTAAACACTGTTTGCCTTACCATATCGGGCTCCATTAAACACGACCCATTTACTATTACTGCATCTAATAAATTTTGACACTGTCTCTTGTTTGCCATTACATGAAAGTACCTGGTGTTTTTGTCCCCTTCCTGAGTCCATTTTACTCTCGATTTTTGCTGCCACATCCATTGTCTTCTCCTGCTCAACTTTCACACTAAATCTCTTACCATTCTTCTTCTTTGTGTCTCTAACTCTAACAAAGGACCAACTTCTGCTTTTAAATCCAGCACATGTAACTCTTCCTCTGCCATCCTCAATTGATTCTCTATATTACCAAAAACCTCTGTGTTCCATATCTTCAAATCTCCTTTCAATGCATACAACTTTCTCATAAATGGATACCCTGCCCATCCTTCAATTTCATTCCCTAACCAAGACCTCATAACCAGCTCCAAGAACTTGGGATGAAGTGACCAAGCATTCAAAAATCTAAAAGGTCGAGGACCCCAATTTCTATCATCTTCCATTAACAATAACGGACAATGATCAGATATACTTCTAGGCAAACCCCACGGCTTCAATCTAAATTTTTCAAGCCATATAGGATTTACTAGAACCCTATCAATCCTGCTCCATCTATCACCTTCAAAAGAATTACACTAGGTAAAATTTCTACCTAGCATTGGCATATATAAAAATTCCATCAGATTAATAAATTTATTAAAATCATTCATCCCTTTGTCACTCCTTGTGCAGCCTCTTCTTTCACTAATCCTTCGAATTATATTAAAATCACATCCTATGCACCAAGGTGTAATAAACAATGGCTTAATATTAATAATTAGATCCTACAGCTGTTTCCTTCTTATATCATCATTTGGAGCTGTTAGGTTTTTGTTATTGGCAATCCTGTTTGACAAAACTCCTTTCAGTTGTAATTTTGTTCAACTTTTATTTCAATGAGACTATGAGTTTTTAGATGCGAATCCAACCCAAATTGTGCCTTGCAGAGATGTTTTAGAAGTTAATTCTTTCATGTTTGCCACTTCGTTGACTATGTTGGGGATCGAGCTGCCCGGTTAGCTCGCGGGGGTCGAGGGGGTAGCGGCCCCTTGGCGAGTCCGGGGCAGCGCCCTGGCGGGGTCGAGGGGCAGCGCCCTCGAAGCAAAAGCTTAATTGCGGTCGAAGTTGTTTTTCCACTCAAGCGGCCATTCCTGCGCTTGAGCAAAGATTATGACCTTTCAGAAGTTTCACTTACCTGCAAAAGTACTAGGAGTTGTTTTTTTTTCCGCTCGAGTGGCCATTCTCACGTTCGAGCGTAGATCCGCTCGAGCGGCCATTCCTGCGCTCAAGCGGAGATCGCGGATCTCTTTTCTCTAAATATGTGTTTCGGTACGATTTTAGGGTACAGTTTTCAGATCTTCTTCTTGGGTATTAGGATTTTCTTCTGGATCTTCTTTACTTGTTCCCTTTGATATTTGTAAGAGATTAATCATGAACTGAGTGGATTATATCAAAGGCTTTGTTTAGTTTGTTTCATTCAAGAAAAGAGAGAGTTGTTCTTCAGTGGATTCCGTGGAATTTGGGCCTGAAGCTTTGGTGGATTCCGGAGTGGCTCATCGTCGTGATTCGACATCGATATTGTGGATTCAACGTTGGGAAAGACAATTCAGAGGTGAAGACGGGGCCACAAGAGGCACATAAGGGTCGGTTCGATTCAGGCGTGGATTTGCTAGGTAATTGAGAGTACACTTGTGTAATTCCTTTTATGTCTTCTTAGTGGATGGTTTTGTGGCTTTTGCCCGTGGTTTTTTTATCAGAATTGGAGGCGCTCCAATTATGATTTTTCCAAGTAAAATCGTTATGTCGATTTATCTTTGATTGTTTAATTAGGATTGATCTTTACTGGTTAAAATTGATACATAATCACAAATCAATATCTAGGGGATTTCTAGATTTTTCAATTGGTATCAAAGCTGGTCGCTCTATTTTTTTTTTTAAAAAAAAAAAACTATAAGAGCAAGATCTTGTTTGATTTGTGATAATGGATTCAATTCATGAGGAAAATTCTATGGTTCGACCACCCCTACTTGACGGATCCAATTATTCTTTTTGGAAAGCTTGAATGAGATCATTTTTAAAATCTATTGATGAAAAAGTTTGGCAATTTGTCATGTGTGGGTGGACCGAACCAATGATTACCATTGATGGTGTAACTTTTCCCAAACTAATTGGTAAGTGGGACACAACTGATTACCAAAATGGTAGCTGGAATAGTAAAGCTATCAATTCTCTCTTTTGCGCTGTCACACCAGAAGAGTTTAGTCGTATTTGCAATTGTGAAGTCGCAAAAGAGGCTTGGGATATCTAACAAACTATTCATGAGGGCACTCCTTCTATTAAATGCTCAAAACCTCAAAGGCTCACGCCTAGTTTAAAAAATCTTTCAATGAAAAATAGTGAGACCTTTGATGAATTTTATGTGAAGTTGAGTGACATTGTTAATTCCAGCTTCAATTTAGGTGAAAAAAATACCGGAATCCAAGATTGTGGGAAAAGTTTTGAGGTCCTTGCCCGATCGCTTCCAACCAAAAGTTACAGCTATTAATGAGGCTAAAGATGTTGACAACCTCAAGCTGGATCATTTGGTTGGAAATCTCCAAACTTATGAGGCACATAGAAATTTTGAAAAGAAACAAAATGATGATATTGCTTTGAGTAGTGCTCATAGAGTTCGAAAAGATTCTGATGAGGATTGTGAGATTGATTCCAAGATTACAGATGCTTTCATAAAATAATTTAAAAAGTCTTTTCTGAAAAAGAATCCTAATCTTTTGGAATAAACTCATAAATCTAAAGGCAAAGATAAACTCAAAATTAATTCTATAACCAAGAAGGAGAAAGCAAAGATATAAGGGAACTCTGAAAGAGTCCAATGCTATAAATGCCAAGGATTTGGTCACTTTGCTTCAGAATGCCCTAATCGGTTGAGGAAGAAGAAAGCCTTCGCTATCACTTGGGATGATGAATCTGAGTTTCATAAAGATAAAAGTGACAACGAAGCACAAGGTGAAGAGGGGCATGAACAATTCCTTGCTTTCATGATAACTTTAGAAGCTGACTGACAAATAGAGTATCTGAAAAGGCCGGTTGAGAATGTAACATATGATGAATCCTCAGGGAGTGATGGTGAAGAGCTTCAGTAGGCTTATGAAAAGTTGTATAAGGAATCTCTTAACTTATCTAAATTAAATGACAAACTCACTATCAAACTCAAAGCCTATGAAAGTGAGAATGTCAAATTAAAGAAGGGGATTTCTGAGGCTAGGAATGATGCCATTAAGATTTCTAGAGATCGACAAGCTCTTTGTGCAAAACTCTTATCTTGTGAGACAGAGAGGAATGAGCTACAGCAAATCTATGCAACGTATGAAGAAAAGATTGAAACTCTCGAGATGTCTCAAGTTGCTTTGGAAGAACTAATGATCAAGAAAGAGGAAGAGCTCAAGTGTGCAACGGGTACCATTGGTCTTTGGAACAAAGGATCAAAGACTTTGGACAATATCATTGGGTCTCAACAAATGTGTTATGACAAGAGTGGCATTGGCTTTGGTAATAACAAAGAACAAAAATGGAGTACATCTACATCTCATGATACAAGAACTCAAGAAAAGGGAGAACAAAAAATTCAACATGAGGATGGACTTCTCAATCTTCCTAGAGTTGGTAAGGTCACAGAAAATAAGGTGTACCCTGTTTTTATTTGTCATCATTGTGGTATGTATGGTCATATTCGCCCTTATTGTTACGAGTTACATGGGAGAGTATCTCATAGAGATGGAAGAAATTCCAACATCTCGTGAGGTAGAAGACACTTCATTGGTTGTAATAAGGTTAAGGATCATAATAGACCTTGTTATTTTGATTTGCTTGAGACCAAACATGAAGCGAGTTTGCATTTGCCTAGACCTTGGAGTAAGAGGTTCGAAACCAAGTCGAGGCGTGTTCCTATTGAAGGGGAAGGGAAGCACAATGTCAAGACACCACCAAAGAACTGCAATTCTCACAACTTTGTTCATACTAAAGCGGTTTGGGTGAAAAAACTTGACTTGTGTTAAGTTGTTTATTCTTTTTTTTATTTTATTTTTTATTTTTTTTTATTATTATTATTAATTTTTTTTTTGGTTTGTATGTGTTTTTTCTTTTTGGGTCATTTAATGTGTGGTATCATTTAGTGTGTGCTAGTTCATTTTATGTCTTGCTTTATTTTAGAAATAAGAAAAAATCCAAAAAGATTTTCTTAGTATGGTTTTACAAGCTTGAAATTTTTGAGAAGTTCTTGTGGCATATTGGAATTGATGAGAATATCCATTACATGTTAATATGTGTGTGCTTTCTGTGGTCATTACTCATTTCGGAGTGTGTGTTTTTTGATTAGTATGTCTCATTCTGTACACACTCTTGGATTAGCAAATATTGGAGTCTTCCGCCTTAGTGATTTTTTTGTTTTCTTTTTCTCTATAGACTTTTGGCATTGTATCTTTTGCTTTTCTAGAGGAATTGACCTATACTAGCATATCATGGGTGATGTTGACTCTCTTAACCACCTTCCATTTTTTTGCATCTCCACGGCTTTTCGCTTAGTTCTTTGCAGTTAAGGCATGAGGAAAAGGCTACCTCAGAGTCACCAACCAAGCTATCCTTATTGTCTCCATGCTTCTCTAGTTCGGTTTCCATACTCTGCATGTTAGCCACTAATAAGTGTGCAAAAGAAAGAAACAAAAAATGTGCAAAAGAAAGAAAAGAAAAAATGTGCAAAAGAAAGAAGAAAAAAACATTCATTGATTGAGGGGGAGCCTCTACTTTTACTCACCAAATACCCCTTGATTCCTAGTGGTCTGACTTCCCTTAGTTGTGCTTAGATTCTCTAGCCGGAGGTCCAACTATCAAATCACTACTAGGATTTGAAACTAGTGTTTGTCGACTCCAAGAGTCACACACACACTTTTTTCATGGGATCTATGCTTTTCGCATAATGCATCACTTTCTTTTATGAGGAATCTTCTAGAGGTTGTGCACATTGCGTTTTCAAGTAATTGTGTTTCTTGGATAATCTTGTGTGTTTTAAGGTACAAATCTGAAATTCCTTACTTGCTTCACCATATTTTTTTTATTATTGTTCATTGTTTTCAGTACAATGTCTGTGGTTGCTTTTTGTGAGAGGGAGTTTGGTTTATCATTGCCAGTGTTTTTTTAGCATGAACTTATATTGGTTGGTTTGTTAAGGGAGATTGGCATTAGTTGGTTTGCATATTGCTCTGCATTGCTTCTTTATTGTTTCCTTCTTGCATGCTACTGCTAATTACATCATCATATCCTTGCTTGTGTGGTTTATGCTCTTGCTTTCATTGTTTGAGCTTTCTTTGACAATTCATGACAAAAAGGGGGAGATAGTTGAGTCGAAATGGTTTTTAGCGCGTTTGCATGTTTCTTAAGGTTGAGTCAAAATGGTTTTTAATAGTGTTTGCATGTTTCTTAGGGTTGTCATCTATTCATGTTACATGTTCTTAAAATCGCCAATTTACATCTATTTATATTTCCATCTCATGCTTCAAGATAATCTTGTCATATGTCTATTGCTTTTTCATATACTCTTGTGGCACTAATAGTTGTTTTGGAGATTGTGGCACTAATAGCTATTTTGCAGATCATGACTTTGAAAAAGAAGTTTGCTTTTGTTGGATGTAATGGGTTGGGGTGATTAGGTTTTTATTTGTTAGGTGTGTTTTGTCACGGCATTGTCAAAGGGGGAGATTGTTAGATTTTTGTTATTGGAAATCCCGTTTGACAAAACTCATTTCAGTTGTAATTTTCTTCAACTTTTATTTCAGTGAGACTATGAGTTTTTAGATACGAATCCAACTCGAATTGTACCTTGCAGAGATGTTTCAAAAGTTAATTCTTTCATGTTTGCCACTTCGCTGACTATGTCAGGGATCGAGCTGCCTGGTTAGCTTGCGGAGGTCAAGGGGCAGCACTCTCGAAGCAAAAAGCTAAATTGCAATCAAAGTTTTTTTCCGCTTGAGTGGCCATTCCTACGCTCGAGCGAAGATCACGACCTTTCAGAAGTTTCACTCACCTGCAAAACTACTGGGAGTTGTTTTTTTCTGCTCGAGCGGCCATTCCTACGCTCGAGCTGAGATCGCAGATTTGTTTTCTCTAAATATGTGTTTCAGTCCGATTTTAGTGTATGGCTTCCAGATCTTCTTCTTGAGTATTAGGGTTTTCTTCTGGAGCTTCTTTACTTCTTTCCTTTGATATCTATGAGAGATTAATCATGAATTAAGTGGATTATATCAAAGGGTTTGTTTAGTTTTTTTTATTCAAAAAAAGGGAGAGTTGTTCTTCGGTGGATTCCATGGAATTTGGGCCCAGAGCTTTGGTGGATTCCGGAGCGGCTCATCGTCCTGATTCGACATCGGCGTTGTGGATTCAACGTTGGGCAAGACAATTCTGAGGTGAAGACGGGCTGGAAAAGGCACTTAGGGGTCGGTTCGATTCGGGCGTGGATTGGCTAGGTAATTAAGAGTACACTTGTGTAATTCATTTATGTCTTCTTAGTGGATTATTTTGTGGCTTTTGCCTGTGGATTTTTTTTACTAGAATTGGAGGCACTCCAATTGTGGTAAATTGTTGTGTTGATTTATCTTTGATTGTTTGATTGGGATTGATCTTTACTGGTTAAAATTAATACATAATCACAAATCAATATCTATGGGATTTCTAGATTTTTCAGGAGCATATAAGTTTACAACCACACACTCAAATGATTGATGAAACACATTTGAGAGAAGAATAAAATTTCTGGTGCTGCAACAATCTTTTAACCGGAATACTTCTGGGTTCCAAACACAAATTAACCCTCCTACACTCCCATCTAAATCCGCCACCATAAACTCAAAATTTTCTGATGGCCATAAGGACCTAACAAAACAATCATTCATACTCATCCTCTTCGTCTCTTGCATCATAAGTAATTCAACCTTTCTATCAGACACCAACTTCTTTATTTTCCCCCTTTTTTCTTTTATCCCTAATCCTCACACATTCCATGACATAACCTTCATTGGCAACAATATCTAACACCTATACCACCTTTGAAGATAGCTCAATTTTGAGCCATCTCCACCCCTTTCGCAAAATCTTAAATTCTTTCCTTGTCATTTTCTTCTAATTCTATGATTCTGCTCGTTACTTCCTCCTTATTTCCTTCATAATCCACCCCCAATACTTTCCCAATTCTAATAGATGAATGAGCCTCATTAAGAAGCATTTTCCTTCTACTAGACCCACTGCCTTATGATATTGATTTAGATAAGGCAACTGCTGCTGCCCTAAAAATTGCTTCCCATTAAAGACCACTACCAAAACCCATTGATTTTCTTACGAATACTAGAACATCCTTCCTTTTCTTGCTTCCTTTGGTCCCATCGCTACAACTTCCCCTAAACACCTCTTTCCTTTTTTTGACTTTTGTACTTTTCCTGGTTCTATCCAGCTCTTTTGTTTGCTTTTGATCCATTTCCCACATTACTTGGGTCAAAATGTATAGGGCCTATGATGGCATGGTTGGACAGTAAACTCTTAACTCCAGCATGGGCCGCTTCTAACACAACTTCTAAATTTAAATTGGGCCTAATTAAATATGACCCACTAAGACTTCTCAGAAACCCCTCCACTTCAGCACTCTTATTGGGCCTGATCATTTCTACCTCATTACCTTTTTTCATAGATAAACTATTATTATACTCTTTTTGATTCCCATCCACTTCATTTTCCATCATTATTGTTTCAGACACATGCTCCTCCTCATTAATGTAGTCCCCGTCAGTTGAACTCTCCAATTTAGTATATGTATTTTGAACCACCAACAAAGTCCCCTAATTTGAATTCCCCTCCACCTCATTCAAACGTTTTTCCCCTGTGTCCACCCAATCATCCTCCACATCAACAGCTCCCTCCACATCATCCCTATCTTGCCCATCTTTAACACTTTGCCTTATACCATTCACCTTCTCCGATCGTTGCATTTCTCCACTACCGTTTGCTGCCGGTAAACTCCCAACCATAGACACTTGATCAGACTCGTTATTCACCTTCACCTTCACCTCCACCTCCTCATTAGTTTTGTGATTATGATACAACTCACTTGATGCGCATAAAGGATCGTAAACTTCACAAACACAGACTGGGAATAGCTTACCATCACAATCCAAGAATAATACCGAGCTTATGGTATCCAAACTTTTTGTAATGATTCTCACCTTACCGTATCGAAATGATTTCATTCTGATTGTATCTTCATCGAATTGCACCACCTCTCCCCATACTTTGCCAATGTTTCTGAAGGAATTCACATTTCATAGGTTAAGTGGAATGTCGAAGCACCATAACCATACACAATGCTCTTGTTCAAAAATCTCCCCTTCCTTCCATTCAGACATTAAGTCACACCATTCATACACCCATTCTTTTATTTTTATATAACCTTCATTCATTCCTGCTACTGAACTAAATGACAAAATTGCCATTCTTCCACTCCCTTCTCTAACAACAACTCCCTTCATCCCTCTTTCAGCAACTTCATCTTTAAAGGCACAGTAGGAGAAAAAAGCTTTCAGCTTTACTATTAGGCTCTCATAGAGCCAACCATTGCCTTCTTTACTAACCTTTACTGTTAGCCTCATTGTCCTCTGTTCAGGCCTTTGTACTACTGTTTCAGCGTATGATTTCCTCTCTGTCTCCTCTACCAGTTTCAGTCTAGGTGCCCATTGTGACTCCTTCAGCTGGCCTTGTCTTCTTACCAATGTACTTTGCTCCTTCTGATTTGATTTACCAAACTCTGCATTTTTTACTTTCAATACCTTATCCTCAAGCCAAACCCCATTCATTTTTTGAACTGCTATGCTTGCATCAACTGGGCAATCATACCTCACAAATCCAAACCTAGAGCCTGTGGCTTTCCTTCTTTTCATTGGAATGAATACATCTTTTAGCACCCCAAACTTGCTGAACAACTGAAACAATTTCTTGGGATCCAACCTTTCTGGTATACTATCTACAAAGATAGTAAAAATAGCAGACTCCCTTGTTGGGCTACGTTGCCTCCCAACCCTTCGCTGCTTCAGAACTGGATTCCATTCTCTCGTCTAGTTCAGCCACAAAATGTGTTGGTTGTTTTAAAAATGACATTTGATCATTCATTTAGTAAAAAATTTGAGACTTAATAATTTCTCTTTGTAATGACAAGGCCAAACTCCAATAGAAGAAAACAAGTCATTCTTTTTCTATATAGGAAAATAATGTGTGAGTCCAATTTTTGAGACCGACTTACCTGGCGACCCTTCGAATTATAGAAATACCATTTTGAAATAGATAATTAACAATATTTGGATTAAAAATAGTATTCTGAAAATTATTCAGAAGAGTGTATTTATGAACCACTCTGAGTATTTGGATTTGCTTTTTCAGTAGTTTTTTTTTTTTTTACTCAATTAGTTTCAAGAGCTTTTTTATAAACCAATTAGTCCTATTAATTTTAAAAAGATAGAGTTAATAGATTATTTGAAAATTAGATTTACGATTATACCCTTATTTCTATTTTATATATATATATAATTTTTTTTTCTTTTGTGTTAGAAAGGTAAGATATATACCTGTGGGGACATTTTTTTGAGTACCAACACGTGGCCAAGGTGACGTCGAAGTGTCAGCTGAGGTGCCACGTGTCCTGGTCATGACGCCGAGGTGATCTCGGCTTGGCTGAGGTTATCTCCGAAGACACCAGAGTCCGGGATAAGCGGATAAGGGACAAGAGTCCTAGATAGAAAGAGGACTTCAATTTGGGTAAATATAAGACTCTTAGAGAGTTTATCCCAATCCTACTAAGAGTCCAAGATTAGCAGTAATCCAAAGTCCATTGAGGCTAGGCTTCTACTGGGATTAGGTCAGTGTTGGCTATAAAAGAGAGGCACCCTCGTGGGTCTAAGGTATGTTTTTTGATATTCTGAATAGTGAGTTAAGCACTTTTGCTATCTTTGAGAGATAACTGACTTGATCGTCGAAGTGCCCCCGGGTGGACGAACCACTGTCGGAATCTCTTCTTTTTATGACAGGTCATTCGGGCAATCTATTATGCTATTGTTCTTCAGCTGAGTACCTGTTTGGCAGTGTGGTCAGAAATCGACCCACACAATTTGGCGCCGTCTGTGGGAAAGAAAGGAGAATAGATGGCCAACGACGGACAGAAAGAGAAGGCTGAGGACGAAATCCCTGCTGGGAGTGGTAAGCACATTGACCCTAACATGGAGGAGGATAATTACAACGAGACGACCCGGGATCAAGATTCCAGAAAGAAAGACGTCGGCTAGGAAGGCGACGTGCCAAAGAAATCAGACCGAAGCGGGTATTATAACGAGGACGACCTCCAGGTATGGAAAGATAGATGCCTGCGAAGGAACGAAGAGGTGAAGGGGATGGCGAACAAATTGGCAGACCTGTAAACGGTTGTCAATTTCATGATGCAGAACAATGTCATGCAGCCACCATTCCTGCTGCAAGACACGCCGATTCCAGCGGCCAAAAACAATGCCCAGAAGGGAGGGCATAAACCAGTCCCTGTAGCCCCCCAGCACACCAGGACCAAGGAACACTCTCACCGACATTCAAGGGAGGTCGGACGAGGAGAATCAATAAAGGGAGATTCACGAAGGACGCATCGTACCAAAGAGGCTGACCCCAAAGAACATCGGCTTGTTTAGGAGAAGGAACTCTGTTTCGACGCAACTAACGAAGAAATGACCAAAAGGACTCACAATGACACCGAAAGCAGCACATCGAAGAGGTTGAAATCCAGAGATAGCCGAGCTCCAAGACAGGCCAAGGAGGATCTGAGAGATCACCTCCAGAGAAAACAACAAGATGCCGAGGTCAACTCTCCAGTCAAGCCGAGAACACAATTCTCGATAGAGTTGGACAAATTTGAGGCCCCAAAAAGGTTCAGTATGCCAAGATTCCAAATATACGACGGTAAGTCAGACCCCAACTTTCACATCGGCTTATACCTGAACTCGATGGCACTATACACTGGGAACGAGCCGTTGCTCTGCAAGGTGCTCCCCTCGTCCTTCGGGGAAATTGCATCGGACTGGTTTCACAAGTTGCCGAATGGAACTGTGAAAACCTGGGAAGGCCTGGCCGAGATGTTCGTGGCCAGGTTTGTGACGAACAAACTACAGCCATTGAGGGTGGACTCCCTGATGGCTTTGAGAATTGAAGAGGATGAAAGCCTCAGGGCCTACGCCAAGAGGTATTATGAGGTCTTCAACCGAATACCAGCATGCAACCAAGAAGTGGCGGTCGTGTCTTTTAAGAACGGCCTGAAAGATGACTGTTTGCTTCGAAAATCATTGGCAAAGACACTGCCAAAAAGTATGGAGAAATTGATGGCAAAAATTGAGAAGTATGCGAAGGACGAGGAAGACACGTCGAGGACAAAGGCGTCAAAGCAAGAGAAGGGAAATGGCTCGCCGAAGCGAGGCCGAGGTAATGGTGGGTACAACAAGCAAGAGACAGGATTAAGGGCTGCGCAAGCAGTGACAACCGTATTCCGAATCCCAGTTTACAAAGTCTTAGAGAAAATCTGAAATCAGCCCTATTACAGAGCACCAGCAAGGGTGCCAGGCGAATTTATGAGAAGAATCCTTGGCAAGCACTGTGCTTACCACAATGAAGCTGGACATCTGACTCGGGGGTGCAGAGCCCTGAAGGCACATCTGGAAGACTTGGTAAGGCAAGGTCATTTAAGGGACCTAATAGACGAGGCCAGGACAAGGGAAGAGCAAGCACGACTGCCTCAGGCATCGGCAGCACCACCTCCCCTAGCACCACAACCGCAAGCAGGTGGACCTCGAGTGATCAATGTGATTCACTCGAAGGTCAATGAGAATGAAATACATGGGGAGACTCAGAAGGTAAAGAACTTGCAGCATGTGCACCAGGTTCGACAGAAAAGACCTAGGGCAGAAGAGTGCCAGGGACCAGTGGTGTCCTTTACTGAAGCCGACCTAGAGATGATGTAGCATCCCCACAACAATGCCTTGGTAATATCCCTATAGATTGGAGAGTGTCAAGTGAAGCGCGTCTTAGTCGACCAGGGCAGCTCTTGTGACATCATGTATGTCAGGTGTTACAAGGAGCTTGGCCTTCACCAAGATGATCTAGAGCAAACCAATGGACCAATGGTTGGGTTCAATGGAACGCCGACATGGCCCCTGGGAGCAGTAAGTTTGGAGGTGCAGGCTGGCACCAAGAAGGTAAAAACTGAGTTCACCATAATTGACACCCCCTCCCCTTACAATGTTGTTTTGGGAAGGCCATGGCTGCATGCAATGGGAGTTGTTTCCTCAACATTGCACCAGCTATTGCGGTTCCCAACAAAACATGGAATTGAGGAGGCCAGAGAAGATCAGGTGTAGGCAAAAAATTGCTCTATGGCAGCAATGAAATCCACCTGCAATGTATGAAAAGCAGAGATAGCAGAGGTTGAAGATGAGGACATGGAGGTCCTTGAGGACATCGGCAAAGAGCCAGCTGAGAAGAGCCAGGAAGCCTTGAAGAAAATCCTTGTCCAGCAGGGGGATGAAGAGTGATTCTTCCTTCTCGGCTCGGGCTTGGCTAAGGAAGAGGAAAAAGAGCTAGAGGCTTTCTTGAGAGCAAACATTGAGGTGTTTGCCTGGACACCGTACGAGATGCCTAGCATTGACCCCGAGGTCACATGCTATAGATTGAATGTGGACAGGTCGGCCAAACCTGTCATCCAGTGAGCAAGGAGGCCGATGTTGATATATGTTGAGGCAGTAGAAAAAGAAGTGGATAAACTTCTGGAGGCCAGAGCCATACGAGAGGTAAACTACCCGACGTGGTTATCAAACACAGTTGTGGTAAAAAAAAAGAATGGGAAGTAGAGGGTCTGCGTGGACTTCACCAGCTTGAACAAGGCTTGTCCCAAAGACAGCTTCCCACTACCCAAGATTGACCAATTGGTGGATGCCACTTCAGGGCATGGAAGGATGAGCTTCCCGGATGCTTACAGGGGGTACCATTAGACAGCTATGTACCCCCAGATGAGGAGAAGACTGCATTTATCACTCCAAAATGGCTGTATTGCTCCAGAGTGATGCCTTTCGGGTTGAAAAATGCAGGAGCAACTTACTAGAGATTGGTAACCAAGATGTTCAGACATCTAATTGGCAGAACAGTAGAGGTATACATAGATGACATGATCGTGAAGACCAAGGAACCTGAGGATCATCTGGAAGACTTAAAGGCAGTTTTTGACATCCTTAGAACATATCGGCTCCGACTCAATGCATCGAAGTATGCATTTGGAGTTGGGTCTGGTAAATTCTAAGGATACTTGGTCACCAGAAGGGGCATTGAGGCTAGCCCGGATCAAATCAAGGCCATTCTGGAGTTGGAGAGCCCAACGTCAACAAAACAAGTGCAGATGCTGGCTGGTAGGGCTGCAGCCCTAAATAGATTCATAAGCAGAAGCTCTGATAAATGCAAACCTTTCTTCAGTCTAGTGAAGAAAGCCACAGACTTCCTATGGGCAGAAGAATGCGAAGTCTCCTTGGCCGACTTGAAGAAGTATTGACCATAACTCCAGTTCTCTCAAATCCAGTACTTGGAGAGGAACTGTTCTTATACTTGGCAGTTTCAAAGCATGAAGTGAGTGCAGTGGTAATCAGAGAAGAAAAAGGAGAGCAAAGAGCAGTTTACTACGTAAGTAAAACCCTAGCAGATGCAGAGACCAGATACCTACCCTTGGAGAAGTTAGCACTGGCTCTAGTAATGGCTTCCAAGAAGCTGAATTATTACTTTCAAGCCCACAAAATTGTGGTGTTAATTGAGCATCCTTTGAAGTCCCTGTTACAGCAGGGAGATCTGACAGTTAGAATAGCCAAATGGGCAGACCTAGAACAGCAATCAAAGGCCAAGTTTTGGCGGACTTCGTGGCCGAGTTCACACCAGGCACCATCACACATCGGGCTCCGTTAAGCCCAAGTCCGGGTGAACAAGGAGAAACCCAGTTGGAGATACTCAAACAGAGGAAAGAAGAGAAACTCAAGCCATGCAGTATTTACATCAGCGACTCCTTCCGGCTATTTGTTGATGGGAGTTCAAACCGACAAGGAGCGGGGGTAGGAGTAGTGTTGGTATTGCCAGATGGGCAGATACTGAAACAATGCATTCGTTTGGGGTTTAAGGCCTCAAACAATGAAGCAGAGTATGAAGCACTAATTGCAGGATTAAAGTTGGCTGCAACAATGGAAGCTGACGAGGCAATGGCCTTTTGTGACTCCCAGCTCATCGTCAACCAGGCAACGGGCGAGTACGTAGCTCGAGATGAAAGGATGGTAGCCTATGCAAAGGAGGTGGGCAGACTGATAGCATTGTTCCAAAATTGCCGACTACAGCAAGTTAGCCGAGATGACAATAGCCATGCCGATGCCTTGGCCAACCTGGCTAGTGCAATGCAACCAGGAGAGGCAAGGACTATAATGGTTGACTACCTGTCAGGTCCAAGCATAGAACCACTAAACACAGAGCTGTAGACACCCCATTTTTGACCATCTTCAAGACTTGGATGTCATCATTTGAACACTCGATGATCATCCATGCTCGTGTTCGTTTTGAGTTTCTGAAGGTCTCAGCCGTGCACCTTGCCTTGGAACCTCTCAACTTGTCTGTTTTGTGCTTGGTTGTGGACCAAGGGCTTGTGTTTTTTGTTTCTAAGGGAAGGGGGTAGCTTGTTGGCCATCCCTACCACCCATCGGCCAGACCCTGTGCCTATCGGCCTTTCCTTCTTTCCTTCGGCCATTAGTTAGTTGTGGCCGATCGGCACCATTTTTGGCCGATCGGCACCCTTTTTGGCCGGTCGGCCATATCTTTTGGCCGATACCTTTTTATTGCTTTTGCCGATATTTTTGTGCCAGCTGTGACAGCTGGTGAGCACAGATTTCATCCTCCATACGCGTGTATGGAGGGATTGAATTCAAGCCTTTAGCTTGTCCAACAAGCTTAGGACTTGAATTTCTATAAGAAGGGAGGCCCCTTTCCCTTTCCAGAGGTTCTAAAAATTGAGATACAAGATATATATATCTTTCTATATTTCTTCCTCTCTCTCTATATTTGTGTGAGTTTGTGCCTTAAAGTGTGTTTTCCCTTCACTTTTGCACTACAACACCTAGTAGAGCACCTTTGCTTTGGTACTGAGGTACTAGAGGACCTTGTTTGGACTCTCAAAGTTTGTTTCTTCGGCTCAGAAGTTGCTGTTCTAAAGAGGTTCTTCAAGGGTGAGTTCCTTACCTCTTTAAGGCTTTATTTTCATAGCTTGTTTAGCCAACTTTGCATGTTTCCTTTGGCTTTGCTTTCAACTGAAAAAAGTCTTTTTTTTGAAGTGCTTAACATGTTTGTTTAAGGCCTCATTGATGTTGAGCGGTGGTCTACCCCCTTTGTGCCTTATTTGGCCTTGTTTTGAGCCATCTCTTTTAGGCCTTTGGATCACCTTTGTTTAGCCTCTTCACCACTGAATTCCAGAGGAATTTCAGTGGTGGAAATGTGGTTTTGAGGCCTCAAATATGAGGGGGTTGTCCCCCCTCTTCTTCTCTTCTATGCTTGTGGTATTGGCTTACCAAGTTAGCATGTTTTTCTATCTCCTTGGGGCTCCATCTTAGCATGTTTTTGTGACTTTTCTAACATGTTATACCTCTGTTTTGGGATGGTTTGATCACTTGTCGCATGTTTCATATACTTGTAGTGCAATCCTCCTTGCTAGTCTGACATGCTTTGTGCTTTAAGCCATCATTTTAGCATAATTTTGGCCCAACTCCAGCAAGATTTTAATCATGTTTTGCCAAGATTAAGGTCTGTTTGAAGTTTTTTTGGTCCTGCATGCCTTGCTTTGTATAGCCACGGTCCAATTTTGCTCACTAGCTTTGTGTTTTGGGTCCATTAGCATGCATTGCTTGGGCTATTTGCATGATTTGGCATCATTTAAAATGATATTTCAGAGCATATAGCATCGCCATACACTCACATGTGTCACCCTTTCAATGCTTTTGGAAGCTTGTGCTTTATGCCTCAAACATGAGCCAATCCGTATGCCATCATGCCTAAGCTTTTGGGATGCCATCTCAGTGGTTTTTTTGTCTTATTTTGCCATGATGTAACTCTATTTTGGGTTGGTTTGATTGTCTCTTGCATACTCAATACACTTGTAGTGTAATCCTCCTCATTGGCCTTGTATGCGTCATGTTTTGTGCCTTCCATTCTAGCATGAGTTAGCCCTGTTCAAACATGTTTCTAGCATTGTTTTGGCCTGCCTTGGGACTGTTTTGAGTCACCTTGGCTCTTTGGGGCTTGCTTGATATGGCCATGGTGTAAGCCCCTTTGCTAGCTTTAAGCTTTGAGCCTACTAGCATGCTTTATTTGTCATATGTGCATGATTTAGCCTCACTTGGAATGTAATTTTAGAGTTTACTTCATTGCTACACTCTCACATTTGTCACTTCTTCATCATGTTTGAGAGTTGCACTCTTATGCCGAATTGATGGGCCAATGCATGAGCATGCATTTTTCTTGATTTTCATGCCATCATTTCAGCATTTTGGCCACTGTTTTGGACCCTCTTAGGTCTGTCCATGTGTGGTTTAAATCCATTAAGTGTTGCATTACATAGTCCTTGTGTATTGTCCTTCACTTGCCATGCTTATTTTGTTTGCATGTTGTCACTTTTGCATGTTGTCGCATTGCATTATGTTTGCATGTTGTCACATTTGCATGTTGTTAGCATGTTGTTGCATGCTCATGTTGTTTGCATGTTGCATGTTGCATTGTTGTTTGCATGTTGTTGCATGATATTGTTATTTGCATGTTGTTGCATGTTCATGATGTTTAGCATGTTGGTCGCATGTTTGTGGCATTGCATTGTGTTTGGATTAGGGTGTTAATCCAAACACGAGAAACGAGGGACGTCTCGTACTTGAAGTGACGAAACTTGCCTCATTCTCAGTCGCCGACCCTCCTGATCATACATGATAGAGGTTAAGACACTTATGTATTATTTGTGCAACTCAGCCTCTTTGGCCATCATGCATTGAGATGCGTGATTGATGGCTTGAGAGCCGAGCACTATACTCCTTTGAGCTTTAGACGTGATAAGGAGTGTGGTTGCACACACATTTTCTTGCAAATACACTGCTATGCCTCTGTTAGTGCTCTGTTGCAACAAAAGGAGAATCTGTAGGAAGCAATGGCCGACCGGCCATCAGATCTGCCAATCGACCACTTAGTCTACCGATCGGCTATCAAAATTGGTCGATAGCAATAAACTCTGGCCGATGGCCACTCTTCTTGGCCAACCACTTCTTAGCATGTCCATAAGGTGGATCAGAAGCATCTTGGAAGTTGGCACAATTTTCAAAAGTCCAAAACAGTGCAAACAGAGGCATCATGAGGCACAACAGTGGATTTCCGAGCAAAGCCGACCGAGCACGCATGGATCCCTCGTCACGAGGCCATTTTAGTGCTTTTGTTAACCTAGAATAGTTATTTCTTTCAATTTGTTTTGTAATAATTAATTAGCTAAGTTAGTTAATTAGTTTCGGTTTGTAACTAAGTAGCATAGCTTAGTGTAGCTTTTATTCGGACCCTCCGTCGAGAGGGCGAACTTTGTAATAAGTGTGCGTGTGTGTAATGCATGTCTTCCAACCCCATTTCTTTCTCCCTTTTACTTATCCATTTTCGATGGTTAGTTTTAGGGCATATTTCAATTACCATACCTTATGCTTCACATGCGTGCATCCATTCATCTGTTTTGCATGCACCGGGCTCGGCGCATCATACTAACTACATTGTATTTCAATACCAATTTGAATACATGTTATCAAGTTGCATTCACATGACGTCTTAGAATAGCCAAGCCTATCTTAGTTGCATTTTTGCATGTGTTGCATTAGGCATTCTTGACATAGCTAGGATCATGCATTAATTACTAACTAGTTTCTTTTTTAGTTCGGAGTACACTGTGAGTGTTTATCCTTTAGCATCCTTGCATGTGTGTAAGTGACTGCCATGATAGCATGCTTGCCATGAGGCTAACTGCTTAAGTGATTAATTGCTTGAATGCCTGTGGGTGGAGGCTTGATTGCCTGAATTGGAACAACTCGATGATTGTGAGTTTTTAAGCCCACTTGAAGTGGCAAAATCATGTTTTCTTAAGCCCACTTGAGGGTGGCAAAATCCGCGTCTTAGCCTACTTGCGAGTAGCACCTTCAAACCACTTTCAAAAACAAACATGAGTTGTTTTGTTCCAATCCGCGTGATTGAGTCTATACTTGTATGCTGTGTGCATCATATAGTAAGCTAGCCATCAGTACAACGATTACTACATCAACGGTCTTTATCCACCCTGCCAGTGAGTAGTCGGGTTGAGGTTTCCGTTTCTACTGCAGAAAGAGATATACATGTTGTTCAGTTAGATCAGCACCTTATGGCCAGTATGGAAGAGATGATGTGTTAGCTCCAAGAGACTATGCAAGCCATGCAGTGGGATGCTACCCGTCAGGCCGAGTTTGCCACTCGTCAAGCTGAGGTTGTAGCCCAGCAAACAGAGTTGATAGCCAGACTTCAACAACAACAGCAACCACAACCACAGCAAGCCGGAGCATCTACTTCGCATCCATCCCCACCCTCACTCAGAGTTTCAACACTCAGGGAGATAGCAAACGTCCAGGAAAATACGGACGTCCCAACGGGGCCAGTTCCACCCCCAATCCTACCTCAGCTATCCAAAGCACCCACCAACCTAGTGGATACACCGTTTGAATTTGAGGTGGATCCAACAGCGCTAAAAGTGAGCAAGCTAGAAAAGCAATTCAAGAAGCCTCAAGGGGCTCATTCCATTCCGGACATAGAGGATGGATACACCGATTCGGCGGTGACTTTGCCGGACCGGTTCAAGATGCCCCATATCGACCGATTTGATGGTTCTGGGGATCCCATGATACACCTGCGTCTGTCCTCAGATATCTTAAGGCTAATGGGCCTCTCCAGACTGCAAAAGCTTTCCCTCTTCGGCCAGACCCTGTCGGGTGTTGCGGCCATTTGGTACGCAAAGCTGGAGGACTCTGTTAAGAGAAGCTGGGAGGAGATGGCTTATAGCTCAATACTCCTACAACACATAGATCGAGATCACAACTCGTGATCTCGAGATGACCAGACAGGAGCCAAAGGAGAGCTTCTCCGACTTTGTAACTCGCTGGAGAGCCAAAGCTTCTATGATGACCATCAGGCCGGTCGACAAGGATTAGATACGGATGGTTGTGCGCAACCTTCAATCCAAGCTGATGCAAAAGATGATCGTCCTACCCCTTCCCACCTTTGCGAATTTACACGAGATCGGGATACAGATTGAGGACGCCATGAAGCAGGGTCTAATTGACCACGACAGAGAGCAGCCCAAGAGGGCATTTTCCCGCAGTACGAATACAGGCACGAGTAATGCTACAACTACCAGGACTTCAGATGTGGGCATGGTCACCACCACCACTCCAAAAACACTTACAGCTACCCCCTTCACCGGTGCATCCAGAAGTAGCTCACAAACAGCCAGATATCCACCCCGAGGCCAGAGAGCCTTCACTCCACTACACATGCCCCTGTCCAAAGCTCTGGGGGTTTTGATCAAGAAAGGGCATTTGAAGCCCCTGGAGCCGCGGCCACTACCAGACAAACTTCCTCCCTCCCATAACCCGGCTAAATACTGTGCCTTTCACCAACAGCATGGTCATGACACCGACCAGTGCTATAGACTGCATCATGAGATCCAGGATCTTATTGACAATAGGGCGATCGTGCCTCCGGAGAAGCCGAACGTCACCACTAACCCACTCCCACCACATAACCAAGCTCCACCTCCCAAACGCATCAACCTAATCCAAACCTTGGCCATTCCATATGACCCGAGCATATATATCACACCCTCCCACTTACCCAAACCCGAGGTGTTCATCCCGGACAGCACAGACTTATGCATGTTGAGCACCTCCCACACCCAACCTAAACCAGTGGTGGTGTCTATCGAAGATAGAATTGGGTCTGCTGTAGGGGTAGATGGGAATGATGATTCAGAGCCTGAGGGGTCTGGGAGCTTTGCATACAACCCGAGTGGTTATATCGTATTGTCGGACCAAGTTAAGCCAAGGGTTGAGTTGCCAGTTGGGGCACAGATCTGTGTGGTCCGGGAGGATGGACCTAGTCAGGGGTTAGATGACTTGGTAGAGCTGGAAGAAGACATTGCAAATCTGCAGTTCTTTAAAGAGTAGGACTTAGGGGACGTGACTGTCAACTGGTTCGACTTGGATGGGTCAGCAGAGAATACTGGGTGGCTTAGTGACCAGCCGGATGTCGTTGAACAACCTCAGCCAGAGCAGGGGCAATCAGGAACTGGGACATCATCAGTGGCCAGAATGGCCGAGAATCAGGGAAAATCGCCAGAGAGCACCGGTGTTAAGAATTTTGCTCAGGATCCGAGTATTTTGAATACAGAAGACACTGAACAACAGGATGCACTGAAGCAGTTTGAGTAAGAAAAGATCGAAGATCTTGAGAGGGCTAGGAAGGCCAAAGCCCCTGCGGGGACGGAATGTGCTGTGCGTACAGAAATAGTTGCAACAGAACTGGACAGCTGTCTGTCAGTTGCCGACGGTATGTGGTGGGAAGATGATGACCTATGTCTTGCCCACACCGATGAAGATTGGGGGCGGAACCAACCGGATGATACCTAGTACATGGAGGAAGTTGACCACATGACTAGAAGTGGGTGGTATTTCAAGCCCCCACACTTGGATCAACCAGAGGCTTCCGAAAAGGACAAAGAATCGGAGAGGCAGAAGGAAAAACTGCTCGAGGAGGAGGCTGTACTGAAACAGCTTAAGAAAATCCAAGCAGACATCTCCATCTGGGGACTGCTGATGGCCTCAAGAGTTCACAGGCAAGCTATCCTTTTCTGCAATGGACCAGGGCAAACTTTCAATCGATACAACGCCTGAGCAGTTGGTAGGGTTGGTTTTTCAGGGAGGAGCTTCCCTGATGTTGACCTTCACTGACAAGGAACTATTGCATGAGGGCTCAAACCATAACAAACCGCTCTATATCTCTGTCGAGTGTAGAGAGAAGTGGGTACCGGTGGTCCTTGTTGACACAGGATCTGCTATCAACGTGTGCCTGTCAAGGACGGCATATGCTATCTGGTTGCAGCCCACGGATTTTGTGCCTACGGCCCAGGTGATACGGGCTTATGACAATACTAGCCGAGAGGTGATGGGGACTGTATAGGTTCGGACTCAGGTTGGTCCAGGACAACACGATATTGATTTTCATGTCTTGGACGTTCCCGCAACCTTCAATCTACTCCTGGGGCGGCCGTGGCTGCACCAGGTGAAGGCCGTCTCTTCCACCTTGCATCAAATGCTGAAGTACCCCCACGGGAAGGGGGTGGCGATCGTTTTTGGAAATTCTTCAATCCATTCACCGCCAGAGGTTTCTACGCCAATTCTGGAGATTGAGCATGGCGCAGAGGATGTGTTTCTGTCAAGATTCACCCTAGCCGAGGCCCGGGTTGTACAGAATATTCTAGCTGTTGATGAGGGGCTATACGTCAACGCACAATCAGTCTATCTTATGAACAAGCTTCAGCACATCCCTCGGATGGGATTAGGGCACAGTGGCCAGAAAGGCGTTACAGCATCGGCTGAAGTGCTGCATAACCCACACACCTTTGGTTTAGGTTATCTTCCTACCAAGGAGGACTGGGTGAGGAAAGGAAAAGAGATGGTCGGAAGAGCCAGAGCAAAGCAGGCCGGGAAGCATTATGAGTTGATGCATCGACCTATCCAGGATACCCTGAATAGACGCTTTGTCCGGGAGGGGGAAGACTTCCTGTTCTGCGGCTTCCCAGAGCCATGGCTGAATGCAGAAAGGCGGCGCTTGCCGAGGTTTGAGATTTTCTTCGACTTGCAATTGTCCGGGGATGATGTTGTCGAAGAGCAGACAAACCCACCAGCTGAGGCTAAGCAATGCAAGGAGGAGGGTTCCGAGAGCACAGAGATTGAAATGGGAGTAGCACTGGCTTGTCTACTCTCAGATCCTCAGATCGTACAAGAGTGCTTGGTGGATAACTTCTTAGTGTCCATGATAGAGAATGAAGCGGCTGTGGGCCCATCTTCAAACATTCTGGATGCATCCATCCCACTCTCCCTCGTCTGGCAATACGAGGAGGGCTTTTTATCGAGCAGCATCGGGTCAGGTAGTGAGCCGGAATCTGATTCCACCGAGTCTGTGCAGTCGGAATCAGGTTCCAGCTCGTCTGAGTCTGAGTCTGAGTTCGGTATTCTTGGGGGTGACAACCCGGATGCCACTGTCTTGTCCAGGTCGTCTTTTTCTTTTTCCTTTAAGTCTGTTGTAACAGAGGAATCAGGCGAACTGGATATTATTAATGAGAATGGTACGGCTGTGGCTTCCGAGTACTTTTCTGTGCCTTTAATTTATTGCATTAATCAGGATTTTCAAAATTTTGATGAAAACGACGAGGAAGAAATTCCTCCGGTTTTGCAATATTTGCTTGATCAAGAGCAGGAGAGGTTTGTTAAACCCTTGGTTGATGAAATCACCACAATTAATGTTGGTACTGAGAAGGACCCGCGGCTGGTCCAGATCGGGTCCATGTTGTCTTCGGAGGAGCACGAGCGCTTAGTCGCTTTATTAAAAGATTTCAAAGATGTTGTCGCGTGGTCCTACGAAGACATGCCTGGAATCGATCCTGAGATTGTATAGCACCGGATCCCTCTTGACCTAGAGGCCCAACTTGTTAAGCAGAAGCTCCGAAGCATCCGCCCGGACTGGGCTCTCAAGATCAAAGAAGAGGTCACCAAGCAGATTAACGCAGGGTTTCTGCTGGTATCTGAATACCCTACTTGGTTGGCCAATATAGTTCCGGTGCCAAAGAAGGATGGCAGAATTCAGGTATGTGTGGATTTCATGGATTTGAACAAAGCCAGTCCGAAGGACGACTTTCCTTTGTCGCATATCGATGAATTAGTGGACTTCACTGCTGGGCATGCGCTGCTCTCGTTCATGGATGGGTTTTCAGGCTACAATCAAATTTTGATGGCACCCGAAGACCGGGAGAAGACTGCTTTCACCACCCTGTGGGGAACCTATTGTTATAGAGTGATGCCGTTTGGGCTGAAGAATGCTAGGGCTACATATCAATGGGCTGCGACCATGATTTTGCATGACATGATCCATAAAGAGGTTGATGTGTACGTGGACGACGTGATTGTCAAGTCCAAGGAAAGAGAGGGCCACTACACCGCCTTGCAAAAATTCTTCTCACGGATCAGAGAGTATCAGTTGCGGCTGAATCCTCAGAAATGTACATTTGGTGTTACAGCAGGGAAAATGCTGGGGTTCTTGATCACGCAAAGGGGTATCGAGGTCGATCCTTCCAAGATCAAGGCCATCTTAGAAATGCCACCACCAAGGACTGAAAAGGAGGTGCGAGGCTTTCTGGGTAAAGTGCAATTCATAAGACGGTTTATTGCTAAATTAACCTTGACTTGTGAACCACTCTTTGGTCTCCTGAAGAAAGGAAAGAAATTCCAATGGGACGACCGATGCCAAATTGCTTTCGAGTAGATCAAGCAATATTTATAGAACCCACATGTGTTGTCACTGCCTGAGCCGGGGAAACCGTTGATTCTGTACCTATCAGTGACTGAAACGACAATGGGCTACATGCTTGCACAGGAGTCTGAGGATAAAGTGGAGAAGGCTATCTACTACCTGAGTAAGAAAATGCTAGATTACGAAACCCGCTACACTCCGTTGGAGAAGGCTTGTTTAGCCTTGGTATGGGCGACCAGGAAGCTGAGGCACTACCTGTTAGCTCACTCTGTAATACTGGTTTCGAGATTAGATCCCATCAAATATCTTTTCGAGAAACTGGCACTTACGAGTAGGCTTGCTCGTTGGTTGCTTCTGCTTTCTGAATTTGATCTGAAGTACATGACGCGCAAGTCAGTGAAAGGGAGAGCGGTAGCAAAGTTCCTAGCCAATCACCCAGTTGAAGGGGATGAAGCAGTTGAGTATCTGTTCCCAGATGAGGCCATTCTGCATGTCGAAGAAGAGACTTGGACGATGTACTTTGACGGAGCGTCAAACCAATACGAGTATGGGATAGGGGTGTTGCTGATAGCACCTGACAATTCCCGCATACCTTTAGCATTCAAACTCCGGTTCAAAGTGTCGAACAATGAGGCAGAATATAAGGCATGTATTGCTGGATTAGAAGCTGCCCTGAAACTAGGGGCAAAACGGTTGGATGTCATCAGGGACTCGAACCTTGTTATATCTCAAGCTAAAAGAGATTGGAAAGTTAAAGAAGAAAATATGAGAATCTATCACCAGACCTTGGACGTTCTGATTCCTCAGTTTCAGAAACTGAATTTCGCCCATCTGTTAAGAGAAAACAACAGGTTCGCTGATTCACTAGCAACTCTATCTTCTATGATAGACATCCCTTTCGTAGTCCGGATGCGTCCGATCATCATTGAACAGAAATTTGTGCCGGCCTACGAGCTGATTACTGCCATAGATGAGGTACAAGATGAGAATCTCTGGTATTACGACATCTGGAACTTCTTGGAAAAGGAAGCGTATCCACCATGGGAAAATGCTAAAGATAAGAGGGCAATTCGAAGAATGGCTGCTCAGTTCATCGTCTGTGGGGGTAAACTGTACAAGAGGGGTCATCTCGGGATGCATAAACTATGTGTTGATGTTGAAGAATCCAAGCGCCTGATGGAGGCCATCCATGGAGGAGTGTGCGGAGTGCACATAAATAGGGTGATGCTAGCTCAGAAGATCCTTAGACAAGGTTATTACTGGTCCACCATGGAGAAGGATTGTATTGGCTTTGTCCGGCGATGCTACAAATGTCATATCCATGCAAACCGCATGAACATTCCGCCATCGAAGCTGTACAACATGACTTCGCCATGGCCGTTTTCAGTCTGGGGGATTGATGTGATTGGGACTGTCACTCCGAAGGGGTCCAACAGGCATGAGTACATTTTGGTAGCGATAGACTACTTCACGAAGTGGGTTGAGGCCCAATCTTATGCAGTGTTGAAGGCTTCGCATGTTGCAAAGTTCATCAGGAACAACGTCATCTGTCGCAACGGGGTCCCGAATGAGATTATTTTGGATAATGGTTCCCACTTCAAGATGGAGGTGATCAATTTGTTGGAGAAGTACAACGTCGCTTTTCATAAGTCATCTAAATATCGGCCGCAAACCAACGAAGCTGTTGGGGCCGCCAACAAGAACATCAAGCACATTCTGCAGAAGATGGTGGAAACCTACAGGGACTGGCCAGATAAGCTGCCATTTGCTCTGTGGGGCTACCGGACTTCAATTCGAACTTCTACTGGGGCAACTCCGTATTCCTTGGTTTATGGGATGGAGGCTGTTCTGCTTATCGAAGTTGAGGTTCCGTCTTTACGGGTATTGGCTGAGTGCCAGATAGCTGAGGCAGATTGGTAGCAAAGCAGGTTCGAAGAACTCATGCTCTTTGATGAAAGAAGGCTGAAAGTACTGTATCACGTCCAAGGTTATCAACAAAGAATTGCCAGGGCTTTCAACAAGAAGGTTAAGTCCAGAAATTTGAAGAAAGGGGATCTAGTGCTCAAAGACAACTGAGCTCTCATCCACGACCCTAGGGGCAAGTTCAGACCCAATTGGACTAGCCCTTACATCATCAAGTCTATCTGGTCGAGCGGAGCTGTCATTCTGATGGACCTAGATGGCCTAGAGTTCTCCCAGCCGATCAACATGGACAAGTTGAAGAAATACTATCCCTGAGCGGCTTGGTAGGCCAAAAACCCAAAAGGGCGACCTAGGCAAAAGTTAGAGCATGAAAAATTTAAATGATAAAAACTGAGCTCGCAAGGTTGAAAACCCAGAAAGGGCGGCCTTGGCAAAAGTTAGAGCGCAAAAGGAGAGTGTTAATACATGAGTAAACCTTAGCCGAACTACGTAAGGCTTGATTCCCATCTTTGGGATACGTAGTCAACTTCATTCTGAAGTCCAGCCATAAACACTTCCAAATCAACTTTGTCTGTGATGATCATGTTGGTCATCTTTGTCTATTCTGCATTCAAGAGCTCGGTTGTGATCTCCAGTGCAGTGCTATTCAGACTAGGGGCAACTTTCTAGTTGCTGGGATCCGGGGTTGTACATCTCAGTGATAGATCTCGGGCGTGTCCAGTTGTGATCCATATCGAAAATGGTTTTGAAAAGTTTTAATAAAAGTTGATTTTGCTCAAATTAATCTTTTTACAACTTAGACCATTTTTGGACCAAACGGAAAATTTTCAGTACCCACAACCTTCAATTACATTGATTTCAGTACAAAGTTCTCCTACTCTTGAATACAAATTGAAGTTGCTTTTTATTACATTCATAAAGAAAACTTGAAAGTACTGATTAAAGCAAATAAACTTGAGGCATAGTCAGGTGTTCCTGCGTCCCCTCCCAGAGCTTGTGGAAGCCTCTGATGCCAAAGTAGGCCCAACCTGCGCCTCTTCATTGAGCCAAGCTATGCACTCATTAGAGAGGCTGCAACTGAAAGTGGGAGCGGGGGCCAGAATCTCTCTCATCCTCCATGCTGTGGCATACCGAGCTAGCTGTGCGCCTCGGACTGGAAATGCAGTAGGGTACTCTATCCCCTCTTCCGGGCAAGTATGATCATGTCCGAATTAGCGCTGGAATCGAAATGGGAAGTAAAATGCACAATGTGTCAGGCTAATCAACTGAATGCCCGGCTGGCGAGACATGCTGTAACTCATCGCTGGTAGATTAAGCTAGGGGCAGCGCCAAGCAATACTGGCAGCGGATAGACTACACATCCATTCACACCACCATCCCTCATCAGGGGCATCGACTAGACGTCGTCGGAAGAAATAGCCACGAGCTGAATATGCTGGGCATGAGTCCACAACCTTCAACTTATCCATCAACCAAATCTGGGGAGGGATGAAAAATGAGAGATTAAAGAATAGAGAGGTGTATGTTGAGAGAAAAGTGAGAAAAGGGTTTTGAGAGAAAAACCGAGCCCGAGAGCCAAGTGATGTGAGAAATATATGTGAGATAGTGTGGGAAACATTACCTGTAGCAGTAGTGGACTCCCTGCGAATCTAGTCGTCTCTCGGCGATGGAAAGCATCCAAGCCCATCAATGTCTCAGCTAGTGTCATGGCGATGCAACTCTTTCCCTCTTTCAAGCCCTGGGCAACCGCAATCATACGGACACTAGATCCTCCAGAGCTTGGGGCAAGCAAGAAATGAGACAACATGCACAAGCAAAGGGCGTGTCGCCGAAAGCAATGCCAGTGATGATCGTCGCGGTCACCGGCATCAGAAAACCGATGAATCAAGCTCGGGATGTCCAGTTCTCCGTCACGGATCAAGGACCGAGTGTCATGCAAAGTGAGCCTACACATCCATCCTAAGGCTTGGATGTGGCCGAAACGGAACTGGGGCAAGATTTCTTCATCGCGCTAAGATTCTAGCAAAGCTTGAAAGCTTTCAAAACTGGGACATATCTCTTATCCGCCAAAGTTAAAAACGTGCGTAACCGGATTCCAATACCTCACAGTGGCATGGAGGAACGAAAAACGCAGCGGGGTACGACTCAACGTGAATAGTGCATTTATTCTGAAACCCTGGAAATTCAGCTTTTTCGAACCATCCAAGTTGGCAATCCAATTTGTGAGATTTTGGACAAGAAATGCCTCTATTTGGTGTAAAAACTGAGTTGAAATGGAGAAAATACGAAGCTGGGGCTTTTGTAGAAGATAAGGTGTTGAGTGGAAGACAGGTGGCTGCATTCTGGAGGTTCTTGCCATTTTTGGCCGATCGGCCAGTAATGATGGCCGACCGACCATCTTTTTAGCCGATCGGCTAGTATTTGTGGCCGATGGTCATTTCTCTTGGCTGATGGCCTTCTACTATGGCCGATGGCCTCTTCTTTTGATCTCTGAGCTGTCCATATGTTGGAGGTGTTGAGAAATTGTGACTTGCTCCACTTCGAATGCCTTTTTGTGACGATTTTGTGAAGTCGTGCCTGTGTTACTTCGATTTGTTTATCGAGTTGTTATATTTTGTTTATCGAGTTGTATTTTGTGTTGATTGTTTTCTTGTCTTGCTTATCGAGTTGTACTCACATTTGATTAGCGTGTCAAGTCTTGTTTTTGCTTATCAAGTTGTTTTGTCCTTTCAGTTGTAAGTTGGTTCACTACCTGATTAAGGCAATGCAATTCGAGTGTGCAGTTTTCAAACAAAGTTCAATCTCATTTACATTGTTATGTGATGTGATGCGATGCGATGCTTAGAATGTACAAATGTAACACATTTTCGATAAAAAGCTGTTTTTCATTCCATCATGTTTTCTTTTGCAAAAGTACAAAGTTTTAAAGAACATAAACCTGCCTGAGGCAGTACAATGTGCAAAACTACTTGCAAAAAGAAAAATAAAGAAAAAAAATAAGACATCTGAATCAGCATACAAATCCGCGCAAGTCGCCTCAAGTGCGAGAATCTCTCCTCGTCCTCTTCCTGGACGAAGGTCCAGGATCACCGCCGTCAGCTCCGCTGCCAGAGTCTGAACCCAAGCCGTCTCCAGCCTCATCTCCATCTTGAGACGACTCTGATTGTGGGCTCAATGCCTCCCCCTCGGACTTATCGTCATCTGGGGCAGGCGCCCGTGAACTACTCCCGGTCTGAGTATGTCCAGCTCTGCTGCGGCTGCGTACTGGAGTCCCTCACCCTACTCTCCCTGCTGCTCGAGGAGGTACTGATGGTCCCACTGGGGCACCCGCTGTGGCTGGTATCTGGAATGGGGCCTGAAAAGAACAAATTGGCAAATGCATCAGTTATGCTATGCGAATCTGAGTATGATATCAAATGCAATATATGATTACAGTGTGTGACTACTGTGAGAAATGTATGAGCACCGTGAGCAGTGAATGATTGTAGTGTATGAGGGTCATGGCCAGTATATTAGATGCAGTGTATCAGTGTCGTGAGTGGTATATGAGTGTGGTGTACCAAATGCAGTGTTAATAATGTGATGCATTAGATCTGTATGCAGCAGATTATACAGAGCATTTTGGGACAGAAGTTGGAAGTACTTACCATAATACCGTAGATACTCAGCAGGTCCATACTCCTCTGCAACATCCCTATCACTGAAGCCGACAGCTCCAGAGCCTGCCCAGTGTACTCTATTGAAGCCTGCAAAAGTGTTGAGGCAATTAATAATCTGTGGGATATCAACTGAAATGAAATAAATGTACATAATGAAAAGCATTGCACGTACAGGGGTCGAACCTCGAACTCCGACGAGCTCATGATCAGCCGGAGGAGGAGCGATGGGTATCTGATAAGTTTCTCCAGCCTGCCGCGGCATGTCATAGTGGTGGGTAAGTCTGGCCACTCTGCTCTCCGTCCCCTCCGGGAACCCCTCCTGCTATGGGCCTGAGTCGCCCTCGATGCTCCCACTCCTCCTGCTGGGGCTGCGGGTCTCTCCCTCTCACCTCGGTGAGCACTAGCCAGAGGCCGCATGAGATGTGTCTGAATAAAGACGGTGTAGTCGCCGTCCTCTCTAAAGAAGTCAGCATCCTAACCGATCGTGTAATCAATCATCTCTTGAGGGATATACGTTGTTGTATGCCTCATGTGCGAAGGAGGCGGCATCGGGGCTGTCTGCTCGGGTAAACCAAGGCTCTGTCGCAAGAAGCGCTCACCCAAGTACCACGCTCGGCAGACCGGACCCTCAAGTAAAACCCGAAATCGGGTAGTCTTCCGAGAGCCCATGTACTGGTCTCTAACTGCGTCTGGCAACACTGCCCAGGGCTGCCAGGTGATCTGCAAATGACAGAATATACAGGTTGTTATCTACTATCGAAAGTGCAATATGAAGTGAAACTCAAATAAACTGTAAGGTTTGAAGTACCTCTGCTGCGGCTACAGTGTCAAAGTATCTGCGGAAGAACAAGAAAGACTCTCGCGGCCTCCGCTCGCATCTCCCATCATATCTGTGTGAGTATGGAACAACGGGGGGCATCTCTACCTCCGGCTCTAGAGCAAGCCTCAGGAAGTAGGCATACACCCACAACTACATAATGTAAAAGGGCAACAATGAGTATGTTTATCAGTAAAGCAGTATACAGATAAAGCAGAAATCAGAGAGTGATATGCAGTGTCTTATGCAGTGTGTGTAGTGTGCAGCCAGTGTAAAGCAGATTGCGTGTATGCAGTGTGTGTGGTGTACAGATAGTGCAAAGCAGAACTGTAAAAATAGAAGGGAAAAATGTACCTCCCAGGCTCGCCAGTAGCCTCCTAGCAGGTGTCCACTCCGGCGAGATGAGGAACTCATGTATCCGTACAGTGTGGCCAATCCTGTGCCACCCCAGTCGTTGCGCTGGATCCGGGTCACGTCCACCAGCGCCCTCAACAGATAGAGGTCAATGGTGTTCGCCCGGTCGGCGAAGAGAGTAGTGCCCAGCATGAACATGAGAAACCCCTGGGTGTAGCGCTCGACCTCCTCTCGGGTCGTCGGCATCTGCATCCTAAACTGGTCCTCGAACCATGAATATCTCACGAACCCTGGTCAGGAGAGAGGTGGGCGAATGCTGAGCAAGAAGATCTGGGCAGCGCCCCACTCGCCAATGTCGGTGTCAAAGGGGATCGGATCACCCCCCACTCTGATGCCGGTGAGCATGGAGAAGTCAAAGGGAGTCATTGTTATCTCCCTGCCATGGAAAGGTGGAAGGAATCGGTGGTGTCCCACCACCTCTCCACTAGCACGCCTAGAAGAGGCCTACTCGTAGTGAGGCGCGAGAGTCCCATGCAGAAAATGCCAAAGCCGGCCTCGTCGACGATATGGCAGACCTCATCAGGTAGCTCCATGTACCAGTCGCGTGCAATCGTATTCCCATAACCCCGGAAGGCATGGGAATCTCCCTGTGTTCAAAGACAAACAGATGCAAAGCAGTGTCAGAAATACAGTGTTTGAATGTGTTCAGAGTTGATGAAAATGCAGTGTGTGTGCATATGTTCGAGTTGACACAGATATCATGTATGAATCTGCTCAAGGTGAACTCAGCATGTGATGTACAAGTGTGTTTGTGATGATCAGATAAAGAGCAGTATTGGCTATCCGAAGTATGTGACCTATATTGTAGAAAGTAGCGGGGAAGAGTATACCTCAGCGGCGCCAAAGGATAAGTGCGACTCTGGCTCGCGTACCAGGAGGTCCTCCGGAGCACCTCGCGCGAAGCTCCTAAACTGGCAAATGCTATCCGGAGGCAATACATGTACCTTGGGCTGGTATGTCGCCGGGTCGAAGGGCCGAACACTGAGCGACAAGAGCTCGAACTCGGGATCCATCTCCATCCCTGGAGGAGCTCCACCCTCTGGAATGTCATCCTCCATCTCAAGAAGAGTGAGAAAATGGTCGAAGTTATGGAAAACGGGCAAGAATGCCAAAAGTCAACCGAAAGTCAACCCTGAGAGGTGAAAAAATGGGAGAAAATGTTGAAGTGCGGAAGAAGGCACGAAGATCAAGGATGACTCGGGGGAAACAAACCCCAAGTGATGGAAATCAAGAATGGGAGACCGAATACACTTTTCAATTGGTTCAAAGTGTTCGAAACAATGAGGGTTTCGCGAATCGAAAGTTGTGGAAGGTTGGAAAACTTGTGAAAAGCTCGGATCGAAGGGACGAAAATGATCTAGAGAGAGAGGGGAATGTTTTTCGGCAAGGGAAAAGTGGTAGAATAGGGTTTGAAGCCCTATACTTAATGACCCAAGGTGAATGGACAAAACTGCCCCGAATTTGCCACTTTTGGCTAATCGGCTAAATTGTTGGCCGATCGGCTAATTTGCTGGCCGATAAGCTTGTTTGATGGCCGATGGGTGGCCGATGGCTCCCCCTTGTAGCCGATGGATCTGAAATGCCCTTGTTTGAGGTAGTTCTGTTAATTTGTGCCCTCATACCTCAAGAAAGTGCAAGAAAATATACTTTTGAAGCTTAAGCGGCCTCCGTGGTGATCTCGAACCATGTTTTCCATATGCGGCACTCGATACACGCAAAATGTATCCTTTTTTGTATCCTTTTGCATATTGATTCGAAAATTATCTTTGAATGTGTGGCTCTATAGTGTTCTTATCACATTCACGGAGTTTGCATTTGTTTTATGCCTCTGTCACTCTTGCATCGAACATGTATCATCGTGTTTGCATAACATTTACACGTTGTGTCAAATAAGTATGCGTGCTTATATTGCATAGAGTATGTACATTGCATGTACACGTTTTAACCTTGCTTGCATAGAATGTACACTCCTCACCTTGGCATTGAAATGCGCGTCCTAATGTTGCATGGAGCATACATTTCAGTTGCATTGTTATGCATGTTAGTTGCATTGTTATGCACGTTCCTTGCATTGTTATGCACCTTTACTTGCGTTATCACGCACACTCGTTGCATTGTTATGCACACTACTGGCGTTGTCACGCACGTTCCTTGCATTGTTATGCACACCTTACATGCGTTGTCGCGCACGTTCCTTGCATTGTTATGCACACCTTACTTGTGTTGTCACGCACACTCCTTGCATTGTTATGCACCTTTACTTGCGTTGTCACGCACACTCATTGCATTGTTATGCACACTACTTGCGTTGTCACGCACGTTACTTGCAGTGTTATGCACACTTTACTTGCGTTGTCGCGCACGTTCGACCTGAATTGTTATGCGCTCGTTTTGCTTGCATTGTCATGCAGCCTTTTCACTTGCATTGTTATGCGCATTCTACCTACATGTGTTTCTACTCTATTGTACCTGTTGAGTTTCTTTTGTGCTGGCACGATATTGTATGTACGGTTCATTTGAAGTTGGTGAAACCAGACGATATTGTGTGTACGGTTCATTCAAGAGTAGTTTCGATTCAGTTCGACTGCAACCTTTCTCCACTCGCATGCCACGTTTGGACGTACTTGCACTGTCATGTGCATCGCGCTTTCTTGTGCAACCTTTCTCCACTCGCGTGCCGCGTTTGGACGTACTCGCACTGTCATGTGCATCGCGCTTTCTTGCGCAACCTTTCTCCACTCGCGTGCCGCGTTTGGACATACTCGCACTGTCATGTGCATCGCGCTTTCTTGCACAACCTTTCTCCACTCGCGTGCCGCATCTGGACGTACTCACACTGTCATGTGCATCGCGCTTTCTTGCGCAACCTTTCTCCACTCGCTTGCCGCGTTTGGACGTACTCGCACTATCATGTGCATCGCGCTTTCTTGCGCAACCTTTCTCCACTCGCGTGCCACGTTTGGACATACCCACACTGTTATGTGCATCACGCATTTTGCAACCTTTCTCTACTCGCGTGCCGCGTTTGGACGTACTCGCACTGTCATGTGCATCGCGTTTTCTTGCGCAACCTTTCTCCACTCGCGTGCCGCGTTTGGACGTACCCGCACTGTCATGTGCATCACGCGTTCTGCAACCTTTCTCCACTCGCGTGTGCCACGTTTGGACGTACTCGCACTGTCATGTGCATCGCGCTTTCTTGCGCAACCCTTCTCCATTCGCATTTGACATGCGTTCAGACGTACATTTCTCCTCTCGCGTTTGATACGCGTTTGGATGCCTTTCTCCTTTTGCGTACTGATACGCTAGGAGGTGTTTCGTTTGAGACTCCGGGTATTCTCGGTAGTCACTTTTAGCCTTCTCCGCATGAGACGCTGTGAGAATTGTTTAATTTTCTTACATCCTTTCTGTTCGAAGGTGTGAGATTGTTGTTTCTTATTCGCTTGCTTAAATGTTGTGTTTATTCTGCATAAATGCTTCATTACAGCCCTCTTTGCATAATCATAGGTTATGTTCCGCATCGTGCATGTCATTTGCATTTTGCCCCTGCCTGTGGGCGCGTCTTATTGTTATCTTCTATGTTTGTCTAAGTCTTCGGCCTCGTCAAAAATTGGTCGTCTCTAGGCTTTGACATTCACTCACGTCATCTTATGACTTCCGAGTTCTGTCAAAGAGGGGCAACTGTAGACATCCCATTTTTGATCGTCCTCAAGACTTGGACGTCATCATTTGAACACTCGATGATCATCCATGCTCGTGTTCGTTTTGAGTTTCTGAAGGTCTCGGCCGTGCGCCTTGCCTTGGAACCTCTCAACTTGTCTGTTTTGTGCTTGGTTGTGGACCAAGAGCTTGTGTTTTTTGTTTCTAACGGAAGGGGGTAACTTGTTGGCCATCCCTACCACCCATCGGCCAGGCCCTGTGCCTATCGGCATTTCCTTCTTTCCGTCGGCCATTAGTGGTGGCCGGTCGGTACCATTTTTGGCCGATCGGCACCCTTTTTGGCCGGTCGGCCATATCTTTTGGCCGACACCTTTTTATTTGCTTTTGCAGATATTTTTGTGCCAACTGTGACAGCTGGTGAGCACAGATTTCATCCTCCATACACGTGTATGGAGGGATTGAATTCAAGCCTTTAGCTTGTCCAACAAGCTTAGGACTTGAATTTTTATAAGAAGGGAGGCCCCTCTTCCTTTCCAGAGGTTCTGAAAATTGAGATACAAGATATATATCTCTCTATATATTTCTTCCTCTCTCTCTATATTTGTGTGAGTCTGTGCCTTAAAGTGTGTTTTCCCTTCACTTTTAAACTACAACACCTAGTAGAGCACCTTTGCTTTGGTACTAAGGTACTAGAGGACCTTGTTTGGACTCTCAAAGTTTGTTTCTTTGGCTCAGAAGTTGCTGTTCTAAAGTGGTTCTTCAAGGGTGAGTTCCTTACCTCTGTAAAGTTTTATTTTCATAGCTTGTTTTGCCAACTTTGCAAGTTTCCTTTGGCTTAGCTTTCAACTGAAAAAAGTCTTGTTTTGAAGTGCTTAACATGTTTGTTTAAGGCCTCATTGGTGTTGAGGGGTGGTCTACCCCCTTTGTGCCTTATTTGGCCTTGTTTTGAGCTATCTCTTTTAGGCCTTTGGATCACCTTTGTTTATGTGGTTTTGAGGCCTCAAATAGGAGGGGGTTGTCCCCTCTCTTCTTCTCTTGTATGCTTGTGGTATTGGCTTACCAAGTTAGCATGTTTTTCTATCTCCTTGAGGCTCCATCTTAGCATGTTTTTGTGACTTTTCTAACATGTTATACCTCTGTTTTGGGATGGTTTGATCACTTGTCGCATGTTTCATATACTTGTAGTGCAATCCTCCTTGCTAGCCTGACATGCTTTGTGCTTTAAGCCATCGTTTTAGCATGATTTTTGTCATGCCCCAAACCTGCCCCTAAAAGGTTGGGCATGACCTATTCAGAAACGGACATGTAACCTGGTAACATAACATACGAGGCCTTATTGGAAGCACGAAATATAAAAATAATGATACAAAAAAAAAAAAAACTCCATTGAGCTATTTCTACATGCTAGGATCTCATACATCACATGCATCATAGTGGATAGATAAAGTCCCAAACTATAACTCGGAGCATTGGTTATATACATACACATATACAGTCCCAGCCCTGTAATTGGGCATATACAAAACATGAAAGTTATATACATCAACCTTAGATGGACACTCAAAAAGCAAGCCAACATATTAACAGCTTAACAAAATAAATGGCCTTGTATAGTGCCTGGACACACGAAGGTTGACAAAAGAAAGCGGGCGTCATGGCTAGGACTGACCACCTGATGGGTGACCTACAGAAACAGACATAACAGAGAGTGAGCTGGGCTCAATGAATAGTAATACATAAATAAAACGATGCTTAACTTGAAACATAGTACATAACAATGCATATAACGATGCAGAGTTCACATAGTTAGTCTGATTCTGTGCTAAGTACCTGATGGCCTTAGGCCCAATCCTGCAACATAAACATAATGGCTATAAGCCCATGAAACGTGGTGGCACGAGGCCCTTGAAACATGTGGCACAAGGCCCTTGAAACATGTGGCCCGAGGCCCTTGAAAAGTTGGCATAAAGCCCTTGAAAGATTGGCATAAAGCCCTTGAAACGTATGGCACGAGGCCCTTGAAAAGTTGGCATAAAGCCCTTGAAAGATTGGCATAAAGCCCTTGAAACATATTGCACGAGGCCCTTGAAAAGTTGGCATAAAGCCCTTGAAACATACATATATTGTCATACCATAAATGGAAATAAATCATATATGTTCTTTATGCATATTCCTTATGCGTGAACCATAAACAGAAATTAGAAGTCATACTTGTAACATGCGTATACTTGTAACGTACTTGAACTTGTAACATACATGAACTTGTAACCTACTTGAACTTATAGCATGCGTAAACTTGTAACACACGTAAACTTGTAACATACATAAACTTGTAACATACGTAAACCACAGTATTATGACCCCCGGGTAAGGGCCTTGCGCTAAGGATACCTTAAATACCTTTATATAAATGAACAATCATTCAGTGATTCAAAACGTAACATGTTAGGAAATAGGGCATTTCTTGTCACATCATGTTATTATTGTATACTTAACAAAGATAGAATAATTCACATTCTCAGGAGGGCTACAGAAACATGTTAAACCTTTTGCCCTTATGTCGTGGTTTCTGAATAATTTCTCATTCACGCGAATACACATAGCTTTCCAAGTATTCTGATTCATCGAAGATGTCTACCCTTGATAACTTATAACTGTCTCATATTTACTCAACATCTGTTCTTCAAGAATGAACATAATTTCTCTTTATTCTTTAGGAAACGGCGTAGTTCACTTGATCTATTACTCAGTAGCACAAGCATACACCTTTTTTTGATCGTTCGTATAAGTTAACATAGTTGACTTGTAACTAACAAAGTACTAATGGTAACCGTTACATCAGTCACATGAGTTAACTTAGTTTACTTAAGTCTAACAGGACATTCCTGATAATTATTAACAAAAGGTAAGCATGTTGTACAGATTGAATAATATCAGAGATACGTGAATACCATAATTCCATAGTGTTTATACGCTCCCTTGGTTCGTCATGAATCACTATAGATATCTTGCACATAAGGTTAGTATTCTTTGTCAACAATAAATAAAATGTATTGCACAATGATGCCTTTAGATTTCCAAATTAACATACTTGCAAGAAACAGAATATTAACAATAAGAATCATTAACGATCATTGAATGTACGACTATTGTACTACTACTCACAGTGCATGGATGAAATGATAGTCCTTTCAGTAGGTGCCCTACATATGCATGCCATTCAAGAATTAGTTCGTTTCATTCTTTTTAAACTATTTCCTGACTGGTTTTGCTTTGAATAAACTTACAAACATCAAAAGGCATCAAACACTAATTTCAAACATATCAGAGGGTCAAGTACGCAAAATGGAGCAGACGAGGTTTCCCGACATGGGCCGCACGTGCGGCCGGACCCTCCGCTCGAGCAGCCATGCACCGCACGTGTGGTCCTCCCCCTCCGCTCGAGCGGCCCAAAGCAGTATGCATTTTCAGTTTTTTCCCTCTTGTCCGCACGTTCGGCCATGACCTCCGCACGTGCGGTGGTGACCCCTGTTTTGGGGCAGCTCGGTTCCAACTCAAAATTTAGCATCATCACTTCATTTTACATGCAATTCAAGATGAAATTAATGCTATATATGGACCCAACTTCACTATATCATGAATTATCACTTGAATATCACAAGGTAACATGATTAAAAGCTTGATCAAGTCACTATTCTTTCAAATTTCATCCTTTAATTTAAGTTTCTTATGTTCATAAATCATAACACATGATATATATATATATATATATATAATTTCATGGAGTTGGTATAAAAACCAAAGATTTAAGTATAAATTTCATCCAATACTTAAATTAAGTTTCAAAACAACCAAATGAGGAGAATACCCTCTTTAATCAAACATGAATCATGCATAATTAGATCTTACAACCCACGAACACAACTTGATTACACCTACTTAGATCCTTATGTCTTTAGCTTTACAAACATATCCAACCCACACACACACACACCATTTGAGTGAATAAGTGAATTCAAGCTTGAAGATAAAATTCTCCACTAGATAACCCAACTAATTTAACACAAGAGACCACCACACACTTACTCCTTAAAGACCATAACATGGAGAAGTTCTTACTCAACTTCAAGAGAGGCTGTTGGAAATCAAGCTATTGATATTATAATACTACCAGCTGTATGCTGTTAATATATTAATGTATAGTTAATATAATATGTTAATATCATATGTTATATAATAATGTATACAGCTGCTAGATGATAGGATTCCTTTGCTTTTGCTTTTCTTTTTCTTTTCTTCTTTCGGCTTGCTTTCGGCCGCATGGTCTTCTTTTCATTTTTCTATTTCATCTGTATCATAATGCTGTCTTGTATCGACTCCTATATAATGGAGCTTCCATTTGGTTTCAATATATATTGAATTACAAAGCATTAGCTCTTCCAATCACTCTCTCAATATATCTTTCATGGTATCAGAGCGGGTGTAATCCTGTCTCATCATTTTCGCCTCTTCAGTCAGTATTCAAGTTTTCTGTTTTAATTTTTGTCTCTCTCTTCTACTCAAATTTATCCTTCTATTTCATGCCTAAATACGGTCCAGCTTTTGGAATGGCTATCGACTCATCCTCCTCTTCTTCTTCTGATATTATCATCTCATCATCTTTATCCTCTCATCAAATGGAAACCTCTCATCTTCCGATCACCGCCCATAAACTAAATGGGCAAAATTATTTGCAATGGTCTCAATCCATATTAATGTTTATACGGGGAAAGGAGAAAGATGACTACATCACCGAAGCCTCAGCGCTACCAGAAACCACAGCATCAACCTACAAAAGGTGGATAGCTGAAAATAATATGGTCATGTCGTGGCTCGTCAACTCTATGACCACTGACATTGGCGAAAACTTTCTGTCATTTGATACTGCCAAAGAGATCTGGGACATGGCAAAAGAATCGTTTTCGGACAAGGAAAACACATCTGAAATCATCTAGCTTGAAAGCTCCCTCCACGATTTACGTCAAGACAATCTTACGGTAACTGAATATTTCAATACCCTTACTCGTCTATGGCGTCAACTTGATACATTTGAGGTTCATAACTGGCAGTGTGTTGCTGATGGTTTGTTGTATAAAAAGATTGTCGAAGGAAAGCGTGTGTTTAAATTCTTGTTAGGATTGAACACAAATCTTGATGAAATCAGAGGAAGAATTATGGGAGTAAAACCGCTACCTAGCCTTAGAGAGGCATTCTCTGAAGTCTGTCGCGAAGAAAGTCGGAAAAAACTCATGATGGGATCCCATCAACAACTGAATATGGCAGAAAGCTCGGCTCTTAAGACTCAATTCGCTCCTATTGACAACCGTCAGAAAAATAAAGGAGGTAGGCCTTGGTGTGATCATTGCAGAAAGCCGGGTCACTCAAAAGAAACTTGCTGGAAGATTCATGGAAAGCCAGCAGATTGGAAGCCACGTCAGCCTCTTGAGAAAGAAGGACGAGGTAATCATGTAGGTATAAATGAACGATCACCACAACCTGAAGCAAGCCCTTTCACCAAGGAGCAAATGGAGATGCTCCAGAAACTACTACAGTCACAATCTGGTTCGTCTTCCAACCACATCATTGGATCCGGAACCTTGGCTCACAAAGGTAATTCTTTGAACGCCTTTACTGTTGGTAAGAAATGTAAAAAACATTGGATTGTGGACTCAGGAGCATCTGATCATATGACGGGAGATGCAACAATTTTTGATACATATAGCTTATGTCAAAATAATTTAACGGTCCGAATAGCAGATGGTTCACTATCAAAGGTTGCCGGTACAGGTTCAGTTGTGCTGTCTAGGAATCTTATTCTCAACTCTGTTCTCCTTGTTCCTGACTTGGACTGTAATTTATTGTCAATTAGTAAACTCACTAAGGAAACGAGGTGTGTTACTAATTTTTTCTCCACTCATTGTGAATTTCAGGATTTGGATTCGGGGAAGACGATTGGCAATGCTGAGGAATGCTCTGGACTCTACATCCTTAAGGAACGCCACTATCCACAGGAACAACCTCAAACGGCAATTCGTGGTAGTTCTTTTTTGGTTTCATGTCAAAATAACGATAGAGCAATTATGTTGTGGCACTATCGCTTAGGTCATCCTAATGTTATGTATCTCAAGCATTTATTTCCTTCATTATTTAAAACTCCAAAACCTTTTGATTGTGAAATCTGTCAATTGTCTAAGCATGTACGGTCCCATTTTCCCATTCAATCCTATAAAGCGTCTCGTCCATTCTCACTAATTCATAGTGATATCTGGGGTCCATCAAGAATAAAAAATGTAACTGGTACTAGGTGGTTTGTCTCATTCATAGATGATCATACTAGATTAACCTGGGTCTTCCTCATGAAAGACAAATCTGAAACGAGCCAAATCTTCAAAAATTTTCAAATTATGATTCAGACACAATTCCAGTCAAAAATCCAAATTCTAAAGTCTGATAATGCTCGGGACTATTTCAACTCCATTCTAGGAGAATTTTTAGCAAAAGAGGGATAGTTCACTTAAGTTCATGTGTTGACACCCCACAACAAAACGGCATCGCTGAACGGAAAAATCGGCATTTGTTAGATGTTGCTAGATCGCTAATGTTTTCCACAAATGTTCCACAATTCTTCTGGGGGGAAGCTGTTCTTATAGCAGCCTACCTTATCAATAGGATGCCATCTAAGGTACTATAATTCCAAACTCCTTGTCAACTTCTCCCAAAAACCTTTCCCACTACTCGCCTCATCTCCACCATCCCACCCAAAATTTTCGGGTGCTCTATCTTTGTTCATATCCATCAACAGTATCGAAGTAAACTTGATCCCAGGTCGCTCAAGTGTGTCTTCATTGGGTATTCGTCACATCAAAAAGGGTATAAGTGTTACTCTCCGGTCACCAGGAAATTCTACACTTCCATGGATGTCACATTTTTTGAAACCCAGTCTCACTACCCTACAATCGATATTCAGGGGGAGACTCCAACCCAGGAATATCAATTTTGGACCCTTGAGTCATTTAGTGAGCCATCCATCACCACCAAAAATCCCACACCTCCTGAGTCATTGAATCAATCTTTACCTGCCGAAAATTCCGAGTTCATTGTTGACTTGCGGGATAATGAGCACATCCAAGAGGAAACGGAGGAAGGAGCACTTTCTCAACAATCCCATGAGGCTGAACTGGGTTCTAATCCAAGCAACATTCCAGGTGACAATGTTCCTCCCACAGATAGTACTGATAATTCTGAGTTAGAAAATAGCATTCTTAATATGCCCATAGCTTGGAGAAAAGGAGTTAGATCATGTACTCAGCATCCCATTGGGAACTTTATTTCTTATGATAAGCTATCACCTTCGTTTCGTGCCTTCACTTCTAGCATCACGGAGATACCCATTCCTCGGAATATTCAGGAAGCTTTCAAGTATCCGAAGTGGAAGGCGGCAGTCAATGAGGAAGTTCAGGCTCTGGAAAAGAATGGTACTTGGGAAATTACTGATCTTCCAAGAGGTAAGAAACCAGTTGCGTGTAAGTGGATTTTCAGAGTAAAGCACAAGGCAGATGGCAATGTGTAGACACCCCATTTTTGATCGTCCTCAAGACTTGGACGTCACCGTTTGAACACCCGATGATTATCCATGTTTGTGTTCGTTTGGAGTTCCCGGAGGTCTCGGCTACGCGCCTTGCCTCAGGATCTCCGAACTCGACCGTTTAGTGTCTGGTTTTGCACCAAACACTTGTGTTTTGCCTTGGAGGGGCAGGGGATGCCTTGTGAGGTCTCCCCACACTCCACCGGCCGTGGCTTGAGGCCACCGGCTGTTGTTTGTGTCCATCGGCCATATATTTGGCCGACCGGCACTCTTGTTGGCCGACCGGCCATCAATTTTGTCAAAACGGCAATTTTGAGCAGCCGACTACTGTTCATCTACTTTTGCAAATATTTTAGGACAGCTGTGTGGCATTTGGTTCCCCTCCATACACGTGTATGGAGGGATGGCCCCCTTGTTAGCTTATTGAATAAGCTTTGCAAGATGGGTGGCCTATAAGAAGAGGGGTCTTCTCTTGGCATTAGGGTTAGGAAAATTTTGTGAGGAAAACACAGAGGAGAGCTCTGGTTCTAGGGTTAGAAAGTTGTAACTATTCTATCTCTCTTTTTCTCTCTTTTATGTTCTAGGTGCTTTTGTCCATACTATTGCACATAAACACCTAGTCTTTCACCTTTTCTTGGTTCTTGAGGGACCTGAGGCTTGTTCTTGCTGTTATTGGCTGGATTTGAGCTCAAGGAGGCAACAAAATCATCTTTTGTGAAGAGGTCTACAAGGGTAAGACACTAACCCCTTTTTATCCCATTTTTGCACACTACGTTTGCCTATCTTAGAATTGTTTTTGAGCTTAGTGTATAATACAAAAAAGTTCTGTTTTTAAGCCCTCTTAATAGTTTATTTAGGGTGTTTTGTGGTTTGGAGGTGTTAGACCCCTCCTAAGCCTTGAGAGGCCTCATTTTGTGCCATTTTTGGTGAGCTCTGAGACTTTGGTGCTTGGGCCTCCTCACCACTGAAATCTTGAGGGATTTCAGTGGTAAGGATGGTGCCTTAAAGTCTCAAGAAGGAGAGGGCCACCCCCTCTCCTTGTTGTCCTTGAAAAGGGCACTTGTTGGCCTCTTGAGGGAGCATCATGTTTAAGTGTTTGTTGATCATGCCATAGCTACTTTTTTAGGCTTATTATGCCATGATATAACATTGTTGTGTGTTGGTTTTGGTGCATCATGTTAGTTTAACATACATGCCATGTAATGCCACTTTGATGCCTTAACATGTCTTAGGTTGTAAACCCTTATTCTAGCATGTTTTAGACTTGGTCTTGTGAAGCTTTTGTGCTTGTTTCACCATGTTTAAGGTCTGTCCATAGTTATTTGGGTCGATCTTGGCATGCTTTGTGTGGCCCCTTTGCATTTTGGTTTGTTGGCCTTAAGTGTATAAGTGTGTAGCTTGCATTACTTGCTTCGGTTTAAGTGGTTTGGCACCATTTGTAACATCATTTCAGCCCCTTTGATGTGCTTGTATGCTTGCCTTAGGTACCTCTTTAATGCTTTGAAGGCTTGTGTTGTATGCTCCACGTTTTGGCCATTGTGCATGCTTTTGAATTTGAGCCACTTAGATGCCATCTAAGGGTCCCTTTTGCATGGTCAAGGACTGCCTTGAACCTATTTTAAGCCTTCTTGACCTTACGGGGCTTGGTTGGCTTAGCCATGGTTTAAGCCTCTTTGACTTGCTTCAAGTACTTAGACTATTTGCATGCTAACGTTTGTCTTGTTTGAGTTGGTTTGGCACCTCTTATAGCATGATTTTCAGAGCTTATGTTGCATGCCTAGTGTCCATGTTATACTCCTTTCAAGTGTGCTTGAGAGTTACTTGCTTAATGCTTAGATTTGTGTCTTAACATGTGCATGTGTGTATGTGTGTTTAGCCCTCATATTTAAGCATTTTGGCCACTGTTTTGGGCCTAATTAGAGCTGCCTAATTCATGTTTAAGTCCATCCCTTCATTGGTTGTATATGCTCCTCGTGTGTTGTAGCATATGGGTAAGTTGTTGCATGTTGGAATTTGTATGATTGAATGAAGTCACATGCTTGTTTGCATGCTTGAACATCCACATTACATCTTGCATGCTTGTTGGTTAACATTGATGTTTCATGTCTTGTATGCTTGTTAGCTTGTATGCTTATTTGCATGGCCATGGTTGCATACTAGTCAATGTACCTAGGATTGCATTGCATCAATGTGCATGCTTGACCTCTTGAAGTGAGTGTGATAGAGGTTGGCCCTTTTATGTGATTATGTGCATTGCATTCATTTGAAATTGAAATGTGCACACTTGCTTTTTGGGCCATCATGCATCGAAATGCTTGATTGGTGGTCCGAAAACCAAGGACCATGTCCCTTTGAGTTCTACACATGATAAGGGGCATGGTTAGGGCATACATGGTTTGAATTGCATTGCCATGCAAGTTCTGTCCTCTGCTGCTGTAAGTTGCAGGTTCTGCAGGCATTTTTGGCCGACCGGCAACATATAGTGCCGACCGGCCATCCATTGGTGGCCGATGCATGCATCTTGTGCTGATGACCACACCCCACTACCGGTGGTAATTCTACTCAGCCGGCGGTGTTCCCCAGTATCTAGGGAAGCAATCCTGAGACTTTGGCAATTTTCAGAGGGGCAGAGCAGGGAAAACAGAGGCAGTCTATGCATGGCAGTGCGCTTCCGAGCAGGACCCGAGCATGCATTGCACCAGACTCTCCTCCTGAGGCGGTTTACTGTTTTTCCTAGCTTAGTTAGTTTGTTAACTAATTAGGTAATCTGTAATATTTAATTAGCTCGTAGTTAGTTAATTTGTATTATTCTTTTGGTCCCTCCGGGCGAGGGCGAATCTGTAATAAGTGTGGGTGCGTGTGTGTGCATGTCTTCCAATCCCCACTTCTTTCTTTCCTTTTATTTACCTGCTTTCAATGGTTAGTATTAGGGCATGTTTACTTTAGCATATCCTATGCCATGCATGCGTGCATCATTCATCTGTACTGCATGCACCGGGCTCGGCGCATCATGCTAACTGCATTTGTACCTCAATTCCAAATTGAATACGTGCATCAATTGATTGCATTTCACATGTCATGTGTAGGTTAGCCGAGCCTACCCTAATTGCATCCTGTATGTGTTGCATTAGGCAATTTGACATGAACTAGGGCCATGCATGTTTGCTAGCTAGTTTATTGTTTTGGCACGGAGTACGATGTAAGTATTTTCATGCTTTAGCATATCGCATGCATGTGAGTGCTATCATGGCAGCATGTTTACCATGTGGCTAATTGCTTATGTGAGATAAACTGCTTGATTGCCTGTGGGTGAAGGTTGGATTGTCTGAGTTGGAAAAACTCGTTGAAATCCGTATTTTAGCCTACTTACGAGTAGCAAATTCCAAAGTGTTTTTCAAGACAAACGGATATGCAATGCTTATTTCCAAATTAGGCAATCTAGTCTATACTTGTTTGCTGTGCGCATAACATAGTAATTCTAGGTTAATAACTGGAATAAGAACACATAACGTTTTCAAAATCAGATATCACGGTTAGTAGAGGCCGGTCTTCGGACCGGGCGAGAGGGGGTGCTCATAGCTGACCTTCCCCAATCGTACCCAAGTTCCCGAGCCGAGGCAACTTTGGTGATGACGGACACGTGGCCTTTGGCACCGAGTCAGGGTTTCCTAAATTTCCCAAAAATAAAATATTTAGGTGGCGACTCTGTATCTGGCAAAGCAGTCCATGTTTGGCACTTCTTTTCAAAAATCTGTTTCTCAAAACGATTTGCCGGATTTGGACTCTTTGGTTCAGATTTAGAACCGTGACAACTAAAGGGAGTCCGAACTGTAGCGAGGTCCCCCGCGGACGTGTTACAGTTTCTGGCGACTCCGCTAGGGAGTTTAGAGAGCTTGACTCGAACTCGTGATATCTTTTTTTGACTACACTTATGTGTTTCTTTGCATTGCATGTGCATTGGTGCGCCTAGGACACCGTGTTGGCCATCTGCTATTCCTGAGCGGTTTGCCGGAGGCTTCACTTTGTCAAAGCATGCCATAAGGCTGACCGGTTACGGGCTCTGCCAGTATGGGAACACAAACCCCGGTTTTACCGTGGCACCCTTTTCGACCATTCGACCTAGTGCATATTCGGAATCCGTAGTGACCATTCCAAACTAGGACAGGTTGCTTACCCGATGTTAGGTTGTTTGAAACCGCTGCGTGCGTAGTGAAGCCCTAGCTCCTGACAAAATAGGACAGGGAAACCCTACCCCAACATAGGGGTGTTCTCGGCTCTCTTTTACTTGTTATGTGCTTTTAGAGTGTATCTCTACAGGGAACGCACATATCAGTTTGCAAGTTTGAGCATCAGGCCTGAGGGCACCAGTATCAGTAAGTGAGAATCAGTTATGTCTGCGGATATCCGATTCAGTGTTTTGAGAGACAGTGATTTCTGGGGAACAGTGATCAGTAGTAGAGTACAGTTGTTCGGCTGCACCTGTGTTTGATCCGCTTTGGGCTGAAGTGCTGCTTGTTTTTTTCCTTTCAGTTCAGAGAGTTCCAGAATAGTCAGTGTTCCCCTCTTGCCGAGGCAAGACCCATGATGACACAGAATTCAGAAGAGATCGTGGTTATGACAGCCGCGTTGGGTCAAGAGATCACCCCACAAAGTGAGACCAATATTGACATGCCGCATCCACCCAGATCGCCTGCTGCGCGCCCGATCTGGACCCCCCAGCTATACCAGGCTCGCGAGCCTACTACATTTGAACTAATGGGGATGATAGGTGATCTCCAGAGATCCGTGGCAGATCTCGCCTACGGAATGTCAGCTTCACCGCCAGCCGCACCATATGCCGGGAGTTTTGTACCCCAGGAGCCCCCACTGTTAGGGCGGATCGTGATTGAACTCAGCCAACCGGAGATGGCCTCCAACTATAACAATGACATGTCAACTTCAACCCAAACCCTTGATCAGGCTGAGGCCAGAGTTAAAGATAAGATGAAGGCAGATGCCGACCCTATCGAACAATTGCTGTGGGCAGTCGAGGCTTTGAAAGCCGCGAGGATGAACAAGCAACAGGTATCTGCAGTTGTGGAGGATACTTTCCCCACCCTACCTGAGGGTAGTTCAAGTCAGTCAGAAAGCCGAGATAGGCCCCGTCATGCCAGAACAGCTCCTCCCGTTCCCAACCCTGTACCCGGGAAGGATCAGAAATCTAAGGCAGCACCTGCCGACCCGTTCGCTAGTGCGTCTAGCAAGAGTGCTCAGACTCCGAAGTACCTGCCCCGAGGGCGTAGGGTCTTTCACGCTCTTTATATGCCATTGTCCAAGGCACTTCAAATCCTCGCCGAGAGAGGGCATCTTAAGCCTCTGGAGCCTCGGCCTCTCCCGAAGAATCTCCCTGCTACACATGATGCTGCTCAGTACTGGGCGTACCACCAGCAAACAGGCCATCCTACCGACAATTGCTTCCACCTCCGTCACGAGGTGCAGGATTTGATTGACAACGAGGTTATCCTCCCGCCCACCTCAGCCAAGTCCGTTACTGTAACGCCCTAAAAAATATCCCATAACATACACAATAATAAGATGCATTACTTAAGAAAATAAACCATAATTCATTCATCAGAGTATCCTTAAATAAAGACATTACATGTAATAATGAAAGTAAATGCCCTATGGGCTTACATCTTTCCAAGCCAACACTTGGACACAAAATGTGAGTACTAACTCAACTACAAATTAAGCCCTCGGCTTGTGATTACATGTAATATCAAAACAAAACAAATAACTAAACTAGTCTTCAAATCCAAGTCCTTCCAAACTAAGTCCTTGGAGGTAGCTTATCACCTGAACCTGAAAATGATGTTCCCATATAGGGTGAGCCACAGCCCAGTAGAAAAATACTAAACCAAATATAAGCATTGAATAAAGCCATAGCATTCAATAGATGGTTAACACTAAACATCATATTCACTTTCCATAATTTATTCAACTTTCCATTATTATCAACATGGCTCGGAACCTGGCCAAACTACAACAGTGAACTATATATCATATTCACATTACTTCCAATATCAACAAAACAAATGAGACACAGGCTCATATCAAAACACTTCAATACTTCCAATATGATACACATTTTAGTGTTGTATCAATAACATGTAAAAACACTTCAATATCAATATGCACACATAATAGTGATGCTAATGGAGTCCATCCCCTATCTCCTCCCAAACAAAATCCGGTTTAGAGGTCCATCCCCTATCTTCCCCTAAACCGTGGAGTACATCCCCTATCTCCTCCCACACAATGCAATGTATGTAAACACATAACATATACAACACACAATCAATACATTTAATGTCTGTATTAATTCAACAGTCAAAGTTAATGACTAAACCAATATGATTAGTTTCAGTTATCCCTAATCCACATGCAATGTCTACAACAATCACGACTATCCTCCACCGATAGCCCAAAACAGTTATTTCTAGACTGGAAATAAATATATCAACAATTCATTATGCGAGTGATTTTAATTAATCAACTACCCCATTTAATCAATAAATTCCTCAATCTCATGAATTCAACTAATTTTCCCCAATTTTCCTTAAATTAATTATACAAATCAATCTATTAAACAACTAGGGTTTTTCCCAAAATTACCAAACTACCCCAACATATTAAGATGCCAAAACTTAGAACAAAACGTATACATTGGAGTAGTAAATTCCTACCTCGAAGAATTAACCAGAATGGAGAAGACGAAGATGAAGACCCAAAGTCCAAAGTGCTCCAAATTCACAAATTCTCAGATTAAAACAAAGATCTCGACCCACTCTATCTTTTTAATAAAGCAATTAGGGTAGAAACACACCCTAAATAGATCAAACCTAAGAGAAAAGGTGAGTAGGGATAGAGAAAAGTCGGACCTAGGGTTTGGAAACAAAAAGAGATAGAAAAACTAATCAAAAACCCGCTGCTGCCTATTTAAACTGAACAGGCTCGCTCGAGCGAAGACATGGTCGCTCGAGCGACCAGACACAAGAAAGACTCGCTCGAGCGAAGAAAAGCTCGCTCAAGCCAAAAACTCGATGCTTCAGGTCTGCAATCCAGAAGCACGCTCGAGCGACAGGATGCTCGCTCGAGCGAAGAACTCGAAAACATACACCTCGCTCGCTCGAGCGAAGAAAAGCTCGCTCGAGCGAAGAAACACTGCTCTCAGGTCTATACTAGACGCAATCGCTCGCTCGAGCGAAGAAACTCTGGCTCGAGCCGCCAGACACAAAAACAACCCTCGCTCGAGCGACCAAAACCTCGCTCGAGCGACCAACCCAAAAACTGGACAGCAACACTTGGTTTCCGAACCCAACCAACCTGTAACAAAACCTGCCCAACATATCCTATAACTCAAAAATAAGGAATTAAAGGACAACCAAAAACAATATAATAACAACTGGATCTACGGAACATAAGTCCGGGTACAACAACCAAATGGGAAAAGACCGAGGTCGCTATAACCTCCCCCCCTTAAAAGAATTTCGTCCCCGAAATTAAGCATAAGTTTTTGAAAACAAGTTTTTCTCAAATTCCAACAATATGACATTACAATAATGAACAACTTGACCCAATACCGGTCATTTCATCTCTTATCAAGAGGCATCTCACAATATGTATAAAAAACAACATATATTACAACCTGTATCAGTATTATGCATTTTTCCTTTCAATTTCAACAGTTTTCAATATCATATTCAATTTCATGATAGAACTCTAATTCAACAATATATTCAACATATTCAATGTTATACTAAACTTCCATTATGAGGCAAGTTCCAAATATTTCCATTAAACCAAAACATTCTCAATGTTTTCCAACTTAAGACATATATGAAGTTCTTAAGTTCAACAATATTACAAAATCTAAATACAAGATTACAAATCAATAAACATGTCCGGATATTTCTCGCGGACTTCCAACTCACGTTCCCATGTGGCTTCCTCCACCCCGTGATGTTTCCACAGAACCTTTACCAAAGGGATGGTCTTGCCTCGCAAAACTTGATCCTGCCTATCCAAAACCCGAACCGGTCTCTCCTCATACGAGACATCCTCATCAACCACTAAATCAGTCCAATCCAACACATGTGATGGATTCGGCTCATACTTCCGAAGCATACTCACATGAAACACGTCATGAACTCCGGATAACTGCGGCGGCAAAGCTAAACGATAGGCAGCCTCGCCAATCCTCTCAAGGATTTCAAAAGGACCAATAAACCGAGGGGACAACTTCCCGATCTTCCCAAACCTCATCAATCCCCGTCTAGGTGATATTTTCAGAAATACATGATCACCTACCTCAAAAACCAAAGGTCTCCTCCTACGGTCGGCATACGATTTCTGACGACTCTGGGCTGTAACAAGCCTCTTACGGATAAGCTCAGCTTTCTCCGTTGTTTCTCTCACCAACTCCGGACCCAACAGAGGTGCATCACCCACCTCGGCCCAACAAACAGGAGATCTACACGGTCGGCCATACAAGGCCTCAAATGGTGCCATACCAATACTAGACTGGAAACTGTTGTTGTAGGCAAACTCCACTAATGGCAAGTGCCTCTCCCATGACCCACTAAAGTCAAGAACACAACCCCGAAGCATATCCTCAAGGATCTGAATAGTACACTCGGACTGCCCGTCAGTCTGAGGATGATAAGCCGTGCTAAAGGTCAACTTAGTGCCTAAGGCACTCTGCAAACTCTGCCACAACCTAGCAGTAAAACGAGGATCTCTATCTGAGACGATCGTCACTGGGACCCCGTGCAACCTCACTATGTCCCGAATGTACAAGTCGGCAAGATGATCTACCGAATCTCTCACGCGCATAGGAATGAAGTGCGCCGACTTAGTCAACCGGTCTACAACCACCCAAATAGCATCACTACCCCGCTGAGTCCTCGGAAGACCCACAACGAAGTCCATGGTGACATGCTCCCACTTCCACTCAGCAATAGGCAAGGGTTGCAACAAACCCGCTGGCCTCTGATGCTCGGCCTTCACTTGCTGACAAGTAAGGCACTTAGACACGAAAGCTGCCACATCTCTCTTCATACCCCGCCACCAAAACTGGCGACCCAAATCCCGATACATCTTAGTGCCTCCCGGATGCACCGCAAGGCGCGAATGATGAAACTCTCGGAGTACCTCCTCTCGGCAAGACTCCGGCACAAACAGACGGTCTCGGTATCTCACACTCAGGTCGGGATACACCGTCAAACCCTTCTCAACCTTCCCACCGGAAATCTTCTCACGAAGGGATTCTACCTCAAGGTCACCTCGCTGAGCCTCTAACACTCGAGTCATAAGTTTAGGCTGTGCAACAACAGAAAACAATGCCGCAACCTCAACTGATTCGCATAGAAACAAATCGAACTCCCCAATTGCACCCAACATCTCCCATTCTCGGATGGCTATACTAGCAATGTCACCAACAGATTTCCTGCTAAGTGCATCGGCCACAACATTGGCCTTCCCCGGATGATAATGCAACTCGAAGTCATAATCCTCAATAAACTCCATCCACCTCCTCTGCCTCAAATTCAAGTCTTTCTGTGTAAACAGATATTTCATACTCTTATGATCCGAGAATACCTCGAACTTCTCACCATAAAGATAATGCCTCCAAATCTTCAAGGCAAATATCACAGCTGCTAACTCTAGATCGTGCGTAGGGTAATTCTTCTCGTGAATTTTTAACTGACGTGAACCATAGGCAACCACTTTCCCTTCTTGCATTAACACACAACCCAGACCCTCTCCGAAATAATCAAGACTGGAGCGGTGGTCAGTCTAACTTTCAACTCCTGGAACGACTTTTCACAAGTCTCACTCCATACGAACTTGACTCCCTTCCGAGTCAATCTAGTCAAAGGCGAAGCTAACCTGGAGAAATCCTTCACAAACCGACGATAGTACCCAGCTAATCCCAGAAAACTGCGGATCTCAAACACACTCTTAGGCTGTGCCCAATCTTGCACTGCCTCCGTCTTGGATGTATCAACAGACACTCCTTCCCCAGAAACTACATGGCCTAAGAACTTGACCTCTTCTAGCCAGAACTCACACTTCCCAAACTTAGCATAAAGCTTATGGATTCTAAGTAACTCAAGCACCACTCTCAAGTGTTCCTTGTGCTCCTCCTTTGAAGGTGAATAGATAAGGATGTCGTCCACGAAGACGACTACAAAACGATCCAAGAATTCCCGGAATATCCGGTTCATCAAATCCATAAACACTGCCGGTGCATTGGTGAGCCCAAATGGCATCACCAAAAACTCATAGTGGCCATACCGCGTACGGAATGCCGTCTTCGGAATATCCTCCTCCCTGACCCTCAACTGGTGGTAACCCGATCTCAAATCTATCTTAGAGAAACAACGGGAACCCTTCAACTGGTCGAACAGATCATCGATACGAGGCATAGGGTACTTATTCTTAACCGTAGCCCGATTCAATTTCCGGTAATCTATACAAAGTCTCAAAGCACCACCTTTCTTTTTAACAAAGAGGGCCGGTGCTCCCCACGGCGAAACACTAGGATGGATATAGCCCTTATCTAGCAACTCCTGGAGCTGAATCTTCAACTCAACTAACTCGGCTGGGGCAAAACGATAAGGTGCCATAGAAATCGGCGCCGTACCGGGCACTAAGTCAATAGAGAACTCAATCTCTCTGTGAGGTGGCAAACCAACAAGATCCTCGGGAAAGACGTCCGAGTACTCACAAACCACTCTTGGCAACACAGGCTGGGTCTCATCACACTCACCACTCTCAAAGCTAGCAAGTAGACTACTAAGTTCACTCCGCCCTCGAAAATCATACCCCGGTGGCAAAACACTACCAACCCGGTCCCCAAGAAAATGAAAACATTCCCCGCTCACGGTACAACAAGTGACCCTCTGGCGGTAGCAATCAATAACTGCTCGGTATGACGATAACCAGTCCATACCCAAAATAACATCAAAGCCCTTCATGGGCATAACTATAAAAGGAAACGAGAGTCTATGATAGTCGACCTCTATATCACAACCCCTAACACCTTGTTTCAAGATCAATTCACCCCCAAGGGGTGACACCACACAAATAGGAGAGGCTAACTGTGCTAACTCCAACTCCAAAACAGATGCAAATGTAGTAGACACAAAGGAATGAGATGCACCCGTATCAATCAAAACACTAGCAACCGAATTGCAAAACAAGAAGGTACCTCTCACAACAGATGGAGCCGGTACAAGATCCTACGCGGTAACAGCATATACGCGCCCAGATGGTCTCTGATCAACCTGCTCACCCGTAGGAGCATAAGACTGCTGCACAGACTGGGACGATGAAGCCCCCTGATTGGCCCTCGAGGCCTGACCCGACTGAGCTGGCTGTTAACCCTGAGTCTGCCTCAAACCAGATGCACCAGATGTGCCACCCAACTGCGGGCAATACCTCTTCATGTGCCCTGGCTGACCACACTGATAACACGAGAGCGGCTGGCCTCTACCCTGACTCTGGCTCTGAGATCGAGCCGAAGATGACGCTGCCCTCTGTCCTCCTCCCTTCTGCAGGCAAGCTGGAGACTTGTGGCCCAGCTGACCACACTTGAAACAGGTAATGTCCCCCTGGCTGCCTTTCCCAGAACTAGCACTCGGCACAGGAAAAGTTGATCTAGAAAAGCTATCTTGAGACTGCTGAGGGTTAAAACCCTTCTGTCTCCTACCATCACTTTGACCATCCTGACTCCTCTTGGAGCCTTTCTGCCCTTCCTCCTCTTCCTGCATCATGATCTCGGTATGGGCTGCAGCATCAACCAGACGCCCATAATCCCGAATCATAGACCCTACAACTCTCAGCTTGAGGCCACGCCTCAACTTCTTCTCAAACTCAATGCAACGGCGTTCCTCAGACGCCACCAACTCAGGTGCAAACCTGGACAAGCTAGTAAACGAGGCCTCAAACTCGGCCACTGAAGAACTGTTCTGCTTAAGCTGGCAAAACTGCTCCCTCAACCTCTCATTAACTGCTGAAGATAGGAACTTCTCCTAGAAAGCATCTACGAAAGCCTCCCAAGTTCCCCCTATACGGCCCTTAGTGAACTTCCACCACTGACCCGCATCCCCCTTAAGCTGGAAAGATGCCAAGGTCACCTTCAGTGCCCCGTCTTCGATGCCTAGCATCTCAAACGTCTTCGTTGTCTGTTCGAGCCATTCATCTGCCTTAAGCGGCTCTTTAGGATCACCTAAAAATTCGACCGGGTTGGACCGGAAGAACTCCCTCTTCAGAAAAGAAGGACCTATATCTGCAACATGAACCTGAGCCTGATTCTCAGCTCTGAGAATGCCTACTGACTCCCTAAATGCCCTTGCTATCTCTCGGGCCAAAGCGCCCATAGCCTGTTGTCCTACCGGCTCGGCCACATTGGCCTGGCCAACTCCCTCCTGTACTGCCGGAACCTCCTCCGGTATAGGCACTTCCTGCCTACCCTGTCTACCACGCCTACCGCGTCCTCGTCCTCGTCCTGACATCCTAATAAAGGAAACAAAGACGTTAGCACATTAATAGATGTGCCGAAACTAAACACTCGCGTCCTAATGCATTGGACAACAGTAATTCATTCCACGTAAGCACATAATCACATAAGCACCTACGAATTTCATTTCTGGATGATAATAGTCCCGAAGCATTACTATAGTTCCGGTTGGAAGCAGCAGTGATCAAGTGCCTTTCCAACAAGACTACTAGAAACTCAAGGGTCCAATCAACATCCTAGAAACTACGTTCCATACCCACATAATCACATAAACATGTTATCAAATAAACATATAACATTACACTAAGTCTCTATCAAACGAGACGAACCCATTGTGATACTAATCACTTCCCACGTACCCAAAGTATTCAAACCCGGTACGCTCTGATACCAAGTTGTAACGCCCTCAAAAATATCCCATAACATACACAATAATAAGATGCATTACTTAAGAAAATAAACCATAATTCATTCATCAGAGTATCCTTAAATAAAGACATTACATGTAATAATGAAAGTAAATGCCCTATGGGCTTACATCTTTCCAAGCCAACACTTGGACACAAAATGTGAGTACTAACTCAACTACAAATTAAGCCCTCGGCTTGTGATTACATGTAATATCAAAACAAAACAAATAACTAAACTAGTCTTCAAATCCAAGTCCTTCCAAACTAAGTCCTTGGAGGTAGCTTATCACCTGAACCTGAAAATGATGTTCCCATATAGGGTGAGCCACAGCCCAGTAGAAAAATACTAAACCAAATATAAGCATTGAATAAAGCCATAGCATTCAATAGATGGTTAACACTAAACATCATATTCACTTTCCATTATTTATTCAACTTTTCATTATTATCAACATGGCTCAGAACCTGGCCAAACTACAACAGTGAACTATATATCATATTCACATTACTTCCAATATCAACAAAACAAATGAGACACAGGCTCATATCAAAACACTTCCATACTTCCAATATGATACACATTTTAGTGTTGTATCAATAACATGTAAAAACACTTCAATATCAATAAGCACACATAATAGTGATGCTAATGGAGTCCATCCCCTATCTCCTCCCAAACAAAATCCAGTTTAGAGGTCCATCCCCTATCTTCCCCTAAACCGTGGAGTACATCCCCTATCTCCTCCCACACAATGCAATGTATGTAAACACATAACATATACAACACACAATCAATACATTTAATGTCTGTATTAATTCAACAGTCAAAGTTAATGACTAAACCAATATGATTAGTTTCAGTTATCCCTAATCCACATGCAATGTCTACAACAATCACGACTATCCTCCACCGATAGCCCAAAACAGTTATTTCTAGACTGGAAATAAATATATCAACAATTCATTATGCGAGTGATTTTAATTAATCAACTACCCCATTTAATCAATAAATTCCTCAATCTCATGAATTCAACTAATTTTCCCCAATTTTCCTTAAATTAATTATACAAATCAATCTATTAAACAACTAGGCTTTTTCCCAAAATTACCAAACTACCACAACATATTAAGATGCCAAAACTTAGAACAAAACGTATACATTGGAGTAGGAAATCCCTACCTCGAAGAATTAACCAGAATGGAGAAGACGAAGATGAAGACCCAAAGTCCAAAGTGCTCCAAATTCACAAATTCTCAGATTAAAACAAAGATCTCGACCCACTCTATCTTTTTAATAAAGCAACTAGGGTAGAAACACACCCTAAATAGATCAAACCTAAGAGAAAAGGTGAGTAGGGATAGAGAAAAGTCGGACCTAGGGTTTGGAAACAAAAAGAGATAGAAAAACTGATCAAAAACCCGCTGCTGCCTATTTAAACTGAACAGGCTCGCTCGAGCGAAGACATGGTCGCTCGAGCGACCAGACACAAAAAAGACTTGCTCGAGCGAAGAAAAGCTCGCTCGAGCCAAAAACTCGATGCTTCAGGTCTGCAATCCAGAAGCACGCTCGAGCGACAGGATGCTCGCTCGAGCGAAGAACTCGAAAACATACACCTCGCTCGCTCGAGCGAAGAAAAGCTTGCTCGAGCGAAGAAACACTGCTCTCAGGTCTATACTAGACGCAATCGCTCGCTCGAGCGAAGAAACTCTGGCTCGAGCCGCCAGACACAAAAACAACCCTCGCTCGAGCGACCAAAACCTCGCTCGAGCGACCAACCCAAAAACTGGACAGCAACACTTGGTTTCCGAACCCAACCAACCTGTAACAAAACCTGCCCAACATATCCTATAACTCAAAAATAAGGAATTAAAGGACAACCAAAAACAATATAATAACAACTGGATCTACGGAACATAAGTCCGGGTACAACAACCAAATGGGAAAAGACCGGGGTCGCTATAACCTCCCCCCCTTAAAAGAATTTCGTCCCCGAAATTAAGCATAAGTTTTTGAAAACAGGTTTTTCTCAAATTCCAACAATATGACATTACAATAATGAACAACTTGACCCAATACCGGTCATTTCATCTCTTATCAAGAGGCATCTCACAATATGTATAAAAAACAACATATATTACAACCTGCATCAGTATTATGCATTTTTCCTTTCAATTTCAACAGTTTTCAATATCATATTCAATTTCATGATAGAACTCTAATTCAACAATATATTCAACATATTCAATGTTATACTAAACTTCCATTATGAGGCAAGTTCCAAATATTTCCATTAAACCAAAACATTCTCAATGTTTTCCAACTTAAGACATATATGAAGTTCTTAAGTTCAACAATATTACAAAATCTAAATACAAGATTACAAATCAATAAACATGTCCGGATATTTCTCGCGGACTTCCAACTCACGTTCCCATGTGGCTTCCTCCACCCCGTGATGTTTCCACAGAACCTTTACCAAAGGGATGGTCTTGCCTCGCAAAACTTGATCCTGCCTATCCAAAACCCGAACCGGTCTCTCCTCATACGAGACATCCTCATCAACCACTAAATCAGTCCAATCCAACACATGTGATGGATCTGGCTCATACTTCCGAAGCATACTCACATGAAACACGTCATGAACTCTGGATAACTGCGGCGGCAAAGCTAAACGATAGGCAGCCTCGCCAATCCTCTCAAGGATTTCAAAAGGACCAATAAACCGAGGGGACAACTTCCCGCTCTTCCCAAACCTCATCAATCCCCGCCTAGGTGATATTTTCAGAAATACATGATCACCTACCTCAAAAACCAAAGGTCTCCTCCTACGGTCGGCATACGATTTCTGACGACTCTGGGCTGTAACAAGCCTCTTACGAATAAGCTCAACTTTCTCCGTTGTTTCCCTCACCAACTCCGGACCCAACAGAGGTGCATCACCCACCTCGGCCCAACAAACAGGAGATCTACACGGTCCGCCATACAAGGCCTCAAATGGTGCCATACCAATACTAGACTGGAAACTGTTGTTGTAGGCAAACTCCACTAATGGCAAGTGCCTCTCCCATGACCCACTAAAGTCAAGAACACAACCTCGAAGCATATCCTCAAGGATCTGAATAGTACGCTCGGACTGCCCGTCAGTCTGAGGATGATAAGCCGTGCTAAAGGTCAACTTAGTGCCTAAGGCACTCTGCAAACTCTGCCACAACCTAGCAGTAAAACGAGGATCTCTATCTGAGACGATCGTCACTGGGACCCCGTGCAACCTCACTATGTCCCGAATGTACAAGTCGGCAAGATGATCTACCGAATCTCCCTGCTACACATGATGCTGCTCAGTACTGTGCGTACCACCAGCAAACAGGCCATCCTACCGACAATTGCTTCCGCCTCCGTCACGAGGTGCAGGATTTGATTGACAATGAGGTTATCCTCCCACCCACCTCAGCCAAGTCCGTTACCACCCAGTTATTGGATTTTGAGGACACAGATACTGCGAGTATGTAATCAGAAAGTGAACCACCTGCGGGCGGCATTTGGTATATTTTGGATGTGGCGTCTGGCACGCATTTTTGAACATCTTGTGAACACTAGCTTTGTAAATTCTGGCTTGGGTATCGAGTCAGTCTTTCGTTTTTAGTCTGTCTTTTTATTTTGAGTCAGTTTTTTTGCTTAAAGGTGTGTCTTGTTATATCGAGTCAGTCCTCTTTGTATAGGATGCCAGGTGATTCCGGGGTTGTTGCCTCGAACACCGTTTTTTCTTGTAATTACCTATTTTTTTGGTTTTTGAGTCTGTCTCTGCCGAGGGGCCAGTTATACCAACAAATCTAAATGAAAAAGCTGTGGCTATCTTATTTTCATGCTTACCGTCAGTTGTGCCAGAGGATATGAATGGGCTGACAGTGCATCTCGCCTGCTCTCCTGCGCGCCAAACTCATTGCATTAACCTAAGTTTTTTTTCAAAACCTCCTTTTTTAGCACTGCGGTGATAAAAACGAAGAGGAAGCAATTCCTCAGGTTTTGCGAAACTTTGATCATATTTGAGAGAAAGATAGGCATACTAGACTTTTAATGAATGAAATCATGCCTGTCAGCATGAGTACTGAGAAGGATCCTGGCTTGGTCCAGATTGGTTCCACACTTTCTTCAGCGCGAGTGATTCGTCGCCTTCTTGAAAACTTTCAAAAACAAAATGTTTTGCGCAGTCTTGCGAGGACTTGTGTGGAATTGTTCTTGAGATTGTGCAGCCTATGATCGCTCTCAGCCTCAAGATTCAACCTATCTGTTTCGAACCTGGAATCCATTCAAAATGTTCAACAGTTGACTGCCAGAGGAGGCCCGTGTGGCCAGATTTGAAGCAGCCCTCGAACAAGAGGCACCAAAATCAGATCAGAAGGATTAGATCTCACCGGAAAAGCTCGTGAAGCAACCGTGATGGATTCTTCTGCAAATCGACGCAGTAGTCACTCTCTCGAATACAGAGGGCTTCAATTTCAAAACCATTTGGCATGGACTTGTTACACTTTTACCCTTTGAGAGGCTCGTTAGGCCGAAAACCCGGAAGGGCAACCCAAGCAAAAGTTAGAGCAAGAAAAGAAAAGGAAAAAAAAAAAGAGAAAAAAGAGAGAAAAAATGCAAAAAGAACAAAAATAAAAAAAAAAAGAAAACAAAAATGAAAAATGTAAAAAAATTGAAGAAAAAGAAAAAGAAGGAAGAAAAGAAATGAAAAAGAATACGAAAAAAGAGAAAGAAGAAAAGAAGCTCGCAAGGTCGAAAACCTGCAACAGGCGCCTTGGCAAAAGTTAGAGCCTAAAAAGTGAAGGTTAAAATACCCGAGTGTACCTTAACCCGAACTACGTAAGGCTTGATTCCCATGTTTGGGATACGTAGGCAACTTCATCTCGAAGTCCAGCCCCCGACGCTTTCATAGCGCCTCAGTCCATGTAATGGTCCTTGCTTCCTCTGCATCCGACAATCCGGTTGTAACAACCGTGAACTACGTAGGCTTGATTCCCATGTTTGGGATACGTAGGCAACTTCATCCTGAAGTCCAGCCACCATTGCTCTTACAGTGACTGTGTCCATATATTGGTTCAGACCATCGTTTTCGGAGTTCAGTCGTCATTGATAAAAGCAGTTTACAGCGTGCCGCGGCACCATCCAGACAAGGGGCAACTTTCCGTTGCCGCGAGTTACCATCCAAACCAGGGGCAACTTTCCGTTGCCGTGCACCCCCTTTGAGCAAGGGGCAATTTTCCGTTGCCACCGATCCGAGGTTGCGCGTCTCGAGGGTAAGTTCCGTGCTCGTCGAGCATTGATTGTTTGCAAAAATAGTTTTTGAAAATTTTTACTAAGGTTGACTATTTTCTCAAAAACTATTTCATTTTCCAAAAACCGGACCATTTTCTTGGAACCCAAAAAGGAAAATTTTCAGTGCTCACAGCTTGACTTGCATGATTTTCAAATCAAAAATCGAACGAGTGTGTTGATCCGACTCTCATTTTTTGGTCAAAACCGTTTTTAAAAAAAAAAAAAAAAAGAAAAAAAAAAAAAACACACACACACACAAAAATGGTCAAAGTGATGAACTAGGGGCGCAATTGAGTCAGGTCTTCTGTCTTTTCCCCGCCGTTAACATACTTGCCAGAAGGGCACTCTATCCACCGGGAGAAATAGCCGTGAGCTAACAGTGTTGGGCACGAACCCGCAACTTCCTATTCATCCATCAACCACCCTGGGGAGGGATGAAAAATGAGAGAATAAAGAATAGAGAGGTGTAAGCGGAAAGAAAAGTGAGCAAGAGGGTTTTGAGAGAAAAAAAAATAGAAAAAAACCGAGCCTGAGGGCCGAGCGATGTGAGAATCACAAATCAGAAAAGGGGGGGATATACCCGGAGGAACTGGCTCCTCGAGATTTGAGGTCTTTTGTTTTTATAAACACGTCCGTGTGTCGTGTCTTTTGTCTTGTTTACCTCAACTTTCGTCTTGAGTCTTTTCCGAGCGTGCCTCGTTGTGTCCAGGCCGCTCACCTTTTGTTTGAGTCTTTCCCGCTGTGTTCGGTTTTAGGCTCGATACCCCGGTTGCAGAACCCCTCTTCAAAAGTCGAAATCGTTTATGCTCAGAGTGCTGTGCCATTCTCTACATTGTATGCGAAATAAAAGAAGAAAAGGGAAAATTTTGGGGCATCCGAGTGTGTTTCAACTGCAACCGTTTCAGCTTTCGTAGTCCGTCTTGTCAGATCGGGGCTGTTTGTTCAGGGTTTGCTGTGTGTAGAATGAACCAAATACTGTGTTATGGGCTGTATGCAAATTAGTCCCCAGTGGAGTATGGGCTGTGTGTTCAGGTTAAGCAGTGGTTTGCTTGGGTTCTTTTGCTATTTGCTGGATGGTCCTCTGATTATTACAGTACAAGTGCTCAATTTACAAGTGCTCAATTTTCAGACAACAGACCAATTTCATTTACATTGGGATGTAATCTGATATGATGTAATGCGATGCAATGCATGAGATACACAAATATAACAACGTTTAGACAAAAATTTTGTTTCATTTCATATGATCTTTTTCAAGTACAAAGTTTTGAGGAAAACAAAAATCTGCCTGCAGTAGTACAAGGTAATCTAACTACCAAAAAGAGAAAAGGTACAAAAGAAGGAAAAGAAAAAGCAGCCAAAATCTGAAGCAGCATCAGTGGTCTCACGCCTAGGGATCCGTCCTCGCCCTCTTCCTGGGCAGAAGTCCAGGAGCATCACCAGGAGCATCACCGTCTGAGCCCGAATCCGAGCTGTCCCCGGTCTCCTCCTCAGATGACTCCGCCTCCGTCTCTGCCTCCGACCCATCGTCTGGGACTGGAGCCCGCGAGCTACTCCCGACATGAGTGCGCCTCCCCCTGGTGCGGGGGTATGCTCTGCCATCCCAGGTGGAAACAGAAGGCCCAGCTGGAGCGCCACCCACTGGAGGAATCTGAAAGGGAGGCTGAAAAAGCATGAGAGGCAAATGCATCAGTACCCCGTGAGCAATGAATCAGTGCAGAATACAGTGTATGAGTACAGTGTATGGATGCCGTGAGCAGTAAATCAGCGCAGAATGCAGTGTATGGATGCCGTGAGCAGTAAATCAGCGCAGAATGCAGTGTATAAGTACAGTATGTGAATATGGTGTATGAATGCTGTGAGCAGTTTATCAGGTGCTGTGTCATGTGTCAGATTATGTGAAGCAGTTTATGTAGGGTTTAAGACTGTGGTCAGGAAGAACATACCGGAATACTGTAAAGGGCCAGGAGGTCGAAGGTCCGCTGCAACATCCCCATCATGGAGGCATTCATCTCCAATGACTGCCGGGTGTACTCGGAGGAAGCCTGCAAAAGTATCAGGTATATCAATATTCTGCGGAATATCAAAATAAACTGAAATGAAATAACAGTACAAGATGAGAAATGAAGTAATATATACCGGAGGCAAGTCGGGGACACCGACCAACTCGTGATCAGCCGGCGGAGGAGCAAAGGGGATCTGGTAGGTCGCCCCACCCTGCCCTCTGAAAGACAGTGAAGTGGGCAGAGCAGGCCAGCCGGTCCCCCGTCCTCTCTGACCTCCGCCCCTACCACGAACTCGAGCTCTCCTCGACGCTCCCCCTCCAGCCCCTGCTCCCGCTCCAGTCACTGGTGCTGCAGGTCTCTCTCTCTCAGCTCGGCGGCCGCCGCCCAGAGGCCGCATGATGTAGGTCCGGACGTACTCCGAATAATCGCCCTCGCCCCTGTAATCGTTCGCATCCCAACCAATGGTGTAGTCCGCCATCTGCTCGGCGGTGAATCTCTCGGTATCCCTCATATGCTCAGGAGGGTACACCGGGACTATCTGCTCGGGTAAACCTAGGGTCTGGCGTAGGAAACGCTCGCCCAGGTACCAAGCCCGACAGACCGGGCCCTCCAGCGGAATCCGGAAATGCGAGGTCTCCTCAGCACCGGCAAACCGATCCCGAATCGTCGCTGGCAGTGGAGCCCACGTCTGCCAGGTGATCTGGAATTGAAATACAGTTTGTTATTTACTGTTATCGAAACATACAGTGGAAAGATGAAGCTTAAATGAACTACAAGTAAAGCATACCTCGGCAGGGGTGATAGTGTCGAAGTAGCGGCGGAAGAAGCTAAATGTCTCTCGGGGCCTCCGCATGCACCTCCCGTCGAAGCGGCGCGAGAAAGGGATGACCAGAGGAGTCTCCGTGTCAGGCACTGGCTCCAATATGGGAAAGTAGGCATAAACCCATAGTTGTAGAGCAAATACCAGTATGCTTATCAGATAAAGCAGAATGCAGAATAAAGTAGAAATAACAGAGCCGTGTATTGTGCAGTGTATTGTGCAGAGTGTACAGTGTGAGCGGTGTACAGTCAGTGTAGAGCAGAATATGTGTGTGCCGTGCGTACAGTATACAGTCAGCGCGAAGCAAGCAACAGAGTACAGTACAGAGTACAGAAAATGTAGAGCAGAAATGTAAAGCAGAGAAGAAGACGTACCTCCCAAGCTTGCCAGTAGCCTCCGAGCAACTGCCCGCTGCCACGGGAGACTGAGCTCATGTATCCATAAAGAGTGGCCAGAGCGGCGCCACCCCAGTCATAATGCAAGATCTGCCTAACATCCATCAGTGCGCTGAGCAGGCAGAGGGGCACAGTGTTCGCCCGGTCGGCGAAAAGGGTAGTCCCCAGCAGAAACATCAGAAAGCCGCGCGCATACTGCTCCACAGCCTCCTCAGTCATCAGAGCCTCCTCCCCTAACGCGGGCTGGACCCTGAACTGCACCTCAAACCAGGAATATCGGACGAAGCCTGGACGGACGAGAGGCGGCGCCGCGCCAAGCAGATAGACCTGAGCAGCGGTCCACTCGTCCATATCAATGTCAAAGGGGATCGGATCACCCCCTACCCCGATGCCTATGAGCATCTGTAACAAGCCCGCGGGGGACCTCGGCTACAGCTCGGACTCTCCTTTTGTGAAGTTGCGTTGCGGTTCTAAATCTGAACCAAAGAGTCCAACTCTGGCAAATCGTTTTGAAGAAAAATAGATTTTGAAAAGTAGTGCCAAACATGGACTGCTTTGCCAGATTACAGAGTCGCCACCTAAATATTTTTAAAATGGGAAATTTAGGAAACCCTGACTCGGTGCCGAAGGCCACGTGTCCGTCATCACCAAATGTCTTGGCTCGGGAGCTTGGGTACGATCGGGGAAGGTCAGCTATGAGCACCCCCTTTCGCCCGGTTCGAAGACCGGCCTCTACTAACCGTGATATCCGATTTTGAAAACATTACATGCTCTTATCCCAATTATTAGCCTAGAATTACTATATTATGCGCACGGCAAACAAGTATAGACTAGATTGCCTAATTTGGAAACAAACATTGCATATCCGTTTGTTTTGAAAATGTTTCGGAATTTGCTACTCGCAAGTAGGCTAAAACACGGATTTCAATGAGTTTTCCCAACTCAGACAATCCAACCTCCACCCACAGGCATTCAAGCAGTTTATCTCATGTAAGCACCTAGCCACATGGTAAGCATACTGTCATGGCAACATTCACACGCATGTGGTATGCTAAAGCGTAAATACTTACATCGTACTACGTGCCAAAACAAGAAACTAGTTAGCAAGCATGCGTGTCCTAGTTCATGTTAAGTGGCTAATGCAACGCAGGCAAGGGTGCAATTTAGAGTAGGCTCGGCTAACCCTAGAATGGCATGCGAAATGCTACAACTATCACGTATTCAAATTGGAATTGGAAATACGATGCAGTTTGTATGATGTACCGAGCCCGGTGCATGTAAACAAATGTATGGATGCACGCATGCATTGCATAAGGTATGCTAAAATAAGTATGCCCTAATCTACCAACGTAAGCAGGTAAATAAAAGGGAAGAAAGAAATGGGGATTGGAAGACATACACCCACTCACACACACTTATTACAAATTTGCCCTCACTCGGAGGGACCAAAAGAATATACAAATTAATTAACTACGCAAGCTAATTAAAATATTACAAATTTCATTAAATTAATCAAATAAATTAATTAATCTAATTAAAGCAGTAAACCGCCTCGGGATGAGGACCGGATGCAACACGCGCTCGGGACTGGCTCGGAACCGCACTGCCATGCACGGATTGCCTCTGTTTCCTCTGCTCTCCTCCTCAGAAAATTGCCAAAGTCCCAGAAGTACCTCTCAGGGCACTGGGAATACCACCGGCTGGGGTAGAGCACCACCGGCTGAAGAAGGAGGCCACCGGCACAAAATTAATCCATCGGCAGCTTGTTTACTGCCGGTCGGCACTAAACACTGCCGGTCGGCACAAAATGCCTGCAGAACCTGCAACTCACAGCAGCAGAGGGCAAATACTAGCATGGCAATGCAATTCAAAGCATGTATGCACTAAACACACTCCTTATCACACTAATGACTCAAAGGAAGATGTGCCTCGATTCTCGGACCACCAATCACGCATTTCCATGCATGGTGGCCTAAAGGATCAAATGTGCAACTTGAATTTCAAATGCATGCAAACCATATAAACAAACAAGGGTGCCGAACCTCTATCATGTTTATCTCAAGAGGCCTAGCATGCATGTCAATGCAATGAAATCCTAAGCATGTTGGCTAGCATGCAATATGGACAATGCAAGGCGCTTGTGCAAACATACAAGCAAGCATACAAGGCAAGCATGCAAACCAAGTAAAAAAGGGGACCTAATCATGAATTGGGCAGCCCCTAATAGGCCCAAAATCAGTGGCTAAAGTGCCCAAAATGAAGGCTAAAACACACACACACATGCATGCAATTATGGTCGAACACTTAGGCACAAACAAGGCAACTCTTAAGCACACTTAAAGAGGCTAAGTATGGACATATAGCATGCAACGTAAGCTCTGAAATCAGGTTATAGGAGGTTCCAAACCAACTAAATAAATCAACAAAGCATGCAACAATGCTCACACATTCACATACTTGAAGCATACAAGCCACAAAATGCAAAGAGGCTATATAATGCATGCTAGGATCGACTCAAACAACTTAAGAAAGACCTAAATCATGGCAAAATAAGTACAAAAGCTTCACAAATCTAAGCCTAAAACATGCTCGAACAAAGGCTAACAACCTAAGGCATATTAAGGCAATTACAAGGCATCACATGGTAGGTATGCTAAGCATGCACCAAACTGAAAAATACCCTTCTACAATACTGATGAGGGACCAAAATATGACTACCCACAGTAGATGACAAGCCCCAAATCAATATACAAACATGCTCGAAATGCAATGCAAGATTAAGGCCCACAAAGGGGTATAACATGAAGTACCAAAAGGGTGTACCAAACAGCCAAAGACCCTTCATGAGACATGTAGAGGGGGGAAAAATAAGACACTTTTCAGGCCTGTCAAAGGCCCAAAAACAGAAGCATGGTAGGCTAAAGAGACATGCAAAAAATGGGGACCAAAGAGGGGTTATGAAGCAAGTCATATATGGAGGTCCCCAACAGTGTTGAGCCCTTCTTCAATGTTGAAGAAGGGCTCAAAATAAGCCTCTTTGTAGTTTACATCGAAGCTCAAAAATACATGCAACTATGGCTTAGATATGAACCAAGAAAATGCTAGTTTTGGGGAAAAGTGTGCTTACCCTTGTAGACCAACAAACCAGCACCTCTTGGACCAAGTTTTGGTGCTCCTAAGCTCTGCAAATGACCTCCCAAATTCTGGAAATGGAAGTGGTGGTGTTGTGCTATGGGTTGGTGAAGGAATGGCCCAAGAACAAGGGTGTTTGGAGGTTGAATGAGAGAGATATAGTGAGAGATGGATGGATATATGTATCTATATCAGATATGTATCTATATCTCTGGTTTTTTTGCTTAAGAATCTCTAACCCTAGACAAAGGAGAAGGAGGCTTCTTTATATAGGCAATGCTAAGCTTCTAAGACAAGCTACAAAGGGTCAAAGGGGTCTAAAGGGAGGTCAAGGCTTGTTGGAGAAGCTTGGAAAGCTGGTAGGCTTCTTGAGGAAGCCAAGACAAGGGGTCAAGGCTTCCTCAAGAAGCCTTGAGCAAAGGGTGCACAAAAGGGGCCAAAAGGTGGTTAAAGGGTGCAAAATATGCACATGTATGCACGTGGATCTGGTTCTGTGCATCCCAGCTGGCACAGCTGGTATGCACCATGCCTGGAAGGGTCAAAAGGGTCAGGTCGGCCATAAAAGAGGTCATCGGCACAATATATTGCCGGTCGGCACAATATAGTGCCGACCTGCACTTTATTCTGGCCGGTCGGACAAATAGAGTGCCGATGGGTGGCCGGTGAGGTCAAAAAGTGCCGGTGGATGGCCAGATTGAAGCCTCGGAAGTTAGCTTTCCAATGGCGCAAACCTTGCATCAAAATTCCTCCTGTGCAAAAAGTTATGCCCTTTTCCGTGAAGCCGCGCAGACTCGATCCAACCGGGATGATGCCCAGCTTCAACCCATCATATCTCCTCCACCCGGAATTGGCTCTAGGAGATTCTTGAACCAAAAATGAAGCCCCGGAAGTTTTCTTTCCGATGGTAGTGGCCTCATAGCTAAATTCCAAGTATGCAATTGAATAAGCCTGATTCAGCGAGAGCCGCTCGACTTTCTTCTACCCGGATTCATGGCGAACTTCTTCTCCAACCTATTTTCTCCCCTCCTCTCCTCTTTTCTTCAACTCCAAACCCCTAAACAAAGTGTTTTGAAGGGTTTGCCTCTCTCTTTGTCAAAGAAACTGAACCTGTGCCCTGCACATCTCTCAACACCGAGCAGACCATCAGTAATGCCCAAGTCTTGAGGGCGGTCAAAAACGGGGTGTCTACAGTTGCCCCTCTTTGACAGAACTCGAAAGTCATAACCATGACGGGAGTGAATGTCAAAGCCCAGAGACGACCCATTTTTGACAAGGCCGAAGACTTGGAGAAACAAAATATAGATGCATAAATGGTTGTGCCCGCAGGCTGCCTACGTATCCCTTTGCAAGGAATCAAACCAGCGTAGTTCAGGGGCAGGATGCAAAGTGATGCACAATGCAAGTGCATAACTTATGATCATGCAAAGGATGCTGTAATGAAGCAATTATGCAAAATAAATGCAACATTTTAAGCGAATGCTATGCAAGCAAGTAAACGTGAACCAACCTACATCTCATGCAGAAAGGATGTAAGAGAATTATGCAATTCTTACGAACATGTGCGTTAGATACACAAAAGTGAACGAAGTATGGTAGATACACTAAGTGGACAAACATGTGTGATGGATACACCAAAGTGAAGAGAGTGTAATGGATACACTATATGAATAAAGTGTGATTAATACACTAAGTGAGCGTAGTGTGATGGATGCATAAAGAGAAAGTGTGTGATTGATACACAAAGCGAGCGTGTGATTGATACACAAAGTAAGCATAGTGTGACAGATACACAAAGCGAAACGAGTGTGATGGATACACTAAGCAAATATGTGATAGATATACTAAGCGAATGTGTGTGATGGATACACAAAGGGGGCATGTGTGATTGAGACACAAAGCGAGCGTGCGTGATAGATACAAAGCGAGTGTGTGATAGATACACTATATGAACGAAGTGTGATTGATACACTAAATGAAATGAAACGTGTGATTGATACACTGAATGCAATGAAGTGTGTGATTGATACACTTGCAATAAAGTGTGTGATTGATACACTGAATGCAATAAAGTGTGTGATTGATACACTAAAGTGAGAATGGGTGTGATAGATACATAAAATGAGAATGTGTGTGATTGATACACAAAATGAGAGAAGTGTGATTGATACACTAAATAAACATGTGACAGATACATGAAGCAAATAGAGTGTGATTGATACACAAAGCAAACATGTGATATGAAGAGAAGAATGGTGTGATAGATACACAAAGTGAGTGAAATGTGATTGATACACTGAGTGAGAGTGTAATAGATACACAAAAGTGAATATGTGCATGATGGATACACAAAACGAGAATGTGTGTGATAGATACACAAAATAGGAATGTGCGTGATAGATACACAAAATGAAAGAAGTGTGATTGATACACCAAGGCAAATGGAGTGTGTTAGATACACTAAGTGGAGCAAATGACTATGTGTGATAGATACACGAAGTGAATGGAGTGTGATTGATACACTAAAGCAAATAAAGTGTGCTAGATACACTGAATGAATGAAGTGTGATTGATACACTATGGGAATGAGGTGTGATTGATACACTATTCTGGCTTGAAGCAGACTTGATCTTGAGCTTGAGGTAGAGGTACACTCATACTTCGGAGCACTGGCAAGGCCTGAAGAGGTACACACGGGATGTAGTCTCGGAACTTACTGAAGTTGAAACAAACTCAGATACCCGACGTTTTCCTCTTTTGCTTTTATTTTGCAGTCCGGAACCACATAGCTTCAGATAGGTCCTGGTTTTACTGTTCACACTTATCGGGGGTGGCCCCTGCAGTTTTATGAAAGAACGAATCTGTTTTGCACAAATGTGGAGAATGGCACGGCACTCTGAGCACAAGATGATTTGATTTTGTTTGAAATTAAGAAATGAGTTCTTAACCGGGTATTGAGCCTACGACTGAACACAGCGAAAAAGACTCAACAAAAGAAAACAAAGGTAAACAACCTAAACACATCTATTGACACTCGAAACGACTCAAAACAAGAATCGAGATAAAACGAAACAAAGGACACGACACACAGACGTGCACAGGGAGCCTGTTTCACCGGGTATTATTTCCCACCCTTTCTCATTTGTGATTCTCACATCACTCGGCCCTCAAGCTCTGTTTTTCTGAAAAAGCCCTTTTCCTCACTTTTTCTCTCAGCGCACATCTCTCTATTCTTCAATCTCTCATTTTTCATCCCTCCCCAGAGTGGTTGGTGGATAGACAAGAAGTTGCGGGCTCTTGCCCCTAGCATTCTGCTAGATTCTCTTCTTCCTCTTACAACAGTGAACTTTCCCACAACTGGGTGTGTAGCAAATCTGCAGCTAACATCAGTTGATGATGCCCTGCTGGGGAGTTTGGACGTGGTTAGATCTGTCCAGATGAGGAAGTGGAACATCTCGCCCCATTCTAATTTATGCTTCGCGCATGGCTTGATACCTCGCTGCTTGGGGGACGAGAGAGCTTTTAGCCCTTTTTGCTAACTTCAGTTGTGCCCTCTTCTGGCAGGTAGAGTGCCTTTCTTGGCAAGTATGTTGAAAATGGGGGAAAGACAGGAAGCCTGACTCAACTGTGCCCCTAGTTCATCATTTCGACCATTTTTGTTTTAAACAATTTTGACCAACATGAAAGTTAGATTAACATGCTTATTCGATTTTTGATTTGAAATCATGCAAGTCAGGTTGTAAGCACTGAAAATTTTCCTTTTTTGGGTCCAAGAAAATGGTCCAGTTTTGGAAAAATGGAATGATTTTTGAGAGAATAGTCAACCTCAATAAAAAATTCTCAAAAACTGTTTTTGCAAACGGCCACCGCTCAACAAGCAGGGAACCAACTCTTTGAGATGCACAACCTCGGACCCATAGCAATGGAAAATTGCCCCTTGTCTGAAGGACACTGCATGGCAACGGAAAGTTGCCCCTTGTTTGAAATGACACCGCAGTGCATTAAATGGCAACGGAAAGTTGCCCCTTGTCTAAATGGCGCCGCGGCGTATTGAAATCAATCCTTCAGAGCGACGATCACAACCGAACTCTCGGATACAGAGAAAGCAAAGATGATCAAAACCATTTCATGGACACAACTGAATTTGAAGTGTTTTAGGGCTGGACTTCAGAATGAAGTTGCCTACGTATCCCAAAGATGGGAATCAAGCCTTACGTAGTTCGGGGTTAAGGTACACTCGGGTATTTAACCTCTCCTTTTTATGCTCTAACTTTTGCCAAGGCGCCTGTTGCAGGTTTTCAACCTTGCGAGCTTTGTTCTTCTTTCTTTTCTTTCTTTTTCATTTTTTTCTCTTTTTTTTTTTTTTTTTTTTAGGCTCTAACTTTTGCCAAGGCGCCCGATGCGGGTTTTCGACCTTGCGAGCTTCTTTTTCTTTTCTTTTCTTTTTCTTCTTCCTTTGTTCTTTTTTTTTATATTTTTTTTCTTTCCTTTTGTATGTATTTTTTGCTTGCTCTAACTTTTTCCTGGGTTGCCCTTCCGGGTTTTCGGCCCAGCGAGCCTCTCAAAGGGTAAAAGTGTAGCAAGTCCATGCCAAATGGTTTTAGGGTTTTGATGCCATCCGTATCCAGGAGAGTGGCTGTTGATTCGCAAGAGAACTCATCTTCGGCTCTTCGGGCACATCTGACATCTTTGCCCCTAGTTTGAGGGGGGGCTTCTGATCTAGCTTCCCAAGCCTCTCTTGACGACATCTGATCTTCTTGATTTGACTTTCTTGCCTCTTGTTCGAGGGCTGCTTTGAATCTGGTCTCACAGGCCTCACGTTGTAGTTAACCGTTGAACATTCTGAGTTTGAGTCCAAGGTTCGAAAATGAGGGGTCGAGTCTCGAGGCTGAGAGCGATCCTAGGCTGCACAATCTCAAGAGCGATTCCACACATGTCTTCGCAGGACCGCGCAAAACATTTTTTTGAAAGTTTTTAAGAAAGCGACAAATCGCTCGCGCTGAAGACAGTGTAGGACCAATCTGGATCAAAGCTAGAGTCCTTCTCAGTACTCACACTAACAAGCATGATTTCATTCATTAAGGGCTTAGCACGCCTCTCTTTCTCTCAATTGATCAAATTTTTGCAAATCCCAAGGAATTCCTTCCTCTTCGTTTTCACCACAGTGTTTGAAAAAGTTTTGAAAAATTTAGGCCAATGCAATGACTTCAAGGCACGGAAAAGATAGAGTTCTTAGTCAAATACTTCCATCTCATTTAGAATTTCTGGCACAACTGGCACACGGCAGAAGCAAACACAAGAGTGTGAAAATCACTGCTGTTCCATTCAAAATCTGTTGGCATAACTGACTCCATGGCAGAAATAGACTCAAAACAAAATGAAAAGACAGACGCAAAACAAGCAAGTGATGTCCGAGGTAACTCCCCCGAAATCACCCGACTCTAACAAAACAGGACTGACTCGATACAACAAGACAGACCCTTAATCAAAAAGACTGACTCAAGACAAAGAGACAGGCTCAAAGAAAAAACAACAGAACTGACTCAGTACCCAAGCCAGAGCATACAAAGACCAGCATTCGCAAATTCTCAAAACAGTGCGTGCCATACGCCACATCTGAAGTAAACTGAGCACTGCCCGCAGGTGGTTTGTCCCCCGATCACATACTCATACTATCCCCGAAGTTCACTGATCCAGTGGCGATAGACTCTGCTGAGATGGTGCGGCAATGACCTTGTTGTCAAACAAATCTTGTACATCATGGCGCAGACGAAAGCAGCTATCAGTCTCATGACCAGTTTGTTGATGGTAGGCACAGTACTTAGTCTGGTCATGCTTTGAAGGGAGAGGATCAGGTAAAGGCCGTTGTTCCAATGGTTTCAGATGTCCTTTCCGGATTAAGACCTCTAGAGCCTTTGACAAAGGCATATGAAGTGGGGTGAAAACCCTCTTGACTCGAGGTGGATATTTGGTTTTCTGTGAGCTACTTCCGGACGCACCGGTGAATGGGGTAGCTTTTTGTGGTGTGGTGTTGGTGACCATGCCCACTTCGAAAGGTCTTGTAGTTGCATCACCACTGGTGGTCACATTCGAACTGCGGGTAAACGCCCTCCTGGGCTGCTCCTTCTCCTGGTCAATGAGGCCCTGCTTTATAGCATCCTCGATTTGTACCCCAATCTCATGGAGGTCTGCAAAGGTGGGTAGGGGGAGGACAATCATCTTCTGCATCAGCCTGGGTTGGAGATTGCGCACAATCATCCGTATCTGGTCCTTGTCGACCGGCCTGGTGGTCATCGAAGAAGCTTTGGCTCTCCAACGAGTTACAAAGTCAGAGAAGCCCTCTTTCGGCTCTTGCCTGGTTGTCTCAAGATCACGGGTTGTGATCTCGATCTGGGTATTGTATGAATATTGTGCGACGAAGGCCTCGGACATCTCCTCCCAGCTTCGTTTCACTGAATCCTCCAATTTGGCGTACCAGATGGCCGCAATACCCGACAGGGTCCTGCCAAAAAGGGAGAGCTTCTGTAATCTTGTCAAGCCCATCGGGCGCAGAACGTCTGAAAACAAACTCAGGTGGACCATGGGATCTCCCGACCCGTCAAAACGATCGATGTGAGGCATCTTGAACCTGTCCGGCAGTGTCATAGCTGCGTCGGTGTACCCGTCCTCAATGTCTGGGATAGCCTTGCCTCCTTGGGATTTCTTGAACAGCTTTTCAAGCTTGCTCAACTTCAACACTGTAGGGTCCACCTCGCACTCAAAAGGTGAATCTGGCAAGTTGATTGGTGTTTTAGATAACTGGGGTAGGATCTGGGGTAGAATCGGGGGCGGAGGTGGCCCTGTGGGAATGTCTGTATCTTCCTGGACATTAGCCATCTCCCCGAGTGTTGGAACTCCTGGTGGGGGAGGCGTTGGGTGCGAAGCTGATGCCCCGGCTTGCTGCTGTAGTCGGGTAATTAGCTCTGCCTGTTGGGCCATGATCACAGCCTGCTGTTTGGCAAATTCTGCTTGACGGGCAGCGTCCTGCTGCATAAGTTTCATACTTTCTTGGAGTTGATGCATCATCTCCTCCATCCCTGCCATATTCTGCTGACCCGGCTGAATGACTGGTATATCTATCCTTGTGATAAAAACTGAGACCTCGACCTAATTGTCCACTGATAGGGTAGATAAGGGTCACTGATCTGGTAACTACTGAACCGGTGATCTGTGCTTGACTGGCCCTTTTTACTCTGCCTCTAGCAAAGGGACACTGATTGCCCTTGAGCTGAATCTCTGACCTAACAAAGTCTATCAGCACTAGTCCAATGTACCCGGGGGATATCGGAGCCTTCTGAAGCTATGATTCCAGGACTACCCCCCTAGCAAAAGAGAAAACAGACAGCATCTCAGCCCAATTTCACTGGAACAGATATGAGCATAACGGAACAACTGTACTCAATACTGATCACTGTTCCCCAAATAACTGTCCCAAAACTGATACCCTCAGGTAAAACTGATTCCCCAAATACTGATGCCCAGCAGGCCTGATACCCAAACTTACAAACTGATACATGCATTCCCTGTAGAGATACACTCTAAAAGCACATAGCAGATAAGTGAGAGCCAAAACACCCCTATGTTGGGGTAGGGTTTCCCTGTCCTATTTTGTCAGGAGCTAGGGTTTCACTACGCACACAGCGGTTTCAAACAACCTATCATCGGGTAAGCAACCTGTCCTAGTTTGGAATGGTCACTATGGATTCCGAATATGCACTAGGTCGAATGGTCAAAAAAAGGGTGCCCCGGTAAAACCGGGGTTTGTGTTCCCATGCTGTCAGAGCCCATAACCAGTCAGCCTTATGGTCATGCCTTGACAAGACAAGCCTCCGGCAAACCGTTTAGGAATGACAGATGGCAAACACGGCGTCCTAGGCGCACCAATGCAGATGCAATGCAAAGAAACACATAAGTGTAGTCAAAACAGGATATCACGAGTTCGAGTCAAGCTCTCTAAAATCCCCAGCAGAGTCGCCAGAAACTGTAACAAGCCCGCGGGAGACCTCGGCTACAGCTCGGACTCTCCTTTTGTGAAGTTGCGTTGCGGTTCTAAATCTGAACCAAAGAGTCCAACTCTGGCAAATCGTTTTGAAGAAAAACAGATTTTGAAAAGTAGTGCCAAACATGGACTGCTTTGCCAGATTACAGAGTCGCCACCTAAATATTTTTAAAATGGGAAATTTAGGAAACCCTGACTCGGTGCCGAAGGCCACGTGTCCGTCATCACCAAATGTCTTGGCTCGGGAGCTTGGGTACGATCGGGGAAGGTCAGCTATGAGCACCCCCTTTCGCCCGGTTCGAAGACCGGCCTCTACTAACCGTGATATCCGATTTTGAAAACATTACATGCTCTTATCCCAATTATTAGCCTAGAATTACTATATTATGCGCACGGCAAACAAGTATAGACTAGATTGCCTAATTTGGAAACAAACATTGCATATCCGTTTGTTTTGAAAATGTTTCGGAATTTGCTACTCGCAAGTAGGCTAAAACACGGATTTCAATGAGTTTTCCCAACTCAGACAATCCAACCTCCACCCACAGGCATTCAAGCAGTTTATCTCATGTAAGCACCTAGCCACATGGTAAGCATACTGTCATGGCAACATTCACACGCATGTGGTATGCTAAAGCGTAAATACTTACATCGTACTCCGTGCCAAAACAAGAAACTAGTTAGCAAGCATGCGTGTCCTAGTTCATGTTAAGTGGCTAATGCAACGCAGGCAAGGGTGCAATTTAGAGTAGGCTCGGCTAACCCTAGAATGGCATGCGAAATGCTACAACTATCACGTATTCAAATTGGAATTGGAAATACGATGCAGTTTGTATGATGTACCGAGCCCGGTGCATGTAAACAAATGTATGGATGCACGCATGCATTGCATAAGGTATGCTAAAATAAGTATGCCCTAATCTACCAACGTAAGCAGGTAAATAAAAGGGAAGAAAGAAATGGGGATTGGAAGACATACACCCACTCACACACACTTATTACAAATTTGCCCTCACTCGGAGGGACCAAAAGAATATACAAATTAATTAACTACGCAAGCTAATTAAAATATTACAAATTTCATTAAATTAATCAAATAAATTAATTAATCTAATTAAAGCAGTAAACCGCCTCGGGATGAGGACCGGATGCAACACGCGCTCGGGACTGGCTCGGAACCGCACTGCCATGCACGGATTGCCTCTGTTTCCTCTGCTCTCCTCCTCAGAAAATTGCCAAAGTCCCAGAAGTACCTCTCAGGGCACTGGGGAATACCACCGGCTGGGGTAGAGCACCACCGGCTGAAGAAGGAGGCCACCGGCACAAAATTAATCCATCGGCAGCTTGTTTACTGCCGGTCGGCACTAAACACTGCCGGTCGGCACAAAATGCCTGCAGAACCTGCAACTCACAGCAGCAGAGGGCAAATACTGGCATGGCAATGCAATTCAAAGCATGTATGCACTAAACACACTCCTTATCACACTAATGACTCAAAGGAAGATGTGCCTCGATTCTCGGACCACCAATCACGCATTTCCATGCATGGTGGCCTAAAGGATCAAATGTGCAACTTGAATTTCAAATGCATGCAAACCATATAAACAAACAAGGGTGCCGAACCTCTATCATGTTTATCTCAAGAGGCCTAGCATGCATGTCAATGCAATGAAATCCTAAGCATGTTGGCTAGCATGCAATATGGACAATGCAAGGCGCTTGTGCAAACATACAAGCAAGCATACAAGGCAAGCATGCAAACCAAGTAAAAAAGGGGACCTAATCATGAATTGGGCAGCCCCTAATAGGCCCAAAATCAGTGGCTAAAGTGCCCAAAATGAAGGCTAAAACACACACACACATGCATGCAATTATGGTCGAACACTTAGGCACAAACAAGGCAACTCTTAAGCACACTTAAAGAGGCTAAGTATGGACATATAGCATGCAACGTAAGCTCTAAAATCAGGTTATAGGAGGTTCCAAACCAACTAAATAAATCAACAAAGCATGCAACAATGCTCACACATTCACATACTTGAAGCATACAAGCCACAAAATGCAAAGAGGCTATATAATGCATGCTAGGATCGACTCAAACAACTTAAGACAGACCTAAAGCATGGCAAAATAAGTACAAAAGCTTCACAAATCTAAGCCTAAAACATGCTCGAACAAAGGCTAACAACCTAAGGCATATTAAGGCAATTACAAGGCATCACATGGTAGGTATGCTAAGCATGCACCAAACTGAAAAATACCCTTCTACAATACTGATGAGGGACCAAAATATGACTACCCACAGTAGATGACAAGCCCCAAATCAATATACAAACATGCTCGAAATGCAATGCAAGATTAAGGCCCACAAAGGGGTATAACATGAAGTACCAAAAGGGTGCACCAAACAGCCAAAGACCCTTCATGAGACATGTAGAGGGGGGAAAAATAAGACACTTTTCAGGCCTGTCGAAGGCCCAAAAACAGAAGCATGGTAGGCTAAAGAGACATGCAAAAAATGGGGACCAAAGAGGGGTTATGAAGCAAGTCATACATGGAGGTCCCCAACAGTGTTGAGTCCTTCTTCAATGTTGAAGAAGGGCACAAAATAGGCCTCTTTGTAGTTTACATCGAAGCTCAAAAATACATGCAACTATGGCTTAGATATGAACCAAGAAAATGCTAGTTTTGGGGAAAAGTGTGCTTACCCTTGTAGACCAACAAACCAGCACCTCTTGGACCAAGTTTTGGTGCTCCTAAGCTCTGCAAATGACCTCCCAAATTCTGGAAATGGAAGTGGTGGTGTTGTGCTATGGGTTGGTGAAGGAATGGCCCAAGAACAAGGGTGTTTGGAGGTTGAATGAGAGATATAGTGAGAGATGGATGGATATATGTATCTATATCAGATATGTATCTTTATCTCTGGTTTTTTTGCTTAAGAATCTCTAACCCTAGACAAAGGAGAAGGAGGCTTCTTTATATAGGCAATGCTAAGCTTCTAAGACAAGCTATAAAGGGTCAAAGGGGTCTAAAGGGAGGTCAAGGCTTGTTGGAGAAGCTTGGACAGCTGGTAGGCTTCTTGAGGAAGCCAAGACAAGGGGTCAAGGCTTCCTCAAGAAGCCTTGGGCAAAGGGTGCACAAAAGGGGCCAAAAGGTGGTTAAAGGGTGCAAAATATGCACATGTATGCACGTGGATCTGGTTCTGTGCATCCCAGCTGGCACAGCTGGTATGCACCATGCCTGGGAGGGTCAAAAGGGTCAGGTCGGCCATGAAAGAGGTCATCAGCACAATATATTGCCGGTCGGCACAATATAGTGCCGACCTGCACTTTATTCTGGCCGGTCGGACAAATAGAGTGCCGATGGGTGGCCGGTGAGGTCAAAAAGTGCCGGTGGATGGTCAGATTGAAGCCCCGGAAGTTAGCTTTCCAATGGCGGAAACCTTGCATCAAAATTCCTCCTGTGCAAAAAGTTATGCCCTTTTCCGTGAAGCCGCGCAGACTCGATCCAACCGGGATGATGCCCAGCTTCAACCCATCATATCTCCTCCACCCGGAATTGGCTCTAGGAGATTCTTGAACCAAAAATGAAGCCCCGGAAGTTTTCTTTCCGATGGTAGTGGCCTCATAGCTAAATTCCAAGTATGCAATTGAATAAGCCTGATTCAGCGAAAGCCGCTCGACTTTCTTCTACCCGGATTCATGGCGAACTTCTTCTCCAACCTATTTTCTCCCATCCTCTCCTCTTTTCTTCAACTCCAAACCCCTAAACAAAGTGTTTTGAAGGGTTTGCCTCTCTCCTTGTCGAAGAAACTGAACATGTGCCCTGCACATCTCTCAACACCGAGCAGACCATCAGTAATGCCCAAGTCTTGAGGGCGGTCAAAAACGGGGTGTCTACAGCATCGAGAAATCATAGGGAGTCATCGTCATGTCTCCCGTAGCAGAAAGATGGAACGAGTTGGTGGTGTCCCACCACCTCTCCGCTAGAGCAGCAAGGAGAGGCCTGCACGTAGTGAGCCGGGATAGCCCCCTGCAAAATGCGCCAAAGCCGGCCTGGTCCACAATGTGGCGAACTGCCTCAGGTAGCTCTGCATACCAATCTCGAGCGGCGATGTTCCCATACCCGCGGACGGTATGGGAATCCCCCTGTTTTCAAGAACAGAGTTGCGAAGCAATGCTAAATATACCAGTTCTGTAGGGCATGAAGAATTGAGATAAATACAGCATGTGTGCGTGTTTTCAAGTTCAAGCAGATACCGGGTGCCGGTGTGTTTACAGTGAACTACAACGTGTGATGCGTCAGCGTGTTTGAGTGGTTCAGTGCAAATTTAGCATGCGTGCAAGTTTTTCAGATTCAAACAGGTACCGGGTGTCGGTGAGTTTGCAGTAAGGTACTGTGTGTGCCGTGTGTTTGAGTAGTCCAAGGCTAGTGCAGTGTGTGTGCATGTGTTAATCTTAAACAGATATCAGTTGCAAGAGTGTTTGCGATCAACTACAATACGCAGTGTATCAGAGCATCTGGGCTAAAGCAATTAAAGAATGTAATCAGCTATGGCAGTTGGCAGTTAAAAGTTCTACATTGCAGAAAGTAAAACAAAAAATGTTACCTCGGAAGCGCCGAAGGATAGATGAGAGGCAGGCTCACGTAGTAGAAGCTCGGGAGGCGTCACCCTATCGAAGCTCCGAAACTGGCGAAGACCGTCAGGAGGTAGTACATGGATCGCCGACCGGTAGGTCGCCGGGTCGAACGGGCGCTCGCTCAAAGGAAGGAGCTCGGCCCCGGGATCCATCTCGTGATCTGGAGAAGCCCCACCCTCTGGAAGATCATCCGCCATCTCGAAGAGGATGTGAGGATGGCCGGAGGAGGGAAAAATATGAAAGAATACGAAGGGTCAACCGAAAAGTCAACCCCGAGAGGGTGGAAAATGGCCGGAAAAGCCAGAGTAGGGAAAAGGCACGAAACTCGAGAGGAACTCGAGGGGAACAAGCCCCAAAAGGCGGAAATAGCAAAGGACGTACCGAAACGAAGATTTAATCGGTTGGAAACGTCCGAAACGCGAAGGGAATCGCGAATCCGATGACGAAACGGGCGTAGAACGCGAAGAAAACGAGAAAACGAGGAAACGAGGAGGGAAAAACACTCTAGAGAGAGAGGGTGTGAGATTTCGGCCAGGTGGAAGTGAAGAAATAGGGTTTGGAACCCTATTTTAAAAGACCCGAGGTGAAATGTCAAGTCTGCCCCCGATTCAGGCACTTTTGGCCGGTCGACAATATATTTTGCCGGTCGGCAGAATATTGTGCCGATGGAACTTTTTGGCAGCCGATGGGCAGCCGGTGGCTTCCTAGTCCGGTCGGTGATCTTCCTACAGCCTTGTTCAGGCCATATGTGCAGTTTTTGGTCTTCATAGCCCAAGAAAGTGCAAGAAAAGTGCATCTCCGATGCTCAATCGACCTCCGTTTCGACCCTCGGACCTTGTCTTTTGCATGTGGCGCTCGAATTCATGCAATGTTGTATCCTTTTGTATCCTTTTGCCTTTTACAAGATTCAAAAGTTGCCCCGTGTGCGTTACATGCATTCATCGCACTGTTTGATGCATTGCATCGCGCCGTTTTGCGCATCTCGATTGCATTGTCATGCATTCCTCGAGTCGCGCGTTGTCGCGCATTTCAAACATGCATTGTCATGCATACATCTTGCATCACGGTCTAGGAGACCTTAAATCCTTGGAAGGTGCAAGACCTTCCGTGCATTGGTTTGCACAGTTCGTTTGCGTTGTCATGCATCTCCAACGACGCGCGTGGTCGCATACGCGAAATCATGCATTTTCATGCATTTCAAGCCGCGCGTTGTCACGCACTTGCATCACCATGCGCTTTCATGTATTTCAAGCCGCGCGTTGACGCGCACTTCAACATCATGCATCATTACATTTCAAAAACAAAAACAAAAAAACAAACATGCATTGTCATGCATACATCTTGCATCACGGTCTAGGAGACCTTAAATCCTTGGAAGGTGCAAGACCTTCCGTGTATTGGTTTGCACAGTTCGTTTGCGTTGTCATGCATCTCCAACGACGCGCGTGGTCGCATACGCGAAATCATGCATTTTCATGCATTTCAAGCCGCGCGTTGTCACGCACTTGCATCACCATGCGCTTTTATGTATTTCAAGCCACGCGTTGACACGCACTTCAACATCATGCATCATTACATTTCAAAAACAAAAACGAAAAAACAAACATGCATTGTCATGCATGCATTTTGCATCCCGGTCTAGGAGACCCTAAATCCTCTAAAGGTGCAATTCCTTTGGTGTTTGTCGTGCCCGAACGACTTTCGGTGGTCTGGTAAAGCCACCTGCCTGTGTTTTGCGGTGAGTTCCTAGAAGACCAACTGGGACGGTGAAAACTAGAGTTCGAACGGCTTATGCCTAGAACCCAAAGGTTCGGGATTCCCGAAACTAAAGTCTGGTTTAAATACCCAGGGGTGTATCCTCGGCTTGAAATCTGTATGGAAGCCCCATAGGTTGAGGTAGCATGTCTGCACCTCAATTCTGGATACTGAACCAACCTAGTATATCGCCCTGTTGGTAAAATAGGGAAAGCTGCAATCATAGCCGTTGCATCATAATGCATTGTCATGCATTCATTGTAAGTACTGCATCGTCATGCATTTCCATTGTAGATTGCATGCATCCATTGCATCACTTCCATCTATGGCTTGCGCCTTTCCAGGTCGAGCTTGGTCTGGTATGTGCCCATACTTTTCACGTCGAAGCATAGTTCAGTAGACCGTTCTATGTTAGCCGCGGCTTGTTGGCGTACATGCCTTTCCTAGGCAAGATTTGGTTTGGCCCGCGTGCCATATCCATCGTATCTATTTCCATTTGCATTGTAGTTTGCATGCATCCATTGCATCACTTCCATCTATGGCTTGCGCCTTTCCATGTTGAGCTTGGTCTGGTATGTGCCCATACTTCTCGTGTCAAAGCATAGTTCAGTAGACCATTCTATGTTAGCCGCGGCTTGTTGGCGTACATGCCTTTCCTAGGCAAGATTTGGTTTGGCCCGCGTGCCATATCCATCGTATCTATTTCCATTTGCATTGTAGTTTGCATGCATCCATTGCATCACTTCCATCTATGGCTTGCGCCTTTCCATGTTGAGCTTGGTCTGGTATGTGCCCATACTTCTCGTGTCAAAGCATAGTTCAGTAGACCGTTCTATGTTAGCCGCGGCTTGTTTGCGTACATGCCTTTCCTAGGCGAGATTTGGTTTGGCCCGTGTGCCATATCCATTGTATCCATATCTATTGCATTGTAGTTGCATGCATTCATTGCATCACCTTCCATCTATGGCTTGCACCTTTCCATGTTGAGCTTGGTCTGGTATGTGCCCATACTTCTCGCGTCGAAGCATAGTTCAGTAGACCGTTCTATGTTAGCCGCGGCTTGTTTATGTACATGCCTTTCCTAGGCAACATTTGGTTTGGCTGCATGCCATATCCATTGTATATACTACATTGTAGTGTAATTTTTGCATCCGGCATTAGGATCATCATTCTTTCTCTAGCGGGTCGTTACCCCACTTATGTCATTCCACCCAATACTCGTTCTTGTGTCCGTCTACACTACTCATAGTTCAGTAGACCGTTCTATGGTAGACGGACTTGTCACCTCCATCAATCTATTTGACATTTGTGTGGTTTCGAACCGCTCATGATTGGATCATGATTCAATTGCTTTGCATATAGTTTGCATTTTCATTTGCATTATTTATACATTGTTTTGTATATATTGCATATCATTTTGCATTCATTCTTGCATTATCATGCATATTGCTAACAATATCATACTTGTTAAGTTGTTTTCTTTACAGGCACGATATTGTATGTACGGTTCATTTGCGACTGGTGGAACCAGACGAACCGGACAGGTATTGTATCCTCCGCGTGAGACGTATCGAGAATTGCATAATTCTCTTACATCCTTTCTGCATTGTAGTGTAGTTTGGTGTATGTTAGCTTAAAACTGTTGCATGTGTGCTTCGTTACAGCTTTTCTTTGCATGCTCATAAGTTATGCTCGGCTTCGTGCATTGTCTTGCATTTTGCCCCTGCCTTCGGGCGCATATCTTGTTTGCCTTGCATGTTTGTCTAAGTCTTCGGCTTTGTCAAAAATGGGTCATCTCTGGGCTTTGACATTCACTCCCGTCATCGTTATGACTTTCGAGTTCTGTCAAATAGGGGCAACTGTAGACACCCCATTTTTGACCGTCCTCAAGACTTGGACGTCACCGTTTGAACACCCGGTGATTATCCATGTTTGTGTTCGTTTGGAGTTCCCGGAGGTCTCGGCTACGCGCCTTGCCTCAGGATCTCCGAACTCGACCGTTTAGTGTCTGGTTTTGCACCAAACACTTGTGTTTTGCCTTGGAGGGGCAGGGGATGCCTTGTGAGGTCTCCCCACACTCCACCGGCCGTGGCTTGAGGCCACCGGCTGTTGTTTGTGTCCGTCGGCCATATATTTGGCCGACCGGCACTCTTGTTGGCCGACCGGCCATCAATTTTGTCAAAACGGCAATTTTGAGCAGCCGACTACTGTTCATCTGCTTTTGCAGATATTTTAGGACAGCTGTGTGGCATTTGGTTCCCCTCCATACACGTGTATGGAGGGATGGCCCCCTTGTTAGCTTATTGAATAAGCTTTGCAAGATGGGTGGCCTATAAGAGGAGGGGTCTTCTCTTGGCATTAGGGTTAGGAAAATTTTGTGAGGAAAACACAGAGGAGAGCTCTGGTTCTAGGGTTAGAAAGTTGTAACTATTCTATCTCTCTTTTTCTCTCTTTTATGTTCTAGGTGCTTTTGTCCATACTATTGCACATAAACACCTAGTCTTTCACCTTTTCTTGGTTCTTGAGGGACCTGAGGCTTGTTCTTGCTGTTATTGGCTGGATTTGAGCTCAAGGAGGCAACAAAATCATCTTTTGTGAAGAGGTCTACAAGGGTAAGACACTAACCCCTTTTTATCCCATTTTTGCACACTACTTTTGCCTATCTTAGAATTGTTTTTGAGCTTAGTGTATAATACAAAAAAGTTCTGTTTTTAAGCCCTCTTAATAGTTTATTTAGGGTGTTTTGTGGTTTGGAGGTGTTAGACCCCTCCTAAGCCTTGAGAGGCCTCATTTTGTGCCATTTTTGGTGAGCTCCGAGACTTTGGTGCTTGGGCCTCCTCACCACTGAAATCTTGAGGGATTTCAGTGGTAAGGATGGTGCCTTAAAGTCTCAAGAAGGAGAGCCCCTCTCCTTGTTGTCCTTGAAAAGGGCACTTGTTGGCCTCTTGAGGGAGCATCATGTTTAAGTGTTTGTTGATCATGCCATAGCTGCTTTTTTAGGCTTATTATGCCATGATATAACATTGTTGTGTGTTGGTTTTGGTGCATCATGTTAGTTTAACATACATGCCATGTAATGCCACTTTGATGCCTTAACATGTCTTAGGTTGTAAACCCTTATTCTAGCATGTTTTAGACTTGGTCTTGTGAAGCTTTTGTGCTTGTTTCACCATGTTTAAGGTCTGTCCATAGTTATTTGGGTCGATCTTGGCATGCTTTGTGTGGCCCCTTTGCATTTTGGTTTGTTGGCCTTAAGTGTATAAGTGTGTAGCTTGCATTACTTGCTTCGGTTTAAGTGGTTTGGCACCATTTGTAACATCATTTCAGCCCCTTTGATGTGCTTGTATGCTTGCCTTAGGTACCTCTTTAATGCTTTGAAGGCTTGTGTTGTATGCTCCACGTTTTGGCCATTGTGCATGCTTTTGAATTTGAGCCACTTAGATGCCATCTAAGGGTCCCTTTTGCATGGTCAAGGACTGCCTTGAACCTATTTTAAGCCTTCTTGACCTTACGGGGCTTGGTTGGCTTAGCCATGGTTTAAGCCTCTTTGACTTGCTTCAAGTACTTGGACTATTTGCATGCTAACGTTTGTCTTGTTTGAGTTGGTTTGGCACCTCTTATAGCATGATTTTCAGAGCTTATGTTGCATGCCTAGTGTCCATATTATACTCCTTTCAAGTGTGCTTGAGAGTTACTTGCTTAATGCTTAGATTTGTGTCTTAACATGTGCATGTGTGTTTAGCCCTCATATTTGAGCATTTTGGCCACTGTTTTGGGCCTAATTAGAGCTGCCTAATTCATGTTTAAGTCCATCCCTTCATTTGGTTACATATGCTCCTCGTGTGTTGTAGCATATGGGTAAGTTGTTGCATGTTGGAATTTGTATGATTGAATGAAGTCACATGCTTGTTTGCATGCTTGAACATCCACATTACATCTTGCATGCTTGTTGGTTAACATTGATGTTTCATGTCTTGTATGCTTGTTAGCTTGTATGCTTATTTGCATGGCCATGGTTGCATACTAGTCAATGTACCTAGGATTGCATTGCATCAATGTGCATGCTTGACCTCTTGAAGTGAGTGTGATAGAGGTTGGCCCTTTTATGTGATTATGTGCATTGCATTCATTTGAAATTGAAATGTGCACACTTGGTTTTTGGGCCATCATGCATCGAAATGCTTGATTGGTGGTCCGAAAACCAAGGACCATGTCCCTTTGAGTTCTACACATGATAAGGGGCATGGTTAGGGCATACATGGTTTGAATTGCATTGCCATGCAAGTTCTGTCCTCTGCTGCTGTAAGTTGCAGGTTCTGCAGGCATTTTTGGCCGACCGGCAACATATAGTGCCGACCGGCCATCCATTGGTGGCCGATGCATGCATCTTGTGCCGATGACCACACCCCACTGCCGGTGGTAATTCTACTCAGCCGGCAGTGTTCCCCAATATCTAGGGAAGCAATCCTGAGACTTTGGCAATTTTCAGAGGGGTAGAGCAGGGAAAACAGAGGCAGTCTATGCATGGCAGTACGCTTCCGAGCAGGACCCGAGCATGCATTGCACCAGACTCTCCTCCCGAGGCGGTTTACTGTTTTTCCTAGCTTAGTTCGTTTGTTAACTAATTAGGTAATCTGTAATATTTAATTAGCTCGTAGTTAGTTAATTTGTATTATTCTTTTGGTCCCTCCGGGCGAGGGCGAATCTGTAATAAGTGTGGGTGCGTGTGTGTGCATGTCTTCCAATCTCCACTTCTTTCTTTCATTTTATTTACCTGCTTTCAATGGTTAGTATTAGGGCATGTTTACTTTAGCATATCCTATGCCATGCATGCATGCATCATTCATCTGTACTGCATGCACCAGGCTCGGCACATCATGCTAACTGCATTTGTACCTCAATTCCAAATTGAATATGTGCATCAATTGATTGCATTTCACATGTCATGTGTAGGTTAGCTGAGCCAACCCTAATTGCATCCTGTATGTGTTGCATTAGGCAATTTGACATGAACTAGGGCCATGCATGTTTGCTAGCTAGTTTATTGTTTTGGCACGGAGTACGATGTAAGTATTTTCATGCTTTAGCATATCGCATGCGTGTGAGTGCTATCATGGCAGCATGTTTACCATGTGGCTAATTGCTTATGTGAGATAAACTGCTTGATTGCCTGTGGGTGAAGGTTGGATTGTCTGAGTTGGAAAAACTCGTTGAAATCCGTATTTTAGCCTACTTACGAGTAACAAATTCCAAAGTGTTTTTCAAGACAAACGGATATGCAATGCTTATTTCCAAATTAGGCAATCTAGTCTATACTTGTTTGCTGTGCGCATAACATAGTAATTCTAGGTTAATAACTGGAATAAGAACACATAACGTTTTCAAAATCAGATATCACGGTTAGTAGAGGCCGGTCTTCGGACTGGGGGAGAGGGGGTGCTCATAGCTGACCTTCCCCAATCGTACCCAAGTTCCCGAGCCGAGGCAACTTTGGTGATGACGGACACGTGGCCTTTGGCACCGAGTCAGGGTTTCCTAAATTTCCCAAAAATAAAATATTTAGGTGGCGACTCTGTATCTGGCAAAGCAGTCCATGTTTGGCACTTCTTTTCAAAAATCTGTTTCTCAAAACGATTTGCCAGATTTGGACTCTTTGGTTCAGATTTAGAACCGTGACAACTAAAGGGAGTCCGAACTGTAGCGAGGTCCCCCGCGGACATGTTACACAATGTAGAACGTTATAAAGCTCGGTTGGTCGCCAAAGGATTCTCTCACTCCTATGGCATTGACTATCAAGAAACCTTTGCTCCAGTTGCCAGGCTCAACACTGTTCGTGTACTTTTATCCTTGGCAGCTAATCTCGATTGGTCACTTCACCAACTTGATGTGAAAAATGCCTTCCTCAATGGTGACTTAGAGGAAGAAGTTTACATGGACATTCCTGCTGGACTTGAGACGACATCAAATTTCAACAAAGTTTGCAGACTCCAAAAATCCTTGTATGGTCTCAAACAATCTCCCAGGGCCTGGTTTGAACGGTTCACTAAGGCAGTGAAAGGGTACGGTTTTGTTCAATGTCAATCCGATCATACATTATTTGTGAAGCACTCCCTAGGAGGGAAATTGGCAATTATCATTGTTTATGTGGATGACATAATTTTAACAGGTGATCATGAAGAGGAAATTGGCTTACTTAAAAAATTCCTAACAAAGGAATTTGAGATTAAAGATCTTGGAAACCTTAAGTACTTTCTTGGAATGGAGATTGCTAGGTCAAAGAAAGGTATAGCAGTCTCACAACGTAAATACGTTCTAGACTTACTGAATGAAACAGGGATGCCAGGATGCAAGCCGGCAGAAACACCTATGGACACAACTATCAAACTGGAAGAAAGTGACGGTAGTGCACCAAGTGATAAAGGGAGATATCAACGTCTTGTGGGAAAACTCATTTATCTTTCTCATACAAGGCCATACATCGGCTTCTCTGTTAGTGTGGTCAGTCAATTCATGAATAATCCAACAGAAAAACACATGACTGCTGTGACTAGAATATTGAGGTACCTAAAAAGGACACCGGGAAAGGGTCTCTTCTTCCAAAGAACAACAAATAGAAAAATTGAGATTTTTTTAGATGCAGAATGGGCAGGTTCAGTGACTGATCGAAGATCAACTTCTGGCTATTGTTCGTTTGTTTGGGGGAACGCGGTTACATGGCGAAGCAAGAAACAGTCAGTGGTAGCCCGTAGTAGTACTGAGGCAGAATTTCGTGCTATGGCACTAGGTATCTGTGAGGGAATCTGGTTGAACAGGCTGTTAAAAGAATTACGGGTTCCATCTGAGCATCCCATGGTTTTATACTGCGACAACCAAGCCGCCATCAGTATAGCTAAGAATCCAGTTCATCATGATCGCACTAAATACGTGGAGATAGATCGACACTTTATCAAGGAAAAGATTGAAGAAGGAGTTTTTCAAGTCAGCTACACTCCAACAAACTGTCAAAAGGCTGACATTCTCACAAAAGCTCTTGCTCGAGTAAACTTCGAAGATCTGACAGAAAAATTGGGAATGATTAACATCTACAACGTAGCTTGAGGGGGAGTGTTGGAAATCAAGCTATTGATATTATAATACTACCAGTTGTATGCTATTAATATATTAATGTATAGTTAATATAATACGATAATATCATATGTTATATAATAATGTATACAGCTGCTAGATGATAGGATTCCTTTGCTTTTGCTTTTCTTTTTCTTTTCTTCTTTCGGCTTGCTTTCGGCCGCATGGTCTTCTTTTCATTTTTCTATTTCATCTGTATCATAATGCTGTCTTGTATCGACTCCTATATAATGGAGCTTCCATTTGGTTTCAATATATATTGAATTACAGAGCATTAGCTCTTCCAATCACTCTCTCAATATATTTTCCAGAGGCCAATCACAAGATCAAACATACCTTAAGCTTTAGGATCACCACAACCCTTTCCCTTCCTCACTTGCTCCCTTGAAGCCCTCTTCTCTTCCTTCCTAACCCTTATTTCTCTCCAAGAGGTGTTTCACGTTTTTTGATCAAGGCTTAAGAGAACTTAGACATATATATTCATAAATAAAAGCATACATGACAAAATTCAATCGTTTAATCATTCCGGAATTGAAATTTCGTAAACATGCTTAATATTACTTAAAAATTATGTTGATCACATATATGAAGTCAATTTCAGATAATTAAGCCCCTAAGGCTTCCAATTTCTAATTCAAACGTGTTGATGGTGACAGATAGTTTTCTTGTGAAACAGATAGGCATCCATAAACATGGATTTCACGTACTTAACCATAATTTTTCATGGGATTTTACAGTAAACATTTTAAAAGCACAAAATAAGGACTGAAAATATATCAGAAAACACATGCGGGGGTTGGGTTATTACAATTTTGGCTCAACTCCAGGAAGATTTTAATCATGTTTTGCCATGCTTAAAGTCTTTTTGAAGTTGTTTTGGTCATGCATGCCTTGCTTTGTATAGCCATGGTTCAATTTTGCTCACTAGCTTTGTGTTTTGGGTCCATTAGCATGCATTGCTTGGGCTATTTGCATGATTTGGCATCATTTAAAATGATATTTCAGAGCATATAGCATTGTCATACACTCACATGTGTCACCCTTTCAATGCTTCTGGAAGCTTGTGCTTTATGCCTCAAACATGAGCCAATCCGTATGCCATCATGCCTAAGCTTTTGGGATGCCATCTCAGTGGTTTTTTTGTCTTATTTTTCCATGATGTAACTCTGTTTTGGCTTGGTTTGATTGTCTCTTGCATGCTCAATACACTTGTAGTGTAATCCTCCTCATTGGCCTTGTATGCGTCATGTTTTGTGCCTTCCATTCTAGCATGAGTTAGCCCTGTTCAAGCATGTTTCTAGCATTGTTTTGGCCTGCCTTGGGACTGTTTTGAGTCACCTTGGCTCTTTGGGGCTTGCTTGATATGGCCATGGTGTAAGTCCCTTTGCTAGCTTTAAGCTTTGAGCCTACTAGCATGCTTTATTTGTCATATGTGCATGATTTAGCCTCACTTGGAATGTGATTTCAGAGTTTACTTCATTGCTAGACTCTCACATTTGTCACTTCTTCATCATGTTTGAGAGTTGCACTCTTATGCCTAATTGATGGGCCAATGCATGAGCATGCATTTTTCTTGATTTTCATGCCATCATTTTGGCGTTTTGGCCACTATTTTGGACCCTCTTAGGTCTGTCCATGTGTGGTTTCAATCCATTAAGTGTTGCATTACATAGTCCTTGTGTATTGTCCTTCACTTGCCATGCTTATTTTGTTTGCATGTTGTCACTTTTGCATGTTGTCGCATTGCATTATGTTTGTATGTTGTCACATTTGCATGTTGTTAGCATGTTGTTGCATGCTCATGTTGTTTGCATGTTGCATGTTGCATTGTTGTTTGCATGTTGTTGCATGATATTGTTATTTGCATGTTGTTGCATGTTCATGATGTTTAGCATGTTGGTCGCATGTTTGTGGCATTGCATTGTGTTTGGATTAGGGTGTTAATCAAAACACGAGAAACGAGGGACGTCTCGTACTTGAAGTGATGAAACATGTCTCATTTCTCGATCGCTGACCCTCTTGATCATACATGATAGAGGTTAAGGCACTTATGTGTTATTTGTGCATTCATTGACATTGATTTGTGCAACTCGGCCTCTTTGGCCATCATGCATTGAGATGCGTGATTAATGGCTCGAGAGCCGAGCACTATACTCCTTTGAGCTTTAGACATGATATGGAGTGTGGTTGCACACACATTTTCTTGCAAATACACTGCTATGCCTCTGTTAGTGCTCTGTTGCAGCAAAAGGAGAATCTGTAGGAAGCAGTGGCCGACCGGCCATCAGATTTGCCGATCGACCACTTAGTCTGCCGATCGGCTATCAAAATTGGTCGATAGCCATAAACTCTAGCCGATGGCCACTCTTCTTGGCCAACCACTTCTCAGCATGTCCATAAGGTGGGTCAGAAGCATCTTGGAAGTTGGCACAATTTTCAGAAGTCCAAAACAATGCAAACAGAGGCATCATGAGGCACGGCAGTGGATTTCCAAGCAAAGCCGACCGAGCACGCATGCATCCCTCGTCACAAGGCCATTTCAGTGCTTTTGTTAACTTAGAATAGTTATTTGTTTCAATTTGTTTTGTAATAATTAATTAGCTAAGTTAGTTAATTAGTTTCGGTTTGTAACTAAGTAGCATAGCTTAGTGTAGCTTTTATTCGAACCCTCCGTCGAGAGGGCGAACTTTGTAATAAGTGTGCGTGTGTGTGATGCATGTCTTCCAACCCCATTTCTTTCTCCCTTTTACTTATCCGTTTTCGATGGTTAGTTTTAGGGCATATTTCAATTAGCATACCTTATGCCTCACATGCGTGCATCCATTCATCTGTTTTGCATGCACTAGGCTCGGCACATCATACTAACTGCATTGTATTTCAATACCAATTTGAATAAATGTTATCAAGTTGCATTCACTTGACATCTTAGAATAGCCAAGCCTATCTTAGTTGCATTTTTGCGTGTGTTGCATTCGGCATTCTTGACATAGCTAGGATCATGCATTAATTACTAACTAACTTCTTTTTTAGCTCGGAGTACACTGTGAGTGTTTATCCTTTAGCATCCTTGCATGTGTGTAAGTGACTGCCATGATAGCATGCTTGCCATGAGGCTAACTGCTTAAGTGATTAACTGCTTGAATGCCTGTGGGTGGAGGCTTGATTGCCTGAATTGGAATAACTCGATGATTGTGAGTTTTTAAGCCCACTTGAAGTGGCAAAATCATGTTTTCTTAAGCCCACTTGAGGGTGGCAAAATCTGCGTCTTAGCCTACTTGTGAGTAGCACCTTCAAACCACTTTCAAAAACAAACATGAGTTGTTTTGTTCCAATTCGCGTGATTGAGTCTATACTTGTATGCTGAGCGCATCACATAGTAAGCTAGCTAATAAACCGGAATAAGAATACATGTGTTTTCAAAAACAACATATCATGTTAGTAAAGGCCGATCTTTGATCGGGCGAGCGGGGGTGCTCATTGCATGACCTTCCCCTCTCGTACCCAAGTTCCCGAGCCGAGGCAACTTTGGTGATGACGGACACGTGGCCTTAGGCACGAGTCAGGGTTTCCTAAATTTCCCAAAATAAAATATTTAGGTGGCGACTCTGAAATCTGGCGAAGCAGTCCATGTTTGGCGCTTTTTGATTAAAATCGATTTTCCAAACGATTTGCCGGATTTGGACTCTTTAGTGATTTATCAGTCTTACATTGCACTTTGTGAGATTAGATTCAGAACCGTGACACGAGTCCGAACTGTAGTAGCTAAGAACTTATAATTCGCACCCTCACGCGCGGAGCGGAGTTTGGGGCGGTCTACAAGAGCATGAAGCAATGTGTGTGGAGATGGGACCAAGTTGGATGGATGTGATAATAGTATTCATTAGGGATGGGAAGCTACCAGATGATCACAAAGAGGCGCACAAGATCAGACTGAAGTCGGCAAGGTTCAGTCTGACAGCAGAGGGACATCTCTATAGGAGATCTTTTACTAGACCCCTTTTGAGGTGTGCGCATCCTTCACAAGTTGAAGACTTTCTGTACGAGATACACGAAGGAGTATATGGAAGCCACGCCGGGGGTAGATCACTTGCTCATAGGGCCATCACTCAGGGGTACTAGTGGCCCTACATGCAGAAAGATGCTGAAGCTTATTTCAAGAAGTGTGAGAAGTGCCAAAGGTTTGCACCTTTGATACATCAACCAGCAGCGGACTTGAACCCAGTGTCCAGCCCTTGGCCATTTGCCCAATGGGGCATGGATCTTGTTGGACAACTGCCTCAAGCAACTTGACAAAGGAAGTACCTGCTGGTAGCAACAGATTACTTCACCAAGTGGGTGGAAGTTGAACCCCTTGCAAAAATTCGAGATGTTGATGTGAAGAACTTCATATGGAAGAACATCATTACCAGGTTTGGAATTCCGAGAGCAATAGTAGCAGACAATGGTACACAGTTTGAAAGCAAGCTAATTAAGAGCTTCTGTGCAAAGTACAAAATCAAGAACTACTATTCCACTTCAAGCTTTCCTCAGAGCAATGGACAAGCAGAAGCATCCAACAAAACAATCCTGGATGGGATCAAGAAGAGGCTGGAAGCAGCAAAGGGAAAGTGGGTGGATGAGTTGCCCAGTGTACTTTGGACATATCGGACCACGCCGAGATGATCAACTGGGGAGTCCCCCTTTGCCATGTCTTATGGCACCGAAGTAGTTATTCCACTGGAGGTCGGCATCCTAGGGATCAGAACACAAGGAGTAGAGAATGGGACTAATGATGCATTTTTAGCCCGAGATCTGGACCTATTGGAAGAAAGAATGGAGAAAGCAGCAATTTAGCTGGGGGCATACCAGCAGCAGCTTGCTAGAGCTTATAATAAAAAGGTCAACCCAAGAGAGTTCCAAGTTGGGGACCTCATCCTGAGAAAGGTCGTCGGCAACAAGAAGGATCCCAGAGAGGGCAAGCTTGGCCCAAACTGGGAGGGACCCTATAGAATCATCTCGGTATTGGGCAATGGGGCATATCGACTTGAAGACAGTGAAGGCAAAGAGTTGCCAAGACCCTGGAATACTTGCAATCTGAAATTTTTCTATCATTAGATTTTCTTATTTTTTAAGTTTCTTGTTATTAGTTGAAGTAATAATAAAGTTTTAGCTTGATTTTTACATTTGTGTAATATGGCTGACCAGTCACTTAGACGATGTTTCTTAGTGAAACATGACGAATAACTTAGACTTATTATATGGCAGAGTTGAATTATACTTGCATATAATAGAGTTGAACTAAGTTGAGTAATAGGGAGACTGAGGTTTATGACCCCGGCCTGTCTCTGTTTGAATCTGATCTCGCCGACAAGATCATTGGTACATGTTTAATGAGAGCCCAAGTGGAACTTAAGTTCACATTAGGGGGCAGATAGCTGGAGAATAATGCTTGAGAGTTGGGATTTACAAGCTAAAGTTGGTTTAACACTTGTTGAAATTTTTAGAAAAATTTACAAGTTGAAGTTAAGCCGAGGTTATGCTAAAGGAAGTTGGTTTAACACTTGTTGAAATTTTCGAGAAAAATTTACAAGTTAAGCCAAGGTTGTGTTGAGGTAATAGAAGACAGAGGTCTTGATAAGTAAAAAGTGAAATGGCAAGTTGTACATAACACTTGTGAAAATATTGTAAAAAATATTTTCAAGTGTTAAGGCCAAGGCCAAGATAAACTGTTAACGGGTATAACTGAAGTGTTCCACACCGAGAAGATTACATAGTTAAGGTGTATGTTGAAGACATGCAAAATATTCTAAGTATGGATGCAGTAAAGCAGACAAACATGCAAATCACATTGAAAGAAGAAATTTGAGAGTGCATTCAGATAAAGAAAGAAGGCACTTCGGCTTGACATTGAAGAGTAAATTGTTTGGATTACAAAAGTGGCACGCCGACCAAATTAAAGCTTACATTGTTTCAAAAGTAAGGAAAAAAGTACAAGATACAAAGAAAAACATCAAAACAGACTACTTGTCGTCAACGGCGGACTGTGTCTCAACCCTAGAAGACAGTTGGGAAGACTTCTCGGCAGCTTTCTCGACCTCGAGCTCACCATCGATCTCCTGGAGAGTTTGATCGAGGCTCTTCTCGGTGATTGGCACCTTGGAGTTTGTCTTCTGGGAGGAGGCATCCTTTGAGACCTCACCCTCCTCATCCTGAGTCAAGTCCAAGACTTGCTCATTCAGAGTTGGGGACTTGGCCGCAGCAGCTTCTATTGTCTTCTCGGCCTCAGCTTCCTCCTCAGACTCAGTTTCGTCTTCGGATTGGCTTGGAGTATGGGGGAATGGCAGGACGATACTGCTGTTTTCCCAGAGAGGCGAGTCCTCGGGGACGGCCAACTCTTTCAGAGCAGCCATCCAACCAAGGGTATAGCCCTTGTTGCATGCCTGTCTGACTTGTTTCTTGTAATCTTCTTTGACGTCGGCCGCCCCCTCGGCATACGCCTTCTCGTCCGCCGCTTTGATCTCGGCCTCTTTTGTGGCCAGGGCATCTTGAAGTTCTTTTTGGGCCTCGACCATATTTGCCTCGGCCTCTTTCTTTTCGGCCGCAAGGACCTTGGCAATGGCCTCTGAAGCATCTGCCTTTTCCTCGGCCTCATCCTGAGCCTTCTTAGCTGCCTCGGCCTGATCTATCAAGGTCTTCACCTTTCCCTCGGCCTTGTTGATGGTCCTCTACAAAGCAGTAACCTCCTTGGTCTTGTTGGCCAACTCCTTCTTGATATCAAAGGCCTGCATTGCGAAGGAGTGACCATGTTGGATTGCCTAAAAGAAGTGAACAGAACAAAGGTTAGCAAAATTTTCTAAGTATGGAAAAACAGAGAATGAAAAGTACCAGGTGATGGCGGCTTACTTGTACAGAGTGTTGCAACATCAAAGAAAAATTTTCATACTCGGTCATCTCAGCGCTGCGATTGAGATCTGTGGGAAGGAGCAAGGCGGTAGACAGGGCAACGCCGACTTCGAGGTCGTCGGCGCTGTCGCCAACTCTGACCGGCTTGTCCTCAATTGTAATTGGGAGAGCCTAGGGTGCATCAGACTTTAGAGAGACTGAGGTTGTTGCCGACTCAGACCATGGTCTCTTTGACCTGGTTAATTCGGAGGGTGCAGCCTCGACAGGCCTTTTCTCGGCTGCAGAGGCGCTTTTTTCTGCCTCGACAATTTTGGAGATCTGCAAGGTGTCCTCAGAGTCAATCTGAGTCACCGTTGCCTTGGGTTGAGCTTTCTTCAGCCTTTTGGGCTTTGGCTTCGACTGAGATTGGGATGGTGAAGGTTGAGCAGTGACAGTGCTGGGGATGTCGGCTAGAAGGTCATCTGTAACAACTTTCTTGTGACCCATCTCGGCTGCGATGGTAGTTCTACGTCGGCGTTTGGGTTGAGATGGAGGGATGAGCTGTGGAGCCGAGGTTGATGGCTGCTCAGCTGGATCGGATGTTGATCCCTGGTCAGGCCTTGATGATTCGGCTTGAGGAGTTGTTGCTGATGGAGGAGACTTGCTTTTCCTTTTTCTTGGGACGTCGGGAAGAACGGGATTTGTACGTCGGGATAAAGTTGAGCAACAAAGGAGCCTTGCACTGATTAACAGGCAAGTCCAGCAACTTCTTAAAATCTTTACTGGTAAAGAAGTTTTTTCGGAAGTCCTTTGGGGACTGGGGGAGAACTGCAAAACAAAACCAAACAGACGTTAGAGCATACAAAAATATCAAGGTGAGAAAGACTTGAAAGCAAGTAAAAGTGACGCTAGGTTCTTACCATCTCCCTCTCTGAAAATTGTTCGGCTTAGGGGATAGAGGTGAAGGTCGTCATCTGGTGGGAACTCCCAGTTGCCCGAGACGATGAAGTAATCATCTCCAGCACCCTTGTTGGAGTCCGGGAGGTTGGCGATAAGTTTGTATGCCGTGGATCTCGGTTTAAGGTAGTAAATATAGCCCTTTTCCGACTTCAGGCAGCACATGGTGTAACAATATTGGATGACAGCAAGGGTAACCCGAGCATTTTCTTTTTTGGCTAAAGCAATTATGCCATTGATAACTTGGTAAGAGTTGATGGCCAGCTGCATCGGGTTCAGTTTGTAGTAGTGAAGGATTTGGCGGAAGAGGATGTCAAGGGGAAACCTGAGCCCGCACTCAATAAAGGCTACTACTGGAAAGGGCATAAAATTATCTTTGGGCATGATTGAGTCCTCCTCCCCAGCCAACCTAAGGTGGACATCGGCGGGGATAGAGAACTCCTGCCTAAAGTATTCTAGCCTAGTTGGGGTGTCTACTCTCCGCCTCCACATACCCATGACGTCGGCTTAGGGAGAAATTGGTTGGATTTCAAGAGGAAGTGGTTTGTTAGGGTTTAAAGGACCTTGGCAAAACCTAAAACAAAAGCTAAGGCAAGGGTTTTTTGGGATCTAAACGGAATTTGTTTTAACTTTTCCTAGAGTTTGGAGTTCTAAGACAAAACCCAATCCTAGAGTTACTAAAACATGAGGATTAAAGGCAAGAATCTGGAAAAAAGCAACAAGAAAACAAAAATGTGATTCAGACTCAAGAAAACGAGCAAGAATTCAAAGAAACATCGAGTGAAGTTTGTACAGGTGGGCAAGGCCAACAACAGTGGCAAAATGAACAAATGTGTGAACAGTGTATATACTCAAGAATGGATTGGGCAAAAGCAAGGTCATAAGATAGACATGCTCAAATACATGATTGAATTCATGCGCACATGTTTATAATAAAAAAACGTGAGCAGGATGGCAATGGCAACAAGTAATGCAGTAAGGATTTTTAAAGGAAAATACAAACTGATAAAGGGGGAAAAAGTGAGTCACCGAAGAAAAATGAAGCCGGTGTTAAGTGCGCCGGGGTCAGACAGTGGCCGTAATTGGAGAAGATCAGAAAAAGCTTCGCCGAAGGGGAAGAATGGAAGTGGTTGCAGAGCTTGAGAGCTTGAAAACAATGGCGGATTTGAGAAAGTAAGAGAGAGAGAGAGAGAGAGAGAGAGAGAGAGAGAGAGAAAGAGAGAGTTTGAAAACGAAGATGCAAAAGTGAAACGACGAAGAGAGAGGGAAGTAGTTTTGTCAAAACGTGAAACGGCGGCAAATCGCAATTAGTGTGCCTAGGACGACGTGTTTGTTAGACGGCGCACGCAAATGCCATACGACTTAATGGCGCGTGTCAGGCATGGCTCAGTAGGGGAAAGACGTGGCAGAAATGGTTGAAATACTGTGCGTGACAGCTCATACACGTGTGAAAACTCTTGGAGTTCTTGGTTTAATGAAACAAAGACCTCGGCTTAGAGGATGATCTTGGCTAAATAACTTGAAAAAACTTCGTTATTAGTTCTATAGTGTTGGTGAAAATATATTACAGGTCTTGGTCGTATGGAGCCGACGAATGATGACCCCGGTAATGAAGGATAAAGCGAGTTTAGCCGATGTGCTAAATGGAAGAAATGATATAGGTTCCATCACCTCAGAATGCCGAGGTAATAGAACCTAGGGGCAGTTGTGGAGACATATTTTTTTAGTACCAACACGTGGCCAAGGTGACGCCGAAGTGTCAGCCGAGGTGCCACGTGTCCTGGTCATGACGCCGAGGTGATCTCAGCTAGGCCGAGGTTATCTTTGAAGATACTGGAGTCCGGGATAAGCGGATAAGGGAAAAGAGTCCTAGATAGAAAGAGGACTTCAGTTTGGGTAAAGAGAAGACTTTTAGAGAGTTTATCCCAATTCTACTGGGAGTCCAAGATTAGCAGTAATCCAGAGTCCATTGAAGCTAGGCTTTTATTGGGATTAGGTCAGTGTTGGCTGTAAAAGAGAGGCACCCTCGTGGGTCTAAGGTACGTTTTTTGATATTCTGAATAGTGAGTTAAGCACTTTTGCTATCTTTGAGAGATAACTGACTTGATCGTCGGAGTGCTCCCGGGTGGATGAACCACCACCGAAATCTCTTCTTTCTATGACAGGTCGTTCGGGCAATCTATTCTGTCGGTGTTCTTCAGCTGAGTACCTGTTTGGCAGTGTGGTCAGAAATTGACCCACACAATACCCTATGATAATTAAATTTGGAATGACTTTTTATATGAGAATCTTTTTTATTTAGAATTACTTGAGATATGAAATTCTTCAAATATTTCAAAAGGATGTGACATTGTTCAAATATTTCAAAAGGAGTATAAAAACTCCTTAGTAAGTTTTGAACAAATGTAAACGCAACACTCAAACGTAACATTCTAATACAACATTCTAAAAAAACTATTTATTACACTTTTTTCAAACATAACACTCTAATGTAGTACTTTAAAAAAACTCTTCAATGTAACACTCTAATATAACACACACACACACACAAAAAAAATAGTATACTTTTTCTAAACGTAATATTTCAATATAATACTCTAAAAAAAATGACGTGGGATTCTTCAAACCACTTTAAAAGGGCGTGAAATTCTTCAAACCATTCCAAAATGAGTACAAAAATTCCTTAGTAAGTTTTGGGTAAATATATATATATATAATTTCAAACTGTAAGTGTTACGTTTGAGGGGAAAAAAAAACTAGGTAATTTTTTTAGTATTTTTATATGCATTACATTGAAGTGTTACATTTGAGATTATATTAATTGGAGTGTTACATTTGGGAAAAGTACACTAAGAATTTTTTATGTGTTATATTAGAGTGTGTTACATCAGAATGTTACGTTTGGGAAAAGTTTAGAGTGTTACGTTGTTACGCTGGGGAAAAGTACACTAAATTTTTTTTTAATATGTTACATTGAAATATTACGTTATTAGAGTGTTATATTGGAGTGCTACGTTCTTATTCGTAATGTGAGATTTGTTCCAAAATGAAGGAAAATCCAAAACCTCTATAGTGTAGTTTGCCCAAATGTACAATTTCACATTTGGAGATATTTACTTTTATCCCTAAAAAATTAAAGCTAAACGTGTAACTGACTACCCTTTTATATAATTTTCACTTTAATAGAACTTTTGGGTTCATAAGAAAAAAGAGAAGACTAAATGGTTCACAATATCACATTTTTGAATTTATTTTCCTTAGTCAATTAAAAAAAAAAACACAAAAAAAAAAAACTTAAAAAATTTAAAATTTTTCGATCTTACTTGATGAAACGAATTGAAAAATTAAAAAATTTAAATTGTTATGCAAAAAAGTTCACAAAACAAAAACAAAAAATAGTGATTATTTATTTATTTTAGCTTTTGAAAAAGTACATTAAAAAGTTCAAAAAAAAAAAAAAATCAGTTGACTTATTTGAAAGTTTCCAGATAGTTACTCATTTAATTTTTTAGTGTAACCGATATTCTATGACCTTAAATCTAAAGGGTAAATTACATTGACACTGTGTAAGGTTTTTGTTTAATATAGATTTTTCTCTTATATTTAAAAATATATTTATCCCTCATTAGATTAAAATAATATATTTATCTCTTAATTTTTATACATATAAAATAATAAAACAATACAAATATTTTATTCATGTCATTTCGAGAGAAATAACAATAATTTTCTTTAGTTTAACTGACAAAAAAAATTTACTTTTTTTTTCATATTTTTTTTTAATATTTTAAGTAATTTTTTTATTTTTTAGATACACCTAATCTAAAAAATTATTCCATTAAACTATATCATTGTGTTTAAAAATTGTATATAAAATTTATGTTTGTATATTATCACTCAATAAGAATATATTCAGGTAGAATTTAACAATAAAAAAATTATAAAATGAAACCATGATGATAAGAAGAAGAAATAGTAAAAAACATGACAAGATGATCATTTAAAAAAATTTAAGACATGACATCAGCAATTCAAAAGAGTAATTTGTAATGAGATTACAAATCTCAAAAAAAGCGATGTAATTTTTAAAATGTAAAGAAAAAAAATTATATTAAACAAAAATATCAAGATGTCATAGTATTTACCCAAATCTGAACTATTTATTTTATTTTTAATATAAAATTGAAAATACAATTGATTGTACATGGCATCTTCCATACGAATCCGGATCCTCGGCCGCCCTTCTCGGCAGCCGTTCCCAGCAGCCCCCCAAAACGATGTCGTTTTGGGGTTTTTTTTTTTTTTTTTTTTTTTTTTTTTTTTTTTCGCAGAACCAGAGGGGAGGGGAGGGGAAGAAGAGAGAGAGGAAGGGGAAGGGAGGGGATCCGGATTCGCCGAAGACTCGCCGTCGCAGGTCGTCGGGCTCGCCAGCCGTCCGATCGTCGCCCGATCCAGCTCGACGCAGCAGCTGCACCGCCGTCGCCTCCGCCTCCTCCTCCTCCTCCTCCTCCCCCGGTGATTATGGCCCCCTCCAGTCCGGCCCACCGGCGGCTCCTTCTTCTTCTCCCTTCCTCTCTCTCTTCTTCCTCTCCCCTCCCCCTCTCTCTCTTCTTCCCCTTCCCTCCCCTCCCCTCTGGTTCTGTTCGAACGAGGAAGAAGAAAAGAAAAAAAAAAAAAACCAAAAAACCAAAAAAAAACCCAAAACGACGTCGTTTTGGGGGTTGCTGGGAACGGCTACCGGGTAGGGCGGCTGAGGATCTGGACTCTCTTCCATACAGACAGTCCTTTTCTCCTTCCGTTATTTTTTTACGACAATGATGGAACCATTAAAAGTGATGTTCTAAAACAGATGTTCTAAAACAATCATTAATAATGTGACATTCATTTTTTTTTTTATTAAAAAAACCCACTGTCACATCATTAGTGGTGGCACTAATTAGTGCTCCACTCATTTTCCTTTTTTTACTTAGCCTCTTTTCTTTTGATGCGCTCCTTCTCTCTCTTATGTCATCTCCCTTCCTCATATTGTTCTTTTCTTTGTTGACGTATTGTCTTTATTATTAAAATAAAAAAAAATTATAAATCAGTGTAAAATAATTATAATTACATGAAAATATATAATTTAAATCATTAATATTTGTAAAATTTATTATTAATTTATAATTATTTTTTAAAATCTCAACGGATTTTAGAAGATGTACCTCACTTACCTAGAAGAGTAAGATGTTATATATAGAATTCGATAGATGTAAGAAATGTATATTTTTTTTTGAAAAATGTATATTATTTATACGTTTAGAGCCTAAATACAATTTTCTTTTGGTCTTTTTACTTTGTCTATTTACTATCCGTACTAATCATTATTATAAAATTGACAATTTCTAACTAACTTAACTGAACTAGTTGTTAGCTTATTTACTATTATAAAATATGCATTACATTTTTTGTTATAGTAGATTTTTAGAATTGTAAAATTTTAATCTGGTTACATAAGTTTAATAGTTCAATTATGATTTTAAAGCTTTTTTTTTTTTTGAAATCGTAGAGATTAATTCAGCTCAAGATTTACTTTAAAATTAGGCCAATTCCAAGGCAATAGTCGAATTTTTTCGAATTTTGCACGCAAAATTCTTAATTTGAAACATAACTATTTCAATGACACAATTTCTTGCTTTAATATAATCCTAACAGTTTTAACCTTATTACCCTATAATTTTCCCTACCCTATCAACGTTCTCTCAAACTTTTTTTTTGTTAAAATGAAATTTGAACAAATATAATCAGGTCGGACAATTTTGCCATTCTATAGGGAAGAAAAAGAAAACCTCAAGGGTGATCTAGTGGTCAAGACTTGGGATTTGTAGGTGTGATCCATCTAATGTCTTAGGTTTGAAATTGTAAATAATTTCTAGGGACCAATCTATATGGAGTTTTTTCCGTGACTTTAATTGGGGTCTCTGCAAGTGGATGGTGGTTAGTCTTATGAATTAATCGATTTAGAGGGTTGGATACCAAGACGCAAAAAAAAAACAAAAAACAAAAAACAAAAAACAAACTAGCGAAGGAAAAAAAAATGAGGTCCTTTTCAGATTATTATCATAATTAAGAAATTTCTTCAATCATTCAATACGTATAATAATTTTTTTTAAAAAAAATTTAAGTAATTATAAATTTACATTCTTATTTGAGTAGAGGACAAATGTGATTAGATAGCAGGACTCATCTTCTATAAAACCATCTTATTACATTAATGGAGTTAGAAAGGTTTCAAAGTTAGGGAGAGAAGGTTGTACGAAGCATCCCTAAGTGGGAATGTACAAGCAATCGAAGCATTGTTCGAAGAAGACACTCTCATTCTTGACAAACTCTCTCTCACCTCCTCTTTCGATCACGATCACGATCACGACGGCCACGATACTCCATTGCACATAGCCGCATTGCGCGGTCACTCCGATTTCACAAAAACACTTCTGAGTCGAAAACCCGGGCATCGTACGATAGTTGTTAGAGGCAACAAACGATGCCGAGGATGACTTTTCCAAGGCTCGGAATGAAGATGGCATAACCCCACTCCACTTGGCAGCCATGAATGGCAAAGTCGAGGTTGAAAAACTACTGATTCAGTGTAGCGGCCCTAATTTTTCTTAAGTTATTATTTATTATCATTTTATTTTATTTTTATTAATTGTGTGGATACATGGGAATTTAATGTGATATTTAGTTATTTTAATGTGTTAGTTAATTATATATAATTAATCTGAATATTTATATTTATATATTTTTATATATACAAAAAAAAGAAATTATTAATATAGATTTTAAATAAGCTATTTATATTTATATGTGTTGTATTTAGATTGTATTTGTAAATTATAATATAAATGTCAATTAGGTTAATCATAAGGAGGCTGCCATTAGGAAAAGAAAAAAAAATAGAAGAGAGTGCTCCGTGTGCGGGACAAGCCGAGAGAGAGAGATCATCAAAGAAAGCTACAGGAAAAGAAGAAAGAAAAGAGAGACGGCAGAGGAGAAAAAGAAGAAAAAAAAGGGGGAGGGCTTAGGATTTTATTTTGGTGGTTTCATTAGTTTTGCAAATATTTCTTTGATCTTCAAAAAATAATTGTGAGTGTAAAACCCACTTCCCTTGATTTATATTTATTTCGTTGTTTTTATTTATTTGATGTTGGTTTGATATGGTATTTGTATGAAGATGATGATTTGATTTTAATTATTTTAGTTAGTTGTGTATGCAAGGTTTAGGGTTCTTGAGAGGGCAATTTATATCTAAATTGGGCCGAGCTAAGGAGGAGACTTCCTTGGAAATTGGGCCGCATAATGGACCGATGTAAGGATAGATTTACTTCGGTCCAAGAACTAAACGAATATGGGCCGCGGTAGAAAAGACTAGCAAGTGGGCCGCGGTCCAAGTGTTAGTTCGGTCCAAGTGTGGAAGGGACTTTTTCAAGTGTTATCTCGGTCCAAACGTGATTATAAGTTACTAATCGGAGTAGAGATAGTTATCTCGGCCATGGCACTCGGAGCCGAGGTAATGGCTTCTCTTGGTGGGCTTCGCTCTGGATAGCGCGGTAGAAGCTTACTCCGGTTAGCCCGATCCAAGAGAGCCTTTGAAGTTACTCCGGTCCGCAAGAGGTGTAAAGTTACTCCGGTCCAAGAGAGCCTTGAAGTTACTCCGGTCCGCAAGAGGTGTAAAGTTACTCCGGTCCGCGAGAGGTGTGAAATTGCTCCGGTCCCAGAGAGCTTGCGGTAAGTTCAGTCGTCACACAAAGTTATACCGGTTGGGACCGGAGTATTGGTTATACCGGTCAAGACATACCATGGTTAGCATTAAGAGAGCCGAGGTAAGAGCAGTAAATGGAAGAGCCGAGCTAAATTTATCTCGGTCTAGTCTGCGGCTTAGCATAGCCGTGCTTACTTCGGTCATATTGAAGTCTGACCATGGTAAAACCATCTCACTTGGTTTATGCAGTGAAGGGGGTGTTGAAGGATAGGCATTATCCTTCAGGAGTATGAATCCTAGGAGGACTCTACATAGAGGAATAAGAGTCCTACCAGGATTGTGCCGCGCGAAACCTATATAAGCTCACTAATATCACCTTTGGAGAGGTAATGCAACTTTTGCTCCCTGATTACATTGAGCTTTTGCCTACTTGTCTTGCTTTCTGACTTAGGCATCGGAGAGATTTCCGGCACACACCCGCCGGCCAGCTCACGTTTGTGTTTTCAGGTGACCAAGCGACGTCGTACGGAGGAACGCATACTTGATCAACAGGATTATACGAGAAGGTTTATTTCTTTCCCGTACAATTGGCGCCGTCTGTGGGAATTCAGACAAGAACAAAACCTCTTGATCAAGATTTTCCTCTTTAGAATCAATGGCGCACAACGAAGATTTGCCACAGTCCGCCATCGACGGACAAACACCAGAAGGGGGTGCGAGGCGCGAAGGTCTACCTCTCATCCCTCCTATGGCGGATTTAGAACCACAAAGACAGAATCCCAAGAGGGATACAAGGGGAAGAAGGCGGACTAACAGCCCCCATCACTCTCGTTCACAGAGTCCAGAAAGGCAAAGACGCAGAATTGATCCTCAAACTTTGGAGGATCGCGTCAGAGAACAAGACGAGTTGATCCGTCGAATGGCGGCAGACATGGAATCTCTAAAGCGCCAGGTGAAAGGAAAAGAAGTGGCGACAGGAGAGGGGCGCGCAAACAAGACGCCCCCTCGCCACTCGGAAAGTCGTAGTCAGAATACTACACCCTTTCAAGCGGAAAGCAAAAGCCTCAGGACGGGCGATGCCCAATCTGGATCCAGGTCCTCCAGAGCTCGTCACTCCAGGTCTGAGAAGACGAGATTGGAGAGGTCAAACACTGAGGGAAGTACATATTGGCCCTCACACTCACACCAAACCAGGTCAAGGCAGACAGAGTTGCCCAGGTCATCCGACTTACAAACTGTGCTCGAAGAGAAGGCACGATGGAAGGAGGACGCCAGGGCACGCGATCCACACAGAGTCTCTGCCTTACAGCGGTTGGCTCCTCGGACGCATGGAAGCGTCGAGGTTGGAATGCCAATACCGCGCCCTGCCTACGAACCAACGGACAAGACATTAGCAAGGCTGCAGACCTCGCCCTTCGTTCCGGCGATTGAAAATGCGCCCCTGCCTTCAGGTTTCCTTCAGCCCAAATTCACCACGTACGAGGGGAAAACAGACCCCTACATGCACCTAAGCCACTTCCGCCAGGTTATGGCGGTATATCGGTGCAACGAGGCCTTAATATGCATCCTCTTCCCCTCCAGCCTTGGCGACCTAGGCTTGACTTGGTTCGAAAAACTTCCAGAAGGCAGCATAGCCTCCTGGGCGCAGTTAGCAGAGGCGTTCGTGACAAGGTTTAGAACGAACACCAAAACCCCAGTGGAGATCGATCAGCTACTCTCCATCGACATGGGCGACAAGGAGACGTTGAGGTCCTACAACAGCCGTTATTGGGAGACCTTCAACCAGATAGGAGATTGCCCCACAAATCTCGCCATCGCGCAATACAATAGAGGTCTTCCAGTCGGAAACAGGTTGAGGGACTCAATTACCATGACGCCACCCCTCACGATGGAAGCCTTGATGGAAAGAGTACACCAACATATTCGCGTGGAGGAAGATAGCGCCCGCGTTAAAACAAAATCTGGCACAACCGCAATACCAGATAAAACGACTACAGCAAAGGTCAACACGGTAGAACGTCCAAGCAGAAACGGGCAAGGCAGGCGGGACAACGGAGAGGACCAAGGCAAAAGAAGGTTGAGAGTCCACACTGCCATGACCACGGTGTTCAAAAAACCAATCTACCGAATTCTCAGCGAGATACACGATGAACCTTTCGTCCGATGGCCTGCTAAGCTGGGAGAAGCGCAAAAAGACTACGACGAGAGATCGCGGTGCACCTTCCATGATGAACAGGGGCACCGCACTGAAAATTGCACGCCATTAAAGCAGCATTTGGAGGAGTTAGTGGCAGCTGGGCACTTGGACCAATACATAAAAGGAAGAACTTGAGTGCAAGGAGCTGTTCGCAGATGTTAGCGAGGTAACTGAACAGAAGGCAGTGGGAGACTTGGTACAGGAAATGATAGATGTAAAGAACCCAGAGAAGGCAAGCTAGGGCCCAATTGGGAAGGACCATACAAAGTGGTTGGTTTAGCTGAAAAGGGGCATATCACTTGGAGGACGGAGCCAACAAGGCTATCCCCAGACCATGGAACACTGCCGATCTCGAGCTATTTTTTCGATAGGGTACTTGTAATTTACATTTTTCTCAATAAAACAAGTAGTTCCCTTCTCAGCATAGATTATTTTCTTCTGTAAAAGTTGTTTTAGTGAGCTAGGGGCATTGAAAGCAGAGTTGGCTGGAAAACCAACACTTACCTCTCCTAAGCCGAGATAAGGATCTAGGCTACAGGAAGTTGGCAGGTTTGACCAACAAAACTCTTTTGCACCCTTTAAGCCGAGGTAAGGACCTAGGCTAAAGGTGGTTGGTAGGTTTGACCAACAAAACTCTTTTGCACCCTTTAGCCGAGGTAAGGACCTAGGCTAAAGGTGGTTGGCAGGTTTGACCAACAAAACTCTTTTGCACCCTTTAAGCCGAGGTAAGGACCTAGGCTAAAGGTGGTTGGCAGGTTTGACCAACAAAACTCTTTTGCACCCTTTAGCCGAGGTAAGGACCTAGGCTAAAGGTGGTTGGCAGGTTTGACCAACAAAACTCTTTTGCACCCTTTAAGCCGAGGTAAGGACCTAGGCTAAAGGTGGTTGGCAGGTTTGACCAACAAAACTCTTTTGCACCCTTTAGCCGAGGTAAGGACCTAGGCTAAAGGTGGTTGGCAGGTTTGACTAACAAAACTTTTTTGCACCCTTTAAGCCGAGGTAAGGACCTAGGCTAAAGGTGGTTGGCAGGTTTGACCAACACAACTCTTTTGCACCCTTTAGCCGAGGTAAGGACCTAGGCTAAAGGTGGTTGGCAGGTTTGACCAACATTTTTTACTCTTTGGCCGAGATAAGGATCAAGGCTGAAGAGTGGTTGGCAGGTATGACAAGATAGATTGCAAGGTTAAGACCGAGATGAGTATCTCGGCCAGAGAATGTCATACTTCATTCAAAACATAAGTGGAAAATAAATGCAAGCATGGAGCAAGCCGAACAAGCAGCTAAGAGAACTGAAGATTTCATTCCAAAAGTGCATTACAAAAGGAGGGGCCGTAGCCAGGTTACAAACTCCTTTGGTAAACAGAAGAAAAATCATGCAAAGAGGTCATTTACATCAGCGTCCAAATAACCACACTTTGGTTGAGCTCGGTCAAAGGCACCGCATCAGACACAGCAGGCAAAGGTGGGATGGAGACCACAGGAGTTGGAGAGTTGGACTGGCGACCGAGCTGGGCGTTATTGTCAAGCTCTTGGGATACATCCTCTTCCTCAGTATTGAAGAAATTTTTGCTGAATGGCATTTGCATACTCCACCATGGAGCTCGGTATAAAATATGGAGGAGGGTTTAGGAAGACCTCGGTCTCTTGACTATGACCGAGTTGCGCCACAGCTGCTTCCCACCCACACTTGACGAAGAGGTCTTTGGCGGCCTCACATTGCAGGATATAGCTCGCGCAGTATCTCGGTTGAGCGTGCAAAGGTATGCCTGGCCAACCTAGTCCGTTTGCAAAGTAAAAAGGAAACGTATTAAGCACGGATCGTTGGACCGTGCTAAAAGAAACAAAGGTGAAATAAGTGGAGTCCTCGCTCGGCTAAGTGGAACGAAGGATTCGTAGCCCGGTTGGAGCTTATTATGCAGCATTCTTACTTCGGTTTTTGACTAAGTCAGGGAGCTGGTTTAGCCCGGTAGAAGGCCACAGTTTAGCTCGGTTGAGAGGCTAAAGTTTAGCTCGGCTGGAAACAAGTAATCCCAAATCATGCATGGCAGTTGGAATTAAGGGGCAATTGAGAGGGCAATTTATATCTAAATTGGGCCGAGCTAAGGAGGAGACTTCCTTGGAAATTGGGCCGCATAATGGACCGATGTAAGGATAGATTTACTTCGGTCCAAGAACTAAACGAATATGGGCCGCGGTAGAAAAGACTAGCAAGTGGGCCGCGGTCCAAGTGTTAGTTCGGTCCAAGTGTGGAAGGGACTTTTTCAAGTGTTATCTCGGTCCAAACGTGATTATAAGTTACTAATCGGAGTAGAGATAGTTATCTCGGCCATGGCACTCGGAGCCGAGGTAATGGCTTCTCTTGGTGGGCTTCGCTCTGGATAGCGCGGTAGAAGCTTACTCCGGTTAGCCCGATCCAAGAGAGCCTTGAAGTTACTCCGGTCCGCAAGAGGTGTAAAGTTACTCCGGTCCAAGAGAGCCTTGAAGTTACTCCGGTCCGCAAGAGGTGTAAAGTTACTCCGGTCCGCGAGAGGTGTGAAATTGCTCCGGTCCCAGAGAGCTTGCGGTAAGTTCAGTCGTCACACAAAGTTATACCGGTTGGGACCGGAGTATTGGTTATACCGGTCAAGACATACCATGGTTAGCATTAAGAGAGCCGAGGTAAGAGCAGTAAATGGAAGAGCCGAGCTAAATTTATCTCGGTCTAGTCTGCGGCTTAGCATAGCCGTGCTTACTTCGGTCATATTGAAGTCTGACCATGGTAAAACCATCTCACTTGGTTTATGCAGTGAAGGGGGTGTTGAAGGATAGGCATTATCCTTCAGGAGTATGAATCCTAGGAGGACTCTACATAGAGGAATAAGAGTCCTACCAGGATTGTGCCGCGCGAAACCTATATAAGCTCACTAATATCACCTTTGGAGAGGTAATGCAACTTTTGCTCCCTGATTACATTGAGCTTTTGCCTACTTGTCTTGCTTTCTGACTTAGGCATCGGAGAGATTTCCGGCACACACCCGCCGGCCAGCTCACGTTTGTGTTTTCAGGTGACCAAGCGACGTCGTACGGAGGAACGCAGACTTGATCAACAGGATTATACGAGAAGGTTTATTTCTTATGATTAACCTAATTGATATTTATATTTATATATTTTTAAATATACAAAAAAAAAGAAATTATTAATATAGATTTTAAATAAGCTATTTATATTTATATGTGTTGTATTTAGATTGTATTTGTAAATTATAATATAAATGTCAATTAGGTTAATCATAAGGAGGCTGCCATTAGGAAAAGAAAAAAAAATAGAAGAGAGTGCTCCGTGTGCGGGACAAGCCGAGAGAGAGAGATCATCAAAGAAAGCTACAGGAAAAGAAGAAAGAAAAGAGAGACGGCAGAGGAGAAAAAGAAGAAAAAAAAGGGGGAGGGCTTAGGATTTTATTTTGGTGGTTTCATTAGTTTTGCAAATATTTCTTTGATCTTCAAAAAATAATTGTGAGTGTAAAACCCACTTCCCTTGATTTATATTTATTTCGTTGTTTTTATTTATTTGATGTTGGTTTGATATGGTATTTGTATGAAGATGATGATTTGATTTTAATTATTTTAGTTAGTTGTGTATGCAAGGTTTAGGGTTCTGTACATATTTATTTTGTGGATGTAATCACACTTATGAATATATGAAATTAAAATAAACTAGGAACCCATAGATAAATTCCTTACGCTCCATCATTACTCCATGAATTGTTGTTTTATTTGAGTGTTGGTGAGAAAGAGTATATAAAAAAAAGGGGTAAAGATTATGATATTTATTTGAATGCCTTAGATTTGGCATTGTTATATTTGTTCTCATGAGTAGATGAGAGATTTTGTATATATATTATTGCCTCGTTCTCAGGAGTAGACGAGTGCTTGATTTACACACGTACGTATATGCTAACCATTCAGAGAGTGTGGGTCAAACTCGGGACGATATCCCCGTGCAAATTTGGCTTCAGAGTGGTGTTAGGTGTACAGGAGGCACATGGGATATATGTGTAGGCCGGAAGTGAAGGGCCGAAGTAGTGGAGTTAAAGTACAAAGAATTAAATATGAACTTGTTGATATAGTTTGTATTGCTTTGATTTGTACAACTTGAAAAATAGTAAATGACCTTGATAAATTATAAAATTTGGGCAAAGGAATGTATATGTAATTCTAGACAACTTTTGTGTTTTAACTTTTTACTAAAATGTAATGACTCAAAAAAAAAAAAAAAAAAAAAAAAAATCAACTAATATATATAAGCTTGCTTTACAGTTGCTCAGACAAAACCCAACTAATATATATATATATAAAGTTGCTTTACAACTGTCCACTGATGCTTGTCTGGTCATTGTCTTCTCTTTCGTTCTCATCCCTTCTTGATGGTTATCTCACTCTTAACTTCTTCTTCTTCTGTTCGAATTTTAGCTCTGTCTTCTTCTCGCCATAAAAGATTACCCATTAAGCCCACCTACTTCTCTTCTCATCTGCCATTGAAATGCTCCAACAACTTCCCTTTATCAGGTTGTACACTCACTGAAGGTGCACAATAACTTATTCAAGGAGGCACCAGAAGCCTTTTTTTTTTTTTTTTTCAATCTGGACTCCATGTTTATGTTGAGCTTCAGTTAGCCATGGCTGTTGCGAGTGCATTTGCAGGGGCCAAGCTCGAGACTCTCCTCCTCAGCAATACTGCTGCCGACGCAGCTTCGTCGCTGGCGGTGGCAGCGTCTCAAATTCGAGTCCTCTGTAAACCACTTGGAGCCATACGACCTCTCATTCATAGAGCTCGAACCATAGAAGAGCTGTGTGGTTTGAATCATATAGAAGAAGCTACTGTCCTTAGTACCTGCAACAGGATGGATATATATGTTGTAGCACTGTCTCAACATCGTGGCATAAAAGAAGTGGTTGAATGGATGTCAAAGTTGATGTTAACGATCAAGGTTATAGTCATCATAATATTGCGAAGCTCATGTTCATTTGCATGCTTTGTTGCCCCACACATTTTGGTCAAATGGAATGCCTAAAGTTAATTGCATCTATTGGATTTCCAGAGAAGAGGATAGGATATCTTGGCTTTATGTTGCTTCTTGACGAAAGGCAAGAAGTACTGATGTTGGTCACAAACCCATTAAAGCAAGATCTTAATCACTTCAACCAGTACATTCTTTTTCCAGAATAGATTTTAGACCCATGTTCTTGAGACCAAAATGAAGAGCTTGGCGAGAGCGACATTTTGACCGGTGGAGATCGAAATTCGACAAAATCGAAAATTTGGATTTTTGCTTGTTTCCTCTTCTAGCTTAAGGTAGGGATAATCTACTTATTTTTATGAGTTTTAACATAAATGTTGGGCATTTGTATAAATGTAGGGATTTTGGAAAGTTAGCGTTTGATTTGAGATTATAAAAGAACGGTTCTTGGTTTTGGACTCTATTGCGAATGTGAGGTTTTGAAATGGGGTTATAGGTGTACAATTGATGAAATTGGGCCTTAGAAGTGTTATTTGAGAAAGAGGGAAAAATGCCCTAATTGGGATTAAATAAATTATTTGTCAAAATAATGAAATTAATTATAGGAATGCATAATCGAGTTGGAAATGATGAAATTGGGGGAAAATGTAATAAATTGGTATAGTTGGATTGAAAATCACTTACCTGTGGAAATGTATTAATTTATCTGTTTGATAAATTTAATTATCTGTTTAGAAATAACTGTTTTGGGCTATCGGTGGAGGATGGTCATGATTGTTGTAGAGTTGCATGATGATTAGGTAAACTAAAACTAATCAATTGGAATATGTCATTGAATATGACAGTTGGAATAACACATTGAATATGTGCACTACTTAATCATTGTATATGATAAAGTGTTTAAATACATTGCATATGTATCTTTGTTTGGGAGGAGATATGGGATGTACTCCATTGTTTGGGAGGAGATAGGAGATGGACTCCATTGATAGTTAAGTTGGCCGGAGTGTCCAGGGTGAAAGTCCCCAAACCTTATATATATCTGAATGATGTTGATGAGTTGAAGTGTTGATATTATGAGTTGTAGTCTCATTTTGAATTGTTGATGAATTGAAGTGTTGTCTTTATGAGTTGTAGTCTCATTTGAATTACTTGGATAAATGAACCATGTCAATAAAGTGAATTGGAAATAGAAATGAAACCTGATTGAAAGATGAATATCAATGTTGATGGGTTATAAAAACGGTGTAAAGCGATGTACATGTGGTGAACATTTATCAGATGCTAATGTTTTAATTATTTCTCATATTTGGTTTAGCATATCTCTACTGGGCTTTGGCTCACCCTACTTGGAACACCATTTTTCAAGTATAGGCGATATACCACCTCCAAGGGTATAGCTTGGGTGGTTTTAGAGCTGAAGGCTTCATTTTCTTGTTTTGCCTATGTTTGTACTTAAATGTAAATCTAAGCCGAGGGCTTTACTTGTAAAAGAGTTAGAACTCTTCTTTTGTGTAACCAAGTAATACTTGGAAAGATGTAAGCCTTAGGGCATTCTATTATTTTTGTAAACATTTGGGAATATATATGAAATACCCTTTTGTAATATTAACTCTGATGTACGTATGGAAATGTGATTATCTATCATGAATATAGAACTGTTAAATGATGGGATTATGTATTATTTTGAGGGCGTTATAACTTGGTATCAGAGCATACCGGGTTCGAATACTTTGGGTACGTGGAGAGTGGTTAGTACCACAGTGGGTTTATTTCACTTGATAGAGATATTTGTATGATGAGGTGCTATGTGATAACATACTTATGTGATTATATGGGTATGGGGTTTGATTTCTGAGATGTTAATTAGGTCTGTGAGTTCTTGGAAGTCCAGTTAGAAGACCACTTGATCACTGCTATTTCTGATTGGAACTCTAGCAATGTCATGGGACAATCATTATCTAGAAAGAAAATATGTATGTGCTTATGTGACTATGTGCTTATGTGGAATGAATTAACTGTTGTCCATTGCCTTAGGACGTGAGTGAGTTAGCTTCGACACAATTATGACAGTGTCAATCTCGAGTGTTGCCTTTATTTGGATGTCAGGACGTAGAAGGGGAAGTGGTAGGCATGGTAGGCCTAGGAGGCACGAGATGCCAATACCGGATGAGATTCCGGTGCAAGAGGAGGGGACAGGGCAGGCAAATGTGGCTGAGCCAGTTGGGCAACAGGCCATGGGTGCTTGGGCGCAAGAGATAGGAGGGGTACTGAACATACTGAGGGCTAAGAACCTAGCATAGGCCCCAACTGCCCCAGTTGCAGAGACAGGACCACTCCTGCTAAAAAGAGAGTTCTTCCGGACCAATCCGGATATTTTTGGTGGGAGATCCTAAGGAGCCACTAAAGGCTGAATGAGTGACATCATAGCCTGTGGTTATATCTTTTAGGATTTGGGTAGAAGCAAGTTGACTAAAGACTTCAAAGGAGATTTCAAAGTCACTACAACTATGAGTATTTGTTGGGAGTACCTTAGTATTGCTAGAATGTATATCTAGTCTGGATGAATTCTATGTGGACTCGAAGTGCATTGTGTGAGCGTTTGGGTAAATTCTATGTTGGAGTGAAATTGTGTGAGTGGATGTAGACAAGTTTGCGTAAACTGTTAGTTGGTTCGTCAAGTGAAAGAAATAGAGTGAATAGGTAAAATTAATACAGAAATTATTTGGTTGGGCAACTACAGTTGTGGCTGAGAATTTTTTAGTAGTGTGTTTGGCATGATTGCATTATGCTTCGTAAAGGTTGGTGTTTCTTCTTGTTCAAGTGAAGTAGTTGAGGCTAAGGTGATCCATGAATTTTGTTTTTGGAATAATTCATGGAAGAATATGATTGTACCAGGGGATGAATGAAGGTTCTCATGGGATGAAATATTTGGAGTCATTGTTTGTGTTAGTTTTATTCAATTGGGTAACTGAGTATGAATTCATTTTAATATTGAGATGAGTTAGTTATCGTGTGACGGTTGCAATTACAAAATATATAATTGAATTGTGTCTTTAAAGGGAGAGTGTTCTCATTGGTTAAGAGTCTTGAGATAATCACTTTGGATGGATATTAAGTAAATTATTGCACTAGAAAAGAAAAAAAAGAAAAAAGAGAAAACTGATTTTATTGAAGTCAGGGGATGACATCCCCGATTACAGAGGCAAAAAAAAAAAAAAAAAAAGGAGAGGGATCTTGTTTTTGATAACAGTCACCTGCCGACTTCACTTACTCGACTCTCCCGCCAAGCTCTTCCTTTTTTTGTCGCCTTGGGTGACCCTTGAAGGTCCTGCCTCAGCGCGTGCAGGACCGCCGAGAGAGTTGACTCCCTACTGGTTGTCAAAGGTGAAGTATGAAGGTGCTCCGAATCGGGTCATGACGATGGTCTTTCGTTTCAACTCCTTATTCTCCGCCTTCAATGCGCAAATCTCTACTCGCACATCTTTGTACATGCGCTGGAGCAGAGAAAGTTGGGCATTTAATTGTTGTACTTCACTGGTCCTATTCTGCAGCCGGTGAGATAATTTGGTAACCGTAGTCACTGTCTCCATGCAAGAGCTCAGTGTGAAGTGGTTGGCCTCAATATCAAATTGAGCAACCATGATTTGCTCAACTGACGTCATGTGAAAGTTAAGAAGAGTGGGAGCAGGGGCACTCGGTCCAGGAAGGTTAGGAAGAGTAGGAGCAGGGGCACTCGGTCTAGGAAGGTTAGGAAGAGTAGGAGCAGGGGCACTCGGTCCAGGAAGGTTAGGAAGGGTAGGAGTAGGGGCACTCGGTCCAGGAGAGCTTGGATCATTGAGGTCCGGAAAGAGAGTGAGGGGATGAGATGAGGCCATGTGTGGTGAGAGATGTAAAGAGAAAGAAAAGAGAGTCAAAGAAATAGCAGAGAATAGATTGAGTTTTGGGACAACTTTTCTCCTTTGTTCAGTCTCTCTTTTTCTCTCGATGAGGAAGAAGAAACAAAAGAGAGTGATGAAGAAGAAGGAGAAATGAGTGAATAAGTAGAAGAGGGAAGATACTGATTCAGAAGAATGTAGAAGATAAGAAGACAATGAGGGAGAGATAGCCGAGGCGAGCGGCAATCGAGAAGAGCTGCTTTTGGCGGCCAACACGCAAAAGCAAGGCCGCGTGTCAGACGCAGTTTTGGAAAGAAGAGAGAGAAGCGGGAAAGTTGTATACATATATCTATCTATATTGTATATTTACGCATTATATACATTTATTCGACTATTTTTGTCACAAGAGTGACTTAGGTTCAGGGGTTTGGCTCGGTGGTTGAGGGACCAAAGGGATGAAGCCTGAGGTCAGGGGTTCGAAACCCCGTATCCCTGCATTCATGTCTTATTTCCTTTTTGTGTGTTTTGCTTACGCGCGATGACGTCAACTTACGGAATGTTTCGTCGTAGTAACGACATATGCTCACTGACGTCCATAGACAGAATATTCCTTGTCAGTAACGGCATATTCTCCAAATGTGTCTGTGTATCATTTGTTCGTATTTCTCCCTTGGTGAAAATGTTGTGGAGACACCACGCGGTTGAGAAAGCGACTTGAGAACGTGAGGCTGAAGTCTGTGAGAAGTATTCAGACCTTTTTATCGACATTTGGGAATTGTGATAGAAATGTTATTTTGATATTAGGATGTACATTGTATATGTTATGGAGTAGGGTGAATCTCGTATGTTTAATTGGGAGGCTGTGTTATCATGCCATAATTATGTTTCTACGGTTGTAATTGATTTTAATTCAGCGAGGTTAATCTATTTATTAACTATTTGGGAATTTTAGAACTGTTTCAGTGTTAATTTTTATATGTGTCTTATCGTGATTAGTTTTGTATACTTCTCGGGTAAGAGGTTGACTATTCAGTTAACTGGCCTCAAGAACAGTATTAGTACGTGTCTATAAGTGAGTTAGTATAGTAAGAGTTGTTTAATTTGGGTTTGATCTCGTGGGGTATCGTAATATTAGTGTGATGAAGAATAGTGTTGGTAAGGTATTGTCTATTTTGTGATGGTTGACGGTCACTATTTGAGTTGGTGGTTAGTGCTTTTGAAGAGTTATTATTTCGTTTTGTTAAGGTCTCGGAGTAGTGATAGTTATTTTGGCCTTGGGATGCAATGTGCATTAGGCGATATAGATAGTTCGTTGAAGTTGGGTTATCACCAATAAGGTATGGTGTCTTGGTATTCTGAGGAATCGTTTTGCCAAAATGTTTGCTATGTTTGAGGAATTAAATCCTATTTTGTTGCTTTGGGTTGTCAATGTGAATAGAAGAATCATTTAATGGTTTATACAAGTACGGGTTTTTATAATCAATTGTTGTGCGAATGTAATGGTTTGGTTCGACACTGGTGTACTAGTTGTTGGCTTAGGTAGAGGCCAAAGAATTGTGTTGATGCAATGGTAAGTACCTGAGGGAGTTTGTGGGTGGCAGTAGGATGCATTACATTACTTGTCTAAATTTCGAGGATGAAAGTTCTTTAAGGAGGGTAAGTTGTAATGACTCAAAAAAAAAAAAAAAAAAAAAAAAAAAAAGAAACCAACTAATATATATAAGGTTGCTCTACAGCTGCTCAGACAAAACCCAACTAATATATATATATATATATAAATATATATAAAGTTGCTTTACAGCTGCTCACTGATGCTTGTCTAGTCATTGTCTTCTCTTTCGTTCTCATCCCTTCTTGATGGTTATCTCACTCTTAACTTCTTCTTCTTCTGTTTGAATTTTAGCTCTATCTTCTTCTCGCCAAAAAAGATTACCCATTAAGCCCACCTACTACTCTTTTCATCTGCCATGGAAATGCTCCAACAACTTCCCTTTATCAGGTTGTACACTCACTGAAGGTGCACAATAACTTATTCAAAGAGGCACCAGAAGCGTTTTTTTTTCAATCTAGACTCCATGTTTATGTTGAGCTTCGGTCAGCCATAGCTGTTGCGAGTGCGTTTGTAGGGGCCAAGCTCGAGACTCTCCTCCTCAGCAATACTGCTGCCGTCGCAGCTTCGTCGTTGGCGGTGGCAGCGTCTCAAATTCGAGTCCTCTGCAAACCACTTGGAGCCACAAGACCCCTCATTCATAGAGCTCGAACCATAGAAGAGCTGTGTGGTTTGAATCATATGGAAAAAGCTGCTGTCCTTAGTACTTGCAACATGATGGAGATATATGTTGTAGCACTGTCTTAACATCGTGGCGTAAAAGAAGTGGCTGAATGGATGTCAAAGTTGATGTTAATGATCAAGGTTATAGTCATCGTAATATTGCGAAGCTCATGTTCGTTTGCATGCTTGGTTGCCCCACACATTTTGGTCAAATGGAATGCCTAAAGTTAATTGCATCTATTGGATTTCCAGAGAAGAGGATAGGATATCTTGGCTTTATGTTGCTTCTTGATAAAAGGCAAGAAGTACTGATGTTGGTCACAAACCCATTAAAGCAAGATCTTAATCACTTCAACCAGTACATTCTTTTTTCTAGAATAGATTTTAGACCCATGTTCTTGAGACCAAAATGAAGAGCTTGGCGAGAGCGACATTTTGATCGGTGGAGATCGAAATTCGACAAATTCGAAAATTTGGATTTTTGCTTGTTTCCTCTTCTAGCTTGAGGTAGGGATAATTTACTCCTTTTTATGAATTTTAACATAAATGTTGGGCATTTGTATAAATGTAGGGATTTTGGAAAGTTAGCGTTTGATTTGAGATTATAAAAGTGGGGTTCTTGGTTTTGGACTCTATTGCGAATGTGAGGTTTTAAAATGGGGTTATGGGTGTACAATTGATGAAATTGAGCCTTAGAAGTGTTATTTGAGAAAGAGGGAAAAATGCCCTAATTAGGATTAAATAAATTATTTGTCAAAATAATGAAATTAATTATAGGAATGCATAATCGAGTTGGAAATGATGAAATTGGGGGAAAATGTAATAAATTGGTATAGTTGGATTGAAAATCACTTACCTGTGGAAAATGTATTAATTTATCTGTTTGATAAATTTAATTATATGTTTAGAAATAACTGTTTTGGGCTATCGGTGGAGGATGGCCATGATTGTTGTAGAGTTGCATGATGATTAGGTAAACTGAAACTAATCAATTGGAATATGTCATTGAATATGACAGTTGGAATAACACATTGAATATGTGCACTAATTAATCATTGTATATGATAAAGCGTTTAAATACATTGCATATGTATCTTTGTTTGAGAGGAGATATGGGATGTACTCCACTGTTTGGGAGGAGATAAGGGATGGACTCCATTGATAATTAAGTTGGCCGGAATGTCCAGGGTGAAAGTCCCGAAACCATATATACAACTGAATGATGTTGATGAGTTGAAGTGTTGATATTATGAGTTGTAGTCTCATTTTGAATTGTTGATGAATTGAAGTGTTGTCTTTATGAGTTGTAGTCTCATTTGAATTACTTGGATAAATGAACCATGTCAATAAAGTGAATTGGAAATAGAAATGAAATCGGATTGAAAGATGAATATCAATGTTGATGGGTTATAGAAACGGTGTAAAGCGATGTACATGTGGTGAACATTTATCAGATGCTAATGTTTTAGTTATTTCTCATATTTGGTTTAGCATATCTCTACTGGGCTTTGGCTCACCCTACTTGGGACACCATTTTTCAGGTACAGGCGATATACCACCTCCAAGGGTATAGCTTGGGAGGTTTTGGAGCTGAACGCTTCATTTTCTTGTTTTGCCTATATTTGTACTTAAATGTAAATCTAAGCCGAGGTCTTTACTTATAAAAGAGTTAGAACTCTTTCTTTTGTGTGACCAAGTAATACTTGGAAAGATGTAAGCCTTAGGGCATTCTATTATTTTTGTAAACATTTGGGAATATATATGAAATACCCTTTTGTAATATTAACTCTGATGTACGTATGGAAATGTGATTATCTATCATGAATATAGAACTGTTAAATGATGGGATCATGTACTATTGTGAGGGCGTTACAAAAAAGATCGATTAGAACTTGTAATCGGGTGATCTTGGTTACAACAGTTTTTATTCATTTTAGCAATGCAAATTTTAGATATTGTTTTAACCCACTAAACGAGCTCATTTTTATTGGTTTTGCATAAACTGAAGTAAAACATTATTCTAAACACTTTTTGTGTTTTGAACTTTTCCCGAAAAAATCATCCTAGGGCAGTCTCTTTTCATTTTCGGCTTCAGATTTTTCAGGTAAATTTCGTCTAGGTTCTTCAATCAAGTTTTTCTCTCAACTTGTTCAGTTTCTACTAATTTGTCCACTTTACTTTTTATAAAATTTGATTCTGTACAACTTTTGTTCTTTGAGTTTTGATTAATTCAAATTATTTAAGTATGAAACAGTGTATTTTTTATACTTCTTCAGCAATTCACTTATGATTAAATTATACTAACTTTTTTTTTTTTTTTTTTGCAGAATGGTGGGTCTTACTAATTTTTTTTATACAGGGCTGACCGGCCATATTTTTATGTTTATTTTGTTTATTTTATACTCAATTTATATTTAGTTGTGTACGGGTAAGAAACTAAATGCCACCGTATCTCGGGAATCTACCCCTTCGTTTCGGTGCAGGTGGAACTACTTGTCTTGTCTCGTAACAAAAATTAAATATATCTTTATTTGTACATGGTGGACACGTGGGTGTCAAATATATGTACTCATACCAGTATACTTGTATACTGATATGTTTTGTCTTTTGGCATCTCGGGTGCGTTCTATTTGAGCATAGCCGAGCTTCCTTTGTAGGATTAGTTGGGACTACGGTGGTGACGAGAAATAACTATAGTTATTGGACATGTCTCTTGGACTTCTTTTGTTTTCTTGAGCTTAGGGTTGATATTAATTTATTGTATTTATTATTATTTTTTTATGACCTTAGTATTTTGACAATTTGGCATTGTGGGTTATTTTTCAACTTTACATTATTTAAGTTATTTTGACTAGCTGTTACTACTTTAATGTTGAAAGTATTTGATAGTTATGAATGTATTGTGGATAATTTGGTTAGCATTTTGTTCATTTTTTTTATCCGTTGTAATCTTTTGAGCATGAAAATTTACTTAAACCTTATGGAGACAAGAATGTTTAGCTTTTGTTTCACCCCTAGGATTTAGATGATAGAATATTGATTGGGGTTTAGTCATAATTTAATATTTAATTGTTTGAATTTTGGGGCGTGACACTTGGACTGTCACGCCCCGGATTTACGAGGTCTGACCCACATGAGTAAACTACCCAACGATAGACGATCACTAACAACATTCATGCAAATGTGTATAATATAAGCACACAATACATGTGTTATTCCAATTTTATACATTCTTAGATACAACATCTAAGTCAAATGGATGCTCTGTAACAAAAAAACATACAAAAATGTTATAAATCAAATTAAGATGCCCAAAGGCTTACATCATATACAAAGGGTATAACCCTTACAAGAATGGCACACGACTAACAAATACATAAATGGCTCTTGGCCGACAAATAAAGGAACCACCTTACAAGATTCCAAACACAACTTCAACGTCTCATTCCATGTCCATATAAGCATACCTGAAAAATATTTTCAGCCACGTATGATGAGCATAAAACCCAGTAGGAAATAATTCAAAAACTAAATATGCTCCACCAGTGTAAATGATCATGAATGCAATACATACATATATAATATGCTTAATGCATCTTCAAATCCACTTGCTTTCTCAATAAAAACCCTTTCTTTCCAGTCTTCCAAACCTTTCGTTTATTCAAAACATTTTTCAAATTCAATACATTCGTTTGATATAAAAATACATTTCCACAAGTCAATCTAGATATCTCAATACCAACTAGCAATTTCATTGCCAATTCCAATACGAATACATCGTTAACCAACAACAAATACATTGCTAAAACCGTTTTAAAATCATTTTTTTCCGAAACCAAAATGATAATAAATAAAATGAGTAAATCTCCAAAACCAATACAACATTTCACGAAAATTTCATCCGCGGGAAACCGTCAAACGGGACCCATGTAAACGTAGGCTATACAAGCACTACAATTGCCATTTTACGAAAATTTCGTCTGCGGGATCGGCACCCATGTATACGCGCGGTTTTCGGGACTTTCACCCTGGACACATAGGCCAACTTAATTTAATGGAGTCCATCCCCTTTATCCTCCCAACAATGGAGTACATCCCCTTTCTCCTCACAACAATGGAGTATATCCCCTTTCTCCACCCAAACATCATACAAATATAACGTATTAAAACACACAGTTATATTCAATGACAACCATTTTCTCAGATTTACCATTTTATTTCCTCTTTCGAAATAGCACAATGCATGTGACCTAAAATATGATTTTCAAAATGAAACAAATGCTCTTAAAACATAAGACAATAATTTCCAAAATCTCTTTCCAAAACATAGAGTTTAACTCCTCAAAATCCATTGCATGTTCCATGATATGCATGATTTATAAACAGTCCAGTTTGCCTAGTCAACATGCAATCTCTACAATAATCATAACTATCATCCATCGATGGCCCAAAACAAATATATCTAAACAGATAAATAAATTCCGTTAAAGATACATTTCCAAAATCTCAAATGGGAGTGATAATACATATCTAACTCCACCATCATCCTTAATCATCATTTCAATTTCACATTCTTCAACATTTATTTCATTCCTCTTTACAATATCAAAAATTACATTTTAGGGTATAATTCCCTTCCTCTTTGAAAATTCATTTCAATGCAAAAAATAGCTCACTTCAACATATATCAACTCCAATTTCATAATCACCATCTTTATTAAGAAAACATTTAGAAACCCCTCTTTTACATTTTAATTTGATAGTTCAACAATTTCCCAAAAGGACCAACATTTTAGGGTTTCTTCAAATTAGGGCTTTTTACTTGTAAAAACTCATATACATTCTTTATAAGTGGAAAATAAACCTTTGTAGCTAAACCATAGCTCAACAATCCCATTTGGAACAAACCCTAACTTACAAACAAATTATCAAAAATCAATCTAAGAACAATAGGATTTATATATTTAAAATACGCCACAAATACACTACCAAACTCATATTGAGTTTATGAAATTGTCCCTACCTGTTTCAGCAAGAAGGAAGCAAGTCGTAAAAATCATCGGCGATGAAACAACGATCTGTTGAGATTAAATGGAAGCCCTTGTCATGCTCTATGTTTTGGTATATAGAACTAGGGGTCAAAGATGTATAGAAATAGATGAAATCAAGGCTAAAAAGCTTGAGAAAACAAAAATGATGGAAGGAGAAAGAGAAGGGAGTGAAAAGTGAAGTGGTTTGATCCAAAAAGTGACTTTTAAAGATCTGATTTTGCGCTATACGCTCAAGCGTCAAAAATTGTGCTCGAGCGTACTATGCTGACAGCACAAATTTGCAAATTTCAAACAGGTATATCTCTCTCGTCCGGACTCCGTTTAGAGTCGTTCTTGTGTCCAAATTAAAGCCCCGGAAGTAAGATTTCCAATGGTTCTAGCCTCACATCAAGATTCAAAGTATGGAGAGAGAAAATGATAAAAGAGTGAAGACTACTCAATAACAACTATTCGAATTTGGAGTTTTTGATTCAATCTCACCCAACCACTATGGTAACACCTCAACCAAGGCTCAAATATCGACTAAAAAGAATAAAAAATCAAGATAATCAAAGAGTCAAATATAATTCCATTATAACAATAAGTATAGAGTGCTACATGGACTCGCCCTGAGTCGATTTATGAGAAACTCAGGAGAAGAGAAGAGACTATTCTACACTTGTGTGTCAAGCACAACCGATTGAAGGCTTTGTGTAGCTTGACTTTTCGTGCTTATTTCGGATATGATAGCCCTACAGTTTGGACTCCCGTGGTTCTGAATCTGATTCCACAAGTGCAATGTTTGATAGATAAACACAAAAGAGTCCAAATTTAGCAAATCTTTTGGAAAATTGATTTTGAATCAAAATGCCAAAAATGGACTGTTTTGCCAGATATAGAGTTGCCACCTAAATATTTTTGGGAAATTTAGGAAACCCGAGACTCGTGCCAATGGCCACTTATCCGTCATCACCAAAGTGTCTCGGTTCGGGAACTTAGGTACGAAAGGGGAAGGTCATGAATTGAGCACCATACTCGCCCGATCAAAGATCGTCCTCTACTAATCATGATGTGATTCTTATTTACATTATATGCTTTTGTTCCGGTTATTAGGCTAACATTACTATATGTTGCACACAAGTATAGACTATTTGCAAAAATTGGAACATTTTGATTTCATATATGTTTGAAAATTGTTTCGAATATGTACCCCTTGAAAAAGTGATCTCATATGTACACTAATCAAAATTTTCCAAATTTAAGAAATTAGCCTTTATCCACAGACATTCAAGAGTTATATCACTTAAGCAATTAGCCTCATGGCGAGCATGCTAGACATGGAAACAATAACACTCATACAATATGCTAAAGCAACAAAATGCTCACCTAGTACTCCGAGGCGAGCCAAAACAAGCAAAATAATTAGAAAACATGCATGCTCATAATTAATGCAATATGACTAATGCAACACATGCAAGATGTAATTAATAGGCTCAGCTATTAATATGCCATGTGGATCAGTTTGGTAGCATGTGTTTTAACACGTTTTCAATGAAGTACGTAAACTACAACACTTTATTTAGAATGATGAGCCGAACCTCATGCATGGAAGACAAATGGATGCAAACATGCGAAATACTAAAAGAAACATGATGTTCTAAACTACCCATCATAAGCAAGTAAATAAAAGGGAGAAAGACGTGGGGTTGGAAGACATTTACACATTATTACGTATTGCCCGTCGCACAAGAGGGTCCGAATAAATGTCCTAGCTAATTACTATGAATTAACTAATATATTACAACCCAAATGAAATAAATTAACTATGCTAGCTAATTATTACAACACCACAAACTAACTAACTACTTTAGCTAATTAATTAAGTACAACACAAAACTAACTAGCTATTCTAACTAAGCTAACTAATTAGGTACAAGTCCACTACTTTAAGTACAACATACTACTATTACAACATTACAGATCCTGAGAATTGAGGGATGGTTCATGCATGGATGTGGATTTCCACCCAAAAATGCTCTCCATTTTGCTACCAGAATACTTCTATTGCATAGTAGGAGATTGCACTGATTTTTTACCTCAGTTTTTGTTCTATTCTGTTGGAAAAAGGACACTGCCTGGCTGGAAAACAAAAGTGGCCGGCAAGCCAGAAGTGGTGGCTGGACGCCCACTAAAGGTGGCCTGCCGCCCACTAATTGTGGGTTTCTCCTACTGCAATAGACAACAAAAAGAGCACAAACAAGGCATCCTCAGGGGATATTTGTCCCTCATACCCTCCTTATTATCAAACAGCTCAAAGGAGTGGTAGGCTCGATTCGCAAGCCATCAATTAGCGCAAATTCATTGCGTGATGACTTATGAACCAAGGGATACAATTTCAATAAATGCATAATGAAAGACTCATGAACTTCCTCCCTATCATGATATTCGTCAAGGGAAGCGGTTGACATCAACTCTTAAACCGTTTTCATCACTAACAAGTATGAAACCACTCAAGACTCAATGGGTTCAATTAATGTCCGATTGAACCCCAAACCATTTTATTATCTTGCTCCATTTTATTTCAATTTTGACGCCTCTTTTAATTACCTTTCCATTCATTAGTCATTTTGTCCAAAATGAAGATTAAGTCCACTAAAGGAGGGAAGTGTTAAACTAAGGGTTAGTTTAGGCATGAGAGAGATGTCATGACATTGGTAATGAACCTCTGAAGAGATTAAATCATTAAGCACAACAATCTCTATCTCAAGCTTAAACAAACAATTGGTTTGAAATAACTCTCAAAGTAAGGAAAAAGTCAAGAAAAGAGGGGGAGTACAGAGGTGATTAGAGATGAACACAAGTATGAAAAGCATAAAATAAAATGCTATCAACTGAAATATGTTGGTGTTTAATGCCTAAAACACCAAACCTATGAGGACCATTACACTACAAGCCTATCAAACAAAGCATGAATGACAAGAACAACTTAAAACAGTCTTAAAATAAGCTAAAACAGTGCTGGAATTGAAGTTAAAAGAGCTAAAGGAGTAAGCTACAATAATGAAGAATTTGAGCTAATAAACAAGCCAAAGGAGGGGTGGCTAACCCATCCATTTTTGGGACTTCAAAACCACATTTTTAGCCTCTGAAAACTTCTGAAAATCAGTGGTAAAGAGCCCAAAAAAAGTTGATGAAAAGATGGGAAACACAAGAGCAAAGGCCTAAGAAGCAAGGTTCAAAGAAGAGTGATCCACCTCTCTACGTTTAATAGCCTTAAACCACAAGCTTCAGCCCATAAAAACATTCCAAAAATAGTTCAAAAAAAGCAAGAAAAGAGAAGGAAGAAGTAGTGTAGAGATGCTCAAAATTATACCTCTTGAAGCAAGGTAACTCTTTTGTTAACAAACCCACAAGTTTTCACTCTCAAGGGCTGGAATTTGGACTCAATAATCTCAGCAAGGAGAGCTTCAATATTGGTTTAGGAAGTGTTTGGGTAAGGTGTGTGTGTTGCAAGATAGAGATAGAGAGAATTTCAAGTTTTGTGGCTTTTGGAATTTTTTGTAACCTTAAAACCAAAAGGGGAGGTCAAGTATATATAGAAAAATAACCTCTCAGGTCGGAAATATCTGTATACATATAGCTGGAATGGTGTATGCATCTGTGGAGACAGCTGGCAAAAAATATCTGTATTTTACACAAGTGGCTGGTAGGCCACTAATAGTGGGAGGCCGCCCACCATTAGTGGCCGGCTAGACAAAAATCTGCTTTTAGGCCCAACTTCAAACGGGCATATCTCCTTCATCCGTACTCGGTTTCAGGTCATTCTTAAGTCTAAATTGAAGCTCGGAAGTCTACTTTCCAATGGAGGTGGTCTCATATCTAAATTCTAAGTGTGCAAAGAGATATGCCTAATTTAGTAAAAGCTGCTCAGTTCTCTCTTAACGGTTTCATGTTCAACCATTTCTCCAACTAGTTTTCTTCCCTCCCCTCCTATTTTCTTCAACTTCAAACCTATAAATAAGATGTTTTTAAAGATTTTTAAAGAGTTCACCTTATTTTCATTTATTTCCACTTTGTCCTTACTCGGTCTACAAAAAACTACAATATTTTAAATGAAATGCGAGTATCGGAACATCGTAGAAACATTTAGAAAAATACTTTGAAAAAGAGGGTTTTAGGGTCTCAAATAGTTTTGGTCAAAATGGGGTGTAAGGTTGGGATTTAGAAGCTCTTCTTATTGATGAGATCGAGCATTTGCACAACATAACTTTCATCATCGAGTGATCAACCTAAGGCGCCCAAGTCTTATGGGTGGTCAAAAATAGGGTGTCTATGCTTTGAAGACTTTTTTTTATCAACAAAATAAAACATTTTATTGATGAAACTAGAATGAAATACATGAGAGAATACATCAATAAAGAAGGCCAATGAGCCACACATCATAGTAACCCATCCCAATCCCAACTAGGTTGGCACCAAGAGGACCACACAATCATCTGAAAGTTCAAGGCCAAGTTGGTAAGGTACCAACAAAAAACAAACAAAACTAAAAAACACAAGGACCCAAACAGACAAACCACAGCACCTAACAACACAACCACCCCTACCTAGCACAATAAAACACCCAAACTGCTAACAGATTTCTCAAGCTGCCCCAATACATACTCGAATTTGGTTAAGATTATAAATAAAATCACTAATCATGTACTGCAATGCCTTTGATGATAATATCAACCAAATAGCCACCCTAGTTTTAATCAAGTCAGAAAGTTTCCAAATATCAGCTTTAGCCTCTTTGAAGACACAATCATTTCTTAACTTCTACATAGACCACAAGGCAACAAGTGGGACAATCCTCCAAATCTTCCTTTCTTACTTCTTCAGCTTACTACCCTCCCACTAACTCAGTAAACCAGCAATTGTACCAGGAATGACCCATTGCAACCCCACCACTTTAATAAGGAAGACCAAACATTCCACACAAAGGGGCAATGTAGCAGCACATGAAGCACTAATTCCTCCTTATTTTTACAAAAGTAACACAAGGTGGACATGTAGGAACACCAAAGTTTTAATCTTATGCTTCCACGCAAGCCAACCAAAGAATTGCACTTTGGGAGGAAGAACATTATTCCAAATCAAATTAATAGGTCTAGAAATAAACCTTACCTCCACAATGCTAAAGTTGTACAAAGAAGACACTGAGAACATACCTGTGGAACCGGCTGCCCACCGTGGGTGATCCACTGTTCCCCTACTAACTGTAGGGCCAGAATCAAGGACAAAGGCTAACCTCAGCATTTCCAATTTTTCCCATTCAAAAAACTCCCTTCTAGGTAATATATTCCACTCCCCTGATGTTTCCTTCAGATTAGAAAACATACTAAGTGAGCCTTTCTTCTCCCTTGACAGGCTAAACAATCTAGGAAACTCTTCTTTCAAACAATAGGAGCCACACCACTTTTCTTCCCAAAACCTTACCCTACTACCATCTCCCGCCCTTATCCTGAAATTAACCACAAACCTGTCCAGTAGATCTGGATTGAAATTGGGCATTGAGATTATATCGGACCATAATCTTGACAGTCTATTGCTAGCAGCACCAGAAGGCAGCCAACTGTACTCCTCTTGATTATACTTGCTATAGATCACTCTCCTCCACAATGCCTTTGTCTCACCTGCAAACCTCCACCACCATTTAAATAATAAGCAAGAGTTAGCTACCCTAATTTTTTTAATGCCCAAACCTCCTTGACCAATACTTGTAGTAACCTCCTCCCACTTGACTAAGTGCACCTTCCTTCTAAGATCCAAACCTCCCCATAAAAAAGCTGCTTGAATTCTCTCAAAATCCTTAGCCACACCCTCAGGCATTTTAAACAGGGACAAGTAGTACACAGGTAAGCAAGATAAAACTGACTTAACCATAGTCAGTTTTCCTGCAAAGGACAACATCCTTCTTTTCCAACCAGCCAGTCTATCTCTAACTTTGTCTAGAACTGGTTTCCACATTTTCCTCCTCCCCGAATTAGCCCCTAACGGAAGACCAAGATCAGATATAGGTAGCAAGCCAACCTTACAATTCAGTTTTTGAGCAAAGTCTGCCAAGAGAGTTTCCTCCACATCCACCCCACAAACCACGCTTTTGTGATAGTTTATCTTCAATCCGGACACGAGTTCAAAACATCTCAAAATCCTCTTTATATTGACCACTTCCACAACTTCTGCCTCACAAAATAACATGGAATCATCCCAAACTGCAGATGGGACAAAGGAACACCATTAACTCCAACTCTCACCCCCTTTATTACCTCCAACTCCAATGCTCTAGACATTAACATATTAAGTCCTTCAGCCACTATAATAAACAAGAAAGGAGAGAGAGGGTCTCCTTGCCTAAGTCTTCTTTGGGGACTAATAATTCATCCATTGGAGAACGATTCACTAGGATTGATAATCTGGCTGAGGATACACACTCCCTGATCCATGAGACCCATCTTCACCAAAACCAAAATTTGCCAACATTAAGAAGAGAAATTCTCAATTAACTGAGTCATAGGCCTTTTCAAAGTCAAGTTTTAAAATCACCCCCTTCCTTTTAGCCTTTCTCCACCCATCAACCACCTCATTTGCTATTAGACTTTGGTTGATGAATTGCTGATGACCCAAAACCATGTCAGGTTTGTCAACTCTGAAGACGAAGATGGTAACACCATCTTGCATCTTGCTGCAGCTCTCAAACAAATACACGTAAGTGTTTTTTTTTAATATTATTTTTCTTATTGTATTTATGTGCATATATATATATATATATATATTGTGTAATTTTAGTTCATATAATTTCAATTGACTTGATTTAACTACAAATTTATAACATGATTTCAACTTAATCGAGTTGATTACTCTCTTCGTCCCAAATTATTGCATTTTTCATTATCCAAAAATACTAGTTATTTTTCAAAAATCAAAAATTAAAATAATATGAATTTCTTATTTTGTTCTTTTAAATTCATACACAAAAAGTAAAATTATGACAATTGATATTTTTCAAAAAAAAAAAGATAAAGGATAGTTTTGAAAAATTAGTGGGTGTGTTTGGTTTGTGTTTTGAGATAAATTTTCAAAAAAACAATTTCAGGAGAGAGTTTAGAATTTTTTTTAATTTGTTTGGTTGTATATTTTGAAAATAGTTTGGAAGTTTGGGAGTTTGAGATGATTTGATATTTTGTTGTAGTTGAGTAGACGTGTGTGAGAGAAAAAGTGATTGAGAATGAGAGAGGAGAGAGAAAAAGTGATTGATTGATGTGTAATAGAAAGAGAAGTAATTTTGAAATTTTTTTGAGAAAATTTGTAACCAAACATGTTTTTGAAAATTTTCTTCCAAAAACATGTTTCGAAACACAAATCAAACATACAAAGTATTTTTAAATTGTAATAATTATACTATTAAAAGAAGTTGAATACTCTAAAGAGATGAATATTTTGAGACAATAAGAATACAATCATTAGTATTTTTTTATGAAAAAATTTTAATTGCTAAAAATATAATATAAACTAACAAATCTTATAATTTTTTCTTAATAACCAGTATGTTATATGTTATACAATAATAAAACTTTTTAAACTGAAATATGAGTCTCATTTCATGTTTTTTTATCCTTACATTTTGATTTGCTTCAATCTTGTGTTCTTTTGCATGAAATTCCCAACAATGATGCTTGGCTTGCAGGCCATAGAATACTTGTTAAAATTAACAAGTATCAAAGAACATGCCAAGAATCAGAACAAGAATGGTTGTACAACTTTGGATGTTGTGGATTAATACCCCATCAAAGACTTAAAAAGCATGGAAATCCATGAGTTTCTTCTATGAGTTGGTGTTCCAAGTCGAAGAAGAGATCAGGATAGCAGAGAAGAGATGAGGATATCGTTGTCATTTGTTGATTATCCTCAAACTCATCAATTGGCCATTATGGAAATCATTATTAAAGAGTTGTATTAAGTGTTGGATCAAGTATTTTAAGGTTGAGGATGGTTGGTTCAAAAAATTCCGCAGACATTTAATAACAACATCAACCTTGACAACTACTGTGGCTTACCAAGCTGCATTAAGTCCACCAGGGGTGTTTGGCAAGATGATTCAAACGGCCATGAACGTAGAACATCTATTTTTGGCAATGTTTATGGCAAAGAGTATACTAATTTCTTGGTGTTCAACACTACATCCCACATAGCATCTCTAGGCACTCTCATTTTGGCTTTGAGTGGATTTCCTATGAGAATAAGGTTTTAACAGTCCTAATGGTGTCTTTAATGATGTTCTCAATCATATGCATGACTTTCTCTTATGTATTGGCAGTGGATATGATAACTCCAAATGAGATTTTGGATCCTCTTAATACGATGAATATACAGCCTTTTAATGCTTGGCTTGCCGTTTGTATATCATTTGTTGTGTTTTAGATAATCCAAGGTTGCTTATGGCTATGGCCGAAGTTAGGGAAGCTTAAAAGAAAATGGACAGCAAGAGGACTACAAGCAACCATCCTCAGAATAATCTCAACCAATGACATGCTTGGGATATACTAGTGTGCTCTACTTGTTCTTTCTTAATCTTCATATCCGTATAAGGTTTTATTACTGATGTTTGTCTTTATATTTTGTAGCTTGAATTTCATCAATAAAGTATCTTTTAAGTTGCTGATAAAAAAAGAAGGTTTCATTATTGCTACGTTGTTATTTTATATATGTATTCTATTTAGTTATTACTCTTACCTATGTTGTGATTGTTGGAGTTTTTAATTTGATTGTAACAATAAAATTATGTATCTATTTAAAAGAATGTTTTTATTAAATTGAAATGTTGTTTTAATATTGTAGAGTTATGAATTTTTATGACTATTGACCTTCCTTCATGATCACTACCATTTGGACTACGTAAAATATCGCCAAATCTATTAAAATTGCATTGATTCATATCAATCTGTACCGTTCTATCCGTCAACCACAGATTGAACTATAAAATTTATAATCTACCTTTCAAACCACTCTGTTCCGCTATAGTTAATACATATATATTTTTTAACCTTCAATGAAATATTAAAGTAAAAATGTGTGTGAAAGAGATTTAAAATGTGAAATTTATTATAAATTAATAGTTATATATGATAAGGATCCTAGTTCAGATGCATTAGCCACAACTTCAACAGCTTCAGCTATGGCTTCTCCAGCTGTGAAGAACAGAGCTTCAGCTTCAGCTGCATATGCATCATGTAGTCAGTTAGGAATTGGTTAGCTAGTTGTTAGGAGTTAGTTACATTGTTAGGGGTTAGTTATCTGCTTAGCTCAGCATTAGTTTTCTTTCTATATATACAGATTGTATGTAATATCAAGATTGTTGAAAAAGAAATGATATTTCCCCATGGCATCAGAGCTTTGAAGCTCTCACGAGAATTCTTGGGTTCTTGATTCTTCAAAGATTCTTCAAATTTTTTCAATCATTCTTTAAAGTTCTTCCATAGCTTCAATCTTCTTTAATGGCTACCTCAAATGCTTTTCCCTCAAATCTTAGTCTCCTTATTTGAAATCTCAATTCCTTCATAACTGTAAAGTTGGATTCTTCAAATTTCATCATTTGGAGAAGTCAATTTCTCAATATTTTACGTGCTACAAATTTGCTAGGGTTTGTTGATGGTTCTCATCCTTCTCCACCATTAACGATTACAAATGTAGATGGAACCATAGCAGTTAATCCAGAGTTTTTGTAGTGGAAACAGATCGATGCACATCTATTGAGTTGTCTTACAGCTACACTCACACCTGTGATTTTCTCTTCTATTTTGCATCTTCAACATAGTGCAGTGGTTTGGCAAGTTCTGTCAAAACGATTTACTACATTGTCTCGCAGCCATATTCATCAACTAAAAAATCGATTGACTAACATGACCAAGACTTCTCAAACAATTGAAGAATATCTGAATCAGATTAAAGAGTTAGCTGATCAACTTGCACTTGCCTCTTCTCCTGTAGATGCAAAAGATCTAGTTCTTCTTACACTGAATGGTTTACCTGAAAAATTTGATGCTTTCAAAACCACAATCCGAGCCAGGTCAGAAGCTATTTCTATGGAGGAACTTTCATCTCTTCTATGTTCAGAATCTATTCACATTCATTCTAAGACCAAGAAAATTAATGCTCATGAACCTTCAGTTGCATATGCTGCTTCTCGTGGTTCTTCTCATGATTTTTCTTCTCGAGGCCGATCTTCTTTGAAAGGTCACAGAGGTGGTTCTAGACATGGCTATCGAGGTCATTTCTCTTCTAGAGGCAGAGGTAGACAATCTTCCAGCAGTCAAAATCACAACTTAATTTGTCAGATTTGTGGTAAAACTAATCACTCATCTCTGGAGTGTTGGCATTGATTGGATGACAATTATCTTCCTGTTCAAAATCAGTAGCCACAACAATTTCAAAATCAGTCATGGTAATCTTCATCATAATCATCTTCTGTTTATTCTGCCTATCAGCCTTCATTACAATCATCATCAGCCTTCATCATAATCATCATCTGGTTTTTCAAACACCAGCGCTTTTGTGGCTTCTGCTTCCTCTCCACCTCCATGTGATTCCTCTCCTTGGTATCTTTATTCTGCCGCATCTAACCATATGACTCATGATTTATCTCATTTGAGTCTTCATCAACCTTACCAAGGAACTGATCACATCACTGTCGGTAATGGTCATTCTATTCCTATTCTTCATACTGGCAAGGGTATTTTGCCTACTCCACATCATACTCTTAAACTCAACAAAGTCTTGCACACTCCTATTGCTTCCAATCTTGTGTCTGTGCACAAACTCACTAAAGATAATAATTGTACAATCACTTTTGATGATTCTTCCTTCATTGTTCAAGACAAGCACACAAAGGACATCCTACACAAGGGACTTAATTCACATGGTTTATATCACTTTCATGCATCCAAGCCTGCTTGTTCTTTCTTTGCTGCTGTTGTTCCACCTTCATCATTTCATTCTCATAATGCATTCTGCAGTTCAACTACTAATAATGTGTCTGCCACTGTTTGGCACAAGAGATTGCGGCATCCATCTCCTCTTAAGTTCAATAAACTCAAACAATTTCTTTCTTCCACTTGTAATAAAGTCAAGGATGATGATTTTACTTGTGTTCACTGTTGTGTAGCAAAAAGCCATAGATTACCTTTCAAACTGTCTAACTCTACTGTTCAAAAACCTTTTTGTCTCATTCACAGTGATGTTTGGGGACCGTTTTCTCTTTCTCTTTCTGGTTATAAATACTATGTACTGTTTGTTAATGAATATAGCAAATTTACTTGGCTTTATCCATTGTGTTACAAAAGTGAAGTGTTTGATAAGTTTGTCGAATTCACAGCTTGTGTTGGCAACCAATTTTCCACTCACTTGCAAATTTTTCGCACTGATGGGGGTACTGAGTTTGTCAATTCATCTATGACTCAAATTTTCAACTCTCATGGCATTCTCCATCAAATTTCTTGTCCCTATACACCTCCTCAGAATGGAGTCTCTGAGAGAAAAATAGACACATCACTGAGACTGCCATTGCACTGCTTCATCACTCTTCTATTCCTATTAAGTATTGGTTTGATGCCATTTCTGCAGCCACTTATCTGATTAATAGAATGCCTAAGTCTAAGGCTCTTCATTCTTCTCCTTATGAATTATTGTTTCACAAATCACCTGATTACTCTTTCATGCGTGTTTGGATGTCAATGTTTTTCTTGGCTTAAGCTACACACTTCTCATAAACTTCAACCTAAATCTACTTTGTGTGTCTTTCTTGGTTATCATCCTTCTTACAAAGGATATAGGTGTCTAGATCCTTCTTCTGGTAAGGTTTATCTGTCTCAACATGTCATATTTCATGAGAATATTTTTCCTTTTGCTACTATTTCTCCTCCTACTTCTCAGACCTTGTCTATGCTTCAGTCCTTTTGCTGGTCTCCTTCTCCTTCTCCAACTGTGGATCATCAATATTTCCCTATCAGTTCCCTGTCTATTTCTCCATCACTACAACCAGCTCACATATCTCCTTCCTATGTACGTTCTTCATCATCTCCTATGCCTCTGTCACCTACTGTGTATCTACCGACCACTGTGCCACTGCAACCCACTATGCCTCTGCAGTCTACTGTGTCTTCACAGCCTGCATTATCTCAATCTATCCAGTCTGAGCTGCCTCAGTCTGTCCCTTCTTCTTTGCCACCAGGCCCTATTTCTTCTCTTACTCGTACTCCTATTTCTTCCATTTTTATTGATTTACCTCTTCCCCCTCCTTCTACTAATTGTCATTCTATGATTACTTGATCCAATGCTCATCCTCAGGTCTTCATGGCTTCTTCATCCTCATTTTCTGACACTGAGCCAACTACTTATCAGCAAGCTCTACATTCCCTTATTTGGCAAACTGCAATGTTAGAAGAATACAATGCTCTTCTTGCTCAAGGTACTTGGTCTTTGGTTGCTTTGTCTTCTTCTAAATCTGCCATCGGCTGCAAATGGGTATTCCGCATTAAGTGCAATTCTGATGGTTTTATTGCTCGTTATAAAGCTCGTTTGGTTGTAAAAGGGTTTCTCCAACAAGAAGGCATTGACTATACTGAAACCTTTAGTCTCGTTGCCAAACAACCTACCATTCGCATCTTATTATGTGTTGCTCTACATTATCATTGGCCTGTCAAGCAACTGGATATTAGTAATGCTTTTCTACATGGTACATTGGAAGAAAAAGTCTACATGACACAGCCTCCAGGCTTCACTAGTCTATCTTTTCCCAATTATGTTTGTCTCTTAAAGAAGTCTCTCTATGGTTTAAAGCAGGCTCCTCGCACCTGGTATTCTACCTTCTCCAGTTTTTTACTGTCTCAAGATTTTCTTAATAGTCAATGTGACAATTCCTTATTCATTCAAAGGACTTCTTCCACTATTACTCTTCTTCTTGTATATGTTGATGACATCTTGGTTACTGGTAATAGCTCTTCTCATATTCAATCTCTTCTTGCTCAAATGCATACTGCCTTTGCCATGAAGGAGCTAGGGGATATTTCCTATTTCTTGGGTATATCTATACATGCTTATGGTGATTCCTATTTTTTTATCTCAACACAAATATGCTTCTGATATCCTCATTAAGGCTGGTATGACCACTTGCAAGCCTTGGAATTCTCCTGTGTCAATTAAGCCTTCTCTTGCTCCAAACTCTGCTCTTCCCTTCGATCAACCTGAGCTTTATCGTAGTATTGTTGGTGCACTCCAGTACCTCACTATCACCAGGCTTGACTTGTCTTTCTCTGTTAACCAAGCTTGTCAATACATGCATGCTCCTACTATTGCCCATTTTGTTGCTCCTAAGAAACTGTTACGATTTGTTGAAGGGGCTTTAGCTCATGGGCTCACTTTCAGTCCTAGTTCTTTTGAACTTCAGGCCTTCTCCGATTCCAACTGGGCTGGTGATGTTCTAGATTGTCACAGTTCTTCAGGCTACTTTGTGTATCTTGGTTCTAATCTTATTTCTTGGTCTGCTAAAAAGCAACCAACTATCTCACGCTCCTCAACCGAAGCTGAATATCGCTCTCTCGCACACACCGCTGCTGAACTTACTTGGTTAACAATGTTACTCCATGAACTTCAACTTCACTCTTCCATTTCTCATATTCTTTGGTGTGACAACCTTTCTACTATTGCCTTGGCATCTAACCCAGTGTTTCACACCTGTTCTAAACATATTGAAGTGGAGTGTCACTTCATTCATGAAAAAGGTTGCTACTAAACAACTCCTCCTCAAATATGTTCATTCTCTTGATCAGATTGTTGATATCTTTACAAAGCCTCTCTCAGTTTCACGATTTAACTATCTTAAAGCCAAGCTTGTGGTCTCTCCCTCTCCCATCAGCTTGCACGAGGGTGATAAGGATCCTAATTCAATTGATTAGCCACAGTTTCAGCAGCTTCAGCTATGGCTCCTCTAGCTGTCAAGAACAGAGCTTCAGCTTCAGCTGCATATGCATCATGTAGTCAGTTAGGAATTGGTTAGCTAGTTGTTAGGAGTTAGTTACATTGTTAGGGGTTAGTTATCTGCTTAGCTCAGCATTAGTTTTTTTTTTCTATAAATACAGATTGTATTTAATATTAAGATTAATGAAAAAGAAATGATATTTCCACAATATATATAAAACATATTATGTAAAATTAATTTATGTTACATATATAAAAATTATTATGCAAATTAGTATTATATATTATGCAAATATTTGATAATTTATTAGAATATTCTTCAATCTGCCAATCCGCCAAAAATCACCCAAATTACAATTTGTCAATCCACTAATCTGCTAATCCTCCATTCAGTTTGAAATTTTACTCTTAAATCACCCAAACTGCACTGCGCACCCCTATCGCCATTGTCTTCCCATGCAAAAGACCACTGGCCAATCCTCGCAAGACTATTGACCTCCCTTGACAACCCCTGTCATTACAAATGTCTTCATTTTGTTCATTTCGATTTGAAAAAATGAATTGCACTGTATCAAATAAAGTATCACTACAAAAAATTAAAATTTTAAAAATCAAAATTTAGGGATAAAATTATTTTTTAAGGACTAAATATTTTTGTTATGAAAAGTGTCGTAATTATATTTTTAGCAATGAAAATTGGACATTAGTGATGAATTATTATCCTTTTAAGACCAAATTTTTTGTCTAAAAAATAAACCATTTTGAGACCAAATTATTTTGTCTCTAGAAATCTATTTATTAGTGACATTTTCAAAATTTTGTCGCTAAAAGTCTCGTTTTTTACTTTTCGGGATGACCTTTTAGCAACTATCCTCACGACGATAGAAATTGGTCTCTAAATGTCTTTTGTAACAAAATTTCCACTTTTAGAGATCAAAACATTTAGTTTCTAAAACTCTTACATGTTGTAGTGTAAATACATAGTTTGTTTTTTTTTTTGGGATAAATTACAAGTGCACCCCTTGAGGTTTAATTAAAATACAAATCGCCCCTGTGGTTTTAAAAATTATATTCCACCCCCTGAGATTTTTAATTTCATAACAAATCGTCTCTTTTATTAATAAATCATCAAGTCAATTCATAGATTTTAATGATGTTAAAAATATGTTTTAATTAATAATTTAGGTAATTTATTATTATATAAGAGATCAATTATGAATTTCATTTTTTAATTAATTCTGTTAAATAAAAAATTCTAATAAAGGGATATTTGTAATTTTTCAAACTACAGTAACAATCTATATTTTAAGTAAATTTCAAAGAGCGTCTTTGTAATTTACCTTTTTTTCATTGGTAAAAATAAAATTTATTAATGAATAAATAAGTGCAAACAGTACAACAAAATATATCAATAAAAATGATTTGGGATAACCAACAAGAAGGTTACCACAAACTACACCAAGCCTAGGTAGGTGCCGGCTTAAGACAAGGATTGCACTGTGGTTAAATCAAAGTTCAAAGACTTTGACTTCACAATCTATGACTTCCTGTTCAACTTTAAGCCCATCAGAACTTGTAATCGTAGTAGGTTGGTGTGGCCCTGATCAGGTGCTGGCTTTTTGCTCCATAATTTCTCAGTTTTTTTTCTTTCTTTTTTTTTTCTTTGGTGTCCTCTTTTTGGATGGCTCCTCACCATTCTTGTGGTGTGCTACCAGATGATTTGATTAATCCCGTGATATCAATTTAGTTGGAATTTCTGTATTAACTGTGATGTTTTTTGCACCCTCTTCTTGTATTGATGCATGTATCTTGTTTCATTCATGATTATCATCAATAAAAAATTTTGTTGATTCACAAAAAAAAAAAAAAAAAAAAAAAAAAAAAAAAAAAAAACCGAGTGCACACTAAGCAAAAACCAAATACATCAATAAACCTACGAGGTTACCACAAACCAAGATACACTCATGCTGGTTTGGGATAGTTTTTTGAATTTTTGCCTATTTTATGAGATGAAAAAAGTCTGTGTATTTTTGATGATTTGTGATTTTTTATTTTTATTTTTTTGGTAGTTGAACAAATAGTTGTGAGAAAAAAAATAATCAATTAATGTGTAAGATGTGATATTTTATTTTATTGACTATTTTATATATGTTTTTGTCTTTATTGATTATTTTAGCCAAAACCAAACATCCCAAACAGAACCAAGCCCAAAGAAGGGGTAGCACACATGATACGTGTATATGATAATTTCTTTTAGAGAAATAAAATTGTAAAATGTATGATTGAATTTAAAATTTAAAAATTGATTTTTTTATTTTTTTTTATAAATTTGAAAAGACAAACAATTAAGATATTTGAAAAAAAAATACAAAAATAAATAATAAATAAATAAAGTTTGAATTCATAATTTCCCATATAACTAATATTGATTAAAAAAAATTAATATAGGACATAACTGTCCATGTAATTGTTGTTTGAGTATTTTGAAAATATCAAAAAATTGAGACATTAATACCAACTTCAACTTTTTTATTTTTATTTTATACTAGTATAGAAGATAGATAGATATAACTTAATATATAATTAGATTTTTTTTTTTCTTGGAAATGTAATATGTATTCACATTTGAAATTAATTTTAGAAGTTCATCCAGTAGTTTATGTAACTTTTTTTTAGGAAGGTGAAGGTCAGAGGTTAAGTGTTTAAGTCGATAGAGCCCTTTTCATTATAAATGAACATACTATCCTATTGTATGGCAAAAAATAAAATAAAATAAAATAAAATAACCTCACATGCCATAACTCTCTATACTCACCACCACTACCACTTCCAACTTTCACAGTCACCATCTCCAACCAGTACACGTGCCACCACAACCCAACTTTTTCCTCATTTTGTACCAGTGCAACCCAGTTCCTCTCTAACCACCCCACCACAACAATCTTGACCTAACTTTTCCCAATCCCCCTTCTTAATCATGACTAGGCCTCTTCCTAGTCCCTACCACCACCACCACCACCACCATGGTCCCTTCTCCAATCACCCCCCTATCGGAATTAAGCATGTACAAGCCTTTCTCTTTCAATGTAACCAGTACCATCATCTTACGTTGGAGTTACGAGTTTGAAAGTTCAATATCCTTACCGATTACAATATATGGCTCAACCATTTACTTAGTTGCTTGCATAATATTCGTTAAAAAAATCTCTAAATACTTGTGCGGTTACTCTAACAATACAACACCACGCATATTCGACATGATGATTATTGCGAAGCTTCAAGTCAGATTGTAAATTTTGATAAGTCTAGCATGCAATTCTCCTCAAATGTCCCGCCAAATATTTGTAGCCATATTTGCAGAATTTTAGGCCTTAAGATTACACTTGTGGATGCAAAATATCTTGGATTACCTTCATTTTGAGGGCGATCTAAGGTTGAGGCTTATGAATTTATCACAGAGAGGGTGTTATCTAAGCTCCAAGGTTGAAAATTGAAGTTGTTATCACAAGTGGGGCTGGAAATTTGGATTAAAGCTATTGTCCAATCGATTTCTTCCTATGCGATGGCTTTCATCCCACTTTTGAAAATTCATTTTGTCTCTAAATGTTCCTGTTGGCTGTATAAATTGTAAAAGCCAATCACAAGTCAACACGTGGCATGAAAGGGGCAATTTAGGAAGTTAATACAAGTTGCTAATCAAAGTCAGACACGTGTCAGCTCGTATTGATAATAATAGATCTACGTGGCACTGGAACAATCAAGGGATATAAGGTGATGTGGCCTGACGGTTACTCACAAAGTTCAAATTCAAAATCATGAGGGAAGCCTAACTGCAATATGGCGTAGTGGGATTGACTGTGAGAGAGCATGTTCAACAATCATGGGAGGACAATTCGACGGTTGAAAGCCCACTTTGATGGTTATCATTGAGAAGTATAAATAGCAGAGAAGGCCCCAAAATGAAGGATCCAGACTCAGATCAAAAAACCAGTTTTATTTACTTTGTTTTCCCTTCTAGTTTTTATAGTTCTTTACATTTCTGTACTTCAAATTCTTGTACTGCACTTCATTCATAGGAGTAGTTTCAAATAGCTTGTTGTTGTAAACCTCTACGAGGCTGGGTCAGATCATTGTAAGTTTTTCATTTTCACTTAATGAAATTCTGAAATTATTCTTCACTTAGTTATTATTTACTAAATTCTCCTAAACAAGTCACCAGTAAAAGTCCTCTTCATTAAGGATGAAAGAACTAAAACACAATCTTCTAATAATTGGTTGGCAATTAATCTTCTGTAAGGACTGATTGATCCTTGCTGGCATGCTTAAAATTACAATACTAACCTTCGAAAGCTAAAAAAGCCAACATATATTTTTGGCATGCCTAGTGGGACTAATTGAAATGGCTAGACGTAAAAGACAAGGAGACAATGAATGCTTGGAAGAAGGTGTGGAAGGAGAGGTAGAGGTACCTGATCCAGAGGATAATGTGATAACACATCCTATGGAAGCACCTATCTCATCAGAACCTATGGTCGAACAGACCAGTAATTCAGAACATGCACCACATGTTCAAAATATTGGACAAGGTCATGGAATTGGACCATCCACTATTCCATCTGCTCAACCAATGAATCCATGGGAAGGCCTAGTAGATGCCATGGGACAACAATTAATGAACACAATGGAAAGATGGGCAATATCCTTTATGGATCGGATGAATGCCCATCAACCAACTAACACAAGGCATATGGAGGAAAATTCAAATGTTCCTCAACAAAGATTGGCTAGAGGTAAACAGCCTATGTAAAGTAATGGACATACTAATGGTTAGACTAGTAATCAAAATTATGAAAGACCATCACCTATACCTCAGTCTTGGTATGAGCCTCTTTTGAGGCCTATGGTAAATCAAAATGCCTCATTACCTAACAGCGAAGCCATACAAATTGGTGGATCTGAGCCAACACAAGAAAATGGCATGAGAATATTTCCAAATCCCATGTTCGAAGCCATACTTGGCACAAGGGGGTTCACTAATCCCTTGTTCAAATTCGTACCCGGGGGGTTAGAAGGGTTTCCGGTGGCTGGAAGAGAAACAACACATGTTCCTTCTATTACAGCACCTTTTGCAGGATAAGCTCAGAGAGGTCAATCATACCCTCAACAACAGCCAGTACCACAGGGACAGCTAGTCCCAAATATACCTCCCTATGGAGCAAGAGGACCTCAGGCACAAGGTTTTCCACCAAATCCTGTGTTTGTTCCTCTAGTGGTAGTCTAACAAGCACAAAATATGGTTCTTAGAGACCAAATTGCGGATATTGTCAGAGAAATGTGTGGACCTATGGCTCGAGGGGTTCAAACTCCTATGTATAAGAAGCCATACCTAGAATGGGTTGATAGGGTGCATGAATAACCAAGGGGGTTTAAAATACCAAACTTTGCTATTTTTTATGGGAATCGAAACCAGTCAATAGTAGAACACATTGCTAGGTTCGCTGCCCAATGTGGTGAATTTACCAAAAAATGATTACATGAAGTTAAGACTTTTTCCAAATTCTCTAACTAGGGAAGCTTTTGTATGGAATATTAACCTTACACCTGGCTCTATCCAAACTTGACAGCAAATGGAGGAGGCATTTCATGCCCAATTCTTCCAAATGGAGCCAGAAGTTTCCATGATAGACTTGGCAAGGTTGAGTCAAAGGCCTGATGAGAAGGCTGTTCAATTGATTGCCAGATTCAAAAAAACACGAAACAAGTGTAGGGTCATTCTACTAGAGTTTGAATTTGTGAGATTGGCTCAAAATGGTTTAGAGTTAGGCTTCGAAAGAAGTTTGACTCAACTGAGTTTCGAAACTTAGTGGAATTAACCTATAAGGTGTCTAGATACGAATCATTACTTGAGGAAGAACAAGATCGAAGTAATGCATCATACAAGACTTATTATAAAGATCCTAATTATGAGATTAATACAACAAAGATCGTAGGGAAAGAGCCTGTGATCTGTGAGGCATTAATTCATAAAAGACACTACAATAGACCAATAGTTTAAAAAGAAAGACCTTCATAGGAAGTACTCTTTCGATTTAACAAAGGCAGATGACATTTTTGATCATTTGCTTGCAACGAATTTCCTAAAGTTACCAAAAGAGTTAAAATTCCTTCTTCAGAAGAACTTAAAAGGAAAATGTATTGTAAATGGCACAATTCTTGATTTCACTCAACTAAAAACTGTATTGTTTTTCGGGACAGGATCCAAGAATAGATTCGAAAGGGGAGTTTAAAATTCTCAGCTAAAGCAGAGAAAGCTATGGGGATTGACACTAATCCATTCCCAGAGATTGGAGAAGTTACAGCCAATGCTGTTTTACCAGACTTTTAGAACTTATCCTTGAAGGAATTGGAAGAGGTTAATATGCAAATGCATGTTGCTAGCCAGACTACTGACAAGAAAGATACCAGAGGTTCGCCAACGAATGGGCAGAGCTTTGCAGACCAAATGGAGGACTCTAGTGAGGAGGCACTAGATAATGACTTCCTAGAGGCAGCTATCATGTAAAGGATGTGTCCCAGATGCAGGTTAAGTTACAAATGGTTGAAAGGGTTCCTAATTGATGGGAAACAATATTACAAGGATGTGCAGAGACGTCCTAAAGCAACCAGTACCCACAACAAGAGGCCATGCCCAATTGGTCCCAAACAGCAGCCATTCTTGGTTGGACCATCAGCCACTAGAGTGCATTCCAAGGGCAAGAGACCTCTACATGAGTTCAGACTACCCAATTACTATAGGATAGATGGCAATCATCCTGAGAGAAGGCCCGAAGTGGGCTCAAGTTATGGAATCAGAGCCAAAGATTGGCCTCCTAAATCAGCCTCAAACAAGATGGAAGGTAACCACCCTGATAGAAGGCCTCAATTAGGTTCAAGACAGGGGATCAGGGCCAAGCAGTGGCCTCTACAGAGAGCTTCGAAGCTGGCTTCGAAGGCAGAAAGAGATAGTTCAGCAACCGAGCTAGTGAGTTCATGGGTACCTGGGTTCCAGATTAGTTTGTCATGCAGAACAAGCCTAAGAAAATGCCTGCCCAGAGAAGTGTTATTGGAGACTAGGGTAGAATGGTTAAACCTCCCTTGGTGGCTTTAAATAATTGGATTTTTTTTTTTTTTTGGGTAGGTAATAATTGGGTGTTACTGATGCACCCAAAAACAAAGGAACCAGATATGGTTCCAATAATTTCTAGGTCCCAAAGGAGGAAGACCCAATGAAGGTACACTCAGTACCAAAAGGATCTGAAGGAATGTGGGGAGAGTTCTTCATTGGCCCAGCCAAACGGCCAGACAGAGGAAAAAGAAAGTCCAAAATTGGACCATAGTCCAAAATCGACTCCTCAGAACAAAAGAAGTTTCAGCAAAGAGCAGTTGGCTAAAGTTCACTCTGAACTGAAAGCCAAGGAAAGATCCAGCTTAGCAAGTCTTGAAATGGAAAGCGATAGTGAGACAGAAGAAGAAGTTGACATAGGCCAAAGGAAGAAATGGTTAAGGAGAAGATGTTTGGAGCCTTCATGGCTGAATAGACATTTTTGGTCGAAAAACCAGTAGGAATAGACCATTCGAAGGAAGTCACTAGTACTAAAGTGCCAACATGCAGCATGGAAGATGATTCTAAAATAACTGAACAGGTTAGCCTAGAAAAGAAGCAAGTGCAACCAGTAGTTCAGTTTGGCTCATTTCCTCTAGTGTCAATGAATGTGGTGCATATACTACCATAGGAGTTCCAAGCTGAAGATGGAAACCAAGAAGGTCAGGAGATTGATCCTATTCTAGTTTCTAGTGAAGATTCACAGGTTAGTATGGTTCAAGATGAATCTGAAGTGGCCACGCCAATGGAAACTGAGGATGAGGGTGGGGAAGAAGTGAGTATTAATCTCTTATATTCTTTTGAGTATCCTACAACATCCATGACACAGCATGTCAAGCCCTTGTATATCAAGGTTTTTTTTGATGGGATACAGATGAATAGGGTATTGATGGATAATGGGGCAACAGTGAACCTGCTTCTAAAATCCTCTTTGAAGAAACTAGGGAAAAGGAACCCCAAATTAATCCCAACCAGCACAACCATTGCTGGTTTTGTTGGGGATAAGCAGATGGCTCAGGGTATTTTGACCATCAACCTGAGTGTGGGAACCAGAGATTGCATAAAGGCATTCTTTGTTATTGATAGTAATGCTAAGTATAATGTTTTACTTGGCAGGGATTGGATTCACACCAACAAATGTGTGCCTTCCTCTCTACATCAGGAGATAATGATGGCCTTACGCAATGGAGAGACAGACGAGATCATTGCAGACCCTCAACCCTTTGTCGCTTGTGCTGACTTTGCAAAGGCTAAGTTGTATACTGAAGGAGTGACACCACTCATTATATTGAGAAAACTTGATGGTTCAGCCGAAGTGACGGCTGATGAGAAAGTAGCACACCTGAAGCACTTGGTACAGGAAAGTGCTGATGAAGAATTCGTCATCAAAGATGATAATGATGCCTAGTTGTAGGCAAGAAGATGAAACCCAAGAAGCCAGACCCTTGGCTTTAGTCAAGTTTTTAGCAGTGGACTTAAAATCAATAGTCGAAAAGGTTCAAGAACAAGAGAATGAAGCCATGGTAGTTGGCTGTAAACAAGAACAACAACAGGTTAGACCTTTGACCTTTGATAAATACTGTGCATTGGACATCGAAACAAAAGTCCAGGAAATACAAGAAGAAGAAGCCTTATGGACAGACTTGGTCTATGAGGAAGAAGGCAAAGATGTTGAATCAGAGAAAGTGGGAACAGAACAAAGCAAAGAAATTGCTTCGATGACAGAAGAAATCAAAAGAGAAGCATTAGTGAGTTCTCAAATACAAGACCCCTTGGAAGAAGTTAATTTAGGGGAAGGTTCTATACAGCAACCCACTTACATCAGTGCTTGGTTAAGTGCCCTTGACAGGGATCAATTATTGATGGTCTTAAAGAGATATAAAGATTATTTTGCATGGTCTTATAATGAACTTCCAGGATTGGATAGGTCATTAGTAAAACATAGGCTCCCTATGAAGCCTAATTTCAAGCCATACAAGCAGAAGCCAAGAAGGATGAGTCCTGAAGTGATTCAGAAGATCAAGGAGGAAATTCTTAGGCTCCTTAAGCCAGGCTTTATTAGAACAGCCAGATATGTTGAATGGCTATCCAATATTGTGCCTGTGGTTAAAAAAAAGTGGTAAAATGAGGATATGCATCGATTTTAGAAACCTGAATTTAGCAACTCCAAAAGATGAGTACCCCATGCCCATAGTAGACTTATTGGTGGATAGTTTAGTAGGGCACAAGATTTTATCTATGATGGATGGGCATTATAGTTACAACCAAATCTGCATTACAGAGGAGGATGTCCATAAGACAGCATTCAGATGTCCTGGAAACCTTGGCACCTTCGAATAGGTTAAAATGCCATTTGGCCTAAAGAATACTGGGGCTACATATCAAAGGGCAATGAACACTATCTTTCATGATCTCATTGGAGGGTATTTAGAGTGTTACATTGATGACATTGTAGTAAAATCTCAGTCCATGGAGGAACATTTGGTTCATTTGGAAGCAGCTTTTGAAAGAATGAGAAAGTTCAAGTTGAAGTTTAATCCTCTCAAATGTGTTTTTGGTGTATCAGTTGGAAACTTCTTGGACTATGTAGTACACAAGAAGGGAATACAAATTGATTAGAATAAAGCCAAAGCCATCATTAAAGCCAAGCCTCCATCAAGTAAGAAAGAAATACAAAAACTCCTTGGACAGGTTAATTTTCTTTGAAGATTTATTTCTAACACTGTAGGGAAAACGAAAGTATTTTCTTCCTTATTGAGGTTGAAAGATGAAGAGGAGTTTGTGTGGACAGAAGAGCAGCAAACTACTTTCGAAGGAATTAAAGCCTACTTGGCCAAGCCTCTAGTGCTGATGCCACCAAAGAGTGATAAGCCCTTGAAGTTGTACATTGCTGCAGCAGAAGATTCATTGGGAGTTTTCTTAGTCCAGGACAATGAAGAAGGCAAAGAGCAAGCAGTTTATTACCTTAGTAGGTTTTTAAATTCTTGTGAATGTAGATATTCAGCTGTAGAAAAGCTGTGCCTTGCATTATATTTTGCGGCAATGAAATTAAGATACTATCTTTTGCCTACAACTGTCTTGGTAATTGCAATCACAGATTTGGTTAAGTATATGTTATCTAGACCTATGTTGAGAGGAAGAATTGGCAAATGGATACTAGTCTTATCAAAATTTCATCTAGAATATGTCCCCCAAAAGGCAGTAAAAGGACAAGTTTTAACTAATTTCTTGGCAGATCATCTATGTCAAAGAAAAAGCCTAGAGATAATGGATCTTGGTATGGTTAATATTGAGCCATGGCAAATGTGGTTTGATGGATCAAAAGCCAATGGTCTAACTGGAATTGGTGTGGTGATTAAGTCACCATAGGGGTTAGAAACCACACATGGTTTCAGAGTTAATGAAATTACTTGTTCCAATAATCAAGCTAAATATGAAGCTTTAATAATGGGATTGGAAATGCTTATTAGATTACAAGCTCATGCAGTTGATATATTTGGGGATTCTCAATTGGTGGTCAACCAAGTGAAAGGAATTTTCAAATGTCAAAGTGCAAGCATATTGCCATACTATGTTGTCTCCTAAATTCAACTTCTCTTCAGAGAAAATTATACCATAACTTCCCAGTTGATAATATTGGGTAGTATCCAAATTGGAACCATTATGTGGCTAGGCGCATGTAGTGGCATGTAGTGAGGTGCAAGCCCCTTTCTGTCAATGTAGCCAACACCATGACCGATGTACTGGCATTAGTGAGCTACAAGGGTGCGATTCGGACACGTTTAGACGGGTTAAGAACATTTTTAATGGTGTTTGTTAAAATAATATTGTTATTATTATAATTTAGTTTTGAATAGTATTATTTTGTCAAATAAATAATGGTCACTTACTATTTTGACAATTCTTAATCAACTTTCCCTCAAAATTTGTAGGTGTTGTTTGGATATAAGTTTTTTAGTGAATTTTTTTTATATTTATTTTGTCTTTTGTGACCTTTTTATAACTATTTCTAAAAAAAATTATATATTTATATTATTCCCAACTAGAAATATATAAAAAATGAAAAAAAAAATTGAAAAATTGGAAAAAAATAATTTAAATATAATTGACCCCACCAAAAAACATATCACTATAAAAAATATATATATATATTTTAACTACATATAAAAAATAAACATTCGCCAACTACCCACCAACAATCATCCATTATTCATCCAACATTCATTCACCAACAACCACCTACCAACAACCATCCATTATTCATCCAACATTCATTCACCAACAACCGCCCACCAATAACCATCCATTATTCACCTAACATTCATTTACAAACAATCATCCATCATTCACCAAATATTCATTCACCAACAACCACCCACCCACCAACCATCCATTATTCATCTACCATTCACTTACCAAAAACCACTCACCAACAACCATTCATCATTCACCCACCCACAATTTTCTCTATAAATATAACACAAGGTTTTCCATAATTTTCATATTCACATACCCATAATTTTGAACTGTCTGCAAAAGTACTGGAAGTTGTGTTTTTGCGCTCGAGCGTCAGTCCACTCGAGCGGAGATTGTGGAATAGTTTACTATAAAAGGTGCGGTTTAGTCAGATTTTAGGGTATGGCTTCCAGATCTTCTTATTGGATGTTAGGGTTTATGGCCCCGTTTGGTGTAGCTGTTAAAACAGATTATAGATTATAGCTTAACAGATTATAGATTATAACTTCAATCAGAAGCTGTTAATCTGTTTGGTGTAGTTGTTGGATTACAGATTTAAGTTGCTGAGTAGTGTTTGTTAAATAAGCTGTGAAGTAGCTTTTTCAATTAATTTTTATTTTTTATTATTCACTACTTGTCTACATTTCTCATAAAAAAATAATAGTAATATTCTATAGCCCATTTGGATCTTTTTCTATTTTTAAAAAAATAAAAAATAAAAAAATTTAATAGTATAACCGTAAATTAATATGTCCACAACAGAAGTTGATAATCAGAAGCAAGGGGTGAGCAGCTTCTCAGAATCAGCTTTTTTTTACTTAAAATAAGTTGTTAGAATCAGAAGCTGTTTGAAATAAGTTTTAACCAAACAGTCCAAAATAGCTTTTCAAAAGCCAGAAGCCATAAGTTGGCTCAAAAAAGCCCAAACAAACACTCCCTATATCTGGAGCTTCTTTGCTAGTTTCTTTGATATTTGTTTGAGTTTAAATCTGGTTTGAAAAGTATACATCAAAGGATTGTTTGTTTCGTTCAATACAAAAGAGAGTGTTGTTCTTCGGTGGATTTTGTGAAATTTGGGCCTGAAGCTTTGGTGGATTCCAGAGTGGCTCATTGTTGTGATTTGACATCGACGTGGTGGATTCAACGTTAGGCAAGACAATTCCGAGGTAAAGACGAGGCTGGAAGAGACATATAGGGGTTGGTTCGATTCGGACGTCGATTCGCTAGGTAATTGAGAGTACACTTGTGTAATTCCTTTATGTCTTCTTAGTGGATTGTTTTGTGGCTTTTGCTCGTGGTTTTTTTTTTTTTATCACAGTTGAAGGCGCTCCAATTGTGATTTTTTCACGTTAAATCGTTGTGTTAATTTGTCTTTGATTGTTTGATTGGGATTGTTATTTACTCATTAAAATTGATACATAATCACAAATCAATATCTAAAGGATTTCTAGATTTTTCAATGTGATCTGTGGCAGCAGAGTCTAGATACCAAGGAGGTGAGGAAGATGGAGGCAGAGAGGGATGAGATGTAGAAGCAACATAAGCTTTGGAAGGATGAGATAAAGATGAATGAGAAAGTTGTTGAGAGGGCTGAAAATTGGTGTCAAGTATATGCCAACAATCAAATGTAGTATGGCAAAAAATTCCATAGAATTGACAAGTAGATCCTCCGGATTGACCTCTGCCCCTTGGAGCAAATCGATTATTGCCGCGAAAATGATTAAACCCTCTGTAATTAGACTGTCGTCCAGTACGAGAATATCTGCCTCTAGTGTAACCTCTTGATGCACCAGTAGAAGAAGAGGGATGAGAGACTAAACCTTTGGCAGCAGTAAAAGCCACATTAGGATGATCGGTAGAAATGGACTTTTGATTTTTCAATTCAATATGTATGGATTCAAAACAAAGAAGAGAACATAACTCTTCCATAGCAATAGAGTCTGACCGAGCCCTTATTGTTATGACCCGATTCCGCCCCTAAGGATTAAGGTTATAACCGGCCAATAATCATAAGATTATCTACGGCCTCAAACAATTTTAGAAATATTAAAGGGGCCAAAACGAAAGCAGATTTAAAAACTCTGTCCAATGAGTTGTGCTTACATGGTATAGCAAAATCATTCCAAAGGTATTTCATAATAACTCACACATATAAATAAAGTTAACATCTTTTATACATCCAGGAACTTTTAGATATGCGGTCGGCCAAACAAAAACTCGCATACATAGGTGATCTAACGTGTTCACCAAAATAGCAAAAGTGTAACAAAAGAACAAAAGGGACAAAAACAAAGTCTTGTAAGTGAAACATTTGGGCTGACTCCTCAAAATCTTGAATTCCTCTCATAGTCTTCACCGAGGCTGGGTTTGGACGTCTCTTTGCTCACCTACATACACATGAATGAGAATGAGCGAAAACCCAGTGAATAATATCAAATAAGGCAGTTACATGAATGAAATTTTATTAACAAACATATCAATCGGCCTTAGGCCCATTCATGTTTCTATCTAATACATCAAACGGCCTTAGGCCAAACGTATCAAACAGCCTTGGGCCCAATTCATTCTTATCAAACGGCCTTAGGCCCAATTCGCTCGTGTCAAATGGCCTTTGGCCCAATCATTCATGTCAAACGGCCTTTGGCCCAATCATTTCTATCAAACGGCCTTTGGCCCAATCAATCTTGTCAAACGGCCTTTGGCCCAATCATTCGTGTCAAACGGCCTCTGGCCCAAGCATTCATGTCAAACGACCTTTGCCCCAATCATTTCTATCAAACGGCCTTTGGCCCAATCATTCATATCAAACGGCCTTTGGTCCAATCATTTGTATCAAACGGCCTCTAGCCCAATCATTTATGTCAAACGGCCTTTGGCCGAATCATTCGTATGACAAATATCCAATTCAATTTAATAACTCTGTAGAACTCATACATGAGTGAGCATTTGGAAGTAGCATACTTCAATACATTCTTATTAAGATATTACTCACAGTGTTCTATCGGTGGATTTGCCCTTGTGCTTGGCCCTACACAATTTACAACATATCAGGTCACAAGCAATTCAATTCATTATCAAATTGTTTATTTCTCTTAGGCCTCTTTCTTATCTCTTTAACTCATTTACAATGTTCGATGCATGCTTAAGAGTGCTTAGAAGTGAAAGAGGACGGAAAACAAAACACAAAGCAACTTTTCAAATTTTCTAAAACAGGGCCCTCTGCTCGAGCGGACCCCTTTGGTCTGCAAAAGTTCTAGTTGCTTGTAATTTACGCTTGAGTGAGACTATTGACACTCGAGCGAGGAGTCATGCAAAGCAAGGTATGCTCGAGCGTAGATTCGGCCGCTCGAGCCACCGTGCAATCTTTGCAAAACTTTTGGGAGCCACGTATTCACGCTCGAGCGAGGCTTTCCTCGCTCGAGCGGACAAGTCGAATTCTGGGTTTTCCAGAACTCTGTTTGAAGTTCAAACTTAACCCCAAAGGCTCCAAAACTTGCAATTTGATGCCAAAGCATGGGAGAACATTGCCTAGCATGAAAACATGGGTAATTCGATTTCGATTGACCAAAAATCATGGTTCATTTCCCAAATTTCCAAAACCATTTCAAATTCTTCAAAGCTCATGAAATCAAGCCACATAACTTCATGAATTATGCATGCATGTAACTTATTGACTCAAATTCCATTTTGAAATGGTACAAATGATGTTCATACTCATGGAGCTTCACAAAACCATGCTTGCATATATGATTTAGCACTCAATTTCTCATATTTAACTTGTTACATGCTTGATTATACAATTTCATGGCAATACTCTACATGCATGGTGATATTGACTTCAAATTCATCATAATCAATTCAATTCTTGTAATTCATTTAATATCTTGCTTGAATTCACTCAATTATGAACTTAAATTCATGAAGTTGAGTTCAATTACTCACCTAGAGGCTCCAGTCCTTGCAAATGTAGTTGAATCTTGTACCAATTCCCTTAGTCTTCTAATTTCTTAGCAAAGTCATCAATTTTGGCCTATCTCTCTCTCTCTCTCTCTCTCTCTCTCTCTCTCTCTCTCTTTAGTGTATTCTCAGCCAAAATGAGTTCAAAGGAAGGAACTTGAGTGTATGTAAGCCTATTTATAGGCTTGCCTAATCCAATGGATTAAGGCTAAGCAATGGTGCTCTAATTCAATCATATTGAATCTATTTATTTTGATACAAATCAATTTTTAATTAAATTTCACTATAGGATCTAAAAATCATGCTAAGCACAAAAATACGGTCAATTTCACTTTATGACGCCTCTACGGCCTTCAATTTAAATTCTATAGTAGAAAATGAAACAGATTTTCCTACGATGAACAGATAGGAATTCAAACACACACATAATCATATAAGTAGCACTCAAAATCATATTAAGCACATAACCACAATCATAATTAAGACTAATTAACATAATACGGGATAGGGTTATCACACTTATAGTAGTCTTGAAGGCATCATATTCATCAAGGAGTCCATTAAGTGTAATCAACACAAGATTTTCATCCTCAATGATTACGGAAGCAAGAGCCAATTGATTTGCCAAATCCTTGATTTTTGATAAATATTCTTCCATAGAATCAGTCTTCTTGAGAACATTATTCAATATGTTCTTTAGTTGATCAATGTGTGACCTTGAAAGAGTAGTAAACCATTTCATCAAAGCAGTCCATACTTTAGAACAAGACTGATATTGAAGAACAGTTGAATATATAGGAGATGATAGAGTGGCGGTGATGCAACTCAATCGATGTGCATTTACAACTTCCCAATGTAAACAATCTGGATTTGATATCTCAGATCCTTTCTCATCTATGATTGTATCTGGTGGACATGGTATAGAACCATCAACATAGCCAAGAAGACTTGTAGCTCGAAGGATGTTTTGAATTTGATTTTTCTAGATCAAAAAGTTTGATCCATCAAGCTAAACAGTGATCAAAGATGATAGATTGGAGATAAGCAAAGTCAGATTTGCAGGAATGATAGAAGCAGATGAATACGAAGCCATAGATGCAGAGAAAGCTAGGATCAATGCTCGTTTGAGCTCTTAAAGCTTTGATACCATGTAGAAATGCAGAATCTATTTTTCATTGATCTGATATTACAAGTAATGTTCATATATATAGACCTCTCTAGGTGGTTACAACAAACTCTAATATATATACAATATATCTCTCTCTGTAATAACTCACTAATACATCTCATATAGCTCTTCTAACTGACTAACTGTGCTTTACAGTTGTGCTGTTGCTGTAGGACTCATCATCTGGGTGATGAGGTAGTCTATCAATTTCACATTAAATTTTACAATTAACTTCGAATAAAATCGAAAAGAAAGTATTGTATGGAATTAGTGCATCATAGACAATGTAAAAAAGTCATATTATGTAACTAGTGTATCATAGACAATGTAAAAAAGTCATATATTTACGTCTTAAAATAAATTATATAATGGTAAGATTAATCAAATTTTTACAAAATTTGAGTAAAAATTTCATATAATAGTGATATCATGTCATTATTGACATATAATATCACTAACCAGTAGTAAAGCAACATATGAAGGATGAACTCCACATGCAAATGTAACTAATACTCTAGTAATTTTTACATATATATAGTAAGATTAATTATATTTACATATCAATAATGATGGATATTACTTTTATATTAAGATTTTTTTTCACAAAAATTTCATACATAAAAATATAATTTGTTGTAATCACTTCATTTTCAATAAAACAATCACTATTGTTTTCATAAATTTAAAAATGCCCCTAACATTTTATTCTAAATATTATTTTTCTTTAAAATTTTATATATACACATATGTAAATAATAATAATAATAATAAATTAATAGAGAGAAAAATCCAGAGAGGGCACGTGACCCCCCTAGGCACCATGTGGCTCCGCCACTGACTGAAAAGTAAACAAGCACAAATAAAATAAAATAAAAAATTATCAAGTTTTTGTAGATGATATTCACTTACTACAATATTTCAGGATTTGTTTAGTGACCAAAGTATAAGTATGTTAGAGTTCTTTTACAAGTTAAAAATGTTTTGTTTTTCAGTAATAAACTTTCTTAAAATTAGATTCTTAAAGATATGTTTCTTATAATTGAATAGATTTTGATTTGTGTAACAAAAGGTCAATCATTTGTTACCACATCGCATAAGATATATGAACTCCTACATAATGGATTGGAGGAAAACCTTTTTCTATATGTATTTATGCACAAAAGACACTGGGGTGATATTTAAAATAAGAGTAAATTATAAATACACTTTTGAGATTTGTTTGAAATACGTATTGTTCCATATAATTTAGAAAATTATAAATATCGCATAGTCAGAATTTTTTATTTAACAAAATTAACTAAAAAAATTAAAATTTCCAACTACTCTTTTATACAATAAGAAAATTATCTAAATTATTAATTGAAATAAATTTATGACATAATTAAAAATTGTTAATTGACTTAATAATTTATTAATAAAATTGGTCATTTGTTATAAAATTAGAAATTTTATTCTAGAATCATAGGAGGCAATTTGTATTTTAAGCAAATATCAGGAAGTGCATTTATATTTTACCCTTTAAAATATGAGTAGTGCTACTCTAACTCAAAGTTAGACTCATTTTTCAGAGTTAATGATATAACAGTTTATTAAAATATTTAAGACAACTCTCATTTTTATGTATTAATTCTTTAATCATTAATCAATTATTTCTTTTACACGTCACTAAACTTAAAACGTGGACTTATATATTATTTTTCTGAAAATATAAATTGTGGTGATTCAATTAGAATCACAATTAGCCATTACTGATATATGTTGTATCGGGAGTCTCATTTCCTCTTTTACTTCTTACCCTTTTGATTTGCTTCAATTTTGTGTTCTTTCTTTCTATCAAAATTTCCAACAATAATGCTTGGATTGCAGACCATAGAATACTTGTTAAAATTAACAAGTGTCAAAGAACAAGCCAAGACCCAGAACAAGAATGGTTTTACAGCTTTAGATATTGTGGAGCTGTCCCCTATCAAAGACTTAAAAACCATGGAAATTCAACAGTTTCTTGTAGAAGCTGGTGTTCCAAGTCTTAAAAGAGCTCCGGATATCAAGGAAGAGATCAGGACATCATCGTCGTCAGCTAATCATCAGCCTGCAAATCTATTCATAAGATTATGGAAAAAAATTTCAAGTTTTTGGAATAAGTATTTTAAGCCTGAGCGTGGTTGGTTCAAAGAAGTCTGTGGACATTTCATAACAGCATCTACCCTGACAACTACTATGGCTTGCCAAGTTGGATTAAGTCCACCGGGCAGTGTTTGGAAAGATCTTCCAAACACAAACAACACTTATCTTCATGTTTATAGTAGTGACATTGGGACATCCATTTTTGCCAAAACTCAAGGCCAAGCTTTTACAAGATTCTTGTTTTTCAACACTGCATCCTTCATAGCATCTATGCTCACTCTCATTCTGGCTTCAAGTGGATTTCCTCCTGAGAATAAGTTTTTCACAGTCCTTATGATGGTGTTAATGTTCTTCTCATTCACATGCATGACTTTCGCTTATCTGTTGACAATGCAAATGATTAGTCCAGATGACACTTGGGATTTTATGGAGAAGATGTGTAACGCCCCCATTTTCATGCCCAAATGGTTATACAATGATCATGGCTCTTTAATGTAAAACTGATCATAAATCCTCATACTTTCATTACATGATCCAAATAGTCTTCATGTAAGAATACAATTAATTCAACAACAATTAACTAAACAACAAATACCCCCAAGGGTTTACAAGTTTCTGAGGCTCGAGCCTGGTTACACAAAATGGTTGTTCAAACCCACACATATAAAGCCCTTGGCTTACAATCAGAGTCACAGCAAATGAGCACATCATGCTCTCTGCACATACTTCCACACCTTCAGTTAGGCAAAATCACCACATCTTTTGTGACGACCCAGAATTTTTCCCTCCGCTCGAGCGGAGGAGTTTGCGCTCGAGCGGACTTTTGGGGTTCTCAGTAACTTTGCAGATAGCCTGAGATTCTGGGAGTTGTGAATCTCCGCTCGAGCGGAGAAGTTAACGCTCGAGCAGACTGCCTTATTGGTCTGTGCGCGCTCGAGCGGTGGAAGCGACGCTCGAGCGTGAAAAGCAAGATTGCCCTTGACATTGTAGTAGTGTATTTGGAATCTTCTTATTTTATTTTGGAGTATTGATTAAGGTGGTAATATGATGGTGAAGTAAGATAGGACCAAAAACTTTAATTCGAACAATTTGTTTATGTTCAGCAGTCACTCTTTTGCCCTTTTCTTTTTCCACACTTTGAATTTGAATGTGAGGTTAGAACCATTGAAAAGCTTATCTCCGGGGCTTCAATTTGGACACAAGAATGACCTAAAACGGAGTTCGGATGAGAGAGTTACACATGATTGAAGTTTTGAAATCTGTGCTGGGAGCAAGTCCGCTCGAGCGGAAATCGGGACGCTCGAGCGGGAATAGCGGACCAGCAGCTTAAAAAACGGGATTTTGAGATCTTTTTCCACATTTTCTTTCCCCTCTCTTCTTTTCTCTTCTCCTAAGTCCGAAACCCTCCGAAACCCTAGCCTCAAAACCTTGATTTCCTCTATTTTGAACAACAATCCACCATGGTTTTGCATCAAGGATGGAGAATAAGAAAAGATCAATGTTTTTACCCGATTAGAACTCGGATTTGCGAAGGTTTCTCCTCAAGCTTGCTCCTTTGTTGATTCTTGAGGTAAGGGTTCTAATACTCTTCAATACTTACATCAAGAGATAGATTTGTGGTGTTTCCATTGTATTAATGTACAACTTTGCATTTTTGAGCATATAGAGTAAATTATGAGATTTGGGAATTTCGGGTTTGAAGCATTGAGGGTTCAATTGATGGGTTAAGGTGATGGAGTATGATCTTTAGATGTATAATCAAGGAGGAAATTGGGATGTAAGGTCATGGTATGAGAAGTATGAATTTTTATGGAAAACTTTATGTTCTTGAAAACCCTAGGTTAATTTGTGATGATAAAGAATGATTTTGCTCAAATTGGAAATAGAATCATGGAATTAGTGAGTTGAATTATACGAATACAAGTTTAATTGGATTTCTGAAATGTTTTGAAATAATGTTAAAAATTCGCGAATGGACTTTGTTATGAATATTGTGAATCATGTGAAAATGAGAAAGGAAATTAAGGGAAATGATTTAAAGAATTAATGTGTGACTTCATGTGTGTGTAGGACACGCTTCGGGAGGAATGAATGCTCCACCAACGCACGGTGAGTAATAGTACTCCAATGAACATTAATTACCGTTAATAGTAATTCTTATTAACATTTTGTTCTCCGTGGTCAATTAAGTTAACATGTATGTGAAATGAGAATTAGTGTGAACGTATGTAAACATTGAAGGATTTGGCACACACGGACATGATATAGATATCTACCTAGAGTGGATCATCAAAACGAATAATTGGATAAGACCACGGGTTATTTTGTACGTTATTAACCATTGTGAAATTATGTTAAATATCAGATGAACCTTCGAATGACTCAATCCGGAGAAAGAAGTGAATGTCAATAACACGATTATGTGAATCACGTTATGATATAAATGGCTCCACTCTTATTAATGTAATGGAATACTTACCTTCAGTTTATTGTTAATAGTGTTGTTCTGTTATTGTGGGATAATAATGTCACCTTATAAGAAACTATGGGAAATCCGAGAGCATTACTGAGTACTACATACTGTTTATGGTTGATAATGGCTACTAACATACTGTTATGTGTAAGTCAGGTGTATGGATTTATGACAAACAAGTGGAATGTAAGTACATTACGAGACTATGGTAACTACGTATTTCTGGACTCGTTTAATATGTAATAACATTCTGTTATTTGTGAATCAGTGACATTAATTTATGACAAACAAATGGAATGTGACTGTATTATGAAGTCTAATATGTTAATGGTTGTTATTAGCACTCTGTTGAACGTAATATAACTCATGTGAATATTTAGAAGGAATTATGTGCTTCTGTATGACTATAAGACCAGTCTGTTCTGATGACATCTGTGGTTATTTCATTATGATGTTCGTTTCGTTTATGTTATGACATGATAAACTTATTATTTTCTGGTATGGAACAAAGTGTTGTACGGAACGAAGTGCTACACCTTGGTGGGAGCCACCTCTGGAATCCGTACGAGCCACCTCTTGAGTCCATACATAGATATTTCTGGGCCGCTAGGCCGTTCTGTTATTTCTGGGCCACTAGGCCGTTCTGTTATTTCTGGGCCACTAGGCCATTCTGTATTTCTGGGCCGCTAGGCCGTTCTGATATTTCTGGGCCGTTAGGCCGTTCTGATATTTTCTGGTATGGAACAAAGTGCTGTACGGAACGAAGTGCTACACCTTGGTGGGAGCCACCTCTGGAATCCGTACGAGCCACCTCTTGAGTCCATACATTTGTTATTTCTGTTACCACGCTTCTGCGTTCTGTTATTTCTGGACTGATAAGCCGTTCTGTTATTTCTGGCCGATGGTAGTTTGATATTTGTGGACCCATGGCAGCTTTGGAAATAATTACGGAATGTAGTTACCCATGTGTTCTTTATTGATAAATGCACGGATATGTATTATAATTTATGTTGAGCATTGAATTGTTATGTGCTATTATTCATTGAGTTTAACTCACTTTATTTTGTGTTTGTTTCTGTAGGCACTCAACCCGGAGGTCAACCTTGACCTGTGACTTCCGTCACCCAGTGTCAATCCCTGAGTATCTAAGCTCTTAGGCTTTGACGTTCAAGTTATGGAGTTTTGTTAAGTTTTAATTAGTACCCTAAATGTCTGTTAAGATTGAGGTGTATGTAATTCGTTTACCTTCCCACGTTTTCGTTATATGCCCGACCTTGATGGCTGGGTCTGTATATATATATATGTACTTAGCTATCTTCAGATGCATGACACTATCTATTTATCTGCATTATGTTCTGTTGGTGATCCTGGCATAGTAATGGTAGCTCAATGAATATTATTTTACACTATTATATGATATTAAATGCTTCTGTTCAGGCCCCATAGGTTATATTTATACGATTTTATGTCCATTTTTTGAGGTGGTCATGCCCAAACTTTTAGGGGCGGGTTTGGGGTGTGACATCTTTCTTGTACGAAAATCCCGTAGGGTGAGCATAAAGCCCAGTAGAGAAATCTTAACAAAGTATATACGTTTTACACAAGTCTCAAGAGATAGAATGCTTATGCCATGCCATGCCTTTTTGAAAGTAAAACAGAACTTCATCTTTTGAAAACCAACATGCTCAATGATGCCATGCCATTTCAGCTATTCAACATTTATCAAATTTTGTTCGAGGGGCGGTAAATACAACTCTGGTAATCCCTAGGTCAGTGTCGGCAACTAGACTATACAAGTACTACCAATTTTTCATTTTTACTAGTATCAACTGGAGGGCTCGACACCCATGCTTTGTCATTTTTACCAGTAACAACTGGAGGGCTCGACACCCATACTTTGTCATTTTTACCAGTAACAACTGGAAGGCTCGACACCTATTCTCTACATTACCTTTCAAGACTTACCACTGTATTTACCCCAAAACCATTTCATGAAAACTTGTTTCTCAACATTTCTTTCTCAATGCAAGTTTTCAAATCAACTTTCAAAGTTCAATAAAATCAAATGAATTGATATGCCAATGCAACAATAATCAATACAATGCAACAATTCTTCCATTCCCAACTCTTCCACACAATGCTACCATTGTGATCAAAATTCCCATTTCTCCTTTCCATACAATTTCACAAGATGAATAAATATACATTTATTTCAATTCATCCAAGGGATAACATAATTCCCACATTTCAAACATTTCCAACAACTTAGTCATTTTAAGACTATATCAACACTTTTAAATAACAATTTCCAAAATGAGCAACAACTCTCATACTTCCCAAAATTTATCATTTACACAATATAAACAAGAAAATTTCCAAACATCACTTATTTTGGCATTCAAAATAAATATAACAATATCAACCATGGATTTTCAACTTCCCTTTTAAAAATCCCAAATTTCTAGGTTTTCTCACAAAAACCATCAATCTTCAAACATTTGAGAAAAATCTTACCAAAATCCTCTTTCTTTAATCAACATAGTTCAAAAACCCCCAATTTGTATTTCAAAGGATTAAATAGTAAACCCACTTTGAAAATCACTCTCTTTCTTGAAACAACAACAAATTTTCAAAGTGAATCAAAAGATGATTTCGAAAATCATCTTGATCTTGCAAAAACATATATATAACTCAAAGAAAATCCATACCTCAAGTTTAAAGAAGAAAAGAGTTAAAACCCCCAAAATCAATGACGATGAAACTCAATCTCCACCGCACACAATGAAGCCCTCGAGAAGTTACACAACTTTGACGAAGGCACTATGGCCAAAATCCCAATGGATTTGGAGAAATCAAAGAGAGAAGATGGTTTCTAGAGAGAGAGGCTCTAGATCTTGATCTTGGAGACTTTTAGAGAGAGGATTGCAAAAAGTGATATGAAATGTCACTTTCGCGAGCTGATAAAGTGCGGTCCGCTCGAGCGTGGAAAGCCCCGCTCGAGCATCAGACACAGACTCCTGCTCGAGCGTAAAATGCGCTCTCCTAGTATTTTTGCAGACACAGTCCCCGCTCGAGCGCCCGAATTTCCGCTCGAGCGTGGAGCGAAATTTGTGAAGCCCGCTCAAGCGCAAGAATGCCCGCTCGAGCGGAAGAGCCAAATTCTGGGCAACAAAGGCTTGGGAAAACAAGCAACCAACCTGTTCCAAACACACAACTACAACCCAATAACCAACATTAAGGGGAAAACAAGGGAAGCAAGACATGAACCACCATCCAAACCATACAAACTCGAGTCCGGAACAGCACAAGAGACGGGTCAAAACCAGGGTCGCTATAACCTCTCCCTCTTAAAGAATTTCATCCCCGAAATTACAAATCATGTTTGAAAACCATGTTTTAACCAATTTTCAAAATGATTACCAACAGCATATACGATGCTTCCAAGAGTGATACAACACCCACAATATTCCACATTCTCAAAACACATACAATGTTTATATTGAATCCAGGTTCTTCCCAAACAATTATAACATATACAATGTTCTTACAAGTTAAAACAGAGACAATGCTTATACTTCTCATTAACGAAATTAATTCTCAATACATGCTTATGCATCAACAAATGAATCCGGATATTTCTCTCGGACTTCTAATTCACATTCCCAAGTCGTTTCCTCGACTCCGTGATGTTTCCACAATACTTTTACCAAGGGAATTGTCTTGCCTCGCAAGACTTGGTCCCATCTATCCAAGATTTTTACCGGTCTCTCCTCATACGAGGCATCCTCATCTACCTCGAAGTCGGTCCAATCAAACACGTGCGATGGATCTGACTCATATTTCCGAAGCTTACTAATATGAAACACGTCATGAACCCCAGAAATCTGTGGCGATAACGCTAAACGATAAGCAACCTCCCACTCTTCCCACTCTTCCCAAACCTCATCAAACCCCGTCTAGGTGATATCTTCTAAAAGACATGATCTCCCACCTCAAAAGACAAAGGTCTTCTCCTACGGTCAGCATAACTTTTCTAGCGACTCTGAGCCGTAGCTAGCCTCTTACGAATAAGTGTGACTTTCTCCATAGTTTCCCAAACCAACTCTGGACCCAACAAAGGTGCATCACCCACCTCGGCCCAACACACTGGAGATCTACACGGTCGACCATACAAGGCCTCAAACGGTGCCATACCAATACTAGACTAGAAACTGTTATTGTAGGCAAACTCCACTAAGGGTAGGTGTCTCTCCCACGACCCCTTAAAATCAAGGACACAGCCTCTAAGCATATCCTCAAGGATCTGAATGGTACACTCGGACTGCCCGTCAGTCTGAGGATGGTAAGTCGTGCTAAAAGTCAATCTAGTGCCCAAGGGCACTCTGCAAACTCTGTCACAACCAAGCAGTGAAACGGGATCTTTATCCGAAACAATCGTCACAGGGATCCCGTGCAACCTCACTATGTCCCTAATGTACAAGTCAACAAGATAATCCACCGAGTCACTTACACGCATGGAAATAAAATGCGCCGACTTAGTCAATCGGTCAATGACCACCCAAATGGCATCACTACCCCGTTGAGTCCTCGGAAGGCCCACAACGAAGTCCATCGTAACATGTTCCCACTTCCAGTCAGCTATAGGCAAGGGTTGCAACAAACCCGCTGGCCTTTGATGTTCGGCCTTCACTTGTTGACAAGTATGGCACTTTGATACAAACGCAGCTACATCCTTTTTCATACCTCTCCACCAAAACTGGCGACTAAGATCATGATACATCTTTGTGCCTCCCGGATGTACCGCAAGGCGTGAATAGTGAAACTCTCGGAGTACTTCCTCTCGGCAAGACTTCGGTACAAACAAACGATCATGGTACCTCACACTTTAGTCGGGATACACAGTCAAACCTCTTTCTACTTTCCCATTGGAAATCTTCTCTCAGAACGATTCCACCTCAAGATCACCCTTTTGCGCTTCCAACACTCGATTCACAAGTGTAGGTTGTGCAACTACTGAAAACAAAGCTGCAAATTTCACAGACTCGCCCAGTTGTAAGTCAAACTCATTAAGAGTACCGAACATTTCCCATTCTCGGATGGCGATAGAAGCCACACTGCTAACTGGCTTTCTACTCAAAGCATCGGCCACAATATTGGCCTTCCCGGGATAATAATGCAACTCAAAATCATAATCCTCTATGAATTCCATCTGCCTCCTTTGCCTCAAATTCAAGTCTTTCTGTGTAAACAGATATTTCAGACTCTTGTGATCAGAGAACACTTCAAATTTCTCACCGTATAGATATTGCCTCCAAATCTTCAAGGCAAATATCACTGCCGCTAACTCTAAGTCATGGGTAGGATAATTCCTCTCATGTTTTTTCAACTGCCGTGCGCCATAGGTTACCACCTTACCCTCTTGTATCAATACAAAACCTAAACCTTCCCGTGAAACATCACAATATACTGAATAACTCAAATACCTCTTCGGAATAATCAATACTGGAGCAGTGGTGAGTCTAACTTTAAGCTCTTGGAATGACTTTTCACAAGTCTCACTCCACACAAACTTGATTTCCTTTCTAGTCAACTTAGTCAAAGGTGAAGCTAGTCTAGAGAAATCTTTCACAAACCGATGGTAATACCCGACCAACCCCAAGAAACTATGAATCTCGAAAGCATTCTTAGGTTGTGCCCAATCTTGGATGAATCTACAGTCACCCTTCCCTTGACACTACATGCCCTAGGAATTTAACCTCTTCCAGCCAAAAGTCACATTTCCCAAACTTAGCATACAACTTATGGGCTCTAAGTAACTCAAGAACTACTCATAAATGTTCCTCGTGTTCCTTCTCAGAAGGTGAATAAATCAAAATGTCATCCACAAAGACAACCATAAAACGATCTAAGAATTCATAGAAGATCCGATTCATTAAATCCATAAACACAACTGGTGCATTGGTTAGCCCAAAAGGTATCATAAGAAACTCATAATGGCTATACCGCGTACGGAATGCTGTCTTCTGGATATCCTCCTCCCTTACCCTCAACTGATGATAACCCAATCTCAGGTCTATCTTAGAGAAACAACAAGACCCCTTCAACTGATCAAACAGATCATCTATATGAGGCATTGAGCACTTATTCTTAATAGTAACCCAGTTCAACTTCATGTAATCGATACAAAGCCGTAATGCTCTATCTTTCTTTTTAGCAAAGAGAGTCGGCGCTCCCCAAGGTGAAGTACTAGAGCGAATAAAACCCTTATCTAACAGTTCCTGGAGTTGAATCTTCAACTCACTCAATTCAGCTGGTGCAAATCTATATGGAGCCATAGAAACCGGTGTCGTGCCAGGCACTAAATCAATGGAGAACTCAATCTCTCGGTGAGACGGTAAACTAACAAGATCCTCGGGAAAGACATCCGGGTACTCACAAACTACCCTTGGCAACTCAACCCGAATCTCATCACACTCACTACTCAGAAAGCTAGCAAGAAGACAACTAAGTTCACTCCGTCCACGCGGATCATACACCGGTGGTAAGACCCTATCCACCCGGTCCCCCAAGAAATAAAAACAATCACTACTCAAGGTACAGACAGTAACTTTCTGACGGTAGCAATCTATAACAACCCGGTATGACGATAATCAATCCATACACAATATGATATCGAAACTTGACATATCTAGCAACACAAAAGCAAATGGAAGTCGACGCCGGGCAAATTCTATCTCACAATCACGACAACCCCGGTCTAAATCAACCATACCCCCAACAGGTGACTCTACTCTGAGCGGAGACGCTAACTGTGCCACCTTTAACCCCAATGCAGAAACAAATGCAGCAAATATAAATGAATGAGACGCACCTGTGTCTATCAATACATTAGCCAAAGTATTGCACACAACAAAAATACCTCTCACAACTAAGGGTCCTTGCAATTGCTCTGGCACGGTAACAGCATACACGCGCCCCTGTGGCCCCTGATTAACTTGCTCTCCTCTCGAAGCGTAGGCCTGATGTACTGATTGAGTTGAAGCGGCTCCCTGATTAGCTCGCGAAGCCTGAGCTGAATGAGCCTGCTGGTGGTTCTAAGTCTGCCTAGACCCTAATGCGCCAGATGCACCTCCCAACTGTGGGGAAGTTCTCTTCATATGCCCTGGCTGACCACACTGGTAATAATTAAACCCTTGTCCCCTATTCTAGGACTGAGACTAACTCTGTGATCGGTTAGGTGGTGGTGGCGGCAACATCAACTGCCCTTCTCCCTTCTGTGGGCATGAAAAGGCTTTGTGGCCTGGCTGGCCACACTTGAAACACGTGAAGCCACCCAATGTACTTCTTCCTGAACTCAAACTAGGCAAAGGAAAAGTGGATTTAGACTGCTGTGGCTGGGGCTGGGATGAAAAGGTACCCCTGCTCTTCTTATTCTTCCTATAGTCTCCTTGAGACTCTTGGCCTCTAGACCTTGAATTCCGAAGCCTCTCCTCCTCGGCTTGTACGAAAACCTCTACGTATGCCGCCGACTCTACAAGACGGTCATAGTTCCAAATCATGTTCCCAACAATTTTAAAGAAAATTTTGGTTTTCAACTTGTTCTCGAATTCAATGCAACGACGCTCTTCCATTGCCACCAACTCTGGTGCAAACCTAGATAAACTACAGAAGACTGCCTCGAACTCGGCCACGGTCATGTTGAGTTGTTTGAGGTCTTTGAGCTCTTGCCTCAATCTCTCCCTAGCAGCAGGAGGTAAATATTTATCTTGGAAAGCAACTACAAAGGCTTCCCATGTTGGCTCCACTCTATTCTTGGCATACTTCCACCGCTGACCCGCATCCCCTTTAAGATAGTAACTCGCTAGAATCACCCTTAGCTCGCTATCATCAATGTGAAGCATCTCAAATGTCTTCACCGTTTGCTCGAGCCACTCATCCGCCTTCTTGGGCTCGGGGCCACCATGGAACTCATCCGGTTTAGCCCGCAAAAACTCCCTAGTAAGGAAACTCACCCTTGACTCTACAGTATTCTCTCGGGCTTGATTCTCCGCTCTCAACAAATTCATAGACTCCCTCAACGCTCCCGCCATTTCCCGGGCTAGAGCTCCCATTGCTGTTTGACCCACTTGTTCTACTTGTTCAGCCACATTAACTTGGCTTGACTTCTCTTCTTGCACCAGAACCTCATGGACCGGTACCTCATGCATACCCCAGCGAGGCCTGCCACGTCTCCCGCCTCTACCACCACGGGTTTGACCTCGTTCTGACATCCTATAAAGGACAATAGAAATGATTTAGCACACTAACCCATGCGTGCCCGCAATTCATCTCACACACCTAATCACCGCAATTCTATATATTTCACTACTATATAGACATTTCAATTACATTCCCCATAAGCACTTAGTCATGTAAACACATACGGATTATTCTTTCCTGATGAAATTCGTCCCACGAAAGACCAAGAATTCTTAGTAGAACGAGTATTGATCAAGTACCCTTCTAAAAAGACCTTAAGGAATTTAACAGGCGCAAACAACATCCCAAAAGTCCAACCCCACACCCACATAGCCACATAAGCATGTTATCACATAATTCACAAAATGTATAACATCTTCCTATCATGCAATCTATCATGCAACATGAACCCATTGTGGTAAAATAACCACTTCCCACGAGGTGCAAGTATTCAAACCCAGTAGCTCTGATACCAAGTTGTAACGCCCCCATTTTCATGCCCAAATGGTTATACAATGATCATGGCTCTTTAATGTAAAACTGATCATAAATCCTCATACTTTCATTACATGATACAAATAGTCTTCATGTAAGAATACAATTAATTCAACAACAATTAACTAAACAACAAATACCCCCAAGGGTTTACAAGTTTCCGAGACTCGAGCCTGGTTACACAAAATGGTTGTTCAAACCCACACATATAAAGCCCTTGGCTTACAATCAGAGTCACAGCAAATGAGCACATCATGCTCTCTGCACATACTTCCACACCTTCAGTTAGGCAAAATCACCACATCTTTCTTGTACGAAAATCCCGTAGGGTGAGCATAAAGCCCAGTAGAGAAATCTTAACAAAGTATATACGTTTTACACAAGTCTCAAGAGATGGAATGCTTATGCCATGCCATGCCTTTTTGAAAGTAAAACAGAACTTCATCTTTTGAAAACCAACATGCTCAATGATGCCATGCCATTTCAGCTATTCAACATTTATCAAATTTTGTTCGAGGGGCGGTAAATACAACTCTGGTAATCCCTAGGTCAGTGTCGGCAACTAGACTATACAAGTACTACCAATTTTTCATTTTTACCAGTATCAACTGGAGGGCTCGACACCCATGCTTTGTCATTTTTACCAGTAACAACTGGAGGGCTCGACACCCATACTTTGTCATTTTTACCAGTAACAACTGGAAGGCTCGACACCTATTCTCTACACTACCTTTCAAGACTTACCACTGTATTTACCCCAAAACCATTTCATGAAAACTTGTTTCTCAACATTTCTTTCTCAATGCAAGTTTTCAAATCAACTTTCAAAGTTCAATAAAATCAAATGAATTGATATGCCAATGCAACAATAATCAATACAATGCAACAATTCTTCCATTCCCAACTCTTCCACACAATGCTACCATTGTGATCAAAATTCCCATTTCTCCTTTCCATACAATTTCACAAGATGAATAAATATACATTTATTTCAATTCATCCAAGGGATAACATAATTCCAACATTTCAAACATTTCCAACAACTTAGTCATTTTAAGACTATATCAACACTTTTAAATAACAATTTCCAAAATGAGCAACAACTCTCATACTTCCCAAAATTTATCATTTATACAATATAAACAAGAAATTTTCCAAACATCACTTATTTTGGCATTCAAAATAAATATAACAATATCAACCATGGATTTTCAACTTCCCTTTCAAAAATCCCAAATTTCTAGGTTTTCTCACCAAAACCATCCATCTTCAAACATTTGAGAAAAATCTTACCAAAATCTTCTTTCTTCAATCAACATAGTTCAAAAACCCCCAATTTGTATTTCAAATGATTAAATAGTAAACCCACTTTGAAAATCACTCTCTTTCTTGAATGAACAAAAAAATTTCAAAGTGAATCAAAAGTTGATTTCGAAAATCATCTTGATCTTGCAAAAACATATATATAACTCAAAGAAAATCCCTACCTGAAGTTTGAAGAAGAAAAGAGTTGAAACCCCCAATATCAACGACGATAAAACTTAATCTCCACCGCACACAATGAGGCCCTCGAGAAGTTACACAACTTTGACGAAGGAACTATGGTCAAAATCCCAGTGGATTTGGAGAAATCAAAGAGAGAAGATGGTTTCTAGAGAGAGAAGCTCTAGATCTGGATCTTGGAGACTTTTAGAGAGAGAGAGGATTGCAAAAAGTAATCTGAAATGTCACTTTCGCGAGCTGATAAAGCGCGGTCCGCTCGAGCGTGGAAAGCCCCGCTCGAGCGTCAGACATAGACTCTCGCTCGAGCGTGAAACCCTGCGCTTGAGCGTAAAATACGCTGTCCCAATATTTTTGCAGACACAGTCCCCATTCGAGCGCCCGAATTTCTGCTCGAGCGTGGAGCGAAATTTGTGAAGCCCGCTCAAGCGCAAGAATGCCCACTCGAGCGCAAGAGCTAAATTCTGGGCAACAAAGGCTTGGAAAAACAAGCAACCAACATGTTCCAAACACACAACTACAACCCAATAACCAACATTAAGGGGAAGACAAGGGAAGCAAGACATGAACCACCATCCAAACCATAGAAACCCGAGTCCGGAACACCACAAGAGACGAGTCAAAACCAAGGTCACTATAAGATGACTCAGTGGGCTCTATACTTTTGGTTTGGTATATGTATTGCTGGTGGTCTGTTTCAAGTACTTCGCGGCTATCCATGGCTATGTCGGAAGTTGAGAATACGAGGATTATACTCATGGCTATGGCACAAGTTGGGAATTCTTAGACAGTTTTTGACAACCATGATACTAATATTATGGCACAAGAAGTTGGGAGGACCGTGTAATAATCCAAACAATAGCAACCCATGACATGACTAGGATAATACTACAATAGTCTACTTTACTCTACTCTACTCTAGTCTACGTATACTTTCTCAATCTTGGTATAAGCTTTAATTGTTATTATGTTTTGTTCTATATCTTTCTATCATTATTTTATGTATGAAACTTCTTTCCATTTAGTTATTACTCATGTACTTCTTTTTGAAATTATTGTAATTTTTAATATTGATTACAATTAGGGATGTAATCAGTTTAGTACGATTGATATTTACGTAAAAAATTACACTGAATCGATAATGTTAGTTTAATTATTTTGAACACAATACAAACCGCTTCTCCTATCAAATCGCACCGAACTGAATCGATTGAAACGGTTCGGTTTGGTGCGGTTTAATCCGGCTAAGATTTTGCAAACTTGAGCCACTTTTAAATATAATCATTAATCTATATAAAAACATTAAATTAGTTATTTTTCTACCATTTCAAACATATCCAATCCATCCATTTAATGCATACTTTTTAATTCCTAAATTAACAAAAATAAAAATAATTTTTTTTTAAAAAAATACTAAGGTTTCAAGGATAATGAATTAGAGTTAAGGTTATATATAATAAGAGTTTACAAACTTAAGTTATAAAAATGATAAGATTAATTAATTAAGGTTAATAATTTATTATACTCATTAATATCATTGTATTATTATTATATATATATTATAAATACAATATATATTGAAGCAGTCGGTTTCGGTTTAGATCGGTGCACAAGGTGCTTAAACCGATACCGAAGCAAAAATAAAAAAATAAAATAAAAAAAAAAATCAAATTTAAAAACTGCACAGACCGATTCTTGTTAAAAAAAACAAACCAAATACACCCGATTTGGTCCGGTTCAATCGGTTTGGTCGATTTTTTTTATTTTTATTACATCCTTAATTGCAATATTATTAAATTATGTATTGATTTAAAAGTTTTTTCTTTTTTCTTTTTAATTTGAAATGTATATGTTAATTAAGAATTGTGAATTTTTATCTAATGGTGGTTTAATAGTCAGCATGATGAGATTTATTGAACGAATATAATTTTGACATTTTACAAAATACAGTCATCACAAAATGGGGCCTAAAGCCATTGCTTAGATGGCTTTAGGCACAACAACAAAAGTAACGTTTGGTGAAGAAAAGTAGTGAAGAAAATAAATTTCATCACTAAATAAAAAAAATCCATGACGAATTATAAAATTTTGTCACATATAATAAAAAAACAAAATAATAGGTGACGAAATTTATTTTTGTCAACAAATACTTCTTTTTAGGTGAGAAAAAATTAAGTTTTGTCACTGAAAGTTTTCTCGCTAATTTTTTTTGGTGGCACCAAAATTTTGGGACTTTTGGTGAAAAACAATTTCATCACTAATTATAAAATTATTAGTGAGGAATATATTTTTGTCACCAATAATTTTGTATATATTTTTTTTGAGAAACTTGATTTTAAATATTTTAAGACCATTTGGTGAGAAATATGTTTTTGTCCCTAATTTTGGAGGAAATTTTTAGTAATGGAAAAAAATAGACTACTAACTTTTTTCTCCCTTTTATTTTTGTTTATCAGTTTTCCCCTCCCACACCCCCACCCCCTCGCTCTCTCTCTCTCTCTCTCTCTCTCTCTCTCTCTCTAAACAAAACACAAGTTAATTAGCTTTCTAAGTAACCTATAGTGACGAAAAATAGTGAAGAAAATAAATTTTGTTACTAAATAAGAATAATCCGTGACGAATTATAAAATTATCACATATAATAAAAAAGTAAAATAATAGGTGACAATTTATTTTTGTCAATAAATATTTCTTTTTAGGTGAGGAGAAATTAAATTTCGTCACCAAAGGTTTTCCCTCTAATTTTTTTGGGTGGCGCCAAAATTTTGAGACTTTTAATGAGAAAAAAATCTGTCACCAATTATAAAATTATTAGGGATTTCGTCACCAATAATTTTAAATATTTTTTTTAAAAAAAAATTATTTTTAAATATTTTGAAACTATTTGATGATAAATATATTTTTATCGTCAATAATTTTAATATTTTTAACGACAAAATTATTTTATCACAAATTTTGAAGGGAAAACTTTGAAATTTTGGCGGTAATAAAAAAAGAACCCTACTAATTCCCCCCAAATCCTTTTTTTTTTGGTGCTTTAGTTTTTCTCTCAACCCTCTCTTGCAAAACAAACATTCTTGGCTTTCAGCCCCCTTTCAGCTTGTTCTCCTCCTTCAACGCTGCCACCGACGTCACTCGTTCTCCTCCTTCAATGTCGCCACAAGTAGGACTGGGTGGCGGATGTGCCGACCAGGCAGACCCGTCTGACACGACGTGTTTTGGATGGATGCGTGACACGTAACGAGCAAATACGGGTCCAAAATTTTTAATTTCGCGGGTTCGGATTGGGTGACGGATTGTCCGCCAATTTCAATCTCGTACCCAACTCCAAAATCCCCCCCCTTTTTTTTCCCATCGATTTCCCCCTTTTTCCCCTCTGTCTCACCCCCATTTTTTCATTTCACGTTTTTCTTGCCCTAGCTTCTTCCTTCGACGACTCTGTCTCTCTCATCTCTCTGTCTCTCTCACTTAAACGACGGCGAGCAACGATCGGAGATCGGCGACAGTGGCGGTGAGTAGCGATTGAAGCCTTGATTGGAAGGTATTCTATTCTTCTCTTCTATTCTCTTTTCCTCATCTTCTTCTTTTCTGAACCTGTGTTCTGTGTTCTCAACCTTCTCTTCTTCCCCTATTCTTCTTTTCTGAACCTGTGTTCTGTGTTCTCGATCTAATCACAAATTCCTTTTTGATGGAGTGGGTACGCGATTGATTAAACTATTTGTAAGCCAATTGATAAAACTAGTAATTGAAAGCAATTGATAAACCTATTTTTAAAATCGGGTTTTGCAGATTTCAGTTCTAGTTCTTCTGTCATGGATTTGGGGTTTTTGCAAATTAAGCTAATCTTTTTTCTTCTATTTGATTGTTTGATGATGATGGTGATGATTTCTGGGTTTTTCATTTGTTAATTTGTTGGTATAAGAACTGTGATTTTGAATTTTCTGGGTTATTTGTGTGAATTGCTGGTTGTTCAAGTAAAATTTTTTGTCAAATGCAATATACTTGTTTTTTTGGGATTAATAAGAGTTAACACTCTGTTCTTCTTCTTCTTCTTCTTTTTTTTTTTTTTTTTTTTTTTTTTTTTTTTTTTTGTGTTTTGTTTCCAACTTGATAATTAAAAAGTTAATCACTTGATGTCAATGAGAACATAGAAATTTGTTACTAAGAAACTGTGAATATATCATTATCAACAATTTGTAATTTAACTTCAGATTTGTTGTTAACTTGTGATTTAACTTCAGATTACAATGTGAATGTTAGAAACACAAAACTCAAAATAATTTCAAATATAAATAATTTCATAAATTTTGGGCCTGAATTAAAACAGTGAAGAACTACTTGAAAATTAAGTAAAAAAATGGCCCAAAATAGTTTAAATTAGAAAAGATTAACTAGCTCCTCAAATCCTAGAATTAGAATCTTTTAAGTGATTATACAATAGGATTTCGCATACCCACTGATTGTTTGATGAAATGTTTCAAACTAATAATAATGAACAGAATACAAAATGCATGAACAATTGTTTAATGAAATCTATTTGATGAACATAATACATATGCAAGTGTTTTTATTTTGGTTAGAACTTATGTGTGATGTGGGAATAAGAATTATCTATGCAAGTGAAGAATTATTTTGACTGGGAATAAGAATTATTTATTTTACATATTTATGTGTGAGTTTTTGGTTAGAACTTTTCTAGTTCTGTAATGGAGTTGAAAACAGGAGACTAAACTTCGTAATGCCTCATCAACTTGTAATGCCTTCATATTTTTACTTTCTGCAGTTTTGTTGCTAGGATATTTGATCACTCACTGGAAGACTCAAATTCAAAATCGGGCCTTGTCCACTCTTTATCTATATGTGTATCTTTGTTGGATCCAAAAAGATCAATTCCTTCTCTCATTCCTTCCGAAGTCAACACATGTACGAGTCACCTACACCTGTTAATCCTGAGCCCGTTGGTGCAATATTGCCCAAGCTTGGTAAGTGTGTCATAAAATTTGTGTATGTTTGCTTGTGATGTCAAGGTTTCTTTCTACCTTACGTTAAATTTGTTTCTCTACCCACTTTAGATACTTAGAATATGAATTTATGGCTATAGCTTGTGCACAAATTGGATGTTTATGTACTTGTCTTAAATGGGAAACCTTTTTCCCTTTCTTTGTTCCGAAACTGATATTTCTGAGTTTATTTTCTTTGGTTCGAGGTTACTTTGCTTTGTTCTATGTAATATCATGAGCTCATATGCTATGATAAACCATATGCATTCTATTGATGTGAATTGGTGGAGGAAACTGTTGAACATTGTTTTAAATTTTGTTTTTATTAACTTTGAAGTTAATTCGTGAATTGAAACACATGATATCTACACTCGTTATCGACATTGGTGGCAAGTTCCCTGTACATTTATGGGTTTTGGGTACTGGCCTCTTACTTTTTTTTTTATGATGAGGAAGAAATTGTTACATAGTACGAAACGGAAAGATATAAGACAATCAAGAAGAATAATAAGAAAATCGATGCTCTACCATGTCCCTTCTCATTTGTTGAGTTCATACATATTTATATATGTACTTAAACATGTAAAGGTACATATTGAAACACCTCAACTTAGAAACTTGATTAGTTGAGCTAAGTTATTGGGATAGTGCCTTTGGATGACAACTTAATGCTCTGACTTTTGGCCAAGAAAATAGTGGTATATTGAACATTGAGGGCGTGCCCCCTGGTCCTGACTGTTAACCAAGCTGTCAAAGGCCAGGAGTTGTGCAACAAACCTGAAAGACAAACTAAATCGAGATAAGTTTTACATAAGATCCTTTTATTCAATTTAAGTTCTTCAAAAAGACAAAATGAACAAATTTTTTGAAGAACAAGTTGACCAAAAACCCACAAGGTTGCAATTCCTTGTTTCACATTCATTCTAGCTCCATTGAGAATTAGAATAGGAGCTAGCTAAATGTTTTCACATATTTTATAAGCTATTATAGGCTAAGATTGATTGATAGCTGGAAAGCTTAATAAGTGTTACAAACTCTCTTAAATAGGAAGTTAATGAAAGAAATCTACTTGATCAGAAATTAATGTAAGATAAGATAGGGAAGTAAAGAATTGTCATAAAATTAATTTTCTTAATTATGATAAACTAGTAACATAGACTTAAGATCTATTGTGACTCTGGGTAAACACAACACACACACACACACACACACACACACACACACACACACACACACAAACATCACATTTAGGACATGCTATTGGCATTTCTCTTAGCTTCTTGTACTCCACATATTTGAGTTCCAGAGAAGCCAAAAAGCACATGAGAAGTGGATCACAGGATGCTAAAGTGGAGTGCCAATGGGCCAATCACATGCACATGGACGCTTGCAAATTAGTCTTAAACTTATTAGTTGTGATACGAATTAAACTCCACATTCAGCTTAAGTAAAGTAGTGCTCCATTCTGTTTTACAGAAGATAGCGGATCATAAATTTAGAGTTTGGAATCTTACGACAATAACTCTTAGAGCAAGTGGTTTTATTTTAGATCTCAGTTTTCTTCCTTCTTCCTTCCTTTTACGTAGAAAAGTCAATGTGAAAATTGTTATAATTCTTTCCACTTTAATCTGAAGAGGGCATGCCCTCAAGCCAGCTTTGACCATAAGTAACTCCTTTTGCTCAATTTGTTGAGTAAAGTAGTGGATTCAATCCTTAGACTAGTTATGATGATAACTATAGTTGTCTGGTATTACTGTTATTATTACTGTTCTGGTTTTTTTTTTTTTTTTTTTGGTGATGAGAGGTAATATAGTTTGACTTATTCTTTTTTTTTTTTCCCTCCTGATATAGAAAGTAAGGGCAAGATGACAATACAGTTGACTTTATTGGCCATGCATTGGCACTCCATATAGATGATAGTTACTTGGACCAGCCTGCCATGGATTTTGTGAAGAGAGTTAAGGTGAAACATTTGGTTCCTACTTAAGTTATTTGTTTTATTTTTCCCAGTGTCTCCACTTTGAAGATCTTGGAATGATTTCTACTCTTTATACACCAATGTTGTGTTTGATCCGTTCAATGCTCTACTGTTTTCTGTGTTTCATTTCATATGGTGGTTTAAAGAAACATGGGTCCTATGTTACATTCCATTCTATCAAAGGCCATAATCTTAGTTAAAGCACAAGATAACAAGTCTTTCTTTATAATCTCAATCCTAGTTAATTTAATTTGATGAGGTAATACGAGTTGGGAGCAGCTCCTCTCTCCTCGTTTTCTCTCCTTCAAATTGATGTGAACAGTGAGTGAGGTTTTCCTTTTTGCATATTCTGTTTACAGCAGTCAGTGTAATGACCAGCTAATTTACTTCAGCTTTGTTTTTGAAAAGCTATATGCAGAATCTTTAGCTCACTTCCAAGGAGGATCTCCTTATATTATCCACTGTATGGACTTGGAGAACTACCTCAGGTGTGTTGTCATTGGAATTGCAAGAACCTTTTAGGGGCTATATAATTTATTCTCAACTTTCTCTAACATTATTGATAGGCATTTGCTCGTTTGAGTGCCGTCTATGGTGGAACTTACATGCTCAACAAGCCAGAATGCAAGGTAAATTTTTATGATTCTCTGATATCCTTGAAACCGTATAAATAGCCTTGTTGAGCCTAAGTGTTTTTTACTGGGTTGAAGGGCTAAAGGCAGCACCAAGTGAGTGATTCTTTCAACTGGGGAGGTAAAAAATGGATTGTTCAATTAATGCCAAAGATTAAATAAATTCTTTAATTTCCTGCCGAGCAATCGTAAGTTGAAACTGATAGTTTTCATTATCTTTAAATGATTCCCAACAAGTAGCAAAAGAGGAAGAGGATGTTATGCATAGAATGAAAACAGGATGGGTAAAAAGACAAGTGCTTGTGGATCATCAAATACCTTGCAAATGCAAGGAAATTTACAAGATGGTTGCACCAATAGAAGGCTATATAGAGCAGCCAAATACACAAAATAACCTGCTAATTCTGTAAACAAGTGGTTGATTTGGGGACCTGAGATGAATGTGTGGCAGCACCACAAATGATTAATTGAGAAATGAATGCATTGTGCTTTTTTTTTCTTTTCTTCCAATTAAAGCTGTCAAAACTTTTATATTGGTGTTTACTTCTATTTATTCATTTTTTGATCATCCATATTTGCCTCAAATCATGCTTGTCGACACTGCAGCTTGTCCCACTGAGCATATACTGTCTTCTATGTTGTTTGAATCAACCTGGCACTTTGCACATCAAAGAAATTTGTTGATTTCAGCTGAAAATTGTGCATCCAATATAAATAAGGAGAGTTGTTATAGTCTACAGCAGTCAACCTAAAAACCCGAACAATCATTGGGTAGGGTATACTAGGAGGCATCATAAAAATATAGGCATTGATCATTGCTTGCACCTTTGAATTAGTAGCATTTTTTCCCTTATTCTCAGATTTTTTTAAAAAAAAAAAAAAAAAATTGATATAACAAAATTTCATGTGTTAATGACTCAACTGACCAACCCTCATTGGATTATTAAATGCATATACTTATTGCACATTGTTTTGTTGTCACGGAGAACATTAGATCACAACATATGTTGAATGTTAACTGTTGACTTGCAGACTCTGATTGAAGAAAACCCAGCTTGATTTTCCTTGAATTCTTCAGAAAACACAGTTCAAGGTCAACAATAGAGTGTTGGACGGGACTCTGTTTTATATATATATATATATATATATTTTAGCAACACATGTAGGTGGTTCATAGAGCTATTATTTGCCTTTGCCATATAGCTGGGTTATAGTGCATTAAGTAGGCAGGGTGAGCAATGAGCATATAAATTGTTTGGGTTAATTACAATTACCCCCATGTAGTTTTATCCAAAAACATTATACCCCTATCAGGTTTAAAAGTATACACATAATCTCCTTGGCTCTTGTTGGCATTAGTGCTAGTGATATATCGTATTTTTGCAATCTTTTGGCATCCTCTGTTATTTGTGTTGCTTATCATCAAGGATCACCTCAACTCTTTGAAGTTTTGAATTGTTATATGCATTTTTACTAAATTGGTTTATAAAATAAAATTATTTATATATGAGTTTAGATGTAATTGATAATATATTAATGTTTTCTTTGTCTATTTTCTTTGCAGATTGGTTTTTGATGATGTTTGGAAGCATACTTGCAAATGAAGATCAACTGTTGAATTTTTTTTCCTGAACTGATACTTAGTTCTAGTTGCAAATCAAGATTGAGTGTTATTTATTTATTTATTTTATTTTTTTTTGTACTCAGCGTTAGTTTATTTTGGAATTTGCTATGATGTTTTTTTTTTTTTTTATTGTACTTAATGGATTATTATTAAATTTATTTGATGGATATATTTTCATTTATAATATAAATTGTTCAGTAAATTTTTTTGTAGAGTTGTGTATAACAGCTACTGGATTTCTTAGTACATTTAAAAGGCTATTGAGATATGAGCAGGGATATTTGTGAAATAATAATTTAAATTGAAATATAAAATATGGAACAAATTTAGTGACGAATTTTTTTCGTCACTTGTATTTGTTATTATGACAAAGTGATTATTTGTCGCTAATAAATATTTTTTGTAACAAAATTTCTTACAGTCTATATATGAAAGATTTGGTTGATTTTATTATTTGGTGACTAAAAATTTTGTCACGCATATATATTTTTGTCATGAAATATATTTCGCCACCCATGTATGACTTTTAGAGACGAAAAATGTCGTCATCTTTACATCTTACTGTGACGAAATTATTTCCTCATCAATGATCAACATGTGTGACAAATTTATTCGTCAACTAAAATTATAAATATGGTACTGAATAACTATTTGGTGACGAAAATGAGAATTTTTGGTGACAAAATATTGTTTTATTGGTGACAAAAAATTTCGTCACTAAAGTAATATCATTGGTGACGAAATTATTTTTCGTCATAGTGGTTTTTAGTGACAAACATTCAATGACGAAACTGGTGACAAAAATATTTCCTTACAAATATCTATAGTGACGAAATTAGCTCTTTGGTGACAAAAAAAATTGTCATTCAAGACCTAACTTGTTGTAGTGAGGGCTAAATTTGGCTCTGTAACCAAATGAGATAATGCCTCGTTTTAATATATCTAATTGGAGATCTCTAAAATTTTTGAGCCATTACTATAACAATACAACACGGTGCATACTCAACGTAATGATGAGTGAGAAGAGAGTGAAATTTCCTTGCACGTAGCATTGCACGGTCACTCCGATTTCACAAGAGCGATTTTGAGTCGAAAATCCCGACTCGGTATCGATCTCGACTCACTTCGGTGCTAGCTTCTCTACCTGGCTTCTGCCGAGGGCCACCTTGATATCGTTCGAGTGCATGTGAGGCTTCGTGACTAAGATGGCAAAACTTCTCTCCACTGGGCAGCCATGAAAGGGCGAGTCGAGGTCATTAAACTATTAACTCGGGCCCGACTTGAGTCGATTCATGAGAAACTCGGCAAAGGAGAGACTGTATTGCACTTTGAGGACATTGGTTGAATGAACTACGAAGCAGAAATGAGATTAACTTTGTTGACTCTGAAGACAACGATGGTAACACCATCTTGCATCTTGTTGTAGCTTTCAAAGATTGTGCACCATATGCACCCTATAATTAAAAAGAAAAATGACATAATCTCAATTTTTTAAGTTATAACTAAAAAAAGAAAAATTTATAACTAAACACAATATCAGTCATAACTAAAGAAGAAAATTAATCATAATTAATGAAGAAAATAGTATAACTAGGGATGCATTGATACACCATTTTTAAATAGTATATATTAGATTTTCCCTTACTACATTTCATCAAAAATAAATTATATTTTCAAATTTCTGTCCAAATTCAAAATCTAAACACAATTTGATTCATTGGAATAAAAAGGAAACATTTTATTCAAAATGTCTATGGAGTTCTTCTAATCACAATTCTAAAGACTGTCAATAGTCATCATAAAATGTTAAAATAATTATAATTTCAATGCACTAGTCACATATTTAAAATTATTTTTACACATTCTCAAAAAACAAGTGTAAAAGTTTTATTATTTATATGAATTTATATACACACACATTGATAATGCACAAGAGAATCATAAAAAAAAAAAAAAAAAAACAGATTCCTTTGCTACATTTCATCAAAAATAAATTATATTTTCAAATTTCTATCCAAATTCAAAATCTAAACACAATTTGATTCATTTGAATAAAAAGGAAACATTTTATTCAAAATTGTGTATGGAGTTCTTCTAATCACAATTCTAAAGACTGTCAATAAACATCATAAATTGTTAAAATAATTATAATTTCAATGCACCAGTCACATATTTAAAAATATTTTTACACATTTTAAAAAAACAAGTGTAAGAGTTTTATTATTTATGTGAATTTATATATACACACACATTGATAATGCGCAAAAGAAAAAAAGACTAGCGTATAGCTTATTCAAATAAATAAAAAGAAAAAAACCAATATAATAACCGTTCTCATATATTTGTTGGGACATTTCTCTCCCATTTAATTTATATATATATATATAAATTATATATTGTGTTTAATCCAATTTGTTAAATTTTATTGTATAATAATAATAATAAACAAAGTCAAACTATTTTTTAACATCCACGAGCATTCCTAAAGTCATTTTCTATGAAAATCGTAATAGATGTGTAGTGAATATTGAACTGATATAATTTGAGGTTTGAATTGATGTAATCATAAATTAATATTTTTAAATAAAATTTAATTTTTAAGATTATAGTATTGTTGAAATTAAAAATGCAAAAAGGACTAGGTCGTTGTGATAAGTGTAATGATCCTAAAGCTTCTACAACAGCGACAATAGCTACCTCTGGTACAAGTCATGATCCAATGGATGCAAGAAAAGATGAGGTATCGAGGTCTCTTGCAAAAGCTAAAAGAGCTGCTAAAGTTGCTACGTATAGCAGTTGCAGGTCAAATGTTGGTATTGATGCAGAGCGAACATAACAAGTATGTTAGTTATATGAGATAATTCTCTTATAAGGCTTATTTTGGTAACATAGTTAAAAGTTATTTTCTTAAATTTTTGATTTGTTTAAATTATATTATCTCTCTTTATATATATATATATATATTTTTAAATAAGATAAAAAAAAAATAAAAAATTAATTTTTAACTTACTTCTCAAAGGTCAAACTCTCACTATTAAAAAAAGTACTTTTGGCAACCTCTACAAGCCGTCGCAGATAATAAAAAAAAGTCGCAAAAGACTTTTTGCGACAGCCCATGCGACGGCAAATGAGGGTCGCAAATGTGGGGTAACAAATACTTTTTTGACCGCCTGACCTACTTATAGCAACTGATATTTTGCCGTCGCAAAAAAGTTTAAAAAATGCCTACAATGTATTAGCGACTATCTTCTTATCGTCACAAATAAAAAATAAAAAAAAAAACCTACAATCATATATATATATATATATATATGTATATATATTCAAATATTGTATACAATAAACGTAAAGACATATTTGCAAAAATCTCAACATTCATGCATTATTTTCCATTTCTTCCATTAATAAAATCTTTCTTCAAAAAAAAAGAAAAAAAAAAGAAAAAGAAAAAGTGTGCAACAATAATGAGTTCCTGAAAGAATCCTACAAAGGTTTTTCATCTCTTGCAATTACAAAGAACATTTGAGGTTACAGTAATTCTGATTCTAAGAATTTTTCACAGTCTTGTTACACAGTTAGAAGAAGAGTAGCAACTCTTGAGATTACAGACATCTTCTGATTTCGTCATCTGCTTTGAGAGAGAGAGAGAGAGAGAGAGAGAGAGAGAGAGAAAGAGAGAGCAAAGTAGCTCAAGTATTAACCCGGGGAAACAATGGAGCTCAAGAATGCTTTAAAATAGCAACAATGATCTATATAACATCTATAAATTCATTTTAAATTTTGACAGATGATAGTTAGGTGCTAAACAGTCAAAATTCAAAAGCCCAAGCATACAAAGCAACACGAGCAATATGATTACGAGCAAAATAGAGAGAAAATGTTCAACTATGAACAAAAAAGTGATTTATGGACACATCAAAAAGTATGCAGCAGCAAAGATTGACATGAATACTTGCTTGTCTTATGTCTATTCATTTTCATTCTCAACTAAGTTTGACTGCATATTAGGCAATAATTATCCATGGAAGTTTTTCAACTGCCTCATGGTTTCTCTTTATCTTATCAAACCATGTGACATTAACATTTCTTCTACACTTTCCTATTTTTCTTTCCTCGGAACTATCACAAACCTCAAAATATACTTTCCATTAAACCAAAGAACTAAACAATCAAAAGGAATTGAAAGTGAATTAATACATTACACAATTAAAAAATTAGACTACACTTTGTGACTCTTGTCATTCTTTGTACCTAAATTCTTCCATTTCCTAATTAGACGACAGTCTTGAAATTTAAGTCAACAACGAAAAACTCTGAATAGCACAAAAGACAATATCCAACAATCACTTGGTCAGATAACAATTTTAAAACTATAAGAAACTAGTTAGTCAAACAAGATACAAGTAGCTGATAGGAAAATGCTCTTTTAAGTAGTCGATACTCATTTTCTACAATAAAACAAATACGGTATCGGATACAGGAAATTAATCCACAATAACATAAAATATGACAATGCTACAAGTAATGCTTCCAATTTCAACAAGTGATCTTGGAATTTAGAACAAGAAATTAAGAAAGATTCTGCTAGTATGAGATCATATAATTACTACCAAGCTAACAAATAAATCTTCAAGGTAATATGTGATAAATTAAAGGCATCAGTTTCAGCAGCCAAAATCATCTTAGAAACAATGGGAAGGTAAGTTTAGCACCAAAAAAAAAAACCATGTGAGAACTCAAAAATACGTCGCAAGCAATCACAATTCTCAGCCTCCTTCTTCACAACATCAAGAACAGAATCAAGACGCTCACTGTTCAAAAAAAAAAAAACAAAAAAGAATCGATAACCTCAGATTTATAGATATGATCTCTCATGTCTAGTTTGAGAAAAATTCTAGAGCACCATCATATTGTCAAAGATGCAAAAGTTGCTACTCAAAAATTGAAGTTATTAGCAACAACCAATTCCAAATTAGATTATGGACTACTCAATGTTTGTTCGAATAGTGGCATACCTATTCATTTTCTTTTGAAGCTTGTTGCCCACTAGATGCATCTGACACCTACAATATGTTAGTATAATGTGTTAATAATTTCCATATGTATATATACAAATTGATAATACATAAAATTCATCAATTTGTAAGTATTGCACATCTCTCAAGCTCGTACTCCCAGCCACACCCCATGACTCTAAGAACAAAACATGTGCCGTCAGGTTCTTGATTGTTGTAGTGAACCTAGACTCAACGTCTTGTGTCAGACGCTGTGCGATCTCATTAGTAAATGAAGGGGCTGCTAATGATTAGGATGGGTCGCTGCCTCGTGCATACACCGCACTCCAGGGCACTCCTCTCCCATACATCTTGCAATACCCATGTCCAACATTCCCAATGATTTAATGGAAAATCCCATCGCAATACTCAATCGTATATTGCTCCTTAGGAACTTTCCAAAGATGCACATTGTATTCCTCCTACATTTTGAAAACATAAGGACAATGTTTGGTAAAAAGCAAAATATGTGTAAAAACTTTTAAACCATAAACATACCACAATTGCCACCACATTGGGAGCATTTAGGTTGTGTGCCCTCTTCCAGAGACTCATCTTATCTATCCGCTCTCCTTTATGTGTCATCTACAATTTTTTTCAAGTTAGGAGCTCAAGTCTTGACAACATAATAAGTCACAAGTGCAACACTAGGTGTAGCCACAGCTGCAGCCACAAGTGTCACACCAAGTGCACTAGGTATGGCTGCAGTTGCAACACCAAATGCAGTCTCAGATGATGACTTAGGTACAACCACAAGATCAATACATTGAAACGAATATCTGAGAAAGATCAATACATTGAATGTAGCGATCCCGATTTCGATCATTCTTTCATGTTTTGCCACTTCGACTGGTGCATTCGAAGTTGCTTATCAGCTCGAGCGGCCGTTTATGCACTCGAGCAGAGAATGTTTGGTTTCAGAAATTTGACCTGTTTGTAAAAGTACTGGGTTAGTGTATTTGACGCTCGAGCGGGGCATTCTACGCTTGAGCGGACCATGTTATATCAGTTCGTGAATCTGATATTTCAGATCACTTTTTTTAGTCCTCTCTCTCTCTAAAACTCTCTAGAATTCCAGATCAGGAGCTTCTCTCTCTAGAAGTCATCTTCTCTCTTTGATTTCTCTAAATCCATTGGGATTTAGACCTAAGTTCTTCACCAAAGTTGGTTATCATCTCGAGGGCTTCGTTGTGTGCGGAGAAGATCGAGTTTCGACACCATTGATTTTGGGGGTTTCATCTCGTTTCTTCTTCAAAACTTGAGGTGGGGATTTTCTTAGAGTTATATATATGTTTTTGCAAGATCTATATGATTTTCGAAATCATCTTTCGATAGCTTTGAAAATTGATTGTTGATTCAAGAAGTTGAGCAATTTTGAAAGTGGGGTTGTCTCTGGTTCTTTTAAAATGATCTTATGTGTTTTGATCTTCGTTGATTGAAGAAAATATGATTTTGGAAAGTTTTCTTTCAAAAGATTTGAGCTGTATAGTTTTGGTGAGAAAACCTAGAATTTGAGGATTTTTTTAAAGAGACTGAAAATCCATGAATGTTATTGTTGTATTTATTTTGTGTGTCAAAATAAATGGATGTTTGGAAAATTTCTTATTTATATTTATATAAATGATGGATTTCAGGAAATACGAGAATTGTTGTTCATTTTGGAAATTATTGTTCAAAACGTTGAAATAGTCTTGAAATGACTAATTGTTGAGGATACTTGAGAAGAGGGAATTGTGTTATTCCTTGGATGATGAATTGAAATAAAAGTATTTATATTCATCCTGTGTTATTGGCATAACAATTCATTTGATTACATTAAACTTTGAAAGTTGATTTGAAAACTTGCATTGAGAAAAGAATGTTGAGAAACAAGTTTTCATGAAATGGTTTTGGGGTAAATACATTGGTAAGTCTTGATAGGTGGTGTAGATGATATTGAATAAGTTGGCCTGAGAGTCCGGGGTGAAAGACCGAAAACCCGCGCGGATAGGTGTCGAGCCTTTCGGTTAATACTGGTAAAAATGACAATTTGGTAGTACTTGTATAGTCTACTTGCAGACATCGACCTAGGGATTACCAGAGTCATATTTACCGCCCTTGAAATAAATTGTTAAGTTTTGAACAATTGAAATTGCATGACATCATTGAGCACGATGGTTTTCAAAAGATGAAAATGTGATTTATCTTCAAAAAGGGGCATAGCATGACATGTGCATTTCATCTCTTGAGATTTGTATAAAATGTATATACTTTGTTAAGGATTTCCTACTGGGCTTTATGCTCACCCTATGGGATTTTTGTGCAGGAAAAGATGTGGTGATGTTGCCTAACTAAAGGCGAGGAAATGTATATTGAGAGTACGAGACTCTTATTTTGCTATGACTCTGTATGTAAGCCAAGGGCTGTATGTGTGGGGGTTTGAATAACCGTTTTGTGTAACTAGGCTGAAACCTTGGAAACTTGTAAACCCTTGGGGGTATTTATTTGTTTATTTACTTGTTGTTGGATTAATGTATTATTGCATGAAGAACTATTGTATCATGTAATGTAAGTTTGGAGATTTATATTCGATTTTCCTTGAAAGAGCCATAATTGTTGTCTTATCATTTGGGCTAGAAATTTGGGACGTTACATTGAAACCAATAGATCAATAACAAACATAGGAGTTTGGTTAATAACCATACGTGTATATAAAGTGAAATAGTCCAGTGCGAATAATATCTTTTGAGCTCTCTCTCTCTCTCTCTCTCTCTCTCTCTCTACTTTCTTCAAGTTGATGTGAACTCCATACAATAGTTGTTGTCCTGTTGTGTAGTTGTTTGGGTACATTTTTAATTTTATTTTGATAATTTAAATTATTTATTTTTTAAATATATTGAACATAACATACTTATAAAAAAAATTAAATTGATCGAATATCGATAGTTTTTAATCAAATCATTTGTATTTTGTTTTATTTTTAAAATTATATTTATCATTTATTTTTTTTAGATACAAATGGGATTTGACAAAAAAATTATCGACATTTGATTAACTTAATTTTTTATAAATATATTATATTCAATATATTTTAAAAATTAAATAATTTAAATTATTAAATTAAATTTTAAAACGGGTGTCAATCATTGCAAAACTATATGCTGGATTAATTACTCAAAAAAACTATATGGTGGATTGCAGTTGTCCAATGCACCACCTTAATTCAAGTCTTCGGCTTTGCAACTTGTGTAAGAATTTGTTCTTAATTAGGCTGTTATTAATTATATTTTGTTTGGTTTGTAAAAAATAAATTGGAAGTAATTCAGACAGTTTGATTAGTATGAGATCAAAATTATTATTGCGATCTATGAAATTTTAGGACATGGTCCATTTTAGTGTGTTTATTATGTTATATGTGGATATGTGATATAGAGGTGTAAGGCCTGTTTTAAGTTATTTGGATTCCTTAATAGGATGATCCAGTAATTGTTTTATTTAGGTTCAGTTTCTTCTCACATCCTTATTAGGGTTTACATATATCTATATATATATATATATGTGGATCAAAGAGTTGTCAGTCCCATTGAAAAGACAACCAAAGATTAGGAGAAAGAGGGGAAGAGTTGGTTCTAAAATTTTCCAATTGGGAATACCATCTTCTTTCAAGGAAGCAAAACTCAAGATAATGACGGAATCAAACTGTATGTATCTAAATTTATATTTTAGTAGTTAATTATATTGGTAGTGTTTTGATTTCTAGTATATAGATCCTGTAATCTTACATGTGGTATCAAAGCAAGTTTATACTATAATTAAAATCATGACAAATTATTTCAGTAAATTTGTTTTATACAATGAGAATGAATAAATTTTTTTTTTTTTGTTACTAAAACGTTGTGCCTGGTGATAGCTGACCAAACATTTTCAATGCTCTTACACATACATACTGTTCTTTGTTGAGAATTACTTCAGAATCATAACGTTACAATAAAAAAAAAAAAAAACCCAATCTCGGAGTTTTTTGAAAGCTAGACGTTTTGGTTGTTCATGTTTGATAGAAGTTGTGATGTTATATAATATTATAGTTATGTTTTGTCCCAAGTTTGGCTTGTAAACAAGTGATGCTGCTGTGTGTTTTGTGATTTTTCGATGATGGTCTTATTTTATTTTAATTTTGATATGGATGGTGCATATTCTGCCAGTGGTATATTGTTTGTAAGTCAAAACAAATTGATGGGGTAATATTTATTTAATTGGACATATGTTTATTGCTTGATAGAATTAAATGGTTGTTTAATTGTGGGTAATCATATTTTAATTTACATAATAATGTAATGCAATAATTAATTTTTATGTTAATTCTCATTTATCATTATACGGCAATTAATGTCTAATTAAAGTCGTGATTTACTAATATGCAACAACAAAACTTGACAATTATATGTAATCTCATATTTGTTAAATAAAGTTTTAAAAGTAAATAAATATTTATTATTTGATATAGTCCCAATTGGAAGATTTTTGAATCAATGTGGGTGATACTATAAGTGGTTAACTTATTGAGATTTAAAATGATTTACCAATAAGGATTCTGGAAAGCTCTTTTAATATTATATCACTCAATTACCTATCCAAAGGGGATTAATTGTGTGTTTGTTAATTTAGAGGTAGTGTGAGTCGCTAGTAAGGGAAATTTTATTGATTTTAAAAGAATTTATCTACCCAAAGGAGATAATTTTTTGATAAACCATTCTTCCTAGTTGACTTGTTTATAGGTGCTAGAATGTGTCTTATATATTTAGCCCAAAGGTATTTACATGATGATACATTTTGAAATATTTGACAATATTGTTAAAGTTTATTTGCTGCCCATTGTTGTGAGATTATAATTATTGCCCATGTATAATTAATTAAGATTTTTTTTTGAAGTTTAAAGATGTTGATTGTTACATATATATTTAGCATAAATGCGTTTATATAGTGATACATTCTGGTATATCTGAGAATATTGCTAAACTTTATTCGTAGCATAATTTTGTGGGATTATATGAATTGCCAATGTATCATTGAAAGTTTGAGATATTAAAGTACTTTTTATATATTCAATCTAAAAGTGATATATTTCAAAATTTGAGAACATTAATTGTGGTTGAAAATACTTTTTTTGAAGTTTAAAGTACTTTTTTTTTGTCGTTGAAAATAAATTTTTGACGATCAAAAGTTTGGTTGCCAAAGATAAAATGTAAATTTTTGTTTTTCATTCAGCAACTAAATAATTTTAGTAGCCAAACCTAACTGTACAGCAACTAAAAAAAAATTGTCGCCAATTGTGCCATTTTTAGCGACTAAAAATATTTTTAGTCACCAATTGTTGCATTTTAAGTGACTATTTTTTTTTAGTCACCAATAATCAATATACCTCGACTAAAAAAAATTACTAGCTAAATCTTGTACTTTTGCCAACTAATATAATTTTTGATCGCCAACTCCACAACTTTTGGCGACTAAATTTTTTTTTGTTGCCAAATTTGGTCGCCAAAAGTGTAATTTCCTGTAGTGTCATGAAGTTGACCATAGTCTGCTGGTCTGTCAACTTGTTTGCTATGTCCTTCATCTCCTTATCTCATCTCAGGCACCTATCCTTCCATACGTGGAGGTCATTGTCATTGTAGTATTCATTTCAACCTCCTTTCTTCGGGCCGTTGCACCCATTGTCGACATCATTTGCCCTAGGATTTGATTCATATACTCTTTCATTACGGTTCTCTCCTCTGGCATTAGGATTCACACGTTCCTCCTCCTCACTGTGGATGTCGTCCCCAATTCTCTTTTCCTGTTCGTTGTTGGCCATCTATTCTCCTTAAGTTCTCACAAATGATGCCAAATTGTGAGTGTTGATTTTCGACCACACAACCAAACAGGGAACGTAGCTGGAGAGCACCAGCAGAATATATTAAGCCAACTATCTGCCAACAAGAAGATGAGAATATCGCGGTGGTTCATCCACCTGGGGGCACTCCGACGATCAAGCTAGTCAATCTTATCTTTTACAGTTATCAAAGCAATACTTAAACTCACAAGTAAAAACTTAACCCAGACCCATGAGGGTGTCTCACTTTTATAACCAGTAGTGACCTAGTCCTCTAAAAGCCTCACTTCATTAGACTTATTGAAAAATCTAGAAATTCCCTAGATATTGATTTGTGATTATGTATCAATTTTAAGCAGTAAATAACAATCCCAATCAAACAATCAAGACAAATCAACACAACGATTTTAACGTGGAAAAACTACAATTGAAGTGCCTCCAATTTTGATAAAAAAAACCATGGGCCAAAGCCACAAAACAATCTACTAAGAAGACAAAAGGAATTACACAAGTATGCTCTCAACTACCTAGCGAATCCATGCCCGAATTGAATCGACCCCTATATGCCTCTTCTACCACGGTCTTCTCCTCGAAATTGTCTTGCCCAACGCTAAATCCATAACGCCAATGTCGAATCGCGACGATGAGCCACTCTAGAATCCATCAAAGCTTCAGGCTCGAATTCCTCAGAACCCACGGAAGAACAACTCTCTCTTTTGTATTGAATAAACAAACAATCCTTTGATGTATACTTCTTAAACCAAGAGTTGAATACTCAATCAAATATCAAAGAAAACTAGCAAAATAGCTCTAGAAAAAAACCCTAGAACCCTCAAAGAAGATTTGGGAGCCGTAACCCTAAAATCTGACTGAAACACATATTTATAGCAATCTGTTCCGCGATCTCTGCTCGAGCGCAAGAATAGACGCTTGAGTGGACTGATGCTCGAGCATAGGAAATTCCGCTCGAGCGAAAAAATGCAACTCCCAGTACTTTTGCAGGCTATCAAACTTCTGGAACCAAAGATTCTTCGCTCGAGCACACAAACGGCCGCTCGAGCAGACAAGCAACTTCGAATACATTTTTGCATTTTCCTTTGGAGGCACTGCCCCTCGACCCCACCTAGGCGCTGCCCCGGACCCACCAAGGAGCACTACAACTTCTCCGCAAGGAGCAATTCGGGTTGGATTCACATCTAAGTACTCATAGCCTCACTGAAATAAAAGAGCGAATAAAAGTACAACTGAAAGGAGTTTTGTCAAACGAGATTGCCAAGAATAAAAACCTAACAAAGCTCAATGCTCATCCTAGACTCTTGGCTAGATAGGGATAAACTCTTCATGAGCCTTATCCTTACCCAGATTGAAAGCCTCTTCTGTTCTAGGACTCTTGTCCCTTATCCAGATACCTCAGGATTCCGGCATTACCGCAGAATATCTCGGCAATGCCGTGGTCACCTCAGCAACGTGACTCATTTACATGGCACCTTAGCCAACATCTCAGGACTATCTTGGCCACATGGCGCCATTCGCAAAATACTTCCTCATAGGAACTTTCCTCTCTCCATTGACAAAACATAAAACAATTCCGGATTCACATTGGATTCCCACTAATATGATAATAACGAAGCTTTAATTTAATAATAAATCAAAGAAAAGAGTGGGAAAAATGACCTTATCTTTCTATTAGAATGAAGCATGTGGCAAAGTTGTTAATACCGTATTAGATTAGGTATCGTTTTTTCGTTGGTATAATATTTATCGGTACTAATATATTACTGGATACCGTTTTAAATTTATGACAAAAATATTATATATGTATTAAAAATATTATTTAGTAACAAATAATTTAACAATACGTATCATCAATCACAAATTTGTATGTAAAAGAGGTTTAAAATCATACTATATTTGCTAAATAATAAAAATTAAGGTATTTAAAAAAGAGTATGAAACATAAATTTTTACCATTTTAATATTTCAAACCACCCCCCCCCCCCAAAAAAAAAATAAATAAAAATTTGGCCGGTGTTGTCTGATATTTACTTGGTATTATGTTTTCTGGCCGGTACCATCCGATATTGACTGGCATTTTAAAAGGAACGGAATTGAACTATGTAAGTACTGTTTTAATTTTGAAATGGTCTGTACCAACCACTATTGATAACTATGACATGTAGTGACTCAGTGAGGTACAAGCCCCCGAGGAGGAACAAAACTGTGAGGCTCTGACCAAAGTGGACAATATCTTCAGGGGTGTGAGAGTCCCTCCTAGGTGATGTGGGATAGTGTCCTCATCATAGCCCACCAGCGAACTGGGCCGTGAATAGTGGGAGAGTTTGCTAGACCGCCCTCCTTCTAGTACCAAAATTGCTTGCCTGCCCTCTCACGCCCCTACAGATATTGTCCGCTTTGGCCGGAGCTTCACGGTTTTGTTCCTCCTTGAGGGAAAAGGTCTCGTATAAGGTGGAGGGGACCAGTGCGCTTATAAGGTGGAAGTGGGAGTCCCTTCCAAGTGATACGGGACATTGTCCTCATCATAGCCCTCCAGCAGACTAGGCCACGAACAACAGGAGAGTTTGCCAGACCGCCTTTCTTCTAACTCCAAACTCGCATGCCTTGCCTCTTACGCCCCTACAAATATTGTCCACTCTGGCCGGAGCCTTATGGTTTTGTTCCTTCTCTGGGGAACAGGCCTTATACAAGGTGGATGAGACCAGTACGCTTATAAGGTAGAAGTGAGAGTCCCTCTCAAGTGATGTGGGATAGTGTCCTTATCAACAACCATCACAAAATGATGGTGAAAATCCAATTAGGGGGTATGAATTTAAGCCAAACATGGCTAAAAATTATGAACAATCCACATTTGAAGAATTTGAAATATTTTTGATATCATAATTTTGTCAAAAAATTTAATTTTCTAAAGTCAATTGACATTATGATTTCTATCATCCAACAACCACAATAGCTTTGTGGCTCACATCAAAAATTAATTTTGATGAAGTGGTTTACAAAAAGAAATTCTGAATTTTATTTCTATTTTTTATATAAAGTAGTATTTCGATGTGGCCATCATGAAAAAAAAAATGTATATATATATATGGCCAATCGATTATAATTTTCATAGTTTCTATTATGTATTTATGTTCATACAACTCTTCAAGAATTCGAGTGATCTCATTCTTAAAGAGTTTGGGGGACATTGTTTGCACCATAGATAAATTTTCTGTTGATTATGACTAGGTTTAAATTTTCAATTACTTCTTCTTCTTCTTCTTTTTCTTCTTCTTCTTCTTCTTCTTATTATTATTATGCACTAAAATTTTGGAGGTTAAAGAGAAGTTAAAACAAAATTTGAAGATTTAAGGGATGGAAGACACATGACATTGTAATAAAGAAGATGGAAGATTTAATAAGTTAAAAATTGTTATTTAGGTGGTGGTTAATGGAAGTTTTTTCCATTTTTTCTATAAATTGCCATTAATGGCTCTATTATAAGGCCACCAGCAAGTCAATATATGACTTGATTTTCGTTTTTTTCCTATTCTAGGAGTAGATCTAATTTATATAGGAGTAGTTCAAACTTAAATAAGAGTTGTCTTAATGTACTCTATTTGTAATTTGATCATTCATTCAATCATTTATATCTTCATCTTCTTCTCCTCTCTTTCTCTTTTTCTTGTTTGTATTGCCATTATTTTTACTACAATGAAGTTCTTGAACTTTCAAAGCATAGAACCTTAACACAATTGCTTGATCATTGCGTTGTTTGATGAGATTTTAGTTAACGCTCTATTGATCTAAGTCTAACAAAATTTTTACTAAATGTATATGTTAATTTAGAGTTGTGAATTTCTATCAAATGGTTGTTTAATAGTCAGCGTGATGAGATCTATTAAGGTGACATAATGTTGACATTTTACAAAATATAGTAAGAAAATATAATCATCTCACAAAATGGGGCCTAAAGCCATTGCTTAGATGGCTTAGGAGTAAATTTGGCTCTGTAACCAAATGAGATAATGCCTCATTTTAATATATCTAATCGCAGATTTCTAACAATTTTGAGCCGTTGCTGTAATGATACAACACGGTACATACTTGACATGATGATGAGTGAGAAGAGACCAAAATTTCCTTGCACATAGTAGCATTGCACGGTCACTCCAATTTCAAGAGAATGATTTTGAGTCAAAAATCCCGACTTGGTACCAATCTCGACTCACTTGGGTGCTAGCTTCTCCACCTGGCTTCTGCCAAGGGCCACCTTGAGATTGTTCGAGTGCTTGCGAGGCTTCGTGACTAAGATGGCAAAACTTCCACTGGGCAGCCATGAAAGGGCGAGTTGAGGTCATAAAACTATTAACACGGCCCAGCCTGAGTCGATTCATGAGAAACTCGGTAGAGGAGAGATTGTATTGCACTTTGAGGACATTTGTTGAATGAAATACGAAGCAGAAATGAGATTGAGTTTGTTGACTCTGAAGACAACAGTTGTAACGCCCTAAAAATTAAACCTATAATATATGATATTAACATGCATTATTATAAGAAAAGGAAGAATATTATTCCATTCATCAGAGTAAACTTATTAAAAGACATTACTTGTAACAAAGAAAGTAAATGCCCTATGGGCTTACATCTTTCCAAGCCAACACTTGGATACAAAAATATGAGTACTAACTCATTTACAAGTTAAGCCCTTGGCTTGAATCCTTACATGTAATATCAAATAAAGCAAATAACAACTAATCTAAATGAGTCTTCAACTCTAAATCCATCCAAGCAAATTCCTTGGAGGTAGCCCATCACCTGAACCTAAAAATGATGTTCCCATATAGGGTGAGCCACAGCCCAGTAGAAAAATACTAAACCAAGTATAAGAATTAACTAAAGCAGTAGCAATCGATAGATGGTTAACACGAGATAGTCAATTACATCATTTTACTAGTTCATGACACTAATGTTTATGACACATCTCACTTTCCATTTATACAAATATGGCACAGAGCCTGGCCAAATAACTCAACAGGGGTTTCATCTCTTATTAACAATATTTCCAATTCAACAGGGATAACAAATCAAGTTACACCTTTCTTATATCATAACGGATACACATGTTGGTGTTGTATCAAGATCACATAAACCACTTCCGTACTTCACAAAAAAATAATGATATACATTTTAGTGCCATATCAAATCAAATAAACAAACACTTCGGTGGACAAGCATATGAGCTATATCCCACTTCAATAGATAAGCATATGAGCTGTATCTCTGCAATAGGCGCGCATATGAGCTGCAACCCTGGGTTCATCCCCTATCTTCCCATAATCATTAACCGGTTTAGAGGTACATCCCCTATCTTCCCCTAAACCGTGGAGTACATCCCCTATCTCCTCCCATACACAAGTAATGCATATAAACACAAAGTCATATACACAATCAATCAATACATAAATTTAATGTATTATTCCAACCTTTATACACAACGACATGGCCAATTGATTAGTTTCAGTTTTCCCTAATCCACATGCAATGTCTACAACAATCATGACTATCCTCCACCGATAGCCCAAAACAATTATTTCTAAGCAGGAAATAAATGTATCAAGACATATAATCTCAATTTCAAAGATGAGTGGTTAAACTATCCAACTACATCATTTAATCTCATAACTTCTCAATATTATGAATTAAATCAATTTCCATACATTTTTCAAAATTAATTATATGAATTAATTTTATTACAACAATTAGGGCATTTTAATTATAAAACAAACCCTAGTTTTCTCAATATTACCAAACAACCCGAACATATCAGAAACACCAAAACTTAGGATTAAAACCTATAAGATGGAGTAAGAAATCCCTACCTCGAAGAAATTAACCCGAATGAAGAATACGTAGATGAAGCTCCAAACTCCAAAGTGCTCCAAACCACCAGAAGTTCAGATTAAACTGAAGCCCTCGACTCACACTCTCTTATTAACAAAGCAACTAGGGTAGAATCACACTCTAAATAGATCAAATCTAAGAGAGAAGATGAGTAGGGAGAGAGAGGAGTCGGACCTTAGGGTTTGGAATCCAAAAAGATCAAGAAAAACTGTTTAAAACCCGCTGCTGCCTATATAAACTGGACAGGCTCGCTCGAGCGAAGACTTGGTCGCTTGAGCGACCAGAAACAAGAAATCCACGCTCGAGCGAAGAAAATCTCGCTCGAGCCAAGAAACACAACTCTCAGGTCCTAAGCCCAGACGCAGACTCTCGCTCGAGCGACCAAACCCTGGCTCGAGCGAAGGACAAAAACAACAGCTCGCTCGAGCGACCAACTCCTCGCTCGAACGAAGGTCCAGAAATCTGGACAGCAACACTTGGTTTCCAACCCAACCAACCTGTAACAAACTTGCCCAACACAACCCAAAACTCAAAATAAGGAATAAAAGGACAACAACAACAATAAAATAACAACTGAATCTACGGAACATAAGTCCGGGTACAACGACCAAATGGGAAAAGACCGGGGTCGCTATAACCTCCCCCCCTTAAAAGAATTTTGTCCCCGAAATTAAGCATAAGTTTTTGAAAACAGGTTTTTTTCTCAAATACCAACAATATGACATTACAATAATGCACAACTTGACCCAATACCGGTCATTTCATCTCTTATCAAGAGGCATCTCACAATATGTATATAAAACAACATATATTACAACCTGCATCAGTATTATGCATTTTTCCTTTCAATTTCAACAGTTTTCAATATCATATTCAATTTCATGATAGAACTCTAATTCAACAATATATTCAACATATTCAATGTTATACTAAACTTCCATTAAACCAAAACATTCTCAATGTTTTCCAACTTAAGACATATATAAAATTCTTAAGTTCAACAATATTACAAAATCTAAATACAAGATTATAAATCAATAAACATGTCCGGATATTTCTCGCGGACTTCCAATTCACGTTCCCAAGTGGCTTCTTCCACCCCGTGATGTTTCCACAGAACCTTTACCAAAGGGATGGTTTTGCCTCGCAAAACTTGATCCCGCCTATCCAAAACCCGAACCGGTCTCTCCTCATACGAGACATAAGATTTCTGACGAATCTGGGCTGTAACAAGCCTCCTACGGATAAGCTCAACCTTCTCCGTCGTTTCCCTCACCAACTCCGGACCCAACAGAGGTGCATCACCCACCTCGGCCCAACAAACTGGAGACCTACACGGTCGGCCATACAAAGCCTCAAACGGTGCCATACCGATACTGGACTGGAAACTGTTGTTGTAGGCAAACTCCACTAATGGCAAGTGCCTCTCCCACGACCCACTGAAATCAAGAATACAACCCCGAAGCATATCCTCAAGGATCTGAATAGTACGCTCGGACTGCCCGTCAGTCTGAGGATGATAAGCCGTGCTAAAGGTCAACTTAGTGCCTAAGGCACGCTGCGAACTCTGCCACAACCTAGCAGTAAAACGAGGATCTCTATCTGAGACGATCGTCACTGGAACCCCGTGCAACCTAACTATGTCCCGTATATACAAGTCGGCAAAATGATCTACCGAATCTCTCACGCGCATAGGAATAAAGTGCGCCGGCTTAGTTAACCGATCTACAACCACCCAAATAGCATCACTACCCCGCTGAGTCCTCGGAAGACCCACAACGAAGTCCATAGTGACATGCTCCCACTCTCGAATGGCTATACTAGCTATGTCACCAACAGATTTCCTGCCAAGGGCATCGGCCACCACATTGACCTTTCCCGGATGATAATGCAACTCGAAGTCATAATCCTCAATGAACTCCATCCACCTCCTCTGCCTCAAGTTCAAGTCTTTCTGTGAAAACAGATGTTTCAGACTCTTATGATCCGAGAATACCTCGAACCTCTTGGTGTCAGTCAGAAACCAAACCAAAACCTCACCAAGAAATTTTCTGGGATTTTCTAAGACTGATTCCCTTCTATCCATCAATCAGACACAACATACCAACCACACACTATCATGCATCGCACTTGTGTAAAACTCCCTCATTTAGAGATTTCACTCACTACCTCGACTGAACTTGGAGTAACAAAATTTGCCTATCCCTTCCCTCGTACTGAGTTAACTGACCGGGTTTGCTACACCGTGACATTCAACATTACCAAAAAGCCGTTCATACCAAACACACAAGCTAACATAGTACCTTCATCCACCAACGACCTATAGGGTCTATCTTTCATTTCGACTCTTATCTGTCACTCACCTCGAGAGTACAACCAAGACACCCAATCTCCGTGCCAGACCACTAGCCAATGCTAAGGTACGAATCCATTACCTTCGATCCAAATAAAGGAATCTGAAAAACTTAGGCAACACCCATTATACTACTGCCCGTCATATAGTACCAGCCACTCACAACATACCACTCCCGATACGACAACCACTACCTTATATAGGGGCTAACATCCCCTCACTCAAAACGGCCAACCAGTACACATGTAATCTCGGCAAGGCTACCTACCATGAAGGTACAAGTCCAACCCTAACAAAATTATGCGTTATGCCCCCGTAGGACACCATATTAAATACATACTACAACTAATATTAATCGTACACTTCACATCCTCTCGAGTTCACCCGACAATAGACCAAAATCTATACCACGCACAAAATTTTAAATGGGTAACACCCCTAAAATTCCACACACTCGGCAAGTAAAAACAGTTCTCGTCCCAATATTACCCTGGCTAAGACAAGCACCCCTCGGTGGTTCCCAAGTTTTGAAAACATGGCTCCTCAGCCCTCATCTTTCCCAAATCAAGTCACACGCATAAAAATGCATTAATACCAAAAAATTTTTTATGGTCTTACAGCAACTTACTACATCAATAAAACTTTAAAGCTATAACATGCTTCAATCCACCCAATCCAGGGAAATTAACAAACAAAGCATATATATATATATATATAAATAACCAAACAGTTTAGATGTTTCAACATTCCTAAAACACATTGGTTACACAACATAACCCAATGATCACAAAACTATAATCCACTGATTACAAAACGGATTAGTCAAAACAAAATCATCCCATCGATATTACTACCACTACTGTCCCTTGCTGGACCGTGAAAGTTGGTCATCCCCAAACATAAGATAACCTACTAGCTCCCGAGCCACGGGCAAGAACTACCGATGTGTCCCCTCTGTCCACACCTGGAACAACTACAAACTTCCCCAACTGGGGCTTTGGAACTCGACTCTACTGAGGCCCTCGAAATCTGGCCTGCTAGTCCCCCAAAACGATACTGCTCCTGCCCAGTCGAATGAAACTGAACCTGGCTGGGTTGCAAAACCCCTAAAGAAGCCCCTGGCTGAGTACAGAAACGTCGAATATAACCTGGCTGATTACACACCCAACAAGTAGGCGGTGCTTGAGTACGAGACTGGTTCAAAGTCTGGGCTGATGAAGACCCCAACAACTGCCTCCCCACTGAGCATTTGATTGGCCCAAAACCCGGTTGGCCAAAAGATTCTGGTGGTGCTACTACTGGTCGAACTGCCAATCCAGCCCTCTTCCTCTGTGGGCAAACCGAAACCTTGTGGCCTAGCAGACCACATTTGAAACAAGTGACAACCTCTCGTTCATCCTTACTCGAATCTAGACTAGGCACTGGAAAAGTGGAGCCAGACAAAGCTCTCTGAAATTGTTGCGGATTAAAACCCTTCTGTCTCTTAGAAGGCCTACCAACACTCTAAATCACAGGAGTCGCCGAGATGGCCTCCTCCCTAACACTTATAACCGTGGCCCCTTCCCTATTCTGCCCCATAGCTAGTACCGCTGCCTCCACATGAGTCGCAGCCTTAACAAGCACACTGTAACTCCTATGCCAAGAACCCGCAATCCTTACACGGATGTCGTCACACAGCTTACTCTCAAACTCCGAACAACGTAATTCCTCCGTCTCCACTAACTCTGGAGCAAACATTGACAAGTTAGCAAACCACGCTTCAAACTGTGCCAAAGGTGTAGTACCTTGGCGTAACCCCACAAACTGTTTCCTCAATTCTTCCCGAGCGGAAGGAGGGAAATCAAAACTTCCTCGCCCTGACATCCTAATAAAGGTGACAAGGAATGTTAGCACCCTAATAAATGTGCCAAAACTGAAACACTCGCGTCCTAATGCATTGGACAACAGTAATTCATTCCACGTAAGCACATAAACACATAAGCACTTACGAATTTCGTTTCCGGATAATGATAGTCCCGAGACGTTACTAGAGTTCCAGTTAGAAACAGCATTGATCAGGTGCCTTTCCAACAGGACTCCCAGAAACCCAAGGATCCAATCAACATCCTAGAAACCAAATCCCATACCCAAATAGTCACATAAACATGTTATCACATAAGCACATAACGTTACATCTAAGTCTCTAACAAGCGAGACAAACCCATTGTGATCCTAATCACTTCCCACGTACCCAAAGTATTCGAACCCGGTACGCTCTGATACCAAGTTGTAACGCCCTAAAAATTAAACCTATAATATATGATATTAACATGCATTATTATAAGAAAAGGAAGAATATTATTCCATTCATCAGAGTAAACTTATTAAAAGACATTACTTGTAACAAAGAAAGTAAATGCCCTATGGGCTTACATATTTCCAAGCCAACACTTCGATACAAAAATATGAGTACTAACTCATTTACAAGTTAAGCCCTTGGCTTGAATCCTTGCATGTAATATCAAATAAAGCAAATAACAACTAATCTAAATGAGTCTTCAACTCTAAATCCATCCAAGCAAATTCCTTGGAGGTAGCCCATCACCTGAACCTAAAAATGATGTTCCCATATAGGGTGAGCCACAGCCCAGTAGAAAAATACTAAACCAAGTATAAGAATTAACTAAAGCAGTAGCAATCGATAGATGGTTAACACGAGATAGTCAATTACATCATTTTACTAGTTCATGACACTAATGTTTATGACACATCTCACTTTCCATTTATACAAATATGGCACAGAGCCTGGCCAAATAACTCAACAGGGGTTTCATCTCTTATTAACAATATTTCCAATTCAACAGGGATAACAAATCAAGTTACACCTTTCTTATATCATAATGGATACACATGTTGGTGTTGTATCAAGATCACATAAACCACTTCCGTACTTCACAAAAAAATAATGATATACATTTTAGTGCCATATCAAATCAAATAAACCAACACTTCGGTGGACAAGCATATGAGCTATATCCCACTTCAATAGATAAGCATATGAGCTGTATCTCTGCAATAGGCGCGCATATGAGCTGCAACCCTGGGTTCATCCCCTATCTTCCCATAATCATTAACCGGTTTAGAGGTACATCCCCTATCTTCCCCTAAACCGTGGAGTACATCCCCTATCTCCTCCCATACACAAGTAATGCATATAAACACAAAGTCATATACACAATCAATCAATACATAAATTTAATGTATTATTCCAACCTTTATACACAACGACATGGCCAATTGATTAGTTTCAGTTTTCCCTAATCCACATGCAATGTCTACAACAATCATGACTATCCTCCACCGATAGCCCAAAACAATTATTTCTAAGCAGGAAATAAATGTATCAAGACATATAGTCTCAATTTCAAAGATGAGTGGTTAAACTATCCAACTACATCATTTAATCTCATAACTTCTCAATATTATGAATTAAATCAATTTCCATACATTTTTCAAAATTAATTATACGAATTAATTTTATTACAACAATTAGGGCATTTTAATTATAAAACAAACCCTAGTTTTCTCAATATTACCAAACAACCCCAACATATCAGAAATACCAAAACTTAGGATTAAAACCTATAAGATGGAGTAAGAAATCCCTACCTCGAAGAAATTAACCCGAATGAAGAATACGTAGATGAAGCTCCAAACTCCAAAGTGCTCCAAACCACCAAAAGTTCAGATTAAACTGAAGCCCTCGACTCACACTCTCTTATTAACAAAGCAACTAGGGTAGAATCACACTCTAAATAGATCAAATCTAAGAGAGAAGATGAGTAGGGAGAGAGAGAAGTCGGACCTTAGGGTTTGGAATCCAAAAAGATCAAGAAAAACTGTTTAAAACCCGCTGCTGCCTATATAAACTGGACAGGCTCGCTCGAGCGAAGACTTGGTCGCTCGAGCGACCAGAAGCAAGAAATCCACGCTCGAGCGAAGAAAATCTCGCTCGAGCCAAGAAACACAACTCTCAGGTCCTAAGCCCAGACGCAGACTCTCGCTCGAGCGACCAAACCCTGGCTCGAGCGAAGGACAAAAACAACAGCTCGCTCGAGCGACCAACTCCTCGCTCGAGCGAAGGTCCAGAAATCTGGACAGCAACACTTGGTTTCCAACCCAACCAACCTGTAACAAACCTGCCCAACACAACCCAAAACTCAAAATAAGGAATTAAAGGACAACAACAACAATAAAATAACAACTGAATCTACGGAACATAAGTCCGGGTACAACGACCAAATGGGAAAAGACCGGGGTCGCTATAACAATTGTAACACCATCTTGCATCTTGCTCTAGCTGTCAAACAACCACTCCTGCTACGGCAGTGTTTAGATCATGGATTTTACTAGAAATTAAAAAAAAAAAAAATGGATAAGTTAAAGGTGAGGGAAATATAAATTAAATATTATTACATGGGAAACATTATATGCACCATATGCACCTTATAACCAAAAAAAATATAATATAATTTCATTTTTTAAGTTATAACTAAAAAAAAAAAAAAAATTCATAACTAAATACAATATGAGTTATAATTAAAGAAGAAAAATAGTTATAATTAAAGAAAAAATAGCATTACTAAGGGTGTATATGGTACACCTTTTTAAATGGGTGTATATTATTCCCTTGTTACATTTCATCAAAAAAAAAAAAAAATTATCTTTTTAAATTTCTACACAAATTCAAAATCCAAACACAATTCGATTCATTGTAATAAAAAGAAAACAAAATGTCTATAGAGTCCTTCTAATCACAATTCTAAAGACTGTCCATAACATCATAAAATGTTAAAATAATTATAATTTCAATGCACCAGTCACATATTTAAAAATATTTTTACACATTTCAAAAGAACAAACATAAGAGTTTTATTATTTATTTGAATTATATATATATATATATACACACGCACGTTGATAATGCACAAAAGAAAAAAAAGACTAACGTGTAGATTATCCAAAAAATAAATAATAAATAAATAAACCAAATCAATTTAATAACCGTTCTCATATATTTGTTAAGACATTTCTCTCCCATTTTAAATTTTTTATATATAGATTATATATTGTATTTAATCTAATTTATTAAATTTTATAATAATAATAATAATAATAATAATAATAATAATAATAAACAAAGTCAAATTATTTTTTAACTTCCACGGGCATTCCTAAAGTCATTTTCTATAATAATAATAAGGCTAAATTATGCAAATAATCTCTGTATTTTACACAATGGGTCAATTTAGTCACTGTAGTTTCAATTTGTTTGATTTTACCCCTTAATTTAAGAGATTGTGTCATTTTAGTCCAATAAATAACGTTTGTTAAATTAATTTAACGGAAGGTCAAATAATATATCAATTTAGTCCCTGTACTTTACATGATGTGTCAATTTGGTCCCTGTAATTTCAATTTTCTCGATTTTGACAGAGATTAAATTGATACATTGTGAAAAATATAAGGACCAGATTGACACATTGTTTGACTTTTCGTTAAATTAACTTAAGAACCGTTATTTATTGGACTAAAATGACACAATCCGTTAAATTAAAGGACAAAATTGGAGCAAATTAAAACTACAAGGACCAAATTGAAATATCGTATAAAGTACATGGACTATTTGCATAATTTTCCATAATAATAATAACAAAAAAATATATAATAAAAAATCAATATATGTTTGAATTTATAAATTTTTTTAACCAATATTTTGCTTTTAAATTCCATTTAGATTATTAGATATTAGATTTTCATGTAAAAGTATAATTTTAATATAAAATATGAAGAAATTTCAGTATCTTTAATCATCAAAATTGAGAAAATATGAAAAATAAAAAATTGAAAAATAGATTTAAAAAATAAACCAACAAAAGTGGTTCTTATTTAATTTTGACATTATACTCGGTTATTAAAGTAATATGTAAAATATTACAGCTTATAAAATATAATTTAAACAAAAAGAAAGTGATACTTTGATTTAACTTTGCTTTGTTTTTTTTTTTTTTTTTTTTTTTGAACTAGATTTTATTGTGGAAAAAAAATCATAATTTTGAAAAAGGAAATTTGTATTAGAGCATTGAGAAGCCTTTGTTAACAATATGCAGTTATATTTTTCTTTCTTTTAGACAACAAAGCTGCTTTAAACTTCACATCTGCATCCTGCAATTATTTTTTTCCTCTTATCCTGTAAATTTTGAGTTGTTGCTGCTACGCAGTTCTAAGAAAATAAGATGCTGGAGAATGCGACAAACCCTTATATCAGCAAAATTATAGCGATCCCGGGTTTACCCCTTGTTGTACAGTGATCCGGATATATGTCCGTGGGTGTTAGTAGTTGATTATTATAGCGACCCCGGTCTTTTCCCATTTGGTTGTTGTACCCGGACTTATGTTCCGTAGATTCAGTTGTTATTATATTGTTGTTGTTGTCCTTTAATTTCTTATTTTGAGTTATAGGATATGTTGGGCAGGTTGTGTTACAGGTTGGTTGGGTTCGGAAACCAAGTGTTGCTGTCTAGTTTTTGGGTTGGTCGCTCGAGCGAGGGTTTGGTCGCTCGAGCGAGGGTTGTTGTTTGTGTCTGGTGGCTCGAGCCAGGGTTTCTTCGCTCGAGCGAGAGACTGCGTCTAGTATAGACCTGAGAGCTGTATTTGTTGGCTCGAGCGAGCTTTCCTTCGCTCGAGCGAGTTTCGAGTCCTTCGCTCGAGCGAGCATTCTGTCGCTCGAGCGTGCTTCTGGGTTGCAGACCTGAAGCATTGCATTCTTGGCTCGAGCGAGACTTTCTTCGCTCGAGCGAGAATTTCTTGTGTCTAGTCGCTCGAGCGACCAATCCTTCGCTCGAGCGAGCCTGTCCAGTTTAAATAGGCAGCAGCGGGATTTTAATCAGTTTTTCATCCTCTTTTTGATTCCAAACCCTAGTTCCGAGTTTTCTCTCTCTCAACTCACCTTCTCTCTTTGGTTTGATCTATTTAGAGTGCGTTTCTACCCTAGTTGCTTTATTAAAAAGTTAGAGTGGGTCGAGGGCTTCAGTTTAATCTGAACAATCTTGGATTTGGAGCACTTTGGAGTTTGGGTCTTCATCTCTGTCTTCTCCTTTTGGGTTATTTCTTCGAGGTAGGGATTTCCTACTCCATCTTATGAGTATTGTTCTAAGTTTTGGTACTTTAATATGTTGGGGGATATTTTGGTAATTTTGGGAAAAACCTAGTTGTTTTAATAAATTGATTGGCCTAATTCATTTGAGGAAAATTGGGAATATTAGTTGAATTCATGGAATTGGGGATTTATAAGTTGAAAGGGTGTAGTTAAATAATTTAATTACTCGCCTATTTAAATGTTGAGATTATTATTGTTGATACATTTATTTCCTGTTTAGAAATAACTGTTTTGGGCTATCGGTGGAGGATAGTCATGATTGTTGTAAACATTGCATGTGGATTAGGGATAACTAAAACTAATCACATTGGTTAAGTCATTAATTTTGACTGTTGAATTAATACAGACATTATGTGTATTGATTGTGAGATGTATATGTTATGTGTTTACATACATGTATTGGTTGAGCATTGCATATGCATATTATGTGGGAGGAGATAGGGGATGTACTCCACGGTTTAGGGGAAGATAGGGGATGGACCTCTAAACCAAATTTTGTTTGGGAGGAGATAGGGGATGGACTCCATTAGCATCACTTTTATGTGTGCTTAATTATATTGAAGTGTTTTATTGATACAGCATTAAAATGTGTATCAAAATGGAAGTATGAAGTGTTATGATATGAGCCTGAGTCTCATTTGTGTTGTTATTGGAAGTAATGTGAATTTGGTATATAGTTCACTGTTGTAAGTTTGGCCAGGTTCTGAGCCACATTGGTAATAATGAAAAGTGAAACATGTCATAGATAATGATATAGTGATTATCTTGTTTAACCATCTATTAAATGCTATTGCTTTATTCAATGCTTATATTTGGTTTAGTATGTCTCTACTGGGCTGTGGCTCACCCTATATGGGAACATCATTTTCAGGTTCAGGTGATAAGCTACCTCCAAGGACTTAGTTTGGAAGGACTTGGATTTGAAGACTAGTTTAGTTATTTGTTTTGTTTTGATATTACATGTAATCACAAGCCGAGGGCTTAATTTGTAGTTGAGTTAGTACTCACATTTTGTGTCCAAGTGTTGGCTTGGAAAGATGTAAGCCCATAGGGCATTTACTTTCATTATTACATGTAATGTCTTTATTTAAGGATACTCTGATGAATGAATTATGATTTAATTTCATAAGTAATGCATCTTATTATTGTGTATGTTATGGGTTATTTTTGAGGGCGTTACAACTTGGTATCAGAGCGTACCGGGTTTGAATACTTTGGGTACGTGGGAAGTGATTAGTATCACAATGGGTTCGTCTCGTTTGATAGAGACTTAGCTGTACTGTTATATGCTTATATGATAACATGTTATGTGATTATGTGGGTATGGAACGTAGTTTCTAGGATGTTGATTGGACCCTTGAGTTTCTAGTAGTCTTGTTGGAAAGGCACTGGATCAATGCTGCTTCCAACCGGAACTATAGTAACGCTTCGGGACTATTATCATCCAGGAATGAAATTCGTAGGTGCTTATGTGATTATGTGCTTACGTGGAATGAATTACTGTTGTCCAATGCATTAGGACGCGAGTGTTTAGCTTCGGCACATTTATTAATGTGCTAACGTCTTTGTTTCCTTTCTTAGGATGTCAGGGCGAGGACGAGGACGCGGTAGGCGTGGTAGGCCGGGTAGGCAGGAGGTGCCTGTGCTAGAGGAGATTCCAGTAGTGCAGGAGGAAGTTGGCCAGGCCAATGTGGCCGAGCCAGTAGGCCAGCAGGCTATGGGCGCTTTAGCCTGAGAGATAGCAGAGGCATTCAGGGAGTCAGTAGGCATTCTCAGAGCTGAGAATCAGGCTCAGGTTGTTGTTGCGGATGCAGGACCTTCCTTTCTGAAGATGGAGTTTTTCCGGTCTAATCCGGATGAATTTGTGGGTGACCCTAAAGAGCCGCTTAAGGCAGATGAATGGCTCGAACAGACAACGAAAACGTTTGAGATGCTTGGCATCGAAGACGAGGGGTTGAAAGTGACCTTGGCATCGTTCCAGCTGAAGGGGGATGCGGGTCAGTGGTGGAAGTTCACCAAGGGTCGTATAGGGGGTACGTGGGAGGCTTTTGTGAATGCTTTCCAGGAGAGGTTCTTATCCCCAGCAGTCAGGGAGAAGCTGAGAGACCAGTTCTGTCAGCTTAAGCAGTCGAGTTCTTCAGTGGCCGAGTTTGAGGCTGCATACACTAGTTTGTCCAGGTTTGCTCCTGAGTTGGTGGCGTCTGAGGAACGCCGTTGCATTGAGTTTGAGAAGAAGTTGAGGCGTGGCCTCAAGCTGAGAGTTGGGGGAACTATGATTCGGGATTACGGGCGTATGGTTGATGCTGCAGCCCATATGGAAATCATGATGCAGGAGGAGGAGGAAGGTCAGAAGGGCTCCAAGAGGAGTCAGGATGGTCAGAGTGATGGTAGGAGACAGAAGGGTTTTAACCCTCAGCAGTCTCAGGGTAGCTTTTCTAGATCGACTTTTCCTGTGCCGAGTGCTAGTACGGGGAAAGGCAGTCAGGGAGACATCACCTGTTTCAAGTGTGGTCAGCTGGGCCACAAGTCTCCAGTTTGTCCTCAGAGGGGAGGAGTACAGAGAGCAGCATCATCTTCGGCTCGATCTCAGAGCCAGAGTCAGGGTAGAGGCCAGCCGCTCTCTTGTTTTCAGTGCGGTCAGGCAGGGCACATGAAGAGGTTTTGCCCGCAGTTGGGTGGCACACCTGGTGCATCTGGTTTGAGGCAGGCTCAGGGTCAGCAGCCAGCTTAGTCAGGTCAGGCCTCGAGGGCCAATCAGGGGGCTTCATCGTCCCAGTCTGTGCAGCAGTCTTATGCTCCTAGGGGTGAGCAGGTTGATCAGAGACCATCTGGGCGCGTGTATGCTGTTACCGCGCAGGATCTTGTACCGGCTCCATCGGTTGTGAGAGGTACCTTCTTGTTTTGCAACTCGGTTGCTAATGTTTTGATTGATACGGGTGCATCTCATTCCTTTGTGTCTGCTGCATTTGCATCTGTTTTGGAGTTGGAGTTAGCACAGTTAGCATCTCCTATTTGTGTAGTGTCACCTCTTGGGGGTGAATTGATCTTGAAACAAGGTGTTAGGGGTTGTGATATAGAGGTCGATGATCATAGAATCCCATTTTCTTTTGTTGTTATGCCTATGAAGGGCTTTGATGTTATTTTGGGTATGGACTGGTTATCGTCATACCGGGCAGTTATTGATTGCTATCGCCAGAGGGTCACTTGTTGTACCGTGGGCGGAGAGTGTTTTCATTTTCTGGGGGACCGGGTTGGTAGTGTTTTGCCACCGGGGTATGGTTCTCGAGGGCGGAGTGAGCTTAGTGGTCTACTTGCTAGCTTTGAGAGTGGTGAGTGTGATGAGACCCAGATTGTGTTGCCACGGGTGGTGTGTGAGTACTCGGACGTCTTTCCCGAGGACCTTGTTGGTTTGCCACCGCATCGAGAGATTGAGTTCTTTATTGACCTAGTGCCCGGCACGGCGCCAATTTCTATGGCACCTTATCGTTTTGCCCCAGCCGAGTTATTTGAGTTGAAGATTCAGCTCCAGGAGTTGCAAGATAAGGGCTATATCCGTCCTAGTGTTTCGCCATGGGGAGCACCGGCCCTCTTTGTTAAAAAGAAAGGTGGTGCTTTGAGACTGTGTATAGATTACCGGAAATTGAATCAGCTACGGTTAAGAATAAGTACCCTATGCCTCGTATAGATGATTTGTTCGATCAGTTGAAGGGTTCCCGTTGTTTCTCTAAGATAGACTTGAGATCGGGTTATCATCAGTTGAGAGTCAGGGGGGAGGATATTCCGAAGACGGCATTCCGTACGCGGTATGGCCACTATGAGTTTTTAGTGATGCCATTTGGGCTCACCAATGCACCGGCAGTGTTTATGGATTTGATGAACCGGATATTCCGGGAATTCTTAGATCGTTTTGTAGTCGTCTTCGTGGACGACATTCTGATTTATTCACCTTCGGAGGAGGAGCATGAGAAACACTTGAGAGTGGTGCTTGAGTTACTTAGAGCCCATAAGCTTTATGCTAAGTTTGGGAAGTGTGAGTTCTGGCTAGAAGAGGTCAAGTTCTTAGGCCATGTGGTTTTTGGGGAAGGAGTGTCAGTTGATACATCCAAGACTGAGGCAGTGCAAGATTGGGCACAGCCTAAGAGTGTGTTTGAGATCCGCAGTTTTCTGGGGTTAGCTGGGTATTATCGCCGGTTTGTGAAGGATTTCTCCAGGTTAGCTTCGCCTTTGACTAGATTGACTCGGAAGGGAGTCAAATTTGTATGGAGTGAGACTTGTGAAAAGTCGTTTCAGGAGTTGAAGGTTAGATTGACCACCGCTCCGGTTTTGATTATTCCGGAGAGAGGGTTGGGTTATGCTGTTTACTGTGATGCCTCACGAGAGGGTTTGGGTTGTGTGTTGATGCAAGAGGGGAAAGTGGTTGCCTATGGCTCACGTCAGTTGAAAATTCACGAGAAGAATTACCCTACGCATGATTTAGAGTTAGCAGCTGTGATATTTGCCTTGAAGATTTGGAGGCATTATCTTTACGGTGAGAGGTTCGAGGTATTCTCGGATCATAAGAGTCTGAAATATCTGTTCACACAGAAAGACTTGAACTTGAGGCAGAGGAGGTGGATGGAGTTCCTTGGGGATTATGACTTTGAGTTGCATTATCATCCAGGGAAGGCCAATGTGGTGGCCGACGCCCTTAGCAGGAAATCTGTTGGTGACATTGCTAGTATAGCCATCCGGGAGTGGGAGATGTTGGGTGCACTTGGAGAGTTTGATTTGCTTCTGGGCGAATCCGTTGAGGCGGCGGCCTTGTTTTCTGTTGTTGCGCAGCCTACACTTGTGACTCGAGTGTTAGAGGCTCAGAGGGGTGACCTTGAGGTAGAATCCCTTCGAGAGAAGATCTCCAGTGGGAAGGTTGAGAAGGGTTTGACGGTGTATCCCGACCTGAGTGTGAGATACCGAGACCGTCTGTTTGTGCCGGAGTCTTGCCGAGAGGAGGTACTCCGAGAGTTTCATCATTCGCGCCTTGCGGTGCATCCGGGAGGCACTAAGATGTATCGGGATTTGGGTCGCCAGTTTTGGTGGCGGGGTATGAAGAGAGATGTGGCAGCGTTCGTGTCTAAGTGCCTTACTTGTCAGCAAGTGAAGGCCGAACATCAGAGGCCAGCGGGTTTGTTGCAACCCTTGCCTATTGCCGAGTGGAAGTGGGAGCATGTCACTATGGACTTCGTTGTGGGTCTTCCGAGGACTCAGCGGGGTAGTGATGCTATTTGGGTGGTTGTAGACCGGTTGACTAAGTCGGCGCACTTCATTCCTATGCGCGTGAGAGATTCGGTAGATCATCTTGCCGACTTGTACATTCGGGACATAGTGAGGTTGCACGGGGTCCCAGTGACGATCGTCTCAGATAGAGATCCTCGTTTTACTGCTAGGTTGTGGCAGAGTTTGCAGAGTGCCTTAGGCACTAAGTTGACCTTTAGCACGGCTTATCATCCTCAGACTGACGGGCAGTCTGAGCGTACTATTCAGATCCTTGAGGATATGCTTCGGGGTTGTGTTCTTGATTTCAGTGGGTCGTGGGAGAGGCACTTGCCTTTGGTGGAATTTGCCTACAACAATAGTTTCCAGTCTAGTATCGGTATGGCACCGTTTGAGGCCTTGTATGGCCGACCGTGTAGATATCCTGTTTGTTGGGCCGAGGTGGGTGATGCACCGCTGTTGGGTTCGGAGTTGGTGAGGGAAACGACGGAGAAAGTTGAGCTTATCCGTAAGAGGCTTGTTACAGCCCAGAGTCGTCAGAAATCTTATGCCGACCGTAGGAGGAGACCTTTGGTGTTTGAGGTGGGTGATCATGTCTTTCTGAAGATATTACCTAGACGGGGATTGATGAGGTTTGGGAAGAGCGGGAAGTTGTCCCCTCGGTTCATTGGTCCTTTTGAGATCCTTGAGAGGATTGGCGAGGCTGCTTATCGTTTAGCTTTGCCACCGCAGTTGTCCGGAGTACATGACGTGTTTCATGTGAGTATGCTTCGGAAGTATGAGCCGGATCCATCACATGTGTTGGATTGGACTGATTTAGTGGTTGACGAGGATGTCTCGTATGAGGAGAGACCGGTTCGGGTTTGGATAGGCGGGATCAAGTTTTGCGAGGCAAAACCATCCCTTTGGTAAAGGTTCTGTGGAAACATCACGGGGTGGAAGAAGCCACTTGGGAACGTGAATTGGAAGTCCGCGAGAAATATCCGGACATGTTTATTGATTTATAATCTTGTATTTAGATTTTGTAATATTGTTGAACTTAAGAATTTTATATATGTCTTAAGTTGGAAAACATTTGGAACTTGCCTCATAATGGAAGTTTAATGGAACATTGCATATGTTGAAAATATTGTTGAAATTGAAAGGAAAAATGCATAATACTGATGCAGGTTGTAATAAATGTTGTTTTATATACATATTGTGAGATGCCTCTTGATAAGAGATGAAATGACCGGTATTGGGTCAAGTTGTGCATTATTGTAATGTCATATTGTTGGTATTTGAGAAAAACCTGTTTTCAAAAACTTATGCTTAATTTCGGGGACGAAATTCTTTTAAGGGGAGGAGGTTATAGCGACCCCGGTCTTTTCCCATTTGGTTGTTGTACCCAGACTTATGTTCCGTAGATTCAGTTGTTATTATATTGTTGTTGTTGTCCTTTAATTCCTTATTTTGAGTTATAGGATATGTTGGGCAGGTTGTGTTACAGGTTGGTTGGGTTCGGAAACCAAGTGTTGCTGTCCAGTTTTTGGGTTGGTCGCTCGAGCGAGGGTTGTTGTTTGTGTCTGGTGGCTCGAGCCAGGGTTTCTTCGCTCGAGCGAGAGACTGCGTCTAGTATAGACCTGAGAGCTGTATTTGTTGGCTCGAGCGAGCTTTCCTTCGCTCGAGTGAGTTTCGAGTCCTTCGCTCGAGCGAGCATTCTGTCGCTCGTGCGTGCTTCTGGGTTGCAGACCTGAAGCATTGCATTCTTGGCTCGAGCGAGACTTTCTTCGCTCGAGCGAGAATTTCTTGCGTCTGGTCGCTTGAGCGACCAATCCTTCGCTCGAGCGAGCCTGTCTAGTTTAAATAGGCAGCAGCGGGATTTTAATCAGTTTTTCATCCTCTTTTTGATTCCAAACCCTAGTTCCGAGTTTTCTCTCTCTCAACTCACCTTCTCTCTTAGGTTTGATCTATTTAGAGTGCGTTTCTACCCTAGTTGCTTTATTAAAAAGTTAGAGTGGGTCGAGGGCTTCAGTTTAATCTGAACAATCTTGGATTTGGAGCACTTTGGAGTTTGGGTCTTCATCTCTGTCTTCTCCTTTTGGGTTATTTCTTCGAGGTAGGGATTTCCTACTCCATCTTATGAGTATTGTTCTAAGTTTTGGTACTTTAATATGTTGGGGGATATTTTGGTAATTTTGGGAAAAACCTAGTTGTTTCATTAAATTGATTGGCCTAATTCATTTGAGGAAAATTGGGAATATTAGTTGAATTCATGGAATTGGGGATTTATAAGTTGAAAGGGTGTAGTTAAATAATTTAATTACTCGCCTATTTAAATATTGAGATTATTATTGTTGATACATTTATTTCCTGTTTAGAAATAACTGTTTTGGGCTATCGGTGGAGGATAGTCATGATTGTTGTAGACATTGCATGTGGATTAGGGATAACTGAAACTAATCACATTTGTTAAGTCATTAATTTTGACTGTTGAATTAATACAGACATTATGTGTATTGATTGTGAGATATATATGTTATGTGTTTACATACATGTATTGGTTGAGCATTGCATATGCATATTGTGTGGGAGGAGATAGGGGATGTACTCCACGGTTTAGGGGAAGATAGGGGATGGACCTCTAAACCGGATTTTGTTTGGGAGGAGATAGGGGATGGACTCCATTAGCATCACTTTTATGTGTGCTTAATTATATTGAAGTGTTTTATTGATACAACACTAAAATGTGTATCAAAATGGAAGTATGAAGTGTTATGATATGAGCCTGAGTCTCATTTGTGTTGTTATTGGAAGTAATGTGAATTTGGTATATAGTTCACTGTTGTAAGTTTGGCCAGGTTCTGAGCCACATTGGTAATAATGAAAAGTGAAACATGTCATAGATAATGATATAGTGATTATCTTGTTTAACCATCTATTAAATGCTATTGCTTTATTCAATGCTTATATTTGGTTTAGTATGTCTCTACTGGGCTGTGGCTCACCCTATATGGGAACATCATTTTCAGGTTCAGGTGATAAGCTACCTCCAAGGACTTAGTTTGGAAGGACTTGGATTTGAAGACTAGTTTAGTTATTTGTTTTGTTTTGATATTACATGTAATCACAAGCCGAGGGCTTAATTTGTAGTTGAGTTAGTACTCACATTTTGTGTCCAAGTGTTGGCTTGGAAAGATGTAAGCCCATAGGGCATTTACTTTCATTATTACATGTAATGTCTTTATTTAAGGATACTCTGATGAATGAATTATGATTTAATTTCATAAGTAATGCATCTTATTATTGTGTATGTTATGGGTTATTTTTGAGGGCGTTACAATTATTATCTGGTTTACATCCTTTCCTACTTTGTATTTGAGTTATAGGATGTGCTGGGCAGGTTTGTTACAAGTTGGTTGAGCTTAGGAACCAAAACTAGTTGCCCAGATTTTGTCCTGTCCGCTCGAGCGGAGCTTTTGACGCTCGAGCGGGGACCTTGTTGCTGCTTGTCCACTCGAGCGGGGGTTTTGGCGCTCGAGCGGGGAATACACCCATCCAGTATTTTCCTGTGTAGTGTTGGACGCTCAAGCGGGGGATTGGCCGCTCGAGCGGGAGGTTGTGAGTGACGCTCGAGCGGGGACCTGGTATGTCGAGATTCTGGGAGTGTGCATCCGCCGCTCGAGCGGGAGTCTGACCGCTCGAGCGGGAGTCTGTGAGTGGCGCTCGAGCGGGGGTTTCCACGCTCGAGCGGGGCGACTCTTCTTTAAAAGCAAGATCCGACTTTTTTATCACTTTTTCAAGATCTTTTCTCTCTCTTACTTTTCCAAAAAGCCATTTTCAGAGCTTCTCACTCTAAAACCGGCCCTTCTCTCTTAGATTTGATCTAGTAGGAGTTGTTTGCTCACTTTTGGCCTTTACAAAAGTTGTGTTGATCGTCGAGGGCTACTTTTTAATCTGAAAATTTCAGAATTCGGAGCATTTTGGTTTTGGCCTTCATCTCCATTGGAGCTCAAACTTTGAGGTAGGGATAACCTACTCCATCTTATGAACTTTGTCTTTGAATTTTAGCATTTTGATATGTTGGGGGTTGTTGGGTAATTTTGAGAAAGTTCGGGCCTTTGTGCAATTTTACAAAAGTTGGGGTTTTAATTATATAAACCTATATGCAAGTTAGGCATAAAGAAATGAGATTAATGTTGGAACATTGATGGAAATGGAACCTTAGGGTTGTTTTGTGAATTATGGCTATTTGCCCTAATTGGTTTAATTAATTAATGTATATAATTAATTAGAGAAAATGAGGAATTGAATTGAGAATGTTGAAATTGGAAATGTATGGGACTAAAGGGTGTAGTTGAATCATTTATTGCTCACCTAGTTGAAATGTTGATATAGTATCCATTTGTGCATTTATTTCTTGTTTAGAAATAATTGCTTTGGACTACCGGTGGAGGGTAGTATTGATTGTTGTAGACAATGCATGATGATTAGGTAAACTAAAATTAATCAATTGGGTGTGTCATAGAGTATGACGGTTGATAGAATACATTAACTTCATGTATTGATAGATTGTGCATATGACCAATGTTTTTATGTGCATTATGTGTAGACGGTTGATAGAATACATTAACTTTATGTATTGATTGATTGCGTATATGATTCTGTGTTTATATGCATTGCTTGTGTATGGGAGGAGATGGGGGATGTACTCCATGGTTTAGGGGAAGATGGGGGATGTACCTCTAAACCGGTTAATGGTTATGGGAAGATGGGGGATGGACCCAGGGATGCAGCTCATATGCTCTCCCATTGTAGTAGTGATACAGCTCATATGCTTATCTGATGAAATGTTGATATAGCTCATACGCTTATCTATTGGAATGTTGATATAGCTCATATGCTTATCTGTTGTAGTAGTGATATAGCTCATATGCTTATCTATTGAAAAGTTTGTTTGATTTGATATAGCACTAAAATGTATATCATCATCGTTTGTGAAGTATGGGAGTGGTTTATGTGCTATTGATACAACACCAAAATGTGTATCCACCTTAAATTTTCGAAAGTGTTCTAGTGGTGAATTATAATCTCATCAAAGGTTTTGGCCAGAGTACTGAGCCTTGTTTTCAAACTCGATGTTGAATAAGAAATGGAAAGTGAATTGTAACATAGACTTGATTGTCATGGAGTTGTAATAAGATGTAAATGGATGTGTGAGTGTTGACCATGTATCTGTTGCTAATCTTTTAGTCATTGTTCATAGTTGGTTTAGTGTATTTCTACTGGGCTGTGGCTCACCCTATATGGGACATCATTTTCAGGTGCAGGTAGCGTGCCACCTCCAAGGACATAGCTTGGGAGGATAGTGGCAGACATATTTCACTTGTTGTTTTTCTTTCTTGATGTATTACCTGTAAATTCAAGCCAAGGGCTTAAGATGTATTGAGTTAGTACTCTTCCTTTTTGTAACCAAGTATTAACTTGGAAAGCTGTAAGCCCATAGGGCATTTGATTCTGTTGTTAACATGTAATGCTTCTTGTAAAGAATTACTCTGTGGAATAGAATGATGTTTGTCTCTTATATCAATGCATGTCTAAATTGATGGGTTTAATGCTATTATTTTGAGGGCGTTACAACTTGGTATCAGAGCGTACCGGGTTCGAATACTTTGGGTACGTGGGAAGTGATTAGGATCACAATGGGTTTGTCTCGCTTGGTTAGAGACGTAGATGCAGTGTTGTGTGCTTATGTGATAACATGTTTATGTGACTATTCGGGTATGGGATTTAGTTTCTAGGATGTTGATTGGATCCTTGGGTTTCTGGGAGTCCTGTTGGAAAGGCACCTGATCAATGCTGTTTCTAACTGGAAGTCTAGTAACGCCTCGGGACTATCATTATCCGGAAATGAAATTCGTAAGTGCTTATGTGTTTATGTGCTTACGTGGAGTGAATTATAGTTGTCCATGCATTAGGACGCGAGTGTTTAGTTTCAGCACATTTATGAATGTGCTAATATCCTTTGTTACTTTTACTAGGATGCCTAGGCGAGGAAGTTGTGATTTCCCTCCTTCCGCTCGGGAAGAGTTGCGGAAACAGTTTGTGGAGTTACGCCAAGGTACTACACCTTTGGTGCGGTTTGAAAGATGGTTTGCTAACCTGTTGAGGTTTGCTCCAGAATTGGTGGAGACGGAGGAATTGCGTTGTTTCGAGTTTGAGAGTAAGCTGCGTGACGACATCCGTGATAAGATTGCGGGGTCTTGGCATAGAAGTTATAGTGTGCTCGTTGAGGCGGCCGCCCATGTAGAGGCTGCGGTACTAGCAATGGGGCAGAGTGGGAAGGAAGCCATGTCGGCGACTCCTATGACTCAGGGTGTTGGTAGGCCTTTTAAGAGGTAGAGGGGTTTTAACTCGCAACGGGGAGGTCAGGCTAGAACTACCATTCCAGTGTTGGATTTGGGTTCGGGAGAAAGTAAACAGAGGGGCGTCATTTGTTTCAGATGTGGTCTGCTGGGCCACAAGGTTTCGGTTTGCCCACAGAGGAAGGGGGCAGGGTTAGTAGTTCAACCAGTAGTTGTACCACCAGGACCATTTAACCAGCCGGGTTTTGGGCCGATCCAATGCTCAGTGGGGAGGCAGTTGTTGGGGTCTTCATCAGCCCAGATTTTGAACCAGTCTCGTGCTCAGGCACCGCCTACTTGTTGGGTGTGCAATCAGCCGGGTCATAGTCGGCATTTCTGTACTCAGCCGGGGGCTTCTTTAGGGGTTTTGCAACCTAGCCAGGCTCGGTTTCATTCGACCAGGCAGGAATAGTATCGTTTTGGGGAACAAACAGGCCAGATTTCGAGGGCCTCAGTAGAGTTGAGTTCCCAAGCCCCAGTTGGGGAAAATTCGCAATTGTTGCAAGTGTGGCCAGTTGGGGCATATCAGTAGTCCTTGTTCGTGGCTTGTAAGCTCATAGAATATCTTGGGTCAGAGAATGACCAACTTTTGGCAGTCCAGCGAGGGACGACAGTGGTAGTAATACCGAGGGGTTGGGTTTGTTTTGACTAATCCGTTTTGTAACCAGTGAATTATCGTTTTATGGCCATTGGGTTCTATTGTGTAACCAATGTGTTTTGGGAATGTTGAAACATCTAAACTGTTTGTTTATCTATATATATATATGCTTGGTTTGTTAATTTCTTTGGATTGGGTGGATTGGAACATGTTGTAGCTCTAAAAGTTTTATTAATGTGACAGGTTGTTGTGAGACCATAAAATTTTTGGTAATAATGCATTCTTATGCGTGTGTTTTGGTTTGGGAAAAGTGAGGGCTGTTGAACCGTGTTTTCAAATTTAGAAGGATCACTGAGAAATGCGTATCTTAATCAGAATTACTGGGGGGCGAGAACAGTTATACTTGCCGGATGCCCGAAATTTCATTAGTGCTATCTAATTGATTCTTATGTGTGTGAAAGCGATGTTAGTCTACTGTCGCGGGAACTCCTCAAGAGGATGTGAAGTATGGGATTAATACTAGGTATAGTATGTGTTTAACATGGTATTTTGCGATGGGAATAGCGCATAATCTTGTTAGGATTAGACTTGTACCTTCGTGGTAGGTAACGTTGCCGAATTGGCATGTGTAATGATTGGTCGTTTCGATAGAGGGGTGTTAGTCCCTATATAGGGGTGTGGCTGTTGGCATCAGGAGTGGTGTGTTGTAAGCAGATGGTGCTATATCTCGGGTAGTAGCTTATGGACGCTTCCTAAGTTTTTGGACTTCCTTACTTTGATCGAAAGTGATAGGTTTGTACCTTAACACTGGTTAGGTCGGGAGATGCTGTTGTGAGGGTTGATTGGGTGTATGGCCCGTGGTTGGGGTGTGACCCGTGAGTCAAGTCACTGTGGTAAGTCTTTTGCGAAGGAAGGTTAGGGATGGTAATGAGAAGGTTGAGGACCTTTACTCCTCTGGGAATTTAGAATGGCGCATCTCAGAAAGCCTTATCGGCAACATGCGACGGTGTCGGGGTTGGTTCACGATGTTTGTCTAGCAGTAGCATTGGCTAGTGGTTTGGCACGGAGGCTGGGTGTCTTGATTGTACTCGCGGGGTGAGTGACAAATAAGGGTTGGAATGAAAGGTGGACCCTATAGGTCGTTGGCGGATGAAGGTACTATGTTAGTTTGTGTTCGGTACGAATGGTTACTTGGCAGTGCTGAATATCACGGTGTAACAAACCCTGTCAGTTAACTCAGTACGAGGGAAGGGGTATGCAAATTTTATTACTTCGAGTTCAGTGGAGGTGGTGAGTGAAATCTCTAGATGAGGGAGTTTTGCATAGTGCGATGCGTGTTAGTGTGTGGCTCGTTTGGTTTCTGACTGAAATCGAAAGGTTGGATGTTTGGTAAAGTTAGGCCACTTCGGCATCAGTGTCCGTCATCCAGTTTGGACAGTGGTAACACAAGTGAAACAAGAGAGTTGTGAAGAGTGAGTGAGGTACTCAGTTGGAATCGTTTTGGTTCGTTTGGTCCTCGTTAGTATGTTGTAAGGCACGGGGGTGTACAATGTTATCCGTGGTGTCATTACGTAATTGGGAATTTCAAGTATTTAGGAGTCCTCTATAGGAAAGTTCTGTTTTTGGGTACAGCGTCATCAACGTGAGTATGACGGGTTTTGTGGGGTGGCTGTGTTGTGTTTCACTTGGGATTCATTGGGTACTCCTCGTAAACTAAAGTAATTTTTGTTCAAGACCTTGAATTTATGGGGTAGTAATGTACCGTAATGGCGTTCTTTACCCGTGCTTCGTCTTACACCTGTTTTGTGAAAGTTGACTAGAAGCCTTGTGCGCGAATGTTTCCGTGTTTCCCTTGTTGGGATAGTAAGTACCAAATACTAGTTTAAGTATCGTGGGTAGTCGGGACGTGATGGATGTCTCAGAACACTGTGGTGATTGGATGTGCCTTACTATTATCATTGTTATCGGGTCTGGCTAAGCCGAACTTTTCCCATTCGTTAAGGTATGGTGAAAACGTAATGGGGTTGAGGAAATCACTTAGGTAAGTAAATTTCGGTTCTGAGGGAGAGGTATCTGGATCCATTGGTAGGTATTTGAACGTATGTTGAATATCTGGTTGTATTGATGAACTGTACGAATATTACATCTGTTTCAGTCTATGGTAATATTATGGAAGTTAATTTAGCATTATATATGTTAAATGTGATGTGGAAGTGCAAATGTATTATTAACAGTGAATTTGTTTCGAAATTGTGAACCATGCATGTTAGAAGTTATTGACTTTGAAAGAAATGCATATCGATAGTGCAGGTTATAGCATATATTGTAAATTGTCCCTTGAATAGAGGAAGGATAACCGGTAATGGGTTAGGTTGTTGAATACTAAACGGGGTATTGTGGAGAAATTGATTTAATTCAAATGTTATAAGAAATTGGAATGAGAGGACTTGACCAAATCAAATGAGAATGGTTATACGTTATGAATAACACTGTGTTTATGAAAAATGTTTACAAAACTCTTGGATTTCGCATGAGAAATGCGATATTTATTTCGGAATGTTAACGATGAAAACTTAATTATTTTTGAGAAAATGCCTTTTTAACCAGAGAATGATTTTCTTTGTATGCATACAAAAGCTAGCATTGGTTGTGCTATTCGGGATTATGGTTGTTGAGTAGTGACTTAGCTTGGAGCGCTAGTCGGTTGTTCACGAATTGTTTCGGGAAAGGTTTGGTTTTGTTGTGACTTTTGTGCCGGTAGTGTTGTCGTTTGGAACTTGTTCCCTTGGTTAGTCTCTTCCTTGGTAAGAGTGGATTGAAGGTTTGTAGTGAGAGTAGTTTCTTCCCTAGTACTTGGGTGTTGGTGTTGTGTGATCAGTTGGCCATGTGTTTAGGCGTTTCCTTAATTTCGGGGACGAAATTCTTTAAGGGGGGGAGGTTATAGCGATCCCGGGTTTACCCCTTGTTGTACAGTGATCCGGACATATGTCCGTGGGTGTTAGTAGTTGATTATTATCTGGTTTACATCCTTTCCTACTTTGTATTTGAGTTATAGGATGTGCTGGGTAGGTTTGTGTAGACACCCCATTTTTGACCGACCTTAAGACTCAGACGTCACCGATTGAGCGCTCGGTGATGTTGCATATTGTGCTCGTTTAGAAGTCTCAGAGTCGCGGTCGTGCGCCCTGCCTCTGGACTTCCGAACTCTCTTCTGTGCCTTGTCTCGATTTGCGAACCGAACTCGGTTTTCTCTGTTTTCTTTCCTGAGGGGAGGGAGAGGTCCCGTAGACCATCTCTCAGTGGCCGTGGGCTACATTTCGTGGCCGTAGGCCATTTTGCCCATTTCGGAGCCCGGTTCCCGGTTTCGGAGCCGTCAGGCCGTGTGCCTCGGTTCGGGACCACCCAACCATCTCCGATTCCTCCGGTTTTTGGCATGCATCTCATTTACTCCCTTTCGAGGGACACTGGGGTCTTAGATACCCACTTCGTGGCCGAATGCCACTTTCGGTGCTTAACGGCCTATTTTCGGGATCCCGAACTGCGCGTTTTGGCCCCCGAGCATTCGTTTCGCATCGGTTTTTGTTCATTTTTGGCAGGTACCTCTGTTTTATCACCAGGAAGATCACTGGAGGGTGGGAGGCCAGCAATTGTCTCAGCAACCAGTTATGCTCTTCCGGCGCCCTCCGACGCCCGTTTTTCTCACTTCCGGGCTAATGTTGAACACCCTAGGGCCATTTTCTTCGAGCCAAAACCACATATTTGTGTTGTACACACATGGGAGGACCCTAAAAATAGCAGGCCGGCCAGTAATTCTTTTGTCCATTTTGAAACCTCTTTGAAAAGTGGCTTGTTGATTCTCCTGTTTCATAGTTGCCAATTCCCAACCATAGGGTCTTGTTGAGTACACATGGGAGGCCACCAATATGTGGTGGCCGGCCAGAAAATCAGTTTTTCATTTTTGCCCCTTGGCCTGGGCAGCCATAGGGGGTAGCCAGCCGGCCACCTGCAACAAAAATGGCTGGCCGGCCGGCCATGCTCCTTGGGGGGTGTGCATGGCAGCTGTATAGCTTTATCCCCCAAAATATCTGATTTCGGGGGATATTTTGTAAGCAAGGGAACTTAATCCCTTAAGGCCTACACTCTTTCACACACTTTGACTCAGCATCCTTGCATGCATACATCTCTCTCTCTCTCCCTCAAGAGTTAGAACACTTGCCTCAAGCTTACACAACACATATACATCTCCATCTCTTTGATTCTTCTCAAGTTTGGTGCCATTTCTTCATCATCATCAAGCACCACCGTCACCACTCCATTTCCAGCAGCAAGGAGAGGTTCTCAGGGGCTTAGAAGCAACATTCCTCAAGCCAAGAGGTAGAAAAGAAAAGGTCTACAAGGGTAAGTCTCCATCTCCCTCTTTTGTAGCATTTTCTTGCTTCTTTTATTAAGCCTATTTACTCACTGTTTTAGGCTCCGACCCTAACTGAAAGGGTCACTCTTTTGAGCTTATCTTCATGTTTTTTTAAGGGCTCAACCCTGTTTGAGCCCTCCATTTGGCACTTGCTTCAATATCATCTTATATGCCAATATATTGCATGAAATTTCTAGCCCATGTGTGATCTGTTTTCGAGCATAATGTAAACTGTAAGAGGGTCTATTTTGAGCCCCTCTTCAACATTGAAGAAGGGCTAAACCCTTTTTGAGCCCCCCATGATGCACTTGCTTCACAATTCCTCCTATTTACCGTAAATTTGCATGATTTGTTTGGCCTATATGTAAATTGTTTTGGAGCATGTCATGAACTGTGAGTAAGCTTATTTTGTATCCCTATACAATCAACCTTGTTGGGGGTCTCCATGTTATACTTGTCATTATACCCCTCTTTGACCCCCATTTTTGCATGCTTTTTTAAGCTTATCTAGCTTCTGTTTTCGGCCATCATCAGAACTGGAAAGAGTCATATTTTGATCTTCTTGACATATTTCATTAAGGGTCTTTGCTGGTTGATGAATGTTTGGGGTACCTCATGTTATAGCCTTATGTATCCTAGTTCTTGCATGACATTTTTAGCATGTTTACATACTGAGTTGGGGATGTCATCTACTGTAAATGTTCATATTTTTAGTCCCTCATCAGTGTTGTAGAAGGGTACTTTTCCATTTGGGCATTGCATGTATCATTTGCTTCAATGCCCCTCTTGCGGGGCCATTTTTGCATTCTTGCTTAATCCTATGTGTGTTTGCTGTTTAACCCTTTTTATGACTGAAAAATGCTTTTCTTGGAGCTGTCTTGCTACTGTATTTTCATTCCATGTCTATATTGTGCATGTTTGGTATAGCTATAGGCCATTTCGAGTGCCTAAATTCATGTTTCGGGGCCATTTCATGCATCGGGTGTACTTTCGCCTCATTTTGGGGCTGTTTTCCCCCGCATTTCAGTGCCAAAATTCATTTGCATGTTTACATATCATCTCCATGCCATTTCATGCCTTAGGGCCATCGCCTCGGTTTGCGCGCCCGTGTGCACGCATTTCGAGGCGCTTCATTTTCATCCATCGGCCTCTTATGTGAGTGTGGCTGAGGCTCTCTCATGTTAGTGTAAGCCCATTATTGCATTGCGTATGCCATTTCATCCATAGCATTGTGTATGCCCGGTTGTGTATTACCTCATGTAGCGTGTATGCCATTCCATAACATTGTGTATGTTAGGATTGTATTTTAGTTGCATTTCATACATATCATGCATATTGCATTGTGTTCGGGATAGGAGTTAGCCCGGGCACGGGAAACGAGGCACGTTTCGTACTCCGAGCGACGGAACAGGTCTCAATTCCCAAGTCACCGACACTCCGGATTATCCATGATGGAGTTAGGTTTTGTTATAGCATTCATACGCATTCATCCTATATTGAGTTGTGCAAATCGGCTCCTCGACCATCATGCATCGAGATGCGTGATTGGTGACACGAGGATCGAGGCATGCATATATCTGTGAAATACATTGCTATGCCCCTTTCTTGCTCTCTGTTGCAGCAAAATGAAGAATCAGTAACTTTTCGGAGTCTGGCATGCATTTCGAGAAACATTGCAAACAGAGGCTAAATTGGGCATCCCAATGGATTTCTGCGCAAAACATGCATCACTTCATTATCCGGAGCGGAGTCAAGGCAGCCCCTGGCTTGCATGCCAGTCTACAGCTTTCTTAGTTTAATTTGTTGATTAATTAGGAATTTCTGTATTATTCGGACTTTGTATACTATTCTTTCATTGGGGACTGTATTATTTATTCGGACCCTCTACACGAGGGCATAATTGTAATAAGTGTGGGTGAGTGTGATGTATGTCTTCCAACCCCACGTCTTTCTTCCCTTTTATTTACCCGCTTATGATGGTTAGATATAGGGCATATTTCGATTAGCATACAGTATGACAGCATGTTTGCATCATTCATCTATTTTGCACGCATCGGGCTCGGCGCATCATACAAACTGCATTTGTATTTCAATTCCAAATTGAATACGTGTTAGTTGTAGCATTCCATATGCCATGTTTAGAATAGCCGAGCCTGCTATAGTTGCATCTTTGCATGTGTTGCATTAGGCATTTCTGTATAATTAGGATCATGCATGATTTCTAATCGGTTTTTCTGTTTTGGCTTGGAGTACTCGGTGAGTTTTATGCTTTAGCATCCTTGCATGCGTGTGAGTGTTGCCATGAATAGCATGCTTACCATGAGGCTATATGCTTATGTGATATAAACTGCCTTGAATGCCTGTGGGTGGAGGTTGGGTTATTTGAATTGGAACAATTCATCAAATGTTTGTTTTAAGCCCACTAGACAGTGGCAAAATCATGTTTTCTAAGCCCACCTGAGGGTGGCAAATCCACGTCTTAGCCTACCTGAGGGTAGCACCATCAAACCATTTTCAAACAAACAAACGTGAAGTGTTTTGTTCCAATTCAGACGACTCAGTCTATACTTGTATGCTGTGCGCATCACATAGTAACCTAGGCTAATAACTGGGATAAGAACGCATAGTGTTTTCAAAATAAGATATCATGGTTAGTAGAGGCCGGTCTTTGACTGGGCGAGCGGGGGTGCTCACGAAGTGACCTTCCCCAATCGTACCCAAGTTCCCGAGCCGAGGCAACTTTGGTGATGACGGACACGTGGCCTTTGGCACCGAGTCAGAGTTTCCTAAATTTCCCATTAAAAAAAACATTTAGGTGGCGACTCTGTATCTGGCAAAGCAGTCCATGTTTGGCACTTCTTTTCAAAAAAATCTGTTTTCAAAATCGATTTGCCAGATTTGGACTCTTTGGTTCAAGATTAAGAACCGTGACATTTGAGTCCTTCGAACTGTAGTGACCCCAATATGAACGGAACGGGACTTAACCCTCCCGGATGCGTTCGGGGACGTCTACAGTTTGTTACAGGTTGGTTGAGCTTAGGAACCAAAACTAGTTGCCCAGATTTTGTCCTGTCCGCTCGAGCGGAGCTTTTGACGCTCGAGCGGGGACCTTGTTGTTGCTTGTCTGCTCGAGCGGGGGTTTTGGCGCTCGAGCGGGGAATACACCCATCCAGTATTTTCCTGTGTAGTGTTGGACGCTCGAGCGGGGGATTGGCCGCTCGAGCGGGGGATTGTGAGTGACGCTCGAGCGGAGAGTTGGGCGCTCAAGCGGGGACCTGGTATGTCGAGATTCTGGGAGTGTGCATCCGCCGCTCGAGCGGGAGTCTGGCCGCTCAAGCGGGAGTCTGTGAGTGGCGCTCGAGCGGGGGTTTCCACGCTCGAGTGGGGCGACTCTTATTTAAAAGCGAGATCTGACTTTTTTATCACTTTTTCAAGATCTTTTCTCTCTCTTACTTTTCCAAAAAGCCATTTTCAGAGCTTCTCACTCTAAAACCGGCCCTTCTCTCTTAGATTTGATCTAATAGGAGTTGTTTGCTCACTTTTGGCCTTTACAAAAGTTGTGTTGATCGTCGAGGGCTACTTTTTAATCTGAAAATTTCAGAATTCGGAGCATTTTGGTTTTGGCCTTCATCTCCATTGGAGCTCAAACTTTGAGGTAGGGATAACCTACTCCATCTTATGAACTTTGTCTTTGAATTTTAGCATTTTGATATGTTGGGGGTTGTTGGGTAATTTTGAGAAAGTTCGGGCCTTTGTGCAATTTTACAAAAGTTGGGGTTTTAATTATATAAACCTATATGCAAGTTAGGCATAGAGAAATGAGATTAATGTTGGAACATTGATGGAAATGGAACCTTAGGGTTGTTTTGTGAATTATGGCTATTTGCCCTAATTGGTTTAATTAATTAATGTATATAATTAATTAGAGAAAATGAGGAATTGAATTGAGAATGTTGAAATTGGGAATGTATGGGACTAAAGGGTGTAGTTGAATCATTTATTGCTCATCTAGTTGAAATGTTGATATATTATCCATTTGTGCATTTATTTCCTGTTTAGAAATAATTGCTTTGGACTACCGGTGGAGGGTAGTATTGATTGTTGTAGACAATGCATGATGATTAGGTACACTAAAACTAATCAATTGGGTGTGTCATAGAGTATGACGGTTGATAGAATACATTAACTTCATGTATTGATAGATTGTGCATATGACCAATGTTTTTATGTGCATTATGTGTAGACGGTTGATAGAATACATTAACTTTATGTATTGATTGATTGCGTATATGATTCTGTGTTTATATGCATTGCTTGTGTATGGGAGGAGATGGGGGATGTACTCCACGGTTTAGGGAAAGATAGGGGATGTACCTCTAAACCGGTTAATGGTTATGGGAAGATGGGGGATGGACCCAGGGATGCAGCTCATATGCTCTTCCATTGTAGTAGTGATACAGCTCATATGCTTATCTGTTGAAGTGTTAATATAGCTCATACGCTTATCTATTGGAATGTTGATATAGCTCATATGCTTATCTGTTGTAGTAGTGATATAGCTCATATGCTTATCTATTGAAAAGTTTGTTTGATTTGATATAGCACTAAAATGTATATCATCATCGTTTGTGAAGTATGGGAGTGGTTTATGTGCTATTGATACAATACCAAAATGTGTCCACCTTAAATTTTCGAAAGTGTTCTAGTGGTGAATTATAATCTCATCAAAGGTTTTGGCCAGAGTACTGAGCCTTGTTTTCAAACTCGATGTTGAATAAGAAATGGAAAGTGAATTGTAACATAGACTTGATTGTCATGGAGTTGTAATAAGATGTAAATGGATGTGTGAGTGTTGACCATGTATCTGTTGCTAATCTTTTAGTCATTGTTCATAGTTGGTTTAGTGTATTTCTACTGGGCTGTGGCTCACCCTATATGGGACATCATTTTCAGGTGCAGGTAGCGTGCCACCTCCAAGGACATAGCTTGGGAAGATAGTGGCAGACAGATTTCACTTGTTGTTTTGCTTTCTTGATGTATTACCTGTAAATTCAAGCCAAGGGCTTAAGATGTATTGAGTTAGTACTCTTCCTTTTTGTAACCAAGTATTAACTTGGAAAGCTGTAAGCCCATAGGGCATTTGATTCTGTTGTTAACATGTAATGCTTCTTGTAAAGAATTACTCTATGGAATAGAATGATATTTGTCTCTTATATCAATGCATGTCTAAATTGATGGGTTTAATGCTATTATTTTGAGGGCGTTACAAAAATGACTCATTTGATACAAAAACGTTTTTATCGAGCAAGAGCTCGCAACAATCCACTAAGCAACTCCCGCTTCGCTGTGCCCATCTCCCCTTGCCATGTCGATTATTCCCTTCATTTCCCTCAACTGTTTCCATTATCCGATCAAGTTGACAATTCCAAGAAGATCCCATTTGTAGGACTCCTAATTAGTCTTTCAACCCTATTCCCCGACACCTTGATGATCGGGATGGAGCTGAGGGACAAAGTGACGGAATATGTCAAGGAATAGGTTTTAGCTTTGAGAGTAGCATATCCTAGTTAGTACCAAAATGTATCAGTGGTTAGAATTGTTGGAATTATGGTTTTTTATAGGCTTAATTTGGAGCAACTTTGAACTCAAATTTGGATGGGGTCCACACGTCTTTTAAGGTGGGTCCAAAGAGATGACGTGTTCTTTGCCGCATGACAAGTCACACGGTGAAGACGGTTCGTCAAAATCATTTATGAGTGAATGGGAAGTTGACGTCGTTTTTGGGTTCGTGGAATGGACTATTAAAGAAGTAAAATGTGAGTTTCCTTGAAATGGGTATCCCACATTGGAAACTTAAGAGAACTTGTGTGTGTATATAAGATTTACCAAGGGGTATCCCAAGTTTGCAGAAGGGAGAAGTTATAGACAAATTGAACCTTGGTTCAAACCACCACACGGGTGCGCCGTTGCCGTCCGGCGCGCCATGTCGAACGCAGTTGTGGGTCAAGTCGGTTTTGACATTAATTTTTTGAACAAAAATTTATTTGAATTTTTTTCAAATTCTTGTAGGAAATTATTTGAATTTCAAAATTAAATTAATTCAAATTTGAATTCAAATTTTTTGTCCAAAAAAAATTATGGCTCTTCCAAGTCCGAATTCCACAACAGATTAAACTATCCAAACAGTTTTTTAACCTGTTTTGCACCAGACATATTCAGTTATTCCCAAACAGATTTAAATCTGCCTGGCAGATTTGAATATATTCAAACTGGGTTCAAACAAATCTTGCACCTGTTCCAATTTGAAATCATACATGTTCAGGTTTGAAAACGTACCTGTTCGGCCCTATAAATACAAACCATCTTCCAGCATTTTTCTTCATTTCGAAAATCTGTTTTCTTTCCTTCATTTGTGCTCTTTTGCATATATATTCTACATATTATTTTAGGAAAATTTCTGAGAGTACAGAATACAGATTTGGTTCGCCGTACAAATTGTTTGGAGTGCTACTTCAATTTGTGATAATCATTGTATCTTCAAAGATAGACGCTTTTTATCCATAAGCACCGTAGCAGGGCGAATCTGCCTTAAAGATAGAGTGTCGCACACTCAACTTGATCTTTTGATTATTTATTCGGTTCGATAAACAAATTCTATAAGCAATTTATTTTATTTGTTTGATTTGGTTTTAACTTATTTATTTAACACAGAAGATTGTTCCAACAAGAATTAATTCCTTAAAATACATTCCGAATTACTTTGAGAAAGGATAGTTATTGAAGATGTTTTTCCTGTTCCTTGATCCTCACTTTAAAGAGAAGAATCATCGGCTTTGTGTGATCAGCCCCACACTTGTTAGATGAATATGCTTATGTTCTTGGAGTTGGCGGGATTATACATACGATTACGGATGTGGAAGAACTTGGGAAGTGGATGAAGGCTTGTTTGGTGGGGCACCCTATGTTTGAAGCTCTTACATATGAAGAACTTGAAGCTGATCCAGTTGTGAAGCTCTTGAGTAGTGCCACTGAGGAAGAATATAAGGTCGTACGAAATGGGGGACAAACTTTCCAAGCAGTTTTTAGACCCATCGTGCTGTTTTTTTGATTTGAGTAGCACCACTGAACAAACAAAAAAATTCAGAATCTTCATCCAAATGATGTAGCAGCTTTAGGTCCTCTCATTTTGAAATTGAAAAAACACATCAGAATGGCTTCTCTTTTTTTTTTTTTTTTTTTTTTTTTCTAGAATGCCCTTGCCACATTATTTTTTAGATTAATTCTATATAATAATTTTGTTTGTAGATCATTTTCCCTTTCAATTTTATAGATACAAGTTGGGAACTATTATGTACAATGCTCTTCAATTTTGACAGTTCATGACAATTCTGCAGCATGGTATGGTCTAAATCAATTTTCATTTGATCTTCTAGTCTCTTGAAACTTTACTTTGCCATGCTATTTTTCTATGCAACCTTTTTTTAAAATTTAAATTAACTTTTTGGTAAAGCAGTCTTGTGCATAATAACATTCAGTTACAATTTTGCATTGCATTCTCGTAAATATATATTTGAAGCAGATCTGATTAGAATAGAAAATGTATGTATGTACAAGTAATTTTCTATACTCCTCCATATTTGATTTTTCAAGCCCACAATGATGGGATTAAGTATAAATTAATTTTCAATTTTTTTTTAACAAATACCTGGAGAAAATGATGACTTTTAAAAGCAAACTTAAAAATATGAAAATCTGCTAGTTGTGACAAATAACACTTCAATGAAAAAAATCTTCTTTTGATTTTTCATTCAAGTACTTGGTGAAAATGAAGACTTTCTTAACCATATGAATAGACTTTTGAATCCTCCACCTCAAATAAAGATGACCATTACAAGCAAGCAGTACTTCCAACGAAATTCTTCTTTTCATTTTCATTCAAGGTATGATATTATAAAAGAATATATATATATAATATATATAAATCTATATGAATGAATAAGATTTTTTAGATAAAATTGATTTTTGTATATTATTTGTCTAACCCTATAGGAAATGACTCCACTCCATACTCTTATCCTCTGTACTCCTCCATATTTCATTTTCTGGGCTTCATTCCAAGCCCACAATGATAATCTAAACTATCATCTCGTAACCCCAACAATTTACATGAGTTACGCAAAAAATTCGTTGCGCGAAATGGGGGACAAACTTTCCAATTTTAGACGCATCATGTTGTTTGTTTGCTTTGAGTAGCACCATACAAACAAAAAAAACCCATACAGAATCTTCATGCAAAATGATGTTGCAGCTTTAGGTCCTCTCATTCTAAAAACAAATCCCATCATAATGGCTTCTATTTCCAAGAATGCCCTTGCCACATCATTTTTTAGATTAATTCTATATAATAATTTTATTTTAGATAATTTCTCTTTTTATATTTAACTATTATACAATTTAATAGTTATAATCTTACATATACATTATCTATATCAAATCTCTTTTATCATTAATTCTATGTAATGTATGTTCGAAATCAATTTCACGGTGGTCTCTGAAACTTTAATTTGCCATGCTATTTTTTTATGCAACCTTTTTTTTTCTAATATTTAAATTAACTTTTGGTAAAGCTGTCTTGATTTGTGCATAATAACATTCACATGTATTTTTGCATTGCATACATATTCATCATCTTCATAAATACAAATGAGTTTCTCGATTTACTTGTCATCGAAGAAATTAATTTTCAAAATTTTTACCAAATATTTTATGAAGACAATGACTTTTAAAAGTAAACATAAAAATATGAAACAATCTTCTTTTGATTTTTCATTCAAGTACATCGTGAAAGTGAAGACTTTTCTTAAATACATGAATAAACTTGTGAATTTGAATCCTACACATTATAAATCTCTATTTTAAAAATGCATGTGCTTTCTTCTATCTAAATTCGAATGAATGTATGCAACTTTAAGACTCAACCAAAATTATTCACAGTGATTTCATGCATGATGAACAATTGTAAATATTATGTATATCAGTATAGAAGCAAACACAAAAAATAAGAAAGAGTAATTATTTTTTGTTCTTCAATCATCATCAATGTAAAAAATAGAGTTTTTTTTTTTTTTTTATTATAAGAAGGGAGATGGTTTGTTTATATTTATATATAGGACTTTTGGAAGTAGATATATCGTATTTGAGTGTTCAACTCTAAAACTAAAGAGATAGTAGGTTATATAGCACTCTTCATGACTTTTAAAAAATATAGTAGATTTGAAAGAAAGATCTAAAAAAAGTAGAAACCATGACAGACTTTTCACACTTTATAATAATAATAATAATAGTAGTAGTAGTAGTAGTTGTAGTAGTAGTAGCAGTAGTAGATATATTGAGCATAACATATTGGCAAAAAATTAAGTTGATCTGATATCGGTAACCCTTTTATCAAATCACATTTGTATTTTGTTTTATCCTTAAAATTATACTTATAATTTATTTTTCCAGATACAAATGTGATTTGATGAAAGATCTATCGATATTTGATCAATTTATTTTTTTTATAAATATATTATACTTAATATTTCTTAAAAAATGAACGATTTAATTTTTTTTTTTTTTTTATCAACAAAGAAAAAAGAAATTTTATTGTTGAGATGAGCAAAAACAAGCAACAAAATACATTAATAAAGGAGGGTAGTGCAAAAAGTATCATAGCTAACACTCCACAATCCCAACTAGGTTGGCATCAAGGAGGAAGCACAATCATCTATTAGCACTAAACCCACAGATTGGTGAGAAACCAATCTAAAACCAAGAAACAAAACGAAAAAACTTCAGCAAGCACTAGCACAGACAGTAGCAACAACATTCAACTTCCATCTTAGGACAGTAGTATCCAACAGCAGACACCAGCACAAACCTTACACCAACAACAGACAACAGTAGCATCACAATTCAACCTACAGACAACATTGCAAATCCAGGGGTAGCATGTAACGCCCTCAAAATAAAATCATAAATCATTCATTCATAATATCCACATCCATATAAGAAACATTATATTTTCATTCATCAGAGTGTTCTTTACAAAAAATATTACATGTTAACAACAAAAGTAAACGCCCTACGGGCTCACAACTTTCCAAGTCGACAATTGGTTACAACAAAAGAGAGTTCTAACTCTTAACATATTAAGCCCTTGGCTTGAATTTACATTTAACATCAAAATAAAACAAAATAACCAAAAGAGTCCTCAACTCCCAAAATCTTCCAAGCTAAGACCTTGGAGGCGGCATATCACCTGCACCTAAAAATGGTGTCCCAAGAAGGGTGAGCCAAAGTCCAGTAGAGACATGCTAAACATAATATGAGAATTAACTAAAACATTAGCATTTGACAAATGTTTAATAATTCAAAACTATCTCATATCCTTTCCATGGTCAACCACATTGACATTTATATTTCAATCCATTTCCATTATCTATCCAATCAATTCATTGACATAGTTCACCAGTATCCAAACAGTGCGTAATTAGACTACAACTCAAACATCAACACTTCAATAACAAACATCATTCAACACTTCAATATTCTTGCTATTTTACGGAACTACATCTGAGGGAACCGACACCCATATATAATAAGATTTCGGGACTTTCACCCTGGACACTCGGGCCAACTTAATTATCAATGGAGTCCGTTCCCTATCTCCTCCCACACAATGGAATACATCCCCTATCTCCTCCCAAACAATATACATATACAATGTATTTAACAAGTTGTCATATACAATGACTAATCCATTTACATGTACAATGTTTTCATCCAATCGTCATATTCAATGACACATTCTAATTGATTAGTTCCAATTTACCTAATCATCATGCAATGTCTACAACATTCATGGCTATCCTCCATCAATAGCCTAAAACAGTTATTTCTAAACAGGTAATAAATCCATCAAACAGATAATTTATTACATTTTCCATTGGTGAGTGATTTATCTATCCAACTACACCATTCAATCTCATATTTTCCCAATTTCATAATTTTCAAATCAATTTCACATTTCCACAATTCACCAAATTAATTATTTAAATTCAATTAGGGCATTAATCTCCCTTTCTCAAATATTGAACCCAATCCCCAATCCCACTCATATTCCACAATCAACCCCAATTTCAAGTCTCATATACATATTAAACTCAAAATGGAAAACCCGTCTTTCACAATTACCCCTCTTAAACCCTAACTTTACCCAAACTTCTCAAATTCCACTATTTATACAAAATAACTAAAATTTATGTTAAAAGTCATAAGAAGGAGTAGATTATACCTACCTCAAATTTAGGAGCTCAAAGGAAAAGAAGAGTGAAATCCAAGATGCTCCAAATCCCAACTTTTTCGGATCAAAACGAAGCCCACGCAAAGCTCTACCCTTTTTACAAAGGGACTAGGGTTGAGACACCCAAGAACAAAGTGTATTTGTAGAGAGAGAGAGTGTTTAGAGAGAGAGAGTCGAAGTTAGGGTTTTGGAGAAGAAGGGAGTGAAAAAGTGTATAAAAATCCCGCTGCTGCAATCTGATATACTCGAGGCTCGCTCGAGCGACCAGACACAAAGAACCTCGCTCGAGCGCAATAAGCGTCGCTCGAGCGAACAATGCGAAGCTTCAGGTCTACAACCCAAAAGCACGCTCGAGCGTAAGAGTCCTCGTTCGAGCAAAGGAACTCAAAACATAGGGCTCGCTCGCTCAAGCGCAAGAAGGCTCGCTCGAGCGAAGAATACAAACCTTCAGGTCAAAAAGAGACGCAGACGCACGCTCGAGCGCAAGAGTGCTCGCTCGAGCGAAGAGACACACCAAACTAGGCTCGCTCGAGCGCAAGAACTCTTGCTCAAGTGAAAAAGCAAACACCTAGGCCTCGCTCGAACGCAAAAAGCTTTGCTCGAGCGAATAACCCAAATTCTGGGCAGCAACCATTTGTTCTAACTCACAACCAACCTGTTCCAACCTCGCCTAACACGTCCTAAAACTCAAATACAAAGAATCAAAGGATGGACCGAGATACAGCCAACAACATACAACCAATAGACCCGAGTCCGGAATACAATAAATAAAAGGGGAAAAACTGGGATCGCTATAACCTTCCCCCCTTAAAGAATTTCGTCCCCGAAATTTTTACACAAGTTTCAAAATCATGATTATTTCAATTCTCAACATGATTATAATTCAATACCCACCATCTTGACCCATTGCTGGTCGTTCCGTCTCTTCTCAAGAGAACAATTCATAACATAATTCAACATGCATTATCAACATGTATTCCTTCAAAATTCAAATTACTTCAATATATATATATTCCATAATTCCATAACATATTCAATGTTGATAACATATTTGCATTTCTAACTCACATTTAACATGTGCGATGTTAAACTAAGCTTGCGTTTCCGAGACATACTTAACATTCTCAATACTTTCATGATCTCAAACATATACAATGTTCTTAGATTTTATTAACAAAACAACATTTTCAACATAAGCTCAAACATTAACAAACAGGTCCAGATATTTCTCTCGGACCTCCAACTCACGTTCCCAAGTGGCTTCCTCCACCCCGTGATGTTTCCACAAGATCTTTACCAAGGGTATCGTCTTGCCTCGCAAGACTTGGTCCCATCTATCCAAGACCCGCACTGGTCTCTCCTCATACGAGGCATCCTTATCTATCTCTAAGTTGGTCCAATCCAATACATGCGATGCGATGGATCCGGCTTGTATTTTCGGAGCATACTAACATGAAACACGTCATGCACTCCGGACAGTTGCGGCAGCAATGCTAAACGGTAGGCAATCTCCCCAATCCGCTCAAGGATCTCAAAAGGGCCAATAAACCGATGGGACAACTTCCCACTCTTCCCAAACCTCATCAAACCCCCCTAGGTGATATTTTCAAAAAGACGTGATCACCCACCTCAAATGCCAAAGGCCTCCTCCGACGGTCAGCATAACTCTTTCGGGGACTCTGGACTGTAACTAACCTCTTACGGATAAGTTCAACTTTCTCCGTCGTTTCTCGCACCAACTCCGGGCCCAAAAGAGGTGCATCACCCACCTCGGCCCAACACATGGGAGATCTATACGGTCGGCCATACAAGGCCTCAAATGGTGCCATGCCAATGCTCGATTGGAAACTGTTATTGTAGGCAAACTCCACTAAGGGTAAGTGCCTCTCCCACGACCCCTTAAAGTAAAGGACACAGCCTCAAAGCATATCCTCAAGGATCTGTATGGTACGCTCGGACTGCCTGTCAGTCTAAGGATGGTAAGCCGTGCTAAAAGTCAATCTAGTGCCCAAAGCATTCTGCAAGCTCTGCCACAACCTAGCAGTGAAATGCGGATCTCTATCTGAGACGATCGACACTGGGACCCCGTTCAACCTCATTATGTCCCGAATATACAGGTCGGCAAGATGATCTACCGAATTTCTCATGCGCATAGGAATAAAGTGCGCCGACTTAGTCAACCGGTCCACTACCACCCAAATGGCATCACTACCTTGTTGAGTCTTTGGAAGACCCACAACAAAATCCATTGTGACGTGCTCCCATTTCCACTCGGCTATAGGCAAGGGCTGTAACAAACCCGCTGGCCTCTAATGCTCGGCCTTCACTTGCTGACAAGTAAGGCACTTAGATACAAAAAACTGCCACATCCCTCTTCATACTTCTCTACCAAAACTAGCGACTCAGATCACGATACATCTTAGTGCCTCCCTGATGCATCGCAAGGCACGAATGGTGAAACTCTCAGAGTACTTCCTCTCAACAAGACTCCGGCACAAACAAGCGGTCTCGGTACCTCACACTCAGGTCGGGACATACGGTCAAACCCTTTTCCACCTTCCCACTAGAGATTTCTCCCAAAGGGATTCTACCTCAAAGTCATCCCTCTGTGCCTCTAACACTCAATTCACAAGTGTAGGTTGTGCAACCACAGAAAACAGGGCCGCAGACTCAATGGACTCACCTAGAAGCAAGTCGAACTCGCCAATATCTCCCATTCCCGGATAGCAATACAAGCTACATCACTAATGGACTTCCTACTAAGGGCATCGACCACAACATTGGCCTTTCCCGGATGATAGTGCAACTCAGAGACGTAATCCTCTATAAATTCCATCCACCTCATCTGCCTTAAGTTCAAGTCCTTCTGTGTAAACAGATACTTCAGACTCTTATGATCCGAGAACACCTCGAATCTCTCACCATAAAGATAGTGCCTCCAAATCTTCAAGGCAAATATCACAGCTGCTAACTCTAGATCATGAGTAGGGTAGTTCCTCTCATGTGTTTTCAACTGACTCAGGTAATCCCTAGGCTGGTGTCTGCAAGTAGACTATACAAGTACTACCAATTTGTCATTTTTACCAGTATTAACTAGAAGGCTCAACATCCGTAATCTGTCATTTTTACCACTATTAACTGGAAGGCTCAACACTTATTCGCGCGGTTTCTAGTCTTTCACCATGGACACTCAGGCCAACTTAACCAATATCAAACTACACCCCCTAGCCAAACTTACCAACGTATTTACCTAAATACAATTCAAAATGATCTTGTTTCACCAAAATCAATTTCTTTCTCAAAACAATAGTTTTCAATTGACTTCGAAATCTATGATAACAATGAAATGGAATGGCAATGCAATATGTAACAATGCATTAGAATAATTCCAATTTCAATTTCACCACATAATGCTCCATTGTGATAAAATTCCATATCTCTATCAATGTAATACCCTGATACAATCCCAAGAGATAATATAATAATGTCAATGTTCATGTATTTACCACATGTAAATCAACAAACTTCCAACTTAGTCATTTCAAGACAAATCTATGACCTATTAGCATACACCAAATATTAAAACTATTTATTAATTTCCCAATTGTTTTGACTCACACAAAACCTTCAATCGATTTTTGTTTCACCTTAACCAAGATAACCAATATGATTTTCACAAAATCCCATACTTATTAAATATTACCATTTCCATCCTACTATATCAAAAATTATAGTATAATCTCAATAACACACTTTTAACTATAACGGATATAACCTTTTAACCAAAACTAATTTAATCCACTAAATTAGTAAGTTTATTATACTAAAAAATTTTCAAATTTATAATACCAAACCTAACTTCACATGCCTCACCCCTCAAACATAATCATATTTCAACATAACCATTTTTTTGTACCAAACTACTTAAAGAGGTAATATTTTTTCTAAATTCTCTACCAATAACAATTTTCACAACTTTTCTAAAATTAATTAATCACATTTTCAAAAATTATGAAATATGCCCAAGAGTAAGATTTTCAAGGTAGTGAGTTCAAAAGTCCACATTTCACATTTTTTATTTTCACAAAAATAAACACAACTTTATCATCAACGTATCACCTTTCATAAAATATCACGAATATAACACTTTTAGATTTTTAATCCTAAAACAACTCTATAACCCCAACTTAACAATTTACACAATATTCCTCAATATCAATTTATTTTTCTAAAAAATAAATTCCAAAATCAAAGATAAAAAAAATAATTCAACTTTATATTTCTCAAAATGAATCATCTAATCATAATATGATGTAACTACAATCATACAACCTTTAAATTTTATTTTCAGATTTTTTTTTTTTTTTTTACAAAATTAACAACGCAAAATGATTTTTTCAAAATCAATCTCAAAATTCCAACATTCTTAACATTTCAACATAATTTTTCTTCCAAAAATTACCAAACAAAAATTTGAAAATTATATATATATATGCAATACCTCTTAAAATGACATATTTTCTCAAAATAACCCTAACATAGCTTTAATGTAAAAATATGAAGAATGTCCCTACCTCAAATATGAAGAAAAGCAATCCAAAAATGCAAACATCACCCGATCATGAATCCGAGAACACCATTGCGAAGATCACGACGAGCTCTCCAACTTTCATTTACAACACTTTTGTAAAATCTCCTTCTAAAGACTCCCATTTGAAGCTCAAAGATTGAGCAACAATGGAGAACAAAACAGAGAGAGAGAGATGATGAGAGGAGATGAATGCTCAGCCAAATGAAAAGCAAAAAGGAGGGGAAAAGGAAAGAGGCATGGGGGACAACCCCATGTGGGTTTGGTTTTCCCAATGATGGGTTTTTTCTAAAAAAAATAATTTAATTTTTGTAATAATATCTCAGAATTTTATAATATAAATTATAAAATAATATAATTTTTCTCATCACAAAATATATCATTTTTGTACACCACAAAATATAATATGTTGCTCAGTATACAATACATACATATTTCATTCTTTATAAAATGTATAATTTTTCACTGTATGGTACACACCATAAATTCAACTTTTAAATATTTATTATAACTCTATATAATAAATAATAATAACTCCCAAGGTGGTTACTACCAATCATATAATTAAAAAGGATCAAACAGTTAAACATGAGTCACAAACAAATTCAAATTAAATTGAATCTAAATTATGGGTCTCACCCATAAGTCAAACATGGTCCAATTATATACCAAAATAGGCCCAACAAATTTATCTCAAATCATGGTCCGAACACCCAAAATTCAATTTCAAATTCTGCTATAAATTAAACTGAACACTAATCAGTCCGTGAATTTTCATAAAATAAATACTCATCATTAAATTCTGAAATTTTTATCCAACGTGCTAGACTCATATGGGAACAACATATAAAAAGTTCATAATTTTCTAAGATCAGAAACTATTTTTAAAAAATACAAACCGAACTGTTTTCGCACAGAATTTACACAGCAATCAAATTCGAAAATTTGCTCAATTAAATTATGCACTGACTATATAAAATTTTTTTTTGGATTATTACAGCCACTTACACCAAACCAAACCAGTACACCACACCAAAAACCAAACCAAAACTGAACAGCTACCAGCAGCAGAAAACAACAGCAGAACAAACAAAACAATAGCAGAACAACAGCAGAACAAAACAATAGACAGAAAATGCTGGTTAAGTTGAACACAAAATCATGTATGGAGTATGAGTTCCCAAAAGAGTGGTTCTTCAACCAAATTGCAACTCTAGACTTGATAAGCTTACATATCTCCATGAAGTTGAGATGAGCACTATTAGACACAGCAGAGCATAACAGCAACAGAGCACTGGTCTGGTGCAACAACAGCAGCAGTGCAGTTCATCAGCAGAATAGCAACAGAATCCATCAAATGCAACTCCTGATCTGGTTTAAATTGAACACAAAATCATGGATGGAGTATGAGTTCCCAAGAGAGTGGCTCTTCAACCAAATTGCAACTCTAGTCTTGATAAGCTCAGATAGCTCCATGAAGTTGGGATGAGCACTATTAAACACACAATCGTTCCTGAGCTTCCAAACTGACCACAAAACAGCAAGTGGTAAGGCATTCCAAATTTGGAGTTATTTCTTCCTAATTCTAGTGCCAGTCCACCAATCAAATAAGTCCACCACAGAGCCTGGGCATACCCAGTAGGGTCCCCACCAATTTATGATGTCAGACCAAAATTTCCAAATAAAGGGACAAAGAAGCAATACGTGGTTTATGGACTCAGGTTGTTCTTTGCAAAAGATACACTGAGTGACAACATCGCCTTTAAGAACACCAATATTGTGAAGGAAAACAGATGTTTTAATTTTGCTTGCCAAGCCAGCCAAGAAAAAAATTATACCTTTGGTGGTGTGATGTTATTCCAAATGAACTTAGGCATAGACAGATCTAGACCTCTAGAGGATTGTGGCCAACAGAACAAATCGCATGTTTTGAAGACACCCTTATTTGTAGCTTTCCATCTCATACTATCCTCCACCTCATGCCTTAGCAATGGCCCATTACCCAGTAAGACTTGTAGATTTTGAACTTCCTCAGCTTTCCATGCCAATAGTGGTCTCCTAAAGGTAAAGTTCCAGTTAGAGGAACTAGATTTCCTATCAATGAAGTCTTTAAGAGAACCATCTTTATCAGGAGAAAGACAAAAAATCCTAGGAAAAAGAGATTGAAGATAGTCACCCCCTAGCCAACTATCCTTCCAGAAAGAGATATTAGCCCCATTACCAATAACCAATTCAAAGTTAACCAAGAAGAAGTTGAGTAAATTAGGATTACCTGAAGCTAGATCCATAATGTCCTTCCAGATCCAAGAGTAATTAGTAATAATACCTTGGGAGTGAAACCAGCTACCAGATCTGCTACTATACTTACTGTAGATTAATCTTCGCCAAAGGGCTTGTTTTTCAGTACAGAATCTCTACCACCATTTAGCAAGTAAGCACTCATTAACTTGACTCAAACTTCTTACACCTAATCCTCCTTGAGATTTTGTCATCGAAACATCTTTCCAGCTGACTAGGTGAGCCTTTCTTTTGACCTATGAGTTTTCCCACAGAAAAGATGCTTGCATTTTATCTGCCTCTTTGATTACACCCTTTGGCATTTTAAACAGTGAAAGATAGAAGATAGGGAGGCTTGATAAAACTGACTTGATGAGGGTGAGTCTACCAGCAAAGGATAAAAGCCTTTTTTTCCAGCCTGAAAGTTTACCTTTAAATTTGTCCAGAACAGGTTTCCAAGTGGTTTTCCTTCTAGGATTTCCATCTAGTGGAAGACCAAGATACTTCAATGGCAGCTTCTGAGTGAGACAATTTAGTTTAGATGAGAAATGATTGACTAAAGCCTCAAAGATGCCAATACCATAAACCACGCTCTTATGAAAGTTAATTTTCAGACCTGACATAATCTTAAAGCATCGAAGTATTCTCTTTAAAACTATGATTTCTAGCGAATCTGCTTCACAAAACATAATGGTGTCATCAGCGAATTGTAGGTGAGTGAATTCCAGCCCATTAGGTCCAACAACTGCTCCTCTAATTAAGCTCATATCCTTAGCTCTTGATAGTAATATATTCAGCCCTTCTGCTACAATATTGAAAAGGAATGGTGAGAGTGGATCACCTTGTCTGAGACCTCGTTCCGGTTGGATTTCATCAGTAGGTGAACTATCAACAAGAATGGAAATACTGGCAATTGATAAGCATGATTTTATGTAGCCCAGCCATTTTGAGCTAAAACCAAACTTTACAAGCAAATCAAAGAAGAACTCCCAATTCATAGTGTCAAAGGCTTTTTCAAAATCAAGCTTAATGATCACCCCTTGCTTATTTGATTTTTTCCACCAATCTACAATTTCATTAGCAATAAGCACTCCATCCATTATATTTCTTCCTCCAAGGAAAGTAGATTGTGCTTCACTTACAATACTAGGCAAGACAAGCTTCAGCCTCTTTGTAAGGACCTTGGAAAGAATTTTGTAAATAGAACCTATCAAGCTAATGGGTCTGAAGTCAGACAGAGACATAGGGTTTTCCTTTTTAGGGATAAGACTCACAAAAGAGCAATTGAGACCCCTAGCCAAAATACTATTTTCATGAAACTCCTTCATGAAGTTTAAGATATCATGCTTCATAAAATTCCAACATGTTTGGATACACGATAGATTGAAGCCACCAGGACCTGGGGCTTTGTTTCCATCACAATCCTTAATAGCAGCCCAAACTTCCTCTTCAGAGAAGGCACTTTCCAGTATGATAGATGCATTATTGTGAATATTGATGGAGTTAAGATGCCCTCCCAGTTTAGGCCTACTTTTCCATTGCTCCGAGTAGAGTAACTTGAAATGGTTTACCACTGCAATTTTGACTTCAACAGGTTGCACCACTGAGATCCCAGTGACTTCTATTGAATCAAGTGAATTCCTGTTAAATCTGCTTGTGGCAGTAATATGGAAGAACACTGTATTCTTATCACCTTTCAATGACCAATTGAGCCTAGATTTTTGCAACCAAAACCTCTCTTCCATCCTTCTCAACTTCCATACTTCCCCCAGTAACTCCATCATTCTAGCAGATTCATCAACTTGGAGAATTCTATCCTCAGCTAACAAGTCCCATGTGTGGAGTTCAGCTTCCTTCTCCTTGAGATTTTCAGTGATATTACCAAATACCTCCTTGTTCCAGTTTTTCAGACACAATTTAAGAGCTTGCAACTTCTTCTTTAGGATGTAGCCTGCCCAACCCTCAAAATTTGAGTGCTCCCAATTTTGCTTAGCTATGTGAAAGAAACTGGTGTGCATGATCCAAGAGTTGAAGAATCTAAAGGGTCTAGGTCCCCAATCTCTCACATCCTGCATTAACAAAATAGGGCAGTGATCCGACAAGGATCTAGGTAGACCCCAAAGTTTAAATCTAAAGATTTCAAGCCATTCAGGATTTAGTAGAAACCTATCGATTCTGCTCCACCTAACAACATCCTGAGAACTGCCCCATGTATATCTTCTGCCTAGCATATGTAAATTTACCCCTTCTATTTCTTCAATGAAATTGCCAAAATCCTTCATACCCACATCCCTCTTGACACAGCCCTTCATTTTCCCTATACTGTTGACTTCATTGAAGTCACCCCCAATACACCAAGGGTGAGTGAAGGTGGTTCTAAGACTGAATAATAATTCCCAGTCTCCTCCTTTTCAGCATATCATTAGAAGTATAGACATTTACAATAGTGTAACTAAAACTTGAAGAAGTGATACTGGAGAGTAAGATAAAATTCTTACTACAGCAGCAATCTGACAAAGTGAAGAATTCTGGTTTCCAAATACACAACAACCCACCTGCATTCCCTACTACATCAACAGCCATGAACTCCATCTGATCCTCAGGCCATAAGGATCTAACAAATGATTCTGAGACCTCTGCTTTCTTTGTCTCTTGAATTAAAACGATATCTACTTTTCTCACTCTAATTAGCTCATTTACTTTCTTTCTTTTCTCTATCTTTCCCAACCCTCTGATATTCCATGACAAGAGCTTCATTGATAAATAAAATAAAGCACCCAATCTACCAAATTCCGCAGAATCAGAACTATTTGGTAGCATCAATCTGCTTCCTTCTTTCTAGATCCTGATTTTCAAGCTCCATGATTTTCTCAATTACTACGTTTTCCTTACCTTCACAGTTTATACCAAGAAAGTTTCCAATTTGTAGGGTGGCTTGTGCCTCATTTAGAGGTATCTTCCTCTGCTGGAGCTACTACTCAATGAGATTGAATCTGACAGTGCTTTAGTTACACCTCTGAGTAAAACACCCTTTTTGAATCTGGTACCTCCAATTGCCTTGGTCTTTGCTTTCCTCATAACTTTCTTGGAGTTTGTTGATATTGGAAGAATGGCCTTTGCTGGGAGATCACATCTTCTAATCTCTGTTTCTTTACTAATTCCCACCTCTCTTCTAGAGTCAACATTTGCCGGCTGTAGTAAGGGGTTATTGGCTGTGGGAGTTTGTAGCCCAGAGCTAATTTGCATGATAGGATCATTACTTTTTATTAGGCCCACACCATTGGGCTCATGAACTAATTGAGGCCTGATGTGATTTAAGTTGTCATTCTGGAGTGGACCTAGAAACACTTCCAAGTTCGCATTGGGCTGAAGTAACTCAGGCCCATTGAAGCTTTTCATAAAACCAGTAGTAAAAATTTGCCCATCAACTCTGTGGCTTCCACTTATTGCAGTAAGGCCGTTACTATCTGACAGCGTTGTCTCATTCCTCAAGCATGCATTTCCATTGCTTATCTTCCCCAAGTCGGCAGCCGTCTCGTTAATTGCAGAGATGGCCAGGAGACTATCATTACCTGCTAACACATTTTTCCTTTGGTGCACCTTCAATACACATGTCTCCTCCCAAGTGCTTCTCTAACATCACCTCATCATTAAGTGCCACATCATCATCTTCTTCCTGGAGAATTTCACCATTGTCAACGTAGTGATCATCTCCCCAGCTTGCATTAACAAAATTGTCATCCCGCAGTTGAAGATCAAAGCTGCTTGGATTTTCTATCACTACTACTTATTCTTCGCAAACTCTGACCTAATGAAGTTTACCTTTGCAATCCAGATTTATCACTTGGTTAATGCATCCCAACACTTTGGTTGCTATTCTGACTTTTCCACAGCATAGAGATGACATTTCTAGTGTATTTCTATCAACCTCAATAACCTCGCCCCATAGCATACCTATATTCTTAAAGTTCATAGAGTTCCATAGATGGAGTGGTACTCCATAACAACTAATCCAAACCACCCTTTCATGAGCAATGACCGTGTCCTTAGTCCATTGTGTGATGAACTCACACCAGTCATGGGCCCAATGCTCAAGCTCCTTTCTTGCACTCCTCATTACCACTTCTGATATGAAAGAGAGAATCACCGATTTGCCTCCAATCTCTCTTAGCTGAACATCAGTTCCATACCTGCTTGACAGTTATTTTTTGAACTCAAATACAGGGCGAAAAGGTTTGAGTTTAGCAACTAGGCTCCCATGTAACCAACCATTTCCATACTCTGCTGCTTTAACTGTTTGCCCATTACCCTTCACAGTCCCTATTCTAGTGACCACATCGGCATAGCTTTGCATAGTATTGTGCAAATTGGTTATGTTGACACAATTTCTTTGGGCTGTAGAACCTTTACCTTTCTGCAGCACCTGCTGCTTCCCATTTTTGCGTTGTACCTTGCTAAACTCTGCCATCTTTACCTTGATCTAACAATTGTCACACCAAGTGCCATGATCTTTTTGAATAGACACTCCCACCGTAACTGGACAGTTATATCTTACAAATCCAAATCGTGAGCTAGTTGCCTTTCTCCTCTTGTTAGGGATGTAAACATCCATTACTACTCCGAACTTGGAAAACAAGGTATACAGCCCCTTAGGATCTAATGATTCAGGTAGATTATCCACAAAAACAGTGTGGATATCTTAAGATCTCTTGGTTGCCCATGCTTTCCTGTGAAATATCGGAATCTATCCACCCTCTACCATTGATATTGCCATCACCAGCCTCGTCTACTTTGTGTTTTACTCTGCAGTTCACCTACCAACAATGTTTTGGTTTAACGATTTAAATTATTAAAATAGAATTTAAAACAAGTGTAAATCATCGCATAACAGTAATTGATGTGCGGGTGCGCAACAGTCTCTGATCCCATGCAAAAGATACTTATATGGAGGATTAGGAAAATTATAAAATAGTTTTGGAGTATCACGTAGTCATACTTCCTCATCAATTACTATTTATTATGTATGCTTATATTTTTTAATCATCTAACACAAATAATTAATACCTCACTTTTTATACCAATCATATCACCATAAAATAGCATGTGAGCTTACTCCCAAACTACCCAACAATCACCCGGTGAATTACAGCTGTCCAATGCACCAAGTCTTGGTCTTTGCAAGTCTTTGCAACTTGGTCTTTTGCCGAGCCGAAAACTTGGAATTTTATATGTGAACCATACAAGAGAGGTTAGAAATATGGAAAATTTTCTAATGCACATTTTAAAAATATTGATATTTCATATTTTCAGTTATGATTTTTGTGATTTTTAATTATGAATAATTGTGATTTTGTTATAATTTTGTTATGATTTATTATATTGTGTGTTATAATTTAATTATGAGTTTTTTTAATTATTATTTTGGTTACAATTGAAGAATGTCTTTGATTACGTGTCATGAGAGTTGTTTGATTACGATTTATTATGGTGTTAATTATTATTTATTGTGATTATTATTTTAGTTATAATAAAAAAATTTAATTATGTTTTAAGTAATATTTGGTTATGACTCATTGTATTTCTTTTAATTATGACAAAGTGATTATTTACAATACAAAAATGATATATATAGAACTCACTTTCTAGACCTATTTTAACACTTAGTGATATATAAAATAGATGATTAAAGAAAGTATGAGAGAGAGAGAGAGAGAGAGAGAGAGAGAGAGAGAGAGAGAGAGAGTTATTTTAGATATTCTCATAGACTGTCACATCATTAAGTTTAAAAAGTAAATCTAATTTTTAAATTAGAATAGCACTACTCTTTACAATATTTATAGACTATATTTGTAGTACCAATACCACAAATTATCATTACTTGTGTATGGTAAATTATAGTAAACTCTTTTAAACTATAACTCATTTGTACTTTATTTCCTAAATTTCAAAATTCAACAGTTAACTCCCTTAAAGTATTATCTTATTACAGTTAACGTTTTTTGTTAGACTTCTATTAAAAATTTATAAAAAAAAATCAGATTATGTGTGAAACATATAACACATTTATTGAATTTTTAAAACAATAATACACACCCTTTGACATGACCCTGAATTATTGAATGATATTTTTAAATGGATGTCAAATTAAAGCGAAAGACATTACAAATAGTAGATTGATTCTAATTAAATCTGTTTTGTCAAGTCTGCCAGTGTATTTTCTATCCATCTTTAAAATGCTTGCTGGTGTGGCTAGAGTAATTGATAGGATTCAAGCCAACTTTTTGTGGGGAGGGTCTTGAAATTAGAAGGAAAATCCATCTAGTTAAGTGGAAAGAGGTGTGTAAAAGTAAAGATCAAGGAGGGTTCGGAGTGAGAAGTCTTAGTGCTATTAATGTTTGTCTAATGTTAAAATGGTGGTAGAGATATAGTAGAGAGCATAAGTCATTATGGAAACAAGTGATCTGTAGTAGATATGGTGGTTCTAGAGGAAGGTGGATCCCAGCACCAGTGGAAGATGATAGGGTATCTAAGGTGTGGAAGGATATTGTATCATTAGCCTCATCAAATATTGGTGTGGTTGAGTTCTTCTTTCACAATTTCAAGATTATCATGGGGAATGGGGAGAGGATTTAGTTTTGGACGGATAGGTGGTTCAATAATATTAGTCTTAGGAATGAATTCCCTAGATTGTTCAATCTGTCAACTGAGAAGGAAGGCTCATTGCAGATGTTCTATCAAAATAGAGGGCAGGACAATGATTGGCACCTGGTATTTAGAAGATCACTCTTAGCATGGGAGGAGGATGAGGTTAAAAGGCTGAATGTATTATTATCTGAAGCACCTAATCTGAATCAATTGATTGAGGATACCTGTACATGGATGGCTAATAATTCTTGTGTGTTCTTTGTGGCTTCAGTATGGAAAAGGTTGGAGTCAGGTAATGGGCCCATGACTAGCATTTCAAAGTTTATGTGGAGAAATTCTACTCTTCCAAAGGCTAAGTTTTTCAGTTGGCTAGTTTGGAGAGGGAGAATAAAGACTGCAGATTTTATGCACAGAATTGGAGCAATAATAGCCAATGTCAGCTCTCTATGTGTGTTTTGTAAGGCAGAGGTGGAATCAATTAATCATGTGTTGCTTCTATGTCCATTGGTCTGGAAATTATGGTTTGAAATGGTTAATTGGTGGGAGGTTAAGTGGGTAACTCCAGGTTCAGTGGATGTGTTGTTGCAATGGTGGGCTAGTATGAAATTTAGAAAGCAGGAGTTGGATATTTGGAAGGTTGTCCCGTTGGCCATGCTATGGTCAGTATGGAAACTAAGGAATGATTGCTTGTTTAATAATGGCAGTGCTAATTTTACTAAGATGGTGGAGCTGTTGAAACTTAGAGTTGCTCTATGGGTGAAATCAAATTGTAAAGGAATAAATTACTCAGTGCATGATATTATGGAAAATTTGAAGTAGGCGAGAGGTTGTTTGGCATACGAGGTCTGTTGGAGTATGAAGAAGACATGAGGATGCAAATCTGTATGCTGCTCTGGTGCTGTCAAATTGTTTTGTTGGTATTGGAAGATAACTGGTTAGGTGTTGGTGTAGAGGTGCATCAGGTGCTTTTTGTATTTGTTGTGTTGTTCTGTTTTTTGCTGCTGTTATGGATTGTTGCTGTTGATCTGTATGGGCAGTGATCTTTTTGAGTTGGCTGCTGTTGATGATATTCTCTATAGTTGGTCTGATTCTGCTGATATGGTTCAACGATCTTTTGGAGTTGGTGCTGCAGTTTGGTGTTCTTTGTTGTTGTCCTGGTTTCTTGATGGTTGGTAGTTTGGGTTGCACTTTTGTATTAGTTTTGTTAGTTTGTACTTGGGTGAGGTTGGTTTTGGTGTTTTGGGTTGGTTCCTCACCAACACTTGATGCTGTGCTAGCATATGATTGGGCGGTCTTATCGGTGCCAACCTAGTTGGGATTGATTTGGTTCATCATAATGTTTTTGCACCCATCCTCTTTTTCTTTTATTGATGTAATGGTCTTCTGTTTCATCAATAAAGTTCTTTTTCTTTTTTTGATCAAAAAAAATAAATAAATAAAAAAATGCCACTAGCAGTCAAGGTCGTCTAAAGATTCTTCGTGATAAAAAAATAAAAAGAATTTGAAAAAGATTCTCCGTGATAAAAAGATTATTCATGAGAACTTAATTAAAAAAAAATTTATTGATAAAAGTCAATTATTAATTATGAGATTCGCACCTATAAAAATTAATCTTTCTACTCTTGCAAAGCACTATCAATTGCCTCCTAATTCAACTTTTCTTTGAAAAAAATTGTACCATGACTTTCCAATTGATAATTTAATTCACACCACTATATTGGGTAGTATCCAGATAGGAAGGCTCCAAAACCACTATCAAGCCTTTTTGTTTCAATATAGCCATGACCGATGTACTGGCATTAGTCAGGTACAAGGGTGCAATTAGGACAAGTTTGTTTGGACTGGTTTAGAGGTTATTCAAGTCCAGTCTAAATTGTGTTAAGATCTATAGGCTTGAATTGTAAACTGCTGTTGTTTGTTCAAGTCTTATTCGAATTGCCTGAATTATATAAAAATTGTAATTTTTTTGAGCTAAATTATTATTTTGTTAAAATTAGATTTATTTACATTTTTTAATGAAAATCATTAATAACATAAAATCAAATAATTTATACAATATAAGAGAAATGCCATTATGGTAGTCTTCATAATTTATGAATGAGAACCAAAAAAAAAAAGAAAGATTTTATATTATATTACTTATATATATATATATAATATTTAACATGATTTAACGATCAAAATTATTTTAATATTATCTAATGACTAATAATTTATATGTATATTAAATATTTATATATATAATTCGAGTTTCAAGTTGCTTGGATTTTTTGATGTCTTTATCCAAATTCGTCTAAATTTAATTTGGATTTCTGAATTCTTATTCAAATGCATATTGAATTCAAAAATACCTTGTTCGAGTCCTAAAAAAAATTCGAAATAGGCTCGGATTATTCAGGTTGAGCCCGCTCATGTTACACCCTAACTACAAGCACTTGCCTTTCTATATAACCAATACCATCCTCTTACATTAGAGTTACAAATTTGAGAGCTCAATTTCCTAACCTACTACAACATCAAAAGGAGTTCAACCGTTAGACCACCTAACCAGTCGTCTAAGATCTCTAAAATCTTGTGCAGTTACTATAACAACACAACACCGCGCATATTCAATAATGATGATGATGAACGAGAATATAAGAGTTATAGAGCAAAAGCTCTACGAAGCATCACTAATTGAGAATGTACAAGCATTCGAAGCATTGCTCGAAGAAGACACTCTCATTCTTGACAAAATCACTCTCACCTCCTCCTCCTTCGACAATGAAAACCAAACTCCCTTCCACATAACAGCATTGCGGTCACTCCGATTTCACCAAAGTGTTTCTGAGTTGAAAACCCTGACTCGCTATCGAGCTAGACTCGCTCCTTAACTCTCCTCTCCACCTGGCTTCCTCCAAAGGCCACTTCGACATCGCACGATAGTTGTTGGAGGCACTAACAGCCGACGACGACGTTTCCAAGGCCCGTAATGAAGATGGTAGAACCCCACTCCACTTGGCAGCCATGAAAGGTCGAGTCGAGGTCATAAAACTACTGATTCAGACTCGGCATGAGTTGATTTATGAGAAACTCCAGAGAAGAGGAGAGACTGTTCTTCACTTGTGTGTCAAACACAACCGTTTGGAGGCTTTGAAGACTTTGGTTGATGAATTGTTGACCAAAAACAATGTCGGGCTTGTGAACTCTGAAGATGAAGATGGTAACACCATCTTGCACCTCGCTGCAGCTGTCAAACAAACACACGTAAGTGTTTTATTATGTGGATTTTTGTATACTCCTGTCCGTCTCAATTTATTTGTTTATACAATATATTTGGCTTTGTTACAATAGTAGAAAGAGATGGAATAATATGTATTGTATTTAATGAATTTATCCTATACAATAGAAGACCTGTATATACAGGTTGAGAAATAGTATCCTACTAGAAACCTAACTATGAGAAAGAGTATCCTACAAGAAACCTAACTATGGCTATTCCCAAATATATCTAGGAAATCAGTACCTAATATATTTAGAAATATCATATATACATTAGCATCTCCCCTCAAACTCAAGGAGGATCTATATTTTGAGTTTGGAGAGAAAAACTAAAACATAAAATAAAACTAAAAAAATAAAATAAAAGGCAAATAGATTGCAAAGTTTGAATGAAAACGCAAGGGCACTTGAGATAGATCAGAGATTGGAGCTAATGTCAGGAGACAATTTATGGTCGTGTCGGACTGTTGTAGAAACTGGTTGGAACTAATGGCAGGACAGTTTAAGGTCGTGCCAGGCTGTTGTAGAAGTTGGTTGTGAAAAATCTAGAAATCCCCTAGATATTGATTTGTGATTACGTATCAATTTAAAGCAGTAAATAACAATCCCAATCAAACAATCAAGACAAATCGACACAACGATTTTAACGTGAAAAAACCACAATTAGAGCGCCTCTAATTGTGATAAAAAAAGAAAAAAAAACACAGGCAAAAGCTACAAAACAATCCACTAAGAAGACAAAAGGAATTACACAAGTGCACTCTCAATTACCTAGCGAATCCATGCCCGAATTGAACCAACCCCTATATGCCTCTTCCACCACGGTTTTCAAATCGTCTTGCCCAATGTTGAATCCACAATGCCGATGTTGAATCTATGACGATGAGCCACTCTAGAATCCACAAAAACTTCAGGCCTAAATTCTACGGAATTCACCGTAGAATAACACTCTCTTTTGTATTGAACGAAACAAACAATCCTTTGATGTACACTCTTCAAACTAGATTTAAACTCAAACAAACATCAAAGAAACTAGTAAAGAAGCTCCAGATATAAACCCTAACATCCAAGAAGAAGATCTGGAAGCCATAACCCTAAAAACGGATGAAACCACATATTTATAGAAAACTGATCCGCGATCTCCGCTCGAGCACAAGAATGGCCACTTGAGCGGACTGACGCTCGAGCGCAGGAAGTGCCACTTGAGCGTAAAAACACAACTTCCAATACTTTTGCAGACAGTTTAAACTTCTGGAACCAAAGATTCTTCGCTCGAGGGCACAAATGGCCACTTGAGCAGACAAGCAACTTGGACTGTATAATTCGGGTAGTCAGCAAAGTGGCAAATATGAAAGAATTAACTTTTGAAACATCTTTGCAAGACACAATTCGGGTTGGATTCGCATCTAAAAACTCATAGTCTCACTGAAATAAAAGTTGAACAAAATTACAATTGAAAGCAGTTTTGTCAAATGGGATTGCTAAAAATAAAAACCTAACAGGATGGAACAAATGCTGGGACAATTTAAGGTTGTGTTGGACCGTTGCAGAAATTGGCTGGAACTAATGTCGGGACAGTTTAAGGTTATGCCAGACCGTTGTAGAGACTGGATGTTGAACCAACAAGCGTAGCACACACATAACTTATGACGTGGTGCTGAACGATGATGGCAATAGATGACTAAGTACGCCAGGGGGCGACTAGGATGGTGCGCCAAGGGACAGCTTTGGTGGTGCGCCAGGGGGCGGCTTTGGTGGTGCGCCAAGAAGACGGCTTAGAGAGTGTGCCAAAAAGATGCGGCTTAGAGAGTGAGCCAAAAGGAGACAGCTTAGGAAGTGCACCAAGGAGACGACTTAGGTAGTGCGCCAAAGGAGGCGACTTAGAGAGTGCGCCAAGGAGGCTACTTAGGGAGTGTGCCAAGGAGGCGGCTTAGGAGCCAATGGATGACTTGAGTGGTGCACCACAGGGGGTGGTTTGAGTTGTGCGCCACAGGGGATGACTTAGGTGGTTTGCATGGTATATAACCATATTCACCATGATATATGTATGATACCCCCCCTCAAACTCAAATAAGTTTGAAGATAGAAACCTATTTGAGGTTGAAGTAAGGGGAAAGACAAAGTGGAGCAGAAGCACAAAAAAAAAAAAGAAAAAAAAGAATAGTGAGTAAAGTATATATATATATACATATATGATAGAGCTATTTCTAGTAAGAATAAACCAGCGAACAAAGGAAGAGATCACGATGAAGCAATACTGACAAGAAAATATAACAGCGGAATAGATTGAGGTCCGGCGAGCTGCCAAGACAAGAATGACGCCCGCTAGTGAAGCGAAATTACTAGGTACTTAACCTAACTCTGATACCATGTTACAAAAGTAGAGAGAGAGGGAAATAATATGTATTTTATTCAATGAATTTATCCTATACAATAGAAGACTTATATATATAGACTGAGAAATAGTATCCTACTGAAGATCTAACTATGAGAAAGAGTATCCTACAAGAAACCTAACCATGCCTATTCCCAAATATATTTAGGAAATCAATACCTAATATATCTAGGAATACCATATATACATTAACAGGTTTCTATGTGCAATATTTGCCAACGTACGCTCTCTGTCACTATTCCAACTTTTAAGATTTATTTCCAAGTGAAAAGCTTTTTAAATATTCTGGTGGTGACGTCTTGTTCAGAATTTTGAAGCATATACAGAAGGTTTTTAAATATTTATCAAGAAGGAATTGAAAGAACTTTTGAAGCTATGCTGGTGAGAGCTACCTGAGAGTTATGTTTCCATAGAGAGTTCAAAAAAGACTAGGTCGAAACTTAGGAAGCTCATGCAAAAATACACTGTAAGTATCAGTATCGTATTGTATATGTTTTGTTCATTCTCATCATTTGATTATTATGTGCATTAATATAGATATACTCATCTAATATTATGGTACCATGTTTGTGTGACCTTCTAGTTAAGGGTGGTATAGGTAAAAAAATTCTAAATGGGCATGCTTTGAATTTGCTTTATCTTTAGAATTTTAGTGGATTTATTGCCCTATTTGTATTATTTGAAAAATGTATCAATATAGTTACACATACAATTATAATGGATTTGGTTTCTCTCAAGTTGTCATCTTAACTTGAGAGAGCGTTTAGGTTTAGTAAGTCTATTTTGGAACCGATTTCGCTGATCCGAACCGTTCACTTTTTAGGATCGTTGAGTAGAATATTCATACGAAAAATCAAGATGATTAGATATCGATAGTCATATATTTGAATCATATTTGTTTTAAAAAAAAATGGATGACAAATATAATTTCAATAATAGCCATCCATTTTTTATAATACAAATTTGATTCAAACATATAGCTACTGATATCTGATCATCTTGATTTTTTGCATGAATATTCTACTCAATGAGTCCTAAAAAGTGAACGGTTCAGATCACTGAAGTTGGTTCCCAAATCAACCTACCAAATGCTTTCTCAAGTTGAGATGGCCAACATGAGAGAAGCCTAACCTAATTATAATTTGCTACCTCCACCACTGATGTTTATGTTCATTAGCGTTTCTTTTGATATCTGTCATCACTTCATTCTTGTGAAATTTCAATATGAAAGTTTCAGTGCTTAACCAGCCTAGTTGCATACAGATATTCTTGGTTTATTGATTTAATTGGTACATGATCTACTGGAACAACCTATAATGCTTATTATCAATAAAGATGCTCCACAAAAAGGGATAAAGGTGCAATCTGTGCCACAAGGTTCAAAACTTCACATTGATTCTTTTGACAAGAACAGTGAGATGCTGAATGTTGCATGTGATCAGATTCTATTCAGAGATAAGGACATGTGTGCTTTGTTTGTTTTGCAATTTTGTATTTTGCAGTGTTGTTAAATTATCTTGCTGAACTTTGTTTGATTTCTTCTCTGCAGATCCACATGGTTTATAGATTGCAGGAAGAAAGTATATTATGCTTTGCAGAACTTGAACCTTGACAGGGCACTTGAGTCTACATGCATTGCATACCAGGAAGAAAGCAAGCAAGTGTGGTGTACAATTGAGAATATTAGCAGAACTGCAATTGATTGTTCTGACCTTTGGAAGGAAGAAAACAAGAGTTTGGGAAAGAGGAGGGCTTTGGCTGACCTTCTGAAGCTTTTAGAAAGCTGTGGCTTGTATAAGCACAGCTACAAATTTTGAGGCACATGAGCATACTCAATCTGTGGATTTTAGTCTTAAATTTGACGAGAACTTTATTTCCAACAATCTTTTTGAATCTTCAAGCTCTGTCCTTCATATTTCTTGTAAGCTGTCATGTTTTTTTGTCCATTGTTTGCTTGTTTCAAGTCCGATGATTGCTTTTTCTGGTGTTGCATGGCATTGTATAAGATCAATTCGAATCCAATCAATCAAATTGGTGGATTCTTAAGCCTTCATATGATAGGAAGCATTTACTGATGAAACAAGGTGGTTCGTCTTCCAAGGATTTGTTTGCTGCTCTGCGCCAGCAGCATCCGGGTTTGTCCCTTGAAAGTTTGGACAGGGAATGGGAAACAGCAAACCAATACTACTTTAGGAGCATGGCATCGATTCACCTTCTGCAGCAGATTTGCCTGAATTTCCATAAAGACTTTACTCTTGAACAGGTACATCTTTTATTTGAAGGGCATTGTTTTGTTAAACCAGACTCATTATCAACCCCAACCTAATTCTAGAGGGAGAAAAATCTAAAGTTGAAGATGGTTTTGATAGACATGGGGGCTCCTATAGTTCTTGTCCGCAGTTGGTTTTTCATGAATTTTGGATGGAATATATGTGTAATTTCTTATTGTTTGAGTTTTATTTTATGTTGTTATTTTTGATAAGCAACAAAAAGATTTTATTAAAAATGAAAAAGAAGGTACATGTTTGTGCAGAGCATCTATATTGCATGTATGTTTCATTTGTTTATTAGGTATTTTATGGCACCAAGTTTTGGGAACTAGCCAACTAGGTTTTTCCCGGTGGATATTATTTCGCTTATATGTTTTTGCTGGGAATCTGGTGGGGTTTGGATAGAGAATTGTAGCCCTTACTAGTGAGAATTGTTGGGACCTTGGTAATCTTGTCAGATAGGGATGCCCTGAATTTTCACTGCTAGACCAGTCCTTTTTCTGCACTCCATAGTTACGAACTCCGCTCAAGTCAACAAGCCTTTGTACTTCACACTAGCAGAAAATGTTAACAATCTTTATTTATTATTTTTGATTGGCAAAATAAATCTTTATTGATGGGAACATACTAAGTATGAGAGAGTACATCAATAAAGAGGAGCTCGGAGCTAGCTGAAGCTCGAAGCTCCAGTTGGTGAGAAACCAACAAAAACAAAACAAAAGAAAGAACCAACAGATTATAAAAAGCAATAAAACAAAACAATGTCTTTATTTTGAGTTCAATAGATTGATCTAAACTCGGATGTCATCATATCCTGCCTCAAAAACATCTTGAGATTATAATATCTGGTAAGATTGTACTTGACACGCATGTACATTTCATGTTTTATGCAGGTTAACAGATCCAGTTCTTTCCTTGATCATCTTATACAAGAGCAACGGGTTGCTGCATATAGTTTTACAGGGCATCTTGGGTGCTTAAGGAAATGTGTCTTACTTTTTGAAAATTTATTGTCCGGCTCCCTTGCTTCTGATATTGTAAGTAGTAGCAAGTTCTCTTTTGCCCAGAACCAGCATGCCACGTTCAATTGCATGTGGCAACAAAGGGTAGGTTTTCTCTTCGAATTGGAAATGGTGTCTATGGAATTTCACCTTCTAGAGCCTACGATGGCAACAATAACGATACTTTTTAATATTGCAGAAACTATTAGATAGTTTGTGTTCTACGTTGCTTGATGAATGTTTGCTGCTAAAAACAGTTAAAAGTAATCATCTGAACAATGGCCAAAGTGTCAAAGCTGCAGCAAATAGGGTTTGTGTTTTCCTCGAGAAATTTATTCCCGACTTTCAGAAATCTAAGGTGCTGATTTCGTTCATTGTGGCACTCTATTGTTTTAACTTTTTCTTTTTATTTTGGTTGGTAGGTTTGTTTGTTTTTTTTCTTTTATTCTTTTTTTTTGGTGGTGCATTTTTCTTACTTATGGAAACTTTTCAACAGGATTTACTGGATCGTTACCTCATTGGCCTTGATAGAGTTGTAACCTCACTGGCAACATCTTTGCATCCTTGTGTTGTTTCGAAACAAATGGAACAGTTAGTCTTTTAGAATTTCCAGATGATAAAGGAGTTTGAGGAGAACCTTGGTGCTTTCTTACGGCAAGATAAGGATAGAAGATCAGTTAAAATGGTTCTGCTTGGCTGTTTTGAAGATATATTGAAGAAGGTAGTGGATTCATACATGTATTTTAGAAGAAGAGTTTTCATTTTTTTTCTCCAACTCAAAAAGAGGTTACTACAATGAATAGTTTTCTTCAGAATCCAAGGCAATCTTTCTTTATCTAGCTAAACAATTTGTTGAGCTTTATTTAGGCAAACAAAGTAGCTTCTTACAACTTTTGATTTAATATTGATGGAAGTTCTTGATTTAACATTGCAGGTTAACTTAATAGCAGAGTGTTAGGGATCGGGGATCCCACCCAAGACCTCTTAAAAATTATACCAAGCAGAAAAACACACACACAGAAGGAGACACCATATTTAACGTGGTTCGACCTCAATGCCTATGTCCATGGGAGAGTAACCGGTTATCACTATAACAATGGAGAGATTACAGAAAGATTACAATAGAGGAGGAGCTCACACTATCCTTACTCACCCATTCACCCGTCTCCCTCACTCACACCGAGAGAGACGGTCTCTCTACCTCACATCTCTCACTCTCTTGGTTGGTTTACTCTCTATCTTGCCTATTCGACACCTCCTCTATTTATACACATTGATGAAGAGGAAAAGTCAAGGCTTAATGTGTTAGTGGGGAGGTTGCCACCCCCACCCATCTTCAATGGGGAGGTGCCACCCCCACTCTCTCCAAAGTGGGTGCTTCATTTGAGTAGTGGGTTGGAGTCACCCCTCACTTTCTCTCTAGTGGGTTCTCCATTCACATGGGGTGATCCAACAAATCACCCCCTTAACACATGTGAGGTGATCCACTGCACACACTGCTGCTAATCTTGTCATGCCCAAAAAACCAACAGAATCTTCATCTCCTCACTGAGGCGCTGCATCCCCTGAAGCTAGAGATAATACATCAGAGATACAAACGGAGGAGGGAATCCTACATCCTCAACTCAACTCACACCACTCTCTAATTTGGAGAGAGCCTCTACTCCTATCTCCCATAGATCTCTTCCACGCTTCTTGTCTCAGATGTCTTCACCTGCTATGCTTGAACTTGCGTTACCAAGATATCCTGCACCCCCTAATTGGATGTCCTGCACCCCCTTCTTGAGATGCCGTTGATTGTCATGCATCACCTCGCACGACTAATCATTGAAGCAATAGAAAACTCTTCATTTGTCTAGTCAACGTTCCTGGTTTTCTTTGCTTGGATTTTCCTCTAAACTATCCTGAACTTATCAGCATTTGCCCTTTGCACTCCTAAACAACTTCCCAGCATTTCCACACACTTGTTGTTCATGCTTTTTGCAATCCCTGATCTCTAGTTCAGCGATACGTGTTACCTACGCATCTATCACTTGTACAACCAGATGACGGTTGACAATAGCTCTTTCTGCCAAAGCAACTTCAACAAATCTGTACAAGTCACCAACTATGCAACACCTAGCATAGTACTCGCACCCATACTTCTTGAGTGCTCATCGTGGCTCCATCTCTCCTCTTGTGCTCAAGCTCGCCTGAGAGATCCGCAACTACTCTGTTTCATTAAGAGGTGCATTCGCTGCCACGGAATCAAAACCGATACCATAACCCAAGTATCGAACCATTCAGTCAAAACTGAATGCTATCTGTTGTACAAAACACAAGTGCTCTTCCAAAACACAGCAGATTCCATTGCTCAAAATCACATTAAGCCAATGCAAAGAACATGTAGAACCAATCGAGCCAGCTCTTCGATTTTCTACAACTCAAGCTCCACCATAGTGCCAAGTTCCGATTTCCATAGGCACCAAACAAGTTGTCCTTGACAACTCCAAACAAAACATGGTGAGCAACTCGCTTGAACCAATGCTGAGGAGACTAAACAAGAGAGGCTTCAAATTCTCCGTCAAAGCAACTTCGAAAGTGGTACCAAAAACATCATGTTCGATCAACCATCGAACACAATACTGCTCTTTTCAAGCTCGTACTAGTCAAAAGAGCCAAATAATTATTCCGAGAACTGAGGCAAGTTCTCCACCAAACAAAAATGGACTGTGGATGTAGTTAGGCTCTAACCAATTCAGAAGTATCGAAACAAACTTCAAATGAACTAACAAAATACCAAGAGCTAAAAAAGTTGTGAAGTGTCGAGACTCACACGCATGCGCCACTCACCTTCTTCCTTCTGCCGCACGTGGGGTGCGTATACGAGTGGTCTGACGTGTTGGCTTTTCTTCACAGCACGTGGGGGCATGCTGCGACTGGGCCTCACGCGCCATTTTCAAGAGGCGCGTGAGGGCGCGTTTGGCCTCCTCTGGAGCTCTACTTTACATTTCCGTACTCCTCTCGTCGAGACCTTGCTCCTGGTATGCTCTAAACCTGATTTTGAGCAATTTGATTTCTAGGCAGTTTCAAAAAACACGCTATTTTTGTTCCGAAAATGACTGACGAGGCTCTGATACCACTTGTTAGGGATCAGGGATCTTGCCCAAGACCTCCTAGAAATTATACTATACAGAAAAACACACACACAAAAGGAGACACCATATTTAACGTGGTTCGGCCTCAATGCCTACGCCCACGGGAGAGTAATCGGTTATCATTATAACAACGGAGAGATTACAGAAATATTACAATAGAGGAGGAGCTCACACTATCCTCACTCACCCACTCACCCGTCTTCCTCGCTCACACCGAGAGAGACGGTCTCTCTACCTTACATCTCTCACTCTCTTGGTTGGTTTACTCTCTATCTTGCCTATCCAACATCTCCTCCATTTATACACATTGATGAAGAGGAGAAGTCAAGGCTTAATGTGTTAGTGAGGCGGTTGCCACCCCCACCCATTTTCAATGGGGAGGTGCCACCCCCACCCTCTCCAAAGTGGGTGCTCCATTTGAGTAGTGAGTTGGAGTCACCCCTCACTTTCTCTCTAGTGGGTTCTCCATTCACATGGGGTGATCCAACACAGAGGACTATGCTTGTGCTGTGCAATCAAGCAATGAGGATGAAGTCACCAGTTTTTCCACAGAAAAAACTTTTGAACTTGAAACCGAGTTTTGTGAAGCCGTCAAAGAAACGTATAAGCATATTGTGGATGCATTGCATAAGATAGTTTGTTGGAATAGCAGTGACACTGCTGTCGTGTCACTTGGTAATATTACTACATGGAAGACTCAATTTGAATCACATGTAGTAGATCTACATGTAGACGTCATATGTGATGCAGTAGTCCAGGCAATTATTTATGCAATAAGCTATATTTTTGTGCTGTTTTTTGGAGAGAACTTTGCTTGGAGTCCCAAAAAAAAAAGCACTCTTTTTTGATTTACTCTTTCGTCTGGTGTGTTTTTCTTAGGGGAAGATCGTGAACCATTGTGGTAAAGGAAACCCCTATCTCTGTGTTCAAGTTGAAGCACATTTAAAGCATCTTTATTCATTGTTGGACTTAATGTTGACCTTCAGCGATAGTCTTCTGCATGATTTTCTAGTCGTTCATAGAATGGTAAGTTCGCTCTCCTCTAAATCTGCTCTTCACTTTATATGAAGTTAAATTTAGTTTGACAAAGTTATATGAATTAAACCAATGTCTTAGACAGTGCGTACAATTCTATGATTTTTCAGTTTTACCCAGAGTGCCTAAATTTTATTATTTGAAAGTCTCTTTTTGCTTGTTTTTCTTTGTTTTACTTAGCTTGTTAGATTCTCTCTCTCTGTGTGCCCACCACAAACAAGGAAACAAAACACTTTATTGATTATTTCTATCATAGTCATGATTCTGTTCTTATTTACTATTGAATTACAATTATCTGTTATATTTAAACATTTCTGACTTCCAGGCATCTCTGTCTAAATTCAATAACAGGTATCTGCAGTAACTCATGTGCTTGCGAACATTTTTGCTTCATTATATTCCAAAGGATTTGCTTCTACATGATTTTCTAGTCATTCATAATCATTTTTTTCTTTATGCTTCTACAGCTGAATGATGAACAAGATGACTTAAATGAAGTTCCAGGCAAAGATGCTAAAGGTATAGAGATGGAACAGGATTTTGCTGCTAATACATTCAGTGTTACCGAGGAATCTGCAGATGATAACAATGAAGATGATGAGGATGGGCAGCTGGAGTCTGCAATGGGGGAAATTGGCGACGATGGTGAAATCATTGATGAGAACCTTTGGGATAAGAATGATAAAGAAAACCCTAATAACGCAAAAGAGAAATATGAATCTGGTCCATCAGTTAAAGACACAGATTCTAGTGGTAGAGAGCTTAGAGCAAAGGAAGATTCTGATTCTGCCACTCCTGCTGATGAAGCTGGAGAGCTTAATCCCAATGAACTCAACAAGCAAGAAGTTGAGAATGAAAATCAAGATGATCTTGACAATTCTGAGAATGTGGAAGACATGAACATGGACAAAGAAGAAGCTTTTGTAGATCAAATGAGATTGAAGGTTGATGAGCCTAATCAAGGATCTGAAGATACGGAGATGGATGAACAAGAAGGCATAGATACCATGGAAAATGATGGCCCAGAAGAGCTTGATGAGTCTAATGAAAATAAGAATGGTGATAATGAGAAGCACAAGTCATTGGATGAAGGCCTGGAAGAGGCAGAAACTGAACAACTTCGTGGAAATCCAAGCAAACCCTTGTCGTAATGTTGGTGATGCCCTTGAGGAATGAAAAGAAATAGTCAAAGTGACTGTTGATCTTCAGGAAAACAACAAAGAATCTCTAGATGATATGCTAGATGAGGATGCAGATGAGTATGGAGATGCTGCGGAGTTTGATAAGGGTACAACTTAGGCATTGGGATCTGCAACATCTGGGTAGATGGACAAGAACATCAATGGTGACAAGCCTGATGAAGATGGCAAAACCATGGGTAGAGAAGACCTTACTGAGATGGAAGTTGAAAATCAGGATTCTAAAACGTGCCCTATTAGAACTTTGGCCACGAATCGTATAGAAAAGATTGAGGGACAGGTGGAGATCGATGATTCAGAGGAGCCACAGGAGGAATACCCAGAAATTCAAAGCCATGACAAGAGTGATCATTCCCTATCAGGCAGTTTGGTGTCCTTGAAGAGATCATACATGGCTGAGGACATAGACCAACTTGATAAACTTTCCCTGTACGACAAGGAGCTAAGGAAATCTCACAATCTTGAGGCAATACCTAATGGTGTTAGAGATAATGCCATTGTTCTCTGGAGAAGCTACGAACTGCGCACAACCAGGTTGTCTCAAGAGTTGGCTGAATAGTTGCGTTTGGTCATGGAACCCACTCTAGCTAGCAAGCTCCAAAGGGATTACAAGACTGGAAAAAGATTAACATGAAGAAGGTAAACAAAAAAACATTATTATTATTATTATTATTATTATTATTATTATTATTATTATTATTATTATTATTATTATTATTATTATTTTATCATTTGGTTATGGGCTTCACTGTTTTTTAAAGAAAAAAGAATAATTGTAAGTTCATAATTGGCAATTTTCAGGTGATTTCGTACATTGCAAGCCATTATCGGAAAGATAAGATATGGCTAAGGCATACCTGACCCAACAAACGTGATTACTAAGTTGTCATTGTTATGGATGATTCCCGCAGCATGTCAGAGTTTCATTGTAGAGATGTTGCTATTGAAGCTTTGGTGACGGCATGCCGTGCCATGTCTCAATTGGAAGTGGGAAATGTGGCTGTTGCAAGCTTTGCAATGAAGGGAAACATTAGGTTACTCTATGAGTTTGATCGGCCTTTCACTGGAGAGGTTGGGGTCAAGGTTGGTATATTCTTCAGAACATCAAGTGAATATATATGAGAAATGCTAGAGACTCACAATTTATCCTACAATGACATGGTAAGGGGTTGCCTTGCTTTGTATTTATTGCCTTGCTTTGTTGTTTTCTCAGGTTGTCCTCTAGTTGGATAAAGATGCACTTCTTAATCCTTAGTCCTCTGGTTGATGCTGCTAAAGTGTATATCTGTCTGTGTTTTTGTGATCATCTGCTGTGTATATCAGTCATCAGTGCATGGTGCTGTTGTATGCTACTAAAGTATGATGCTGCTGTTGGAGTCTTAATGACTTGGAGCTATTTTTTGCACTGGTTTGCTTTGTGGGTGAAGTAGTGGAGGTGTCATGGTCTGAGATGGAGTTGTGTTCTGTTTTGCTGTGATTTGATGTGATATGTTTTTGCACTGCTTTGCTGTCTTAGTTTTGCTTGTTCCCTCTTTGGTTGGTTTCTCACCAACCTCTTGGCTTGAGCTAGCAGATGATTGTGCTTTCTCCTTGGTGCCAACCTAGTTAGGATTAGAGAGCTTTGCATTGATGCTTTTTACTCTTGTCTTCCCTCTTTGTTGATGTATATCAAGATGTAATTTTTGTTTTGTTATCATCAATAAAGAGTTTTTTGCGGATAAAAAAAAAAAAAAAAAAAAGGAGTTGGGCCTTACATTGTTGAGTTTGTGGCAAATCAAAAGTTGACATATAACGTGTCATGTCATTGTAAGTAAAATTGTGGGTCTGAATCTTTTTCCAATATATATATATATATATAAATACATGTACACATGTAAGTAGCCTAAGGCATCTGAAATATACATGCATCTTGTTTTCTTTATCGACATGAACTGTACCATGCAATTAAATTTTTTTTTTAGATGAATGTCTGAGATTTGATTGACTGTTACATAGATGGTCTCAAGCTTGACTTTTAAGCAAGAGAATACCATCGAGGATGAACCTATGGTTGATCTCTTGAAGTACGTGAACAACATGCTGGATGTTGCAGTGGCAAATGCCCGACTCCCTTCCGAACAGAATCCTCTACAACTTGTTTTGATCATCTCCGATGGTCGATTCCATGAAAAGGTACTTCTTTTTGTCAAATTGTCAACGTGTTATATGGATTCTTTAAAATAAATTAAATACCTATGTCTGACACTTAACACTTGGACAAGAGTATGGGATGTGTCTGATACCTTCCATTTGACACTTATATATTTGTATTTAACACTATCATTGTATGTATAGATTGTTATATAATTGCTATAAATGAGTAAAATGCCTTTTTGATATTGTATGTTACCTAACCACCATTTTATATTACATAAAAACTATAAAAATATGACCCATTTTTGCAGAGGGTACGTACCCTTAAATTTTAGATTTTATGAGTCCAACCTCTAGATACGAACCAGTACCTAAGTCCATGTAACATAGGTCAACAGTAACTAAAGGTCACTACCTCCTGCTATGGTTTGAACTTGTTTGTACTTTTTCACTAGCTCTTATATTTTTTCAAATCAAAATACAGGAAAATTTGAAGCGCTGTGTTAGGGATTTCTTGACTAGAAAACGTATGGTAGCTGAGAGGGAGATTTATGATCCGGAATTGGGCCGGACAGATTTGGGCCCGACGAGGTTGGGCCGAGGTAGATCGGCCCTGTCCTTGCAGGAATCTGCTCGGTTGAGGCAGGCCGAGGTCTGACCGAGCTGTGCGGCATCATGGTATCAAAACCGGTCAAGTGAGATGTCTGGCGGCGGCCAAGGTAGACCGGGCTACTTGTGTTTGCTCAGCAGGAAGGTCGACGGCAGACAGGCATGATCTTGACCGAGCTTGGCTGTGCCGGGATGCAGCCAAGCCCGGTTCTCATTGGTCTTAGCTATGGGAATACTTAGGCTTGAAGCACAGTATGGCGGTCGATAGCCGAGATGGTGCAGCCCGGTTGCCGAGCTCCCATAAGAGTGGGCAGGCAGTTGGATTAGGTGATGTTCAGCAAGATTTGTGCTGACAGATGGGATAGCAGTGCCACGTGTTGAGAGATCACTGGGAGTAGATTTGGGGCACAGAGGGTATATGAGCATGTCTGCGCCCCCCATACGCAGACAGACGAACACTTTGTAAGAAACTCTTACACTCAAACACTCCCCTCTCTCTCCCTCTATCCCAAGGTGTGTGCTAACTTGATCGTCGGAGGGGTTTTCCGGCCACACACCGCCGGATAGCTCACCGCTGTTGTGCTTTCAGGTGATCGGACAGAAACAGAGCTTGGAAGAAAGGAGTACGGGCTTGCCAGAATATTTGCTCCCCGTACAATTGGCGCTGTCCGTGGGAAGACTTGCAGACAAAACCTTATCTTCCAGGCTCGTCTGATCGCCGTTCATGGCGAACAACAAGGAGATTCCGTTGTCCGCCATCGACGGAGTTACCCTGGAGTCGGGCAGACGGAGAGAAGGTCACACCATCATCCCTCCAATGGCAGACTTGGAGACATTCCCAGGAGGGCAATCGGGAGACACACGGGATAAGCGCGGAAGGAGCTATGGTCATTCACGCAGCCCAGACGGTCATCGGCGACGGAGAGAATCGCATGCGAGACGTTTGGAACACAAGCTCAGGGACCAGGACGCCGTCATCCGCTGGATGGCGGCGGAGATAGAGGAGCTGAAGCGGCATGTCAAAGGGAAGGGTGTAGCTGGAGTGGGAGACCACAGTGAGCGCACCCCACCCCGCCGTTCAGGCAGTCAGAGTCAGCAACACACTCCGTCCATTTCTATCACCAGAAGTTATAAGGTTGGTGATTCCGACGTGCACGCAGAAAAGCCCAGCACACAAGATAGCACTTACCAGCCCTCACGTCCAGCGACGACGTCGAGGTATTCTTCTTCCGCTCGTTCGGAGGATTTGCAGGCAGTCTTAAAGGAGCGAGCTCGCCGGCGGGAGGCTCAGATGGTACCTGTGCTCCAGCGGCTATCATATGGAGTTCATGCCAGCGAGGAGGTCAGAATGCCTCCACCCCGCCAGGCAGCGCCACTCCTTGTAGATTCAAACTTGGCGAGGCTGAGCGCCACCCCCTTCTCCCTAGAGATTGAAACAACCCCATTGCCGGCAGGCTTCCACCAGCCTAAATTCACACTTTACGACGGAAAGACCGATCCCTACATGCATGTAAGCCACTTCCCACAGGTTATGGCCGGACATAGGCGGAATGACACACTTATGTGCCTTATCTTCCCGTCAAGTTTAGGCGAACTGGGCCTGAAATGGTTTGAAAGGTTGCCGAAGGGGAGCATAGAGAGGTGGCATCAGTTGGCCGAAGCCTTTGTGACGCGCTTCAAAACCAACACCAAAACACCAAAGGAAGTTGATCACCTACTGAGTGTCAAGATGGAACTGAGCGACACACTGAAGGCGTACAACTCCAGATATTGGGAGACCTTCAACGAGATCTTGGATTGCCCGATCAACCTTGCAATCACTCAATACAAGCGTGGTCTCCCGGTCGGACATAGAGTACGGGACTCACTTACCATGCACCAGCCAATGTCCATGGGCCAGCTCATGCAGCGCATCAATGAGCACATCCGAGTTGAGGATGATGTGTCAGCATCTACCGCGAAGGCAACTCCGGTAGCGACAGACAAGAGGACAGCAGGCAAAGTGCACGCGGTTGGGCAAGAGTCCAACCGCTCAAATGACCGAGCAGAGGAATCGGACCGTGGCTCGAATCGCAAAAACCAGTGTAGAGGACGTCGAAATGACCGGGATGACTACCCCCGAGATGACGTAGCCGACGCAAACAGAAGGTTGAAGGCCAGGACAGGCATCACCACGGTCTTCAAGATTCCGATCTATCGCATACTTAGTGAAATTCGTGACGAGGAATATGTCCGGTTTCCAGCTAAGTTGGGCGACGGTCAGAAGGGCTTCAATCCGCGGTATCGCTGCACGTTTCACCGGGAGCGCGGTCACCGGACAGAGGATTGTCTGCCTTCGAGGCAACATTTAGAAGAGCTAGTCGCAGCCGGACACCTGGATCTTTACATCGACGGAGCAGTTAAAGCGAATCAAGCTCCGGTTGATCCGCGGGGGCCGGATGACCCTGATGCGCCCCCACAAGGAGTTATTAATGTCATCCACGACATAGTAGAGCCGGCGCGGGTATGCGAGCTCCGGGGTATGATCAAGAAGGCAGAACACATGAGGGAAGTCTTATCAGTTCAGCCTGTGATCAAGAGGGGGAAGACCGAAGAAAGAGATGTGCTCAGTTTCTCCTTAAGGGATCTAGAGCGCATTCAGACACCGCACAATGACGCCTTAGTGGTGACGCTTCGCGTCAAGGAGTTTGATGTCAAACGGATCTTGATCGATCAAGGAAGCTCGGTCGAGATCATGTACTACGATGCATTCAAGCAGCTCAAGCTCCGTGATACAGACTTGGCCCCGGCAACTTCGCCATTAGTTGGTTTCAACTCACAACCAGAGTGGCCTTTGGGAAAGATTATCCTGCCGGTCAAAGCGGGGTCCGTGGTCAAGCAAGTAGAGTTCTGGGTGCTGCAAGTGCCATCTACCTATAACCTGATCCTTGGAAGGGGATGGCTTCACGCGATGCAAGCCGTGGCATCAACCTACCATCAGGTGATGAGATTCCCCTCGGATATGGGGGCAATCGAAGAAATTTGGGGAGATCAAGTCATGTCGAAGCAATGCTTTGTGGCAGTCAACGGTAGCAGGGCTGCCAAAGGCTTCGTTCAAATGATAGAAGGACTGGAAAATCGAGGAGTTCTTGACGATGTGGGCACTAAGGCAGAGGACAAAGCTGTTGAGGAATTGGTGGAGGTACGAGTTGATACGGAGCAGCCAGACAAGTTCTTCTTGCTCGGCACCAGCCTTACTGCCCAAGAAAGGACCGAGATGGTTGAGTTTTTGATGGCCAACATCGAAGTCTTCGCATGGTCACCTTACGACATGCCCGGCCTCGATCCAAGTTTTATCTGCCATCACCTCAACGTCTTCCCCGGAGCAAAGCCAGTCATACAGCGTATGAGGAGATCAGCCCTGCATCACGCCGAGGTAGTTGCAGAGGAAGTGAAAAACTTGCTTGAGGCACGAGCGATTCAAGAAGTGCACTACCCTCGGTGGATCTCCAACACGGTAGTAGTGCCCAAGAAGAATGGGAAGTGGCGAGTTTGTGTTGATTACAAGACAGTCAACCGGGCTTGTCCGAAAGACAGCTTCCCCCTGCCCAGAATTGACCAGCTTGTGGACTTGACGGCTGGGCATGGCAGGCTCAGTTTCTTGGATGCCTACCGAGGCTACCATCAGATTGCAATGCATGGGCCAGACCGAGAAATCACCTCCTTCACGACTCCAAGGGGACTCTTCTGCTACCGAGTCATGCCTTTTGGTTTGAAGAACGCCGGGGCAACTTTTCAGAGGATGGTGACCAAGATGTTTGCGCCTTTGCTGGGTCGGACAATGGAGGCTTACATTGATGATATGGTGGTTAAAAGCCAGCACCAAGCAGACCACTTGTCCGACTTAGCCGAGATGTTTGCCATTCTGAAAAAGCATAAGCTACGCTTGAATGCGTCCAAGTGTGCCTTCGGCGTGGGATCCGAAAAATTTTTAGGATTCCTAGTCACGAACCGAGGCATCAAAGCAGACCCCACGCAAATCAGAGCCGTACAGGAGTTGAAGCAGCCTAGCTCGGCTAAGGACGTGCAACATCTGGCCGGAATGGCCGCCGCGCTTAATCGATTTATAAGTCGGTCATCGGATCGCTGCCGCCCTTTCTTTCAGGCATTAAAATCAAAGTTTTCGTGGGATGAGGAATGTGACCGGGCTTTGGCGGAGCTCAAGGAGTATCTGTCTTCAGCGCCACTATTGGTGACACCAAAGCCCGGCGAGGATCTCTACCTTTACCTGGCCATTTCACAGCATGCAGTCAGTGCGGTGCTTGTTCGAGCTGAAGGAATCAAGCATCTTCCAATCTTTTACGTCAGCAAAACCTTACTACTGGCCGAGTCGAGATACTTGCCGTTGGAAAAGCTTGCATTGGCATTGATGATGGCTTCAAGGAAGTTGGCGCACTATTTCCACGCCCATACCATCATTGTTCTGACCGAGTTCCCCTTAAGGCTTTGTTCGAACGGGCGGACTTTTCTGGCCGAATTCTCAAGTGGGCGGTCGAATTGGGTCAATTTGATGTAAAGTTCCAGCCGCGTACTGCTATAAAAGCCCAGACCTTGGCCGATTTCGTTGCGGAATTCTCACCTGGAACTCATCCGGTGTGCCTGGTCGATATTGCCGTGGTAGATGAAGAGGTGAATGCAAGCCTGACTGAGGTACAACGACTTGGTGTGGTTGGCTACGCGGAATTTGCGCGCCCCACCGACGCACCTTCGGTTATTACGATTACACCTCCCGGTGATGCGATGACGAAGTTGGATATCACCGATCAACCTGCTCTGTCCGGTACCGCATCACCAAGAGGGGAAGACATGGAACTACTCAGCGCAAAGCCTGCGGCCAGCATAACACCGCAACCTGGTGATTCGCCTACGGACTTAGGCATTATAGATCAACTTGCTGAGTCTGGTGCCGAATCACCAAGGAGGGTTGAAGTGGAACCAATCAGCACAGAACATGAAGCTGGATAGCCGAGCAACCGTGATCCCATCAACCTTCGGGCCTCTCAGGATCCCTCAGAATGTTGGAAGCTCTTTGTGGGGGAGATGTGGAAACTTTTTGTCGATGGAGCATCGAATCGTCACGGTGCCGGGCTAGGTATCGTTCTGATCTCGCCGGATGGCCTGACTATTGAACATTCTATCACCCTTGGCTTCCCAGCATCCAACAATGAGGCCGAGTATGAGGCACTTTTGGCCGGACTCAAGAGCGCGCTTCAGATGCAGGCTTCTGAGCTAATGGTGTACAGTGATTCCCAGCTTGTGGTTAACCAGGTCGCTAGGATTTATGAAGCAAAGGATGACAGAATGGCAAAGTACCAAGCTCTGGTTAGGGAACACATCAAGCAATTTCAGGCGATCAGAGTCCAACAGATTGGCCGTGAAGAAAATAGCCGAGCAGATGAGTTGGCCGGCCTAGCTTCTATGGTTGATGGTACATCCCCTAACCCTCTTTTGATTGAATTTCTTCCGCGGCCCAGCATTGACGAACCCGGGCATACGGATGTACTTTGCGCCGCGCTAGGTCCTTCCTGGATGGACCCTATAATCCTGTTTCCAGAGACTAGACTCTTCTAGCCGACAAGAAGGAAGCACATAAAGTGCGGGTGAAGTCAGAGCGGTTTTGGCTCTCTCCATCCGGTGCTTTATACAAAAAATCTTTCACCGGTCCTTACCTGAAGTGTGTGCACCCGAGTAGCGTTGAGGCCTTCTTGTACGAAATTCACGAAAGCATCTGTGGCAGTCATGTAGGGGATAGGTCCCTAGCCTACCAAGCTATTTCGCAGGGCTACTGGTGGCCGTGCATGCAGGCCGACGCACAAAAGTATGTTCGCAAGTGTGAAAAGTGCCAGAAATTTGCCCATCAGATCCACCAGCTGGCTAGGGAACTTCTTTCCCTCACCAGTCCTTGGCCCTTTGCAATGTGGGGGCTAGATATAGTGGGGCCGCTCCCAGCAGCACCAGGCAACCGGAAATTCTTCATCGCGGCCACAGATTACTTCACCAAGTGGGTTGAAGCTGAGCCCTTGGCGACAATCAAGGAGAAAGACGTGAAGCGGTTTGTCTGGCAGAATGTGGTCACGCGGTTTGGCATCCCCAAGATTTTGATCTCTGATAACGGCACCCAGTTTGACGGTCGCCTCTTCAGAGGGTTTTGCGAAGATTTAAAGATTGATTTCTACAACTCTACTCCGGCTTACCCGCAGTCCAATGGTCAAGCTGAGGCGTCAAACAAGACCATACTTGATGGGTTGAAGAAACGGCTGGAAAAGGCAAAGAGAAAGTGGGCTGAGGAACTCCCCAGCGTCCTTTGGGCATACCGAACAACTCCTCGGCGGTCTACCGGGGAAACTCCATTCGCTTTGGCTTAGAGGTGGTTATTCCTTTGGAAGTTGGCATGCCCACACTCAGAAGCGAAAGTTTTGAGCCCGAGCTGAACGCTGAGGCCATTGCCCTGGAGTTGGATCTAGTGGAAGAGCGGCGGGAGAAGGCTCTCATCCACGTGGCCGCCTATCAACAAGAACTTTCAAGGAAATACAACAAAACTGTGCACCCCAGACCGCTCAAAGTAGGTGATTGGGTCTTGAGGAAAGTCATGGGCAATACGCTGGTGCCAGGTGAAGGCAAACTAGGGGCAAATTGGGAAGGACCCTACAAGATAACCGGTCTGGCGGGCAAGGGGGCACACCACTTGGAGGATCTGGATGGTAGAATAATACCCCGGCCATGGAATGCGGCCAACCTCAAACTGTATTATTTCTAGCTTTAGCCTTCTTTTTGTGCAAAGGAATTTTTTGGCTTACACTTCAGAATGTAATTCTTTTTGTCAATATATAGAAGTGTTTCTTCTTTGCTTTAGCATTCAGATTGTTGTTTTGATGAAAAAACCGAGATGTTTATTCCGGTTGAAAGAGTTGATGTTTTGTTCAGCTTAGGTATTCTTAACCGAGATGTTTATTCCAGTTGGCAGAGTTGATGTTTTGTTCAACTCTCAGAATTAAACCGAGATGATTTACTCCGATTGAAAGAGTTGATGTTTTGTTCAACTTAGGTATTTCCAACTGAGATGGTTTACTTCGGTTGAAAGAGTTGATGTTTTGTTCAGCTTAGGTATTCTTAACCGAGATGTTTATTCCGGTTGGCAGAGTTGATGTTTTGTTCAACTCTCAGAATTAAACCGAGATGATTTACTCCGGTTGAAAGAGTTGATGTTTTGTTCAACTTAGGTATTTCCAACCGAGATGGTTTACTCCGGTTGAAGGAGTTGATGTTTTGTTCAGCTTAAGTATTCTTAACCGAGATGTTTATTCCGGTTGGCAGAGTTGATGTTTTGTTCAACTCTCAGAATTAAACCGAAATGATTTACTCCGGTTGAAAGAGTTGATGTTTCGTTCAACTTAGGTATTTCTAACCGAGATGATTTACTCCGGTTGAAGGCGTTGATGTTTTGTTCAACTTAGTTACTCTCAACCGAGATGTTTATTCTGGTTGAAAAGAGTTGATGTTTTGTTCACTTATGAAATATGAGCCGAGATGTCTTTTCCGATTGTATGAATTACTTAAAGTGGTTTGACTTGCCGAGGTGTTTTGTTCGGCTGAAGTTATGAGACATGTATACCGCTCAAACACTTATGAAATTTGAAATTTTCATTGATAGAAAACAAGTACAAAAGGTGGGGCTGATAGCCCGGTTACATTGTAAAGCAAAAAAAAAAAAAAAACAACAACAAAAACTAAGCTAAGGGAGAGAGGTTTGCAAACTCATCCCCGGTTGCCTCCAAATCTACGGTTGGAGATTGGTCTTGGATGCCGGGCTCAGTTCTGCCGGGCTGCTCTTGCTCTTGTTGGTCCTCTCCCTCAGCATCTGTCTCGGCCTCTTCTTCGAGACCTTCCTCGGCCTCAGCCTGCAACGCGCTGAAGACGTCATTGGCATACGGCACGAGATAGGTCGGTAGGAAGGCAGGTGGCGGAGTGGCAAACACATCGGTGTCTGGGCCTTGACCAAGGTTTTCGCAGGCAGACTTCCAGCCGGCTTTGAAGTAAATGTCTTGAGTGGCGAAGACTTGCTTCTTGTAGTTGTCCTCGGCTTCGTTGAAGCCGGCGTTGTTTGCATCTCGGCAATCCTTCTTCCTTGATTTCTTTAGTGCATCCAGCTCGGCCTGGAGCTCATTCTTCTTCTTCTCGGCCTCGCCAAGCTGGCCGAGCAACCTGTTGTTGTCAGCACTGGCGATTTCAAGTGATGATTTTGCTCGGCCGAGCTCGGTCTGAAGGCTCTGGACTTGGCTGGCGGTGTCATTTGCCTTCTGCCGTAGTCGATGGATGCGCTCCATGACCAAGTGTTGCTTTTTGATGGCCCGTAAGGAGGAAATTTGATCAGAAAAGAAACCGTGCAAACACTTGTAAAAATTTCAGTAGAGGATTGAAACTCTTACCCTGGTCATGGACTTCACGGCTGATTTCACCAACCGGGTGTCCGGGACGTGGTCGCTGCCAACCACGTCGCTCGGCAGCAGAAGGGCTTTGGAAAGGTCGAAGGCGAGCAAGTGCTCTTTGTCGGCCTTGATGGAAGCATTAGCCGGGATCTCTTTGCCCCGGTGCTTTAGCTGCGGCCGCCATGCTAGAATGGGGTTGACCGTGTCGGCAAGTTGCTCGGTGGTTAGCTCGGCAACTAGCTCGGCAGATGGATCTGCGCGAGGTCTTTTGCTAGCCCGGCGGGTTTCCTGTTTGGTTTGCCCGGCGGCTGGAGATGCCAAGGCAACCACGGGGCCGCTGGATTGACCAGCAGCTGGGGAACGTGTGATGATGCTCGGTATCTCGGCTGAGGTCGCCGTGAGCAAGTTTTTGATGCAACTTCTTTTCGCCATCTCTTTGGCTTCAGTCAACCAGATTAATGGGACGTCAGGCAAAGTTGGGTCTGGAGGAGGTGATGGAGCATGGAGAAAGTTTGTTACTTTACTCCGGCGTGGAGCTGAATATCTGTAAGTGGGGGTGTAGCCGAGCAACTCGTTACAATCCCGGTGGTTTTAGCGGAGCACGGTCCTGATGGCCTCAACGTTGGGAAATTGGTAGTTGGCTTGCAAGGCTTGAATTGCTGCAAAAGAAACAGGAAAAGTTGTTAAGTACAGAACATTGAAGGAAGGCAGAACCGGGCAAATTAGCGTGGCTTACATGTGGAACCGAAGTTCTTGCTAATCGCCCAGCCCGGTACGTCGGCTGGTTCATAGTTGCCAGACACCCAGAAAAAGTCGTCGTCATGAAGGTCTTTATCTGGGGTGCCGGTCACTATTTTCTCTTTGCCCGGTCGGATTTTTAAGTAATACGCGAGGCCATCCCCGGTGTGCCCAAGTGTGTACTGCCTCAATATCTCGGCTAAACCTAAGTTGGTGCCTAGCCGGTTGTTAAGCTCGTGGACGCCGTTGATAATGCGGTAGGTGTTCGTTGACACTTGTGTGGGCGCAAGTTTAGTCTGGCGCAGAAACTCGGTCATCAATGGGTTGACCGGGAAGCGGAGGCCTCCTTCTACGATGGACAGCACGGTAAAGGGGCATTGGTCTAGTCTGCCCCAAGGGGTCGTTTCAATTGGCGCAAGTTCAAGGTGGACGTCGGCCGGGATACCGTACTCCTCCCTGAATGCTTCCAGCGCAGCCGGAGTATCGACGAGGAAGTGGAATTTCCCCATGTGAAATCAGCTAAGTTAGCTCGGCTGAGGGGTTTGGCACTGTCTGGTGTGTTGATGGCTGGTCGGTCTTTTGGAGCCCCAATATTAAGGCAGTGGTCCCCTTGGACTCTGCAGGAAAAAGGATGGCAATGAATCGTAAGTGTGAGCGCGGTCGCGCAAAGCGAGCTTGACTTTAGCTCGGTCATGAGGAGTGCCAAACCACCTTGGTTGTAAAGGCTAACCAAGGAGCTCGGTCGCCCAAGCGGACCAGATGTTAGCTCGGTCGAGCGACCAAGTCCTTTTGTTATCCCGATTTTTGCTAAGGTTGGGACAAACAGGTCATTTGCTCGGTCAGATTGGCTTTTTGGATCAAAATGAAGACCTAGAGCCCGGTCCGCTCCAGATCTTCAGTGTTCTTCAGGAAAAGTGAAGAACACCAAGAACAGTTAAGGGTTTGGGAGGATTTTGGGTGCCTATATCCTAAAAACTATGTGTTTAGTGCCCTAAACATTTGAAACACCTATTGAAATAGCAAAATGGGTCTTAAGGAACTTACCAGTCGAGGGCGAGGCCTACTTCTTCAAGCACAAACGCTGGGAATGGCAGGGACGAAGCTTGGCTGGGGTTGCTTGAGCTCTGAAACGATTGAGGGCTTGAAGAGATGCAATAGGAATGACGGAAGGGATGTATGGCGTTCATATAGGCAAGAAAAACCGCCAAAAATTTGAATGCCAACAGACGGCTGGGTTGGCCGCTCGAGGGCCAATGGGAGATGGACACGTGTCCCCATTAATGGCAGCGTCAGAGTTGAAGAGACAGAAAGGACAGATGAGGCGTTGACCGGGCAAGCCAAGAGACAGAAAAGTCAGATGAGGCGTCGACCGAGCAAGTCAAGCTACAGGAAAGTCAGATGAGGCATCAACCGAGCAAGACGAGGAACCGAGTGCGAAAATTAGCCCGGTTGTTCTCTTGCAAGTTGTGGACCGAGGAAGAGATTATCCCGGTCGGAATGAATAATCCCAGTCACGCTAGCGCGGCCGGAATTAAGGGGCAATTGAGAGGGAGATTTATGATCCGGAATTGGGCCGGACAGATTTGGGCCTAACGAGGTTGGGCCGAGATAGATCGGCCCTGTCCTTGCAGCAATCTGCTCGGTTGAGGCAGGCCGAGGTCTGACCGAGCTGTGCGGCATCATGGTATCAAAACCGGTCAAGTGAGATGTCTGGCGGCGGCCAAGGTAGACCGGGCTACTTGTGTTTGCTCGGTAGGAAGGTCGATGGCGGACAAGCATGATCTTGACCGAGCTTGGCTATGCCGGGATGCAGCCGAGCCCGGTTCTCATTGGTCTTAGCTATGGGAATACTTAGGCTTGAAGCACAGTATGGCCGTCGATAGCCGAGATGGTGCAGCCCGGTTGCCGAGCTCCCATAAGAGTGGGTAGGCAGTTGGATTAGGTGATGTTCAGCAAGATTTGTGCTGACAGATGGGATAGCAGTGCCACGTGTTGAGAGATCACTGGGAGTAGATTTGGGGCGCAGAGGGTATATGAGCATGTCTGCGCCCCCCATACGCAGACAGACGAACACTTTGTAAGAAACTCTTACACTCAAACACTCCCCTCTCTCTCCCTCTATCCCAAGGTGTGTGCTAACTTGATCGTCGGAGGGGTTTTCCGGCCACACACCGCCGGATAGCTCACCGCTGTTGTGCTTTCAAGTGATCGGACAGAAACGGAGCTTGGAAGAAAGGAGTACGGGCTTGCCGGAATATTTGCTCCCCGTACAGTAGCATTTCTGCTTCTGTATTGCCCTCAGGAGTCCATAATGGACCTCGTGGTATATCTCCTTATTTATTCTATTGTATTGTTTATGTTTTCGTCTACTTTTTGAGCAAATCTCGTGCCATAAAATTTAATTATGCTTTTTTGGGCCTCCAGGAAGCATCATTTGAGGGTGGTAATATAAAATCTTTGAAGTATCTAGACTCATGCCCGTTCCCATTCTACATTGTCCTGAGGGACATCGAAGCACTTCCTAGAACCCTTGCTGATTTATTGAGACAAGTAAGTTTGTGCAGTGCTCAAATATATTGTAGGTTATTGTGTTGCCTTATTGTAGATTTTGATGTTCCTTTTGTATAATACTGATGCAATGTTTTTGGTCTTTCATTTACTTACTGCAGTGGTTTGAGATAATGCGATCTTCTAGAGACTAAATGGATGACAGAGCTCTAGTGGACTTGGTTGAGAGAGAGAGAGAGAGAGAGAGAGAGAGAGAGAGAGAGAGATGTTATTTGTGTATGCCATTGTTCTGCTAATGAAGAAGGGGTAGATGATATATGAGATTAAGGACAAATAGCAGAGTGGGGAGGGTAAGATCATTGTATAGCTGTTTCTGAATTTTGTACATATTACAGTTATTATCAATATAAATAGGCTATATGTGCCACATTTTTTGTGAATCTTGAGAATTTTTAAAGTATAGATTTCTTACGTGAATTTGGGTCTGCATGAGTTTTGCATATTTTGTGTAAAAGATATTAATGTATATCTTGTGCATTATCTATGATTTTTGGGAATTTCTGATGGAATGTAAGCTTATTTTGTGTAAAAACACAAAATTTAGATGGAAGTGAGAGTGCATAGCGCAAATCTGAGAGCTTGACTAACCGTAAACTATGGGTCTTGGTCTTTACAACTCATTCACAATGTCAAAATAGCCATAATAAAAAGTAATAAAAAATTGTTTAAGTCTTAATCACGGGTCATAAAAAGACATTTTACACCAAATGGTGGGGTACATTACACTTTGCACCCCTGCACTTTACACAAAATCTCACTTTAGTCCGTACACATCAAATTGTGACGCTTAACCCTTTGCACTTTTGGTCAAGTGTCACATTGGCCCTTTTGTTAATAATGATGCTAACAGAAGTTATCCTTTAGGGAGCTAAGTATCACAATTTTGATGTGTAGGGACTAAAGTGGAATTTTGTGTAAAGTGCAGGGGTGCAAAGTGTAATTTATCCTCACATGTTTTTCATGTAACTAACCTCTGTTAACAATGAGGCTAACAGAAGGGCCAAAGTGACACTTGACCAAAAGTGCAGGGAGTTAAATGTCATAATTTGATGTGTATGAGCCAAAGTGGAATTTGATGTAAAATACAGGGGTGCAAAGTGTAATTTACCCCCAAATGGTAAGTAACTAATTGTAACATGTACACGAGGCTCAATATTTAAATGATGGAATCTCATTATTAACAAATAATTATACAAATTGAATGAATGTATGGACATCTTAAGGAGGTTGAGACACAAACAGTTTTTCTCACACATCTCACTTGAAAAATATTAATGAATGAAATGAGATAACGTATAATATAATGATACATTTAAACAAGTAATGACAATTTGAAAAATAATTATTTAAGAATTTAATTTATCATTTGAAAATAAGAGCACAAAGAAAATCTCATTTCCAAAATTCTTAATTTTCGGTACCAAATGGTAGTAACAACATAACCATCATATATGGGAACAATAATCATGATCTCAATTATCAATTCTAAACATAAATACTCAAGGCAACAAGGGTCGCCGGATTTGGTTTCGAATTTTTTTTTTTTTTATCGGTCGAAATTAGTTGTTAATTGTTAAATTAACACTTATAGGAATTAACTTCTTTACCTTTTGGTTTCGAGCTTAGAATCATGATGGGGTGGCACTTGTGCCTTTTTTGAAGTCAATTTGGTTAAAGTCACTCGAATGCATCAAGACTCTTTTAAATCATTGAGAATTACCGTTATTATTGTCTCTCTAATATCTTTTCTTTAGCAGCCCGAATCACTCCGCACAAAATATATTTCCTAAAATAAAGTACAAAATAATCATCGTAAGAGGTTAGGGTCACTTTACACAAAAAAAGAAAAAAATATTTTCTAAACTTTTGTTCCGTATATATTCATAGGACGAAGTTTTATTATGCCAAAATGGTGTTTAAGAGACGTATTTTAAAAGCAATTATAAAACACGTATCATGTAATGATGTTTGAAAAGAAAGAATACTCATATTTATAAAAACGTAAAATTTATTTTATCTCTCTATGCTTTGATCGACTTGTATTTTATCTTTTTTAAAAAAAAATTTTTATTATAAAGAATAGTTACATAATTCTCATGTGATTTTGAACTAAATTGTAACACTAACTCCATTAACTTTAGTGATATAAAGATGATTATACTCTTCTTATTCTTTCTCTACATCTAATTATATTTATAAAAGATCAAACTAAAAATAAAAAATCTAAATCAAATACTTTCAGTTACGAAACTTTGATTTTTTTTCTTAATTTTTAAAATTTTAACCTACCTACTAATTTAATCAAATATTAAATTATAAATTATTTACATACATATACAATTATATATACACATGTTATATTGTGAGACCATGAAATATCCTCTCACATGGATGTTGTAGAGATCCAATGAAGAGATGAACTTGCTCCTTGTAGACCTGCAAAGATGAGCATGATCGGCGCCCCCCAACCAAGATTGCCAGTCGGAGACACTCCGATGCTAAAATCAGTCCTTTGATTAAAAGAATAAAGCTATGGAAATCAAGAGAGTTGGTGTATGGTATAGGAAGAGAATACCTGCCCTTTCTTCTGGGATGCCCCCCCTTTATATAGATGGGGGGGTGTGATATTTTTTTGGGCTGGACCCATTGTAGGCCTTGTTTGGGTTAACCCCGATAAGTAGATATATATTATTTTCTGGCTCCTACAATTGCCCCAAAACTTTCATTGTCTGCGGTAGAAGGAATGAGAGTTTTTCTTGCCAAGTTACGCTGTTCAAATAGCTGTTAGGTTAGGTTTTTGATAAAGAATACTCTGGATAAATGAATAAAATGTATGAATGAATGACTGCATGTATGCCTGAATGTATGTATAAATGTACGTATGTCTTGAATGTATGTATAAATATACGTGTGTCTATCATAGGATGAAATTTTATCACATGAGTTCCAAACAAATCATAATGATGGGCCACGGTATTGTTACCCCCGGGCAAGGGCTGTAGGCCGCGGTATTATTACCCCCGGGTAAGGGTGTAGGCCTGTGGTATTATTACCCCTGGGTGAGGGTATAGGCCTGCGGTATTATTACCCCCGGGCGAGGGTGTAGGCCTTTGCTGATGGCGTTCCATGCCGAGTGCGAAGATTACGCTATATTCGGAGACTTATGCGAATTTTAAGTGGCGATCAAGTGCAAATATTGCAAGGATTTTGAATAATGCATCCTGTGTCGGTGATGGCCTATACTGAATTAGGTAGACGTGTTAAGCACAAATAATATTGCTCCGCTTGTAGGGAATTGCCAAGTAGATATTGGGCCAACTATTTAATTGCCAAGTTGCTCGGTTTGTGTTTAGTCCAAGACTTGCCCCATTGCTTTCGAATGACAGGTGTTAGTCGGAAGGAATACAGATTCCCATTGCCCTATGGTGCAAAGAAGATTCGGCTTTGGTAAAATGACGGCACACAAAAATATGTGAACTGTTGACTGCCAAGTGCTAACGGCCGACTGCCAAGTGCTAACGGCCGACTGCCAAGTGTGTAATGTATTGCCCCAAAACTGGCGCTTGCTTGGAGCGGTGTGAAAAGGAGCGGGAGTGTGTAACTCAGGTAAATGTTGTAGTGTTTGTATCAAGTTGGCCGAGTATGCATGCATATCAGAGGTGCCGAGATGATGATCGGCTGATGTGCCTCAATTGGAAAGCGAGAAATTGACTAAGATGTCCCAGTGGGGAATTGTTTTGCCGAATAATGTTGTTAGGCGAATAAAGTTGCCGAATACTGTGGCCAATGTTGCGAGTAAAGTTGATGCACTGCCGAGTAACTAGTGTCAAAACATCGGTGTCCATTTCATATATAATGTGATTTTGCCGAAAAGTTGGTCAGCTACACTTGGGTTAGTCATTGTGACGATCTTTTGGTCGGCAATTTTTCTTAGCTTCGCGGTGTGTCAGCATCCCTTCGGAGTTGAGTTTCTTGTCCAACGTATATTTGCCCTATTGCTTTTGAATAAGATTTGTTATTCGAAAGGAAGAAAATGGTCGTGGGCCAAAATTGCCAAGTAGGCCGATAAAAATTTGAAATGGATTTCGTGCCCCCGTGTTTTTGAGAAATTATGAGATTTTTGCTAAGAGATAGACAAATTAACAATGGTTGTTGTTTCGAGAATGTCTAATGCTGTGGAGTGAAAGTTGTTATTCGGAAGGAATTCATCCTTTGGTGACAAATGAGTCGAGCTGGGAGATAGGCAGAGAGTTGCCAAATAAGATGTAGTTGGTGAATTCGGCATTGAGCAAACTCCAGGTACGACAGCAAAAATGTTGTTTTTAGTTGCGATATGTGGCATTGCATATAACATCTATGAATGTTTGGTATGGAATTTGTAAAATCAGACCATATGGATGTGTTCAGAAGGCTCTAAATATTTGGAAACGACTATTCGATTGTTGGAATCGGGCTCCGGATGGTAGAATTGTAGCTAAAATGGATCCGACGGCTCAGATCAGGGGAGAATTAGGCTCTGCAAAGTACCGAATAATTGTTTTGACGTATTCTGCATGTAACAGCTCGGCTTGATTTCTTGCAGCACGGCTTAATGGCGTGGCAAAAAAAATAAAATATAAACAATGGTATGGCCTACAAGATTTGAACTTATGTCCTTGTGAAAAAAGCTGAACACTTAACCACTTTGCCACCTTAGATCTTTATGTATATATTTGGCTCATTATATATTTGAACTTGATTGTTTGGCTATGACATGATGTAACTTAGCCGGAATGCACACAATAATTTCTTTTGTTTGCCAACTTGTGGTCATTCTCTTCGGCAAAATAAGTGAATTTCTGGGCAAATTTCGCCTAGCTCATACGGCTTCGTTTTAGCTCCGATTTTGACGTGGTTTGTTGCGTTGGACTCGGCTTAATGAGTACTTCACACTGGTATGGCCAAAACTTGATTTCGATGATTATGAAAATTTTAGTTTTCTAAAAATTTGGTCCGTTTCGCAACTACCGGCAAACTTTGGTTAGTTCTTGGCTCCTCGGGTTGGTGGGTTTGGACTCCTTGAGTTGACACGAATCTGCTAGTATTTTTAGATGTGGATTTCGGCAAGCCGAGATGCTAGTGTTATGCTAAGATAGTAGTGCCGAGCAAGATTGTGTAGTTTGTTGCTGATATAATATACACGTGCCAAATTGATGTGGAATGAAAAGCCGAATTGCAGAGTTGAACAACGTTGCGGCATAATGTGTTGCCGAATAAATTGCCGAAGCTGAATAATGTTAATGAATTAATAATGGTGAACGCACTTGAGCCTTTTGCTCGGCAAAAATGTAGTCAGAAGAATTTGTATAGGGGGAATGCATTCGGCAAAAGAGCTTGGTGCATAGGGTTATAGAGCTATGTATTCAGCGGCGAGAAATCGAAGCCGTTCTCATGGCCAAAGAATAGAGCTCGGGGTTTTAGAGCTACCGAGTAGCTTTGTAGCTTTGTCGAGCAGTGTTGTAGACGTCCCCGAACGCCCCGGGAGGGTTAGGTCCCGTTCTGTTCGTATTGGGGTCACTACAGTTCAAAGGACTCAAATGTCACGGTTCTTAATCTTGAACCAAAGAGTCCAAATCCGGCAAATCGTTTTGAGAAAACTGATTTTTGAAAGTGCCAAACATGGACTGCTTTGCCAGATAACAGAGTCGCCACCTAAATATTTTTTAATGGGAAATTTAGGAAACCCTGACTCGGTGCCAAAGGCCACGTGTCCGTCATCACCAAAGTTGCCTCGGCTCGGGAACTTGGGTACGATTGGGGAAGGTCACTTCGTGAGCACCCCCGCTCGCCCGGTCAAAGACCGGCCTCTACTAACCATGATATCTGATTTTGAAAACATTGTATGCTCTTATTCCGGTTATTAGCCTAGGTTACTATGTGATGCTTGCAGCAAACAAGTATAGACTGGGCCGCCTGAATTGGAACAAAACATTTCATGTTTGTTTGTTTGAAAATGGTTTGATGGTGCTACCCGCAGGTAGGCTAAGACGCGGATTTGCCACCCTCAGGTGGGCTTAGAAAACATGATTTTGCCACTATCTAGTGGGCTTAAAACAAACATTCAACGCATTGTCCCACTTCAAGCAACTCAACCTCCACCCACAGGCATTCAAGGCAGTTATATCACATAAGCACATAGCCTCATGGTAAGCATGCTATCATGGCAACACTCACACGCATGCAAGGATGCTAAAGCATAAGTACTTACCGAGTACTCCGAGCCAAAACAAAAAAACTCATTAGAAATCATGCATGGTCCTAATTATACAGTAATGCCTAATGCAACGCATGCAAAAATGCAAACTATAGCAGGCTCGGCTATTCTAAACATGGCATATGGAATGCTACAACTATCACGTATTCAATTTGGAATTGAAATACAAATGCAGTTTGTATGATGTGCCGAGCCCGGCGCGTGCAAAACAGATGAATGATGCAAACATGCTGTCATACTGTATGCTAATTTAAATATGCCCTATATCTAACCAACATAAGCGGGTAAATAAAAGGGAGAAAGACGTGGGGTTGGAAGACATACATCACACTCACCCACACTTATTACAACATTGCCCTCGCGCAGAGGGTCCGAATAAATATACAGTCCGAAATGAAAGAATAGTACAGTCCGAATATAATATACAAATTTCTAATTAATTAACAAATTAAACTAGGAAAGCATTAAAACTAGCATGCAAGCTAGGGACTGCCTCGCTTCTGATGAATGATGCATGTTGGGCTGCCTTCGCGCAGAAATCCACTGGGATGCCCAATTTAGCCTCTGTTTGCAATGTTTCTCGAAATGCGTGCTGGACTCCGAAAAGTTACTGATTCCTTATCTTGCTGCAACAGAGAGCAGGAAAAGGGCATAGCAATGTATTTCACAGATATATGCATGCCTCGATCCTCGTGCCATCAATCACGCATATCGATGCATGATGGCCGAGGAATCGGATTGCACAACTCAATATAGGGTACAATGCAGATGAATGCTACAATGAAAACCTAACTCCATCATGGATTATCCGGAGTGTCGGTGACTGGGGAATTGAGACTCGTTCCGTCACTCGGAGTACGAAACGTACCTCGTTTCCCGTGTCCGGGCTAACTCCTATCCCGAACACAATGCAATATGCATGATATGTATGAAATGCAGCTAATATACAATTCTAGCATGCACAATGCTATGAAAATGGGATGCCTCGAAATGCGCGCCAGCGGGCACGCAAACCGAGGCGATGATGTGAAATGCAAAACGGATAAAACCGAAATGCCTCGAAAGGCGTGCACACGGGCACGCAAACCGAGGCGATGATGTGAAATGCAAATCGGATAAAACCGAAATGCCTCGAAAGGCGTGCACACGGGCACGCAAACCGAGGCGATGATATGAAATGCAAATCGGATAAAACCGAAGTGCCTCGAAATGCGTGCACACGGGCATGCAAACCGAGGCGATGACGAAATGAGAAAATCGGATAAAACCGAAGTGCCTCGAAATGTGTGCCCACAGGCGCGCATACCGAGGCGATGATATGAAGTGCAAAATCGGATAAAACCGAAGTGCCTCGAAATGTGTGCCCACAGGCACGCACACCAAGGCGATGATAAAATGAGAAAATCGGATAAAACCGAAGTGCCTCGAAATGTGTGCCCACAGGCGCGCATACCGAGGCGATGATATGAAGTGCAAAATCGGATAAAACCGAAGTGCCTCGAAATGTGTGCCCACAGGCACGCACACCGAGGCGATGATAAAATGAGAAAATCGGATAAAATCGAAGTGCCTCGAAATGTGTGCCCACAGGCGCGCATACCGAGGCGTTGATATGAAGTGCAAAATCGGATAAAACCGAAGTGCCTCGAAATGTGTGCCCACAGGCACGCACACTGAGGCGATGATAAAATGAGAAAATCGGATAAAACCGAAGTGCCTCGAAATGTGTGCCCACAGGCGCGCATACCGAGGCGATGATATGAAGTGAAAAATTGGATAAAACCGAAGTGCCTCGAAATGTGTGCCCACAGGCACGCACACCGAGGCGATGATAGAAGTGCAAAATCGGATAAAACCGAAGTGCCTCGAAATGTGTGCCCACAGGCACGCACACCGAGGCAATGCACGGTGACATGGGAAATGATATGCAAGCATGCAAACCAAATTTCAGCAGCTACATAAAGGGGAAAACAGCCCCGAAATGATACGAAACGACAATCAATGCATGAAATCATCCCGAAATGTGGTTCTAAGTACCCGAAATGGCCTACGGCTATGCTAAACATGCAAAATTGATACATGGAAGCAAAAACAGTAGCAAGGCAGCCCCAAATATGGCATTTTTCCAGTACAAAGCAAGGCTAAACAAGAACCACAAGCATGGCAAAAATAGCTTGCAAAAACGGGGAAAAAGAGAGGAATTACAAAGCAAGTAGTATGTACAATGCTCAAACCAGAAAAATCAGTTCTACAAAATTGAAGAGGGGCCAAAAAAATGCATATTTACAGTAGATGACATCCTTCAATTCAGTGTGTGGATATGCTCAAAATGGCATGCAAAAATGAGCCAATAAGGGGCTACAACATGAGGTACCATAAGCAATGCTCAAAAAACTTTGGACCCTTGACAAAGTATGAAGAATAAGCCAAAAAAAGACACTTTCTAAGCCTGATTAAGACTCAAATCAGTGGCTAAGCAAGCCTAAACAAACATGCAATTTTACGGTAAATTGAAGGATTACAAAACAAGTACCAAAACCAGTCATCAAATGGCCTAAGACCCTTAACAAAGAATGAATAATGGACCAAAATAAGGCACTCTCTAAGCCTGACTAAGGCTGAAATCCGAAGCATGGTGAGCTTAAAAATGCATGCAAAATGGGAGTGGAACAAGAATTCAAAGCAAGTGATATGTAGCACAAGAAAATCAGGTTGAGCCCTTCTTCAATGTTGAAGAGGGGCTCAAAATAAGCACAATCACAGTATGTTTCATGCTCCAACTCAGATCACAAATAGGCCAAAACAATCATGCAATTTTACGGTAAAATGGAAGCATTTCAAAGGAAGTGCATGATAGAGAAGCCAAACATGATGGAGCCCTTCTTCAATGTTGAAGAGGGGCTCAAAATAAGCCCACTCACAGTATATAGTATGCTCGAAATCAGACCACTCAAAAGCCAAATAAAGCATGCAAAATAATGGCATGAAGAGTGGTATTGAAGCAAGTGTATGAAGGAGACACCAAACAGGGTTGAGCCCTTCTACAAAGTTGTAGAGGGGCTCAAAATAAACCTAAAACCAGAAGGGGTCAGAGCCCAAAACAGATCACAAGTAGGGTAGAAATTTGAAGCAAAAAATGCAAGAAAAGGGGAATTGGTGACTTACCCTTGAAGATCAAGCTTTCTTTGCTTCTTGGCTTGAATTTGTTGATCCCTAACCTCTGAAAATTACTCCCTTGCTGCTGAAATGGAGGTGGTGTTGGTTGTGCTAAGGGTTGATGAAGGGTTGAGCTAGGAAGCTTGAAAGTTTTTAGGGTTTTTGAATAGGAAAATGGAGGTTTTGGGAGAGAGGGTCTTGAAGCAAATTTTTGTAACCCTAGTAAAGGAGGAGGGCAGCCCTTTAAATAGGCCAAAAGGGATGTAAAAGGGGAGGGAAATGCATCCAAGCTTTCCCTCCCAAAATATCCCCCGGATGGGGAGATATTTTGGCAAAAATATCCGGACAGCTGGAATGAGCTGGAAAGCAAGAAGCTGGCCGGCCAGGTGGTTTTCTGCAAGGTGGCCGGCCGGCCACCCCACCTGGTCGGCCAGCCACTCCCCCTGGCCGGCCGGCCACCCCAAAAAATGAAGTTGAAATTTGCTGGCCGACCACCATGCAGTAGTGTCCTCCCATGTGTGTAGAACAAGACCCCAAGGTCGGAATCTGGCAACTCTGAAGCAGGAGTCACAACATAGAGCTTGAAGGAGAGGCTCAAAAATGAAATCAACAATTTCTGGCCGACCACCAACTTTTAGGGTCCTCCCAGATGTGTAGAACAAGGTTCCAAGGTCGGAAATTGGCAACACTGAAGAAGGAGCCACAACATAGAGCTGGAAGGAGGGGCTCAAAAATGAAACCTGGAATTTCTGGCCGACCATGCTCTTTTAGGGTCCTCCCAAGTCCCCTGATCACAGATATGTAGCTTTGGCTGGAAGAAAATATCCCCAGGGTGTTCAACATTGGCCCGGAAGTAAGCAAAACGGGCGCCGGAGGAGCGAAACTGGTCCTCTGGGATAATTTCTGGCCTCCTACCCCCCAGTGATCTTCCTGGTGTTGAAACAGAAGTACCTGCCAAATTTGAACAAAAACTAATGAGAAATGAACGCTCGGGGGCCAAACCGCGAGGTTTGGAGTCCCGAAAATGGGCTGCGGGCACCGGAAGTGGTGTTCAGCAGCGAAGTGGGTACCAGAGGCCCCAGTGTTCCTCGGTATGATAAAACAGAGGTACACGCCAAGAACCGGAGAAAACCGATGCGAAATGAATGCTCGGGGGCCAAACCGCGAGGTTCGGGGCCCAAAAACCGGCTATAAGCACCGAAAGTGGCATTCAGCCACGAAGTGGGGATCTGAGGCCCCAGTGTGCCTTGTTATGATGAAACAGAGGTATGTGCCAAGAACCGGGGGAATCGGAGACGGTTGGGCGGTCTCGAACCGAGGCACACGGCCTGACGGCTCCGGAAACCGGGAACCGGGCTCCGAAATGGGCAAAATGGCCTACGGCCACGAAAAGTAGCGCACGGCCACCGAGAGATAGTCTACAGGACTACTCCCTTCCCTCAGGAAAGAAAACAGAGAAAACCGAGTCTGGTTCGCAAACCGAGACAAGGCACAGAAGAGGATTCGGAAGTTCGGAGGCAGGGCACACGGCCGCGACTCTGAGACTTCTGAACGAGCACAGTATGCAACATCACCGAGCGCTCAATCGGTGACGTCTGAGTCTTAAGGTCGGTCAAAAATGGGGTGTCTACAGCTATAAGTCACGGCAGTGCCGAAATGCAAATACATGGTCTCACTGTAACACCACCGTGCGGCCATGTTGAATTGCCGAAGAGCTCCATTGTTCGTAACTTATGTTCGGCAAGTCCGTAATGGCATGTGAATTCAACATGTTGGTAGCTATTCGGCATGACCGTGGCATTGCCGAATAATCAATGTGTTGCCGAGGGTGATGGATGAGCTTCAATGAACTGGCAAGCCGATGGGCCAATGGCATTTTGCCGATTAATGTTGCTAAATTACCAAAACTCATGTGTAGACTCACTCATCAAACCACGTCCAGAGAATATCAAACATTAAATGCCATGAAATATAGGGATGAAACCATGAAAAAACTTTAGAGTACAAAATGTATGCATGAATTAGCTTTGAAGAAGGAAGAAGTCAAATCGTTACTCCAATTTGGATGCTTAAAAAATGGTTTATGTTTGCATTTTATTAGAGAGAGAGAGAGCTTGAAGCATACATCGATATAGAGAGAGAAAGAGAGCTTGAAGCATACAAGTTTTTAACTCATTGAAGTTTCAAACCCCACAGTGGCTGAAGCTTCGTGCACTGCCCTTTTTTTTTTTTTTTTTTTTTTTTTTGTTATTTGTGGGAGCCGAATAAATAGAAGAACGAAATTTGGTATACCTGAGGAGCCGGGAACTGAACGGCTCCATTCCGCTCAACTGGGACGCCGAATCCGTTCTTAAGGCCGAATAGACTTGAGAAGGCATATCAGGACAAATGAAAGAATAATAAATTAAAAGTAGACTCTGGCCCCGAGGCCCAGAAAAGGAATATAAATACAAGAGCTTCAGATTTGTAAAGGTATGTAAGAATCACTTCTAAAAACTGAGTCAACAAGCTTTCTTGAGTATTGGAACTGACTTGTCCGTCGGAGTGCTAATTCCGGCACCCCCGACCGGAGTATTTGTGTCTTTGCAGGTGGCTAGCTGAGGATCATTGGCATCTTCCAGGATCTGAAGAGTATTTCCAAACCACTTCCCCACAATTGGCGCCGTCTGTGGGAATACTCAAATATATCCATGAAAGACGTGACTGAAGATCCTCCGATAGCCACCGAGGAGACCGCACAGAAAGACTTCACTCCGGCAAATACGATCGGAAAGGAAACCGTCGCGCAGCGACGCGCCTCGAACTCTAACTCCCCAACGACTTTAATGAAGGAAACGATGCAAGCGACCATAGAACAAGCCAGACAGATCCAACAGAGTTTGGACAATATCATTGCTGAGAACGAACGCCTTCGCCGCGATTTGGCCTTAGAAAAAGCAAAGTCCAAACGGGCAGGGTTCAAGGTTCCTGAGCGATTCCCAAGGGCAGGTCCTCAACGACCTCGAGGTCAACAGCACAATGCCGACGGTCGCCGCGCCTTAACCGATTACCTTGAGGAGGTGACAGAGGACGCACGTCGCCCGAGAGACGTCCCGCTTGACACCGTACATATGATATACAGCCTACCGATAGCTCCGACTGTACATGCAATTCAGTCACTTCCAGGCCCTCAGCATCAGCTCACACCAACAAAGCGACCCCGGCTCCGAGAAGCGCCAAGCATCACCTTCGACGACTCTGATTTGAGCGGCGTAACACTCCCTCACGTAGATCCTCTGGTTGTCACGCTACGCGTAAACAGGTTCACCGTCGAACGCGTCCTTATCGACCAAGGAAGCACTTCGGAGGTTATGTACTATAAAACCTTCGTCAAACTCGGGTTCAACGATTCGGATCTGACTCCAGCTCCTTATCCACTATTCGGCTTCAACACCAACCCGGAGTACCCATTGGGAAAGATCAGTCTACCCGTTCGAGCTGGCTCCAGAACGGTGGACGTGGAATTCTTGGTCGTCAGGCTACCGTCGCGGTACAATCTCATCATGGGCCGATCATGGTTGCATACCCTGCAGGCCGTCCCAAGCACCTACCACCAGCTGCTCCGTTTCCCAACGGAACACGGCGTTGAGCAGATCCGTGGCTCTCAATAGTCAGCGCAAGCATGTTACCTTCTCGCCGCCAAGACGCCGAAGGAACTGCAAGTAAACTCCATTGAAGTGCCTAGTCGAGAGATCCTGGATGACGTCGGGCGTCAACCAAACGAAAAGGCCACGGAAGGTTTAGACCGGGTTGACATTGATGGAAGCCCGGAAAAGTTTTTTATGATCGGCGCCTCTCTGAGCCAGGTCAACAGACAGCAGCTGATCACTTTCTTACTTGGCAACCTCGACGTCTTTGCGTGGACTCCATACGAGATGCCGGGCATAGACCCGTCAGTCTCACAGCACCATCTAAATGTCGACCCCCGGTGCAAGCCGATCATTCAGAAAGGCCGGCGATCCTCAGCAGAACACACCGCCGCCGTTGTAGAAGAAGTTGACAAGTTGCTTGACGCCGGGGCAATCAGAGAAGTCACCTACCCCACGTGGCTCTCCAACACAGTGGTGGTGAAAAAGAAAAATGGAACTTGGCGAGTGTGCGTCGATTTCACGGATCTGAACAAAGCTTGCCCCAAAGACTGCTTCCCCTTACCGAGAATTGACCAACTCGTCGATGCGACGGCACGCCACTGGCGCATGAGTTTCCTCGATGCCTACAGGGGCTACCACCAGATCGCCATGAATCCGGATGATCAGGACAAAACTGCATTCCTCACTCCAAGAGGAACCTACTGTTACAGGGTTATGCCTTTTGGACTGAAGAATGCCGGGGCAACTTACCAAAGACTGGTCACCACGATGTTCAAAGAACAACTCGGACGCACTATGGAAGTATACATCGACGACGTGGTGGTCAAATCCAAAGAAGAACAAAACCATATAGCCGATCTGGAAAAGGCATTCAACACCCTACGCAAATACAGAATGAAGCTAAACGCTTCCAAATGCGCGTTCGGGATCGGCTCCGGCAAATTCCTGGGTTATATCGTCAACCACCGAGGAATCGAAGCCAACCCGAGGCAAGTCACAGCAATTTTGGAACTGAGTTCCCCCCGTTCAGTGAAAGAAGTCCAAAAGTTGATTGGAATGGCTGCTGCACTCAACAGGTTCATCAGCCGATCTACAGACCGCTGCAGACAATTCTTTCAGACACTACGTCAGGGCAGAGCTTTCGAATGGTCCGCCGAATGCGAAGCAGCTTTTAACGGGCTCAAGACCTACCTCCGGACAGTACCTCTTCTAACAACACCCGCCACCGGTGACCCCCTCATTCTATATCTGGCAGTCTCCGACAGGGCCGTCAGCGCCGTATTATTAAAAGAGGAGGAAGGGCAGCAACAGCCAGTGTATTATGTGAGCAAGGCAATGGTGGACGCCGAAACACGCTACCTACCGCTGGAAAAACTCATTCTAGCCTTGGTCATGGCAGCAAGAAAACTGATGCATTACTTCCAAGGACACAGCATTAGGGTGCTAACAGACTATCCCCTTCGATCAGTACTACGGAATGCAGAAGCATCAGGGCGTGTTTCGAAGTGGGCTCTCGAACTCGGCCAATACGACATTCAGTTTTTACCCAAAACTGCAATCAAGGGGCAGGTGCTTGCCGACTTTGTTGCCGAATTCACAGGAGGGCTTGCCAACCTCAAGCCTGATGACGTCCAGCCAAAGGCCGAAGTTCGGTCAAAGCCAGATTGGAGAATTTATGTTGGGGACATTTGGCAATTATACTGTGATGGATCGTCTAACCAACGGGGCAGCGGCGCGGGCGTCGTAATTATGTCTCCAGACGGCGCAGTAATTGAGCAGGCCGTCAAGCTCGGCTTCGAAGCATCAAATAACGAAGCCGAATATGAAGCTCTTTTAGCCGGACTGCGGAACGCACATCTGCTCGGCGCGCGGCGGCTGTTGGTGTTTTGTGACTCAAAATTGGTAATCAACCAGCTGAAGGGGGAGTACGCGGCAAGAGACGAGCGTATGGCGGCCTATATGAAAACGGCTAACTCCTTGCTGACGAAATTCGACCATCATGAACTAAACCAAATAACACGCGATCAAAATACACAAGCGGATGCCCTGGCTTGCTTAGCCTCCGCCATCAACTCCGAGCTCAAGCGTACCATCGAAGTAGGTTTCGTCCCGGAACCAAGTATCGGCCCTCCGGAGGAAACCCACATCAACATTATAGAATCCGCTCCAAGTTGGAAGGACCCCATTGCTGCATTCCTTTCTTCTGAACAACTCCCAGAGGACAAAAAAGAAGCACACAAACTGCGAAACAAGGCCCTGCGGTACTACTTAGATCCACAAGGAGGGCTTTACAAAAAGTCCCTCTCTGGTCCATACTTGGAATGCGTGCACCCGAACAGAGTAGAGGAGCTGCTCACTGAGATACACGAGGGCAGCTGTGGTGCCCATTCGGGGGGACGCTCCCTGGCCCATCGGGCGATAACACAGGGATATTATTGGCCGACGATGAGAGCCGACGCCGAAAATTATGTCAAGAAATGCGAACAATGCCAAAAGTTCTCCCCACTAACCCATCAGCCGGCAGAAGCCTTGAATTCCATCACAAGCCCCTGGCCGTTTGCTCAGTGGGGACTCGATATCGTAGGACCATTGCCGAGGGCCCCAGGGAACAAGCGGTTTCTAATCGTAGCAACAGATTACTTCACAAAGTGGGTCGAAGCGGAGGCTCTAACCCATATACGAGATTCCGACATTAAGCACTTTGTGTGGAGGAACATCATTACACGATTCGGCATTCCAAGAGCATTGATCTCGGATAATGGTACCCAGTTCGATTGTGGCGTATACCGAGAATTGTGCAGCAAATATGGAATTGAGCCTTATTTCTCTACGCCAGCCTACCCCCAAAGTAACGGTCAAGCGGAAGCTTCAAACAAATCCATCTTGGACGGCATCAAAAAGAGACTGGAAAATGCCAAAGGCAGATGGGTTGAAGAGTTGCCGAGTGTACTGTGGGCCAATCGTACAACGCCAAGACGATCTACTGGAGAAACGCCGTTTGCCTTATGCTTCGGAACCCAGGCAATCTTACCCCCAGAGATCGGCTTACCAACTTTGAGATCGCAAGCCTTTGACACAGGCCGAAATGACATGATGCTCGCCCTGGACCTGGTTCTGATTGAAGAACGAAGAGACCGCGCCTTAGCATCCATGGCACGCTATCAGTAGCAGCTCGCTAAGTCATACAATCGGCAAGTTCAGTTGCGCCGCTACAATCTAGGAGAACTGGTCCTAAAGAAGGTACTACCAGCCGACCGGAGGCCGGCCGATGGAAAGCTTGGTCCGAACTGGAACGGCCCCTATCAGGTAGATTCCATTGCGGGCGCGGGGCCATATCGGCTCTCAGACATGTCAGGTAGAAGCCTGCCAAGGCCGTGGAATTCAACACATCTACGTAAATTTTATCAATGACCCGACCTGTGGGCTTGATACTTGTACGGGCTTGATACTTGTACGCATGTCGTTGTAATGCAAGGTTCCGTGTTTTTACATGTTTGAGCTCAACATCTAGGCCAAAACAAGTCTCCGGATTCGGAGCCCCCTTTGGTGCACGACACCTTAGGGCCGAATAAGTCTCCGGATTCGGAGCGCCCTTCGTGGATGTCACGATTGGCCAAAACAAGTCTCCGGATTCGGAGCCCCTTTGGTGCACGACACCTTAGGGCCGAATAAGTCTCCGGATTCGGAGCGCCCTTCGTGGATGTCACGATTGGCCAAAACAAGTCTCCGGATTCGGAGCGCCCTTCATGGATATCACGATTGGCCAAAACAAGTCTCCGGATTCAGAGCCCCCTTTGGTGCACGACACCTTAGGGCCGAATAAGTCTCCGGATTCGAAGCGCCCTTCGTGGATATCACGATTGGCCAAAACAAGTCTCCGGATTCGGAGCCCCCTTTGGTGCACGACACCTTAGGGCCGAATAAGTCTCCGGATTCGGAGCGCCCTTCGTGGATGTCACGATTGGCCAAAACAAGTCTCCGGATTCGGAGCCCCCTTTGGTGCACGACACCTTAGGGCCGAATAAGTCTCCGGATTCGGAGCGCCCTTGTGGATGTCACGATTGGCCAAAACAAGTCTCCGGATTCGGAGCCCCCTTGGGTGCACGACACCTTAGGGCCGAATAAGTCTCCGGATTCGGAGCGCCCTTCGTGGATGTCACGATTGGCCAAAACAAGTCTCCAGATTCGGAGCCCCTTGGGTGCACGACACCTTAGGGCCGAATAAGTCTCCGGATTCGGAGCGCCCTTCGTGGATGTCACGATTGGCCAAAACAAGTCTCCGGATTTGGAGCCCCTTCGGTGCACGACACCTTAGGGCCGAATAAGTCTCCGGATTCGGAGCGCCCTTCGTGGATGTCACGATTGGCCAAAACAAGTCTCCGGATTCGGAGCCCCTTCGGTGCACGACACCTTAGGGCCGAATAAGTCTCCGGATTCGGAGCGCCCTTCGTGGATATCACGATTGGCCAAAACAAGTCTCTGGATTCGGAGCCCCCTTCGGTGCACGACACCTTAGGGCCGAATAAGTCTCCGGATTCGGAGCGCCCTTCGTGGATATCACGATTGGCCAAAACAAGTCTCCGGATTCGGAGCCCCCTTCGGTGCACGACACCTTAGGGCCGAATAAGTCTCCGGATTCGGAGCGCCCTTCGTGGATGTCACGATTGGCCAAAACAAGTCTCCGAATTCGGAGCCCCTTCGGTGCACGACACCTTAGGGCTGAATAAGTCTCCGGATTCAGAGCGCCCTTCGTAGATATCACGATTGGCCAAAACAAGTCTCCGGATTCGGAGCCCCCTTTGGTGCACGACACCTTAGGGCCGAATAAGTCTCCGGATTCGGAGCGCCCTTCGTGGATGTCACGATTGGCCAAAACAAGTCTCCGGATTCGGAGCCCCCTTTGGTGCACGACACCTTAGGGCCGAATAAGTCTCCGGATTCGGAGCGCCCTTCGTGGATGTCACGATTGGCCAAAACAAGTCTCCGGATTCGGAGCCCCCTTGGGTGCACGACACCTTAGGGCCGAATAAGTCTCCGGATTCGGAGCGCCCTTCGTGGATGTCACGATTGGCCAAAACAAGTCTCCAGATTCGGAGCCCCCTTGGGTGCACGACACCTTAGGGCCGAATAAGTCTCCGGATTCGGAGCGCCCTTCGTGGATGTCACGATTGGCCAAAACAAGTCTCCGGATTTGGAGCCCCTTCGGTGCACGACACCTTAGGGCCGAATAAGTCTCCGGATTCGGAGCGCCCTTCGTGGATGTCACGATTGGCCAAAACAAGTCTCCGGATTCGGAGCCCCTTCGGTGCACGACACCTTAGGGCCGAATAAGTCTCCGGATTCGGAGCGCCCTTCGTGGATATCACGATTGGCCAAAACAAGTCTCTGGATTCGGAGCCCCCTTCGGTGCACGACACCTTAGGGCCGAATAAGTCTCCGGATTCGGAGCGCCCTTCGTGGATATCACGATTGGCCAAAACAAGTCTCCGGATTCGGAGCCCCCTTCGGTGCACGACACCTTAGGGCCGAATAAGTCTCCGGATTCGGAGCGCCCTTCGTGGATGTCACGATTGGCCAAAACAAGTCTCCGGATTCGGAGCCCCTTCGGTGCACGACACCTTAGGGCTGAATAAGTCTCCGGATTCAGAGCGCCCTTCGTAGATATCACGATTGGCCAAAACAAGTCTCCGGATTCGGAGCCCCCTTTGGTGCACGACACCTTAGGGCCGAATAAGTCTCCGGATTCGGAGCCCCTTCGGTGCACGACACCTTAGGGCCGAATAAGTCTCCGGATTCGGAGCACCCTTCGTGGATACCACGATGGGCCAAAACAAGTCTCCGGATTCGGAGCCCCCTTTGGTGCATGACACCTTAGGGCCGAATAAGTCTCCGGATTCGGAGCGCCCTTTGGGGCATGACGCCTTGGGGTCGACTAATGCATTTCTGAACATTTATACCATGCAGTGCACAATAAAATCTAAATATTCCAATTAAATGAATCGACACGTTTGAATTAGAAATATTTTACAATCAAAATATTTTACGATCAAAGACGGACATTGAAAATGAAAGCCTATGCATTCATAGAAGGGACTATTTATTCATAGTAAAGCCCGTTGTTGCATTACACTCTAGTTAATCAGCCTCCTCCTCGTCGCTCTTCCCCATTTCAAATTCGGAATAGGGAAGGTAATGTCGATGGTATAAGGGTGAAGCCGAATCTATGCCTAGGGACCCAAGAACTTCCACGGTTTGAAGGGCCTTGATCCAGCCATGCTTAAAACCGCGATTTTCGCATCGACAAACTTCCTCAGCAAGGTTAATCTTGGTTTTGTCAACCCCGGCCTTGAAACCGTCCTCGTATCCTTTCTCGTAACCCGGGGCCTTTTGGGACGTATTTCCGCCCACTTTAAGTTGACCGGCCGTCGCCGGCTCAGCCATTCGAACCTTCTTAAGCTCCCGAAGCTCACTCTCGGCCTTTTTCGTGCGAGCTTCCAGACCGCGATTCCTTTCGTCCTTTTTCTCAATATCGCGTCTCATTTCACGCAGATGCATGCCAATTTCATAAGCATTATACAACCCCTTTATCGCCCCATGTATGCCGTCCCGAAACACTTCGAAATCACGACGACCAATCATTGATTGTTGGACTTCCGGTGGAAAAATCTGTCGAGCAAACTCGACTGCCACATCTGGATCTTTAATGATGGAATCCGCCTCTGTCATCGGTTTATTCTTCACAGAACCGCTAACTTAATTGGTCGCGACGTTGCGTCCACCTCGATTCCCGGTCACGGGCATGGGGAACCTCCCCGTTGACCGTCCCTTTTAGGGGACCTGCTTCGACGACTAAGGCGCTGCTGTTTTTCCCGATCCTTGGACGCTCTTCTTCCCCTCCCAGTGGGCTCGCTGCTACGATACATTTCAACGTTTGAATTCAGCCAATCTTGGTCATTCCCCAGTATTGGCTCAACAATGCACTCAAATAAATAGGACCCTTGGTACGAACATATCCCATTTATTCCGAGATACGCGCAGCTCCCCCAAGGCAGCGTCGGTATGACTGAACGCCAAACGTCGGACGATGATCCGCGTGCCCACGAGTTTGAACCGTCGGACGATGATCCCCATTTTACTCGGCCACCCTTTCAAGGATGCCTCGGCCAGCCCACGAGTATGAACTGATTCGGCGTCAGCTCTTCACGCTCGCGCCCTGGCCAAGGCAAGGGCAGATTTATTAATCTAGTCGGCCCAATTTTACTCGGCCACCCTTTCAAGGATGCCTCGGCCAGCCCACGAGTATGAACCGATTCGGCTCTTCACGCTCGCGCCCTGGCCAAGGCAAGGGCAGATTTATTAATCGAGTCGGCCCCATTTTACTCGGCCACCCTTTCAAGGATGCCTCGGCCAGCCCACGAGTATGAACCGATTCGGCTCTTCACGATCGTGCCCTGGCCAAGGCAAGGGCAGATTTATTAATCTAGTTGGCCCAATTTTACTCGGCAACCCTTTCAAGGATGCCTCGGCCAGCCCACGAGTATGAACCGATTCGGCGTCGGCTCTTCACGCTCGCGCCCTGGCCAAGGCAAGGGCAGATTTATTAATAACATTTTAGATCTATTAAGAAATATCACCATAAAATTACGGAAGCATCAGCACATTGAGCAGAATTCATAACATTTTATAACTACAAAAAAGTATCGGCGTCCATTTCTATATCACAACTTTTATAATATCAACCCGCACGAAAAACGTCCGATAAACAAATACAAAATAACAAAAACAAACGGAACAAGTCCTTTCTCGAAATCATAACAATTGTGTATCGTAAAGATCAACCCTCGGAATCAGTCTCCAACGGATCGATGTCCACTTGCTCATACAGTATTGGCATATTCAGCGAAACTCCAGCTGCAGCAAGGGCCTTATGCCAACCATGTTTGAAGCCCCGATTCTCAAACCGAGAGACCTGGTCCACATACTCGGCGAGTCCAGCCTCTTTCCCGGCTTCGAAACCTTTTGAATCGGCAATCTCCTTCGTCGCCTTCATTTCAGCCAACTCAGCCTCCAGGCTGGCAACCGCCTTTTGGGACAAACCAAGCACAGCTTCCATATCGTCGGCCTTCTTCTCGGCCTCCGCTCTCAACTTATCCGCCTGACGAGCTTTCTCTACCTCGTCCTCTGCCCGAGAAGCTTCCTGCTTCGCTCTTAAAAATTTGTCCTCGGCCCTTTTCCTCTGGCCCTCAACTTGCTTTCGTAAATGACTAATCTGCTTTACGGCGTCGAGATGACGGCGGCCTACGTCGGCTATCCTACCAACGGTCTGCAAAAGAAAAATCCAAAAAACGTAAGGCGAACAATGTTTGGATGAAGTGAAGGAAAAGTCAGAATACGCACCAAAAGGGCCGATTGCGCGGCTAACATTGTCGCATTCAAATCCGGTTCCAACTGGAAAGCCGCCATATCACACGGCAACGACAAAGACGTTGCCACGCCGAGCGCGACCTCTGGGTCTTTAAGCGCCGAGGCATCCGAAGGAACCGGCATGCTTCTTACCATCGGTCGAATCACAAAGGGCACAACCTCACTCGATCCCTCCATTCGAGGACGTTTGCCGCCGTGATCTTCTAAACCGACCTCACGATCCCTAGCGTGTTTCTCCGCCTCTCCCTCAACATCCTGGATGGCTTTCCCAACCAATGCGGATTCGGCATTCTCATTTGTTGCGGCCTCGTCAACAATTAACAACGATTTCGATTCGGTAACTGGGAGGGAATGTTGAGATTCACTGGTGGGCGGTTCGGTCGAAAGGCCCTCCGCTCTTCGCCGTGCAGCTAACCTCTCCGCATTCGCCTTCTTAGCAAGCTTTGTCAGGCTTAACCCAGCCATGTTAGTAGATCCCGAGATAGGAAGATTGTTTGTACGTGGAGGAGCGTCGTCAACAGAGAGGTTCCCCCGCCCCGAAGTAGAGGGAGGATCGGCGGAATCCAATACCTCCTCAGATTCGGCCTCTGACAGATCTAATTTGGCAGTATCGGATACTTCAGTATTCTCCGAATCGGACCCTTCGAAACCTACCTATCTCAAGTTTTTGAAGTCGGAAAAAATACGAGCGACGAGAAAATCTTCCTCCTTCGGAATCAGTATGTTTTCCGCAGCCGAAAAGGTTGTATATGTAGGCTCGTAGCAAAGCAGAACATGAGCCGCTCTTCCCTGCTTATGAAGACTGCGACGGCCGAAATAACTAAGAGCAATCCTAATGTCCGAAAGAACGGCGTCGTCAGTTGAAGCTCGGATTTTTTTTAAATCGTTCCCTGCAAAAGACAAGCCGTAAGACTCAAGAAAACAGGGTATGGCAAATATGAGCACACAATACAAGCAAGAGAGCATTCGGCGACCTGGTTCGCCCCTACGTCTAGGAATAGGATCGACACGATCCTCCCCTTCGCCGAACTCCCAGTTGCCGCGGACAACGACCATGACATCATCAACTCGTTTCCCAGAGCTGGAAAGCATAGTGATTAACTGATGATCTGTATCCTTAGCTCTGAGGAAGTAACGCCCGTGCCGACCAGAGGACTTGGCCAAAGCATAACAGTGCCGAACGGCAGGAATGCCAAGATTAATTCCAAGGCAACGGTTCAGCGCTACGACCCCCATTATAATTCTAAAGAAGTTCACATTGGGTTGGGAAGGGATCAAATCCCAATGGCGAAGGGCAGTCCTTAGAAACGGGTGAAGGGGAAAGCGAACTCCACCTTCTGCGATTGACAAAAGGGGAAAGACAATCGTGGTTTTGTCCTCCCTCTCCATGTCAAGAGTGTCGTCCGCCACAAATGACAGGTGGACATCGTCAGGAATAGAGAAATGGCGTCTAAAGCCAACAAGTCGATCTGACGAAAGGAGGTCTTTCAAATGTTTCGCCATAACCTACTGTCTATAAGAACATGCGACGGAATAAACAAACCAGGAAAAGCTTCAGAGCAGGGGAGAGGAAAACTTACAAAAATGAAGAGAGTATCACAGACGGAAGAATTGCAAGAACGATTCGAAGAGCAACCCAGCATCCAGCGTCATAGAACACGGATTTGAAAGGACATCAGATTTTAAATCATAATAAATAGGCATGTACGAAGGGTCGGGAAGTTAAGACGACGATTAAAGGGGGAGTAATTAAATGTCCGCGTGATGAACCCCCAACCTTTGGTTCGGAGTATTTGAAAATCGGAACCAAGCATTTCACCCAACTGTCATTGACAAAACGCTTGGGGGGCAATTGTGGGAGCCGAATAAATAGAAGAACGAAATTTGGTATACCCGAGGAGCCGGGAACTGAACGGCTCCATTCCGCTCAACTGGGACGCCGAATCCGTTCTTAAGGCCGAATAGACTTGAGAAGGCATATCAGGACAAATGAAAGAATAATAAATTAAAAGTAGACTCTGGCCCCGAGGCCCAGAAAAGGGATATAAATACAAGAGCTTCAGATTTGTAAAGGTATGTAAGAATCACTTCTAAAAACTGAGTCAACAAGCTTTCTTGAGTATTGGAACTGACTTGTCCGTCGGAGTGCTAATTCCGGCACCCCCGACCGGAGTATTTGTGTCTTTGCAGGTGGCTAGCTGAGGATCATTGGCGTCTTCCAGGATCTGAAGAGTATTTCCAAACCACTTCCCCACATTATTGAAGTTCCAGAATTAGCTCGAATATTAAGGTAATTACGCACCGGGAGGTCGTGAAGAAATCTGGTGAGAAATTTGATGCTTCCATGAATGGGTGTGCCGAACAACTTGGTACCCTCACGGCTGCTGTATTGTATTTTATTTATTTATTTTTATGTTGATTTATATTCTCTTTTTATTTTTATTTATTTTTAATAAATGTAAGCAACAATTTATATATGGACCTATATCTATAAATTTGGTCAAGTCATTCAATAAAGGCTGGACACCACCTGTGAGTCTAAATGTATATAAATAAATGAATTGAGTTTAGCCGAACAACCTTGTTGAATTGCTAAAAAGAGGCTCTCTTTAAGAAAAATGAAACCCATTTGTAGAGAGAGAAAATGGAAATGCAAAAGTAGACCATGAATTCTATGTTATTTTAAAACTTTTTACTGAGATTCACAGTGAACAAAAAACTCTATTTTGTAAGCACAAACATATATACCTCCAATCCAAGAACCAATCTTAAACTAATTTGCAGAGAGCAAGATCAATCAGTGTTGTTAAAGTTTTACTTACAAGAACATGTTTGCTCCTCTCTTCGTTGAACTCTTGCAGACGTTTCCCACAGACGACGCCAATTGTGAGACCATGAAATATCCTCTCACATGGATGTTGTAGAGATCCAACGAAGAAATGAACTTGCTCCTTGTAGACTTGCAAAGATGAGCATGATCGGCGCCACCCAACCGGGGCTGTCGGCTGGAGACACTCCGATGCTAAAATCAGTCATTTGATTGAAAGAATAAAGCTATGGAAATCAAGAGAGTTGGTGTATGGTGTAGGAAGAGAATGCCTGCGCTTTCTTCTGGGATGCCCCCCCTTTTATATAGATGGGGGGGGGTGATATTTTTTTGGGCTGAACCCATTGTAGGCCTTATTTGGGTTAACCACGATAAGCGGATGTATATTATTTTTTGGCTCCCACATATATGTATGAACAAAATAGTAGATTCATATATATATATATATATTAAGAATGGATGGTCGATTTTAATTATTGTTTATTAACCTTTTAATGTAATTATATTTAGATCAAATTAATCATAAATATTTAATTATTTGTTGTAATTCTTAACATTTTAATCTTATTTTAATCTAATTATATTTTAGATTAATCTTTAATTATTATTTATTTTATATTTTAATTTAATTATTTTTTAAATCATTTACTAATTATATTTTATTTTTTATATCAATTCTTAATTATATTTTATATTTTAGATTAGTTCTTAATTATATTTTTATTTTATTTTAAGTAACATCTTAACATACAAGGTCATTTGTGTCTTTTTCAAAGTTAGTTTTGGAGGAAAATAAGGAAAATTCTATTTCTACACATCTAATTACCTCAGTGCACACACTTAATGAAATATTATTTTAATGTCAATTATACCCTAAATTAAAATGATCATAATAGACATCTACCAACACCCATAATATTATATGAAAATATTCTTTATACACATATTTTAAAAGAAAAAAAAAATCTCAATGTACACCTTTTGAGTAAAAAAAAAAATTAAACCTTAGTTTTTTCATTGTTGTTATTTTGCTTGCTATAGACTATATACTCATTTATTGCTTGCAAAGTAATACTCTCATAACAACTTTCATATTATTTTAATCTCTAGATTTATACTCTATTAGTGATGAAAATGTTAATTTTTTTGTGCATAATTTTTTTTTCCTTTTGCGGTTTTCAGTCGGACAACCAGTGTCGAATTATTTCATTATATTTGGACATCAACTATCGAATTATTTCATTATACTTGGACATCAACTACTGAAAGTTTTTTATTTTTTATTTTTTTTTGGGAACAAATTTGTCAAACTAATCACTTTTATTCGGAAGTTAAGTTTTGAATTAAATGCATAATTTCAAAAAACCAGTGCCGAAATCCCTAAACCGAAAAGTATAATAAAAAAAAAACAAGGGTTTGATGGCAATGGAGTGCACATAAATCTGAAAATGCTAAATGCAATAACAAAATGAAAAGATACATCATCTTCAAAAATATTTTGGAGAGTTTTCAATGGTATTTTTAATGGAGATTCAATAAGGTCTTCAATGGAGGACTTTGTCTTCACTTCACTTCACTTCATACTGTGATCTTGAATGGTCTTCACATGAGTCTACAAATTTGGAAGTAGGGTCACTTAACAAGTGTGTGGAAATGAGGGTTGAGTGATGTGTATACAATGATTATGAGTGAAAGATATAATTGTAACTTTTCATGTGTGGATTGAGAAAATTAATTAATAATCAAATTAATAAATATGTATACTGAGAGAAGATGTGCACTAAAGTAATTAAGTGTGTGAAAATAAATTTTTTTAGGAAATAATTGATTTCCTCACCAAATTTGTCTCAAAGGGGCGTGCACATCAAAATTGCAGTTTAGTTCAAAATTACAATAGAAATAAGTAGTTGTTTTTAAATGATACAGAATAAAGTCAAACTGGGGGGATATTGTCACGATCCAAACCTGCCCCTATAGGTTTAACACTATAACCGGCTAGTAATCCCAACATTACCGAAGGCTTCTTAAACAGATACATAATATTAGGGGCTAGGGGAAGCAAAATACAAACATACATCGTCCATTGAGCTGTGCAGACTTACATGAAACAGAAAATATTTAAACTTCTTATATGCATCTATTATCACATCAATCCTGCGTCATCATATATATAGAGGAGACAAAAGGGACTTAGCCCTATATACAGAATAACCAAAAACTTAACTTGAATCACATAACCTTGGCACTTGACATATCTAGAACCTTCACGGGAGGCACATAAGTTGGCAAACAAGACAGAGTCCAGGCAGAATCTCTAGGCCTGGTCTCGCATCTGATCACCTACATACTGTAACAAGTCCGCGAGGGGCCTCATGGGTTATAGTTCGGACTCAAATTGTCACGGTTCTTAATCTGAACCAAAGAGTCCAAATCCGGCAAATCGTTTTGAGAAAAACAAATTTTTAGAAAAGAAGTGCCAAACATGGACTGCTTTGCCAGATACAGAGTCGCCACCTAAATATTTTTTTAATGGGGGAATTTAGGAAACCCTGACTCGGTGCCAAAGGCCACGTGTCCGTCATCACCAAAGTTGCCTCGGCTCAGGAACTTGGGTACGATTGGGGAAGGTCAGCTATGAGCACCCCCTCTCGCCCGATCCGAAGATCGGCCTCTACTAATCGTGATATCCGATTTTGAAAACGTTATGTGTTCTTATTCCGGTTATTAGCCTAGAATTACTATGTTATGCGCGCAGCAAACAAGTATAGACCAAATCGCCTAAATTGGAACAAAACACTTCATGTTTGTTTTGAAAATGATTTGCTACTCGCAAATAGGCTAAAATGTAGGTTTTGCCACTCCCGAGTAGGCTTTAGAAAAGATGGTTTTGCCACTATCTAGTGGGCTTAAAACTCCCAGTTTTGATGCATTATTCCAATTTAGATAATTCAACCTCCATCCACAAGCATTCAAGCAGTTATATCACATAAGCAGCTAGCCTCATGGTAATCATGCTATTATGGCAACACTCACACGCATGCGGTATGCTAAAGCATAAAAAGCTCACCTAGTACTCCAAGCCAAAACAGAAACTAGTTAGCAATCATATGCATGATCCCAGTTCATGTTAAGATGGCTAATGCAACACATGCAAGATGCAACTACAATAGGCTCGGCTATCCTAAAGATGGCATGTGAAATGCTGCAATTAACAAGTACTCAACTTAGAATTGAAATACAAGTGCAGTTAGTATGATGTGCCGAGCCCAGTGCATGTAAGACAAATGAATGGATGCACGCATGCATAGCATAAGGTATGCTAAATTAAACATGACCTAATACTAACCATCAAAAGCAAGTAAGTAAAAGGAAGAAAGAAGCGGGGGTCGGAAGACATGCACACACGCACCCACACTTATTACAATTTTGCCCTCGCTCGGAGGGACCGAAAGAATAATACAATTTAATTAACCTACAAGCTAATTAATTATTACAGACCACCTAATTAATTGATAAATCAATTGAATATAATTAAGCAGTAAACAGTAGCCTCGGGAAGAGGGTCCAATGCATGAGCGCTTGGTTCCGCTCGGGAGTCACTGCCATGCACAAGATGCCTCTACTTTGGCTGTTATCCTCCTCTGAAGGCTGCACAAGTCCCATGGTTGCTTCTCTGAGTGCTGTAGAGCACCACCGGCTAAAGGGATTGGTCACCGGCCATGTATAATGGTCACTGGCCACAAAATACTCCATCGGCCAACAATGGATGGCCGGTCAGCATTGAAGATGGCCGGCCGGCCAAATCTCCCTGCAGAAACTGGTTTGACAGCAGCAGAGGACAATACTTGGCGTGGCAGTGTATTCCAAGGAATATATGTACCAACCACACTCCTTATCATATTTATGACTCAAAGGAGGATGGGCCTCAATTCTCGGGCCACCAATCACGCATTTCCATGCATGATGGCCCAAAGAATCAAGTGTGCATGTTGATATGGAATGCAATGCACATAATCAAGCAAATTGAACTCAACCTCTATCACAAGCAATTCAAGAGGTAAAGCATGCATGCCAATGTAATGCAATCCTAAGCATGCTGACTAGTATGCAACATGGACAATGCTAAGAAGCATACAAGGCATACAATGGTCATGCAAGACATAAGGCATGAGACAATGCAACTAACAAGTATGCAAGGCACAATATGGGTGTTCAAACATACAAGCAAGCATGTGACTTCATTCAATCATGCAGCTCCAATCATGCAATAACACATAAATATGCAACAACATACAAGGTGGGCATACAACAACATGCAAAGGGGTGGTCTTAAACTAACATGGATAGCTTGCAAGCATGCCAAAATCAGTGGCCAATACTATGGAAGTGAGGGCCAACACACACACACATGCATGCAAATATGGTCCAACACTTAAGCACATAGAGACAACTTGTAAGCACAAAAAACATGGACTAATGACATGCAACATAAGTTCTGAAAATCATGTTAAAATGGTGCCAAACCAAGCCAACAAGACAAGCATAAGCATGTAATTAGAGGTCCAAAACTCAAGGCAAGCTAAGGAGGTATTGAACTACCCTTAGCAAAACCAAACATGGCATGAATTGAATGACCAAAATCAGAGGTTTAGGATGTTGAAACATAACTAAAAACACAATGACACGGCATCCTAGGGGCCTAAACAGGATGGCATGCATGGAGGCCTAAACATGGAACATGAGATGACAACCTTATGAAACATCAAAGGGACATCAAATGCAAGCATATAAGCACATCATGAGGTCTGAAATAACATACTAAGTGGTTCCAAACCACTGAAACAAAGCAAGGATGGCATGCTAGAGGGGCCAATGCTTAAGGCATACAAGATGGGTTGCATGGTAGCTATACAAAGCAAATCATGGATGACCCAAACAACCAAAAAAAGTCCTCAAGCACACTAAAATATGCATAAAAGCTTCACAAAGCTTGGGCAAAATACATGAGCATGGTAGTCTAAATGCTATGCATGTATTGAGGCAAATCATGGCATTACAAGGCATGTATGCTAAGCAAGCATGGTGTACCAAAACCAACTAAACACAATGCTATATTATGACATAATAAGCATGAAAATCAGTCAAGGCATGGCCAACATGAACCTAAACATGGTGCTCACTAAAGAGGCAAAAATGGCCCTTTTCAAGGACAACAAGGAGAGGGGGTGGCCCTCTCCTTCCTAGGACCTCAAGGCATCATCCTCACCTCTGAAATCCCTTAAGATTTCAGTGGTGAGGAGGCCCAAACACAATGGTCCCGGAGCTCAACCAAAATGGCACAAAACAAAGGCCAAACAAGCCTTAAGACGGGTCAAACAACCCCAAAGCTTAAAACACCCTTAACAAACTATTTAGAGCAGACAAAAACAAGATTTTTATATGTTATATGCTAAGCTCAAAAACAGATGCAAGATAGGCGAAAAAGCTTTGCAAAAATGGGATAAAAAGGGACAAAAGTCTTACCCTTGTAGACCCTCTTCACAAACTATGTTCCAGCGGCTCTTTTGGTTCCAAACCAGTCCAAAAGCTTCAAGGAAAGACCTCTGGTACCTCAGCAACCAAGAAAAGGTGTGATGGTGGGTGTTTGTGCACAAAAATGAGACTAAACACACACTAAACACAAGAGAGAGAGAGATATAGAGATAGAGGATATATGTAAACCCTAACCTAAAGCTCAAGCTCTGAAAATGTTGTCTAAGTTGTCTAACCCTTCAACAAAAGAGAAGAGGTTCTCTTTTATAGACAATTTTGTCTTGTAAAGCTTCCAAAGGAAGCTAACAAGAGGGAAATCCCTCCATACACGTGTATGGAGGGGGTGACAGTGTATGCCAGCTGCACAAAAATATCTGCAAAAGCAGATGCACAGTAGTCGGCCGGCCAAAAATGCAATTGACCAAAGAAAGATAGCCGGCCGGCCAAACATTTGGCCGGTGGCAACAAAACACAGCCGGTGGCCTCAAGCCATGGCCGGTGGAGTGTGAGGATGGCCCACAAGTCATTCCCTGCCCCTCCAAGGCAAAACACAAGTGGTTGGTGCAAAACCAGACACGAAACAGTCGAGTCGAGAGATCCTGAGGCAAGGCGCGTAGCCGAGACCTCCGGGAACTCAAGACGAACACAAACATGGATGATCACCGAGTGTTCAAGCGGTGACGTCTAAGCCTTGAGGACGGTCAAAAATGGGGTGTCTACACATACATATATAAAAACATAAGCGAGAGTCTAGTGAATAACAACAATGTAAAGAGGTTATGAATAATGTCCTTATTGTAATCCAAATCGGTCAATTATAGCAGTAAATAGAAAATCAGAATCATAAACGTAACAGATCCATATTTCATACATAAAGCATAGCAGTTATACATGGTACATCCAATAGTAGAACGATATAGATGGTCATGAAGATTGAACAGACGGTCATGTAGACTAAATAGTCATATATGATGGCCATCAATACAGTAAACAAAAGTTCCAAGAAGTGGAACTGACAAAGAACTCTGTAACAGTAATAATAAACAGATGCTAAGGATGCCATGAATACAATTCATAAAAATAGGACGATCATTCATTTAAACAAAAACACCATTTCAGAAACAAAATATAGCATAAGTCAAAAAATACTTATAATTAAACATATCTTTACGAGATTGTTACTTATAGTGGTTTCTAGAAATGGTTGACCGGTCCTCGAATCTTGACTTGTAATCACAATGCGCATAGCACAACATATCGAAACGTAGAATTACTCTTTCGATCAAATTTACTTCCCTTAATCTTTTCTTAATCAAATAAACCGATCCCTTACTATGCTCCTTAACCAATTATTTATGTTGGTTCTAAACTCATTAGTCCTTAATGGGTCATAAATCATATCTAGGAAAATAGAAAGAAATGAAAGAAAACCGGGCTAGGAAAAGAAATACCGTGAAACAATTAGAAAGAAAGTGAACTACTTTCACTAATTTGAACATATCTATTTGTGTACTAAGAATTTGGGTGTGAGACCACCACTATTAGAAACTAGACTTCCGGGGCTTGAATTTAGGCTCAAGAATCACTTAAAATGGAGTCCGGATGAGGGAGATATGCTTATTTAAAATTGGTTGAAACAAGGCAATCCGCACGTGCGGAAATCCAAACCGCACGTGCGGTTCTGGGCTTCCAGTAGTAGGTCCGAAATTTCAGTATGTTCTAAATGGTTTCTTTGCATGTTCTTGAGCTAGGGCTTAGTGAAACTCAGCATATACCTTATAAATTCATTAATAAATATGGGAATAAGGTTGTTTCCAAATCAAAGGCATCAAAACTTGGTTTGTCTTAAAGAATCTCAAGTTTTGCTTGTAACGCCCCGAGAATTGGGCAGGGTATATCTATTTATACAACAAAGCAAACCTGATAGACAAACACATATATATAGCTAACTATTCCATACATCCATTTCCTTTAAATCCCAAATGCCAAATACATGTTGTTCACATCTCAATGCCCCAGTTCCAATCCCAAGCATGCATTTTACAACAAGTATGAAATGGAAGCCAAATAGATAATAAGTTCCCTACAGGCTTACAAATTTATCCAAGAACATTCTTGGTTACACAAAATGGAGTTTCAACTCAACGCAATACAGCCCTGCGTTTACATTCAACAAATAACAATAAAATAAAAATGAAGCCTCAGCTCCGAGTCCTCCAAAGTTAATGCTTTGGCGGAGGCATAGCACCTGTACCTGAAATGGTTTCCCTTATAAGGTGAGCCACAGCCCAGTAGAAATATATTACACAACATATGAACCATGACAAGACTAAAGAGGAGTATGCTCATGCCATGCTCATGATAAAACAATTTATCTCACTTTTTATAAAGCATGCAATGCTGAGATGCAACAACAGATATAAAACCATTTCCATTTTAAACCATATATGTTACATGAATATAGGCTCTGTGAATCTCTCGGTGAGTGTCTGCAAGCAGGCCCTAATGCACTACCACTGTCATTTTTACCAGTAAACTAGAAGGCTCGACATCTAACCGCACGGTTCTACACCCCTTACCAGATTCACCAAGTATTCATCTTTTCGCAAAAAGATACATTTCCAAATATCTCTAAAAAACAGATACATTTCCAATGAAGTGAATGTAATGCAATGTCCAATGCAACAAATGAGGAATGTGGTTCAATTTACCTAAGTCTCATACATTTCTACAACAATCATAGTTATCTTTCACCGATAGCCCAAAACAGATATTTCTAAACAGATATTTAAACAATTAAATTCTAAAAATTCCGATAAATATAATCTATTCCACATCTCATCAAATATGAACAACTACACTAGTTTTCATATCACAATCACGTCCGGTAACCTCTCAAGGTCCATTTCTAACCGTGTCGGTTTTATTCCAACAAATACATTAAACAAAATAATACCGTTAATGCCCAAGAAAACATCATTTTCTTTCCAAACTCATTCTCCAAGAATTATTCAACTATGACATATTATTTTGATCAAAAGTCCCAAAAGTTAAACATAATTCCTTTGTTTTCTTTAAAAATGCTCTTTTGGTCGCAAATCGGTAAAAATTTCAAAACTGATCAAATCGAAATCCGTTTTTGTTCAAAGTTAAAACATAGCTCTTTCATAACCTTACAAACATATTCCAAGTTTACACTTTTGCAATTTGGGCATCAACTCTTTATTTCTCTCAAAATTTCCCTTTTAAGCAAATAAATCACAAAATTTTCAAAAATTCTAATTAAATTATATACAAATCTAAACTCCATATAATTAAGTAAAAGTGCATAAAGAAGTGTTGAAAAAATCCCTACCTCAAGCTAGAAGAGGAAACAAGCAAAAATCTAAATTTTTAATTTTGTCGAATTTCGATCTCCACCGGTCAAAATGTTGCTCTCGCCAAGCTCTTCATTTTGGCCTCAAGAACTAGGGTCTAAAACTTAATCGATTTTGGTGGATCAAAGGTTTTACATGATAGATGTAAAGTAGAAAAAAAAAAAAAATAAATAAAAAATTCTAAGAAAGAGAAAGAACTGAGAGCCGAGAGAGAAAGATCTAGTGGTGTGTTGCCCCTTTTTTATTTTATTTTATTTTATCCCTCACCCCCCTTAGAATTGCTCTCTGTCGAGCTCTCCCTTTTTCTTTCTCAATTTCCTCCATTTTTTAAAGCCCACCGAACCTCCTTTAACAACAATAATGCTCTCTTAAAATAATATATAATGATTTTCCACCTTGCTTTTGAATAAAAGACCAGAGAGAGAGAGAGAGAGATAAGGTTCAGCCACTTCTTTTTTTTTTTTAATCATTTTCTTCCACCATCTTTGAACTACACCCGTGTATATATAAATATATATATATATATATATAACTAAAGGTATATTTTAGGAACATTATAATATTTTGTAACATAAGAAATAAAATGATATAATTATTTTTTCACCACAAAATATATTTCGTTTAATGGTACACACCATAAATATCCACAACTCTTTTATGGTAGTCAAATAATAATAATAAAACCACAACATTATTACATAGTTACTAACGGGTCACAATTCAATAAATTGGGGCCAAAATGGATGGAGTTTAATAATTTAAAATAAATCCCCAACTGAGATTAAAGTATAAATTAACTTTAAAAGACTTAAGGTGGTCCTCAACATTCACATAATTAAATATGAACCAAAATGATTAAGTATGGGCTAATTAAATAAAACCCAAAAATTGAATTTATATCTCATTTATTACTCAGGACCCAAGAATCACTATAACTAAAACTAAAAAAATAATTTTGCCAAGCGGGCCTTACGAAGTCGAAATCAATAAGTAATTCAATTTATTTTCACCAATTTAAATAGAATGGTTCACAACACCACAACAATAATAATAAGAGCAAAATTCAATTTGATTCAACTCGCTACATTGCTCAAGTTTTCATGAATTGATTTCTTTTCTAAAATTTTGATTTTCTTTCATCTAAAATATGAATTCAAGTAAGTAAAATCTTTAGAAATCATAAGTATATGTAGAGATAAGGATTCTAGTATATCAAGAATATTAAAACTTCAATCAAAATGATGAATTCTTGAATTCTTTAGCTAATTCTCCAACCTAGCTTAACTTTTCTTACTTCCTTCATAGTTTCTTCATTCTTAAACCAAATTAATCCTAACTTTTTCCTATTCTTAGATGTTAGGGGTGTTAACTATAGGAATTTGGGGTGAAATCTTACCTTGAATTGCTTCCTAGCTTGCATTTGATGAAGTTCTTGGAATATTTCTCTTTTCCCCTCTTTTTCTCTACTTTTCTTCTCTACTTTCTTCCTATCCTTCACTTCTTTATCTTGATGTCTCCAGAACTCTCTCAATCTCTCTCTCTCTCTCTCTCTCTCTCTCTCTCTCTCTCTCTCTCTCAGATTTTTATTTGTATTTTTATTTTTTTTTTATTTAGGCTAGCAAAGCCTATACACATATATCTATATATAATATTTAATGAGATCAATTTAATTCATTATGAATTAGATTTTTACGAAACTTCATACTAGATTCTAAAAATCATACTGATCATAAATATGTAATTGATTTGGCTTTCTAGCACATCTAAGGTCCTCAATTTTTAGTTTAAAGCTATAAGTTCAACAGATTTTTTTTTTCTTTTTTACAACCAACAGACATAATAAAACTAACCATGACTAATCACAAGTCCCACGTAATTTAATTAATCTAATTTGACTTCCAATAGAGACCAATTAATTATATTTAAATTTATCAGTCTCAATCAGATTTTTTAATCAAACTCTCAAAAGGCTCCAAATATTAAATTAAACTCATTATCATCATCAATTTTGGTTTCATAAATTCCCAAGGCCTTCAATTTCAAATCAAACCCAAAATCTCCGTCGATAAATTGCACATTCAATTGAACATCTCAAAACTGAATTTAATTCATAATAATCTCAATTCTCAACCTTCATAACTTGATCAACTCCAATTCGGACCCAATTAATAAAATTTCAATTTTACTAAACTGAATCGAATATTTGATTAAACTCCCATATGGTCCAATACTCAAAATTAAAATAATTTAATTCGTCAATTTTACTTTCTTGAGCCACTTAAGCTTTTAATTTCTAATTTCAAAATAACTTTTTTATAAAATTATATACAAATCAACCCTAATATTGTTCACCAATTTCACAATTAAATCGGAATAATAATTAATTAAAATCTAAATTATCTTAATTAATAAATATAAAATATTTTACGTGGTCACAAATATGGAGGACTATTTCCTTTTTAAAATAAAGGGTAAATTACACTTACACCCCTTGAGGTTTAGGTTTAATACATATCATTCCTTGACGTTTGGGAAATTACACTAACCCTCCTATCATTGAAATTATTTAGACTGAATGAAGATATTAAACTCATGAACTCTCTCTTTTTTTGCTTTACTTTACTTTCTTCTTTTTTTTCCCCTTTCCTTTACTCTTTTTTTTAATGTAATTTCCTCTGTTTTTCTACTAGGAGTTGTTATTTTTTATATAAGCTGGGGGTTTGTGAAATGAGACTATTAACCACAGGGGTGGGAATGTAATTTCCAAAACGTCAGGGGTGGGTTATAATTGGACTAAACCTCAAATGGTGTCAATGTAATTTACCCTAAAATAAATGATTTTGAGTGATACGTATCTTCCGATAATTTTTCTGAGGACACTGATAAAAAAATGTTTTATAAGTAACAAATGATTACTAACGTTTACGTTTTCAGTTTATATTTACAAAAATTTTATAAACTGGTTTTGGTTTATTTTTAGAAAAACATAAACTACAAACACGTTTGGTAATTGACAAAATGTTTAAAAAATTTTAAAAATATAAAAAAGAGTGAGAAATGACAAGTGGCGGCAGAAGACGGTGGTGGAAAGTGGTGATGATGGGTGGTGGATAGCTGGTGGTGGTGGTGGCGGTGGGTGGTGGTGGGTGGGGGTGGTGGTGGTGGGGTGGGTAGGTGACGGTGGCTGGTGGTAGCGAGTGGGGTGTGGTGGTGGTGGTGGGTGGTGGTGGCAGGTGGGTGGCGGATGGCGGGTGGTGGTGGTGGTGGTGGGGGTGGGGGTGGTGGCGGGTGGGTGGGTGACGATGGCAGGTGGTGGGTGGTAGCGAGTGGGTGGTGGTGGCAGGTGGGTGGCGGATGGCGGGTGGTGGCGGGTGGGTGGTGGGTGGTGTGATGGTGGTGGGTGGGGGTGACGGTGGCGTGTGGTAGGTGGTAGCGAGTAGGTGGTGGTGGTTGGTGGGTGGTGATGGCAGGTGGGTGGCGGAGGTGGTGGTGGTGGCGGTGGGGTGGGGGGTGGGTGGTGGTGGGGGTGGTGGTGGGTGGGGGGTGGAAGTGGTGGATGGTGGTGGCAGGTGGGTGGTGAGTAGTGGTGGCAAGTAGGTGGGTGGTGGCGGTGGTGGTGGTGGCGAGGGGTGGGTGGTGGTGGCAAATGGGTGGTAGGTGGGGGTGGTTGGTGGGTGGCTGGGAGGTGGTGGGGTGGGTAGTAAGTGGCGGTGGCCGGTGGTGGTGGGGGGTGTGTGGTGGGTGGTGGTGACGGGTGGGTGGCAGGTGGGTGGTGAGTAGTGGTGGCAAGTAGGTGGCGGGTGGTGGCGAGGGGTGGGTGGTGGTCGCAAATGGGTGGCAGGTGGGTGGTGGTTGGTGGGTGGCTGGTGGGTGGTGGTAGTGGGTGGTAAGTGGTGGTGGCCGGTGGTGGTAGGGGGTGTGTGGTGGGTGGTGGTGGCGGAAGACGGTGGTGGAAAATGGTGGTGGCTGGTGGCTAGTGTTGGGTGATAAAAAAAAAAAAAAAAACTGAAAACTCAAAATGGAAACACATTTTTTGTGTTTTCATTTTTTGGCCAAATTTATAAACTGAAACAATTGATTTATAAATCAAAAATTTTACCAAACAAGTTTTTATTTGAGTTTTTAAAATTTTTGTAAACATAACTAGAAAACTGAAAACGTAAGTGTTACCAAACGGTACCTACATAATACATCTCTTTATTCTCAGTAAAAAGAGAAGAAAAAAAAAGTGGTAAATGATTACAAGGGCAAAATCAGACAGATTTTAGGATACGTGTGGAAAATTTTATGATGTTCTTCTAAAGGGATGCATATCATATATCTTTTATTATAAAAATTTATAAAGTGAATGTGAAACTGATCCAAACTAAAGGAGGATATGGAGGATTTTTTTCCTTTTTAAAATAAATGGCAGGCCAGGCTGCTATGCTGCCAATGCCGGGCGCATGCTACAACCTTGTTTATTTATTTCTCCTCTTTTTTCTTCTCCTTCTAGCAAAAACCCACTTCGCTTTCTCTTCGTGTCAAATTTTGTTTCCCTCCTCACAATTTGCATTTTCATTTTCATCTCCATTCACTCTTCTACCCTCTATTTCTCCGTATTCCACAACCAAACCTAATTTATGATCCAAAATCAGCGGTTGTTTGGTTTAATTTTTAAATTATTTTTAGACGGATTTTTATTTGTCTTTATTTATTTATTTATTTTTATACTTTTGTCAAATTTTGTTACTTTTTCAATATATGAAGAAGAGATGTATTTAAAAAGTAAAAAAAAAATAATTTACTAAAAACAAATGAAAAGCTAAACAAAAATGCATACAGATTTTTATTTGAATTTTTATTTTTTTAATAATTTTTTTGTTCTTATGAAAAAAATTTACTAAATATAAACAAAAATCTATAATAAAATCTTACACTTTGAGAGTTTTGTTGCAAATTGCAATGTGGTCTATTTGTCAGTTATTGTTAGATTTTGTATAAAAAATATTATGTTTAAAACTAGAGGGATCAATGTAAATTTTTTTTTTTTTTTTTTTTATCAGCAAAGAAAAGGAATTTTATTGATAAAACAAAAAACTATTACATCAATAATAGTTATCCACTTTGCTTATAAAAGAAGCTCCTCAATCAATAGAGATCCTCATATATTAAAAGCCTTAACATTAAACATTCAATTATCTGGTGCATTTACTAATATGTTAGATAATGTCCATAACATTGCTTTAATTTACAGAATTTACTACAAATGCATTAAAACAAATCTGAATGTTCAAGCTTTAACCAAAAGTCCAAAAGATAAAACATTACTTATTCAAGGTAGTACTAATGAAACTAATATTTCCTTCCCAAAAATGATTTGTTGGAAAGATATCACCCTTCTTGATGATTGGATTACAGTTAATGAAAATTATTCCCAAAAGTTAAAATTAACAATCTTCCACTAGTCAAAATATTCAAGATATTCAACAATATAATCACTACAAGAATCTGCACTTTTAGCAACCACTTTCCGCGACCAATATAAAAGTTAGTAGCTAAAAGTTACCTTTTGGCGACCAAATATTTATTAGTCGCGAATGATCATTATTTTTGGCAACCAATATGAGCTGGTCGTAGAAGGTTATATTTTGGCGACCAAAAAATGAGTTGGTCGCAGAAAGTGTGTAAGAGGGGCTAATTTGAGCCCACTAAATTATTTAGGCCCAATAACCCAAGATTAGTGGGCCTGAATTTATCGCAAGTCCAAGATTGGTGGGCCCAGATTTATCGCCGTCAAACGGGCTGAATGGCTCTAAGCCTCGAAAGGGTTCGGATCCACGAACCTAGAGATTTACTCGGGCCCGGACTCGAAAAGGTATTAAGCAAGCCTAGAGATCCGAGGCCCTTGGACTCGAAAGGGTTCGGATCCACGAACTTAGAGACTTACTCGGGCCCGGACTCGAAAGGGTATTAAGCAAGCCTAGAGATCCGAGGCACTCGGACTCGAAAGGGTTTGGATCCACGAACCTAGAGGTCCGAAGCACTTGGCTTCGAACGGATTCAGACGCAATCTAGAAGTTGCTCCGTTAATGAGTTCCAGAACACTTGCGGGCTCGGAGCTTTCCGGGATCTACGCACCAAAACCATGGGCGTAATGGAGTTCGAACAAAGGACCCGATCCCGAGGACGGTGAGTGGAGATAAATTCACTCTTCGGTTAAAGTAGCCTATACCCGGGTCGAGGTAGCACGATCTAGGGGGTCCCTGAGACTCGACAATATTTGCGGCAGGGCGTTCTCTTGAACTACCCCTAACCCTTATGCGGCAGGACATCCTCTAGGACTACCCCTGACCCTTTGGGATGATTGGGGATCATTGGTTAGGTGTGGCTAAGAAGAAGGGTTCGCCGAGGGGTTGATCTCCTCTTCAGGGTTTTTCTCATCCTCGGAGAGGTCACCTCCTCGGACAAAGTGGTTAGAGAGAATATTTCCCATGTGCCTTGCACGTGGGCTTCATCCTACATCATGAGGTGCCTATAAATAGCACCCATCCATAGCTTTACAAGGGATGGATTTTGGAGAGATGACTCTTGGGAAAGAACTAATTTCCCATCTCCATTATCAACCTTGAGAGTGAAAGTGGGAGATCCATGGGAGAGCCTTGCCATTATTCTCTCTCTGGCCATTTTGCCTTCTTCTTCACCCAATCTCTTATCTCCATCATCTCCTTTACTCTTGTGTTCTTGAGTTGAGACTATTGAAGAATCTAAGCCTCTCATAATATTCTAGAGAATTCGAAGTTGTTCTTCAAAGATCTTCGAATTTTCCAACTACTTTCTTGAACCCTCTCATACAAAGTGATATGCTTTTGGCGACCAACTATAAATTTGGTCGTGGAAGGTCACATTTTGGCGACCAAAAAATAAGTTGGTCGCGGAAGATCAAAAATAAGTTGGTTGTGGAATTGGCGACCAAAATTTTAGTTGCCAAAAACTTATTTTCCCCGACCAAAAAATACTTTAGTTGCTGTATATTGAGTTTGGCTACTAAAACAATTTAGTCGCTGAATGGAAAATAAAATATTATTTATTCTTTGGCGACCAAAAATTTGGTCGTCAAAAACTCATTTTCAGCAACCAAAAAAAAATCAGTTGCCAAATTAATACTTTTAGCGACTAATATTTTAGTCGCTGTTGATTGAGGTTTGGCGACTAAAAAGGTTTGTCGGTGAAGGTACCTTTTCTGCGACTAATCTAGTCTTTTCGTCGCCAAATATTAATGAATTTTTTTTACTTTTGATCTTTGCCGACCAAAGATGTGGTCGGCAAATACTTATTTTTAGTGACCAAAAAACAATTAGTCGGCAATAAAGTTGAACAATTTCAAAAGACACAGATTTATCTTTTGGTGGGAATACTCACATTATCACCCAATTTATTAGTTATGATTTATTTTATCTTTTTCATATTTTCTATCAATATGTACATACACCCAAACAAGTTCAGTCTCTTGCTCTCTCTGTCTCTCTCTCTGTCTCTCTGTCTGTCTCTCTCTCTCTCTCTCTCTCTCTCTTTCTCTCACAGACTCACCATCTTTGATTCGCCGTTCAGTCACCGTCGGTCTTCCACCATCGTTCACCCTCGATCTTCCACTGTCGCGCATCATTACATCACCACTGCTGCTCGCATTGCTTCGCTTCAACATTGAGGTTTTTCTCTTCCTCTCTCTATTTCTCTTCTTTTCTTTATCTTTGTCCCTCTCGCTTCATTTCCCCATTTCCCTCCACCTTATTTTCAGTGAAACTGGGCTGATGCCCCTCTGGACGCTCAGCAAGATTCAACTTAGCCAACCCTAAACCTCTCAACTCACATACATTCACCTCGTTCACCATATATATTTATCATCTTCTCCAAAACAGCTCTCACAGGTCTAGGGTTTCTTGCAGCTATGCAACAATGGTAACCTCTCTCTCTCTCTATATATATATATCTATACATACAAATATATGTGTAGGGGCTTATAGAAGTGGATGAATGGAAACAGGGGAAGGGAACATGGAGTTTTGGTAAGAGAATGAACAAGACCCACATCCTCTGTGTGAGGTGTGGCCGTCGTAGCTTTCATTTCCAGAAGAGCCGATGCTCTGCTTGTGCTTTCTCTACTGCCCGTAAGAGGACATGTAAGCCCTTTCTATCTCTCTCTCTATATATATATATATACTAGTTGGTTGTATTGATCTTATGTGGGCATATTTTCAGATCACCGGAGTGTGAAGGCGATCCAAAGGAAGATGACTGGAACAGGTCAGATGAGGTACCTCCGCAACGTACCTCGCAGATTCAAGAGTAGTTTCAGAGAAGGTGATACCTCCCACCCCCTTACATTTTTCAATAGGGTTAATTTCATTTTTATATGTATGGTGTGGTTAATTTTTGCATTCATCTTTAAACTATTAATTAATTTCATTCATTTTGTTCTTAAAGTTTCTAATTTTAGATAATATGATCAATTCGAGATTGTTGATATTGTTTTCTAAATGTTATTGTTTCTTTTCTCTTTGTTTTCAATTTCCAATAATTTTATTTCGAATTAGATTTAGATTTCGAATTAGATTTCTTTCAATCTTGTTTTCAATTCTAACCTCCTTTGCTAATGGAATTAATCATTGTGACGGGGAGGAAGCTCAGGATCAAGTATTCTCACCTCCTTTGCTAATGGACTCCTCAGAAGTCATATCGTGAGTATATTCCTTCTCCACTGTGAACAACCACCATCAACCCTCTTTTCCTTTTTATCCCTGTTTCTCCCCCCTCCCTCTCTCTATATATACTATATAATTGTTATATGAATTTGGCTATGGTGAGAGTATGTGGATGACCTGTTCGATGAAATTCCAAAATGGGTTTTGAATTAGAGAAATCATGATAGTCTGTTGGATGAACTGGGTTTGGATTGATTGTCTTTTGATTATATTGAAAGATGTTGGAAATAAGAAGAATACAAGGAATTTTACTCTATATAAGCGGTATGAATTTATTGCTTTATAGTTCTGTTTAGCTTGGAGTGGACAAGTTAGGTGGATATAAATTATTCTTATATTGCTGGTCATTTTTTTGGGTTTTCTTTGAGCTTCTATTAGTTGTTAGAAAAAGAGTAAGAGACATGTTCACCAGCCAATGTTCTAACAACACTTAACATGGGAAAATGTGTTCTACACATTTGACCTGCTGTGATTTTGTCTTGTGAATTGTAATGTAAAATTTCATCTAGAATGATGATTTAAGTCTACATTTAAAACTTTAGGGAATTTTCACATGCCCGATATTTCTCTGAAATTCTGATTAACTTTTGTTTATATGTGGTTATTTCTAGTTACATTTCTTTGTTGCTTTGAAGTTGTAATGGTATTGAATATGTAATTATTCCCCTGGTGATCAAGTGATTCCATTTTAATTGATTAGCTCATATCTAAATAATGTTGTTGTTGTTGTTGTTGTTTATTTATTTATTTATTATTATTATTATTATTTCTCCATATTTTAAAACTTGAGCTCTTTCCTCTTTTTTTTTTTTTTTTTTTTTTTTTGATGAAGCAAAATTGTCATCTGGTACCGAAACTGTGAGCAATTTTTAATTATGGTTCTTAATATGAACATACAGGGGCTTATGTTGGTGAAACTGCTTGTCAACAAGTATCATGCATATGGTTGTCTTAAATATGGTTTGAGTCCCTGTACATATGAGGTTTGTATCATTGTCATTGAATTAATAATAAAATTTTTTGTAGCTATTTCAGTGTCATTTAACCTGGTAGCTATTTCAGTGTCAGATCTGTTTGTGACATGGCCTCTTCAGATTTTTGATCTTTGGATCTGTTGTCTTTTAGAATGAGGCCCTTTGGCTATCCGGTTATCCTATTTGTTTTCTCTTGAGGTTTTTGTTTCTATTGATTCAAAGGTAAGCAATGGAAGATAGCAAGAACCCTAACACAATGGTCAGATGCAACTTGATGTGAGCATTACTGCAGTGTCTGCTATTACGGTGTGGGTTTAAGGCAGTTGATGGTTCAATGCATTACTCCATCCTACTTGTAGTTGACTCATGGGATTGATGCCCCTGAAAATTGTAGTTATTGGTTAATTTTGTGCCAATGTATTGTGTAATTTTGTATAACATTAATTTCATTAGACATCGATTATTATTTTATTGATTTTTCCCTCGAGAACATTTGTTAGTGGTATAATTCTTTAAAAACATCCATGACAAACTCAAGTCAAGTGGTTGTTCATGTTTTGTTGAAGATGCATTTCCCTGTGCGGGGAATCTCAGGTATTTTGTATATCATGTGCATCTTGATGTCTGACATCCTTTCTTCATGTCTTTTTTGCTCCATTCCTATTTTGGTTGTTCAACGTCACCCATTCAGCATTGTTGCTTCTGGTTGTCCAAGAAAAGAGGGAATTTAAATTCTTCTTCTAAGTCAGGCTAACACCCCAAGTGTCCATGTCTGACAAGCTCAGATTTCATATCCTTCTTCTAAGTTAAATGCTACTACAGTTTTTCTTTTCTTTCTTCTCCTCTAGGCTTTAAGCAGTTTCTTTTAAAACTTAGGGTGCTAACTATCATGAAGCTTAATTATTTGTCCTTGCTCTGATTGTCTTTGCAAGTTTTTCTCTCTGGCTGCTAACTGGGGTTATGTATGGGAAGCACAGGTCATGTACTGAGTTTTTGAAGACTTTTTTGTGATAGGTCCAAAGTTGTTAGAGCTAAAGTGACATCATCATGGGTGTCTCAGGAAAATGGATTAAAGCATTGGTTGGTTTTAAGAAATTAGAGAAGTCACAATCTTCAGAAAGGAATGAAAATGTAGGTAGCTATTTCGACTACAAAAAACTTGTTAAAAATGCCTATTTAGTTCCAAAGATTGTCAAATGTGAAACAGTTGGAAACTCATATTTTCTAGACATTGCAGAGAACTGGAAAATTCCGGCACCGGAGAAAGCATTCAGTTGAGATTGATGCTGACATACTTCAAGATGATTTCAGTCACAATGCTGCTCCACCTTTTGTAGGTGCAGACATCCGTTCAATGCCAGATGCTGCCGGGTTCCCTTCTATCTCGCTTCAAGTGGAGGATGCAGCTAAAATTCAATAGAATTTGAGAGAAGAATGGGCTGCCACCCGAATCCAAACAGCTTTTCGAGGATTTTTGGTACTAAATTTTTTTCTTTCAGTTTTTTAGCTCACCCAATTACACAGTAAATTTCAGGCATTTTCAGAAGAAAGGTGTTCTAGAGCTCAACATCTTTTTAAACTATACCTTTTTTTATTTTCTCTTGTTGAGTATAATAGTCTTTGTTTTCAAGGAGGAATTATTTTCTATTTATTAACTTAAGCATGTGATGCTTAGCTCTTTACCTTCATGGTTTCCACATGCTTATTGTTTTCTTTGCATATTTTGTCCAATGACTTCTTGCTGACCAAATAATTGAAAACTCTTAACATTATTTTGCTATCAATATGGTACATTAGTGAAGCCTTTTCAGGTACAAAAATCTTATAGATGAATGTTACAAAAAGAAAAACTGTTAATATGTCTCTCATAATGTTTAAAAAAAAAAAAAAACTATTGAATAATTTCATCTAATTTGGAATTATGTTTTATTCATGTTATTTGTTCTTGTCAAATGCAGGTTCAAATATCAAAGAAAAGAAAGAAGAAGTAGATAGGACAAACTCAATGAAAGAAGGCCTCTTTTTTGTTGTAAGTTTTATTCTTAAAATTAAAGTTGTTGAGGTGGAGTATTATTGTAACACATCATCTCTGCTGTGGTGATTTCTAAGAAGTGTTAATTTTGTTACAGATTTTTGTTCAACAAAGTGCCTAATTTTTAGCAGTCCCTGAAAGCATGGTAAATGATCCCGAGAAAATTCAGGGTATCAGAATACTGAAACATTTGAGTTGATGTCATATTTTGGACAACATATTAAAACAAATGATCTAAAGGTTTTATTCTAATTGATAATAGATTATAAGATGCAGCAATGTTGGACCTGGATATGTTTATCATATAGGCACTCTGATTATGTTTATCACATACATGTTGATAGGATCTATGAAAGTGAACTAGCAATCCATGGATGGGCAACAGGACATTGAAATTGCAATAGGATGTCATTGTGGTATGAACATACTACAGGAAGAGCTGAAGAACTGTTCCAATAGCCTCATACCTTTTTATTTTCTTTGATTTCTTTGTTCTTTTAATTTTTGGTGAGAGCAGAGTGCAGTTTGAGATTGAATTTTTAGTGATTATTTTTGCCAAATCACAGATTGTACGTACTATTGCTCTTGTATACATGTTAAATTCTCAAGTTTTCTTCTTAGTTAAATATTTTTTTTATTTTTATTTTTTTGATCAGCATGAAGAAATCTTTATTGATAAAGTCATAAAAACGAGTACATCAATAAAGAGGAGCTTGGAGCTACATTAAGCTCGGAGCTCCAGTTGGAGAGAATCCAACACAGAGGAAAACCAAAGAAAACAAAACCAGGATACACAGCATGAGAGCAATCTAGCAGCATACACCAAAAAAGGCAGATTGCACACCCCAGTAGGTTGCCCTCCACTTAGCACCCAAATCTGAAATAGGACCAAACAAAACCTGCAAGCTGACTATCTACTTAGTTAAATTCTTTGGCTGCGTGTTATGTTATATTTTAATTAAATTACTTGGGTGTGTTATTGTTCCTTAATTGTGGTTGGGTTGAATGAATTTTGTTCGATATTGGATTGAATGTTTATAAACAAAAATTGAATGTTATAAAAAATAAAATAAAATAAAATAAAATAAAGAGATTTGGCAACTAAAAAATTGGTCGGCAAATTCTACACTTTTGAGACTAAAATCATTGGTCGGCAAGTCCTTACCTTTTGGCGACTAAATTGTTAGCCGACGATTCCTCGACTTTTGGTGACTAATTTGTTTGGTCGTGAAATGTGACAATTGGCGACTAAGATATTTGGTCGGGAAAATATCACTTTTCGCGACCAAAGTGTTTTACCGACAAAATGGATTAGTCACAATAATGATATATTTAGTGATCAAAAATTTAGTCGGCAAATCCAACTTTTCCCGGCCAACAAAAATTTTGGTTGCGAATTACTTTTGCTGACCCTCAATTGGCGACCAAAGTAGCAACCACAAAAATTGGTCGCAGATAACTTTTGCCGACTAAAAATGGGCTTTTAGCGACCAATTTTTTGGTCGGCAAAGGTGTTATTTCTTGTAGTGAATGATGGTTCTGTTCATATAAGATCTAATTGACCCCATAGTCAATCTTCTCGCCATAATACTTCTAGTATCCCTACTGATACTAAAGATGAAGAAATTTTCATTACACCTTTATTTACTAGACAAGATAGAAAAATTCATATTTGCCAAACTTCTAACACCACCAATAGTAAATTAAAAGGAATCGATAATTCCTCTACTTCTCGAATTAGTAAACCAGTTTATTCCACCCACACACATCTTCCTGAAGAAGATACTACCTCACAAGATTCACCTACTCAAACTGATTTTGAAGTTGTTCCTCCTATTAATCCACAATTATTAACCCTTAGTAAACCTTTTATTCTAGATCTTAATAAACTCCATGTTGAATTCAAATCTAATGCAAATAAGTTAAAACAACAAACTTATAGAACCAATTATAATGAACACCAACAATCAAAAATTACCAAGAAATGGTATAAATTTATGAACGAAATCAACACTGAAATCTACTTCTTTGATTATTTAGAAAATTATTATCGAAAAGTCAATACTATTACTAAAACTAAATGGAAAACTTCTCCTAATACTTCTATTTCTTCCAGTCACCCTCCTTTGGAAACTATCCTCATCGAACATAAGAGTGCTGTAGTACATGCTTCTACCTTTAAGCTTCCTGGTGATGAATCTAAAATCAAAAAAGTAATTGAACAAAATTATTATACTAATCAATGTTTAAAAACTATTGGTAAACAATTAGACAAAATTGAAACTACTTTTGAAGATTACTCAACTAGTCATATTTCCGCTAGTAAACCCTTAGACAAACCACTTATTAATCTCCCTAGCAATAGGAAACTGTTAAGCCTAGTTACCCATGATACTACTACTGTTGAAGCCATTGAACAATTATTTACTAAAATATCCACTACTTCTAATGAAAAAGGCCTTACAATCTTAACGTAACAACCACCTGTTTAATTCAGTAGTGACTCCGATACATCCAACAATGAAAACAATCAAATAGCCCAACAATTCCAAACAATAATCTTAACCGAATGACACATCCTAAAGTTAATCCTACTACTCTCACCAAAAATTGGTATACTAAACCTACACCCCTAGATCTTCAATTTGAAGAAACTAATATTAACAATCAATTTTTTGTTTCTGCTAAAAAATTATATGAATGAAATATTGATGGTCTTAGTGAAAATCAAATTCTACAAAAATTAAATCATATGTCCATGGTTGCAAATAGTTACCTTAGTAATTATCCTGATTACACTCAACTTGAAATTGTCTCCCTACTTACCTCGGGATTTACCGATATGCTCAAATCTTGGTGAGATAAATACCTAACTTCTGATACATGTGAAAGTATTCAACATGCTCAACAATTAGATGAAAATGATTTCCCAATCTTTGATGAAGATATAGGATCAAATAAACCTGATGGTATTAATATTTTAATATTTACTATAGTCAAACATTTTATTGGAACACCTACTAATATCCATTCTCGCATCCACGATCAACTTAGTAATCTCACTTGCCCTACTTTAAGTGATTTTCGCTGGTATAAAGATGTCTTTACCTCCCGTGTCATGCTTAGAGAGGATTGCACTAAGTCCTTTTGGAAAAAGAAATTTATCAATGGATTATCGAGCCTTTTTGCCCATAAGATTAGAGATGTTCTTAGTCAACCTACTGGTATTATAGAATATGATAATCTAACTTATGGTGACATAATTAGTACAATTCAAAAAGAAAGATTAAAAATGTGTATAGATTTAAAACTTAGTCAAAAAGCTGCTAAGAATAAACATAAAGCTAAATATGAATTAGGAAATTTTTGCGAACAATATGGTCTACCTCCTATTGCACCATCACGAAGAAAACATAATAACAAGAGATCTTCACACAAATACCCTGCTAAATATAGGAAGAAATATTCACCTACCAAATCACCTGATAAGTATTGTGCTAAACCAAAAAGAAATATCACGAGCAAACTAATCACTTTAAGAAGAAGTCAAAATCTACCCAAGATGTTACTTGTTACAATTGTGGAAAAAATTGCCATTATTCTAATAAATGTAAACTTAAAGAAAAACTTAAGAATAAGTTTAATCAACTACATATTACTGAAGAACATCAAAGTCAAATATTCAGCATATTAAAAATAACTAATACCCCAAATCAATCTCCTGTTCATTCTAGTCCATCATCCAGTGACACCACTCCCTTGAGTGATACTTCTACTTATTACTCTCCCAGTGAGAATACTGACGGAGAGATTGAATTAGGATGTAACGATACTTGCTGTAAACAAATCAATGTTCTTAGTAAATCATAACAAGAAGAAGATTCTTTAATAGAATTAATTAGCAAATTAGAAAATCCTGAATTAAAAAGAACATACACTAATAAGTTAAAATCTTTACTAATAAATAAAGACAAAAAATCTCATCAAGATAAACCAATTATTAGTCTCACAACTACTTTAGAAAGATTCTGAAAAAATAAACATAAAGAAATCACTTTACAAGATTTACAAAATGAGATTAACCAAATTAAACTAACCATTCAAGAGTTAAAAGCTAAAGACAAATCATTAGAAGAAGAAATTGCAATATTAAAAATAAGTAAAAATCTTAATGATTTCCAAAATAATAATGATACTTCCTCTGGTGAATCTAGTTCTAGTTCTAATCCTAGCCACGTCATCTTTGATAATTGATCAACTAAATCTAATAGTAATAATCACAATGATAGTCATCGTTTAAAAATTATTAATAGAATTCATATTCAAAAATGACATTCGAAAGTCAAAATTAGTTATTAATGATTCTAAAATAGAAGTCGTAGCCCTCATTGATACCGGGGTTGATTTAAATTGTATTCAAGAAGGTTTAATCCCCACACAATATTATCATAAAACTAGTGAACAATTAAGTTATGCTAATGGAAGTCAAATGCATACTAAATATAAATTATCCAAAGTATATATTTATCAAAATAATGTTTGTTTTAAAACATTCTTTGTTCTAGTCATAAATATGACCGACAAAGTCATCATAGGAACTCCATTTATCTTTTTACTATATCCATTTACCACTACTAACCATGGAATAATCACACAAACTTTTGGTCAAACAGTGACTTTTAAATTCTTGTCTCCTCCAAAAATCAAAGAATTAAATCAATTAAAAGAATATTCTATATCCCAATCTATTAATCAATTAACTAAACAACTCAAATTTCTCAAAGAAGAAGTAGAATATAAAAGAATTGAAACTCAATTGACTAATCTAGTTCTTATATCCAAAATTGATAAATTTAAAAACCAATTAGAAAATACCGTTTGTTCCACTTTACCTAGTGCTTTCTGGCATAGGAAAAAACATGTAGTTACACTCCCTTATATTAAAATTTTTAATGAAAGACAAATTACTACTAAGTCTCGACCTATTCAAATGAATCATGAATTAGTGGAAATGTGCAAAAAAGAGATTAATGAATTATTAAAAAATAACATCATTAGTAATAGTAAGTCGCCTTGGTGTTGCGCTGCTTTTTATGTTAATAAAAATGTTGAACTTGAACACGGTGTTCCACGATTAGTCATTAATTATAAACTACTAAACAAAGTTTTAGAATGGATACGCTATCCAATCCCTAATAAAAAAGATCTCTTTAAAAGACTTAGTCAAGCTGTCATCTTTAGTAAATTTGATCTTAAAAGTGGATTTTGGCAAATACAAATTCATCCTGATGATCGCTATAAAACTGCCTTTACTACATCTTTTGGCCATTACGAATGGAATGTCATGCCCTTTAGATTAAAAAATGCTCCTAGTGAATTTCAAAACATTATGAATGAAATTTTTAATCCCTTTAGTTATTTTTCTATTGTCTACATAGATGATATCCTCATTTTCTCTAAGTCATTCGATGAACATTGGAAATGTGATAACCCTGTCCCTTATTATGTTAATTGGTCCTTAATACGAATGTGATTATGTGTTTTGATATGGTTTCGTGTGCCATTAGGTGAAAATATGTGGTTTTGAATTTTTATCTGTTCACCGTAAGAATATCTGTTTAATTGTCTGCTTTGGAAATTAAATTGAAGGCCTTATCGGCCAAAGAACCCAGAATTGATTGCGCCATTGAGATTGGCATAATTTTTAGAGCCTACGGTGAAATTTAATTGAAAATTGATTCGGATCAAATTAAATTGATTTAATTAGTGACTTAGTGCTCTATTATTTGATATTAAAATAATATAACAAGAGGGGCTTTTAATATGGGCACTACACACTCAATTTCTCTCCTTTAAGCTTTACTTGGCTGATCATAAACACTAAGAAAAGGAGAGGGTCGGCTAGAGGGAGAGAGGGTGAAGGAAGATTGAAGTTTTGGCCTCAAAGCTTGGTGATCTTGAAGGCACACTCAAGAATTTACCATAGATTGTAAGGATTAAGCTCCTAGGTGAGTAATCATCCCTTGATTCATAAGTTTGGACTTGTGATTTTGTGTATTCAAGCTAGTTGGGTAATCAAGAGTGAGAATTGACATAATTTGAGTTGTATGTGTTGAATTTAAAGTCAATAGATGCATGCATGTAGGAAATTACTATGAATTTCCATATTTGAACACAATGTGTATAATCTATGTTGAATCTTGTTTGAAATCCATGTATTTGATCATCTCTTCAGCAATTAAGTTGATAGGAATGAATAGTTCTCACATGCAAGAGTAGATCATGGAGGTATGAGCTTTGCATGCTTGAATTTGATGTATTGGTTATGAGTTTGGGGCAATTTGAGGCATGCTGTAGACACCCCATTTTTTACCATCCTCAAGACTTGGACGTCGCCGCTTGAACACCCGGTGATCATCCTTGTTTGTGTTTGTCTTGAGTTCCCGGAGGTCTCGGCTACGCGCCTTGCCTCAGGATCTCTCGACTCGACTGTTTTGTGTCTGGTTTTGCACCAAACACTTGTGTTTTGCCTTGGAGGGGCAGGGAATGGCTTGTGGGCCATCCCCACACACCACCGGCCATGGCTTGAGGCCACCGGTTGTGTTTTTGTTTCCACCGGCCAAATGTTTGGCCGGCCGGCACTATAGATGGTCGACCGGCCATCTTTTTTGGTCAAATTGCATTTTTGGCTGGCTGACTACTGTGCATCTGCTTTGCAGATATTTGTATGCTAGCTGGCATACACTTTGCTCCCCTCCATACACGTGTATGGAGGGATCTCCTTCTTGGCTAGCTTGTCTTGTAAGCTTACAAGATTGAGCCTTCTATAAGAAGGAGCCTCTTCTTCCTCCATTAGGGTTACAAAAAAAAGACAAGATTTTGATAGAGAGCTCTAGTTTTAGGGTTTGTGTATCTATCCTATATCCATATATCTCTCTCTCTCTTGTATTTGTGTGTGTTTAGCCTTAGTATTGCACACAAACACCCACCATTACACCTTACCTTGATTGCTGAGGGGCCAGAGGCCTTTTCTTGAAGTTTTTAGACTGGTTTGGAGCCAAAGAAGTAGCTGGAGTGCTGTTCTTGAAAGAGGTCTTCAAGGGTAAGGACTTTACCTTTAAATACCCCATTTTTGCATAGCTTTTTTTACCTATCTTGCAACTATTTTTAGGCTTTGCATATAACATATAAAAGTTCTATTTTTGAGTCCTTTAAATAGTTGTTCAAGAGTGTTTTGAGCTTTGAGGTTGTTTGACCCCTCTTAAGGCTTGTTTGGCCTTTGTTTTTGTGTTATTTTGGTGAGCTCCGGGACCATTGTGTTTGGGCCTCCTCACCATTGAAATCTTGAGGGATTTCAGTGGTGAGGATGGTGCCTTGAGGTCCCAAGAAGGAGAGGGCCACCCCCTCTCCTTGTTGTCCTTGAAAAGGGCTATTTTTGCCTCTTGAGTGAGCATCTAATTTAGGTTCATGTTGGCCATGCCTTAACTGATTTTTGTGCTTATATTGTCATAATATAGCATTGTTGTATGTTGGTTTAGGTACATCATGCTTGCTTAGCATACATGCCTTGTAATGCCATGTTTAGGTCTTAACATGCTTTAGGTTTTGATCCCTGTTCTAGCATGATTTTGGCCAAGCTTTGTGAAGCTTTTGTGTTTGTTTTAGCATGCTTAAGTTCTGTTTTTGGTTGTTTTGGTCTACCATAGCATGCTTAGTATAGCCACCTTGCATTTTGGCTTGTTAGCCTTAGGTGTGTGAGTGTGTAGCATGCATTACTTGCATTATTTCAGTGGTTTGGAACCACTTACTATGTTATTTCAGTCCTTATAACATGCTCGTATACTTGCATTTGATGCTCCTTTCTTGTTTTAAAAGGTTGTTGCCTTATGCTCCATGAATGTGCTTCTTTGTATGCTTGCATGTTTAAGCCACTTAGATGCCATCTAGGTGTTCCCTTAGCATTATCTAGGTCTACCTTGAACCTGTTTTAAGTCCTCTTGGCCTTGTGAGGCTTGGTCGACTTAGCCATGGTTCAAGTCTCCTTGGCTTGCCTCAAGTACTTGGACCAATTGCATGCCATGTTTGTCTTGTTTAAATTGGTTTGACACCATCATTAACATGATTTTCAAAGTTTACATTGCATGCTAATTGTCCATGTTTAGGCTCTTTTAAGTGTGCTTAAAGGTTGCTTGTTTGATGCTTAAGTGTTGGCCCATCAATATGTACATGTGTGTGTGTGTGTAGGCCCTCATTTCCATAGCATTGGCCACTGTTTTAGGCTTGTTTGAGGGCTGCCTAAATTAGTTTAAGTCCACCCCTTTGCATGTTGTTGCATGCTCACCTTGTGTGTTGTTGCATGATTGAACAAAGTCACATGCTTGCTTGTATGCTTGAACATCCACATTGTGTCTTGCATACTTGTAGGTCGCATTGCTTCATGCCTTACATGCTTCTTTGCATTTCCATGATTGCATGCTAGCTCACATGCCTAGGACGCATTGCATTGGTATGCATGCTTCACCTCTTGAGTTGAGTATGATAGAGGTTGAGCCCCCTTTGTTTGATTATGTGCATTGCATTCCATATCGAAATGCATACTTGGTTTCTCGGGCCATCATGCATGGAAATGCGTGATTGGTGGTTCGAGAATCGAGAACCATATCCCTTTGAGTCATGAATGTGATAAGGGGTGTGATTGGTGCATACATTGCTTGAAATGCATTGCCATGCTATGTTTTGCCCTCTGCTGCTGTCAAAAACAGATTCTGTAGGAAGATTCGGCCGGCCATCTTCATTGCCAACCGGCCATCCATAAGTGGCCGATGGATTAATTTGTGGCCGGTGACCATTCTCCATGGCCGGTGACCAATTCCTTCAGCCGGTGGTGTTCCACAGCATTCAGAGAAGCAACCCTGAGATTTGTGCAGTCTTCAGAGAAGGATAACAGTCAAAGCAGAGGCAACTTGTGTATGGCAGTGGCTTTTCGAGCGGAGCCAAGCGCACATTGCATTGAGCCCTCCTCCCAAGGCTGTTTACTGCTTTCATTAGATTAGTTAATTTGTTAATTAATTAATTGGTCTGTAATATTTAATTAGCTTGTAGGTTAATTAAATTGTATTATTCTTTCGGTCCCTCCGAGCGAGGGCAAATTTGTAATAAGTGTGGGTGCGTGTGTGCATGTCTTCCAACCCCCACTTCTTTCTCCATTTTACTTACCTGCTTTTGATGGTTAGTATTAGGACATGTTCAATTTAGCATACCTTATGCTAAGCATGAGTGCATCATTCATTAGTATTGCATGCACCGGGCTCGGCGCATCATGCTAACTGCATAAAGTGTTTCAAATCTAACTTGAATACATGCTATCTGTGCATTTCCACATGCCATCCTAGGATTAGCCGAGCCTATTCTAGTGACATTTTGTATGTGTTGCATTAGCCACTTAACGTGGACTAGGGTCATGCATATGATCGCTAACATGTTCTTGTCTTGGCTCGGAGTACATTGTAAGCATTTATGTTTTAGCATCCTTGCATGAGTGTGAGTGTTGCCATGATAGCGTGCTTATGTGATATAACTGTCTGAATGCCTGTGGGTGAAGGTTGGATTGTTTGAGTTGGAACAACTCATTGAAATCCGTGTTTTAGCCTACTTGCGAGTAGCAAATTTCAGACATTTTCCAAACAAACGGATATGCAATGCTTCGTTCCAAGTTAGGCGATCTAGTCTATACTTTTGTGTTGTGCGCATCACAAAGTAATTCTAGCTAATTAACTGGAATAAGAACACATAACGTTTTCAAAATCGGATATCATGGTTAGTAGAGGCCGATCTTCGGATCGGGCGAGAGGGGTGCTCATAGTTGACCTTCCCCAATCGTACCCAAGTTCCCGAGCCGAGGCAACTTTGGTGATGACGGACACGTGGCCTTAGGCAAACGAGTCAGGGTTTCCTAAATTTTCCCAAAAATAAAACATTTAGGTGGCGACTCTGTATCTGGCAAAATAGTCCATGTTTGGCACTTCTTTTCTAAAAATCTGTTTTCTCAAAACGATTTGCCGGATTTGGACTCTTTGGTTCAGATTAAGAACCGTGACAAAACGAGTCCGAACTGTAGTAGCATAAGTCCCTCAGGGCGCGTCCATACATGCATGTAAGTAATTCAAGAAATAGAGCTTCATTGTGTTATGATTTGGTGTTGGTATCATGTGGGTATATGTATGTGTGAAATTGGAGCCATAATATGCAAGAAATGTGGTTGAAATGGCGAAATCTGAGCTCAAGAACCATTCTGCAAAACCCAGAATTTATGATGTCCGCTCAAGCGGGGAACCGACGCTCGAGCGTGATGCTCCCAGTATTTTTTTGCAGGCATGGGTCCGCTCGAGCGGGGAAGTCCACGCTCGAGCAGGGAGCTATGTAGACAGACCTTCCGCTCAAGCGCCCGAGTTCACGCTCGAGCGTGAATTTGATGCAACCAGCACTTTTGCAGACCAATTGGGTCCGCTCGAGCGGGGAAGTCCACGCTCAAGTGGGGACCTTGTTTTCTGGAATTTTGTTTATGCGTTCTGTGTTTCATTTTCCGTTTTACTTCACTTCTAAGTACTCTTAGGCATGCATTGAGCGTTGTAATTGAGTTAAAGAGATAAGAATAAAGCCTAAAGAGGAAAATGTGAATTTAAGAACGGATTGAATTGTTGGTGACCCTTTTGTGTTCATGGACTGTGTAGGGTCGAGCTCTAGGGCAAACCAACCAACCGATCACTGTGAGTCATATCGATATTTGGAAGCTTGTCATTTGTCCAGTTGCTTATTTTCTTACAAGCCTTATGCCTTATGATTTGCTAGTTTGAATTGTGGACAAATGTCTGATAAGAATGGATGGGCCAAAGGCCGTTTTGACATGAATGGATGGGCCAAAGGCCGTTTTGATAAGAATGGATTTGCCAAAGGCCGTTTTGACATGAATGGATGGGCAAAGGCCGTTTTGACATGAATGGATGGGCCAAAGGCCGTTTTGACAAGAATGGATGGGCCACAGGCCGTTTTGACATGAATGGATGGGCCAAAGGCCGTTTTGACATGAATGGGTGGGCTAGAGGCCGTTTTGACATAAATGAGTGGGTCAGAGGCCATTTTGACAGGAATGAAAGATAAATGGGCCAAAGGCCAGTATGTTTGAAACCACAGTCACTTGACTCAAATTGTGTATATAAATGTTAAATAAAAATGTGAATTGGGCCCAAGGTCGTTCGGAGTATGTCGTTCTACATATCGTTTGTATCTTCTTATTTGATATTATTCACTAGGCTATCGCTCACGCTTATTCATGTGTTTGTAGGTGAGCTAAGAGAGGTCCAGACCCAGCCCTAGTGAAGCCTGTGTGGAACAATCGAGTTTTGGAGAGTCAGCCCTAGTGTCTTACGCACGAGACTCGTCTTCGCCTTTCTGCTATGCTATGTTATTTTTGTCATGTTGGCGAGGACTTTGCATATGTCTGTATATAGTTTTCATGGGTTGACTTAGTTTTTGGATGATCCTGTTTGTACAGAACTTATGCTACTGTATTTCTATTGTGAGTTATTAATGTATGTATGTTTGGTTGTTTGGATGTGCCATGTAAGAACAGCTCTATGGACAAAGTTTTGAACTGCTTCCGTTTGACCCCCATTAACTCTGTTAAAATACATTTGTTTTGGTTTGAGGCCGTAGGTAATCTCATGATTACTGGCCGGTTATGTCCTTAACCCACGAGGCGGGTTTGGGTCATGACGGAGTGGTATCAGAGCACGAGTTAATAACTCACACACTTGTCGAAAAGAGCAATAAGCATCTAGAAAAGATCTAGGATGCCTTCATGTGATAAATATGAACTTGGAAGCATCTAGAATATGCTTAACTGTTTTGATATGAATGATTATGTGCTATAAGTTAAGAATTGCTTGCATTGAAATTGTTTGAATATGTATGCTTTCTAGTATATGCAAGTTTAATCAGAGAATGATTATGCAAATTGATATCAGAGAATGATTATGCAAATTGTTTGAATATCTTTGTGTAAAGTATAATGCAAGTTTAATCAGATGGTGAGAACAAGAGGTGATGAGATAGAGGAATCCTCTACTGCCAGAATGGACAGAATAGAAAGACTGATACAGGAAATGGCAGAAACTTTGAGACAGCAACAGGAGTGGCAGCAACAGTAGCAGCAACCACATCCGCCACCTCCACCTCTGGCACCTCCTGTGCCAGATAATCAGAATGATGATCGGATAATAGCTCTCACCAAAGAGTTCAAGAAAATGAAACCGCCACAATTCCATGGTGGATTAGACCCGTTGAAAGCCGAAGCGTGGGTCCTCGGCATTGAAAAATTGTTTGAAGTATTCCCTTGCTCGGAGACACAGAAAGTGCTTCTAGCCACTTTTATGCTAAAAGACGAGGCAAGAAGATGGTGGATGTTAATGCGAGAAAATCACAAGGATGTTGATTGGGTGAAATTTTTGGAAATTTTCTATGACAAGTACTTCCCGCAGTGTGTTCGGGACAGGAAAGTAGCGGAGTTCATGGAACTTAAGCAAGACAGCATGACTGTAGCTGAGTATGAGGCCAAATTCATTGAATTGGCCAGGTTTGCACCACACATGATTGATACGGACTATAAGAAGGCGAGGCATTTTGAAGGTGGGCTTCGAAGCCACATTTTAGAAAGAGTGAATGTTTTGAAGCTAGAAACTTACATTGGAGTGCTAGACAGGGCCATCATATCAGAGGCTAACATAGCTAGACAGGCTAAGCCAACGACATAATGGAAAGGCAGCAAAAGGCAAGGCTTCTTTTCAAAGAAGAAATTTCTGAAAAAGCAAAACACGGGCTCCTCAAATACTTCGAATTCTTCCCGAGACACAGCTCCCATGTGCAACATTTGTAGCAAAAGGCACCGCGGAGTTTGTTACCGTGCATCAGGAGCCTGTTTCAAATGTGGGAAACAAGGGCATATGGCCCGAGATTGTAATCAGAATGGTGGAAAGATAGCTGCTAGTTCCACTGCATCGATCCCAAAGCCGGGAAATACTTTGAGATCTGCTACCACCGGGGATACCGTGAGACAGGGGAGAGTTTTTGCGCTTGTTCCGAGCGATACACGGAATGCCAACGCAGTTGTCTCAGGTACTATTTCTATATGTAATCAGGATGCTTTTGTGTTAATTGACTCTGGATCCACACACTCTTTTGTGACATATGCATTTGCATCTAGACTGAATAGACCCTTAGAATTACTGCCATATCTGCTATGTGTGTCTGCTCCATCTGGGGAATCTGTATTGTGTGAATCTATATACCGGTTTTGTGATATGCGTGTTGAGGATGCTATCCTATATGCAGATTTGTTGCCCTTGAATTTTAGACATTTTGATGTAATTTTGGGCATGGATTGGTTGACTAAATATTGTGCCACCATTGATTGTGTGACAAAACGGGTTGTGTTTAAACCACCAGAACAGAAAGAGATTGTGTTTGTGGGTAATGGAGTAGTGCCTCCACCTTATTTGATATCTGCAATGAAAGCATGTAAACTGATCAGGAAAGGGTGCCAGGGTTATTTGTGCTATGTGTTGTCTGAACAGTCTGTGAATGTTGAATTGAATGATATCTCTATTGTTAGAGAATTTCCAGATGTGTTTCCAAATGAATTACCAGGGGAATTGGTAGATAGGGAGATAGAGTTTACTATTGAAACTGTACCAGGCACCCAGCCCGTTTCTAAAACTCCCTACAGAATGGCTACTGCCGAAATGAAAGAATTGAAAGAACAGTTGCAAGACCTGCTTGACAAGGGGTTTATTCGACCTAGCACTTCGTCTTAGGGTGCACCAGTATTATTTATGAAAAAGAAGGATGGAACTTTGCGTTTGTGCATCGATTATCGGGAATTGAACAAGGTAACAATAAAGAACAAATATCCCTTACCCCGTATTGATGACTTATTTGACCAGTTACAGGGCTCGCAAGTGTTTTCCGTGATTGATTTGAGATCCGGGTATCATCAGCTGAAAGTAAAAGCAGAAGATGTTGAGAAAACCACATTCCGAATGAGGTATGGTCATTTTGAATTTCTTGTCATGCCATTTGGAGTGACTAATGCTCCGGCAGCATTTATGGACTTAATGAACCGAATTTTTAAAACCTACCTTGACGAATTTGTTGTGGCTTTTATTGATGACATTTTGATATATTCCAAAGATAGACTTGAACATGAACATCATTTGAGAACTGTCCTACAAATACTTCGAGAAAGAAAATTATTTGCTAAACTAAAGAAATGTGAGTTTTGGTTGGATGAAGTTGTTTTCTTAGGGCATGTGATCAACAAGGAAGGAATTTCAGTGGACCCACAGAAAATAGAGGCAATTGTGAATTGGCCTACACCGACAAATGTGATAGAAGTCCGTAGTTTCATGGGCTTAGCTGGGTATTACAGGAGGTTTGTGAACGACTTTTCGAAATTAGCTGTGCCTCTTACCCAATTGACACGAAAAGGGCAATCTTTGAATGGAATGACGAAAGAGAAGTTGCCTTTCATGAACTGAAAACAAGATTGACCACTGCACCAATTTTGACACTACCTTCAGGTACGAAGAATTTTGTAATTTTCAGTGATGCGTCTTATAAAGGTTTGGGTTGTGTGTTAATGCAGAATGGAAAGGTTATTGCTTACGCCTCCCAACAGTTGAGGCCACACGAGAAAAATTATCCAACACATGACCTAGAATTGGCCGCAGTTGTTTTTGCTTTGAAAATCTGGCAGCACTATCTAGATGGAGCAAAGTGTGAAGTCTACACAGATCACAAAAGTCTGAAATACTTTTTCACGCAGAAGGAGTTGAATATGCAACAGAGGAGATGGCTAGAACTGATAAAGGATTATGATTTAGAGATTTAGTATCACCCTGGGAAAGCTAATACAGTTGCTGATGCCTTGAGCAGAAAATCAACAGGGAGTATGGCTTGTTTGCTTACTGAACAGAGAGAGATCTTGCAAGATTTTGAAAAATCTGAAATTGAAGTGGTAATGTGTGAACAGGACGGACAGATAGCCGCTATTACAGCCGAGCCGACAAATCATTGATGAAATCAAGCAGAAACAGAAAGAGGATGAATTCCTCAAGAAAGTGATTGATGAATTTGAGACAAGTCTGAAAGTAGAGTTTAGCATTGAGAATAAAGTGTTGAGGTTTCGGAACAGAATGTGTGTCCCAGATATTCCAGAACCAAAGAAGAGGGTTTTAGATGGAGCCCACAGATCCGTATTTGCTATGTATCCGGGTAACAATAAAATGTATCGGCATTTGAAACAAACCTATTGGTGGCCTAAAATGAAGAAAGAGATTGCAGAATATGTGTCCAGGTGTCTTCAGTGTCAGCAAATTAAGGCTAAACATCAGAAACCAGGCGGTCTACTTCAACCTCTCCCTATTCCTGAATGGAAGTGGAAACATGTGACTATGGATTTCGTTGTTGGTCTACCTCAGACTTCTCGAGGTATGGATTCTATTTGGGTTGTAGTTGATAGACTGACTAAATCTGCACATTTTCTGCCAGTTAGAACTACGTTTAATGCTTATAGATTGGCTACTATTTATGTTGATGAGATTGTCTGTTTACACGGAGTTCTGGTATCTGTTGTGTCGGGTAGAGATCCGAAATTTGTATCTAGATTATGGAAGAGTTTGCAGGAAGCTATAGGGATAGAACTAAGGTTCAGTACTGCATTCCACCCACAGACAGATGGGCAATCAGAACGAACAATACAGACTCTGGAAGATATGCTTCGGATTTCCCGGGGAGTTGGGAAGACTACTTGCCACTTGCAGAATTTGCTTATAATAACAGCTTCCACTTCAGCATCGGTATGGCACCATACGAGGCTTTGTATGGCAGAAGGTGTAGATCACCAAATTGTTGGACAGAAGTCGGGGATAGGGCCTTACTTGGGCCTGAAATTGTGCAAGACACTTCTGAGAAAATCAAGACTATTCGACAAAGGCTCAAAACAGCTCAGGACCGACAAAAGAATTATGTAGATATTCAGAGAAGACCTCTTAAGTATGAGGCTGGTGACCATGTGTTCATCCGTGTTTCTCCGATGAAATACCAAGTCAGGTTTGGAAAGAAGGGCAAGTTGTCACCCCGTTACATTGGGCCGTTTCAGATTCTAGAAAGGCTTGGCCCGGTGGTCTATAGAGTTGCTTTGCCACCGGGATTTGAGCAAATCCACAATGTGTTTCATGTGTCGATGTTGAGGGGTTATCTCTGAGACCCGTTTCATGTGATTGATTATCACCGGGTAGCTTTGGATGAAAATATGGAGTACGCTGAATGGCCGAAACAAGTTGTTGACCTGCAAGTGAAGCAATTGAGAAACAAGTCCATCCCAATGGTGAAAGTTGAATGGAAAGAACAATATGGGACGGATGCTACATGGGAAAAAAGAGGAGGAAATCCGACTACGCTATCCACATCTGTTTCTCGACGAAGGTAAAATAAGTTTGGAGGACCAAACTTCCTAAAAGGGGGAAGACTGTGATAACCCTGTCCCTTATTATGTTAATTGGTCCTTAATGCGAATGTGATTATGTGTTTTGATATGGTTTTGTGTGCCATTAGGTGAAAATATGTGGTTTTTAATTTCTATCTGTTCACCGTAGGAATATCTGTTTAATTGTCTGCTTTGGAAATTAAATTGAAGGCCTTATCGGCCAAAGAACTCGGAATTGATTGCACCATTGAGATTGGCATAATTTTTAGAACCTACAGTGAAATTTAATTGAAAACTGATTCGAATCAAATTAAATTGATTTAATTAGTGACTTAGTGCTCTATTATTTGATATTAAAATAATATAACAAGAGGGGCTTTTAATATGGGCACTACACACCCAATTTCTCTCCTTTAAGCTTTACTTGGATGATCATAAACACTAAGAAAAGGAGAGGGTCGGCTAGAGAGAGAGATGGTGAAGGAAGATTGAAGTTTTGGCCTCAAAGCTTGGTGATCTTGAAGGCACACTCAAGAATTTACCATAGATTGTAAGGATTACGCTCCTAGGTGAGTAATCATCCCTTGATTCATAAGTTTGGACTTGTGATTTTGTGTATTCAAGCTAGTTGGGTAATCAAGAGTGAGAATTGACATAATTTGAGTTGTATGTGTTGAATTTAAAGTCAATAGATGCATGCATGTAGGAAATTACTATGAATTTCCATATTTGAACACAATGTGTATAATCTATGTTGAATCTTGTTTGAAATCCATGTATTTGATCATCTCTTCAGCAATTAAGTTGATAGGAATGAATATTTCTCACATGCAAGAGTAGATCATGGAGGCATGAGCTTTGCATGCTTGAATTTGATGTATTGGTTATGAGTTTGGGGCAATTTGAGGCATGCATGTAAGTAATTCAAGAAATAGAGCTTCATTGTGTTATGATTTGGTGTTGGTATCATGTGGGTATATGTATGTGTGAAATTGGAGCCATAATATGCAAGAAATGTGGTTGAAATGGCGAAATTGGAGCTCAAGAACCATTCTGGAGAACCCAGAATTTATGATGTCCGCTCGAGCGGGGAACCGATGCTCGAGCGTGGAATTCATGCTCCCAATATTTTTTTGCAGGCATGGGTCCGCTCAAGCGGGGAAGTCCACGCTCGAGCGGGGAGCTATGTAGACAGACCTTCCGCTCGAGCGCCCGAGTTCACGCTCGAGCGTGAATTTGATGCAACCAGCACTTTTGCAGACCAATTGGGTCCGCTCGAGCGGGGAAGTCCACGCTCAAGCGGGGACCCTGTTTTCTGGAATTTTATTTATGCGTTCTGTGTTTCGTTTTCCGTTCTCCTTCACTTCTAACTACTCTTAGGCATGCATTGAGCGTTGTAATTGAGTTAAAGAGATAAGAATAAAGCCTAAAGAGGAAAATGTGAATTTAAGAACGGATTGAATTGTTGGTGACCCTTTTGTGTTCATGGATTGTGTAGGGTCGAGCTGCAGGGCAAACCAACCAACCGATCACTGTGAGTAATATCAATGTTTGGAAGCTTGTCATTTGTCCAGTTGCTTATTTTCTTATAAGCCTTATGCCTTATGATTTGCTAGTTTGAATTGTGGACAAATGTCTGATAAGAATGGATGGGCCAAAGGCCATTTTGACATGAATGGATGAGCCAAAGGCCGTTTTGATAAGAATGGATGGGCCAAAGGCTGTTTTGACATGAATGGATGGGCCAAAGGCCGTTTTGACATGAATGGATGGGCCAAAGGCCGTTTTGACATAAATGGATGGGCCACAGGCGGTTGTGACATGAATGGATGGGCCAAAGGCTGTTTTGACATGAATGGATGGGCCAAAGGCCGTTTTGACATAAATGAGTGGGCCAGAGGCCGTTTTGACAAGAATGAAAGATAAATGGGCCAAAGGTCAGTATGTTTGAAACCACAGTCACTTGACTCAAATTGTGTATATAAATGTTAAATAAAAATGTGAATTAGGCCCAGGGCTGTTCGGAGTATGTTGTTCTACATATCGTTTGTATCTTCTTATTTGATATTATTCACTGGGCTATCGCTTACGCTCATTCATGTGTTTGTAAGTGAGCCAAGAGAGGTCTAGACCCAGCCCCAGTGAAGCCTGTGTGGAACAACCGAGTTTTGGAGAGTCAGCCCTAGTGTCGCACGCACAAGACTCGTCTTCGCCTTTCTGCTATGCTATGTTATTTTTGTCATGTTGGCGAGGACTTTGCATATGTCTGTATGTAGTTTTCATGGGTTGACTTAGTTTTTGGATGATCTTGTTTGTACAGAACTTATGCTACTGTATTTCTGTTGTGAGTTATTAATGTATATATGTTTGGTTGTTTGGATGTGCCATGTAAGCACAGCTCTATGGACAAAGTTTTGAACTGCTTCCGTTTGGCCCCCATTAACTCTGTTAAAATACATTTGTTTTGGTTTAAGGCCGTAGGTAATCTCATGATTACTGGCCGGTTATGTCCTTAACCCACGGGGGTGGGTTCGGGTCATGACAGGAAACATCTTAATTCCTTTCTCCATATTATCAGATATAATGGTCTAGTCATTTCTGCTCCTAAGATTAAGTTATTCCAAACTAAAGTTAGATTCTTAGGTTATGATATCTACCAAAGTACAATTCTTCTATCAGTCGATCTATTGAGTTTGCTTCTAAGTTCCCTAATGAAATCTTAGACAAAACCCAGTTACAACGGTTTTTACGTTCCTTAAATTACATTGCTGAATTTTACAGAGACCTCAGGAAAACTTGTCAACCCTTTTTGATAGGTTGAAAGATAATCCTGCTCCTTAGTCTTCTACTCATACTGATATTGTTCAACAAGTCAAAAAATATGTCAAGACCTTGCCCTGTCTTGGCATTCCTACTGAAAATTCATTCAAAATTATTCTGACTGATGCTTCTGATGTTGGTTATGGCGGCATTCTCCTTCAGAAAATCACTCCCCAGTCATCTGAACAAATTGTTCATTTTCATTCTGGTGTTTGGAACAAAGCATAGAAAAATTATAGTACTATTAAAAAAGAAATTTTATCTATCGATTTATGTATTAGTAAATTTCAAGATGATATTTTAAATCAAATATTACGTGTTGATTGCAAAAGTGCTAAATATGTTTTGGAAAAAGATGTTCAAAATATTGCTAGTAAACATATTTTTGCTCGATGGCAATCCATTTTAAGTATTTTTGATTTTGATATTACATATATTCTTGGTAGTCAAAATTCTATCCCTGATTTCCTTACTTGAGAATTTTTATAAGGAGGATAGTGCATCATGCCTACTCCTTATTGTTCTACAAATAGATTACAAGTCACAAGATACCGCAAAACTATTCACTATTATAAGTTTAAAATATCCTATTTAAAGTCACTACAAAATGACCCTTACCTTCATCAAGACCCTTGCCTTCAATTCAATCAGATTAGAAGTTATCGCAATTTCATTGCTCATTACACTAATCTAGTTAACTTTCATATGGATAGATTAGATGTCCTCAGTGGATGCTAATCTACTTCTGTCATTTTTCTTATAGATGTCAAGCCACAAACCTACTACTTACTACAAAACCTCTTGCCATTATGCCATCTAGTCAACCTGTTGTTTCACCTCCAATTGATCTAGTCAACCGATACCAAATTCTTGGTAATATTCCTAAACCTAGTTACACTTCGGCTTTGGCTTCAAACCCTTTTTCTTGCCAATCAATTACACCAATGCCTCCTAACAAGTTTATCCCAAGAACATATTATGTTCTTAAACAGTCATTCAATCTTTTTTACAAAAAAACCAGTCCATAAAAATATCCACAATGTTCTTGAATTAGTCAAATCCTATTTCCCTAATTGATGGCATTTCATTCATTCCCATCCTGATAAGTCAATAACCTTTTATAAGGATATTCTTTTCCACCATAAGTCAATAGTCATTAAACCTATCTATGATCAAATCCAGACCAATAAAATCATTTATTATTTCTTGTACATTCATAATATTGTTTCCATGGAAGAATAGGGTCTCCCTTTTCTACTGCGAGACCTTCCTAACCATGATATACAATATAGTTACTATGATTACATTGATACTTGGTTCAAAATCCTTTTACATCAAAATGAGTCATATAGTCATTCTTGGTTTGTCTCATTTGACCACAAATTCAAATCAGAATTCCCTTCTTGGTTCCTGAGATGGTAGTCACAGCATGGTGACATCCCAGAAATCATCCCTTCTGAGTTAATAGAACAAGCCAATTACTTCTCTTCAATTTACAAACTCAGCTAGCATAAAAGTCAGTTTCCTTAGTTACTCCATTTTATGTCCAAATAAAAAGTCCCTTGGATTTTTAAATAGCCATACAGCTTATCCAATAACATAGTCAGTCGTCAACATTTTGTTGAATGGTGGGATACATTCAAAGCCCATCGTATTATTGAACAAGTTTAGCAAGAATTTCCAGTTAACATTCATGCCCTAACTCCTACAATGGTCAAGTCTCAGTAAAACCCAAATGCTTCAGTCACACAAGGAAGCCCACTTCCTCTCACTACAGTCAGACTTGGAAGCCCATCAACTAGCATTGAACCTTCCAAATCCAAGTCTTCCAAGGCCAAGCCCAAAGTAAATCCCAAGTCAACCTCTAGTGATAAATTGATCCAAATGGCCAAATTATTGATGGCTAGCAAAGTCACAAATTGAAGATGAAGCCTCGGATAATTCGGCCTCCTTTGAAGCCTCAATCAGTCATGATCCATATGGTTCACAATTCCAAGATGCTCAAGACCCATATGTCTAAAACAGTCATTGGATTCCGTATATATACATCAGCTTCAATCACTACTCTTACTTTGAGAAAAGCTGCTGATATATATATCGATTCCCCATCAGTCAATTGTGCAGTCACATTTCCTCACTGCAAGTAAAAAAAAAAAATGTAAAAAAGTTCTCGGTCACAAAAAGATGCTCTTCTCTTCAGCACCCATGTGCCTCTTATTTTCCAACTTTTCAAGTCACAAGTTTCATAGTATTTTCTAGTTTTTGAAGTCACAAGCCTCATAGCTCCAATCACAGGCCTTACAGTTCCCAGTTCACAAGTTTAACAATTATCCACATTGCTTATAAAAGAAGCTCCTCAGTCAAGGCCAATTCAGAGTTGGAAAGAGTTCAAAATTTTCTTTCGCATTTTCTATAAAATTTCTAGTTTGTTGTTTTAAAATTCAGTCTTTACGGATGTATGTAGAAGCTGTATTTTCCAGTTACTTCTAGTAAACAATTCTGTATTTTCCAGTTACTTCCAGTAAACGATTGTAAGTTTATTTTGTATTATTACTATTTCTATTATTTGTTCTTATTTAAAATATTGTATTTTAATTTAGTTTATTTACTTTAGTTTATTTCATTTAGTTTGTTTTTATTTATGTGCTGCTTCCGTCACTCTATATTGATGAAACAGAAAATTATTACATCAATAAAAGAAAGAGGAGGATGAGTGCAAAAAGCATTATAGTGAACCTAATCAATCCCAACTAGGTTGGCACCAATAAGACCGCCCAATCATATGCTAGCACACCATCATGAGTTGGTGAGAAACCAACCACAAACACCAAAAACAACCTCACCCAATAAAAAGCTAACCAAACCTGATACAGACCAAACAACCCAAAACTACTAAACAGTAATAAAATAATGAAATAAACAGACCAAAGCTAGTTGACAGATCAAAACAACATTCCATATATATAGCAGCGGAGTCCACCACCGAGTAAGTACTCCTTTTATCAGTAGCCCATCTTCACCAATACACAGAGCAAACTTTTTAGCATCAGTTCAGTACAACATACTAGTTCAGCACAGCAAGACAGACACCACAACAGTTCAGCACTCCACACTATAGCAGTTTAGGCCAACATAACAGTTTATCCACCTCTCTATGTTAACAACCACCTATACGTTGCAGCCAATATCAAGTCAAATTTCTACTTCTACCCCTAATAGCTACTGGTTGGTGGAATTGCTGCATCATGTCTGTTCACAACCTTAATGAGCTTGTTGGCTATTGTACTAGCATGAACTGATGATCCTTCACATATCACAAACACCAAAACAAATGCACAAAGCAAGAAACCAATACAACAACAAAAGATAACAGCTGCAATCCATATTGCCCACACAGATCAACAACAGCCAACTGAAGTGAACACCCAATAACAACATCAAACTAGCATCAGCTTTGAAACAAGAAAACCATCACACATCAGTAGCATATAGGAGCATCATGCACTAATATCCTTGAGACTCCAACTTGCACCAACTCAGTAAACTAATCATTGAGATTCACTCAGCAGCCAACTCAAAATGAACATCTAGCAACAGCAAAAACAAAACTAGACTCACTAACCTAGAATCAACTCAATAGATAGCAGCATCAATCACTCCCATAGCAACAACAAGGCACATTCCATCCAATTGGCTAGCCTCACCAAACATTGAAGGCAGATCACAAACACAACGTATCACAGACCAACAAAATGGAACATGAACCATAGCAATCCACAGGTGAGCAAAGCATTCCAACAAAAATAGAACCTGAACCAGTGCCAGAGCAACAATATAGCAAAATTGACAGCAGCCCCTGTAGACGCGCCCGTGGGCCTCATGCTACAGTTCAGACTCAAATGTCACGGTTCTTTAATCTGATCTCGCAAAGTGCAATGCAAGATTGATAAATCACCAAAGAGTCCAAATCCGGCAAATCGTTTAGAAAACTGATTTTTAATAAAGAAGCGCCAAACATGGATTGCTTTGCCAGATACAGAGTCGCCACCTAAATGTTTTATTTTGGAAAATTTAGGAAACCCTGACTCGTGCCTAAGGCCACGTGTCCATCATCACCAAAGTTGCCTCGGCTCAGGAACTTGGGTATGATTGGGGAAGGTCATCTATGAGCACCCCCGCTCGCCCGATCAAAGATCGGCCTATACTAAGCATGATATCTTGTTTTTGAAAACATATGCGTTCTTATTCCGGTCAATTAGCTAATCTTACTATGTGATGCGCACAACACACAAGTATAGACTAGATCGCGTAATTTGGAACAAAGCATTGCACATTTGTTTGAAAATGGTTTGAAGTTTGCTACTCGCAAGTAGGCTAAAATGCGGATTTCAATGAATTGTTCCAATTCAAGCAATCCAACCTTCACCCACAGGCATTCAGGCAGTTTATATCACATAAGCAAATAGCCTCATGGCAAGCATGTTGTCATGGCAACACTCACACTCATGCAAGATGCTAAAGCATAAAAGCTTACCTAGTACTTCGAGCCAAAACAATAGCTAGTTAGTAATCAATTCATGATCCTAGCTATTTTAGGATGGCTAATGCAACACATGCAAGATGCAACTAGAAATAGGCTCTTCTATTCTAAAATGGCATATGAGATGCAACAATTGATACATGTATTCAACTTGGAATTGAAATACGATGTAATTTGTATGATACGCTGAGCCCTGTGCATGCAATACAGATGAATGGATGCAAACATGCGAGCATAAGGTATGGTAAACGAAATATGCCCTAAAACTAACCATTGAAAGCAGGTAAGTAAAAGGGAGAAAGACGTGGGATTGGAAGACATTCACGCACGTACGCACGCATGCACGCACACTTATTACAAAATTCGCCCTCTCGACGGAGGGTCCGACTAAATAATACAAATTGACTAATTAAATAACTAACTAGCTAATTAATTATTACACAACACTTAACTAATTAAACAAATTAATTAAGCTACTAAAGCAGTAAAGAGGCCTCAGGAAGAGGGACAAATGCATGCATGCTCAGCTCCGCTCGGAAATCTATCGCCATGCTCACGTTGCCTCTGTTTACACTGCTCTGCACCTCTGAAAACTGCACAAGTCTCAAGGATGCTTCTGAATCACCTTCTGGGTGCTGTGAGAGGCCATCGGCCAAGTGGAAAGGCCATCGGCCAAGGGGAACTGGTCATCGACCAATAATGGGGCTCTCAACCATAAATTTGTAGCCGACCGGCACTGAAAATGGCCGATCGACGATCTCTTCCTGCAGAATGCTGTTTTGCTGCAGCAGAGTGTAAACACCCCATTTTTGATCGTCCTCAAGACTTGGACGTCACCGCTTGAACACTCGATGATCACCCATGTTCGTGTTCGTTTTGAGTTCCCGGAGGTCTCAGCTACGCGCCTTGCCTCAAGATCTCTCAACTCGACTGTTTTGTGTTTGATTTTGCACCAAAAACTTGTGTTTTGGCTTCTGAGGGCAGATAGTAGCTTGTTAGCTACCCCTGACACCCACCGGCCGTGGCTTGAGGCCACCGGCCGTTTCTTCTTGCTACCAGCTGTAGACGTCCCCGAACGCCCCGGGAGGGTTAAGTCCCGTTCCGTTCATATTGGGGTCACTACAGTTCGAGGACTCAAATGTCACGGTTCTTAATCTTGAACCAAAGAGTCCAAATCCGGAAAATCGATTTTGAAAACAGATTTTTTGAAAAGAAGTGCCAAACATGGACTGCTTTGCCAGATACAGAGTCGCCACCTAAATGTTTTTAATGGGAAATTTAGGAAACCCTGACTCGGTGCCAAAGGCCACGTGTCCGTCATCACCAAAGTTGCCTCGGCTCGGGAACTTGGGTACGATTGGGGAAGGTCACTTCGTGAGCACCCCCGCTCGCCCGGTCAAAGACCGGCCTCTACTAACCATGATATCTGATTTTGAAAACATTGTGCGTTCTTATTCCGGTTATTAGCCAAGATTACTATGTGATGCGCACAACATACAAGTATAGACTGAGTCGTCTGAATTGGAACAAAACACTTCATGTTTGATTGTGGAAATGGTTTGCTGGTGCTACCCGCAGGTAGGCTAAGACGTGGATTTGCCACCCTCGGGTGGGCTTAGAAAACATGGTTTTGCCACTATCTAGTGGGCTTAAAACAAACATTTGATGAATTGTTCCAATCCAAATAACCCAACCTCCACCCACAGGCATCCAAGCAGGTATATCACATAAGCACATAGCCTCATGGTAAGCATGCTATTCATGGCAACACTCACACGCATGCAAGGATGCTAAAGCATAAAACTCACCGAGTACTCCAAGCCAAAACAAAAGCTCATTAGAAATCATGCATGATCCTAAATATGCTGAAATGCCTAATGCAACACATGCAAAGATGCAAACTATAGCAGGCTCGGCTATTCTAAACATGGCATATGGAATGCTACAGCTATCATGTATTCAACTTGGAATTGAAATACAAATGCAGTTAGTACGGTGCGCCGAGGCCGGTGCATGCAAGACAGATGAATGAATGCAAACATGCTATCATACTGTATGCTAATTGAAATATGCCATAATCTAACCATCATAAGCAGGTAAATAAAAGGGAAGAAAGACGTGGGGTTGGAAGACATACATCACACTCACCCACACTTATTACAATTTTGGCCTCGCGCAGAGGGTCCGAATAAATATACAGTCCCGAATAAAAGAATAGTACAGTCCCAATAATACAGTCCAAATAATGTACAAATTCCTAATTAATTAACAAATTAACTAAGAAAACTGTAAAACTGGCATGCAAGCCGGGGACTGCCTTGATTCCGCTCCGAGTGATGAATGATGCATGTTTAGGCTGCCTTGCGCGAAAATCCACTGGGATGCCTCAATTAGCCTCTGTTTGCACCTGTTCTTGAAATGCGTGCCAAGCCTCGAAAGATTGCTGATTCTTGATTTTGCTGCAACAGAGAGCAGGAAAGAGGCATAGCAATGTATCTCACAAATGTATGCATGTCTCGATCCTCGTGCCACCGATCACGCATCTCGATGCATGATGGCCGAGGAGTCGATTTGCACAATTCAATATGGAATGAATGCACATGAAAACACAACAAAACCTAACTCCATCATGGATAATCCGGAGTGTTGGTGACTGGGAATTGAGACACGTTCCGTCACTTGGAGTACGAAACGTACCTCGTTTCCCGTGCTCGGGCTAACTCCTATCCCGAACACAATGCAGTATGCATGACATGCATGAAATGCAGCTAAGATACAACCTAACATGCAACATGCTATGAAATGGCATACACGATGCACGAGGTAACATGGCATACGCAATGCGCTAACATACAGCCTAGCATACACAATGGTACGGAATGAAATGGCATACACATGGCATAATGGACTTACACCAACATGAGTGGACCTCGGCCACACTCACATAGGAGGCCATCAGGATGAAAATGAGACAACTCGGGATGCGTGCACGCGTGCACGCAAACCGAGGACCGAACCTACGGCACGGAATGCCACTCTAACAAGACATGGAAAAACACAAAAAATGGCATACTATCATGCAAAAATCAGAGGTAGAATGAGATGCAAAACAGCCCCAAAACCCGATAAAATGAAACCCGATGCATGAACGAGTCCCGAAACACGGGTTTTGGTGCATGAAATGGCCTATAACTATACAATGCATACATAATTTGAATATGAAATGAAAAGACAGAAGTAAGGCAGCCCTGAGACAAGAAGTTTTACAGTTTAAAACATGGCCAAACAGTGAGCACAAGTAGGACTAAATTAGCATGCAAAAATGGCCCTAAAAGCAAGATAATGAAGCAAGTGGTAGATGTAAAGCCCAAACAGAAAAAGACCCTTCTACAATGTTGAAGAGGGGCCTAAAATATGACCACTTATAGTTTATGGAAAACCCCAAAACAATATACAAATATGCTCAAAATGTCATGCAAGATAGGGCCCAAAAGAGGTTATAACACAAAGTATACAAAACATGCCTCAAACAGGAAAAGACTCTTAATGAAACATGACAGGGGGTCAAAATATGACCACTTCTAGTTCGGACCAAGGTCCAAAAACAGAAGAAAAATAGGCTAAAAAATCATGCAAAAATGAGGCTAAAACATGGATTTCAAAGCAAGTAGCACATGGAATATCTAAACAGTGATGAACCCTTCTTCAATGTTGAAGAAGGGCTCAAAATAAGCTCACTTACAGTTTATGACATGCCTCAAAACAGATTACATATAGGCAAAAATAACTATGCAAGAAATTGGCATACAAGATGGATAATGAAGCAAGTGCAACAAGGGGGTCCCAAACAGTGAGGGACCCTTAATGAAAGGTGAAGAAGAGCTCAAAAAAACACTACTTTCAGTTTTGGTCGGAGCTCAAATGTTCAAGCAAGAAGGACTAAAAAAAAGACACAAAAAATAAGCTAAAAAAAGGGGAAAAGTTGCTCACCCTTGAAGACCAACTCTTGGCTGCCTTTTGGCTTGAGAAATGCTGCCTCTTAGCTGCTGGAAAGCCCCTCCTAGCTGCTGGAATGGAGTGGTGGAGTGGTGCTAGGTGGTGGTGTGAAAAGGGGGTAGGATCTTGGAGGTTTTGAAGCTTGAAGGGAGAGAAGGAGAGGAGATATGTATATGAGGCTCAAAGGGATTTTTTTTCAACCCTAAAACCAATGCTGGGCTGCTGGTTATAAAGGCCAAAGAGGGGGAGAAAGTGGGGGAAAAAAGGGAGGGAAAATCCCTCCAAGTTTCCCTCCAAAAAAAGCGCCCCCGGATGCAGAATCTGGGGGGAAATAAAGTGCATATTTGCAATGTACCAGGTGTAAGGAAGCTGGCCGGCCAGCTATTGGGGTTGCAGGTGGCCGGACGGCCACCCCCCATGGCCGGCCGGCTAGGGGTCAAAAAGGCCAAGAAAGATTAATGGCCGGCCATGCCAAAAAGAGGGCCTCCCAAGTGTACTCAACACAGCCATGTGATCAAAAATTGGCAACTGTGAACCAAGAGAGAGAACAAGCCACTTTTCAAAGGGGTTCAAAAGGGTCAAATGGAATTACTGGCCGGCCATGTGATATTTGTGTCCTCCCAGGTGTGTACATCACAAATATGGGGTTTAGGGTTGAGGAAAGTGGCCCTAGGGTGGTCAACATTGGCTTTGAAGTGAGAAAAACGGGCGTCGGAGGGCGAAAATGGAATATAACTGGTTGCTGAAACAATTGCTGGCCTCCCACCCTTCTATGACCTTCCTGGTGATGAAACAGAGGTCCCTGCCAAAAATGAACGAAAATCGATGCAAAATGAAGGTTCGGGGGCTGAAACGCGCAGTCCGAGGCCCCGAAAATCGACTGTTAAGCACAGGGAGTGGTATTCGACCACGAAGTGGGTCTCTCAGACCACAGTGTCCCTCAAAAGGGAGTAAATAAGATGCATGCCAAAAACCGGAGCAAACAGAGGTAGTTAGGCGGTCCCGAACCGAGGCACACGGCCTGACGGCTCCGAAAATCGGGAACCGGGCTCCGAAATGGAAAGAATGGCCTACGACCACGAAATGTAGCCCACGGCCACTGAGAGATGTTCTACGAGACCTCTCCCTCCCTTTGGGAAGAGAAACAGAGAAAACCGAGTCTGGTTCGCAAACCGAGGCAAGGCACAGAAGAGGGTTCGGAAGTCCGGAGGCAAGGCTCATGGCCGAGACTCCGAGACTTCTGAACGAGCACAATATGCAACATCACCGAGCGCTCAATCGGTGACGTCTGAGTCTTAAGGTCGGTCAAAAATGGGGTGTCTACAGTTGCCCCTCTTTGACAGAACTCGGAAGTCAAGAAATGACGGGAGTGAATGTCAAAGCCCAGAGACGACCCATTTTTGATAAGGCCGAAGACTTAGACAATCATACAAGATACACAGAGATATGCCCGCAGGCGTGCCCGCAGGCGAGGGGGCAAAATGCAAAGCGATATGCACAGAGCCAGATGTAACTTAAAAGATCATGCAAATGCAGCAAGCTGTAATGAAGCAGGTATTCGCAAATAGATGCAACAGTTTTAAGCAAGAATGCAAAGCAACAACTACATTTCATGCAGTTAAGAATGAGGAGAATTATTCAACTCTCGTCGCGTCTCACACGGAGAAGATACGATACCTGCGCGATTCGTCTGGTCACACCAGCTTCAAATGAACCGTACATACAATATCGTGCATGCGAAAGAGAGAAACTCAATAAGCACAACATGTTTAGCAAGATATATCCAATGTGATATCGAAAGTTCGACAAAAGCGGTGTTGGTGGGTAAATGCATCGCAGTGCGAGAAAGGAGCGTGCGTAACAACGCAAGCTTAAACACAGAGGCATGGTAATATCAAGAAAATGTGCATGACAATGCAAGAATGTTCATGAGAATGCAGAACAAGCATAAATTAGGGTGCACGTTTGTTACGAAACAACGAGCAAGGAAACGCGCGTTTCGGCGAAGGCGACTCGATCGTGGCCTCTGGTTCACCTCCCGGAGAGGTTACAACATGTTCAAAAAGGATACACCTTGATTTCGATGAGTAATGATGAGTCACATGTCAGAAGTTGAAGCTGAAGTTCCGGCGGAGCGGTTTCGCGGCAGGACGTGCACTTCTCTTGTACTTTTTCAGGTCCCGGGAACTCCAATCTTCCTCAAAATTTGCAGAGAGCTAGGTGGGCATGTGGGGAATACCACCGGCCACTTTTCTTCCCCAGGAGAGGCCACCAGCCAGGTTTCAAAAAGAGAATGGCCGGCCAGCCAGAAAAGGTGGCCGGCCGGCCACCTGCCCAAATCCGTGGGTAATTTTGTCTTTTCACCCTCTTTTCTTTAAATCTACTTACCCAAACACTTTGAGCTCATAACTTCAGGTCCGAAATCATCTTCTCCTCCCTCCCAAACCATTTTCCTCTCCAGATCTGACCTCTATACGCGTTCTTCAACCCCCCACGCAAGTTGTTTTCGAAAACTTTCAGTTGTAAACACTTTGAACCGATTAAATTTTGATTTCGGGGCTTCTTTTCTCATTTTCGCCACTTGAGGTAAGTTTGTCTCAATATTTGGAAGATTTTCTCGGGGGTTGACTTTTGTTGACTTTTTCATTTCCCGAGAGTTGACTTTTGTTGACTTTTTCCAATTTTGGCTCATTTTTGCTCATTTTTGCAGATTTTCTGAAATGGCCGGTCATTTTCCTCACGGCGGAGGTCCTCCGGGTGCCAGGGATGGTTTTGATGTCATGACTCTGCCTCTGAGGGTTCGACCCTTCATTCCCGAGAGGTACGCCCCGCTGGCACACGTTCTTCCGCAGGCCGTTTTTCGTCACTTCACTGACTTTAATGAGCGAGCACCCGGAGATCTGCTTCTGCGGGAGCCAGAGTATCACCTCTCCCATGAGGCACGAGAGGTATTTACTTCGTTTTTTACCTTTTCTGCAACATATTCTGTGTTTTTCATGCACTTCGTGTCTTTGCCATGTTTGTCTGCTCATTTTGAGCAAGAAGCTTATTTAGAATGTTTAGTTCATGACACAGCATCCGGTTTGCATTCTGAACACACAGTTCAATCACTTGAATTTCTGAACACTGGGTCCATAAATTGATTGTGGACGCACGGCACACACCAGTAGGGAATTGAACACACGGCCCAATACTTGAATTCTGAGATGAACACACACAGCCCATTCTTTGATGTCAAACACACAGTTCATTGTTGAGGTGAACACACGGCACACACTGATTGAGAGTTGAACACGCAGCCCAAACATTTGAGATGAACACGCAGCCCATATTTTGATGTCGAACACACAGCTCGTCGTTGAGGTGAACACACGGCACACACTGATTGAGAATAGAACACGCAGCCCTAACTCGGATTTTCTGAACGCACAGCCCAAATTGAAGGTGAACACGCAGCACACACTGATTGAGAGTAGAACACGCAGCCCTAACTCGGATTTTCTGAACACACAGCCTAAACTCAGATTTTCTGAACACACAGCCCAAATTGAAGGTGAACACGCAGCACACACTGATGTAGAGTAGAACACACAGCCCTAACTCGGATCTTCTGAACACACAGCCCAAATTGAAGGTGAACACGCAGCACACATCGATGTAGAGTAGAACACACAGCCCTAACTTGGATCTTCTAAACACACAGCCCAAATTGAAGGTGAACACGCAGCACACACTGATGTAGAGTAGAACACACAGCCCTAACTCGGATCTTCTGAACACACAGCCCAAATTGAAGGTGAACACGTAGCACACACTGATTGAGAGTAGAACACGCAGCCCTAACTCGGATTTTCTGAACACACAGCCCAAACTCAGATTTTCTGAACACACAGCCCAAATTGAAGGTGAACACGCAGCACACACTGATATAGAGTAGAACACATAGCCCTAACTCGGATCTTCTGAACACACAGCCCAAATTGAAGGTGAACACGCAGCACACATCGATTGAGTAGAACACACAGTTCGCTTACTTTACTTCGCACGCAGCCTATTTACTTGCACACAACTTATTCATTTCATTTGCACACAGCTCATTCATTTTATACTGACACATGTATTCATTCTGAATGCAGGTTGGTTCTCGCACTGTGCGGGGATACGACTCCACCGCTGCTAGAGATTGGTATGCTGAGCTCCCGGAGGCTGTCCGGGATTTAGTTGATTTGGTAGGGTTCGGGGCCTTCTGAGCTGGGTTATCGCGTTGTCCTGCCAGGAGGACACTGATGGCAACTTTGGTAGAGAGATGGTGGGACACCACCAACTCCTTTCATTTTTCCGCCACTGGGGATTTGACTATGACCCCGCTGGATTTTGCTGTATTGGCCGGCCTGGACATAGGAGGTTGGCCCATTCCTTACGACGAGGACATGGGCGAATAGGAGGCCGCTTGGATACATTTGCTGGGGGCCCGCCCGCCTGTTGATAGAGCTTCAGGGAGAGTCTGATACACCTGGTTCTCTTCCCATTTTCGGAGGGAGGGGATGGAGCCCGAGACTCCTGAGGAGGCAGAGCAGTATGCCCGTGGTTTTCTTATGTTCCTCTTCGGGACTACTTTGTTCGCCGATAGAGGGAACACGGTTGGGTTGTATCTGTTGAGCGCTCTGGTGGACCTATCACAGGTCAGCCGGTATGACTGGGGTGGCGCCGGCCTGGCTACCCTTTACTGCTACATGAGCGCGACCTCCCGCGGGCAGGGAGACTTACTTGGCGGTTATTGGAGAGCCTGGGAGGTACTTTCTGCCCTCTTGATTTACATTTCTGCTCCTCATTACTTGTACATTGCACACACAACGCACTTTACACTCTGTATTCTGCCCTCAGCACTTTGTATTTATATGCTGCACTGCTTTCCTCAGTTATGGGTCTACGTATATTTCCCGACGTTAGCCCCCGAGTTGGTGGTGGCAGGGCCCCTCATGACCCCATACTCACTGGTATTCGAGGGCCAGCACCGGCCGAGACCCCGAGAGACTCTCTTTTATCTACGGCAGTATTTCGATACTGTGCGGATGACAGAGGTATTTCCGAACTCTCAGTCCCTTCCGTTTTCATCTTTGATCTGCCCTGTATATTCCCGATTTTTGATTGGTTTATGCACTGATTATCCGCAGATTACATGGCAGCCCTGGGCGCCCTTGGGTGATGGTCTCCGATTTCAGTATGCCGGAGGATCGGGCACCTCCCAGTATAGGGTCCTACTCGAAGGACCAGTTGGTAGAGCATGGTTCTTGGGGGAACGCTTTTTGCGTCAGGTATGGTGGTACACTTCTCAAGACCCTCCCGCAGCACCCCCAGTCAGTATGCGGACTGCTGATAGGCTCTCTTCCCAGGATGTTGTTAGTGCTATGCTGGGCACTGATGCTTTGCTATATCTTGAGGAGGGGGACTATGCCACTTATCGCCACGTATATCTGATGCCTCCCTTGACGGAGTGCGTACTCCGTCACTGAGGCCTGCTGGTGTGCCATCTTCGAGTCAGGCTTGTGCTACAGATGTCCCTTCCTCCAGCAGGGCTGGTACGTCTAGAGGTGGGGGTGGGTCGATTCCCCGATCCCTCCGACTCTTCATCATCCTGGTGGCCAGACATGCCGACCGAGTTGACGAGTTGGCGATTTGGGGCTCCTTACCAGGTTTCGCTGGAGCCTCCCCTTCCTGACCATAGATATGTCAGAGATCCTGATTCACCACCGGTATGCTTTACAGCTTTGATTTATCAGTCGGATACTTGGACATTCATCCCTTTATTGATAGTTTTGCATTTGTATCTACAGCCTCCTGTTGAGTACGTGGATGAGATGCTTGGAGTGATGGCCGCATTTGAGGGCATGATCCTGCGGAGGGAGGCACAGCTGGCCATTATGGGTGTGCAGGTACTGTTCATCTTTCTTGCATTTATCATATTTCTGATGACACGCTGGTTTTGAACATTCTACTGCATTGATAGGCTGTTTGTGTAGAACACATCCGACACACACCCCACTCACATACTGTACTTGCATCTGATTTTCATATTTGAACTGATGTATTGAACTCTTCACCTTCAGATGCCTCCTGTGTATGCTCCGCCGCGGGCCGGGCCACCCGGGCCTTCTCAGGGAGGTCGATCGTCTGGACCTTTTCGAGGCGCTAGGCCATCTGGGCCCTTTCAAGGAGCTGGGCCATCCAGGCCTTTCCGGGGAGCTCGAGGAGGGTCCTCTTGTAGACGCAGGGCACATATTATAGAGGCAGAGCCCGATGAGGATGAGGAGGAGGAGATCGCAGACCGTCAGTCGGAGACATTCGCTGAGGAGGGGGATTCCGGTCTTGGTTCCGGGAGTAGAGGCGAGGCTGAGGGGGATCCTGAGGATGACAGCTCCGACCCGGATGGTGATGGTGGTGCAGGGGTTGCCTCGCAGAAGAGGATGAGGAGGACCCCTCATTCCCGCTCCCGAGGGTATTGATGCTGCTGTTTCCTGCTTTATTTTCCTTTTTGCTAGTAGTTTGTAGCACTTTGCATATTGTTAGGCAGTTTTATTTTCTGTAAAACTTGTACCTTTATTTGTAAAAGGAAATATGATGGGGTGAAACAGCTTTTGAAAAAGTGTTGTATTTTTATACTCTCAGCATCGCATCGCATCATTTTGCACAAAAATGGGATTGAATGGAAATGTGCACTGTGTATTCACCGGGTCAGGTAATGAACCGACGCAACAAATCAAACAACTTGACTCACTAAGAAATAACAGAGTCTTAGCAAGTTTACAACTCGATAAGCAAAATACAACAATGTTAACGACTCAATAAAGAAGACTTAACAAAATTGTGTAAACAAAAAGTAACAACTCAAAACACAAAATACGACAGCTCGACAAAACTTACAACTCGATAAACAAAACGACAACTCGATAAGCAAAAACAACAACTCGACAAAGTGTAATCTGGACGATCTGGGCAACGGAACGCATCCGAAACAGAAGGAAATGGAGGCCTTCGATACATTCGATGCTTGGAAATGCCTAGAACTTTCCTCTGGGAGGGTAAAACAGGACTGAAGGAACACAGCAGAGCATGGTCGGCCACTTTTTGGAGCCGGCCGGCCACTTTTTTGTATCTGAGGGGAGAAATGTGGCCGGCCGGCCACTTATTTCAGCAGCTGTCAAATTTTTGACACGTGTCCCCTGAATAGTGTCCCATCCTCTATAAAAGCTCCAACTTCGGGACTCATTCATTTCATCACTGCTTTGCACAAAAAATGGAGGCATTTCTCATAGAAAGCCTCACATCTTGGATCTCTTCTCTAGATGGCTCGGAAAAGTTGAATTTCCGAGGTTTCGGCTTGAATGCACTATTCCCACTGAGCCGCACTCCGCTGCACTTTCCCTTCCTCCATGTCGCGGCGAGGTTTTGGAATCCAGTGACGCATGTTTTCAGCTTTGGCGGGCAAGAGGTATGTCCAACTTTCGAAGATTTTCAGGTTTTGATGGAATCTAAACGCTGTGAAGAAATTCTGCCTCAATTTCGCTTTGGCCACGCCCAAGCTTTAGGGGAAATGTGTGGGCTCACCACGCATGATGCTCGGTCTCTGATCTGCAACAGGGAACTGGACGTTCTCGGCTTGATCCATCGCTTTTTTGATGCTGGCGACCGTGGCAACCATTATTGGCAAGGCTTTCGGCAACACGCCCTTTGCTTGTGTATGCTATCCCACTTTCTGCTCACTTCCGGATTTGGTGGATCTAGCATCCGCCTGGTTGAAGTTGCTCATGGATTGAGAGAAGGAAAGAGCTGTATTGCTATGACACTGGCCGAGACGCTGATGGGTTTGGATGCTTTCTATCGTCGGGAGACGACGAGATTTGCAGGGAGTCCACTATTGCTACAGGTAATGTTTCCCACCCAATCTCGCATACATATTTGCTCACATCACTCGACCCTCAGGCTCGGTTTTTCTCACAAAACCCTTTTCTTACTTTTCTCTCATCGCACATCTCTCTATTCTTTATTCTCTCATTTTTCATCCCTTCCCAGGTATGGTTGATGGATAAATTGCAGGTTGTGGACTCTTGTACAGCCTACTCAGCCCGCGGCTACTTCTTTCGCCAACGCTTAGTTGATGCCCCTGATGAAAGGTGGTGGTTCGACTGGATGTGCAACTTGTCTGCAGATCGCATTGCTTGGCGCTGCCCTTGGCTCAATCTCCCAGCAATGGGTTATAGCATGTCCCGGCTGATCGGGATTCAGTTGATTGGTCTGACCCACTGTGTATTCTACTTTCGTTTCTCCGGTTCCTGCGTCAGTTTGGTCATGATCAGACTTGCCCACCAGAGGGGATTGAGTATCCGGCTACTTTCCCGGTCCGAGGCTCACAACTTGCCCGGTATGCCACGGCATAGAGGACTAGAGAACTCCTGGCCCCCGCCCCTACTTTCAACTGCACTTTGTTTGACGAGTGCTGGGATTGGCTCAATGAGGAGGCACAGACCGGGCCCAGCTTGGCATCAGAGGCTTCAACTAGCTCTGGGAGGGGGCGCAGGGACACCTGACTTGACTATGCCCCAGATTTATTGCTTTTTTAGTATCCAAGTTTTCATTATGAGTGTAATAAAAAGCAACTTCAATTGTATGCAAGAGCAGGAGAACTCTGTTTTGAAATCAATGAAATTGAAGGTTGTGTGGTACTGGAATTTTCCGCTTTGGTCCAAAAATGGTCTTAGTTGTGAAAAGATTAATTTGAACAAAGTCAACTTTTATTAAAACTTTTCAAAACTATTTTCGATATGGATCAGAACTGGACACGCCTGAGATCTATCACTGAGATGCACAACCCCGGATCCTAGCAACTGGAAAGTTGCCCCTAGTCTGAATGGTACTGCGGCATTGTGTGGCAGCGGAAAGTTGCCCCTAGTCTGAATAGCACTGTACCGGAGATCACGATGAATGCTGATGGACAAAGATGACTGAGATGATCAATATGGACAAAGTTGATCAGGGAAAAGGTTGTGGCTGAACTTCAGAATGAAGCTGCCTACGTATCCCAAGGATGGGAATCAAGCCTTACGTAGTTCAGGCTTAGGTTCGCTCGGGTATTTTTACTCTCCTTTTGCGCTCTAACTTTTGCCAAGGCCGCCCTTTGCGGGTTTTCAACCTTGCGAGCTCAGTTTTTATAATTTCAAATTTTCTGTGCTTTGAGTTTTGCCTAGGTCGCCCTTTCGGGTTTTCGGCCTAGCGAGCCTCTCATGGGTAATATTTCTTCAACTTGTCCATATTGATCGGTTGTGAAAACTCCAAGCCATCTAGATCCATCAGAACCACAGCTCCACCTGACCAGATTGACTTGATGATGTAGGGGCCAGTCCAATTGGGTCTGAACTTGCCCCTTGGGTCGTGGATGGAGAGCTCGTTGTCCTTGAGCACCAAATCTCCTTCTTTTAAATTCCTGGACTTAACCTTCTTGTTGAAAGCCCGGGCAATTCTGCGTTGATAACCTTGGATATGGTACAGTGCTTTCAGCCTTCTCTCATCAAAGAGCATGAGTTCCTCAAATCTGCTCTGCTGCCAATCTGCTTCGGCTATTTGACACTCAGCCAATACTCGCAATGATGGAACCTCAATCTCGATAGGTAGAACGGCCTCCATCCCATAAACCAGAGAATACGGAGTCGCCCCAGTAGAAGTTCTGATTGAAGTCCGGTAGCCCCACAGAGCAACGACAGCTTATCTGGCCAGTCCCGGTAGGTTTCCACCATCTTCTGCAGTATGTGCTTGATATTCTTGTTGGCGGCCTCAACCGCTCCATTGGTCTGCGGCCTATAGGTAGACGACTTATGAAAAGCCACATTGTATTTCTCTAACAAATCAATCACCTCCTTCTTGAAGTGGGAACCATTGTCTGAAATTATTTCATTTGGGACTCCGTAGCGACAGATGATGTTGTTTCTGATAAATTTTGCGACGTGCGAAGCCTTCAATACCGCATAAGATTGGGCCTCAACCCACTTTGTAAAATAATCTATCGCTACCAAGATGAACTCATGCCCATTCGGCCCCTTTGGCGTAACTGCTCCGATTACATCAATTCCCCAGACTGAAAATGGCCATAGCGAAGTCATGTTGTACAGTTTAGACGGCGGAATGTTCATGCGATTTGCATGAATCTGACATTTGTGGCATCGCCGGACAAAACCGATACAATCCTCCTCCATGGTGGACCAGTAATAACCCTGTCTGAGGATCTTCCGTGCCAGCATTACCCCATTCATGTGCGCGCCACATTCTCCTCCGTGGATGGCTTCCATCAGACGCTTTGACTCCTCCGCATCAACACACAGTTTATGCATTCCCAGATGACCCCTTTTATACAGTTTACCCCCACAGATGATGAACTGAATGGCCATTCTCCTGATTGCCCTTTTGTCTTTGGCATTTACCCCTGGCGGGTATGCTTCTTTCTCCAAGAAGTTCCAGATGTCGTAATACCAGGGGTTTTCGTCCTGAACTTCATCTATAGCAGCAATCGACTCATAGGCAGGTGCAAATTTCTGGTCGATGATGACTGGACGCATCCGGACTCCACACGGGATGTCTATCATAGAAGATAAAGTTGCTAAAGAATCTGCGAACCTGTTGTTCTCTCTTAGTAGATGAGTAAAACTTAGCTTCTCAAACCGAGGAATCAGCAAATCCAAGGTCTGGTGATACATCATCATCTTTTTCTCTTTTACTTTCCAGTCTCCTTTAGCTTGAGACACAACAAGGTTCGAGTCCCCAATGACGTCCAACCGTCTTGCCCCTAGTTCTAGGGCTGCTTCCAGACCAGCAATACACGCCTCATATTCTGCTTCATTGTTCGAGACTTTGAACCGGAGTTTGAAGGCTAGAGGGATACAGAAATTGTCGGGTGCTATTAGCAACACTCCTATCCCATACCCGTATTTATTGGATGCTCCGTCAAAGTACATCGTCCAAGCTTCGTCGTCGATGTGCAAAATAGCTTCATCTGGGAATAGGTACTCGACTGCTTCGCCCTCTTCCACTGGATGGTCGGCTAAAAACTCTGCCACTGCCCTTCCTTTGACCGACTTGCGTGTTACATACTTTAGATCAAATTTGGAGAGCAACAGCAACCAACGAGCTAGCCTACCCGTAAGTGCTGGTTTCTCGAAAAGATATTTGATGGGATTAAGTCGTGAAACCAACATTACAGAGTGAGCTAACAGGTAGTGCCGCAGCTTCCTGGTAGCCCATACCAAGGCTAAGTAAGCCTTTTCCAGTGGAGTGTAGCGGGTTTCGTACTCCAGCATCTTCTTGCTGAGATAGTAGATGGCTCTCTCCACCTTGTCTTCTGATTCTTGTGCAAGCATGCAGCCCATTGTAGTTTCAGTTACTAACAGATACAAAATCAACGGTTTCCCCGGTTCTGGCGGTGACAACACGGGTGGGTTCTGTAAATATTCTTTAATCTGTTCAAATGCAGCTTGACATCGGCCGTCCCATTGGAATTTCTTGCCTTTCTTCAGGAGACCAAAAAGTGGTTCACAAGTTAAGGTTAATTTTGAGATAAACCGTCTTATGAATTGCACTTTACCCAGAAAGCCTCGCACCTCCTTTTCAGTCCTTAGTGGGGGCATTTCTAAGATGGCCTTGATTTTGGAAGGGTAGACCTCGATGCCCCTTTGTGTGACCAGAAACCCTAGCATTTTTCCCTCTGTAACACCGAATGTACATTTCTGAGGATTTAGCCGCAACCGGAATTCCCTGATCCTTTGGAAGAACTTTGCAAGGCGGTGTAGTGGCCCTCTCTTTCTTTGGACTTGACAATCATGTCGTCCACATACACCTCAACCTCTTTGTGGATCATGTCGTGTAATATTGTGGTTGCGACTCGTTGATAAGTAGCTCCAGCGTTCTTCAACCCAAATGGCATGACTCTATAGCAGTATGTCCCCCATGGGGTGGTGAATGCAGTATTTTCCCGGTCTTCTGGCGCCATCACTATCTGGTTGTAGCCTGAGAAGCCATGCATGAATGAGAGCAAAGCATGCCCTGCTGTGAAATCCACCAACTCATCGATATGCGGTAAGGGGAAGTCGTCCTTCGAACTAGCTCTGTTCAAATCCTTGAAATCCACACATACCCGGATCTTGCCATCTTTCTTCGGCACTGGAACAATGTTGGCCAACCAAGTCGGATATTCAGATACCAGCAGGAAGCCTGCATCGATTTGCTTGGTGACCTCTTCCTTAATCTTGAGAGCCCAATCCGGGCGGATCCTTCTGAGTTTCTGTTTGACAGGTCGGGCCTCGGGGTCAAGGGGGGTCCGATGTTGTACAATCTCAGGATCGATTCCAGGCATGTCTTCGTAGGACCACGCGAAAACATCTTTGAAATCTTTTAATAAAGCGACTAAGCGCTCGCGTTCCTCCGAAGACAACGTAGACCCGATCTGGACCAGCCGCGGGTCTTCCTCAGTACCAATGTTCACGGTAGTGATTTCATCCATTAAAGGTTTGACAAATCTCTCTTGCTCTTGCTCAATTAAACGTTGCAAAACCGGAGGAACTTCATCCATGTCGTTTTCATCAAAGTTTTGAAAGTCTGAATTAATGCAATAAATCAAGGGCACAGAAAAATACTCAGAAACCACAGTCACCTGATTCTCATTAAGCACATCAAAATCGTCCGATTCATTTACAACAGACTCAAATGAAAAGGAAAAAGACGACCTAGACAGGACTGTGGCATCCGGGTTAACATCCCCAGGAGTACCAGACTCAGACTCAGTCGAGCTGGAACCTGATTCCGACTCACAAGACTCAGTGGAATCAGATTCCGGCTCACTACCTGACCCGGTGCTGCTGGACAAAAATCCCTCCTCATATTGCCAAGTGAGAGAGGGTGCGATAGATGCATCCAAGATAGCTGCTGGTTGGCTCGCAGCCGTTTCATCCCCAATCATGGAAACCGCGAAGTTATCCCCCAAGCACTTATGGTTGATCGGAGGATCAGAAAGTAGACATGCCAGTGCTACCCCAATTTCAAATTCTGTGCCCTCAGGATCCCTTGCTTTATACTGCTCAACCTCGGCTGGTGGGTCTGTCTGCTCTGTGGCAACGTCATCCTCGGATAGTTGTAGGTCAAAGAAAATCTCGAAGCCTGGGACGCGCTTCTTCTCCGCGTTTAGCCACGGCTCGGGGAAGCCACAAAATGGAAAGTCCTCCCCCTCCTGGACAAAGCGTCCGTTCAGGGTACCCTGAATGGACCTGTGTATTAAGTCAAAAGGCTTCCCCACCTTCTTCGCTTTGGCTCTTCCGGCCATTTCTTTTCCCTTCCTCACCCAGTCCTCTTTGGTGGGCTGATAACCCAAGCCAAAGGTATGAGGGTTATGTGGCACTTCAGCTAATGCTGCGACGCCTTTTCGGCCGCTCCTTCCCAATCCCATCCCGGGGATGTGTTGTAGCTTGTTTATGAGGTAGACGGATTGAGCGCTAACGTACACCCCCTCATTCACAGCCATAATATTCTGCACTACCCGGGCCTCAGCCAAAGTGAATCCTGATAAGAATACGTCTTCTGTGCCATGCTCAATTTCTAGGACTGGCGTAGATACCTCTGGAGGCGGATGGATTGATGAGTTCCCGAACACAATGGCTACTCCCTTTCCATAGGGGTATTTCACCATCTGATGTAGAGTGGAAGAGACTGCCTTCACTTGGTGCAACCACGGCCGCCCCAAGAGTAGGTTGAAGGTTGCGGGAATGTCCAAGACATGAAATTCGATGTCGTGTTGTCCTGGACCAACCTTGGTTTGAATCTTGACAGTCCCCATCACTTCCCTGCTAGTATTATCGTATGCTCTGATCACCTGAGTAGTTGACGTGAAGTCCGCGGGCTTCAACCCAATTGCATACGCTATTCTGGCTGGGCAGACATTGATGGCGGACCCGGTATCAACAAGTACCACCGGTATCCATTTGTCTCTACATTCCACGGAAATGTAGAGGGGTTTGTTATGGTTTGTGCCCTCAGGCGGTAGTTCCTTGTCTGAAAAGGTTAATGCCGGGGAACCTCCTCCCGGAAAAACCAGCCCAACCAACTGCTCTGGTGTAGTGTCTATAGAGAGTTTGGCCTTGTCCATGGCAAATAGGACGGCCTGTCTGTGCACCCTCGATGCCATAAGCAGTCCCTAGATGGAGATATCTGCTTGTATCTTCTTTAATTGCTTGAGCACAGCTTCTTCTTCAATCTGTTTCTCTCTCTGTTTCTTAGCTTCTTTGTCTTTCCCAGACGCCTCAGGTTGGTCCAAGTGCTGGGGCTTGAAATACCGCCCACTTCTTGTCATATGAGCTACCTCGTCAATATACCAGGCATCATCTGGTTGGTTACCTCCCCAGTCTTCATCTGTGTGGGCAAGACACAAGTCATCGTCTTCCCACCACATTTCGTCGGCAGCCGACAAACACCTGTCCGGCTCCGGTGTGATCGTACTCGCAGTACCTTCAGTCTTTATGCCCGCAGCATTTCCTGTCCCTGTGCACACAGCACTCTCGACCCCCACATGGGCCTTAGCTTTTCTGATTCTCTCGGAATCCTCAAATCCTTGTTGTTCCAACTGCGTCAGTACAACTGGTTGTTCAATACTCCATGCATTTACAATCCCCAAGCTTTGAGCGAAATTCTTAGCGCCGGCGCTCTCCGGCGGTGTATTCTGACTCTCGGCCCTTCCGGCCACCACTGATACTCTCGCCCCTGCTGGGCCCCGTTCTGGTTGATATTCTATGACTCTGGTTGATCATCTAACCATCCGATAACTTTTGCCGACTCCTCATATTCGAACCAATTGATTACCGCATTCCCTGATTCTTGGTCACTGAAGAACTGGAGGTTGGCAAAGTCCTCTCCCACAGCTGTTAGATCATCTGTTTCCCATTCAAACTTGTCCCCCTGAATCACACATAATTCTGCCCTTTCTGGCAGCCCCATACTTAGCTCAGACTGGCCCACTGACTGGATGTATTCACTCGGGTCATAGGCTCCTTCAGCAAGATTCCCAGACTGTTCAATCTCAGACTCAGCAACCCCACTTTCTTCTGAAATCTGCCCTGTCCCATCTTCGGTGGTCACCACCATCGGCTCAGATTGGGTCGTGGAGATGTCCATCATGCACAAATCAGTGCAGACAGGAAGGATCACCTCCGGCTTAGGTAGGTGGGATGGGGTGATATAGATACTAGGATCGTAAGAAACGACCCAAGTTTGGATGAAGTTGATTCTGTTGGGAGGAGGGGGTTGGTTATGTGGTGGGAGGGGATTTGTTGTGACGTTGGGCTTGTCGGGAGGCGCGATCACCTGCTTGTCAATAAGATCCTGGATCTCATGACGCAATCTAAAGCAACGGTCGGTGTCATGACCATGTTGTTGGTGATATGCGCAGTATTTTGCCGGATCATGAGAGGGAGGTAGTGGATTTGGTAGTGGCCTCGGCTCTAGGGGCGCCAAATGCTTCTTCCTAATCAATACCCCCAGAGCTTTGGACAGGGGCATATATAGGGGTGTGAAGGTTCTTTGGCCTCTGAGCTGGTATTTGGCGGTTTGGGTATTGATTCCAGATGTGCCAGAGAAAGGCGTGGCTGTCACGGGTCTTGGGGGAGGGGGAGTGGTGGAGACCGTGCTCACTTCTGAAGCTCGTGCAGTTGCAGCGCCACTCGGGCCTGCGTTGCTGTTACGGTTGAAAGTCCTCCTAGGTTGCTCTCTATCCTGGTCGATCAGACCCTGTTTCATGGCATCCTCGATCTGTACCCCCATCTCGTGTAAATCTGAGAAAGTTGGAAAGGGGAGTACAATCATCTTCTGCATCAATTTCGGTTGGAGATTGCGCACAATCATCCTGATTTGATCTTTGTCTGTAGGCCTCAAAGTCATCATCGATGCCTTCGCTCTCCATCGAGTTACGAAATCTGAGAAAGTTTCTTTAAGCTCCTGCCTCGTTGTTTCGAGATCACGAGTCGTAATCTCGATCTGGGTATTGTACGAGTACTGTGCAACAAAGGCCTCAGCCATTTCATCCCAGTTTCTTTTCACCTCGTCCTCCAACTTCGCGTACCAGATGGCTGCCACACCAGACAAAGTTCGGCAAACAGTGAAAGCTTTTGCGGTCGGGTTAGACCCATTGGCCGCAGGATGTCTGAGAATAGCCGAAGATGGACCATGGGGTCGCCGGACCCGTCAAAGCGGTCAATTTGCGGCATCTTGAATCTGTCTGGCAATGTTACGGCTACATCGGTATACCCATCTTCGATGTCTGGAATTGCCTTCACCCCTTGTGACTTCTTGAAAAGCTTCTCAAGCTTGCTCAGTTTCAGAGCTGTATGGTCTATCTCGAACTCGAAGGGAGAGTCCGGGTGGTTGGCAGGTGTATGGGTCTTGGACAGTTGAGGCGGAAGTGGGGGCAGAGCCGGCCCCATTGGGAGGTTCGTGTCCTCCTGAATATTCTGGACATTAGGTAAGGTGTTCTGGGTGTTTGGTAGGGTATTCTGAACAGTAGGTGCCTGCTCGGGCAATGGAGCCCCTGGAGGAGAAGCTTGATGTGAAGCTGATGCTGCATTCTGCTGTTGCAGCCTAGTAATGAGCTCGGCCTGCTGGGCCATGACTGTGGCCTGTTGCTTAGAAAATTCCGCTTGGCGAATGGCATCCTCCTGCATCTGTCTCATGCTCTCTTGCATTTGACGCATCATGTCCTCTATCCCGGCCATATTCTGTTGGTCCAGCTGACTGACCGGTAAGTGTATCTCTATGGCGGAAACAGAAATCCCAACCTGACTGTTTGCTGCTAAAGTAGCCCGCTGTCCCGGTAATCCCTGCTTTGACACACTACGCCTTCTTGGCCTTCTTCTAACAATTGGGGGTAGAGAGTGGAACACTGGATGTCCGTCAACCAGATCCTCAAATCGATTGAGTCGGCGACCTCTCGTCCACAGTGCTTGGGGAATATCTTCTGGGTTGGAAGCAATTGTGCTAAAGCTGCCCTAGCAAAAGATAAATAAAGCAAAAAGGAAATAAATAACCAGATAAACGGACAGCATAACAGCTTAAATTAAATACACAACACACGGCTGGTAAGCTGGATACACACTGTCCTCAAACACTGATCAATATCCCTGAATCACTGTTCCCCAAAGACTGAATCTGATACCCGCAGATAACTAATTCTCAAATATTGACTGATGCCCGTAGGCCTAATGCCCAAACTCATACACTGATACATGCATTCCTGTAGAGACGCACTCTAAAGCACATAACAGATAAGTGAGAGCCAAAACACCCCTATGTTGGCGTAGGGTTTCCCTGTCCTATTTTGTCAGGAACTAGGGTTTCACTACGCACGCAGCGGTTTCAAACAACCTATAAACGGGTAAGCAACCTGTCCTAATTTGGAATGGTCACTACGGATTCCGATATGCACTAGGTCGAATGGTCAAAAAGGGTGCCCCGGTAAAACCGGGGTTTGTGTTCCCATACTGGCAGAGCCCACAACCGGTCAGCCTTATGGTCATGCCTTGACAAGACAAGCCTCCGACAAACCGTTCAGGAATAGTAGATGGCAAACACGGTGTCCTAAGCGCACCAATGCAAATGCAATGCAAAGAAACACACAAGTGTAGTCAAAACCAGATCATGAGTTCGAGTCAAGTTCTCTAAATCCCAGCAGAGTCGCCAAAAATGTAGACGTCCCCGAACACCCCGGGAGGGTTAAGTCCCGTTCCGTTCATATTGGGGTCACTACAGTTCGAGGACTCAAATGTCACGGTTCTTAATCTTGAACCAAAGAGTCCAAATCCAGCAAATCGATTTTGAAAACAGATTTTTTGAAAAGAAGTGCCAAACATGGACTGCTTTGCCAGATACAGAGTCGCCACCTAAATGTTTTTAATGGGAAATTTAGGAAACCCTGACTCGGTGCCAAAGGCCACGTGTCCGTCATCACCAAAGTTGCCTCGGCTCGGGAACTTGGGTACGATTAGGAAAGGTCACTTCGTGAGCACCCCTCTGCTCGCCCGGTCAAAGACCGGCCTCTACTAACCATGATATCTGATTTTGAAAACATTGTGCATTCTTATTCCGGTTATTAGCCTAGATTACTATGTGATGCGCACAGCATACAAGTATAGACTGAGTCGTCTGAATTGGAACAAAACACTTCATGTTTGTTTGTGGAAATGGTTTGCTGGTGCTACCCCAGGTAGGCTAAGACGTGGATTTGCCACCCTCGGGTGGCTTAGAAAACATGGTTTTGCCACTATCTAGTGGGCTTAAAACAAACATTTGATGAATTGTTCCAATCCAAATAACCCAACCTCCACCCACAGGCATCCAAGCAGGTATATCACATAAGCACATAGCCTCATGGTAAGCATGCTATTCATGGCAACACTCACACGCATGCAAGGATGCTAAAGCATAAAACTCACCGAGTACTCCAAGCCAAAACAAAAGCTCATTAGAAATCATGCATGATCCTAAATATGCTGAAATGCCTAATGCAACACATGCAAAGATGCAAACTATAGCAGGCTCGGCTATTCTAAACATGGCATATGGAATGCTACAGCTATCATGTATTCAACTTGGAATTGAAATACAAATGCAGTTAGTATGGTGCGCCGAGCCCGGTGCATGCAAGATAGATGAATGAATGCAAACATGCTATCATACTATATACTAATTGAAATATGCCCTAATCTAACCATCATAAGCAGGTAAATAAAAGGGAAGAAAGACGTGGGGTTGGAAGACATACATCACACTCACCCACACTTATTACAATTTTGGCCTCGCGCAGAGGGTCCGAATAAATATACAGTCCCAAATAAAAGAATAGTACAGTCCCAATAATACAGTCCAAATAATGTATAAATTCCTAATTAATTAACAAATTAACTAAGAAAACTGTAAAACTGGCATGCAAGCCGGGGACTGCCTTGATTCCGCTCCGAGTGATGAATGATGCATGTTTAGGCTGCCTTGTGCGGAAATCCACTGGGATGCCTCAATTAGCCTCTGTTTGCACCTGTTCTTGAAATGCGTGCCAAGCCTCGAAAGATTGCTGATTCTTGATTTTACTGCAACAGAGAGCAGGAAAGAGGCATAGCAATGTATTTCACAAATGTATGCATGTCTCGATCCTCGTGCCACCGATCACGCATCTCGATGCATGATGGCCGAGGAGTCGAGTTGCACAATTCAATATGGAATGAATGCACATGAAAACACAACAAAACCTAACTCCATCATGGATAATCCGGAGTGTCGGTGACTGGGAAATTGAGACACGTTCCGTCACTCGGAGTACGAAACGTACCTCGTTTCCCGTGCTCGGGCTAACTCCTATCCCGAACACAATGCAGTATGCATGACATGCATGAAATGCAGCAAAGATACAACCTAACATGCAACATGCTATGAAATGGCATACACGATGCACGAGGTAACATGGCGTACGCAATGCGCTAACATACAGCCTAGCATACACAATGCCACGGAATGAAATGGCATACACAATGCATAATGGACTTACACCAACATGAGTGGACCTCGGCCACACTCACATAGGAGGCCATCAGGATGAAAATGAGACAACTCGGGATGCGTGCACGCGTGCACGCAAACCGAGGACCGAACCTATGGCACGGAATGCCACTCTAACAAGACATGGAAAAACACAAAAAAATGGCATACTATCATGCAAAAATCAGAGGTAGAATGAGATGGAAAACAGCCCCGAAACCCGGTAAAATGAAACCCGATGCATGAACGAGTCCCGAAACACGGGTTTTGGTGCATGAAATGGCCTATAACTATACAATGCATACATAATTTGAATATGAAATGAAAATACAGAAGCAAGGAAGCCCTGAGACAAGCATTTTTACAGTTTAAAACATGGCCAAACAGTGCGCACAAGTAGGACTAAATTAGCATGCAAAAATGGCCCTAAAAGCAAGATAATGAAGCAAGTGGTAGATGTAAAGCCCAAAAAGAAAAAGACCCTTCTACAATGTTGAAGAGGGGCCTAAAATATGACCACTTACAGTTTATGGAAAACCCCAAAAAATATACAAATATGCTCAAAATGTCATGCAAGATAGGGCCCAAAAGAGGTTATAACACAAAGTATACAAAACATGCCTCAAACAGGAAAAGACTCTTAATAAAACATGACAAGGGGGTCAAAATATGACTACTTTCAGTTCGGACCAAGGTCCAAAAATAGAAGAAAAATAGGCTAAAAAATCATGCAAAAATGAGGCTAAAACATGGATTTCGAAGCAAGTAGCACATGGAATATCTAAACAGTGATGAGCCCTTCTTCAATGTTGAAGAAGGGCTCAAAATAAGCTCAATTACAGTTTATGACATGCCTCAAAACAGATTACATATAGGCCAAAATAACTATGCAAGAAATTGGCATACAAGATGGATAATGAAGCAAGTGCAACAAGGGGGTCCCAAACAGTGAGGGACCCTTAGTGAAAGGTGAAGAAGACCTCAAAAAAACACTACTTTCAGTTTTGGTCGGAGCTCAAATGTTCAAGCAAGAAGGACTAAAAAAAAGACACAAAAAATGAGCTAAAAAAAGGGGAAAAGTTGCTCACCCTTGAAGACCAACTCTTGGCTGCCTTTTGGCTTGAGAAATGTTGCCTCTTAGCTTCTGGAAAGCCCCTCCTAGATGCTGGAATGGAGTGGTGGAGTGGTGCTAGGTGGTGGTGTGAAAAGGGGGTAGGATCTTGGAGGTTTTGAAGCTTGAAGGGAGAGAGGGAGAGGAGATATGTATATGAGGCTCAAAGGGATTTTTTTTCAACCCTAAAACCAATGCTGGGCTGCTGGTTATAAAGGCCAAAGAGGGGGAGAAAGAGGGGGAAAAAAGGGAGGGAAAATCCCTTCAAGTTTCCCTCCGAAAAAAGCCCCCCCGGATGCAGAATCTGGGGGGAAATAAAGTGCATATTTGCAATGTACCAGGTGTAAGGAAGCTGGCCGGCCAGCTATTGGGGTTGCAGGTGGCCGGCTGGCCACCCCCCATGGCCGGCCGGCTAGGGGTCAAAAAGGCCAAGAAAGATTAATGGCCGGCCATGCCAAAAAGAGGGCCTCCCAAGTGTACTCAACACAGCCATGTGATCAAAAATTGGCAACTGTGAACCAAGAGAGAGAACAAGCCACTTTTCAAAGGGGTTCAAAAGGGTCAAATGGAATTACTGGGCAGCCATGTGATATTTGTGTCCTCCCAGGTGTGTACATCACAAATATGGGGTTTAGGGTTGAGAAAAGTGGCCCTAGGGTGGTCAACATTGGCTTTGAAGTGAGAAAAACGGGCGTCGGAGGGCGAAAATGGAATATAACTGGTTGCTGAAACAATTGCTGGCCTCCCACCCTTCTATGACCTTCCTGGTGATGAAACAGAGGTCCCTGCCAAAAATGAACGAAAACCGATGCAAAATGAAGGTTCAGGGGCCGAAACGCGCAGTCTGAGGCCCCGAAAACTGACTGTTAAGCACCGGGAGTGGTATTCGACCACGAAGTGGGTCTCTCAGACCACAGTGTCCCTCAAAAGGGAGTAAATAAGATGCATGCCAAAAACCGGAGCAAACGGAGGTAGTTAGGCGGTCCCAAACCGAGGCACACGGCCTGACGGCTCTGAAAATCGGGAATCGGGCTCCGAAATGGGAAGAATGGCCTACGACCACAAAATGTAGCCCACGGCCACTGAGAGATGGTCTACGAGACCTCTCCCTCCCTTTTGGAAGAGAAACAGAGAAAACCGAGTCTGGTTCGCAAACCGAGGCAAGGCACAGAAGAGGGTTCGGAAGTCCGGAGGCAAGGCTCACGGCCGAGACTCCGAGACTTCTGAACGAGCACAATATGCAACATCACCGAGCGCTCAATCGGTGACATCTGAGTCTTAAGGTCAATCAAAAATGGGGTGTCACTAGCCATTGGTGAAATATACCGTTGGTTGGTCGGCATTTGGTGTGGTCGGCCGACCATCTGTTTGGCCGATGGCCTCCTTTTCTAGCCGATACCACCTTTTTGCCTTTTTTAGGCATAATGCATGCCAGCTGTGCCAGTTGGAATGCACGGACCCTGCCCCCCATGCACGGGTGTGGTTGTTTTGAACCTTTGCACCATTTTGGTCCAAGCTTCCTAGAGAAGATTGCACCATTTGCTCAAGCTTCTTGAGGAAGCTTGACCCTCTGTCATAGCTTCCTCAAGAAGCTTGCACCCTTAGCTTAGCTTCCCTTGGAAGCCTTGACCCTTTTTGAATAGCTTCCCTTGGAAGCTTAGTCTTTGCATTGTCTATATAAGAGACCCCTCTTCTCCTTTGATGGGTTGAGCAAAACCAGAGCAAAATACATATATATTCTGATATATACACCTTCTCTCTCTATATCTGCCTCTCTTTCTCTTCATTTGTGTGTGTTTAAGAGCCTAAAAGTGTGTTTTATTCTTAGTTTTGCACTAAGACAGACACCATTACACCATACTTCAACTTGGGAGGTCTTGAGGGTTTGTTCTTGAAGTTTTGGGTTAGTTTTGATTAGAAGAAGGTGGCTGACCTTGCTGTTCTTCAAGGGATCTTCAAGGGTAACACTATTGCTTTATATTCTCCAATCTTGCACTAGTCTTTAACCTATCTTGCATGCTATTTTAGACTTTGTGTACAACTGAAAAAAGTCTTGTATTTGCATGCTTAAGATGTTTCATTCAGTTCATTTTGGTGTTGGGGGTCGACCTCCCCTTCTTAGGCCTTGTTTGGCCCTTTTTGTGCTCTCTTTGTTAAGCTTTGGAGACTTTTGTGTGTTGGCCTTCTCACCACTGAAATCCAGTGGATTTTTAGTGGTGAAGAAGAGGTTTTGAAGTCTTGCATAGGGAAGGGACACCCCTCTCCCTTTGTCCCTCTTTTGTTTGTATTTTTGGCTCATAAAGGTAGCATGCATGCTTAGGTGTTTTTGGCTCCATTTTAGAGGTTTTTGGGTGTCATTTGGTCATATTACATCTTTGCTTTTGGTTGGATTAATGGTCCTTTGCATGCATAATACTTTGGCTTTGTACTCCTCTATTTTGCCTAGAAATGCATCTTGCCATTAGGCCATCACACTTGCATTTTTTTTTTCCTAACTTTGTGAAGCTTTTGGTCATGTTTCATCATGCTTAAGGTCTGTTAGGCATTGTTTTGATCATATTTGCCATGTTTGGTATAGCCCCTTTGTATTTTGGCTTGTGAGCCTTGAGGGTATGAGTCATGAGCATGTTTTAGTTGGGTTGTTTCAATGATTTGGAGTCATTTCACATGCCATTTCAGTCCCTAATCCATGTTCCTATGCTTGCATCCATCACCCTTTTCATGTCTTGAAGAGGTGTCATTTTGTGCCTTGAAATGAGCATTGTGCATGCTTATGTATTTAAGTCTTTGGGGCTACCATATCAGTGGGTTTTGGGGCATATTTTGATGCATAAAAACTCTGTTTTGGGTTGCTTAGTTCATGCCATGTTTGCTTGGGGTAGGTGTTGAGCAATGCTCTCTTTTGTGGACTTGAATACCTTCTATTTTGCACCCATTCCCTAACATGTCTTGGTGTCATCTTTTGCATGCTTTTCAGAGTTTAACATGAGTGTTTAATGTCCAAGCATATTGCCTTTAAGTATGCTTAGAGTTGTCCCCTTCCATGCTTAGATGATAGGCCTTGGTGTGTGCATGCTTGCATGCATAAGTTGTGCCATTTTTGACCCTTTTGGCCACTGTTTTAGGGTGTGGCTGAGGCCTCCCATTTCAATCTAAGTCCATTCTTGTACATAGTTGTATGTTTGACTTGTTGCCTCTCGTTGCATGCTTGCATTGTACCATGTTTACATCACATGTTAAATTGCATTGTATTGCCTCTTGCATGATTAGCACATTGCATGCTTGCATAATAGATTGCATTGCATTTGGCATGTTTTGCATCTTAGCCTCATGTTGCATTCTTGAGCCATGTTTGTATACATGCATTGCATTGCTTGGTTTGGGGTGTCAAACCAAGCATGAGGATTGAGAGCGTTCGTACTCTAAGTGACGTAACACGTCTCAATCCTCGGTCGCCGACGCCCTTGATCTCAATATGATAGCGTGTTGGCATTCATCTCTTTTGTTGCATGCATTTTACATTGAATGGCAAACTTGGCCTCTTAGGCCATCATGCATCGAAATGCATAATTGATGGCCCGAGGGTCGAAGGTCATGCTCCCTTGAGTCCATTGCATGATAGGGAGTGTGGCCATGCTCACACTTGCTTGAAAATTCCATGCCATACACTGTTTGCCCTCTGCTGCTATCAACTACAGGATTCTGCAGGAAGAAATAGTCGGCCGGCTATTTGGAGTGCCGACCGACCAAATACAATTAGCCGGTGGCTCAACCAATGGTCGATGACCATTTCTTTCGACCAGTGGTGTTCCCACTTGGTCGGTGATGCTCCCCAGTGTTCAGAGAAGCATCCTTGGGACTTGTGCAAATTTTCAGAGGAGCAGGGCAGTGTAAACAGAGGCAACAGTGCTATGGCAGCAAGTTTCCAAGCGGGGCGAGTCAAGCATGCATCATTCGCGCATTCCGAGGCAGAGCTGCGACAGTCTCTTTAGCTTCACATTTAACTTATTTTTGTGATTAATTTGTTAATTAATTAGAGGGTCTATAATAATTAATTAGCTAGGATAGTTGATTCATTATTCGGACTGTATTATTCTTTCGGTCCCTCCGAGTGAGGGCGTATTTGTAATAAGTGTGGGTGCGTGTGTGCATGCCTTCCAACCCCCACTTCTTTCTCCCTTTTACTTACCTGCTTTGATGGTTAGTATTTGGACATATTTAAATTAGCATACCTTATGCTATGCATGCGTGCATCATTCATCAGTATTGCATGCACCGGGCTCGGCGCATCATGCTAACTGCATTGTATTTCAATTCCAAGTTGAATACGTGTTAGTTGTTGCATTTCACATGCCATCCATAGATTAGCCGAGCCTATTGTAGTTGCATCTCGCATGTGTTGCATTAGCCATCTTAACATGAACTAGGATCATGCATATGATTACTAACTAGTTTCTGTTTTGGCTTGGAGTACTCAGTAAGCATTTATGTTTTAGCATCCTTGCACGCGTGTGAGTGTTGCCATGTCAGCATGCTTTACCATGAGGCTGTGTGCTTAAATGATATAACTGCTTGAATGCCTGTGGGTGAAGGTTGGATTGTTTGAGTTGGAACAACTCGTTGAAATCCGTGTTTTAGCCTACTTACGGGTAGCAAATTTCAAACCATCTTTCAAACGAGCGGATATGCAATACTTTGTTCCAAATTAGGCGATCTAGTCTATACTTTTGTGTTGTGCGCATCACATAGTAAATCTAGGCTAATAACCGGAATAAGAGCACATAACGATTTCAAAATAAGATATCATGGTTAGTAGAGGCCGATCTTCGGATCGGGCGAGAGGGGGTGCTCATTGCTGACCTTCCCCAATCGTACCCAAGTTCCCGAGCCGAGGCAACTTTGGTGATGACGGACACGTGGCCTTTGGCAAACGAGTCAGGGTTTCCCAAATTCCCCAAAATAAAATATTTAGGTGGCGACTCTGTATCTGGCAAAGCAGTCCATGTTTGGCACTTCTTTATATGAGATCTGTTTTTCAAAAAACAATTTGTCAGATTTGGACTCTTTGGTTCAGATTAAGAACCGTGACAATTTGAGTCCGAACTGTAGTGAGCCCAAACGAACAAAACGGGATTCCCTCCTAGGGCGTTCGGGGACGTCTACAGTTTCTGGCGACTCTGCTGGAGACTTAGAGAACTTGACTCGAATTCATGATATCTTGTTTTGTCTACACTTATGTGTTTCTTTGCATTGCATGTGCATTGGTGCGCCTAGGACACCGTGTTTGCCATCTGCTATTCCTGAGCGGTTGCCAGAGGCTGCATGCCATAAGGCTTACCGGTTACGGGCTCTGCCAGTATGGGAACACAAACCCCGGTTTTACCAGGGCACCCTTTTCGACCATTCGACCTAGTGCATATTCGGAATCCATAGTGACCATTCCAAACTAGGACAGGTTGCTTACCCGATATAGGTTGTTTGAAACCGCTGCGTGCGTAGTGAAACCCTAGCTCCTGACAAAATAGGACAGGGAAACCCTACCCCAACATAGGGGTGTTTTGGCTCTCACTTATCTGCTATGTGCTTTAGAGTGCGTCTCTACAGGAAGGCGTGTATCAGTTTGCAAGTTTGGGCATCAGGCCTGCAGGCATCAGTGTTTTTCGGGAATCAGTTATCTGCGGGTATCAGATTCAGACTTGGGGGCAATGATTTGGAAACAGTGATCAGTGATTGAGGAACAATGTATTCAACTTATCGACAGTGTGTTGTGATACCCAACTGTGTGTCGTGTGTTTATTTTACGCTGTTATGCTGTCCGTTTTTCTGGTTGTTTATTTCCTTATTACTGCTTTATTTATCTTTTTGCTAGGGGTAGTTTAGCACAATTGCTTCAGACCAAGCAGATATCCCCCAAGCACTCTGGACAAGAGGTCGTCGACTCCATCGATCTGAGGATCTGGTAGACGGACAACCAGTGTATCATTCTCTACCCCCGGTTACCAGACGGAGGGCAGTTAGGCAGAGGATATCAGTTCGACAGACAGTTCAGAGGGCATCGTCCACCCCACCTAGGTATAGTAGGAATCAGAGTCCTGTTTCTCCCGCAGAAAGGGAATATATACCGGTAATCTAACCAGAGCAGAGCAGTATGGCAAGTTTAGAGGAGATGGTGCGCCAGCTCCAAGAGAGCATGAAAACTATGCAGCAAGACGCTGTCCGACAGGCGGAATTCGCCAAACAACGGGCTACAGTTATGACGAACAAGCAGAGTTAATCATAAGGCTACAGCAAGCCGGGGCATCTGCTTCACATCAAGCTCCTCCCCCACTAAGGGTTCCGATACCCGAGGAGACACCAAATGTCCAGAATATCCAAGAGGATACAGACGTTCCAACGGGGCCGGCTCCGCCCCCGATTCTACCACAACTATCCAAGGCGCCCACGCCTGTCAATGTACCAGATTCTCCCTTCGAGTTCGAAGCGGACCCCACCGCATTAAAGTTGAGCAAGCTGGAAAAGATGTTTAAGAAATCCCAAGGGGTAAAGACCATCCCCGACATTGAGGACGGGTATACCGACGCAGCTGTGACGCTGCCAGATCGGTTCAAGATGCCACAAATTGATCGATTTGATGGGTCCGGGGACCCCATGGTGCACCTGAGGTTGTTTTTAGACATTTTAAGGCCGATGGGCCTCACCAGACTGCAGAAGCTGTCTCTGTTCGGTCGGACCCTGTCGGGTGTGGCGGCCATCTGGTACGCCAAATTAGAAGATGACGTCAAGAGAAACTAGGACGAGATGGCTGAGGCCTTCATTGTACAATACTCGTATAACACACAAATCGAGATTACAACCCGTGATCTTGAGACTACGAGATAGGAGGCTAAGGAGAGCTTCTCAGAATTTGTGACCCACTGGAGGGCCAAGGCCTCAATGATGACCGTTAGGCCAACGGATAAGGATCAAATACGGATGGTTGTGCGCAACCTCCAACCCAAACTGATGCAAAAAAAGATTGTGCTCCCCTTCCCTACCTTTTCAGATTTGCATGAGATGGGAGTACAGATTGAGGATGCCCTAAAACAAGGCTTGATCGATAATGACAGAGAGCAACCCCAAAGAACTTTCAACCGCAACACTAATGCGGGCACGAGCGGCGCTACAACTACAAGAGCCTCCGAAGTGAGCATGGTCACCACCAACCCCCGTCCAAGAACCATGGCAGCTACGCCATTCTCCAGTGCGTCCGGAAGCCATACACAAATAGCCAAATACCCACCCAAAAACCAAAGAACCTTCGCTCCACTGTATATGCCCCTATCCAAAGCTCTGGGGGTTTTAATCAGAAAAGGGCACTTGAAGCCCCTAGAGCTGCGGCCATTGCGCATTTCACCAACAGCACGGTCATGACACCAACCTGTGCTTCCGATTACGTCATGAGGTTCAAGATCTCATCGATAACGGGGTGATTCTGCCTCCCGAGAAACCCAATGTTACAACAAACCCTCTCCCACCGCATAACCAAGCTCCACCTCCCAAAAGAATCAACTTTATCCAGACTGGGGTCGTGGCCTACGATCCTAGCATATATATCACCCCTTCCCACCTACCTAAGCCAGAGGTGCTCCTTCCTGACTGCACCGACTTGTGCATGTTGGACATCTCCAAAACCCAACCTGAGCCAATGGTGGTGACTGTCGAAGACAGAAGAGGGGAGATTTCAGAGGAGAATGGGATTGTTGAGCCAGAGTCCGAGGAATCTGGGAGTTTTATTGAGAAGGTATACAGTCCGAGTGACTACATTTCGTCAGTGGGCCAGGATAGGCCAAATGTGGAATTGCCAACAGGGGCAGAGCTGTGTATGATCCAAGGGGATGGATTTGGACAGAGGGCAGACGATTTGACGGCTGTGGAAGAGGACCTTGCCAACCTCCAGTTTTTCAGGGACCAAGATCCAGGGGATGCAGCAGTCAACTGGTTTGATTATGAGGAATCAGCGGAGGCTACCGGGTGGTTGGATGATCAACCAGATGTTGTAGAAGAGTTCCAACCAGAACAAGGTCCGGCAGGGGCAAGAATGTCAGTGACGATCGGGCAGAGTACATCGCCGGAGAGCGCCGGTGTCAAGAATTTCGCTCAGGATTAGAGCATTTTGAATACAGGAATTATTGAACAGTCAGCTGTACTGACACAGTTGGAACAGGAAAGGTTTGAGGATTCTGAGAAAATCAGGAAAGCTAAAGCCCATGAGGGGACTGAAACTGCTATGTACACAGAAACAGAGATTGCTGTGAGCATATGGATGGAGGATACTGCGAGTACGAGAGCAATCATACCGGAGCCGGACAGGTGTCTGTCAGCTGCCGACAGAATGTGGTGGGAGGACGAGGATTTATGTCTTGCCCACACGGATGAGGATTGGGGGAGCAACCAACCAGACGATACCTGGTACATCGGCGAGGTCGACCATATGACAAGGAGTGGGCGGTATTTCAAGCCTCCACACCTAGATCAGCCAGAGGCATCTGGGAAAAATAGGGAGGCTGAGAAACAGAAAGAGAAGCAACTTGAAGATGAGGCCGTGCTCAAACAGCTAAAAAAGATACAAGCAGACATCTCCATCTGGGGACTGCTTATGGCATCGTGGGTGCATCGACAAGCTGTCTTATCGGCCATGGACAAGGCCAAGCTCTCAATAGAAACCATGCCAGAGCAGCTGGTAGGATTAGTTTTTCCGGGAGGAGCTACCCCGATGCTGACTTTTTCCGACAAGGAATTGCCACCTGAGGGGGCGAACCATAACAAGCCACTCTACATTTCGGTGGAATGTAGAAACAAATGGATCTCGGTGGTTCTTATTGATACTGGATCCGCCATCAACGTCTGCTCGGCAAGGACCGCGTATGCAATCGGTTTAAAAATCGCAGACTTTGTGCCGACAGCCTAGGTGATTCGGGCATATGACAACACGAGCAGAGAAGTCATGGGGACAGTGAAAATTCAAACCAAGGTTGGGCCGGGACAGCATGAGATAGATTTCCATGTCTTAGAGGTTCCTGCAACTTTCAACCTGTTTTTGGGGCTGTCGTGGCTGCATCAGGTGGAGGCAGTTTCGTCCACCTTGCATCAGATGGTGAAATACCCCCATGGGAAGGGAGTAGCCATTGTTTTTGGGAATTTGTCGATCCATCCACCACTAAAGGTATCTACGCCAGTTTTGGAAATTGAGCACGGTATGGAGGATGTGTTCATGTCGGGTTTTACCTTGGTCAAGGCTCGGGTAGTTCAGAACATCATGGCTGTTAATGAGGGGTTGTATGTCAGTGCTCAATCAGTATACCTCATGAATAAGCTCCAACACATCCCCGGGATGGGATTGGGAAAGAGTGGCCCGAAGGGCGTCGCAGCATTGGCCGAAGTGCCACACAACCCACATACCTTTGGCTTGGGTTACCTGCCCACCAAAGAGGATTGGATAAGGAAAGGCAAGGAGATGGCTGGAAGAGCCAGAGCGAAGCAGGCGGGGAAGCCTTTTGAACTAATGCATCGGCCCATCCAGGGTACTCTAAACGGACGCTTCGTCTGGGAGGGGGAGGATTTTCCATTCTGTGGCTTCCCCGAGCTGTGGCTGAATGCGGAGAGGAAGCGCATGCCAGGTTTTGAGATCTTCTTTGACCTGTAATTATCCGGGGATGATGTTGCTGAAGAACAGGCAGACCCAACAGTTGAGGGTGAACAGAGCAAGAAAGTGGAGTCTGAGGACGCCGAAAGTGAAATGGGGGTAGCGCTGGCATGTCTACTTTTAGATCCTCCGATCGAACAGAAGTGCTTGGGGGATAACCTCTCGGTGTCCATGATCGGGAGTGAAACGGCTGCGGGCCTACCATCAACTATTTTGGATGCATCCATCGCACCCTCTCTCGTTTGGCAGTATGAAGAGGGATTTTTGTCAAGCAGCACTGGGTCAGGTAGTGAGCCGGAATCTGATTCCACCGAGTCTTGTGAGTCGGAATCAGGTTCCAGCTCGACTGAGTCTGAGTCCGGTATTCCTGGGGGTGATAACCCGGATGCCACAGTCTTGTCCAGGTCGTCTTTTTCTTTTTCTTTTGAGTCTGTTGTAACAGAAGAATCGGATGGTTTGGATGTGCTTAATGAGAAGGATGTGGATGTGGTTTCTGAGTACTTTTCTGTGCCTTTGATTTATTGCTTGAATCAGGACTTTCAAAATTTTGACAGAAACGACGAGGAAGAAATTCCTCCGGTTTTGCAACGATTAATTGATCAAGAGCAGGAAAGATTTGTTAAACCTTTAGTTGATGAAATCACTAACGTGAATATTGGTACTGAGGAGGACCCACGGCTGGTCCAGATCGGGTCCACGTTGTCTTCGGAGGAACGCGAGCACTTAGTCGCTTTATTAAAAGATTTCAAAGATGTTTTCACGTGGTCCTACGAAGACATGCCTGGGATCGATCCTGAGATTGTACAGCACCGAATCCCTCTTGACCCCGAGGCCCGACCCATCAAGCAGAAACTCAGAAGGATCCGCCCGAACTGGGCCCTCAAGATTAAGGAAGAGGTCACCAAGCAAATCGATGCAGGCTTCCTGCTGGTATCTGAATGCCCGACTTGGTTGGCCAACATCGTTCCGGTACCAAAGAAAGATGGCAGGATCTGGGTATGCGTGGATTTCAGGGATTTGAACAAAGCCAGTCCGAAGGACGACTTCCCTTTACTGCATATTGATGAGTTGGTGGACTTCATAGCAGGGCATGCTTTGCTTTCGTTCATGGATGGCTTCTCAGGCTACAATCAGATAGTGATGGCACCTGAAGACCGAGAGAAGACTGCTTTCACCACCCCGTGGGGGACATACTGCTACAGAGTGATGCCGTTTGGGTTAAAGAATGCTGGAGCTACATATCAACGGGCCGCGACCACAATATTGCATGACATGATCCACAAAGAGGTTGAGGTGTACGTGGACGACATGATTGTCAAGTCCAAAGAAAGAGAGGGCCATTACACCGCCTTGCAAAAGTTCTTTCAAAGGATCAGAGAATTTCGGTTGCAGCTGAATCCTCAGAAGTGTACGTTCGGTGTTACAGCGGGAAAAATGCTGGGGTTTCTGATTACACCGAGAGGTATCGAAGTCGACCCTTCCAAAATCAAGGCCATCTTAGAAATGCCACCACCGAGGACTGAAAAGGAGGTGCGAGGCTTTCTGGGTAAAGTGCAATTCATAAGACGGTTTATCTCAAAATTAACCTTGACTTGTGAACCACTCTTTGGCCTCCTGAAGAAAGGAAAGAAATTCCAATGGGACGGCCGATGCCAAGCTGCTTTTGAACAGATCAAGGAATACTTACAGAACCCGCCCGTGTTGTCACCGCCAGAGCCGGGGAGACGGTTGATTTTGTATCTTTCAGTAACTGAGACTACAATGGGCTGCATGCTCGCGCAAGAATCAGAGGGTAAAGTGGAGAGAGCCATCTACTATCTGAGCAAGAAGATGCTAGAATATGAAACTCGCTACACACCGTTGGAGAAGGCTTGCTTAGCCTTAGTATGGGCTACCAGGAAGCTGCGGCACTACCTGTTAGCTCACTCTGTAATGTTGGTTTCACGACTGGATCCCATCAAATATCTTTTCGAGAAACCGGCACTGGCTAGCTCGTTGGTTGCTATTGCTTTCCGAATTCGATCTGAAATATGTGACGCGTAAGTCAGTCAAGGGAAGAGCAGTAGCAGAATTCTTAGCCGATCATCCGGTGGAAAGGGGTGAAGCAGTTGAGTACTTATTCCCAGATGAGACCATTTTGTATATCGAAGATGAAACTTGGACGATGTACTTTGACGGAGCGTCAAACCAGCATAGGTATGGGATAAAAGTGTTACTGATAGCACCCGACAATTCCCGTATCCCTCTAGCATTCAAACTCCGGTTCAAAGTCTCGAACAATGAAGCAGAATATGAGGCATGCATTGCCGGTCTAGAAGCAGCCCTGGAACTAGGGGCAAAACGGTTGGACGTCATCGGGGACTCGAACCTTGTTGTGTCTCAAGCAAAAGGAGACTGGAAAGTCAAAGAAGAAAAGATGATAATGTATCACCAAACCCTGGACTTGTTAATTCCTCGGTTTGAGAAGCTAAACTTTGCTCATCTACTAAGAGAGAACAACAGGTTCGCAGATTCACTAGCAACTCTATCTTCCATGATAGACATCCCGTTTGGAGTCCGGATGCGTCCAGTCATCATCGACCAAAAATTTGCACCAGCATATGAATCAATTGGTGCTATAGATGAGGTTCAAGATGAGAACCCCTGGTATTACGACATTTGGAACTTCTTGGAGAAAGAGGCGTATCCACCAGGGGCAAATGCCAAGGATAAAAGGGCAATCAGAAGAATGGCCGTTCAGTTCATCATCTGCGGGGGTAAACTGTATAAGAGAGGTCATCTGGGAATGCATAAGCTGTGTGTAGAAGCCGAAAATCGAAGCGCCTAATGGAGGCCATCCATGGAGGAGAATGTGGTGCACATATGAACGGGGTAATGTTGGCTCGGAAGATCCTCAGACAGGGTTACTATTGGTCCACCATGAAGGAGGATTGTATCGGCTTTGTTCGGCGATGCCACAAATGTCAGATCCATGCAAACCGCATGAACATCCCGCCGTCGAAACTATACAACATGACTTCGCCATGGCCATTTTCAATTTGGGGAATCAATGTGATCGGGGCTGTCACTCCGAAGGGGTCAAATGGGCATGAGTTCATCCTGGTCGCGATAGATTATTTTACAAAGTGGGTCGAGGCCCAATCTTATGCGGTGTTGAAGGCTTCACATGTCGCAAAGTTCATCAGAAACAACATCATTTGTCGTTATGGAGTCCCAAATGAGATCATTTCAGATAACGGTTCCACTTCAAGAAGGAAGTAATTGACTTGTTGGAGAAATACAATGTGGCTTTTCATAAGTCATCCACATACCGGCCGCAAACCAACGGAGCGGTTGAGGCCGCCAACAAGAACATCAAACACATACTGCAGAAGATGGTGGAAACCTACCGGGACTGGCCAGATAAGTTGCCGTTTGCTCTGTGGGGCTACCGGACTTCAATCAGAACTTCTACTGGGGCGACTCCGTATTCATTGGTTTATGGGATGGAGGCCGTTCTACCTATTGAAATTGAGGTTCCGTCTTTGCGAGTATTGGCCGAGTGTCAGATAGCCGAAGCAGATTGGCAACAGAGCAGATTTGAAGAACTCATGCTCTTCGATGAAAGAAGACTGAAAGCACTGTACCACGTTCAAGGTTATCAGCGCAGGATTGCCCGGGCTTTCAACAAGAGAGTTAAGTCCAGGAATCTAAAAGAAGGAGATTTGGTACTCAAGGACAACCGAACTCCCATCCACGACCCACGGGGCAAGTTCAGACCCAATTGGACTGGTCCCTACATTATCAAGTCTATTTGGTCAGGTGGAGCTGTCGTTTTGATGGACCTAGATGGCCTAGAGTTCTCACAACCGATCAACATGGACAAGTTGAAGAAATATTATCCCTGAGAGGCTCGCTAGGCTGAAAACCCGAAAGGGCGACCTAGGCAAAAGTTAGAGCACGAAAAATTTGAAATTATAAAAACTGAGCTCGCAAGGTTGAAAACCCGCAAAGGGCGGCCTTGGCAAAAGTTAGAGCGCAAAAGGAAAGTGAAAATACTCGAGTGAACCCAAGCCTGAACTACGTAAGGCTTGATTCCCATCTTTGGGATACATAGGCAGCTTCATCTTGAAGTCCAGCCATAAGCTTTTTCCCCGATCAACTTTGTCCATTTGATCAGCTCGGTCATCTTTGTCTATTCAGCATTCAAGAGCTTCGGTTGTAATCTTCGGTACAGTGCTACTCAAACTAGGGGCAACTTTCCAGTTGCAGGAATCCGATGTTGTGCATCTCAGTGACAGGTCTCAAGCGTGTCCAGTTCTGATCCATATCGAAAATAGTTTTGAAAAGTTTTGATAAAAGTTGACTTTGTTCAAATTAATCTTTTTATAACTAAGACTATTTTTGGACCAAAGCGGAAAATTTTCAGTACCCACAACATTCAATTTCATTGATTTCAATACAGAGTTCTCCTGCTCTTGCATACAAATTGAAGTTGCTTTTTATTACATTCATAAAGAAAACTTGAAAGTACTAATAAAGCAATAAATTCGGGGCATAGTTAAGTCAGGTGTTCCTGCGCCCCCTCCCAGAGCTGGTCGAAGCTGCTTGTGCTAAAGTAGGTCCAATCTGTGCCTCTTCATTGAGCCAATCTATGCACTCGTCAGACAAAGTGCAACTGAAAGTGGGAGCCGGGGCCAGGAGCTCTCTAGTCCTCCATGCTGTAGCATACCGAGCAAGTTGCGCGCCTCAGACCGGGAATGCAGCAGGATACTCTATCCCCTCTGGTGGACAAGTCTGATCATGGCCAAACTGGCGCTGGAACCGGAACAGAAAGTAGAACACGCAGTGTGTCAAGCCAATCAACTGAATCCCAATCTGCCGGGACATGCTATAGCTCATTGCTGGTAGATTAAGCCAAGGACAACGCCAGGCAATACGGTCTGCAGACAAATGGCACATCCAGTCAAACCACCATCCCTCATCCAGGGCATTGACTAGACCTTGTCGGAAGAAATAACCGCGAGCTGAGTAAGCTGGACAAGAGTCCACAACCTGCAACTTGTCCATCAACCACACCTGGGAAGGGATGAAAAATGAGAGAATAAAGAATAGAGAGATGTACGATGAGAGAAAAAGTAAGAAGAGGGTCTTGTGAGAAAAACCGAGCCTGAGGGCCGAGTGATGTGAGCAATACATATGTGAGATTGGGTGGGAAACATTACCTGCAGCAGTTGTGGACTTCCCGCAAATTTGGTCATTTTGCGGCGATGGAAAGCGTCCAAGCCCATCAACGTCTCAGCTAGAGTCATGGCGATGCAACTCTTACCCTTCTTCAAACCTTGGGCAACCTCGATCAACCGGACACTAGATCCTCCGGAGCCTGAGGCAAGTAAGAAATAAGATAGCATGCACAAACAAAGTGCGTGTTGCCAAAAACCTTGCCAATGATGGTCACCGCGGTCACCGGCACCAGAAAAACGGCAAATCAAACTCAGAATATCCAGCATTCTGTCATAAATCAAAGATCGAGCGTCGGGTATTGAGAGCCCACACATTTGTCCTAAGGCTTGGGCATAGCCAAAACGAAGTTAGGGCAAGATCTCTTCGTTGCGCTCGGACTCCATTAAAGCTTGGAAATCTTCGAAGGTAGGACATACCTCTTGCCCGCCAAAGCTAAAAACATGCGTCACCGGATTCCAAAACCTTGCCGCGGCATGGAGAAACGGAAGGTGCAGCGGAGTACGACCCAGAGTGAATAGTGCGTTTATGCCAAAGCCCCGGAAACTCAGCTTTTCCGAGCCGTCCAAGTTGGCAATCCAAGCTGAGAGATTCTGGGCAAGAAACTCTTCCATTTAGAGCAAATCAGTGTTGACTTGAGAAAAACCACGAAGCTGAGGCCTTTTGTAGAAGATAAGGCTGAGTGGAGAACAGATGTCAGCATTCTGCTGGTTCTTGCAATTCATGGCCGGCCGGCCAAATATAGTGCCGACCGACCACCACTTTTGGCCGATGGCACTACGCCAAAATTGGGCTTTAGTGGCGGTTTTTTTACCGCCGTTAAAGGCTGTAAAACCGCCATTAAAGCCTTTAACGGCGGTATTAATGGCAGTTTTGTTACCGCCGTTTATGCGCGTGTCGGAAAAAGTGAAACCGTCGTAAAAAGGCAAATTACCGTCGTTAAAAGTCGACCAAAAACGGCGGTAATATAGGACCAAAAACGGCGGTTTTTACCGCCGTAAATAGGTTCAAATTTTTCAAAAAATAATTCTTTCTTCTTGCACTCCCCAAGTTTTGAACCCAAGACCTCTCATCCACCCACACCAACCACTCTGCCATAGCCACTCTTCATGAAATATATTCCCTAAATAAATATTTAAACATTACTTTTACTTTATTGTAGATGGTTTCGCCGGAACTCGCCGGAGTTTTGCCGGAGCACGCCGGAGTTTCGCTGGAGCTCCACCGGCAAAGACCGCCGTCATTAACGGCGGTAATGGTTGGGCATTAGCGGCGGTTTTGTTATAGCCGTTAAAAGTGGGCATTAACGGCGGTTTCGTTACCGCCGTTAAAAGTGGGTTTCATTACCGTCGTTAAAGACACTTTTAGTGGCGGTTTTCGTTACCGCCGTTAATAGTACCTTTAACGGCGGTTTTCGTTACCGCCGTTAAAAAAACACCGTTAATGCCTGTTTTGGCGTAGTGTGGACATTTCTCATGGCCGATGGCCTTTTCTTATGGCTGATGGCCTTCCCCCCCTGTTCCATGAGCTGTTTATGAGTTGAACATGCTGAGGGATTGTGGTTGGAACCTCTACCGATGCCCTCCGGTGATCGATTCTTGCGAGGTCACACCCTTTTGCTTATCGAGTTGTTGTACATTTGCTTATTGAGTTGTGTTTCACTCTCTTTAAGTCTTTGATTTGCTTATCGAGTTGTACTCGCACTTGGTTGACTTATCGGGTTTCTTTGTTTTGCTTATCGAGTTGTAAGTCGGTTCACTACCTGATTATTACGATGCGAGTGCTCAATTTTCAAACAAAGTTCAATTTTATTCACATTGTTATGTGATACCACGCGATGCGATGCATAGAAAGTACAAATGTAACACCTTTTGAACAAAATAGCTGTTTCATTTCCATCATGTGTTTTGCAAAAATACACAGTTTTGAGGAAAAAATAATAACCTGCCTGAGGCAGTGCGATGTGCTTAAACTACCAGTAAAAAGGAAAGTAAAGCAAAAGGAGAGTAGGGCAGCAGAATATCGGGATTGATACCAGTAGCCCTCCCCCCTTTTTGCGGTCAATGCACCTCTCGCGCCCTTGTTCGGGTCAACTATATGGTTTGGCACCTTCATTACTCAAGACAGTGCAAGGAAGTGCACTTTTTCGGAACATTAGTAGGCCTTCGAGTTGACCTCAGGCCGTGTCTTTTTTGAGCGATGCTCCGTACGTGCGAGGAACACCCCTTCCCGTATCCTTTTTGTATCTTGTGAACTCCACAAATCACTTCAATTATACTGTGTTGCAGTGCTTTGCATTTCAACATCATGAATAACTTGTCTTTACCATGCTTCAAGTTTCTATACACATTGCATGCATACGTGCATTGCTTTACTTACATGTGTTCAAGTTCCTTTTATACACATTACATGCATACGTGCATTGCTTTACTTACATGTGTTCAAGTTTCTATACACATTGCATGCATACGTGCATTGCTTTACTTACATGTGTTCAAGTTCCTTTTATACACATTGCATGCATACGTGCATTGCTTTACTTACATGTGTTCAAGTTTCTATACACATTGCATGCATACGTGCATTGCTTTACTTACATGTGTTCAAGTTCCTTTTATGCACATTGCATGCATACGTGCATTGCTTTACTTACATGTGTTCAAGTTTCTATACACATTGCATGCATACGTGCATTGCTTTACTTACATGTGTTCAAGTTCCTTTCTATACACATTGCATGCATACGTGCATCGCTTTACTTACATGTGTTCAAGTTCCTTTTATACACATTGCATGCGTTATCGCGTTATGCTTTACTTACATGTGTTGAAGTTTCCTTTTATACACATTGCATGCGTTGTCGCGTTATGCTTTACTTACATGTGTTCAAATTTCTATACACATTGCATACGTTGTCGCATTATGCTTTACTTACATGTGTTCAAGTTCATTTTATACACATTGTATACGTTGTCGCGTATACTTTACTTACATGTGTCTACATCTTCACACATTGCGCACGTTGTCCCGTGTTCTTTACTTACATGTGTTTGCGCCTTCATAGCATTGTTATGTTTGTTTCAAATCGCATTGTTATGCGTTCTAATCAGTTTGCGTCGTCACGCACTTTCAATTGCATTGATATGCATGTTGCTAACAATATTGTACCTGTTAAGTTTTCTTTCTTTTTCAGGCACGATATTGTATGTACGGTTCATTTGAAGCTGGCACGACCAGATGAACCGCACAGGTATTGTATTCTCTACGTGAAAAGTAGCGAGAATTACATGATTCTCTTACACTCTCTCTGCATTGTAGTGTAGTTTGGTGTGTGCTAGCTTAAAATTGTTGCATTGTTATGCTTCGTTATAGCTTTCTTTGCATGATCATAAGTTATGCTTGGCTTCTTGCATTGTCAGTTGCATTTTGCCCCTGCCTTCGGGCGCATATCTTTATCTGCAGCTTGTATGTTTTGTCTAAGTCTTCGGCCTTGTCAAAAATGGGTCGTCTCTAGGCTTTGACAATCACTCCCGTCATTGTTATGACTTTCGAGTTCTGTCAAAGAAGGGCAACTGTAGACACCCCATTTTTGACCGTCTTCAAGACTTGAGCGTCACCGCTTGAACACTTGGTGATCACCCATGTTCGTGTTCGTTTTGAGTTCCCGGAGGTCTCGGCTACGCACCTTGCTTCAAGATCTCTCAACTCGACTGTTTTGTGTTCGATTTTGCACCAAACACTTGTGTTTTTGCTTCTGAGGGTAGAGAGTAGCTTGTTAGCTACCCTTGACATCCACTGGCCCTGGCTTGTGGCCACCGGCTGTTTCTTCTTGCTACGCCGTTGGTGAAATATACCATTGGCCAGTCGGCATTTGGTGTGGTCGGCCGACCATCTGTTTGGCCGATGGCCTCCTTTTCTGGCCGATACCACCTTTTTGCCTTTTTTAGGCATAATGCATGCTAGTTGTGCCAGCTGGAATGCACGGACCCTGCCCCCCATGCACGGGTGTGGCTGTTTTGAACCTTTGCACCCTTTTGGTCCAAGCTTCCTAGAGAAGATTGCACCCTTTGCTCAAGCTTCTTGAGGAAGCTTGACCCTTTGTCATAGCTTCCTCAAGAAGCTTGCACTCTCAGCTTAGCTCCCCTTGGAAGCCTTGACCCTTTTTGAATAGCTTCCCTTGGAAGCTTCGTCTTTGCATTGTTTATATAAGAGACCCCTCTTCTCCTTTGATGGGGTTGAGCAAAACCAGAGCAAAATACATATATATTCTGATATATACACCTTCTCTTTCTATATCTGCCTCTCTCTCTTCATTTGTGTGTGTTTAAGAGCCTAAAAGTGTGTTTTATTCTTACTTTTGCACTAAGACACACACCATTACACCATACTTCAACTTGGGAGGTCTTGAGGGTTTGTTCTTGAAGTTTTGGGTCGGTTTTGATCAGAAGAAGGTGGCTGACATTGCTGTTCTTCAAGGGATCTTCAAGGGTAACACTATTGCTTTATATTCCCCAATCTTGCACTAGTCTTTAACCTATCTTGCATGCTATTTTAGACTTTGTGTATAACTGAAAAAAGTCTTGTATTTGCATGCTTAAGATGTTTCATTGAGGTCATTTTGGTGTTGGGGGTCGACCTCCCCTTCTTAGGCCTTGTTTGGCCCTTTTTGTACTCTTTTTGTTAAGCTTTGGAGACTTTTGTGTGTTGGCCTTCTCACCACTAAAATCCAGTGGATTTTCAGTGGTGAAGAAGAGGTTTTGAAGTCTTGCATAGGGGAGGGACACCCCTCTCCCTTTGTCCCTCTTTTGTTTGTATTTTTTGCTCATAAAGGTAGCATGCATGCTTAGGTGTTTTTGGCTCCATTTCAGAGGTTTTTGGGTGTCATTTGGTCATATTACATCTCTACTTTTGGTCGGATTAATGGTCCTTTGCATGCATAATACACTTGCTTTATACTCCTCTATTTTGCCTAGAAATGCATCTTGCCATTAGGCCATCACGCTTGCATTTTTTTTCCTAGCTTTGTGAAGCTTTTGGTCATGTTTCATCATGCTTGAGGTCTGTTAGGCATTGTTTTGATCATATTTGCCATGTTTGGTATAGCCCCTTTGTATTTTGGCTTGTGAGCCTTGAGGGTGTGAGTCATGAGCATGTTTTAGTTGGGTTGTTTCAATGATTTGGAGTCATTTCACATGCCATTTCAGTCCCTAATCTATGTTCCTATGCTTGCATCCATCACCCTTTTCATGTCTTGAAGAGGTGTCATTTTGTGCCTTGAAATGAGCATTGTGCATGCTTATGTATTTAAGTCTTTGGGGCTGCCATATCAGTGGGTTTTGGGGCATATTTTGATGCATAAAAACTCTGTTTTGGGTTGCTTAGTTCATGCCATGTTTGCTTGGGGTAGGTGTTGAGCAATGCTCTCTTTTGTGGCCTTGAATACCTTCTATTTTGCACCCATTTCCCTAGCATGTCTTGGTGTCATCTTTTGCATGCTTTTCAGAGTTTAACATGAGTGTTTAATGTCCAAGAATATTGCCTTTAAGTATGCTTAGAGTTGTCCCCTTCCATGCTTAGATGATAGGCCTTGGTGTGTGCATGCTTGCATGCATAAGTTGTGCCATTTTTGACCCTTTTGCCCACTGTTTTAGGGTGTGGCTGAGGCCTCCCATTTCAATCTAAGTCCATTCTTGTACATAGTTATATCTTTGACTTGTTGCCTCTCGTTGCATGCTTGCATTGTACCATGTTTGCATCACATGTTAAATTGCATTGTATTGCCTCTTACATGATTAGCACATTGCATGCTTGCATAATAGATTGCATTGCATTTGGCATGTTTTGCATCTTAGCCTCATGTTGCATTCTTGAGCCATGTTTGTATACATGCATTGCATTGCTTGGTTTGGGGTGTCAAACCAAGCATGAGGATTGAGAGCGTTCGTACTCTAAGTGACGTAACACGTCTCAATCCTCGGTCGCCGACGCCCTTGATCTCAATATGATAGCGTGTTGGCATTCATCTCTTTTGTTGCATGCATTTTACATTGAATGGAAAACTTGGCCTCTTAGGCCATCATGCATCGAAATGCATAATTGATGGCCCGAGGGTCGAGGGTCATGCTCCCTTGAGTCCATTGCATGATAGGGAGTGTGGCCATGCTCACACTTGCTTGAAAATTCCATGCCATACACTGTTTGCCCTCTGCTGCTATCAACTGCAGGATTCTGCAGGAAGAAATAGCTGGCCGGCTATTTGGAGTGCCGACCGACCAAATACAATTAGCCGGTGGCTCAACCAATGGTCGATGACCATTCCTTTCGGCCAGTGGTGTTCCCACTTGGTCGGTGATGCTCCCCAGTGTTCAGAGAAGCATCCTTGGGACTTGTGCAAATTTTCAGAGAAGTAGGGCAGTGTAAACAGAGGCAACAGTGCTATGGCAGCAAGTTTCCGAGCGGGGCGAGTCAAGCATGCATCATTCGCACATTCCGAGGTAGAGTTGCGGCAGTCTCTTTAGCTTCACATTTAACTTATTTTTGCGATTAATTTGTTAATTAATTAGAGGGTCTGTAATAATTAATTAGCTAGGATAGTTGATTCATTATTCGGACTGTATTATTCTTTCGGTCCCTTCGAGTGAGGGCGTATTTGTAATGAGTGCGGGTGCGTGTGTGCATGCCTTCCAACCCCCACTTCTTTCTCCCTTTTACTTACCTGCTTTGATGGTTAGTATTTGGACATATTTAAATTAGCATACCTTATGCTATGCATGCGTGCATCATTCATAAGTATTGCATGCACCGGGCTCGGCGCATCATGCTAACTGCATTGTATTTCAATTCCAAGTTGAATACGTGTTAGTTGTTGCATTTCACATGCCATCCATAGATTAGCTAAGCCTATTGTAGTTGCATCTCGCATGTGTTGCATTAGCCATCTTAACATGAACTAGGATCATGCATATGATTACTAACTAGTTTCTGTTTTGGCTTGGAGTACTCGGTAAGCATTTATGTTTTAGCATCCTTGCACGCGTGTGAGTGTTGCCATGTCAGCATGCTTTACCATGAGGCTGTGTGCTTAAATGATATAACTGCCTGAATGCCTATGGGTGAAGGTTGGATTGTCTGAGTTGGAACAACTCGTTGAAATCTATGTTTTAGCCTACTTACGGGTAGTAAATTTCAAACCATCTTTCAAACGAGCGGATATGCAATGCTTTGTTCCAAATTAGGCGATCTAGTTTATACTTTTGTGTTGTGCGCATCACATAGTAAATCTAGGCTAATAACCGGAATAAGAGCACATAACGTTTTCAAAATAAGATATCATGGTTAGTAGAGGCCGATCTTCGGATCAGGCGAGAGGGGGTGCTCATAGCTGACCTTCCCCAATCGTACCCAAGTTCCCGAGCCGAGGCAACTTTGGTGATGACGGACACGTGGCCTTTGGCAAACAAGTCAAGGTTTCCTAAATTCCCCAAAATAAAATACTTAGGTGGCGACTCTGTATCTGGCAAAGCAGTCCATGTTTGGCACTTCTTTATATGAGATCTGTTTTTCAAAAAACAATTTGCCATATTTGGACTCTTTGGTTTAGATTAAAAACCGTGACAATTTGAGTCCGAACTGTAGTGAGCCCAAACGAACAAAACCGGATTTCCTCCCGGGGCGTTCGGGGACGTCTACACAGAGGACAAACAGAGCATAACAATGCATTTACAAGACAATGTATGCACGACCACCCTCCCTATCATGTCACGGGCTCAAGGGAGTATAGTCCTCGACCCTCGGGCCATCAATCACGCATTTCAATGCATGATGGCCAGAGAAGCCAAGTGTGCAAATCAATGTGGAATGGATGCACAAAACACATGAAGGCCTCACACTCTATCATGTTGGATCAAGAGCGTCAGCGACTAAGGATTGAGGCACGTTTCGTCACTTCAAGTACGAACGTTCCTCGCTCCTCGTGTTTGGTTTGACACCCCAAGCCAAACACAATGCAATGCAACATGGAAAAGCTATACAATGCAACATAAGCACGCCAAATGCAATATGCCTCAAACATCCACCCAAGGTCAAGGTAACAAGCATGCCAAATGCAATACAACCTAAGTAAGCATGAGACAAGATGCAAGCTAGCAAGCATGCAAAATACGACCTAAAAATACAAACATGCTGTAGACACCCCATTTTTGACCGACCTTAAGACTCAGACGTCGCCGATTGAGCGCTCGGTGATATTGCATACTGTGCTCATTCAGAAGTCTCAGAGTCGCGGCCGTGCGCCCTGCCTCCGAACTTCCGAATCCTCTTCTGTGCCTTGTCTCGGTTTGCGAACCAGGCTCGGTTTTCTCTGTTTTCTTTCCTGAGGGAAGGGAGTAGTCCTGTAGACTATCTCCCGGTGGCCGTGAGCTACATTTCGTGGCCGTAGGTCATTTTGCCCATTTCGGAGCCCGGTTCCCGGTTTTCGGGGCCGTCAGGCCGTGTGCCTCGGCTCGGGACCGCCCAACCATCTCCGATTTCTCCGGTTCTTGGCTAGTACCTCTGTTTTATCATTTTGAGGAACACTGGGGCCCCCGATGCCCACTTCGTGGCCGTATGCCACTTTCGGTGCCTACAGCCGGTTTTCGGGACCCCGAACTGCGTGATTTGGGCCCCGAGCATTCATTTTGCATCGGTTTTCTCCGGTTCTTGGCATGTACCTCTGTTTTATCATAACAGAGCACACTGGGGCCCCCGATGCCCACTTCGTGGCCGTATGCCACTTTCGGTGCCTACAGCCGGTTTTCGGGACCCCGAACTGCGTGATTTGGGCCCCGAGCATTCATTTTGCATCGGTTTTCTCCGGTTCTTGGCAGGTACCTCTGTTTTATCATTTTAAGAAACCCTGGGGCCCCTGATGCCCACTTCGTGGCCGTATGCCACTTTCGGTGCCTACAGCCGGTTTTCGGGACCCCGAACTGTGCGGTTTGGGCCCCGAGCGTTCATTTCTCATTAGTTTTTGTTCAATTTTGGCAGGTACCTCTGTTTCAACATTAGGAAGATCACTGGAGGGTAGGAGGCCAGCAATTATCCCAGATAACCAGTTTCGCTCCTCCGGCGCCCGTTTTGCTCACTTCCGGGCCAATGTTGAACACCCTAGGGTTATTTTCTTCCAACCAAAGCTACATATCTGTGATCAGGGAACATGGGAGGACCCTAAAAACTACTGGTCGGCCAGAAATTCCAGGTTTAATTTTTGAGCCCCTCCTTCCAGCTCTATGTTGTGGCTCCTGCTTCAGTGTTGCCAATTTCCGACCTTGGAACCTTGTTCTACACATCTGGGAGGACCCTAAAAGTTGGTGGTCGGCCAGCAATTGTTACATTCATTTTTGAGCCTCTCCTTCAAGCTCTATGTTGTGGCTCCTGCTTCAGAGTTGCCAGATTCCGACCTTGGGGCCTTATTCTACACACATGGGAGGACACCTTTGCATGGTGGTCGGCCAGCAATTTTCATCTTCATTTTTGGACCATGGCCGGCCGGCCAGGGTGAGTGGCTGGCCGACCAGGTGGGGTGGCCGGCCGGCCACCTCCCAGAAAGTTCCCTGGCCGGCCAGCTTTCTGTTTTCCAGCCCATTCCAGCTGTCCGGATATTTTTTCAAAATATCTCCCCCATCCGGGGGATATTTTGGGAGGGAAAGATTGCCTCCATTTCCCTCCCCTTTTACATCTTTTCTTGCTTACTTAAAGGGCTGGACAGCCCCTTTGCCTAGGTTACAAAATTTGATCTCAAGACCCTCTCTCCCAAAACCTCCATTTTCCTATTCAAAAACCCTAAAAACTTTCAAGCTTCCTAGCTCAACCCTTCACCAACCCTAAGCTCTACCATCAACAACTCCATTTCAGTACCAAGGAAGTGATTTTCAGAGGCCAAGAGTCAACAAATTGAAGCCAAGAAGCCACCATAGTTGGATCTTCAGGGTAAGTTCCTAAATCCCTTTTTCTTGCATTTTTTTGAGTCAATTCTTTACCCCATTTGCTTCCATTTTTGGGCTCTGACCCCTACTGGTTTTGGGCTTATTTTGAGCCCCTCTACAACTTTGTAGAAGGGCTCAACCCTGTTGGTGTCTCCTTAATATACTTCCTTCAATATCACTCTTTAGGCCATTGTTTTGCATGCTTTATTGCCTTATGAGTAATCTGATTTCGGGACTGATGTAAACTGTTAGTGGGCTTATATTGAGCCCCTATTTCAACATTGAAGAAGGGCTCCATCATGTTTGGTGACTCTAGCATGCACTTCCTTTGAAATGCTTCCATTTTACCGTAAAATTGCATGATTGTTTTGGCCTATTTGTGATCTGAGTTGGAACTTGTAAATACTGTGATTGTGCTTATTTTGAGCCCCTCTCAACATTGAAGAAGGGCTCAACCTGGTTTTCTTGCTCTACATATCACTTGCTTTGAATTCTTGTTCTACTCCCATTTTGCATGCATTTTTAAGCTCACCATGCTTCGGATTTCAGCCTTCATCAGGCTTAGAGAGTGCCTTATTTTGGTCCATTATTCATTCTTTGTTAAGGGTCTTAGGCCATTTGATGACTGGTTTTGGTACTTGTTTTGTAATCCTTCAATTTACCGTAAAATTGCATGTTTGTTTAGGCTTTCTTAGCCACTGATTTGAGTCTTCATCAGGCTTAGAAAGTGTCTTAGAATTGTCTATTCTTCATCTTTTGTTAAGGGTTCAAAGTTGTTTGATGCTTGCCTATGGTACCTCATGTTGTACCCCCTTATTGGCTCATTTTTTTTGCATGCCATTTTGAGCATATCTACACACTGAATTAGAGGATATCATCTACTGTAAATATGCATGTTTTTGGCCCCTCTTCAATTTTGTAGAACTGATTTTTCTGGTTTGAGCATTGTATATACTACTTGCTTTGTAATTCCCCTCTTTTTCCCCGTTTTTGCAAGCTATTTTTGCCATGCTTGTGGTTCTTGTTTAGCCTTGCTTTGTATTGAAAAAATTCCATATTTGGGGCTGCCTTGCTACTGTTTTTGCTTTCATGTATCAATTTTGCATGTTTAGCATAGCCGTAGGCCATTTCGGGTACTTAGAATCACATTTCGGGATGATTTCATGCATCGGTTGTCATTCCGTGTCATTTCGGGACTGTTTTCCCTTTCATTTAGGTGCTGAATTTGGTTGGCATACTTGCATATAATTTCCCGTGCCATTTCGTGCCTTCGGGCCATGTCTCGGTTGCGTGCCCGTGGGCACGCACTTCGAGACACCTCTGTTTTTATCCGACGGCATCTGATGTGAGTGTGGCTGAGGTCCACTCATGTTAGTGTAAGCCCAATTTGCATTTCCATCTCATTTCATCATCGCCTCGGTGTGCGTGCCTGTGGGCACACATTTCGAGGCACTTCGGTTTTATCCGATTCTCATTTCATCATCGCCTCGGTGTGCGTGCCTGTGGGCACACATTTCGAGGCACTTCGGTTTCATCCGATTCTCATTTCATCATCGCCTCGGTGTGCGTGCCTGTGGGCACACATTTCGAGGCACTTCGATTTTATCCGGTTCTCATTTCATCATCGCCTCGGTGTGCGTGCCTACGGGCACACATTTCGAGGCACTTCAGTTTTATCCAGTTTCTCATTTCATCATCGCCTCGGTGTGCGTGCCTGTGGGCACACATTTCGAGGCACTTCGATTTTATTCGATTTCCATTTCATCATCGCCTCGGTGTGCGTGCCTGTGGGCACACATTTCGAGGCACTTCGGTTTTATCCGATTTCCATTTTATCATCGCCTCGGTGTGCGTGCCTGTGGGCACACATTTCGAGGCACTTCGTTTTTATCCGATTTGCATTTCACATCATCGAGGCATCTCATTCTCATAGTATTGTGCATGTTAGAATTGTATATTAGTTACATTCGTGCATATCATGCATATCGCAATGTGTTTGGATAGGAGTTAGCCCGGGCACGGGAAACGAGGCACGTTTCGTACTCCAAGTGACGGAACGGGTCTCAATTCCCAAGTCGCCGATACTCCGGATTACCCATGATGGAGTTAGGTTTTCTTTGTAGCATTCATCCGCATTCATCCCATATTGAGTTGTGCAATCCGATTCCTCGGCCATCATGCATCGATATGCGTGATTGGTGGCACGAGGATCGAGGCATGCACATATTTGTGAAATACATTGCTATGCCCTTTTCCTGCTCTCTGTTGCAGCAAAATTAAGGAATCAGCAACTTTTCAAGTTGGGCACGCATTTCGAGAAATATTGCAAACAGAGGCTAGATTGGGCATCCCAGTGGATTTCTGCGCAAGGCAGTCCAGCATACATCATTCATCAGAAGCGAGGCAGCCCCCGGCTTGCAAACCGATTTACAGCTTTCTTAGTTTAATTGCTAATTACTTAGAAATCTGTAATATTCTTTTATTTCGGACTGTATTATTATTTATTTGGACCCTCTGCGCGAGGGCATAATTGTAATAAGCGTGGGTGAGTGTGATGTATGTCTTCCAACCCCCATTTCTTTCTCCCTTTTATTTACCCGCTTACGATGGTTAGATATAGGGCATATTTCAATTAGCATACAGTATGACAGCATGTTTGCATCATTCATCTGTTTTGCACGCACCGGGCTCGGCGCATCATACAAACTGCATTTGTATTTCAATTCTAAATTGAATACATGTTAGTTGTAGCATTCCATATGCCATATTTAGATAGCCGAGCCTGCTATAGTTGCATTTTTGCATGTGTTGCATTAGGCATTTCTGTATAATTAGGATCATGCATGATTTCTAATAAAGTTTCTGTTTTTGGCTTGGAGTACTCGGTAAGTTTTTATGCTTTAGCATCCTTGCATGCGTGTGAGTGTTGCCATGATAGCATGCTTACCATGAGGCTATGTGCTTATGTGATATAACTGCCTTGAATGCCTGTGGGTGGAGGTTGAGTTATCTGAATTGGAGCAATTCATTAACTGTTTGTTTTAAGCCCACTAGATAGTGGCAAAATCATGTTTTCTAAGCCCACCCGAGGGTGGCAAATCCGCATTTTAGCCTACCTGCGGGTAGCACCTTCACACCATTTTCAAACAAACAAACATGAAATGTTTTGTTCCAATTCAGGCGACTTAGTCTATACTTGTTTGCTGCGAGCATCACATAGTAACCTAGGCTAATAACCAGAATAAGAGCATACAATGTTTTCAAAAACAGATATCATGGTTAGTAGAGGCCGGTCTTTGACCGGGCGAGCGGGGGTGCTCACGATGTGACCTTCCCCAATCGTACCCAAGTTCCCGAGCCAACTTTTGGTGATGACGGACGCGTGGCCTTTGGCACCGAGTCAGGGTTTCCTAAATTTCCCATTAAAAAATATTTAGGTGGCGACTCTGTTATCTGGCAAAGCAGTCCATGTTTGGCACTTCTTTCAAAAATCAGTTTTCTCAAAACGATTTGCCGGATTTGGACTCTTTGGTTCAAGATTAAGAACCGTGACAATTGAGTCCTTGAACTGTAGTGACCCCAATATGAACAGAACGGGACTTAACACCTCCCGGGGCGTTCGGGGACGTCTACACATGCATGGCATGCAAAGATGGACAAGCATGCAACAACATGCAAACTAGCAAGCATGCAACAACATGCAACACGTCAAGCATGCAACTGTATGCAAAGATGGACTTAAACCGAAATGGGCAGACCTCAGCCATGCCAAAACAGTGGCCAGAGTACCAAAACTAAGGCACCAAAAGGCGAGGCACACATGCACACATATTGGTCCACAAGCTAGGCAACAATGCACAATCCTCAAACATGAGCAAGGCATGGTAAACATGAGAATGTGGCAATGCAATAAGCTCTGAAATCACATGAGAAATGATGCCAAATCAACTAAACAAGACAAGCATAGCATGCTAATGGACTTAAAACTCAAAGCTAGCCATAGGACTTACACCATGGCCATATCAACCAAATCCCAAAGGGCCAAGGTGACCCAAAACAGTCCCAAGGCAGACCAAAACAAGGTTAGAACACGCAAGGGATGAGACCAAAACATGCTAGAAAGGTGAGCACAAAAACATGACGCATACAAGGCCAAAAAGGATGATTGCACTACACCTATTAAAACCAAGTATGGTATGACTTAAACAATAGAAATCAGAGTTATGACACGATAAAATAAGCCCAAGAACCCGCTTAGATGGCATCCCAATGACCTAAGCATAGAGGCATACACAATGGTCCATTCTTGAAGCACAAAACAACAATTCTTCAAAGCATTGAAAGAGTGACAAATGCAAGTGTATGGCTATACTACATGGACTGAAATTACATATGAAATGATGCCAAATCATGAAAATAGTATAAACAATGCATGCTAATGACTTAATGCACAAAGCTTAACAAGCTAGGATGAACTAAGGCTATGCAAAACATGGCATTTATGACCAAAGCAATACAAGTCAGAGTTAGAGCATGGTAAAATATGACCAAAAACTCCTTTGAGTTGAGCCAAAATATGCAAGAATGAAGGTCCAAGCACATGATGCATGTTAAGGCAATAGAGAGGATTATACTACAAGTGCATGATGCAAGTAAGAGGCTACCAAACCAACTTTAAACAGAGGTAAGGCAGGTCCTAAAAGTCACTAAAAGGTGCTGAGATGGGACCAAAACATGCCAAGCATGCATGCTAATGTTATGAGCCATTTATGCTAGCAAATGAGACACAAGGACAAGGGGGTGTCCCTCTCCTATACAAGACTCCAAAACCACCTTTCCACTATTGAAAATCCTCTGGAATTCAGTGGTAGAAAGGTCAAGCCAAAACGAGAACAAAGGCCAAAAAGGATGACCCAAAACAATGCCAAACAAGGCCTAAGAAGGGGTAGACAACCCCCAACCAAAAAGAGACCTTAAATAATCATCTTAAGCATATAAAAACAATACTTTTTTCAGTTTATAGTTAAGCTTGAAACAATATGCAAATAGGTCTAAAAGCTTAAGCCAAAATGGGGAAACAAAAGGTTAGTTACTCACCCTTGAAGAACACCTTCAAGAACAAAACTCCAGCCACTCCCTTGGATCAAAACCAACCCAAGAACTCTGAAACCAACTTCCTAGTGGCTCAGCAACCAAAGGAAGGTATTCTACTAGGTGCTCTAGTGCAAAAGTATGAACAAAAACACACTTTAGGTCACAAACACACACACAAATATAGAGAGAGGGAGATATAGAGAGAGATATATATATCTTCTATATCAATTTGCTGAACCTCTGGAAAGGGATGGGAGGCTCTCCTTTTAAAGAATTTCAATTCTAACAAATCCCTCCATACACGTGTATGGGGGATCAGAAATGTGCATACTAGCTGTCACAGCTGGCACAAAATATCTGCAAAAAGCAGATGGGAAGGTCTTGGCTCAAAAATATGGCCGACCGACCAAAAATAGTGCCGATCGGCCACCACTTATGGCCGATAGCAAGAAAAGATGGCCGATGGCACAAAGCCTTAGTCGATGGGTTGAGGGGATGGCCAACAAGCCACCCTCTTCCCTCAGAAGCAAAACCACAAGTCCCTGGTCCATAACCAAGCACAAAACAAACAAGTTGAGAGATCTTAAGGCAAGGCGCGCAGCTAAGACCTTTGGGAACTCAGAACGAACACGAGCATGGATGATCATGAATGTCATCGATGACGTCTCGAACGGACGCAGTCTTGAGGACGGTCAAAAATGGGGTGTCTACAGTTGCCCCACTTTGACAGAACTCAAAAGTCATAAGTGACGAGAGTGAGTGTCAAAGCCCAGAGACGACCCATTTTTGATAAGGCCAAAGACTTATACAAACATGCAAGATAACAAAGATATGTGCCCGCAGGCAGGGGCAAAATGCAAAAGACATGCAGAAAGCCGAATATAACTTATGATCATGCAAAGAAAGTTGTAATGAAGCAATTATACACAATAAATGCAACTGTTTAAGCAAGTGAATAAGAATCGAACTACAACTCATGCAGAAAGGATGTAAGAGAATTATACAATTCTCGCTACGTCTCACGCGGAGAATACAATACCTGTCTGGTTCGTCTGGTCGTGCCAGCTTCAAATGAACCGTACATACAATATCGTGCCTGAAAAAGAAAGAAAACTTAATAGGTACAATATTGTTAGAAACATGCATAGCAATGCAAGTGAAAAGTGCGTGACAACGTGGGTGAAGCGGTGCACAACAATGCAACCTAAGTGTGATGCATAACAATGCGGAGAGGTGCATGACAATGCAACCTAAGTGCGAAGCATAACAATGAAATTCCGAATCAAGTATAACAACGCAAATAAAACATGCGTGACAACGCAAGTAATGGGATGCACAACAATGCAATCTAAGTGTACGCATATCAATGCGAAGAAGGCATGCACGACAACGCAAGCCGAGGAAGATGCATAACAATGCAATTAAAGCATACACATAACAATGCGAAGAGGGCATGCGTGACAACGCAAGCCGGGGGAGATGCATAACAACGCAATTAAAGCATACGCATAACAATACGAAGAGGGCATGCGCGACAATGCAAGCCGGGGGAGATGCATAACAATGCAATTAAAGCATACGCATAACAATGCGAAGAGGGCATGCGCGACAACGCATACGATGTATGTAGCAAAGGAGCCATAAACATATGTAAGTAAAGCACACGCGACAATGCAAGCAATGTGTATAGCAAGGAATGAACACATGTAAGTAAAGCATGCACGACAACACAAGCAATGTGTATAGCAAGGAATGAACACATGTAAGTAAAGCATGCGCGACAACAAAGCAATGTGTATAGCAAGGAATGAACACATGTAAGTAAAGCATCCGCGACAATGCAAGCAATGTGTAGAGCAGGAATGGCATGAACACATATAAGTAAAGCATACGCGACAACGTATATAATGTGTAAAGCAACGTGGAGACAAGCAAAAACACATGTAAGTAAAGCACACGCGACAACGCAAGCAATGTGTATAGCAAGAAAGACCCATGTTCAGCATAAGTATGGTGAAGGCACGTCACTCGCGATGTTGAGATGCAACTTCAAAACAAGACGAGGCATTGTTCAATGCAAGATGCGTAACGAGCGCGCTTATTACAGTCATAACAAAGCATTGTAATACAACATATTTAAAGCGATTTGTGGAACTCGCAAGATACAAAAGGATACGAGAAAGGATACACCTTGCGCGCACCGAGCATCGCACACAGAAGACACGGCTCGAGGTCAACACGAAGGCCGGTTAAGCTTCAAAAGTGCACTTTCTTGCACTGTCTTGAATAGTGAAGGTCCCAAACCACATAACTGACCCAAACAAGGGTGTGGGAGGTGCATCGACCACAAGGGGAGGTCACCGGCCATCAACCGGCCACAAAATAAGATCATCGACCAAATATTTAGCCGATCGGCTAACAATTTGGCCGACCGGCAAAAATGGCAGTTTCAGGGGCAGTTTTGTCCTTTGGCCATGGGTCTTTAAATATGGGGTTCCAAACCCCATATTTTCACTTCTCCAAGCTCGAAAATCCTTCCTCTTTCTCTCTAGGTGATTTTCCCACCTTCGATCCGTGTTTTTCTCTTGTTTTTGAGCCCTTTTGTTGTTCGATTCGCGAAACCCTTCCCGTTTCGCACACTTTGAACCGAACAAATCTCGTTTTTCGGTGTTTCTTTCTTGGTTTCCACTACTTGGGGTTTGTTTCCCCCGAGTTTACTTGGTTTTCGTGCCTTTTCCACACTCCGACCTTTCCTCCCATTTTTCACCCTCTCGGGGTTGACTTTTGGGTTGACTTTTCACATTCTCGCCCATTTTGCGACACTTTTGGCCATTTTCGCGCTCCTTTTGAGATGGCAGACGACATTCCGCAGGGTGGGAGTCCTCCGGAGCTGGACATGGACCCTGAGGTCGAGCTCTTGCCTCTCAGTGTCCGACCATTCGACCCGACAACCTACAGACCGACGATACATGTGTTGCCTCCCGATGGCATCCGCCACTTCAGGAGTTATGCGAGGGGTGCACAATCGGAGCTTCTATTGCGCGAGCCAGAGTCACATCTATCCTACGGCGCTTCTGAGGTACACTCTCCCTCTGTTTCATTTTCCGCAATGTAGAACATATAACTGCGATAGTCAATCAAGTTCTTTAACTGCTTAAATCAGATACACTGATACATCATATGCTGTAGTTTGCCGCGAGCACACCCGCACCCGACATCTGTATAATCTTGAACACATGCACACACACTGCATTTTCATCAATTCTGAATGCTTTCAAACACATGCACACACACTGCATTTTCAACTGAATAACCCAAACACACTGATACATCATATACTGTAGTTCATCTGTGAGCGCACCCACGTCCGACATCTGTATAATCTTGAACACATGCACACACACTACATTTTCATCAATTCTGAATGCTTTCAAACACATGCACACACACTGCATTTTCAATTGAATAACCCAAACACACTGATACATCATATGTTGTAGTTCATCTGTGAGCGCACCCACGTCCGACATCTGTATAATTTTGAACACATGCACACACACTGCATTTTCATCAATTCTGAATGCTTTACAAAACTGTATTTCTAACATTGCTTCGCAACTATTTGTTTTGAAAATAGGGAGATTCCCATGCCTTCCGGGGGTATGGGAATACCGTTGCCCGTGGTTGGTACATGGAGCTACCCGATGCAGTTCGCCATATCGTCGACCAGGCTGGCTTTGGGACCTTCTGCATGGGACTCTCGCGCGTCACTGCGAGCAGGCCCCTTTTTGCTGCTTTCATGGAGAGGTGGTGGGACACCACCGACTCCTTCCACCTTTCTGCCACCGAGGAGATGACAATGACTCCCTTTGACTTCTCCATGCTCATAAGCATCGGAGTAGGGGTGATCCGATCCCCTTTGATACAGATATGGATGAGTGGGACGCCGCTCAGCTATACTTGCTTGGCACTTAGCCACCTCTTGCCCGGCCAGGGTTTTTGAGGTACTCATGGTTCGAGAATCACTTCGGATCCAGGTGCCTACTACTCGGGAGGAGGAGGAGCAGTATGCTCGTAACTTCATCATGTTCCTGCTGGGGACCACGCTCTTCGCCGACCGGGCGAACACTGTCGCCCTCTACCTGCTGAGTGCACTTGTGGATGTGACCAGGATCCGCGCTACGACTGGGGTGGCGCTGGCCTGGCCACACTTTATGGATATATGAGCTCATCATCTCGCTGCAGCGGACAGTTGCTCGGAGGCTACTGGCGAGCTTGGGAGGTACACCTTCTTTTTCTATTTTACATTTCTACTTTACATTATCTGTACACTATACACTGCACACATGCAGTCTGCTTCACACTGGTTGTATACTGCACACATGGCACACATATAATCTGCTTTACACACTGCACATATTGCACAATACACTTCGCATACTGCACAATCTGCTGCCAACTGACTGTACACTGCACACACTGCGAACATGCAATCTGCTTTACACTGACTGTATACTGCACACACTGTACACTCTGCACAATACACGGTTCTGTGATTTCTGCTTTATTCTACACTCTGCTTTATCTGATAAGCATACTGATGTTTGCCCTATTACACTTTGTAGTTGTGGGTATATGCCTACTTCCCGAGGCTTGCCCCAATGCCAGATGAGGAGGTCCCCCTTGGCGTTCCATTCTCTCACCGCTTCGACGTGAGATGCGAGCGGAGACCACGGGAGTCTTTCATATTCTTCCGCCGATATTTCGACACCATCACCACCGCAGAGGTATTTTAGAATTTACAGTTCATTTAAGCTTCGCTTTACATTATTCTTTCAATAACAGTAGATAACGAACTGTATATCATTTACAGATCACTTGGCAGCCCTGGGTTCCGTTGTCGAACGCGGTGAGGGATCGGTATGCGGGCGCTCAGGAGACTGCCCGATTCAGGATTCTGCTAGAGGGCTCGGTCTGTCGGGCTTGGTACCTGGGCAAGCGCTTCCTGTGCCAGACCTTGGGCTTACCGGAGCAGATAGTCCCGAAGCTGCCTCCTACCCACATGAGGCATACTGAGGGATATACCCTGGAGGAGATGAGGGACTACACGATTGGCTGGGACTCGCGGCACTTTAGAGACGAGGGCGACTACACCGAGTTCATCTAGGCCTATCTGATGCCATCTCTGACCGGTGCTTGCCGAGTCGAGAAAGAGAGACCTGCTGTGCCAGCGGCCGGAGTAGGAGCACCGAGGGCAGCTCGGGCCGGTGGCAGGAGCGGATCCCGGAGAGGACGGGGAGCCGAGTGGCCAGCACTGCCCACCATGATGACATGTCGAGGACAGGGTGGGGAGACCTACCAGATTCCCATTGCTCCCCCTCCGGCTGATCATGAGCTTGTTGGAGTTTACGGTTCGGTCCCGGTATGTACTGCTATACTTTGCATTTTGTACAGTCATTTCAATTCATTTGATATCCCGCAGAATATTAATGATTTCAATACTTTTGTAGGCTTCCATTGAGTACACTAGACAGTCTTTGGAGCTGAATGCCTCGGTGATGGGGATGCTCCAGCAGAGCATCGACCTGTTGACCATCTATGGGATCTCGGTAAGTTCCTTCAAACTTAGTCCCGAAACTCTGCATATTCTGTTCCACACATGATCTGATGCATCGTAATATCAATACGGCTCTTGATACACAGCACTCACGGCATTGATACACTGTAACTCATATACTGCATTCGGTACTGATACATTTGCCCACGGTTCTTTTCAGGCTCCATTCCAGATATCGGCTGCAGGAGGTGCTCTAACAGGACCATCTGTATCTGTTCGAGGAGCAGGGAGAGCAAGGCGAAGGACCACAGTACACCCCCGCAGCAAAGTCGGGCATACTTACCCTGGAAGCAGCTCACGGGCGCCGATTCCAGACGACGATGAGTCTGAGGCAGAGGTAGAGTCGTCCGAGGATGAGACTGGAGATGGCTCGGGCTCGGGCCCAGACGGTAGAGCTGGCGGTGATGCTCCTGGACCTTCGTCCAGGAAGAGGACGAGGACAGACTCTCATGCCTGATATGACTGATGCTGATCCAGACATTTACTGCCCTTCTTCTTTTATTCTTCTTTTGCTTTATTTTCCTTTTTAGCTAGTAGTTTAAGCACATTGTACTGCCTCAGGCAGTTTTTTTTTTTCAAAACTATGTACTTTTTGTAAAGGAAAAACATGAATGGAATGAAACAGCTGCCCTTCTGTTCAAAAAGTGTTATACTTGTACATTTTATGCATTGCATCACATCGCATCGCATTACATAACAATGTAAATGAGATTGAACTCTTGTTTTGAAAATTGAACAATCGGATCGCATTAATCAGGTAGTGAACCAACTAACGACAAAAACAACTCGATAAGCAAAACAAAGAACTCGACAAGCCAACTAAGTGTGATTACAACTCAATAAGCAAAACAAAGACTTAAAGAATACGAAATACAACTCGATAAACAAAAGCACAACAACTCGATAAGCAAATTGAAGTAACACAGGCGTGACCTCGCAAGATCATCACCGAAAGGCACTTGAAGTGGAACCAGTCACAAGTTCTCAACACATTAAGCATTTAGGCAGCTCAGAGGATAAGAGGGAAGGCCATCGACCATAGGGAAAGGCCATCGGCCATAAGAAATGGCCATCGGCTAACATTTTTAGCCGATCGGCCAAAATGAATGGTCGGTCGGCACTATATTTGGTCGATCGGTCAAAAATGGCAAGAACCACCAGAATGTTGACACCTGTCTTCCACTCACATCTTATCTTCTACAAAAGTCCCAGCTTCGTAGTTTGCTCATTTCAACACTGTTTTTGCACCAAATGGAAGAGTTCCTTGTCCAAAACCTCACAAATTGGATTGCCAACTTGGATGGCTCGGAAAAGTTGAATTTCCGGGACTTCGGCATAAATGCACTATTCACGTTGGGTCGCACCCCGCTACGTTTTCCATTCCTCTATGCCGCGACAGGATTTTGGAATCCGGTAACACACGTCTTTAGCTTTTGCGGCCAAGAGATGTGTCCTACTTACGAGGATTTCCAAGCTTTGATGGAATCTGAGCGTAATGAAGAAATCCTGCCTCAACTCCGCTTTGGCCACGTCCAAGCCTTAGGACGGATGTGTGGCCTTACCTTGCACGATGCTCGGTCTTTGATCCACGACGGGGATTTGGACATCCCTAGGTTGATTCACCTATTTTCTGATGCTGGTGACCGTGGCGACCATCATTGGCAGGGTTATCGACGACATGCGCTCTGCTTATGCCTGCTATCTGATTTCTTGCTTGCCCCAGGCTCCGGCAGGTTTAGCACTCATTTGATTGAGGTCGCCGAGGGCCTGAAAGAGGGCAAAAGCTACATTGCTATGACATTGGCCGAGACAATGATGGACTTAGACGCTTTTCATCGTTGGGAGACGGCTAGGTTTGCAGGGAGTCCACTAATATTGCAAGTAATTTTTCCCACCCCATCTCACATATATTGCTCACATCACTCGGCCCTCAGGCTCGATTTTTCTCTCAAAACCCTCTGCTCACTTTTTCTCTCAACGTACACCTCTCTATTCTTTATTCTCTCATTTTTCATCCCTCCCCAGGTATGGTTGATGGACAAATTGAGAGTGGTGGACTCATGTCCAATGTATTCAGCTCGCAGCTAATTCTCCCGACGACGTCTAGTCGATGCCCCGGATGAGGGATGGTGGTACGACTGGATGTGCCGTTTGTCCGCAGACCGCATTGCTTGGCGCTGCCCTTAGCTCAATCTGCCGACAATGAGTTACAGCATGACCCGTCAGCCTGGGATTCAGTTGATTGGCATGACACATTGTGTCTTCTATTTTCCGTTCTGGTTCCAGCGCCAGTTCGGACATGATCAAACTTGCCCGGAAGAGGGAATTGAGTCCCCTGCCACATTTCCGGTCTGAGGCGCATAGCTAGCCCGGTATGCCATAGCATAGAGGACGAGAGAGCTTCTGGGCCCCGCTCTGATTTTCAGTTGCATTCTTTCTGATGAGTGCATAGATTGGCTCAATGAAGAGGCACAGGTAGGGCCCACTTTGGCATCAGTGGCTTCAACCAGCTCTGGGAGGGGACACAGAAACACCTGACTATGCCCCAGATTTATTTGCTTTAATCAGAACTTTCAAGTTTTCTTTATGAATGTAATAAAAAAAGCAACTGTAATTTGTATTCGAGAGTAGGAGAACTCTGTGTTGAAATCAATGAAATTGAAGGTTGTGGGTACTGAAAATTTTCCGTTTGATCCAAAAATGATCTAAGTTGTAAAAAGATTAATTTGAGCAAAATCAACTTTTATTAAAACTTTTCAAAACCATTTTCGATATGGATCAGAACTGGACACGCTTGAGATCTGTCACTGAGATGCACAATCCCGGACCCTAGCAACTGGAAAGTTGCCCCTAGTCTGAATAGCACTATACTGGAGATCACAACCGAGCTCTTGAATGCAGAATAGACAAAGATGACCAAACATGATCACATGGACAAAGTTGATCGGGGAAGTGTTTATGGGTGGACTTCAGGATGAAGTTGCCTACGTATCCCAAAGATGGGAATCAAGCCTTACGTAGTTCGAGTTGGGTTCACACGAGTATTTACGCTCTCTTTTTGGGCTCTAACTTTTGCCAAGGCTGCCCTTTCTAGGTTTTCAACCTTGCGAGCTCAGTTTCTATAATTTCAAATTTTTTCATGCTCTAAGTTTTGCCTAGGTCGCCCTTTCGGGTTTTCGGCCTAGCGAGCAGCTCAGGGGTAATATTTCTTCAACTTGTCCATGTTGATCGGCTATGAGAACTCTAGGCCATCTAGATCCATCAAAACGACAGCTCCACCTGACCAGATAGACTTAATGATGTAAGGACCAGTCCAATTAGGTCTGAACTTGCCCCTAGGGTCGTGGATGGGAGCTTGGTTGTCTTTGAGCACCAAATCTCCTTCTTTCAAATTCCTGGACTTAACCTTCTTTGTTAGGTTTTTATTGTTGGCAACCCCGTTTGACAAAACTCCTTTCAGATGTATTTATTTTTGCACTTTTTATTTCAGTGAGGCTATGAGTTTATTAGATGCGAATCCAAACCCGAATCGAGTGCTTTCAAGATTGCCACTTCGCTGATTATTACGGGGTCGTTGATTATTACGGGGGTCGAGCTCGCGACTGAAGCAAAATGCAAAATTGCATGTCTGCCATTGGTCGCTCGAGCCAAGAAGATCTCGCTCGAACGAAGGTTTGCTCGCTCGATCCATGGAATGCTCGCTCGAGCCAAGGATTGCGTCCATACAAAAACCTGAAAGAGTGTATTCCTCGCTCGAGCCAAGGCACTAGTAGAAATCATGAAAATTACTCTCCTCGCTCGAGCCAGGAAAGCTTCGCTCGAGCGAGCCTCAGAATCCGGATTTCTCAAGGAGTTTGTTTTCTTCCCAATCTTGGATTACTTTTGGTTCTCTATAAATACTTGGTTTTCTCCCAAAACTAAGTAATTGATTGAAGTCCTCCAGATCTTCTTTTTGGTTCTTAAAGGTTTATATCTGGGGATATTTTGTTATTTTTTTCTTTGATGTTTTATTGAGTATTCAACTCATGGTTTAAAGAGAGTATATCAAAGGTTTGGTTCAATTAGGCGTTGTGAAGATGGGGTTGGAAGAGGCACATAGAGGTTGGTTCAATTAGGCGTTGTGAATTCGCTAGATAATTGAGAGTATACCTGTGTAATTTCTTTAAATCTTCTTAGTGGATTGTTCTTGTGGCAGTTGCCCGTGGTTTTTTTTATCACAATTGGAAGGTGTCCAATTGTGGTTTTTCCACGTAAAATCTTTGTGTCTCTTTCTCTTGATTGTTTGATTGGGATTGTTATATTTTGCTTAAAATTGGTACATAATCACAAATCAATATCTAGGAGGTTTCTAGATTTTTCATTCTTATTAAAAGCCCTAGCAATTCTGCATTGATAACCCTGAACATGGTACAATGCTTTCAGTCTTCTCTCCTCAAATAGCATGAGTTCTTTGAATCTGCTCTGCTGCCAATCTGCCTCAGCTATCTGACACTCAGCCAGCACTCGCAATGACGGAACCTCAATTTCGATAGGTAGAACGGCCTCCATCCCATAGACCAATGAATACGGAGTCGCCCCAGTAGAAGTTCTGATTGAAGTCCGGTAGCCCCACAGAGCAAATGGCAACTTATCTAGCTAGTCCCAGTAGGTTTCCACCATCTTCTGCAGAATGTGTTTGATGTTCTTGTTGGCGGCCTCAACTGCTCCGTTGGTTTACGGCCGATATGTAGATGACTTATGAAAAGCCACGTTGTACTTCTCCAACAAGTCGATCACCTCTTTCTTGAAGTGGGAGCCATTATCTGAAATGATCTCGTTCGGGACCCCGTAGCGGCAGATGATGTTGTTCCTGATGAACTTTGCAACGTGCGATGCCTTCAACACCGCATAAGATTGGGCCTCAACCCATTTTGTAAAGTAGTCTATCACGACCAGAATGAACTCATGCCTATTGGACCCTTTTGGAGTGACAGCCCCGATCACATCAATCCCCCAGATTGAAAATGGCCACGGCAAAGTCATGTTGTACAACTTTGACGACGAAATGTTCATGCGGTTTGCATGGATCTGACATTTGTGGCATCGCCGGACAAAACCAATACAATCCTTCTCCATGGTGGACCAGTAGTAACCCTATCTGAGAATCTTCCGAGCTCGCATCACCCCATTCATGTGCGCTCCGCACTCTCCTCCATGGATGGCCTCCATCAGACGCTTTGATTCTTCGACATCAACCCACAGCTTATGCATCCCGAGATGACCTCTCTTGTACAGTTTTCCTCCGCAGACGATGAACTGAGCAGCCATTTTTATAATTGCCCTTTTATCTTTGGCATTTGCCCCTAGTGGATACGCCTCTTTTTCCAAGAAGTTCCAAACATCGTAATACCAGGGGTTCTCGTCTTGTACCTCATCTATGGTAGCAATCAGCTCGTAGACCGGCACAAATTTCTAGTCAATGATGATCGGACGCATCCAAACTCCAAAAGGGATGTCTATCATGGAAGATAGAGTTGATAGTGAATCTGCGAACATGTTGTTCTCTCTTAACAGATGAGCGAAGTTTAGCTTCTCAAACTGAGGAATCAGCATGTCCAAGGTTTGGTGGTAGATTCTCATCTTTTCCTCTTTGACTTTCCAATCTCCTTTAGCTTGAGATACAACAAGGTTCGAGTCCCCGATGACGTCCAACCGTTTTGCCCCTAGTTCTAGGGCAGCTTCTAAACCAGCAATGCATGCCTCATACTCTGCTTCGTTGTTTGAGACTTTGAACCGGAGTTTGAATGTTAGAGGGATGCGAGAATTGTCGGGTGCTATCAGCAACACCCCTATCCCATACCCGTATTGGTTTGACGCTCCGTCAAAGTACATCGTCCAAGTTTCATCTTCGACATGCAAAATGGCCTCGTCTGGGAATAGGTACTCAACTGCTTCATCCCCTTCCACAGGGTGATCGGCTAGGAACTTTGCTACCGTTCTCCCCTTTACTGACTTGCGCATCACATATTTCAGATCGAATTCGGAAAGCAGCAGCAACCAACGGGCTAGCCTACCCGTAAGTACCGGTTTCTCGAAGAGATATTTGATGGAATCTAATCTCGAAACCAACATTACAGAGTGAGCTAACAGGTAGTGCCGCAGCTTCCTGGTAGCCCATACCAAGGCCAAACAAGCCTTCTCCAGCGGAGTGTAGCGGGTCTCGCATTCCAGCATCTTCTTGCTCAGGTAGTAGATAGCTCTCTCCACTTTGTCCTCAGACTCTTGCACAAGCATACAACCCATTGTAGTTTCAGTCACTGAAAGGTACAAGATCAACGGTTTCCCCAGCTCAGGCGGTGACAACACAAGTGGGTTCTGTAAGTATTGCTTAATCTGTTCAAAAGCAGCTCGGCTCCATAGCTCAGTACCTATTCGGCCTATCTGCCCTTTATATTCGGCATCCTGATGGTTTTGGATAGAGCCGGGCAATACCTGTCTGTTAAAGTATGCCTCATTTAAAATTCGGCTCCCATGATTGTCCCCTAAACACCCTTCTAGCATCACTTAGTCGGCGTGTTTCGTTCCTGATTTGGGAAAACAGAAATTCGGCGGTTAATCCTCTTCCCGATGCATGTCAGGACGTGTACATACTTTTCAGTCACTGTAACGCCTTCCCGCCTCATTCGTGCTTTTCTCGCATTTATTATGATTTGAATTATAAGTCCCTTCGAACACATACTTTTTCGAATATATTTGAACCTTCTGGACCGCCTATCGGTATTTCTTCTCCGACGTATTTTCTGTAACTCCTCTCTGCCTTCTTCTCATTCCCTTTGCCTCTCATAAGCCTTCTTCTCTTTTCTTTGCAATCCTACTTTCCATATTTATTTTTTGCTTTAGAATATCCTTGAGTTCTCTCTAGAATGGCTAAGCATTTGAAAGACCTCCTCTCTGAGGGTCGAATTTCTGGGTTCCGAAAACATTTCTCTATTCCTGATGATGTTCATCTATCTCTTGTAATGGAGAGTTCCCTGGATATGGAGAGGGATGACCCAAATACAATCGTGTTCCCTCTCCTGTCCATTGTGGAGGGTGGCGTTCGCTTTCCCCTACATCCATTTCTTAGGGCCGTCCTCCGCCACTGGGATCTGATTCAATCAGAAACAAAATGAATTCAAGACTAGTGCTCAAATAAATCGATTCATGGAATGGCTGGGGCACTCGAGCCGTATAGATTGATGAATATGCCCTTGCCCCAGCTGGTTCACGAACGTAGAACGCCGAATAAAACATAATAAATTTTGCGCGCAAGAATCGATTCGTGGAATGGCTGGGGCACTCAAGCCATATATATTGATGAATTTGCCCTTGCCCCAGCTGGTTCACGAACATAGAACGCCAAATAAAACATAATAAATTTTGCACGCAAGAATCGATTCGTGGAACGGCTAGGGCACTCGAGCCGTATAGATTGATGAATCTGCCCTTGCCCCAGCTGGTTCACGAACGTAGAACGCCGAATAAAATGTAATAAATTTTGCGCGTAAGAATCGATTCGTGGAACGGCTGGGGCACTCGAGTCGTATAGGTTGATGAATCTGCTCTTGCCCCAGATGGTTCATGAACCGAGAACGTCGTATAAAACGTAATAAATTTTGCACACAAGAATCGATTCGTGGAACGGCTGGGGCACTCGAGCCGTATTGATGAATCTGCCTTTGCCCCAGATGGTTCATGAACTGAGAACGCCGTATATCAGCGGTTGATGGGGCGATTAGGGCTTGGTTCAGTCGGCGATTGGGGCGATTGGGATTGGTACAAGACGGTAAAGGATGGGTTATTGACGCTTCATTATTAATGAGATAGCCTCGGAGATGCTGCCCTTGTAAGGAATAAATGGGCGTGTACTTCGTGAACGAGGGTCCTAGTTACGTGCTAAATGAGCATCTCAGTCCCGCTCTTCAAGGAAGGCGAAACAAGTGCGAATGTCAAATAAGATTTTCTTCAACAGCAGAGGTCAAGCGAAGACGCTAGCTGAGCTAGGAGGTGCCATGAATCGAAGCGGTGAACCGTCACGCACGGGCGGTAGGACGTCGAGGGGTCGGGAGAGACACCAATCTCCTCGACGTCGAAGTAGATCGCCTAAGAGGGATAGAGAGCCACAGCATAAGTCTCTTCAATCTCATCCTGGAAGGGAATCCGACGCAACTCCTCGCCCACTGAGTTTTGCAGTCTTCGTGGGTAACAGACCGATGACGGAGGCGGATTCCATCATTCGAGACCCAAATGTGGCAGTCGAGTTTGCTCGACAGATTTTTCCACCCGAAGTTCAGCAATCGATGATAGGCCGTTCGGACTTTGAATTGTTTTGTGAAAGCATTCACGGGGCGGTGAGGGGACTTTACACGGCTTATGAGATCGGTATGCGTCTCCGCGCCGCTCGTCGGGACATAGAACAGAGAGATGAACGCATTCGGAAGTTAGAAGCTCGCGCCAAAAAGGCCGAGCGCAAGCTGAGGAAAAACAAGCCTGCGTCGCCCCAATTAGCCGTCTCCCCCAACTCGGTTGTCGCAGAGAGGGTTACTCAAAGGCTGATTAGTGATGCGATCGCCGATCGTAGTACCGCGAGCATGTTTGCGATCGAGACTGCGAGACACGTGGCCTATGAAAAGGGCTTTCATGACGGCCGACTGGTCGAAATTCAAAAGACCAAAGAGAAGCTCGCCGAAGAAGTTTGCCGATGTGAGAATCTTGGCTCTAAGCACGGTTGGATCAGGGCAGCTCAAGCCACGGAAGCTCTCCGGGCGTCGGGAATTGATTCGGCGCTACCACTCTACCAATGTAATCATTTTCCGTTTTCTGCTTTTGAAGTCGAGAAGAGTGAGGATGAGGACGACGCCGTATAAAAATACTATGTAATTGTGTAAATGTTGCCTGATTGAATGAAACGTCCTATTTTAAATGTTTCATTGTAATCTACATTCGGCACACACATGTTTGCATATGTTTTCATTGTATAAACATTGTCCGGCTCAAGTAGTCATTTAATTCCGAACGGTTACGTGCCGGCTTGCCATGATCGCGCCGCCGATTAGGCTCCGAATTCGGAGACTTGTATTGGTCAAGGCGTGATGCGTCGATGAGGCTCTGAATTCGGAGGCTTAATTGGCCCAAACGTGCCATGCTCCAAGGGCTTCGAATCCGGAAACTGTCATCCCATCTTTAATTGCCATAATTAGTCCATTTTAACTCAAAAAAGCCAAAAATTAGTACATGGAACGGCTATGGCCAACATCTTTCGGCATCCGTCTTTTGGAGTTCAGTATTAATGACGTTGCTTTGGGGTCACTACAAGGATTAAAAATAGATTGCCTCGGACTTTTCGGCCTAGTAATTTCACTTATTGTGTTCAAACTTGCTTTAAAACAACTTTGTTGCATGGGGCAGACAAATGTGAATGTCAAATGGAATTTTCTTCAACAGCAGAAGAGGGGCTAGAACCTTGGCTGAGCTTGACACTGCAATGAATCGCAGCAAGGAACCCAATCGTGCGAGGGGTGGGGCATTCAAAGAATGGGAAGAACGTCGACCTCCAAGTCGTCGAAGCAGATCACCCCGAAGGAAAAAAGAGGCTGACGTAGCGCTACAACCATTGAATTTTACTATTTTTGTGGGGAATTCCTTTCTTGTCCTGGATCTTGGCTTTGACATTGTCTATGGTGTCAAGGCTCTCGACCTTGAGGATGATTGTCGCGCCAGTGTGAACATTGTCGGTTCAAGTGCGGTCAGATCGAAGAATTTCGAGCTGCAGACGCTCTCTGGGCAGCGGGCGTCGATCCGGCGCTGTCGCTGTACCTTCACGACCACTTCCTCTTTTTCACCTTCGAAATTTGAGAAGGGTGTGGATGAAGGTGACGCCGTATGAAAGTAGACTTTGTAATGCTCGAACGCGAATTGCGTTTTTGTAATTATTGTTTAATCGAATAAAATGTTTTATTTTGAAAGTTTGTATTTCATTGTGAATTTTTGTTAAGCATCTTATTTCGAGTGTTGGCACGTTTTTTTTGTTTATGCCGTTGTGCCGGCTTGAGTTACATTTCCCTGCTCTGATGTGCACTGAGGGCGCTCTGAATTCGGAATGTTATTCGGCTTTTGGAAGCTTTATTGACCCAATGGCGTTATATGCCGAGGGCGCTCCGAATCCGGAGACTTTGTCGACCCAACGGCGTGGCGCGCCGAGGGGGCTCCGAATCCGGAGACTTTATCGGCCCAATGGCGTCATGCGCCAAGGGGGTTCTGAATCTGGAGGCTTAGCGAATCGTGATATCCACGAAGGGCGCTCCGAATCTGGAGGCTTTATCGGCCCAACGGCGTCATTCACCGAGGGGGCTCTGAATCCGGGGGCTTTACTTGGGGAATCGTGATATCCACGAAGGGCGCTCCGAATCCGGAGGCTTTATCGGCCCAACGGCGTCATACGCCGAGGGGGCTCTGAATCCGGAGGCTTTACTTGGCCAATCGTGATATCCATGAAGAGTGCTCCAAATTCGGAGGCTTTATCGGCCCAACGGCGTCATGCGCCGAGGGGGCTCCGAATCCGGAGGCTTTATCGGCCCAACGGCGTCATGCGCCAAGGGGGCTCCGAATCTGGAGGCTTTACTGGGCCAATCGTGATATCCACAAAGGGCGCTCTAAATCCGGAGGCTTTATCGGCCCAACGGCGTCATGCGCCGAGGGGCCTCCGAATCCGAAGGCTTTACTTGGCCAATCGTGATATCCACGAAGGGCGCTCCAAATCTGGAGGCTTTATCGGCCCAACGGTGTCATGCGCCAAGAGGGCTCCGAATCCGAAGGCTTATCGGCCCAACGGCGTCATGCGCCGAGGGGGCTCCGAATCCGGTGGCTTTACTTGGCCAATCGTGATATCCACGAAGGGCGCTCCGAATCCGGAGGCTTTATCAGCCCAACGGCGTCATGCGCCGAGGGGGCTTTTTGGTCGGAATGCCCTTTTGAATTAGATTTTGCAGATGATGGGATGATATCTGCCCAACAAGAATCCTTGCATTTACAAAGGAGGAATATGTACATGGAGAATCATTTTAGAACTGAGATCATTCCCCACAAGTCGGGTTTAATGACAATTTTCGAGTTCCAGGGCCGTAACGTGTTTCTGAACCGATAAGGAATCCTTCCGATGATGACCGTGTTAGTCGAGGATGTTTCGATTCGGTATTTCGGGAGGGGGACAGAATGCTGGTGCGGAGTGCCGGGAACCTCGGATTTGCTCAATACCGTGTTGGGTAAGGAAACGCAGCAGCCGATGGTAGGTGCTAGGCACAGCTTGGATAGCATGCAACCAAGTTCGCCCCATGATGATATTATACGGCGATGGGAGCTTGATGACCAAGAATTCTACATCCATCGTTCGGGAGCCAGCTCGAACGGGTAGTGTGATCTTCCCCAACGGATACTCTGGATTCACGTTGAAGCCAAACAATGGATGGGGAGCCAGAGACAGGTCTGATTGATTGAAACCGAGTTTGACGAAGGTTTCGTAATACATTACCTCCGAAGTGCTTCCTTGGTCTATGAAGACGCGTTCAACGACGAATCGATTTACGTGTAGTTTAATGACCAATGGATCGCTATGGGGGAGTGTTACGTCGATAAGATCGGAATTGTTGAAGATAATACTCGGAGCTTCGTGGGGCTGCTTCGATGGTGTGTGTTGCTTCTGGGGGGCTTGAATTGCGTGAACGGCAAGTGGCGTTGGAAGGTCGTATATCATATGAATGATGCCGAGTGGAGGCGAATCCTACCGAAGGGCAACAGTTTTGATTGCGTTCTTTCATACGTGTTGCTGAAGCCAACCATCTTGCACCAATTCCTCAAGGTGGTCTTTCAGAGCATAGCAGTTGTCCATATCATGACCGTGATCTTTGTGATATTCACACCGTCTGTCCCGTCTTCTCGTGTCGGGAGGTCCCACCATTTTGGATGGCCATTTAAAAAATGGAAGATGTTGGATTTGGGACATAACCGAGCTGATTGAATCTGACAGCTCTGTATATTTCTTGTCAACGCGCTTTGTGCACCTATTTTCAACTTGCAGTTGCTCATTTGTTCGATGTGGGCACTGATCGCTTGGTCGGCGAGAATCTCGTTTCTTATCTCGTTTAGTCTGCTGGCGTGGTTCATGGCTCTGAGGAGGTACGAAACTTATTGGCCGGGTAATTTTAGGGGGGCGTTTTGGTGGTACTGTGTCCGGCTTTAACCCGCAAAGTGTCATCTTCTACTTTGCAGTATTCTTCTACTTTCTTCATCAACCCCCAGACTGTTTTGGGGGGTCTTCTGGTCAAGGAACTGTAAAGGGCACTATCTAGGTGTAGTCCCATTTTGAAGGCGGTGATGGCCATGGAGTCATTGCAAGCATCATCTACAAGATTAAAGCATTCCCAATATCGTGCCGAATATGCTCTTAGCGTCTCTCCTGGCAGGATTTGCATTGCCCAGAGAGAGTCGGCTTGTTTCGGCTGGACCTCGTTTGTGATGAATCTGGCCCTGAAAGACTTCTGTAATTGGTGGAAGGTTTTGATCGAAGCCGGCTCTAGTTTGTAATACCACCTGACAGCCAGTGGTCCCAAACTGCTGGGGAACATTCGGCACATGAGGGCTTTGTCATCTGCATGCAATGTCATGGCTTACTTGCAGTGGCGGATATCATCAGTGGGTTCTGACTTGCCATCATAGAGAGTAAATGACAGAGCTTTAAACTTTTTGGGCAAGATTTCCCTTGCGATCCATTGCATAAAAGAATCATGCTGGTCCTCGTCATCTGAGCCGTTTCTTCTGCGCTTATGCCTTACGCGTGGGCTCTCTTCAGAGGAGCTGGAAGTTGTAGGTCGTCCTTTCTTTTTGGGCTCCGGAGATAGTGAGTCGGAGTCACTATCAGTGTCTTGTTGCCGGGCTCGAGGTCGTCGACCACCTGCTGTAACACGTCCGCGTGGGACCTCACTACAGCTCGGACTCTCTTTTTGAAGCTGCGGTTCTAAATCTGAACCAAAGAGTCCAACTCTGGCAAATCATTTTGAAGAAAAACAGATTTTTTGAAAAGTAGTGCCAAACATGGACTGCTTTGCCAGATTACAGAGTCGCCACCTAAATATTTTTTTTAAATGGGGGAATTTAGGAAACCCTGACTCGGTGCCGAAGGCCACGTGTCCGTCATCACCAAATGTCTTGGCTCGGGAGCTTGGGTACGATCGGGGAAGGTCAGCTATGAGCACCCCCTTTCGCCCGGTCCGAAGACCGGCCTCTACTAACCGTGATATCCGTTTTTGAAAACATTACATGCTCTTATTCCAATTATTAACCTAGAATTACTATGTTGTGCGCGCAGCAAACAAGTATAGACTAGATTACCTAATTTGGAAACAAACATTACATATCCGTTTGTTTTGAAAATGCTTTGGAATTTGCTACTCGCAAGTAGGCTAAAACACGGATTTCAATGAGTTTTCCCAACTCAAGCAATCCAACCTCCACCCACAGGCATTCAAACAGTTTATCTCATATAAGCACTTAGCCGCATGGTAAGCATACTGTCATGTTAACATTCACACGCATGTGGTATGCTAAAGCGTAAATACTTACATTGTACTCCGCGCCAAACAAGCAACTTATTAGAAATCCATGCATGGACCTAAGCATACTGAAGTGTCTAATGCAACACATGCAAAGATGTGATCTAGGCAGGCTCGGCTATCCTAGACATAGCATGTGAAATGCACGAGTAACACGTATTCAAGTTAGATTTGAAATACAATGCAATTTGTATGATGTACCGAGCCCGGTGCATGTTGACAAATGCATGGATGCACGCATGCATTGCATAAGGTATGCTAAAATAGACGTGCCCTAATCTACCATCATAAGCAGGTAAATAAAAGGGAAGAAAGAAATGGGGGTTGGAAGACATACACACACTCACCCACACTTATTACAATTATGCCCTCACACGGAGGGACCAAAAGAATATACAGTCCAAAAATAATACAGTCCGAATACAGAATAAATAAATTATTACAGAAATTTCTAATTATCAAATTAAATCAAATGTAAAAAGAAGGGGGCCTCAGCCCAGCCTCGGAATATGCGAATGATGCATGCTCGAATTCGACTCGCCCGGAAAGTCCGCACCGCACCACTGCTGCTTCTGTTTCCAACTGCCCTGCCTTTCTGAAAACTGCCAAAGCCTCAGGACATGCTCCAAATGAACTGCAGTACACCACCGGCTAGAGGGAATGACCACCGGCTGCTTAAATTGACCACCGGCTGAAATGAAGGCTATCGGCTGAAAATATAGTGCCGGCCGGCACATTATACTGCCGGTCGGCAGAAAGTTCCTGCAGGGGACAGTTTGACAGCAGCAGCAGACCAGCAATGCATGGCATGGGCTTTTAGGCATATGTATGCACGGCCATTGCCTCCTATCATGTTTGGGAACTCAAGGAAGCATGACCCTTGGTTCTTGGGCCATCAATTATGCATGTTGATGCATGATGGCCTAAGGAACCAAGGTTGCATTTTAATGGTAATGCATGCAACACACAAATGAGACCAAAACCTTATCATGTATGGATCAAAAGTCTTGGTGACCAAGAGTCGAAACAAGTTGCACCACTTGTAGTGTGAACTTCCCTCAACCCTTATGCTTGGTTTGACAACCCCAAACCAAGTAATGCAATGAATGTTATGCAAACATGACTCCATAACACGATCCAATGCTAGAATGCCAACATGCTAAATGTAATGCAACATGCAAGGTGCAAATGCAATGTAAGCATGGACAAATCAAGCATAGGCTCATTATGCTATAACACTCAATGAAACAAGTATGTAACAAACATGACGCAAGCATACAATGGTGGACTTAAACCATAAGGGGCAGACCTCAATCCACCCCAAAACAGTGGCCAAAAGCTTCAGTAAGTCAAGTCAAAACATGAGGATATACAAGGCTAAACCCATGACACATTTCTAGACAAAGTAGAGCATTACAAAGCAAGTGTAAGATGCAAAACCCAAACAGACAAAGACCCTTCTACAACACTGAAGAGGGACCAAAAATATGACTACTTTCAGTAGATGAAAACCCCCAAATCAGTATACAAATATGCCAAAGATACTATGCAAGAAATAGGCCAACAAAGGGCTATAACATGAAGTATACAAAACATTCATCAAACAGCCAAAGACCCTTAATGAAACATGACAAGGGGGTCAAAATATGGCCACTCTCAGTTCTGATAATGGCCGAAAAACAGAAGAAAGATAAGCTAAACAAACATGCAAAAATGGGGACCAAAGAGGGGTAATGAAGCAAGTCATACATGGAGGTCCCCAACAGTGTTGAGCCCTTATTCAATGTTGAAGAAGGGCTCAAAATAAGCCTATTTTCAGTTTACATGATGCTCCAAAACAGACTACAAGATAGGCTAAAAGCTAGTGCAAGATTGGGGAATATAAAGCAACTAACTCACCCTTGAAGAACACTTTGAAGAACAGCCACTCCAGCCACCTTCTTGTGATCAAAACCAGTCCAAAAACTCAAGATCAAGCCCTCCAAGCCCCTCAATCTCGAAATAAAGTGTAATAGTGTGTGTAATGGTGCAAAAGTAAGGTAAAAGTGCACTATTTGGCCACAAAACACACACACAAGGATGTGAGAGAGTGAGATATAGAGAGAGAGAATGTATAAGCTCTGGTTTTTGATCTCTTAAAATGGCTAACCCTTAGCCAAGAAGACAAGGCCTCCTCTTATAGAAGAGGCAATCTTGTAAGCTTAGCCACCAAGCAAACAAGAGACTCATCCCTCCATACACGTGTATGGAGGGGAAGAAAGTGGTAGACAGCTGCTTAAAAATATCTCAAAAAGCAGCTGCACAGTAGTCGGCAGGGCAAAATTGTCATTTTGACAAAATTGACTGCCGACCGGCACAAAAGAGAGCCGGCCGGCACAATATAGTGCCGGTGGCAACACCAACCAGCCGGTGGCCTCTAGCCACTGCCGGTGGTGTGTGGGAATGCCTCAAAAGGCATTCCCTGCCCCTCCAAGGCAAAGCACAAGTGTTTGGTGCAAAACCAGACACAAAACGGTCGAGTTCGGAGATCCTGAGACAAGGCGCGTAGCCGAGAACTCCGGGAACTCCAAACGAACACAAACATGGATAATCACCGAGTGTTCAAACGGTGACGTCCAAGTCTTGAGGACGGTCAAAAATGGGGTGTCTACAGTTGCCCCTCTTTGACAAAACTCGAAAGTCATAACAATGACGGGAGTGAATGTCAAAGCCCAGAGGCGACCCATTTTTGAGAAGGCCGAAGACTTGGACAAACATGCAAGGCAAACAAGATAAGCGCCCAAAGGCAGGGGCAAAATGCAAGACGATGCAAGAAGCTGAATCATAACTTATGATCATGCAAGGAAAGCTGTAATGAAGCACGCATGCAACAGTTATAAGCTAGCATACAACAATCTACACTACAATGCAGAAAGGATGTAAGAGAATTATACAATTCTCAATACGTCTCACGCGGGGGATACAATACCTGTGCGGCTCGTCCGGTTTCACCGGCCTCAAATGAGCCGTACATACAATATCGTGCCTGCAAAGAAAGCAAACTTAACAGGTACAATATTGTTAGCCATATGCATGACAAGGCAGTCGAAAGTGCGTGACAATGCATGCAATGTGTACAATGCATGCAATGTGTACAGCAAAATAGTAAGATTCAACACATGCGAGTAAAGCAATGCACACGTGCACGCAATGTGTATGAAAAGGAACTTGAACACATATCAGTAAAGCAAGGTACGCATACAATGCAATGTGTATAAAAGGGAACTTGAACACATGTGAGTAAAGCAAAGCACGCATACAATGCAATGTGTATAAAAGGAAACTTGAACACATGTGAGTAAAGCAAGGCACGCATACCATGCAATGTGTATAAAAGGAAACTTGAACACATGTGAGTAAAGCAAAGCACGCATACAATGCAATGTGTATAATAGGGAACTTGAACACATATCAGTAAAGCAAGGCACGCATACCATGCAATGTGTATAATAGGGGACTTGAACACATGTGAGTAAAGCAAAGCACGCATACAATGCAATGTGTATAAAAGGAACTTGAACACATGTGAGTAAAGCAAAGCACGCATACAATGCAATGCGTATGAAAGGAACTTGAACACATGTGAGTAAAGCAAAGCACGCATACAATGCAATGTGTATAAAAGGAACTTGAACACATGTGAGTAAAGCAAGGTACGCATACAATGCAATGTGTATGAAAGGAACTTGAACACATGTGAGTAAAGCAAAGCACGCATACAATGCAATGTGTATCAAAGGAACTTGAACACATATCAGTAAAGCAAGGTACGCATACAATGCAATGTGTATGAAAGGAACTTGAACACATGTGAGTAAAGCAAAGCACGCATACAATGCAATGTGTATGAAAGGAACTTGAACACATGTGAGTAAAGCAAAGCACGCATACAATGCAATGTGTATAATAGGGAACTTGAACACATGTGAGTAAAGCAAAGCACGCATACAATGCAATGTGTATAAAAGGAACTTGAACACATATCAGTAAAGCAAGGTACGCATACCATGCAATGTGTATAGAAAGAGAACTTGAACACATATCAGTAAAGCAAGGCACGCATACCATGCAATGTGTATAGAAAGAGAACTTGAACACATATTAGTAAAGCAAGGCACGCATACCATGCAATGTGTATAGAAAGAGAACTTGAACACATATCAGTAAAGCAAGGCACGCATACCATGCAATGTGTATAGCAAGAGAACTTGAAAATGATCATGGTAAATATGATGCCGGAATGCAACATACTGCAACTCAGTATGATTGAAATGATTTAGAGAATTTACGAGATATAAAAGGATACGGGAAGGGACGTCCTTCGCATGTCCCGAGCATCGCTCACAAAAGTTGTGGTACGAGGTCAACTCGAAGGTCCACTTTCATTCTGACAGTGCATTTTCTTGTATTGCCCTGAGTGATGAAGGTGCCAAACCACACAATTAACCCGAACAGGGGCGCGAAAGGTACGATGACCGAAAAAAAGGGGGGGGTTACCGGTGTCAAACCCAGCACTCTGCTACCCTGCTATTCTTCTACTTTACTTCCCTTTTTACTAGGAGTTTAAGCACATTGCACTGCCTTAGGCAGGTTTTATTTCTCAAAAGCGTGTGTTTTTGCAAAACATATGATGGAGATGAAACAACTATTTGTTCAAAAAGTGCTATATTTGCACGTTCTATGCATCGCATCGCAAGGCATCACACAACAATGTGACTGAAATTGAAACCGTGTTTTGAAAACCAAAGCATCGCATCGTAATAATCAGGTAGTAAACCAATTACAACTCGATAAGCAAAACAGGGTGACTCAGCAAACTAGCCAAATGCGAGTACACCTCGACAAACATTACAAAGACTCAAAGAGAGTGAAATACAACTCGATAAGCAAATATGCAACAACTCGATAAGCAAATGGGCGCGCCCTCGTAAGAATTGATCACTGGAGGGCATCGAAAGTGGTGGGATCTTCCAAATTCCTAGCATAAACAGCTCAGAGGACAAGGAAGAGAACCACCGGCCGAGAAGAAAGGCTACCGGCCTCAAATAATGGCCATCGGCCGAAATGGGGATCCACAGGCCGAAACAGATGGCCGGTCGGCACTAAAATTGGCCGGTCGGCACTAAAATGTCAGCACCAGCAGAATGTTGACACCTGTCTTTCACTCAACCTTATCCTCTTCAAAAGGGGTCTCAACTTCGTGGTTCTCTTCATTTCCACACTGATTTACTCCAAATGGAAGAATTTCTTGCCCAAAATCTCGCAACTTGGATTAACAACTTGGATGGCTCGGAAAAGCTAAATTTTCGGGCTTCCGGCATAAACGCACTATTCACTTTGCACCGTACCCCGCTGCATTTTCCATTCCTCCATGCCGCGGCAAGGTTTTGGAACCCGGTAACACATGTCTTTAGCTTTAGCGGGCAAGAGGTGTGTCCTGCCTTCGAAGATTTCCAAGCTCTAATGGAGTGCGAACGTGACGAGGAAATTTTGCCTCAACTCAATTTCGGCCATGCCGAAGCCTTAGGACGGATGTGTGGCCTTACCATGTACGATGCTCGATCCCTGATTCGTGACGGAATGCTGGATATTCCTAGCCTGGTTTATCGATTTTCTGACGCCGGTGACCGCAGTGACCATCATTGGCAAGGCTTTCGACGACATGCCCTCTGCTTGTGTGTATTAGCTCACTTCCTGTTTGCTTCCGGCTCTGGAGGATCTAGTGTTCGATTGATTGAAGTTGTCCAAGGTTTGAAGGAGGGCAAGAGCTGCATTGCCATGACTCTGGCTGAGACACTAATCGGCTTGGACGCCTTTTATCGTCGAGAGACAACCAGGTTTGCGGGGAGCCCGCTACTACTACAGGTAATGCTTCCCACCTCATCTCGCGTATATATGCTCACGTCACTCAACTCTCAAGCTCGGTTTTTCTCACAAAACCCTCTTCTC